>OX637528.1:3228997-4654442 GCA_951799955.1 Apamea anceps
ACCTATTTCTATTTTGTTTGATGTCGGGAACTAATAAATATAACAATGCGAGTTAGGTATAGGTTTATTGCATTGATTAAAGTGGATGAAAAGGGGGTAGAAGTTATTTGTGGAAGTGTTTTGATTTAAAGTCTAGTCATAATACTTTTATATTGTTTATGTTGTACATTAAAGCGAAATGCTTCAGGAGCTACAGGGCGTTTGTTAGAAAGGCACAATTTATTGAGGGATTTGAGATGTCATTTGCTAGCACAAATTAATATTTCATCTTAATATAATTATATAATTCTTCTGTACGTGTGTTTGTCACTTTTTTTTGGTTTTTGTTTTCGGGGGGAAACCTTCAATAGGCACCCGACCTCCAGGAAGGGGAGGTTGGGAAGTGTGGGATTTTTACCTCACTAAAACCACCCCGGTGATCACCATTAGCATATAGGGGTGGTTCCGATGTGTTTGTCACCTACCTACTCCTAAACGGCTGGACCGATTTGAATGAAATTTTGTGTGTATATTTCAATGGGTTCCTGGGTGGTTTGAAAATACAATTGGACCCGGTAGGTGGCGCTGCTTTTCAAGGCAGGACGACGTCTGCCGGGTCCGCTAGTTTTTATTATAAATTTTAAATGGAAATTTTTTGTTCCTTAACACAATTTTACGACTTTGGATGCACTCAAGCCAGTTTCTACAAGCAATTGTACGGCGTAGATGTACATTGCAGATAACACCAAAAATTACGGCGCTCTATTACAACCACGAACAAAAAAGTTGTGACGATATTTCGGGTGATTAAAAAAAAAAACATATTATTATGATCTCAATTATCTACAGTGACACTTAAGACAGGTGTTACGGGTGAAAACTAGGATAATATGACACTTTCTATCCATAAGAAAATTGTGTCGGTCCTTTTACCAAACACTCTATACATCATATAAACTTGACATAAGGTAGGTTCCTTAAGTATACACGGGTAAGGTTTCATTGAATTCACAATTTTGATCAAGTTTTACGACACTAACCCACACAGATAACTCGACAAAAAATTGGGAAAATCGTTTCTTTTTTCTGCCCTTGTAATAAACCAATCGGCGATTTACCTTTTACCGTTATATAGGCGAACGAAAACGCCGAAATTTTTACAATGATATTAGGTAGCGAACTTCCCGATGGCTAATCTGAATATCATATCCTATATAATCATAAAATCTATGCCAAAAACATAACGAATATCCACCATAAAACAAAAACCGTCAGCGCAAACTTTGTACCGATGTCGCAATAAAAAAAATTCCGCACCGTACAAAGGTTAAACATCGCCTGGGGGCGCGACATTTCGATAAAATCGCCATTACAAAGACATGTCACCCCTTTTTGATGCATTAGGGTGATATGTTAATAGATTGAACATGTTTTAATATAGAATTTTCCCTATAATTTACCCTCTTAAGGGATTAAGGGTAATATAACTATTATAGGTAGCAATAGAGTTTGCCCACCTGGGGGTTTTACTCTCTACGTCTGTCAACAAAGAAACGGGCCCGTCCGAAAGTAGTTGAAATGTCAAAACAGTGAGTTGAGCTGCACGATTTTTGACGAATGCGTGCACTAACTGGACCGATCCACTCAATCTGTGTGGTTCTTTCCTCAAAAGACAATTTCAGACACCAATCTACATGGTCTTCACATGATCTGACCAAGATTATGTCTGGACTTTAAAAGAGATTGTGGCCTTTGAGTTCGTTTCAGCATTTCTTCTCAGAGTAGTCAGATAGGAAACTCCGAACTCATCTAGTTTAAAAAAATATGATTGAGTGTAAAATTGTTTGTACAAACCTATTTACAGAAAATAAATCATTTATAACGAGTCTAAAATTACATTTTTCGGACGGGAATATACATACACATCGGGAGTAAGAACGTCTGTCAAACAATTTTGTAAATCATTCTAAGTTCGGGACCCGAATTAATCTTATGTCCGTAAGTATACGGAGCTTGACTCGCACGTCACTTCGGCGGAAATTACGGACTTCGTGCTTAGGGAGTAAAGCCCCTGATCTTCTTCTAACAACAGTAGGTATTTGAAATAATACGGCGTCGAGGGTAGCAGCGTAAACACCACGTTGACTGCATGTATTCGGGCACAGAGGGCAGGATAGGAGCCACCACCCACCTCCTGGAGCCTACCCGATGAAAAATGGTTTCTGCTACCAATAGGCATACCTACTACATATACCAAAAGGCACAACACAAGTAGCAGTTTAGCAAGTAGTAGTTTTGGGTAGCAAACACTAGCTAGACCGATGACCTGGGTGGCAATTCCCGTTAATTACGGGATTTGACATCCAGAGGCCTTACCACGAGCTCTTAACGCGATCCAGTTTAGGCTGTTGGAAAGAGACAGAGCTATACAAGTCGTCTAGCGCCATCTCGGTCCCTGAGCGTAAATTGAATCGCGTTAAGAGCTCGTGGTAAGGCCTCAGGTCATCGGTCCAGCTTGTGTTGGCTTTCAAAATCTAGTCGCAATCTCATCTTAGCGACAATCAATGTCAAAAACTTGTCAAAAATGTTGCATATTTAGAGGTATTTTTGATAGATTGAGAATGAGATCTGAGGGGCAATTTTCTCGTAATTTTCAGACCGTTCACAGTGTGATCTCAGTCTCAATCTGTCAAAAATTCCTCTAATTTCCCAACATTTTGACAAGGTTTTGACATTTGTTTGTCGTCGAGATGAGACTGCGACTAGATTTTGAACGTTTTAAATTACGAGAATACGCCTTCTGAATGCGACCGTTCTTAAAATTACGAGAATTGAAAAAATCAAGCTGGATGTAAGATGCAGAACTGGTTGATGTGGCGGTGCTCTGGGGAGGCCTATATCCAGTAGGGGAAGGCTTTCGGCTGAATGATGATTAAAGTGATGATTTGTGCAACACCAATGGATTTGCCAGTGCCTTGCCGTCCTCAGAAAGTCACAAGCGATAAAAAAACGGGTTGCACTCCGGGAGTGCCGGCAGAAGTGAAAACTTGAATATTAACGTTGTGCATTTTTGATATTTTTGAATGGTTAGGGAATAATTTTGCACGAATTGCTTTAATTATCAGTATAAAAAAAGTACTATCATTTACGAGTATGTGTTAAAATACAATATTCATTTCTACTCTCCCTCCGTCTTACGAAGTTTCGATCAGGTCGCGTGTCCTGACGCGAGCTCCATCTTACGAATTTTCGATCAGGTCGCGTGTCCTGACGCGAGTTTAACATTTTTTACCCATCACAAAAAAGTGCACAACGCCGCTAAAGAAGTTTTCACTTCAAAAAAATGTAATTACCATGCTTGGTAGACTGCACTGGTGATTGCACCTATACTTAAGTGGTTATCAGCAGACAAAACTGCCCCGTTGCTCTCGACTGCTGAGCGTGGGGTCCTGAGTTCGATTCCCGGGTCGGGCAAAGTGTTGTTGAGTTTCTCCATTAGGGATTTCTCAGTAACAGCCCGGAGTTTGGAAGTAGGCGGTGTGATACCCCCGTGCCTCGGAAAGCACGTTATGCCGTTGGTCCTGCGTCTGATCTCTCTGCGGTCGTGTCGGATTGCCGTCCCATCGGACTATGAGAGTGAGGGAAGACGGAGTGCACCTGTGTCTGCGCGCACACTTGTGCACTTATAATATCTCCCGCGCCGAAGGCTAGTTTGTGTTGACATTTTCCGCCATGGCCGATAAACGGTCTGAAGGACTATTAGCAGACAAAAGGCTTCTAGACGTAAGTCTTAAGGTGATTGGTGTCAAGGGACAGGTAACTATAACCACTAACTAGCTCAACTATACGCTTTTGGGACCTCAACTATATGTTTTTGAGACCTCAACGCTACTAAACCAAATATCAACAAAAGCATAACAGATTTAAGTCTATCATTAAAAACAATTAACATTTAATATATCAGCAATCAGCTAAAGCGAATTACCGCCATTTTGCCGTCAACGGGCGCTTAATGTCAATTATCAAGTGATTACGCTACTCGCCGCTAGATGGCGCGCATCGGATTACCGTCCATTGGGACTTGTTAGGGCGTATAATCAACCAGGTTAAATTGACTTGTATTCTTACGTACATCATAAGAAATACTAGTTCTTTTAATATTGGCCGTATTTCAGAGATTTTTCGTTGGAAATTTAGTCTCAGATAGGAGAAATAAGGTTGGTTTTCGAACGTAAAAGTAGGTTAATTAGGTTTGGCTTAGCAATCATTTCTGTTATCTACTTATCAGTGATAAAATATTATTGATTGAGGGCGCGGAGTGAAAATACTCATGTGATGTTAGACTGTCATTATTGTGTCTACTTACGACAATCATTGTTACCTACCTAGCTGGTATTAAGATCGTTAGGTATTATACAATTATTACATAATTGGGATAAGGAGGAAAGGAAGCTCAAAAGGGCAATTCTCGTAATTTTAAGAACGTTCACAGTCTGATCTCAGTCTCAATCTGTCACAAATACCTCTGACTTCCCTACATCTTTGACATTGGCGCCGATTCCCTTGTTCACAAACTAAACTAAATTTAAGTTCAATGCATCTTTTTCTTTCTATTTAATTTAGAAAAGGACAGAAGATAAATATTAGTTTAGTCCTGTCAAACTAGTCAGCGCCTGACGTAAATTGACGTATTTTTAGCAGCCATGTTTTTAATCACGTCTAATCTGTCTATGGAGTATCATAATTTGACAGGACTAAACTAATATTTATCTTCTATCCTTTTCTTAATGAAATAGAAAGAAGAAGATGCACTGAACTTAAATTTAGTTTAGTTTGTGAACAAGGGAATCAGGGCCATTGATTGTCGCTGAGATGAGATTTAGTAGATTTTAAACGTTTTTAATTACGGGAATTGACTTTCTGATTATCAGTGATAGGAATAGGTAGTGCCTATTTGCCTAAACTTCGAAGAACAGAGACAAGAAACGGAGACTTCCTTAGGACTAAATTTTTTCCGGGACACCTGTCCCAAAAAAAGCACAGAATATTGTTGTAACTTACAACAATATTCTATGTGTTTTATTTTTCCTTTAGAGCCCATAGAGGATAAGTTATTATTATGGAGTTATAAATTATAAATGTTATGTCTAGTCGCAAAGTTTAGGTAAATATAGACGAATTACTTATTCCAAATAACATATTTTTTTAATGTATCTAAAAGTGTTGTCCCGAAATTCGGGACAGATGTCCCGGAAAAAATTTGTAATTTTATAAAAATTAAGATTGGTAATTTTGCTTATACGCGCTCTTAGGGTCGTCCGTCCATCTAGCTAAATTACTGTACTCATGTATGCTATGGTTCAAAAACAAAATTAGGCAATGCAAGTATTGGAAATGCATTGTTGCTTACACAGTGTCAAATTAAATTAGCTAGCGAAACTCCGCAGATGTGATGGGTACCGATATCTAAACACGATAAAATAAAAATGTTTTGCTGCTTTTTAGGTGTCAACGACCGCTGGCAGTGTTGTTACTTGAAGTATAAGTTGAGAAATATGTTTTATCGTGTTGAGATATCGATACAAATTACGTCTGTGTGTTTACACAAGAAAAAGAAGATTTTTTAAGTAAATACACTAACTGCGGTCGATGACACCACAGAAAAAAACTTTTTAACAAAAAAATTAAACCGCCGAAAAAACTGAAAAGCAAAAAATAATAAACCTTTTTTATTTAACCTTAATAACTTTTTTTATATTATAATATAATTTAAATTTAAATTTTTTGCTTTTCAGTTTTTTCGGCGGTTTAATTTTTTTGTTAAAATGTTTTTATTTTATAATTTTTTGTGGCTATAATCTACTAATTGTTTGCCAAAGGGCAGGCATATGTGGCACGTAGAGTAATAATACACAACCCAGCATTCAAATCTGTGAGTGAACAATAAATCAGCCCTATTTTCCCACCCTTTGGGTTGGATTTTTTTTCCAAATTTATATGAGACCAACTTTAAGGCATACCCTTTCCAATAAAAAAAGAATTATCAAAATCGGACTACGCTGTAAAAAGTTATGCGTGGTCATACACCGCGTCGACTTGAGAACCTCCCCCATTTTTTTTTGTCGGTTAAAAAGTCATCAAATTTATTTATTTCTTGTTTTATCATGTTTAATTAGATGTCTACACCCATTACGACAGTTTCGGTAGTTAATATTAAATGTGAGCCCTCTGTAGTTGTCAAAATATTTTTTTTTTCGTGGGAAGGGATCTCTTAAGGCCTTATAAAGGTACTTGTGACAGCTTCATGTTCCACTCTTGTTTACATGTTTGTGTGCAAAGTACAAAATAGAAAGAAAATACATTTATTTAGCACAGACTAAAAGACACACAATACACCAGAGGGGCAATTCTCGTAATTTAAAGAACGTTCACAGTCTGATCTCAGTCTCAATCTGTCAAAAATACCTCTAATTTCCTTACATTTTGACAAGTTTTTGACATTTGTTTGTCGCCGAGATGAGACTGCGACTAGATTTTGAACGTTTTAAATTACGAGAATTGACCTTCCGATACATACATTAGATAGCAACAAATAGCCTTCTGGACTACAATGAAAGACCGATGTAAGAAAATATCAGGAAAGTGTTCCTCACGGCTGCACCAAAAAGGCCCAGTTCAGCAAAAATGCCAGACAACTAGTGCCTGACGCTGGTTTTCAACTGACCCTGATTGATAAGAGATGATAGATAAGACATGAGGCAAGTATCTAACCGGATTACGGAAGTGTGACGGTCTTGACAATACTTCATTTGAACTGACTCAACAAACAATTCCGGGAAAGGAAACTCTATGAATGTGAATAACAGATAAATACAATGAATTTAATGAATAAGGGAATGGTATTTGTTTGACGGATCTAATCCACGTTCAAATCCTTGTTTCTGATTGATGTTATTTCCATTTGAACAATAAATTAATAACCTCCAGACCGAATTTCAGCCAAGGCGACCAATCTCAGTGGAGGCCAGCAGTTGATGCGGGTGATATTATAGTGCACAAGTGTGTGCGCATACACAGGTGCACTTTCCCTTCCTTCACTCTCATTGTCCGAAGGGACGGCAATCCGATATGACTGGACTGGCGTAGGGCCAAAAGCTAAGGCTATTTCGTAGTACTTTAAAAATACCAGCTATGTGGCTATTACTGTTAAAAAGTAACAAACAATCTTGAAGTGAAACCTTTAAACCTATTACAGCAAACTCACCAACCAAACTTTATGTGTGAGTATTAAATTATTTTTCCAAAAACATGTCATGTTTAGTGAACACTGCCCTCTATTTATTAGACTTGTGTGTGTGTGTAGGCTCACGTACAGTCACCAAAAGAGATAAGTAACCAAGGTCATCGGATATAGTTGAAGTTTAGTAAGAAACCGATGGATGTATTCGAATGAAATTTAACTTAATAAAAGAACTGTTTGTTTTGTATTAATTAAATTAAATTTTATCCGAAAACATCCATCGGTTTCTTATTAAACTTCATCTATATCCGACGATTTTGGTTACTTATCTTCTCTGGTGACTGTACATAGTGTAATTTGCCAATATCTCCCTCGATCTACCCAGCTTTATACCATTTCATTTTAGGAATTAGTGCAACTGTGTAGTTACCTATGCGCACCCGTTTGTGCACTAAAAATTTCCTTTGTACAGCGTAGTAGGCTATTCTCCATTGAGATCGGCCGCCATTTTAATCTCACCTACACAGGTCATCATCATCTACTTAGCCTATTCTCAACAGGGTATCTTGGGGTCGGCTTCCAGTCTAACCGGATGCAGCTGAATAAGGACTATCTGACCTCCACATCCAAATTACTGGTTAATTCGGTAAATCACCTAAACAGGTAACAATAAACATAATTTTTCGCCGTAAATGAGTTCTCAGTGAGTCATATCTTTTACACCTTTGATAACAGCCGATAAAGCTGATAAGATACTGTGGCAGACATTTTGTTTCAGTCCTCAAAACGTACTTGGACAAACATATTGTGTTTCACTGAGTTTTATCAAAAAGTGTTCATGTGTTTGTGATCTTTGCTCGAGACAAAAAGGTAACTAGATGTTTTTTTAAATAAATATTATTTATTTTCTTAATGAATAGTTATGATATTTAAAAAATATATACTGTTGTGATGTATTTTGTATTAATGTGGTATCGTGTGTTTTAACTATGTTTGTTTATGTAGGTATGTGTGCATGTAGGGGTAGGTAGATAGGTAGTACCTAGTACAATATATTTGGGTTACGAATTTACGATACTACAAAGTTTTCTAAACTACTTATACGTATTTAATTTTCCTTTATCTTATACATATCTAGGTACTTAATATTTACATAATGAATGTTATCTTCTATCCAAAACTTTGAGTATTGACATACAACGTGGCAATGCCGCCAGTCTCTTGGATACATTGCTAGTCGAGAGCGATGCGGAAGAATATTTCGACGCCATATTTTAGTTTATTAATAGTTTTAGTAGGTTAGGATAATATAATGGCGCCGATCCCCTTGTTCACAAACTAAACTAAATTTAAGTTCAATGTATCTTTTTCTTTCTATTTAAGTAATTTAGAAAAGGACAGAAGTTAAATATTAGTTTATTCCTGTCAAACTAGTCAGCGCCTGACGTAAATTGACGTATTTTTAGCAGCCATGTTTTTAATCACGACTAATCTGTCTATGGAGTATCTTAATTTGACAGGAGTAAACTAATATTGGATCTTCTGTCCTTTTCTTAATGAAATAAAAAGAAAAAGATGCACAGAACTTAAAATTAGTTTAGTTTGTGAACAAGGGAATCAGGTGGCCTACCGCGAGTTCTTAACGCGATTCAATTTACGCTCAGGGATCGAGATGGCGCTAGACGACTTGTATAGCTCTGTCTCTTTCTAACAGCCTAAACTGGATCGCGTTAAGAGCTCGTGGTAAGGCCTCAGCGCCAGTTTATTTAGTATTAAAACTTTATCCAGCCAGTGTATATATTTTTATCCTAATAAACTTTGAAGCCTGATGGGTCATCTGCCATTTTTAGGATTCGATACCGGTTGAGACCGGACAGGCCTGAGCCTATAAGTACCGTTTGTCTGCCTGTCCGTCCGTGTCCGTCTGTCAGTTACAGGACTAAGTCTTTGTTACCGTAATATAAAATACTAACAGAACCCATGTTAATGTAGTCCTCCGGAGGCTCCAGACCTTGTTTTGGCGATGGCAGCCAATCTTAACGGAGACTATGCTTCGGCGCGGGAGATATTATAGTGCACAAAGTGTGTGGGCAGACACAGTGCACTCCCTCTTCCCTCACTCTCATAGTCCGATGGGACTAGGGTTGCCAGGTCGCCAAACCTAATAGCCGGACAGACCAGCCAGTTTGGCCGGACATTTGGGTAGAAAGGCCGGACACCCTACATTATTGAGGATTTTGTGTCTCAGTATTAATAGGTAAGACAAAAAATTGTATGTAAAATCAAGCTTTTTTGATTATTGTCATAATCAGTCATCGGCGCTCGCTCGTTTGCGAAATGTAAAAAGCCTAACAAAAGCCGGACAAGCCAGACACCGTTTATTTTGGCCGGACACGCCATCAAAAAGCCTACCTATGTCCGGCTTTATCCGGACGCCTGGCAACGCTAGATGGGATGGCAATCCGACACGACCGGAGAGAGATCAGGCGCAGGACCAACGGCTTAACATGCTTTCCGAGGCACGGGGGTATCACACCGCCAACTTCAAAACTCCGGGCTGTTACTAAGAAATTTCCAATGGAAAAACTCAATAATACTAACTGCCCGTTGGTTTCGTGGTTGCACGTGCGACTGCTGAGCTCGGGGTCCTGGATTCGATTCCCAGGTCGGGCAAAATAAGATCGTACTCATCGTAACCAGCGAACATTATTGAATTGTGTTTTGTTTAATCAGCAATCACCGCCGACCGTTGGTACAGACGCCAGCACATCAAGCTACAACAATCTGTCAAATTTCTTTAATAGATTTTCAACTTTATCGCTAAAGCAATAAGTTTAATGTTGATTGGGAAAATTTGACAGTTTCGGGTAGCTTGATGTGCTGGCGTCTGTACTTATTTATCTGCATTTGACTCATACTGCATTATGTTACGCTTAGGATCCAAGTCACAAGTTATTTCCAGTGAATCTGATAATGTAACTGATAATTTGTTATCAATGAGATAGTCGAGTACAATGTAGGTGGACCATGATACGATTTTACCTGTAACCGGGATTATAATATAATAATAATATCCCTAGACATTTCACACAGCGCCATCTAGTCCAAAGCTAAGCAACCTAATGCTTGTGTTATGGTAACAAGATGGCTGATAAACTACTTATATACATTTTTTTTTTGTAAATACATACATATTATAGATAGAAAAACACCCAGACTCGGAACAAATACATGTAGGTCATACAAATATTTGTTCCGTGCGGGAATCGAACCCGCGACACGCAGCGCAGCAGTCAATCGCTTAACCACTGCGCCAACCGTGCCGTCGTATGATTGGATCACTTAATCAGTCTGCAATGTTCCCGCTGCTGGGATTCAGGCAGGTTACCTCTCTGTGGGTCGTTATCCATCACGCGGGCCCAAAGACGGTTCAACTCAGTCTATCGCAGTTCACAGCTGGACATAGGCCTCTCCCAGGCCGCGCTACAACACCCTGTCCTCCGCCTTCCGCATCCTGTCTGTCCCAGCCACCTTCTCACATAAACTCGTCGGTTCGTTTAGCTGAGGGGCTTCCCACACCCACACTTGCCGATACGCGGTCTCCACTCTAGGACAGTGCGGGTTGGTAGATGTTAAATGTCTCTCAGTCTTAGGTTCTGAGATATACCGGTGTTCTCATGAAGTTTTCCTTCATAAAAACGCAATGCGTCAAGATATTGAACCAACAGCACTATCAGAAGATAAACTCCGGTTATGGAAAATTTCTCAGAAATCGTAGGTGCAGATTTTCAACTTTATTGCTACAGGATTAGGTTCAAGGTTGATTGGGAAAATTTTACAGTTTCAGGTAGCTTGATGTTTATCTGAGGATCTCACTTAACAGCGGGGTATTTGCGTAACAGACTCACAGTAGCAATGGCTTTCATTTTGACAGTTCAACAACATTCATTGCGTTATTTACGTTGTTGAGCTGACACATTTTTCGAGCATATGAAGCAATGGATTAGCAATATCCTTCAAAATGATTAAGATTGAGATTGATAGTGTGTTACGCAATCAGGGTGCAGGCGTTAATATTTGTTGTAGAGCTCATAGATGAGTGAAGAGTAGTTAAATGAAGTCATCATCATCTACCTAGCCTTTTCCCAACTATGTTGGGGTCGGCTTCCAGTCTAACCGGATGCAGCTGAATACCAGTATTTTACATAGAGCGACTGCCTTCTGACCTCCACAACCCAGTTACTGGGTAATACGATACCCCTTGGTAAGACTGGTTGTCAGACTTTCGGGCTTCTGACTACCCGTAACGACTGACAAAAATCCACGAATGACAGGCGGGACCAACGGCTTAACGTGCGGGCGTGTGTGTTCTTAATACATAAATATTCAAACCTAAACACGCGCCTTGTTCTCATGGGCGTGGGCAGTACCTGCAGAACGCCTTCTTAATTAAACATTCAATTAGATTTAAATTTCTCTATCTAAACATTAAGGTTCAAGGTTGATTGGGAAAATTTGACAGTTTCGGGTAGCTTGACCTGCTGGCGTCTGTACTAAGGAGTCTTTTGAAATAGTTGTAGTAGTAACACCTGTAATAAGAGTGATTTTGCGATTATAAATAATATTAATAGTAAGTAGGTATCTGTAAGATGAACCTTGCGACAGTAGTTAAGTACAGTTGATTAACAAAAACCATCCTTTCTGGTACAGAATAAAGGCGCTATTAATGTCAAGTTGGATGTGCCGTAGACGTTTATTCAATGTTGTTTGCTGATTGTGTATGTTATCTTTTCGATTTTGTGATACAATATCAGTAAGGCTTTAAAACAGTATGTCATAGATTTTTTTATTGTTTTTCACAGGAAAATGGGTGGGCGCGTCCTAACGTGTGTCATTCTTGCATTCCTAGCAGTTGGGGTCAACTGCCAAGATGGTATGTACCGCCATCTAGTGGCAATTTTTATAACGAAAGACAGATTTCTTTAAAGCTACATAGTAACATTTTAGTCACTTAGAAAATGCCCAAATTTAATTAATTTATATCAATGTGTATTTTGTGTGCACTGAATAAATGTATTATTTATATATCTAGATATCCATTAGTTATTCACACAATAATGAAAATTACAAAACACAAAAAACTTGCGCGTATGCTGAGAACTTAATTTAGCGCCATCTAGTATCAAGTAGCGTTACTAACTAACTAAATGTTTTCAGTTACAAACGAGCCATCCAATGCAGCTCAATCTAACATTTGCAAGCTTTGCAAATGTGAAGATAATAAAGTAAACTGCTTCGACCAGAGTCTTACCACTTTCTTCACTAAACAGGAATGGGCAGGTACGTGTCTTTCTACGGGTTCATATAAAATGTACACACTGATACTTTTTTTGACGGAGCACGGGCCGTTCACGTCCCAGGCACGGCCGGGATATGCGTGGCCTTTAATCTAGCGGTGAAAATAATGTGGTTACTCTAACTAAGTAATCTACATCATCATCTGCTTGCTTTTTCCCAACTATGTTGGGGTCGGCTTCCAGTCTAACCGGATATAGCTGAATACCAGTATTTACATGGAGCGACTGCCTATCTGACCTCCACAACCCAGTTACTGGGTAATACGATACCCCTTGGTAAGACTGGTATTTACGCCTAACTCAGACTCGTTACATTGCTAAAAAAAATAAAAACGAATATTATGTGAAACCTAGAATAAGCTTGCCATTGGGAGGAGAAATAAAAATTTATTATTATATTATATTATTATTATACTGGTTGTCAGACTTTCCGGTTACTGACGACCCATTACGACTGTTAAAGATCCAGGAATGACAGCCGGGACCAACGGCTTAACGTGCTTTCCGAGGCACGGAGGGGTCTTGGTAGGTATGAAGATGGTCACCCATCCACGGGCCAACCGTGGCAGGCGTAGCATAACCTGCGATCGCTTCGTGGGGCTGTTATTACTTAGCCACAGTAGCCTAAGTAATCTACATAATATTATAACTAACAACGATTCAACTCTCCTAATTCCAGATCTAACAGACTTCAAACCAAAAATAGTGGATCTAAGCGAGAACCGCTTCACGAACGTCACCGTCATAGCAGACCTGACCATCGAAGTGCTGAACCTGTCCCGATGCAGCATTGAGTTTATTCAGACTGCCAGCTTCAGAGATCTGCAGGAGATGAGGGTCTTAGACCTCAGTCACAACCAGCTGACCACCGCGAAGTTGAGCCCGCATGCTTTTGAGGTATCTTGGTCTTCGGTGCTTGTATTTTTGGCTTGTTATATTAAATTTTGGTGCTATTTGAGAGAGGAAGGGTACGGTTTTGTTTTTATTTTTAACCTTTTAACTCCTTTGCTAAATGTATAAATCCATGCATGTGCCCGCCCACTGTCATTTAAATTAGGCATTTCTTCGGGCTACGGGCGATAGGCTGGAGTTTCCCTGCGTGATTGAATCAGAAATGAAGAGATCCGCAGGAGAACCAAGGAGTCTCAACAGTGGGAACAACTAAGGATAAATAGGCTGATTATCAGTGATATGAATAGGTAGTGCCTATTTGCCTAAACTTCGAAGAACAGAGACAAGATACGGAGACTTCCTTAGGACTAAATTTTTTCCAGGACATCTGTCCAGAAATTCGGGACAACACTTTTAATAATAATAATAATAATTCATTTATTTCAGATAATAATAATCCATACAACACATTAAATTATATTAAAATCAATTGGTACGTAGACCACAGACACTGAAATAGAATTAAAATCAATCTAAACAATACTAACATTACATTAAATTAAATAATTTACAGTAAAATCAAAATCAAAAATTGTGTTAGTATATGGCGTACACAATGTGGTAGTGAGTGAGTGAAAATTTAAAAAAGTCTCCGTTTCGTGTGTTCTTCGAAGTTTAGGCAAATAGGCACTACCTATTTCTATCACTGGTGATTATGTATAATTCGTTACTAAGCAAATGTACTCCATTCCAGGGTCGCTTCATGCCAGAGGAGTATGAGCCTCTAGCGTCTTTGAGGATCCTTAACTTAGCTTACAACGACCTACACTCGATACACCAGGACTTATTCGAGCATATGCCAGAATTGGAAGAACTGGACTTGAGTGGAAACCCGTTGACGACCATCGATCATGTGACTTTGATTGCGATATCCAGTTTGCCGATGTTGAAGGTCAGTGACATCTAGTGTTGTGTTACCGTACTACTACTATAAAACTTTATGCAGCAAAACAATAAGAAAATATTAAATTGACTCTTTTGATCATTGTTTGAATGGTTTCATAGCAGACAGTCATAAACTTCTTGGTTTTGAGATCAATGGCAGTTGAAAAATAACGAAAGTAATACAGCTACTTCCCAACAGATGGCGCTGTTATCAATTTTAAACTTTAACTTTTCAGGTTCTTAGAATGCGTTCTTGCCAGCTGGAGGAGATACCTAGTAAGTTCCTGCACACTCCTCGATACCTGGAACGTCTGGACATCAGTGACAATCTCCTCACTGCCGTCCCTCAGGAGTTGGAAGAGGCCAAAGATTTGGTCTACTTGAATTTGAACCAGAACCCTATTCTTCAGCTGGATGAGTTTTCTGAAGACTATCCGTAAGTGTTATTTGTGTAGCAATTTAGTTCTGGAATGGCGATCGTGAAACGGAAGACGTTGCGTTGGAAGGCTTCCCACAAGGTGGACGATGACGTTGTGAAGACCACAGGAATCCGCTTGATGCGGGAAGCACACAATCGGTCGAAATGGCGGTGTTTGGGGAGGCCTATGTCCAGCAGTAGACGTCTTCTAGCTAAAATGATGATGATGATGATGTACTGCTGTTAGCGTACCAAATGCACATGCATGTGTGTGTGTGTGAGAGAGAGAGTCGAGAGGGCGTGTGTGCATGCATGTGCATGTTTACCCCAACTTGTTACTTTTTTTCTATGTTTGTGTTCTTTTTTATGCGTCATGTTTGCCGCAAATAAATTTATTTTTCGTTCTTTCTTTTTTTTTTCTTTAAATCAATAAATAAATAAACATTATTTTTTTTTTTAGCGGCTTCCCCCGTCTTCGGAAACTCCAAGAACTCCACATGTGCAACATGCCGAAACTTAAGCGTATCGGGCAAGGAACATTGGCCGGACTTGAGAGCGTCCAGCGGCTCCACATTAGCTTTAATCCGAAATTGAGCTACGTGGATCCAAAGGCGTTGGCTCGTCCTGACGATATTGGGGAAACATATGACTGGCCTTTGGTTAAGGAGGTACGTTGTATGTGGCAATTTCGAATCGCAATCAGCACATTTAGAGCCGTATTACAGAACCTTACTCAAGACTCAAGCAAGAGCAAGAGGGGCCCGTGGCTAAATAATAACAGCCGCACAGGTCGATCGATCAGGTTAAGCTACGCTTGCTGCGGTTGGTCTGTGGATGGGTGATCTTTACATACCGAGACCCCTCCGTGCCTCGGAAAGCACGTAAAACCGTTGGTCCCGGCTGTCATTCGTGGATCTTTGCCTGTCGTTACGGGTAGTCAGAAGCCTGAAAGTCTGACAATCAGTCTTACCAAGGGGTATCGTATTACCCAGTTACTGGGTTGTGGAGGTCAGATAGGCAGTCACTCCATGTAAAATACTGGTATTCAGCTGCATCCGATTAGACTGGAAGCCGACCCTAACATAGTTGGGAAAAGGCTAGGCAGATGATGATATGTTGAATAATCACTGTGATAATATATTTCTTCAGGAAGACTATCGCCGAATCTTGCCAGTTATTTTAAGAACCCTCTGTACGTTGCTTTATTGCGTAACACATTAACAGTCTAACAGCAGGAATGGATTTCATTTTGACAGTTCAACAACATTCATTGCGTTATTTACGCTGTTGAGCAGACAAATTTTCCGAACTTATGAAGCTATGGATTAGCAATATCCTTCAAAATGATCCAAATTTTGATTGATAGCGTGTTACGCAATAGGGGTAAAAAAATGATTATTATATTTAGTCCGTCAGTTAGATTATCGAAAAATAATGGCCACGTATTTTTTCTTTTGTCAATCAAACAAAAAATGACAAAGATAAAGCGTGTCAAAATTTGGGAGTAGGGGGTTGTGACGTCACACCTTGCTAAAAAGTGTAGCAAGGCGTGACGTCATGCGAAACTTTAACGGGCGATATCTTCATCATTTTTTATATAATTGACAAAAGAAAAAATACGGGTCCAATAATTTTTGATAATCTAACTGACGGACTAATTAGATTTTTTTAGGCATCTAACCTATTTCTCAGTGGATTAGTAACGAACAATGGAATACACCTAAAATAACCTATAACGTCCAAATATCACTTATGCAGGAACCAGCAAAAAAAAACTTAGCAAGTAAGCAAGTTTGTGAGACTCCCAATAAATACTTTTTCACTATTTGTTTTCATTAAATTCTTTGTTTCCAGCTGTACCTTCAATCTAACAACCTATCCGAGGTGGATTCCCGCCTACTCTCCCGCTGGGACCTGCTCGAGAAGGTGGACGTGTCAGACAACCCCTACCTCTGTGACTGCTCGACTCAATGGATGGTGGACGTCCTCGTTCCAACTGTTGAGAAGAAGGGGGGCAATGCTTCAACTATGGAGTAAGTATACATACATTACCTCACGCTTATTTCCCATGGGGGTATGCAGAAACTGCAGAACACCACCTGCTAAGATCCTTGAAGCATGTCCTGTCCTGTAGTCCAAAAAATTTTTCGTCGGTTAGTTGAGAAGCTTTTGACCGCGTCAGAGGTCCGAGGGGTCCGTGGCTAATAATAACAGCCGCACGGGTCGATCGATCAGGCTAAGCTACGCTTGCCGCGGTTGGTCTGTGGATGAGTGACCATCTTTACATGCCGAGTGCCTCTGAAAGTACGTTAAGCTAGTCCCGGCTGTGATTCGTGGATCTTTGACAGTCGTTACGGGTAGTCAGAAGCCCGAAAGTCTGACAACCAGTTTTACCAAGAGGTATCGTATTATCCAGTTACTGGGTAGTGGAGGTCAGGTAGGCAGTCGCTCCATGTAAAATACTGGTATTCAGCTGCATCCGGTTAGACTGGAAGTCGACCCCAACATAGTTGGGAAAAGGCTAGGTAGATAATATTTTGACCGCGTAGGTAAATTAACTATTGTACTTTTCTATAAAACAGCATATATCTTTTTTTTTTTTGGTTACCGGCGAAAAATTTCTTCGCTAGACGCTCTAGAGTCATGTGCTGAATTCGTGGTTACAGTTTGCGCGTCGATGCCACCCTGTATTATTTGTTGTTGGCCTTCCTAACCTTACCATAATTGTTGCAGATGTCAAGAACCAATAGAAATGAAAGGATATACGATGAAGCACCTACATGATGCTCACCGCACGATGCGATGCGTTGACAAGTACGGACACAGGCCTGAGAAGGACGGAGCTATACTCCTCGGCACTCTTATTGGTAAGAGTGATTTGTTTTGAATTATTTTGAACATTCTAGGTAACTAAAAATTACAAAGATGGTCATGGCGCAAGCGGCAGGGCAGCCCGCAAAATTCAAATTTTCTTAATTTTTGTGCAATTAAATACGAATATTATATGTAGGTATTAATGATTCTTTGAAGGCGCTATCTCTAGAACTACCAGTCAAATTTGTAAAAAAACTTTTTGCATTTAGTAGCCCAATTTTTGAGGAAGGTTGTAAGTTATTTAACATCACGCTACGGCCCGAAGGAGCCGTGCGAAGAGAAAAAAGTCAGAAATAATGATAAGCAAAAATGAAGTAACAGCGCGGCAGCGCGGGTGGGCGATGCGACGCGGTGGGTCAGGGTCCAAAATTTCACGCGGGCGAAGTTGCCGGCTAGTGTTGTAATAAGTTGCAGAAAATGAAGACCAAGTTTGCCTGAGCCAGGCCTTAACTCTTCCTTCTAAGACAGCGATGATCTTTTTCCGAAGACGAATTTGATTTTATTGAGCACAAGGTCAAGCTCAAAGAGCACTGGTGGCCCAGTGGTGACGGCCGCGACTTACGAGTCGTAGGTCGTTGGTTCGATCCCAAGTAGGCATTTTACTTTGTGTAAATTATTTCGTCATCGCTGCTCTCAAAACGGCGAAGGAAAACATCGTGAGGAAACCGGCATGTCCTAGAACCAAACCAAAGACATGTGACATCCGCCAACCCGCACTGGATCCGCGTTTTTATTGGGCACAGACTATAACTACTGCTGTCTCCTACATGAAACAATCGCCACTCTCACATTTTTTACTTTTTTTCTTTTTCTTTGATTCCAGGTGTTCTCCTAGCGGTTCCTATCATGTTGAGTCTGATGCTGCTCTGGCGCCACGGCTACTTCGCCTGGCTAGGCCTCCGCCCCCCAGCGGATGTGTCCCGAGCCTTCTACAAGAGAGCCCCAGCTGATGACGTCATGTATTAGTTTTCAAACTATCTTCTGACTGACTAATATGGGTGACAAAGTCATTTAATACAATATCTATATCTGCTGGCAAGCAGGGTTACTATTTGAAGGGTATGGCCACGGTGAAGATAAAGCGTTATGGCATGATCTACGCACTAGAAAACAAAATCCCGTGCACATGATGTCCACAGCTGCGTCCGTAAGTAAAACAAAAGAGGATCCTTTTTCCTTTCCTTACGGTGGCCTACGGGTTTCCTTACGGTGGTCAGATATAGATTTTGGCGATAGAACTTAGCTTCCCTTTGTATGTGTTTGTGACCTACAACAAATGAACCGCTTATAGTTTGACCGAAACTGCTGTACCGCGCCTTAGGAATGCGCGGTGAGGCGGGGGGCGGGACGCCGTGAGCGATGACGAATGAGCGGCCTGCACTGCCCCCCGTCTCGCCGCGCACATACTGAAGGCGCGGTACAGCGGTTTTGGTCAAACTATAGCTAAAAAGCCTTATTAAACTACACGATATTTCGGGTTCCTACCTAAATAGTAATGGTGAAAAGCTCTTTTGATACCCATATCATGGGAGTGCCCAAAAAACAACTAATCTGCCATCTTGGGCCGTTCGCCATATTGGATTTGGAATGACGCCACTTAGCTAACCATGCAAACAAACTAAACGTGTATGGAA
Source organism: Apamea anceps (assembly GCA_951799955.1). NCBI lineage: Eukaryota > Metazoa > Arthropoda > Insecta > Lepidoptera > Noctuidae > Apamea > Apamea anceps. The sequence goes on from OX637528.1 coordinate 3,248,336, forward strand.
AATTTCATCTCAATTGGTTGAGGATAACTGCTTTGAAATTCAGTTGCAAGATTTGACCCGAACATATATACAAACATTGCAAGTTAAATAAAAGCTTATAAAAAGGGAGGAAAGGTCCCTATTACAAAAATACATCACCTTAATATAGGGCCCTAAATATCGTGTAGAGTAAATAGGGTTTAACGTCGGCAAACTCTCCGTGCACATCCGACGTAGCAAGGGTCGGCCGGCTGGCACAGGCACATGAGACATTTCAGCTTTGCTGTTAGGATAGCAACGCATTTGCGATGCCCCTGGCATTGCAGATGTGTATAGGTAGCGCTGACCATTTACTAAGGGTGAGCCCTCAACTTATTGCCATACATAACAAAAACTAAACCCGATTTCTTTTTCATTAGTAAATGATATCATCATCTGCCTAGCCTTTTCCCAACAATTTTGGGGTCGGCTTCCAGTCTAACCGGATGCAGCTGTATACCAGTATTTCATATGGAGCGACTGCCTATCTGACCTCCACAGCCCAGATACTAGGTAATACGATACCCCTTTGCAACTGGTTATGAGACTATCGGTTTTCTGATGACATGTAACGACTGTCAAAGATCCGGCTTCACGTGCTTTCCGAGGCACGGAGGGGTATCGGTATGGCTCTAATTATCTAGCCACGAGCCTCCCAATTTCAAATTGTAAATACACATAAATACTATTTTTAATAGTCAGTCAGTGGGGATTCTTTGCCTATCATGTAATGTGATTGTTGAAGAGTCGAGTGGTACCTACTTAGTTTGATTTTTATTTTTTTGTAATTTTAGGTTTTAGTTTTAAGAATTCTTATAAAATAAAGTATTTTTAATACGTATGCGTTGAATTTTATTTTCAAAATCAGTTGAAACACAGCACTTTTGGAGAGCAAAGGTTACAAAACACTACAAAGTGAAAAATAACTTAATTTCGGAAGACGATGGCAAAAAAAAAACTATAAACCGAAATCAAATACTTCTGAAATTACAGTTATTTTTCACTGTGAGGTGTTTTTTGGGCCGTTGTTTATTGAATGAGATGATCCGGGAGAGCACCAAAGTTGACCGAATAAGCAAGCTGAAGTGGCAATGGGCCAGCCAAATCAGCTGTAGAACCGATGACCGTTGGGGTAGACGTGTTCTTGAGAGGAGACCGCGAATCGGTAAACGTAAGGTAGGACGCCCGCAGGCTAGGTTAAGCAACGATCTTCGCAGGGTGGCTGGTAGCCGCTGGATGAGAGTTGCGGAGAATCGAGCTGAATGGCGTGCAATTGGAGAGGCCTATGGCCAGCAGTGGACTGTGTGAATTACAAAAGACAGTCCCCCAAAACGCCCACCCTGCACCACTTCCTAGTGCTTTCGCTGGGAAGAAGTGGCGCAACAAACTCGCCAGCAGCACAGCTGTCTGTTCAGTTAGAAAATACTTGATTGTATACAAAACTAGGTACCTATGTAAAGTAATTAACATTGCAAGACACAGAACATTTAATTAAATTATTTGTATGTCAAATTAAGAAACTAAGTACACACGGCTACACATCAAGCTACGCAAAACCAGTATTCGCTGACCGTTCATTGTGAGAAAATATCATACAAAGTGAGGCCAAGACAAACTGGTTTTGTATAGCTTGACGTGTAGCCGTGTGTACATAGACAAGTTTAGAAGTGATTAAAAAATTGGCTACTAAAAATACGTCAATGACCCTGATTCCCTTGTTCACAAACTAAACTAAATTTAAGCTCTGTGCATCTTTTTCTTTCTATTTCATTAAGAAAAGGACAGAAGATAAAATATTAGTTTACTCCTGTCAAATTAAGATACTCCATAGACAGATTAGACGTGATTGGACATGGCTGCTAAAAATACGTCAATTTACGTCAGGCGCTGATTAGTTTGACAGGACTAAACTAATATTTATCTTCTGTCCTTTTCTAACATAAATAGAAAGAAAAAGATGCATTGAACTTAAATTTAGTTTAGTTTGTGAACAAGGGGATCGGCGCCATTGTCACAATGTGTGTGTTAATATAAGCGATGGCCGAGGATGGCTGCATCGCGTGTTCGCATCAATAGAATAGAATAGAATACCTACTCTTAATAAGGCTTTGAAGATCCGTGGATATAATTATTAACGTTCAAAGTTCACGTGAAATCCATATTTTTTGAACTTGTTTACATCTGGTTGCATAGACGGTTGAAATAATCACTCTGAAAGTTTAAAGTCACCTGACGATTTTAAATGGCATAACGATCTTTATAATCGGCAACACAGACATTTCACAACAGCCACTCTTTAGCGTGCTAATGTAGATCATTTGACGCATGTTCACAAAGACCTAACAAAATCGCGGCGGGATTTTATCGCGCACTGGATTTTCAACTCTTGGTGTTGATCCGACCGTTGAGAATCCAACAAACAGAGCTCATCCCAGCGCGTCAAAAAATCACACTGTTGGATTTTGAACTCTCAGCGCTAAGCAGTGAGTTTAAAATCTAGTGCGCGAAAAAATTCGTCGCGGGACAAATGCGACCGTGCTTCGACGCCAAACCGTAAGTACGTCATTGCAATGTTACTCTTATCTCTGTACGGTAAGGTATACATTCGAATGATTGCCGAGAGCTTTATCAAACTCACGGAAATCCTTCTAATTTATACTTTATAAAAATGAAAAAACTTTTATCTCAATAATCTCTAAATAATAGTACTGGCACTCGGTAAAATTTGCATAATCCATGGCTGAACACTACCCCCTGAGATACAGGTTCCCACCTAGTTCAGGGGATAGGGTCAAAACTTCATGGCTACCATCAGAGCCACCACGTATATTATTGCTAATTTTAAAAAATATTGGTTGGAAAATGTATTGTGGTGAGAAATAAACATTTTTTTTTTTAAATTATTTTATTTATGACATAAGAGTTAGTTAGCAATGACTTACTAATGGTTTTAAGTCATTCACACATTGTTTGGTCTTATTATGTTGTCAGTTTGCATTGACGTCATCTATCTATTTATATAGATGAAAGGCGTGGCCGCCATTTTGAAAAAAATGTCAAAATGGCGGACAGTTAGCGTGAATGCGCTGCTTATTATGGGTAGCAAAACATGATTCATTATAAATTATAGGAACAAATAAATATAACATCGGATATTAAGTACATAATTTAGATTAGATTATATTATTAATAATATAATATACACAAACGGAACTTGGTATGATATTTCTTGTAGTTGAATCATCAACTTCCTTTACATAGTTAAGTATTCACAGAATTGGCTGAATATTTTTCCAGACAGTCTTGGGTTTTTCCATTGGGACTGTACGGAACCGCACATTAGTTTAAGACTCACACGCCGCCCGTGCATTCTGTGCGCTTAGAATTTTGTACCTAGCAAAGGTAATTTGTATAAGTACATTAATTCAATAAATCAGTGTTCAACGGACATTCGCTGTGGCTGTGGTCGGTTGTATTTTATCATCATTCCCCATAGAATCGCCCCGGCATCGGCATCATCATTAAGTATAGGGATCCCCTACAGGGACATTCTTAAAAGCTGCCCGGCATTTTAGAAATAGAAATAGAAATCATTTATTTGCCAATAATGTAGGTAACAAATATGGTGTTAATTTATGGAGAGTCCCGATACATTTTGCCATACGGCATGCAAAATTATTTAATTAATTTAATCATTGCTTAATTGCTACGTTAACATTTAAATAACATTTCTATACAATTGATACAACATAATGACTTAGAATTACATCTAACATTTTTCGCTTACTTATAGCATAAAATAATCATCATATAATGGTATTAAAAAATATAAAAAATTTGAATTTGTGCTGGGTGTGGAACTGTGCTGGGTTAGAGGGTCGGTGAGCAGTGGTAACAGTCGTGATTTACGAGTTGGAGGTCGTATGATCGAACCCAGTCAGGCGCTTTACTTTGTATAAAATATTTCAACACCACTGCTCTCAAAACGGTGAAGGAAAACATCGTGAGGAAACCGGCATGTCCTAGAACCAATAATTCGAAGACACTGATTGTGACAGATACCAATCCGCACGGGCCCGCGTGGTGGGTTATGGCTCATCCCTCCCACAGATAGGAGGCCTGTGTCCCAACAGTTGGAACATTATAAGCTGAATATGCTTATGGTAGCGGCTGTAGGCTCCCCCCCCTATCACATGAGACCTATAGTATAACTGTCGAACTGTAGGTGTACAATCCTACACCCCTGGCAACCTCTTTAGGGAAAAATCCTGATGTTATGTTTATGTAACTACGTAGCTCAGTCATTCTGCAGTGCATGACCGTCGCTAAAGTACTATAAGATAATTATAATCAATAATGTTGTATAAAATATAATATGCAGGCACGCCGACATATCAAGCTATACATGACCAGTATAAGCTGACTTCTCATTGTACGAAAAGTCTATACAATGCGAGGTCAGCTTAAACTGGAAACGATTTTGTCCGCACGGATTTAATACTGTTGATTTTACTTACATGGAGAAATTCCTTATTACAAAAAATGAGGGGCTCGTGGCTAAGTAATGACTACTACGCGGGGAGATCAGGGGATTGGTGACCATCTTTACATTACGATACCCCTCCGTGCTTCGGAAAGCACGTTATGAGTTTACCTACATGAAACGTCAGAAGCTAGGTGCACGGTTCCAGTTGGTCGTTTCTGTAGTAGACTGTATAGTATTTAGGTAACTGGGTTGTGGAGGTCAGATAAGCAGTCGTGCCATGTAAAATACTGGTATTCAGCAGCATCCGGTTAGACTGGAAGCCCGTCATAGTTAGGAAAAAGAGAAGCAGTTGTGCCTAGTTTTCTGAGCCTAGCCTTTGATGACGATCTTTAGTGGGTTCTAAATAACTACGACGTTGTCTTACAATCTGTTACGGACCTATAAAGTATATCGACGAAAGCAATTTTCGACCTTTTATCAATGAAATGTGTTAAATTTATCATAATTTACTGATTTTTATAAATACGTATGTTTGTCTGAAGATAAGCTATCGTTTGTGCAAAGATTAGGTGAAGTTATAGAAGGGGTAAATTATTTACATTACCTACACTTTAATATACTACTTATGCTTATAAGGTCTAAATTGTTTTATCACACTGATATTACAAATGCGAAGGAAACTCTTTATACCTTCGTCACAACTATACCCTGTTCATTATGTAAACCGTTTTTTGACAGATGGAACTAGTAATTGCAGCAACACACAAAACATAGATACTTAGATACACGTATGGTATTATAATGTTTGTAAGAAGCCATTAATAAGATAATTCAATAAGATAAGGCAGTTTATATATTTATTTTATTTCGCATTTTAAAGTTAACTTTTACGTAATCTGGAATATGTAGGTTCTAAGACAGCTGTCAAAAAACGGTTAACATAATGGACAGAGTATAAATCAATAAACCGTGAGTAATGAAAGACGATTAGGTAGCCTGAAACCTGGAGGACATAGGCTACATTTCATCTTTAATATTTGTGATGGAATACAAAACGCACGGCGACGAAGTCGAGGACAACAGCTACTTAATGGTTGGTACAAATATAAATATACTAGCGGACCCGGCAGATGTCGTCCTGCCCGAAATAGCAGCGCCACCTACCGGGTCCGGGGATTTTAATTTAAATATCTAACCTATCTATACATATAAATAAAAATGAATCACCGAAATGTATGTAAGCGCATAACTTCCGATCGACTGCAATTGGATAATTCTTTTTTTTGTGTTTGTCATTTTGTATTATTTAATTGTGTATACAAACCTTGTCCTGACAAGGTATTGTGTATACAAACCTTGTCAGGACAAGGTTTGTATACTACATCCTACATATGTGACAAATTTTAAAACAATCTTCGTAGTTAAACAATTCAAAATCCAAAAGTCACTGATTTGTAGTTTTATAAAAATAAAATTAAATTCAATTCAATATACCGATACAAATGTCAAGAGAGAAAATAAAAAAATAAAAAATATTATGTCAATAAAATTAAAAAGGTTAATAGTTATAAGTCTAATATTTATCACTGTTATCAGTCTAGTGATACACATCACTGAGAAACTGTTGCGTAATTACCCCGCATATTTTTTCTCTAGCTGAGGATGTAGGTAAGTAGCAACAGGTGTATTAAACAGTAGGCAACAAACAGGAACCTTGTGCCTTCTGCTTTTATCAAACCCTTAATCTGTGCCAGCCAATAATCTTTAAGGACATAGGTACAGTTTTTTCTTGTTACTGATATTTTTATCAAACCTTTAGTTAAATTTAGTGTGAAATTGTGCGTGGACGCTGTTACAAGATGGTTGTAAATAAGTTAGTTAGTTCTAGTGCTGTTTTAGTATTTTTAGTGACAATTAAGTTAAGTTTAACACAAGTTGACGTAGGTAAGTGTCTTAACTGTTTTTTTTTCGATGATGGGGTCGATGAGGGAACAAGTTTCACGCGGGCGAAGTCGGCAAGAGCTAGTACTTAATAAATAAAATTTTTGATTGTATTGCCATAGCAGAGGGGCAATTCTTGTAACTTTGAGAACATTCACAGTCTGATTTCAGTCTCAATCTGTCAAAATTACCTGTAATTTCCCTACGTTTTTGACAAGTTTTTGACATTGATTGTCGCCGAGATGACATTGCGACTAGATTTTGAACGTTTTTAATTTACGGGAATTAGCCTTCTGATAATAACTTTTAAACGGACAAATGTTTTGACGGTTTTGAACCAGAATCTTTTTTATTGTGACGACGAGCGATAGAAAAGTAAATTGGAAGGCCTTGTAGACTTTAGATCTGTGGACAATTTTTTATTTTATCAAGTACCTGGTACTTGTTGGCAGGCCTACGCCGTCCACCCATACCTACTGTAATTTGAAAACATCGTAAAAGCCAGTGGCTTCTGACGTTTCTGATGTTTCACTTATGAAACCGGTTCCTATGGAGAAGAGCCGGCAACAAACTCCACGGTTACTCTTTTAAAAATAATTGGTTTTTACATTATGGGTTTTTACAATGTTTTCAAATTACTGATTTTGGAAGGAAAATACATGTTGCAATTGTTGTAAATAAATTGGGATAAGGACCGGAGAATGATTATGATGTTGAGTGTACAGACGCCAGCATATCAAGCTACTACAATCTGTCAAATTTCTTTAATCGATTTTCAACTTTATTACTAAAGTATTAAGGTTCAAGGTTGTTTGGGAAAATTTGACAGTTTCGGGTAGCTTGACCTGCTGGCGTCTGTACATATGTAAAGTGTAATGTCCCTCTGTGGTAATTTTCAGGCACAGACACGACTACGACCGTGGATGTGGCTTCGAATGCAATATGTGAACAATGCACGTGCGTAGACGGTGAGGTGAATTGCGCGAACCTCAACATTACCTCGTTTTTCGAGATTCCTGATTGGGATGGTATGTATTACTTACTAATAACTGTTAGAACCTAACCTGTCCGAGTCGGGATGCTCCAATTCCCGAGCTCGCTTCGCTCGCTCTTGTATCCTAAGTTCTCATTGCCTTTTTACTAAATCGAGATGTGTTAGACCTTGGGGCACCCCGACTCTTGGAAAAAGTGATTCAGAATCGAGTGAAAATAAATACGTAAAAATAACTCAAAGTTCCCGTTATTTCTATTAATTGTATGCCTAAATATTATTATGCTAATAATCATTAAGCCTAGTAACGTTATGCGAATTAAATTTATGCCAAAACAAATAAGCCTTCAAGATAATTATGCCAAAATAAACTGTATGCCAAAAAAAAAATAAGACAAAGTATTATTATGGCAAAACAAATTATGCCAAAATCGTTATGCCAAAGTATATTAGGAAAAAGAATATTATGCGAAAAGAAGGGAGATCCCTTCTTTTCGCATAATATTCTTTTCCCAAGAAGTTGCGCAAGTAAAGTGAAGTAAAGTGAAGTGTAAAGTGAAGTGAGTGAGTGAAGTGAGTGAAGTTGTTCAAGTGTTGAAGTTTGCGCATGTATCTAGTTACCGGCACGTAAGTTGGCAAGAGATTTTGTAGTGGGGGAAGTTTGCGCATGTAAAAATGTACGAAATTGTGCGTGCGCGAACTTCCCCCACTACAAAATCTTATGCCAACTTACGTGCTGATAACTATCGCATTCGCTATCATTTTGACAGTTCCACAACATTAATTGCGTTACTTACGTTGTTGAGCAGACAATTTTGTCGAACATTTCAAGCAATGGATTAGCAATATCCTCCTTATACCTAATCCTTCAAAATGATTCGGATTGTGATTGATATTGTGGTTTTAGTTGTTATTTGTTACGCAATTAGGGTGCTGCACCCTAGTAGCGTAATACACTATTTAATGCAATCTGAATCATTTTGAAGGATAATGCTAATCCATTGCTGTCAAAATGAAAATCATTGCTACTGTTACTTAGTGTGTTACACAAATACCACGCTGTACTTATTTGAAAATCTGAATGATCTTAGACTAGAAAATACTTTTAAATGTCTTGTCTCAATTCACCTCAGCATCCATCTCTATTTAGTACCCCATTTTACCATTCTGCTATTTCTCATTCCAGGTCTAAGAGATTTCCAGCCAATCAAAGTGAATCTAAGTCAGAATTCAATCACATCCATCACGAGAATCAGCAAGTTGCCGATACAGGAGCTGAACCTATCCCATTGTGAAATACAGTCACTTGAAGATGGCAGCTTTATTTATCTCGAAGACTTGATGGTGTTGGATTTGTCTGATAATGAGATATCTACTTCAGCAATCAGCAGGAAAGTGTTTGTTGTAAGTACATGCTTATACAGAGTGGCAGGGACATCCACGCGCATTCTGTTAACATGAATTCAGTGCAAGATTCTGAACCCATTGCAACGACTTTTTTAGTCTGTTAAAAAAAAAAATAAGCTGTTCAGTACATTTTGACCACGTAGAGAGAATTGTGTTACCTACAAGTGAGAAGTGGCCCAGTGGTAACGGCCGCGACTTACGAGTTGTAGGTCACAGGTACGAACCCTGACAGGAGCCCTTTGTGTATAATTATTCCATCATCAGTCGCTCAAAACGGTGAAGGAAAACATCGTGAGGAAACCGGCGTGTCCTAGAACCATAGATTCGCAGACATGTGATATATACCAAACCGCACTGGGCCCGCGTGGTGGACGGCCCACTCTCTCTCGTAGATAGGATGTAACATAATGTACAGACGCCAGCACATCAAGCTACTACATAGATTTTCTTAATAGATTTTCAACTTTATCTCGAAAGCATAAGGTTCAAGGTTGAATGGGAAAATTTGACAGTTTCGGGTAGCTTGACCTGCTGGCGTCTGTACAATGTACATACTCACAGTTATCTTCATTCATTCCTCCAGGTCAGAACAAGCATTCCGTTACAGTTAGGCGCTGTTCTGATTATCTATCACGACACCAGGCCACGTTATCTATCCAGAATCAGTCTTCAAAATTACTCATGGCCACTAACATATCTCAAATTCATATTTTCTACATGGTATTATTCTACGAGTTCACATTATAAAGCCACGCAATGCAAGGATCAGTTCCCGTTTCGCCTCTAAAGCGAATACATAAAATAAACCTGATACTCCAGGACCACCTATCCCGGGAACACCCGGGGTACCTGACGGACCTTTCCTACGCCTCCATCCTCCGTCCTCCGTCCTCCGTGAAGGCCAGTGCCAGTGCCAATCGGACCGCCAGAGCGCCTGACGGAGGACTCCGAAGACCCTCTTGTACCTATTGGGCCGCGTCTCATCCGAGGGTCGCCTCACCTGGCTGGCTGACAGCGTCCCCGCCGTGCCTGCTCCCTCCTGCTGCCATGCTGCGTCCTGTTCCTGCTGCGTAGGGCCCCTCTACGGGTACCCTCCGTGCTGCACACCGCTCTACTCCGCGCGTAGCTGTTGGAGCCACCTGCCTCGCGTCGGCCTCCATCTTCGGCCCTCCTCAGTAACCTATCACGCATCTTCATCCTTCCTCACCCACACTACTACACACCACTCTCCAGTCCATCTCCATCTTTTGTATATCTTGTAAATAAAAGTTTAGTTGACTTAAATTTCCCTTTCTTTACTTCCTTAATTTAAAGCTAAAGTGTCCCAGCCGTGGGAACATTATAGGCTGATTATGCGTCACCCCGCGTATCGGCAAGCGTAGTGTGGGACGCCCCCCAGCAAGATGGACCGTCGACCTAAAGAAGTTGGTTGCGACAGACTGGATGCGGAAGGTGGAGGATAGGGTGTTGTGACGCAGCATGGGAAAGGCCTATATCCAGCAATGGACTGCGATAGAGTTGATTGATGTGTCAGCCCTCCATTACATGGGAATTTGACACACCAGCCGAAAAGTATAGAAGTAACACTTCTGCCTACACCTTCAGGAAATTCCGGCACGATGTTATATATGTAAACCTTCTTCGCAGGGTCCCCTTGGGTTAGATGGCCCAAGAGATTTCAGGAAGATGCAGTATTTTAGTCTAGCAAACAACGACCTACACGCGTTGCCTCAAGACATCTTCGTGTTCATGCCTGCTCTTCTTACCCTGGACCTGAGTGGAAACCCCTTGGCTTTTATAGACCAGATCACCATGGGTGCTATATCTGATTTGAAGAATTTGAGGGTGAGTGGCTTTTTTAAAAAAGTCGAAAACAAAACCTTTATCTTATCTCAAAAGAAAGAGGTTTTGTTTTCGACGTTTTTTTTGCATGATCGCGTGTTTGTACACCGATTTCTTCATGACTCTTATAGATCGATTTACATGATTATTTTTTCATTTAGTAGAAATGGAGTTTTTATTTGTTAGATAGGTTTAAAAGCGATTTACTCCTTTATTTTTTAATGAAATTTTATGTTGTTACGAACATACCATTTTCGAACCCATAGGTTGTGTCGTATTTCAACGTTGCATTCGTTATTTCACGAAAAAATCCCTATTGAAAGTTGCCAAGTATTGATAATTGGTGCTCGTGACTGTACTTACCATAGCTCAAAAGAAACGAAACCCATAGAGGATCACTTTATTGTCCGTCTGGCTGTCCGTCAAGACGCTTTTTCTCAGGAACGGGCCTCTGCCCGTTTCAAGTTTGGTACCTGTGTATCAAGTTGAAATGAATTGCACTTGGTTGGTTTTTTAGAACTCATGTTTATGAAGAGCAGTGTTGGTCCAGTGGTAACGGCTGCGACTTACAAGTTGTAAGTCGGGGGTTCGAACCCAAGCAAGCACTTAACTTTGTGTAAATTATTTCATCACCACTGCTCTCAACACGGTGAACGAAATCATCGTGAGGAAACCGGCATGTCCTAGAAACAAAAATTCGAAGACATGTGATATCTACCAACCCGCACTGGGCCCGCGTGGTGGATTACGGCCCACTCCCTCTCACTGAGAGGAGGCCTGTGTCCCAGCAGTGGGAAAATTATAGGCTGATTATGCTATGTTTATCCCACCTTCTCAGGAGCTGAGGCTAGGTAGCTGTGAGCTGGATACGTTACCAGAAGGCCTACTACGTAGACATAGGAAGCTTCGACGTCTGGACCTCAGCAACAACAGGTTCACTACCATTCCTGCTGTCCTGACGGAAGCTCCCACTCTGGTTTATTTGAACCTTGATAGGAACTCTCTTCAGACTTTAGAAGCGAATACGTGAGTTTTTTTTTTAAATTGATATAAAAGGCTTTGAATGTCCATGGCATACCGTCCTGTCCGCCATTTTGTTATTTTTTCTAAATCGCAGCCATGTATGTAACCTATATTAACCGACAGCTGACATCAACGCAAACAGAAAACATGTAAGACCAAACCCCGTAGTGTCATGTTTCAGAGATATTAGCGTTCAAAGTTGATCACGTGACATCCATGTGTTTTACACTTGCGTCCATCTTGTTGCTTTTATGGACTTTTACTGAAAGTTTAAAGTAATCAAATATTTATGCAACAAGATGTATACTAGCCAGGAAAAAAATCAAAATGGCGGATCGGTAGGTATGCCACGGGCATTCAAAGTCAAACAAACTTTTCTCTTTAGTGCTCACCTTTGTTACACATATTTATAAGGAACTCTTGTGCAAAATTGACTAAACACCGTAGAAGAAAATTGGAAGAAAAAATACCCCCGACTCAAACAAAAACCTCTAAAAACTAAAAAACTATACATATATAGGTATTGACCCTTTAAGTTTAACATAAGTCGTAGAAAATATTTTGATCCTCGCGTCCTCGCGTCGGGGGGTCGCATACACGTACACTCTCGATCATGTCAGCTTTCAAACAAAAAAAAAAACAAAATCGGTTCAGCCGTTTGGGAGCTACGATGGCGCAGACAGAAACACAGATACACCCCTCTGTTTTTGTCGGGGTTAATAATATACGAATTCAGATTATCCACCACGTCTTAGGCTGCATAAACGAAATAACCGACATTTCACTAGGTATTTTAAATCCCATGTAGGATAAAACCAAGCCAAAGTCCTGACTCCGGCCTGCTACAAAGAATCTCCTTATAAAATCTTGCCTATCCTAAGGATCAAACTCTCCAGAGGCTCCAAACGGAGCGGTCACTTTTGCGAAGACCAACGCAGCAGGAAATCCGACTTTAAGACTTGAAACCTAATGACTTTTGTTGCAAATTTTGCAGTCCTATATCCAACATGACGAAGTTACAAGAACTCAGCTTAAGTAGACTGAGTAGACTCCAGAACATATCAGCTGGGGCCTTGTCAGGTCTGTCAGATCTGGTGACCCTGCGTCTGAACTATAATGTCAGGTTGACCAACCTGGATCCTGACTTCTTGGTGTGGAAAAATGAGGATGATGAAGAATTGTGGCCGAATTTGAAAGAGGTGAGGTGGTGGTATATATATTTTTTGTTATCCTGGCCTCCTGGTCTCTTTCCACATCTCTCTGTTTTAAGTTGCTTAGGACCAGTTCTTGTTGAAGGAGTCCAGCTAATCCCGCCATCTCCGTCTGGGCCTGCCGCGATGTCGCTTGCCATTAATTTAATTTAATCATTTAATTCAAGCAACAAGACTCATAGTCTTAGTAACAATGTACACTTACAAAGCCAAAAACAAAACCAAAAACAGAAACAGATTGTGACATCATTGCTGCAAGGTGACAGGCCCAGCCGAAACCCGGTAGCAGTGGTTCACAAACTCACAATCAAGCCTGCTAGCTATCATAGATAGGATGCTCTGAAAACGTAAGAAATATATTTATGGTCCTATACAAACAATAACATGTAGCCTATCCTATTTAACTTAATATAAAATGATAATTTGGAATACCTGAAAAGGATGACATTAATATATTGCATAATAATTGTATTAAATTCATTATTATTGACATTTAATTTTGACATAAGTAATTTCTCAATTTAATTGTACTAATATAAAAGATAATAATTAATTAATAATAATGTTAATGCATGCTAATTTATGATGATAAGGGCAGGCGAATGATAAAATTGCAATGCTTGTAAAAGGCTACTAAGTCATAAGTATCTACTAACATAACATAACACCAACATTGTACACTTAAGTAGTTTGCAATAAACGTTTTGACTTTTGACTTTTGCTGTTGGCCCTGCCCCGCAACTTACGGACCAAGGATGCGCACCGTTTCCGCATCACCGTATAGAAACAGTCCACGTGAGGTTCAGCAAACATCCCTGATACGCTAATAAAGAGGCCCATTGGTAAACTTAAAGAAAATTCTCCCTTTCAGCTATACCTCAACAGCAACAATCTGTCAGTCATAGACTCAGGTATCATAGACAGTTGGAACGAGCTGGTGACCGGAGACTTCTCGAACAATCCATTCAACTGTGACTGCAACAACCAGTGGGTGGTGGATGTACTGGTGCCGCTGCTTATCAACACTCCTGCTAATGCTTCTGTCAGTAATATGGTGTAGGTATCCCAATTCTTTTTCTATAATAATTTTTCCCCTACGGTCCCTCGTAATTCAAGCAAAGTCTTCGACAAAAAGTCAAATGAAGATGCTGTGCAATGCTGTGAAAAGTCCTTAAAGACATCATGTGCGAAATAAAAAATATTAGCTGTTAATGATGCCGAAAACCATTTTTTTTTTGCTAAAGTATTTTTTTCCACACTATCGCAATGGACTTTTCACACAAAATCGATCTGCCTAGCCTTTTCCCATCTACATTGGGGTCGGCTTCCAGTCTAACCGGATGCAGCTGAATACCAGTTTTTTCTTAATAACTTTTTTTTTTTAATAACTTTGCCCCCACACTAGGAATTTCTCCTGTATCGTGGTTGCGTTTACAAACATTTAAAAACTCACATACACAAACTATTTGTAGGTCATAAAAATATTTGTTCCGTGCGGGAATCGAACCCGCGACACGCAGCGCAGCAGTTAATCGCTTAACCACTGCGCCAACCGTACCGTCAATTTTACTTAGAGCGACTGCCTATCTGACCTCCACAACCCAGTTTACTGGGTAACACGATACCCCTTGGTAAGACCGGTTGTCAGACCTTCGGGCTTCTGACGACCCGTAACGACTGTCAAAGATCCCCGGAGGGGTTTCGGTATGTAAAGATGAAGATGTAGTATCCACGCTTAACATCAAAAATGGTTTCCCAGTCCATCGCTGGTATATTTGAACGACCGGTTTTTATCTTCCAGATGCAAGAAACCGCCAGATGTTCGAGGTCTGACATTCGCTCAGCTGAACAACGCGTCTAAAATGCTGGTGTGTCCAGAATCTGAAAATATCATGGAGCTGCCGATTTCAAATATGGCCATCATTCTGGGAATTATGATAGGTAAGCTGCTAAAATAATAATAAATGATGATTTCCACCAAACGGTTCGCATCGCATCGGATCGGAAAGAATACGAACGGATGCGGCGAGAGCCGTTCGCGTCCGGCAGGATATCGACGCATACGATCGGCTCCGTACCGTCGCGGTCGCTTGCGAACGTATCCGTTTCTATGCCTAGTCAAATAGTTTCATTCCTAACGTGTTGACATGTTCTAATGCCGAAAGGATTCGATCGGATATGATGACAGGCGAACGGAGCCGATCGCGCGTCGCAGTATACTTTCGGCTACAATCGTGTGTCGCGGAAGACGCACGCGGTCAAGCTGCTGTGCGTGGCTTGGTAATATACACAATAAGCCTATAATGTTCCCACTGCTGGGACACTGGCCTCCTCTTTTCAGAGGAAGTGGGCCGTAATCCAGCACGCGGGCCCAGTGCGGGTTGGTAGATGTCACATGTCTACGAATTTTTGGTTCTGGGACATGCCGGTTTCCTCACGATGTTTTCCTTCACCGTTTTTGAGAGCAGTGCTGATGAAATAATTTACACAAAGTAAAGGGCCTGTCTTGGTTCGAACCTACGACCTACAACTCGTAAGTCGCGGCCGTTACCACTGGGTCACCACTGCTCTCCTGCTCGGCTTGGTAATATAGACTTTAAGTACCGTGTACGATTAAGTATCGTTTAAATATTGTAAAATCCGTTCCGATCCGATGTGAGCCTATTCTTGTCCCACTACTGAGCAAGACTTCATCTCGTACAGGGAAGGCAAGGCGGATTGGAGATTTCAGACACATATTGATTATAAGTCCAGGTTTCCTCAAGATGTTTTCCTTTACCTATATTTTCCTTCACCGAAGTCAGGTAATGGCCCAGTGGTACCAGCTTATTGGTCGTGAGTTGGAACCCAGATAGGTACTTTACTTTGTGTATTTGTGTTTTTTTTTTCTATTCTATTTTATTTCATCACCACTGCTCTCGAAACGGTGAACCTATATAGGTAGCTAGTCGCCCATTCCAAAGACAAGGCATGAGGAACAGGGTGTAAAGTTCACTCAACCTCCATAGAAAAGGGAGGATCCTCCGACCAGACGGGTGTTGTGTCTGGCGGGCAATTGCCCAACGATTGATGTTGTGAAATTGTATCTATGCTAATTGCGCGGTAAACTCTGCTTGCGAGATGCAGGATTTATGACGCGTTGTTCGCATGTGGCGTTGTTGATACCGCTACACATAGGTACCTATGGAGAAGAACGGGCAAGAAACTCCAACTCTTTTAAATCACCATTAAAACCTTATTGTATTTTCCAGGTATCATAGTGACATTCCCAATAGTACTAGTGCTGGTGCTGCTATGGAGGAACGGCTTCTTCTCCAGGTGTAGAAATCACAAGAACTACGATTCTGACGAAGAACGTGAAGATCTTTAATATAGTACAGCTAATACTTTAAAGCGTTACTGCCACATTTCACGTAAAACTTACATTATATTTGGCTACGGAACCCTAGAAAGGTTAGGTAATACTTGCAACCAGTATGAAAGATTACATTTATGCGATTACTCCGTTTATCCACCCCAAAAATTCCACCCCGAGGTAAAATAAAAAAGTTACTTCACGCGGACGAAGTCGCATGCAGAAGCTTGTTTCCTTATAAATATAGTACAAAATAAACTTCTCCTAAAATTATTGTTACAAGGGAAACATAATTTTAATATTTTAACTTGTGGACTCCTCACCAAGCCTGTCTCGTATAGTTGGATAAACGGAGTTTATATGTTTAGGGTGAATATCGGACATTGTGTTTCCGGAAAAAAGTACCTAATGTATGATCGTGGACGCAGAAAAATGAGTATGTAAGGATTGTAGTACATAATGTTCTATAGTGAGAGGAGTGCTACACACATGTCCTACACGATTCAGCACAGGTAGGCTGCAAATCAAATATAAGTATATTCAAAAGAAGCCGCTCGGCTTAGTTCGATTTGTGTCGAGCCGACCCGAATATGACTAAGCCAGGGTAGATGCCGAACGAACTTTGCCGATCGTGGCGAGCCGAATATATATAGTAATTCCTTCGGGTTGGCTTTGTTATTCAACAAATACCACCGAATCTAATGTGCCAACCCGAACTAAACCCATGGGAGTGTGATTTGAGTTTGTATATTTATAATCTAAGTGGTAGTTCAACTATAGGCCGACCGCTTAACTGAGACGTTTCCTGAGGTAGCTGCGCGGTGCGGGAGGGGTGATAGTTGTCACAAGTTGACGAATCACTGAGGCATCACGTCACCACACCCCTCACGCATCGCGGTGTTACCTTAGGCAACGTAGCGGTTGGCCTATAAAAATGATGAGCATTTTGTGTATGTATAAACGTCAAGGAATGACGTTCATCCGCTGCTTTTATTTATGATAATTCTATGGACGAGTGAAAGAAGCCGAGTGCCGAAATGCAACATCGTTGGGTCGGTTTACTAAAGAATTAATTTCTCACTTCTGATTTATTTTGTGATTAGACGGTTCACTTCGAGTGAAGGATGAATAAACAGGCAAAAATATGTGCATTTGGATTGAGTGATCTTCTTTTATTACGTGACAAAATATCATTGTGTGACATTTAGTCAAACATTGAAAAAACTCATAGCCCAAAGTAAAATTTTTAGTTTCAGTTATTGCCCAAAATGTGGATCACTCAATTCAGACATTTAACAAAAACGGCTATGAGCCAAATCTCAACAAAAACTTACTCTACTGACTAAATTTATATCTCATAAATAAACAAAAATTGAAGGAAGGTAGATAAATTGCACGTACGATATAATTGCATTTAATTCTGGCGTTACTGTGCGTGCAATTTATTGTGTGTACATATGTGACATGACGGAAATGGCGGGATGAGCTGGACTCCTTTGATAAAGATTGGTTCTTGGCAGCTCTGGACAGAGAGAGAGGTGTAAAGAGAGAAGGGAGACCTTCTAATCTATAATTAACCACACAACAAAAAAATGCACATGACTGAAAAAATAAAACCGAAATATATTTTGAGACACAAGTAGTATCATTTATTAACAACATTGACATTATTTTACTATTTTCTCGTTTATTTTCCAGTTGTAGTAGTTATTACGCTTTGTTGCTACACGATTTTTGACAAGCTGCCGAGAATTTGAGAGTCGGGAGGTTTCTATCTGCAAAAAGAGTGAAAAAATCTTCATCTTAATCTCGTTCCATCATAGACCTGATCCTTCGCTTTCCATCTGGCGTGATCGAGGTCAAGAGCAGTCCCATTTAGCAAAAAAAAAAAAAACAAAAGACTTACGGCTTTATTACAAAACAAGGTTTATCTTTAGACCTAGGTTTAAGCGATCAAGCCGTTTTTAAATTTCGAATTATAATTCGAATTTCGAATTATAATTCGAAATTTAAAAACGGCGAAGAAAAGCGCCGCGGAGCTTCGGCGGATTATGACCCGGCGAAGTTAAAGTTCTTATTACAAAAACTGACGTTAAACCAGAGTTGAAACTCAGTTGTCAATTTTGCATTCAAAACTTTACGTTTGTCGGAATAAAGTTAAAAAAAATACAGTAACTGGCTCGAAAGTTTAGGCTAGGTCTAAAGTTAGAACTTGATTTGTAATGAGGCGGTTACAGTACAAAAATAAACAAGTCACTAAATAATAATAACTATGAGACAAGGACACGCTTATTAGATCCAGTAGTAAGAGTAAACGAGAAAGATACATAATATATTTCTCTATCTTCTACGCGTGATACTCCTGTGACAGAGTGGCGTCCACGGACTAGAAGACGAGATGTTGGTGGTCCGGCGGGGAGAAGGGCGGACGACATTGCGCATTGTTACCATCGTGGGCCAAACCTGAATGAGGCTGGCACTGGAGCGAGGGGATTGTCACAAGAAAAGAGCGGCCCAACAGTGGATGAAGTCGGGCTGTGGATGATGCTGATAATTGGACGTAGTTAAGCAGAAAGGACTCAACCCACATTCTTCCCAATAACTCGAAAATTGTGTTAGTCTATGTTAAAAATATTGCTATTTGCCCATAAGTGACAATATTTCAAAATATTCCATATACTTACAACATCATTCCAGCAATACACACCTAAACTTAAAACCTCGATAACTCTAAAATTACTTTTTGTGAGTTGAGTCCTTTCTGCTTCATTACGTCCAATTATCTACTACGCGTATGCAAATGTTTTGTCTGACCCCAGTTGTTGTGAGCCAATCGGGGTCCAACAAAACGGCTGTCTCAGATTCGTTAGGAAGTATAGCAACTGACGTCATTACTGCGTCCGAAAGATATGGACAGATATAATCGCTCGTTATCGTAATGTAACTCAGTAAAGGTCATATTGTTTAGGTTAGTTATCTTGTCTCGTAGGCTGCACTTTGACACATCGAGCTTTAGAAAGAGATTTTCACACAGGTATGAGTGACAGAGACGACGCGCGACGCTCATCTTTTCTAGGGGATAATTTACTTTACTATACCGCGCTTTGACTTTTGCGAAGTAAAGTAAGCGTTCCATAAAAATATGAACCTTATTTTAATGTCATTATGTCGATATTCGTACAACCGAATGTGAGCAAGTGGTTTATACTAATATGAACATTAAAATTATTTGAATAAAGTTCACATTAGTATGAGCCGCTTACTTTACTTGCCAATTCTAAGGGCCGGTTTTTTGACCCGTACCTAGTTAAACTCAACCAATTGTCAAAAATAGTAACTAATGGTTAATTTGCAAAATGTGTTTTTTGATAAATTATTAGTTTATCTAATGGTCATTAATGGTTATTTTTTAAACTAATAGTTAATTATTTGACCATTATCAATGATATTATATCATTAGATAAAGTAAAAATTGATAAAAAACACTGAATAATTTTTTCCATTAGTTACTATTTTTAACAATTGGTTGAGTTTAAATACGGATCAAAAAACCGGCCCTAAAGACTCGATATGCTATAACTATATATAATTATGTTAAGAACTTACTATATGTGAGCATGTTTCTTAAGAATTGCGGCGTTATAAACCGCTTTATTTTATTTCTGTACACGGCCAACCTGAAAACGTTCCAATATTTAGCGAGTGTCGCTACTGGGTTGTGATCATAGATATAGGGAAAGAAGGAGATATGCGAGGTAGTTAAAAATGTATCAGAACTCGATGTCGCTAAGTTGACCCCACTACCGCGCCACTACTACACATACCCCCTTATTACAAAACAAGGATTTTCTTTAGGTCAGGTTTAAACCACCGCGTCAGTTATTGAATTAAGAACCTAACCGTTATAGAAATACAGTTCTAAATAACTAACTATAACTAACTAACTAACTATAACTTTATCTAAATCGAAATAAAGTTCGAAAAACAAATACCGGCTCAGAGGTTTAGGCTAGAACTAAAGTTAGGTCTCGTTTTGTAATAAGACGGATATAGTTCAATAAAGGAATAGATACAAAGTCGCCCACACACTTGCAATTCGTAAATCAGATCGTACTACACAATCTAGTATAAACCTGAACTCATCAAACACAGCGTGCATTTACCAGGCATTGCACTGTTTTTTACATTTCTATGGTTGTGATCATTTTAATATTTGACTGCTCAACAACGCAATAAATGTTGTCGAACTGTCACAATGAAAATCATTGCTAATGTTTTTGTGTTACACAATTGCTCCGCTGAACCGTCCCTCATAGTCGTGTTAACTTTAAACATAGCTCGTTTTAATTTTGAACACAGCGTTTTAATTTTGAACATAGCGTTTTAATTTTGAACATAGCTCGTGTTAATTTTGAATAAAAGGCACTTACTCGCTATTCGTTGGACCAGCTAACTTCATGACTTGAGCTCTCATACAGCGATAACTGTGCGAATTCCTGAAGTGTCTACATCTAAAAACATATTTTAAGGTAAGAGATGATTAAAAGAAAATCATTTTTTTTTCCCGACGAGTTTGGCAGAAGTTTTTGGTACACCCAAATCTCGCCAGTTAAGTTCCATCATCCCATGTAAACATGTAATAGAGAGCAAGCTATAACAAATCCAAACTCGAGGGTGCTGTTGAGAAATTCCTAATAGAAAACCTAATAACAATCTGCCCCACCTGGGGATCGAATACCAGGACTCACGCTCAGCGGTCGCGCTTGAGACCACTATATCAACGAGGCAGTCTGTTTAATGAATTATTGTTATTACATTACTAACCTTTTTCCGTAAGAGCAAGTGCAAAAATTGGAGTCCCTGAAACAATATTGGCATATTTCAATATTTTGGTCCATAGTCCATACTAGGTCAGATAGGCAATCACTCTATGTAAAATACTGGTATTCAGCTGCATCCAGTTACACTGGAAGCCGACGGCAACATAGCTCAGGGGCAATTCTCGTAATCTTAAGAACGTTCAGCCTGAAGAGCAATTCTCGTAATTTTAAGAACGTTCACAGTCTGATCTCAGTCTCAATCTGTCAAAAATACCTCTAATTTCTCTACATTTTTGACAAGTTTATGACATTGTGGCCTACCCAAATGTCCTTTCTTTGGTATTGTTCGTCGAATCGTTGAGCTCCTTAAGTTTTGAGTTGAGCTGCACAATTTCTGACAAATGCGTGCACTGACTGGACAGGTCCTCTCAATCTGTGTGGTTCTTTCCTCAAAAGACCATCTCAGACATCGACCTACATGGTCTTCATATGATCTGACCAAGATTATGTCTGGACTTTAAAAGAGACTGTGACGTCTGAGTTTGTTTCGGCCTTTCTTCTCAGACTAGTCAGATAGGAAACGCCGACCTCATCTAGTTTTAAAAATATGATTGACGTGTAAAAGTGTTTGTACAAACCTACTTACAAAATAAAATCATTTATCATTTATCATTGATTGTCGCTGAGATGAGACTGCGACTAGATTTTGAACGTTTTAAATTAGGTACGAGAATTGGTCTTCTGATCTCAGTCTCAATCTGTCAAACATACCTTTAATTTCCCTACATTTTTGACAAGTTTTTGACATTGATTGACGCTGAGATGAGATTGTGACTAGACACTTCTCAATACTCTCCTGCTCTTATACCAGTCTATTTGGGCCAGTGCAACATGTCACTTATAGTCTGTCCCTCATTGTTGTGTGACACTCTCTTTCTAAAGCTCGACGTCTCATTTACGTCCGGACCTGCAGCCTAATTGCGTAACACACGATCAATCGGAATCGGTTTCATTTTGACAATTCAACAACATTCATTGCGTTATTTACGTGTTGAGCAGACAAATTTTTCGAACTTATGAAGCAATGGATTAGCAATTTGCTTCAAAATGATTCAGATTCCGAGTGATCGTGTGTTACGCAATTAGGATGCAGTTCTCTTAGTTAGATAAATATTCTTCAGATCTTACCTTGAAACTTTAGCGACCATATCGACCCTGAAAATAAAACAACAATGATAATACGTAAGCCTAAGTACCTACAGTACCAGAGCGTAAAAAAAAACCGACCAAGTGCGAGTCGGGTTCCGTACCATTATCTATAAAAAATCACATCTGCTGTATGGGAGCCCCCTTAAATATTTATCTTATTTTAATTTAATTATTTATTTTCAAAGTGAATATACGAGCGTCTACCTGTCGCTATTATTAATATCGAGCAAAAAACGGCAAAAAAAGTATGTTGTATGGGAGCCCCACTTAAATAATTATTTTATTCTGTTTTTAGTATTTGTTGTTATAGCGGCAACAGAAATACATCATCTGTGAAAATTTCAACTGTCTAGCTATCACGGTTCATGAGATACAGCCTGGTGACAGACAGACCGACAGACGGGCAGTGGAGTCTTAGTAATAGGGTCCCGTTTTTACCCTTTGGGTACTAAACCCTAAAAAAGAGGTTTCTCAAAAATCACTCTCACAGTCCGATGGGACGGCAATCCGACACGACCGGAGAGAGAGCAGCCGCAGGTCCAACCGTTTAACTGCTTTCCGAGGCACGGGGGTATCACACCGCCAACTTCCAAACTCCGGGCTGTTACTAAGAAATTCTAAAATGGAAAAACTCAATAACACTTTGCACGATCTGCACCCTAACTGCATAACACACTTACAATCCCAAAAGAATCATTTTGAAGGATACTGCTAATCTATAGCTTCTTATGTTCGAAAAATGTGTCTACGCAACAACGCAAATAACGCAATGAATGTTGTTGAACTGTCAAAATGAAAGCCATTGCTACTTTTAGTGTGTTACCCAATTACCCCGCTGGGAATCGAACCCAGGACCCGACGTTGCTGCCGTCAAGGCTGTCAGTTTCTATACCTCATCAGCAGTGATAGGAATAGGTAGTGCCTATTTGCCTAAACTTCGAAGAACAGAGACAAGAAACGGAGACTTCCTTAGGACTACATTTTTTCCGGGACATCTGTCCCGAAATTCGGGACAACACTTTTAAATATATTAAAAAATATATGTTACTTGGAATAAGTAATTCGTCTATATTTACCTAAAGTTTGCGACTAGACATAACATAATAAATAACATTCACAGTCGTTACAACCATAAAATTCCCTGAATTTTTTTTTTAGAGTTCCTTTTGTAAATGACTTGTTGATCTTAATACTATGAATCACAATGTTTGTGTATGGACTCCTTATACAAACATTGTGATTCTAACTAGTCGCAAACTTTAGGTAAATATAGACGAATTACTTATTCCAAATAACATATTTTTTTAATGTATTTAAAAGTGTTGTCCCGAATTTCGGGACAGATGTCCCGGAAAAAATTTAGCCCTAAGGAAGTCTCCGTTTCTTGTCTCTGTTCTTCGAAGTTTAGGTAAATAGGCACTACCTATTCCTATCACTGCTGATCAGTGTCGTAGTGTGAGTAAACGGTGACAAGTTTTGTACGGTTTGTAATGGAAAACGAGGTCAGAGAAGGCTAACAGGGAAGACTATAAATTATCTACTTTTCTGCCAAACACCGTTGTTTTATCCCCATCTGAAGGGTAGGAGGGTCCGTGGATGGATGAACATCTTTACATACCAAGACCCCTCCGTGCCTCGGAAAGCATGTTAAGCCGTTGGTCTCGGCAGTCATTCGTGGATCTTTTACAGTCGTTACGCGTCGTTAGAAGCCCGAAAGTCTGACAACCAGTCTTACCAAGGGGTATCGTATTGCCCAGTTACTGGGTTGCGGATGTCAGATAGTGAGCCGCTCCGTGAGAAATACTGGTATTCAGCTCCATTCGGTTAGACTGGATGCCGATTTGTATGGCAAGTGTTGACCATTCCGCATCCAGCAGCGGCCGCCGAAGTGTCTCCGTGCTCTGTGGGGAGCCCTATGTCCAGCAGTGTACGTCTTTCGGCTAAATGATGATACAAATGCTTACCATCCTAGCTTATAGGGTTTGTTTCTACGGTTGATTGTGGAATATAACCTCTTGACGCCGCGAACTAAAAAAAAATAAGATTGTATTTTTAATCATTACAACATTTAGCAAGAAGATGTCCTTATGTAGCTACAATCAACCTCGTAATTACTTTACAACTCTAAGATTACAAGTCATAAAACGACAAGATTTATTTGTCTATGTGACAGTTAGATGGTTTCAACCTTATTGAAGTTTCAATTTACCGGGATTTTTCGTCAAAAATGGTAAATCAATTATGAGGTGGACTATACCTGAAGGCCAATTCTCGTAATTTAAAACGTTCAAAATCTAGTCGCAGTCTCATCTCGGCGACAAAGAAACGTCAAAAACTTGTCAAAATGTAGGGAAATTAGAGGTATTTTTGACATTGAGACTGAGAACAGACTGTGAACGTTCTTAAAGTTACGAGAATTTCCCCTCAGGTGCTGTTAGCTTATAGCGGTCTGTACGTTACATAAATTCGTATAAGGCTCGGTTCACAAACAATAAAATAAAACGTGTGAGGTCAGTAGACCCCCGGCAAGAACGAAGTTCAAAATGAAAATCCAAAATGGCGAAAATTAAAAAATTACGATAAATGAGATAATTTTCTCAGCCGCCATCTTGGATTTTCATTTTGACGTCACTATCGGTTGCAGCGCCCTCGAAAACCATGAAAACGAAAACCAAGACAAGAATTTAAAAAAAATTGCAGCCATCTTGGATTTTTATTTTACTTGGGCATTTCTCCAAGTTTACCCCTACCGCAAGCTCCGTTACAGAAGTTCGTTCAACAATAAAAAATAAACTTATTAGGTACCTTGATGCTCAACCACTTCCTCATGTAATATTTGTTTTATTTTACGGAAAAGATTTCTGAAAAAAAAAAATATCGGTGATTGGGTCAGATTCGGAATTATTTCTCTCTTGCAGTTTTTCCATACAAAAATTTCATAACGTTACATTGACAATGGCGCCGATTCCCTTGTTCACAAACTAAACTAAATTTAAGTTCAGTGCATCTTTTTCTTTCTATTTCATTAAGAAAAGAACAGCAGATAAATAAAAACAGCAAATAAATATTTCTAATCGACTATATTAGTAGTAAATTGACGTATTTTAAGTAGCCATGTTTTTAATCACGTCTAATATTTGTCAATGGAGTATCTTTGACAGGACTAAACTAACATTTATCTTCTGTCCCTTTCATAATGAAATAGAAATAAAAAGATGCACTGAACTTAAATTTAGTTTAGTTTGTGAACAAGGGAATCAGCGCCACCTACGAACTCGATTATTGCAGACAAGTCTAAACATATACTCTGTTTTATTAAAAATGTTCGTAAAATCAGCCCAAAAGTCTTACTTACA
Source organism: Apamea anceps (assembly GCA_951799955.1). Taxonomy (NCBI): domain Eukaryota; kingdom Metazoa; phylum Arthropoda; class Insecta; order Lepidoptera; family Noctuidae; genus Apamea; species Apamea anceps. The sequence goes on from OX637528.1 coordinate 3,273,995, forward strand.
CGCTTCGTAAATCTTCAGTACTCATCAATACACTAACAAGGGAACTCCGATCCAGTATTTTTTTTTTGACTGAAAAACAAAATTGGATTTATTCATTTTTTTAACCGACTTCTAAAAAAGGAGGAGGTTCTCAATTCGGATGTATGTATTTCATATATTTTTTTTTTGTGCTTGTTCGCGCATAACTCCGTCGCTTGCCAACCGATTTGAAAAATTCTTTTTTGGTTGGAAAGGGTATACTTCCCAAATGGTCCCATAGAAATTTCATCAAAAACGGTTTAGTAGTTTGGTTTTTAAACCAAAATTACTGGTAAAAATTAAATTCGGTGGCAAACAACGAAAACGCGAACCCAACGACACCGACTTTCGAAATTAAAGTTATATTTCACTTTGTAGTGTCGTTTTTGGAAGTCGGTTGTTTTTTTTTTTTTGCAAAAAAGTTTTTTAAGGGACGGTCACTTCTACTGTCAAAATTTTCCCTTTATTATGTATTAGGTATTTAATTTGTTCGCTTAGTTGTTCATTTTATTGCGCATGCTGTGGTCTCCTGTAATTGAAGAAGTACACCTACCAAATACTTTGTCGTTCGTCGTATGTAACGTTTAGTGTATATCTTTTGTTGGAAAATAAATAAAAAATTGAAATTGCTCGATACTTGTTCCGCTCGTCATGATTCGGTACGTACAGCCTGGCGGCTACATCAAATTTATAATCTGGAAAAGCCGCTCGGCTTAGCTTATGCCGGGCGACCCGAACATCATCCAGCGAGGGTAGATGCCGAAAGGAGTTTGCCGATCGGTACAAGTCGAATATGTGTAGTAATTGCTTCGGCTCGGCTTCGTTGTTCAACAAATACCGCCGAATTGAATGTGCCGAGCCGAACATGTGTGTCACCCACTATGTGTGCCACTAGCTGCGCCCCGCGGTTTCACCCGCATAGTTTCAATCCTGTATCGGGATAAAAAATATCCTATGTCCTAGTCCTGGTCATGGTCTACGCATGTGTTAAATTTTATCTAAATCTGTTTAGCCGTGTTAGCGTGAAAGCGTAACAAACAAACATAGAAAATATTAAATCTTTTCTCTTTATTTATAACAAGAAGCGCTTCGCGGTTTCACCCGCATAAGTGTCGATCCCGTGAGAATATCGGAATAAAAAGTATGCTATATGTTATTCTAATGTATAAGCTATATTATTTATTTATTTATTTATTTATTCTTACACTGGAACGCCATACGGCAATTACACCAATGGACTGGTTGTCAGACTTTCGGGCTTCTCACTACCCGTAACGACTGTCAAAGATCCACGAATGACAGCCGGGACCAACGGCTTAACGTGCTTTCCGAGGCACGGAGGGGTCTCGGTATGTAAAGATGGTCACCCATCCACAGACCAACCGCGGCAAGCGTAGCTTAACCTGACCGATCGACCTGTGCGGCTGTTATTATTTAGCCACGGGCCCCCACATTTACTGTGAAGTTTCATCAAAATCCGCTAAGTAGTTTTTGCGAGAGAGAGTAACAAACATCCATCCATCGTCACAAAACTTTCGCGTTTATAATATTAGTCGAAGTATAGGATATTAGTTAAGAAATTGGAAGTGACTTACATAGTTTTAATGGCATTTTGAGTATGCTTCCGAGGCGTCGATCCATCATGCTTATAACAAACAAAATAGTATTGTTACCATTAATGGCCAGTTCTGCCTTCAGTCGGACCTAAAGGTAGAACCGACCACGCATGAAATAAAAATTAAAATATTTTATTTCACTGTGTAGTAGACTTTAGATCTGTTGACAATTTTTTATTTTATCAAGTACCTGGTACTTGTTGGCAGGCCTACGCTGTCCTCCCATACCTACTGTAATTTAAAAACATCGTAAAAGCCAATTATTTTTAAAAGAGTAACCGTGGAGACCTTCTGACGTTTCATACTTAAGTGCCCATGTTGGTTAATAATAACCAACATGGGCACCTGACGTTTCATAAGTGCCCATGATGGTTAATTATAAACCAACATGGGCACTTATGAAACGTCAGAAGCTATGTGCACGATTCCAATTGGTTACCCTCCTACGACCTTCCCGACTCGTAAGTCGGCGTTACGAGTCGGGAAGGTCGTAGGTTCGAACCCAGCCAGGCTCTTTACTTTGTGTAAATAATTTCACCACCACTGCTCTCAAAACGGTGAAGGAAAACATCGTTAGGAGAAGATATGTGAAATCTACCAACCCGCACTGGGCCCGCGTGGTGTATTACGGCCCACTCCCTCTCACAGAGAGGAGGCCTGTGTCCCAGCAGTGGGAACAGTATAGGCTGATTATTCAAAGTACTTACGAAATTTCCGATTCTTCGATGGTACTGTATGCTGAATCCACCCAGTCCGAACCTTCACCGGATTTATCTGTGAAATGCAAGAAAAAAAGAAAAAAGGAAGAATATTTTATGGAACACAATACTAGCATCTACTATAATATAATCTACTAATTGTTTGTCAAAGGGCAGGCATATGTGGTACTGAGTAGAGTAATAAATAATACACAACTCAGTATTCAAATATGTGAGTGAACAATAAAGCACCCCTATTTTCCCAAACTTAGGGTTGGATATTTTTTTCCAAATTTATATGGGACCAACTTTGGGGCATACCCTTTACAATAAAAAAAGAATTATCAAAATCGGACTACTCTGTAAAAAGTTATGCGTGGTCATCGCATAAAAAAATAAATAAAAAAAAACGCGTCGAATTGAGAACCTCCTCCGTATTATTTTCCGGTTAAAAAATAACTCAGTTTTGGATCTCGGTTCGACATGCTACCTTCATCCAGAAGTATAATGGACACCTTCGTCGGCTCCGGGATCTGGGAGTCTTAAAGTCCCTGGCGCCCATTTACAAAAAAATACCATTTAAATAACTGGAAGGTCATCCTTTTAATTTGAAACATATACTATTATTTAATTTAACTGTTTAAAACGGTACAGTACTGGGCTTATCTCCAACTCCCCAAGACCCTAGCTCTCTGCTGAACTTTTAGCTGGCTGGCAATATTAATATATGGTTATAGACACCTACTTAATTTGTTAATGATAAGGTGAATTAGTTCTTTAAGGTTCACTGTTTATCGCTTTAGATTTATTTTTATAAATATACGCCCCCTTATTACAAAACAAGGTTTTTCTTTAGATCAGGTTTAAACCACCGCGCCAGTTATTGAATTAAGAACCTAACTGCAGTTGCTAAAAATGCAGTTCTTTATACAAAAATGACAACTTAGTTCGGTGCTAAGTTGTCATTTTTGTATAAAGAACTTTATCTAAATCGATATAAAGTTCGAAAAACAAATACTGGCTCAGAGGTTTAGGCTAGAACTAAAGTTAGGTTTCGTTTTGTAATAAGACGGTAAGTGTTTAAGATGGTTTGGTTGTTTCTTTATATATCGATGCCGGACCACCTGCCCATTGGGCTTATGTCAGCAGGCCGTAAGAGGCAACACATTTATAATTGTAACAGTGCCTCATCATCATCATCATCATAATTGGCCCGTGACATCACAGCGGGCCCTATCACAATACCAGCGCTGCGACATTTATTTTTTAAATGTCATAGCATCATGCTGAGATAAGAGCCTCGTAAAGGACTTTCTGTTTCATTTTTCTTTTTGTTACTTTTTTATATAACTTGATTTTTTTTTTATTTTTACTGTGTTTAGTTTAGTTTTTGATCTTCATGTATGAGTCGCAATAAATACTTTTTCTTTCTTTCTTTCAAATACTCAAATCAAATCACTCAATTTGTAAGTGACACTATAAAATTTGCATCCACAGGTACGGTCAGGAACAAAAGTCGGTTAACACTTTAGTTGTTTAAATCTTAATTATTGAGCAAAATATTCTTAAAAAACATATAGTAAGTAATAGAATATATAAGAATAATTAACTCCTTGCTATTACATGAAATAGATAAAACCAATGTATCACATAATTTTGTATCAATTTAGATGATTTGTAAAAGTAATAGTGTTAATTGACTTTTGTTGCTGACTGTACGTTTTCTGATTCATTTGTTTACATTTTCATTACATACTTTTGGAACACATTATAGTTTTCTTACCTGATTTCAGATGAACAACTGAAAGAGTATAAGATGTATTAGCTTTAAATCTTGTGCTGAAAAAGAAAATAAATTAATGGTCGTGGTAATTTGACGAGCGAGAAAATTGCGTCCATCTCGCTCTAGTGAACGATGTTTCTGAACGACAGAAAGAGATAGGACTTACGGGGAAAATGCGGATTGCGATTCCGGACGGGTGGGTCTGGCAGCCCTTAATTGATTTCGACTTTCGTTTGTAGCTGTTCCCACTATGTCGTGATGACAGAAAATAATGAGAACAAATCATAAATTTCAAAGAAAAATAGGGATAATATTTTATATTTTAAACTCTGATTATGTCATGTGATACACGTGAAAGCCTGAATCTGTTAAAAAGGATTTTGTGGGAAGGCAGTAGTAATTTTACCGAAACCAAAATTTCAGTGACCTACGCTACATCTGAACACTTTGAAACAACTACAGAGTACGGAACCGCCTCGGCGGCCGCTGCTAAAAACGGTAGGTGCTGTCAATACTCTTCATAAAAACCAAGCGTTAAGTCACCGTTTTAGGCGCCTTCCTCACCGGATCGGCGCGTTTTCGTTCCTGTACCGAATCTGTACAGATTCTTTACCGGGAACCACTTCTTGACTGGCTCGGTTTGCTTCGGTTTTTGTCATTTGTAGTGGGGTCTGCGCTGGGTGTGGTTTTACTGCGGGGTGGGGCGGGAGAGACAGGACGGGCGAGTCGAATGGTTCGGTAGTACTCGTTACAGAGACGTGTGTATTCGCTCGGTAAATAATCTGTACCGAAACTACTCAGTGAGGAAGCTCTCATTTAATTACATGCACTCGGTAAAGAAATCTGTACAGATTCGGTACAGAAATGAAAACGCGCCGTTCCGGTGAGGAAGGCGCCTGACACGTCCGGACCAGCAACGTTATGACGTTGACGTTGTCGTTATATGTAACACCTTTGTACAGACGCCAGGAGGTCAAGCTACCCGAAACTGTCAAATTTTCCCAATCAACCTTGAACCTTAATACTTCTGCGATAAAGTTGAAAATCTATTAAATAAATTTGACAGATTTTAGTAGCTTGATGTGCTGGCGTCTGTACAATTTATTTTTAACACAACCTCTAATCACGGTTAATAAAAATATGATATTATTTTCAAGACGTCTCATAACGCCAGGAAGCCATAGTGAATTCCATCAGTTGAACTTTTGCGCCGCGACACTTGCAAGTGTCAAACATCGAGAGCCACAACAAATCAAATTTTAGCGACCATCGTTGACGTCTACTACACGTCATCTGAAGTCGACGTCTTTTGACTTCTTGTTTAATCTTATAACACTCTAGGAATCTTTTACACTTGGGAGCAGAAAATTTCTAGCAACGTATGTCCATTTTGTATAAGAAAATTGTGTCATTACGTACGCACCTCACGAGAGCGCCGCTGGGCCGAACGTGTTAATCATGGAAACTGACAGCCCGTGACAATTCTAACAATGCCCTGTGACAGCTAGCTTGCGCTAAATTGCGCCGAATTTGGACACGAATATTATTCGTAAAGGCGATGCTGACGTGGTGATGTCGTGCTCTGTCAAAAAAACTTACTCAGAGCGTATGGTAACTGTCACTTCCGAGTTCTTGCGCAGTGCCATATTGGCTATCTCCGTTGACATTCCGAGCTCTGGAAGGAGACCAGAAAAGCAAGTTAAAGACGACTAAAAGGGACTAAACACAATTATTCAGGTAAGCCAGCCTATTCTGTAAAAATCTCAACGTGAATATAGTACGTGAAGTGAGTGTGAAGTGAGCCGTCTTCCACCTGATGCTAGGGATTGATACTTTTGACAGCTCACTTCACCTAAGTTTTCACGGTATTATTTTTACAGAAAAGCTGAACTGTTCAGCTTTTGTCCATAGAAAACAACGATTTTGTATGGGCAAAAACTGAACAGAGTTGAACAAGTGTGGTTAGTCCCTATTCGAATATGTGTCGTTACGAGCAGTCAATGGTCCGAATTTCCGCAAACCTACAGCCTATTTGCGTAATGCACTATTAATCACAATCTGAATCATTTTCAAGGATATTGCTAATCCATTGCTACATGTTCGAAAAATTTGTCTGCTCAACAACTTAATTACGCAATGAATGTCGTTGAATTGTCAAAATGAAAGCGTGTGTTACGCAATTACCCTGTTCTCCATCTAATAAAATAAAAACCGATTTCCCATCGGTAAAAATTTTAAACTTTTATCTCCTTTCATCATTCTCCTGCCCTTATCCCAATTTATTTGGGGTCGGCGCAACATGTCTTTTTCTTCCACACTTCATATCATCATTCACACAGTCCATCCATCGTTTCTTTGGTCTTCCCCTACTCTTTTAGCCATCGACATTCATACTCAAAACTCTCCTCACGACATTTTCCTCATTCCTCCGTAACACATGCCCATACCATGACAACCGATTTCCACACAACTTTTCAGTTACCGGTGCCACTTTCAGACTTCCTCTTATGTACTCATTTCTTATTCTATCCATTCGTGTAACACCACACATCCCTCTTAGCATTCTCATCTCAGCTGCATGCAATTGCCTTTCATTCATCCCTTTTGTGGCCCAACATTCTGATCCATACAAGACAGCAGGTCTAATCATGGTTTTATATATGTTCCTTTTATCTTTTAAACTTTTATCTCCTTTATAGGGGTGAATTACAAAAGTCCTTCTCTATCACTTACTTTCGTTGTAGTATAAGGTATTTTTTTTTTTTTTTTTTTTTTGAGGATGGGAACTCATCAAATGACTCCTCCCGCTCTGGGTGGAGCAGGAGGGAGTGTCAGACTCTTACTGACTAAAACCCACCCGTGTTCCTTCCTTAGCCCTTTATGTTCCAGGGCAGCGGTAACCCTTTCGGACGATCCCGCTACCCTGGCAGGCTTCGGCCCTATGGGGCCCCGTCTCTCATGCTGACATCTCTTTGAGGCGCGCGTGGAACACAACACGCCGTCCGGCACGGGCCTGGTCCTGATCGGACGGTGAGTTACCCATTACTCTCCGCCCGCAGGCCCGCGCCTACGGTGGCCGGGAGTCGTCACGCGGCTCCCGACGCCCGGAGCGTCTCCCGCGGCGGCTGAGGCGTGAGGTGCGCAAGGTGCGTTCTCTCGCCCACCCCGCCACCTCCTTCGCTAGCATGACTGCTTCGCAGAAGGAGGTGACTGCCTCCCACTCCCTCTCGCCCCGGACCATGGCTTGAACCAGGGCCGGACGCGAGAGGTCGCCGCCGCTGCAGTATAAGGTATAACTCTTGCGCAAACACGCTTCTAGACCCTGCGGTTTATGTTGCGCATTGTCTGACAGTTAGTGAATGAATTTAAACATTCGATTTTTCAATAGTCAGATATTTTTTATCTGAAGAATAATTATGACAGTTTGACATATTTTCTATACAAAAACTGTCAAACTGCAATATTTATTCCTCAAATAAAAGTTATCTGACTAATGAAAAACCAGCCCTAATAATATTAGACAAAAGAGGGTACCCAGACACAGTGGCGTGCATTGGTTTTCAGAATAGGTAGGCAGGAATGTAATTTCGTCGTATTAACTTGAACGAGTAAAGACCAATGACAATGTGCGAATATTACGGGAGCTGAGTAGGCCGTCTGGCGACTGCCTACTGCCGCGCGTGTTTGTATGAAGATTTGGTTTTTTGTTAGGTATGACAATTTAGTGAGTTTCTTAATTGTGGGGCACGCACACTAAAATGTAATTGACAGGCTTATGGTGATTTATCGAGGTAGGCACTGCTTATATGCCATTATGCAATGCACGCCACTGCCCAGACACGAATCTATTGAACTATTTCTTAAGGTACAGTTCAGTCAAAAATAGATGAAAACTCACCCGCTATTCTGAGGTCACTGCAGCTGGGCTTGTTTCTCTGTGAAACAAACCTTCATTTTATTCTATCATAATCTACAGGGTATAGAAAACAAAACAACCGACTTCCAAAAACGACACTACAAAGTGAAAAATAACTTGCGGAATAAAAAAAAAAAATAACTTATAAATAATAATTGCGGAAGTCGGTGTCGTTGGGTTCGCATTTTCATTGTTTGCCACCGACTTCCGAAATTAAAGTTATTTTTCACTTTGTAGTGTTGTTTTTGGAAGTCGGTTGTATTTTTTTATAAAAAATTTTATTTTTCACTTTTAAGTTGTAATTTTTACCAGTAATGTTGGTTTAAAAACCAAACTACTGAACCGTTTTTGATGAATTTTCTATGGGACCATTTGGGAAGTATACCCTTTCTAACAAAAAAAGAATTTTTCAAATCGGTTGTCAAGCGACGAAGTAATGCGCGAACAAACATAAAAAAAAATACAAACATCCGAATTGAGAACCTCCTCCTTTTTTAGAAGTCGGTTAAAAACCCATCACATAGCCGTCAACTACACATTATGTACATAACACTAAGTGACTTTGTGCAATAATAATTGCTGGAAAACGACTTTCATTAAATGGTGTGAAAAACGCTGTTTACGGTAGTGCGCAATGTACCGCAAAACAGTAGTAGTGTCCTTATTGGTACATGCAACGGTACAGACGCCAGCACATCAAGCTACTACAATCTGTCAAATTTCTTTAGTAGATTTTCAATTTTATCGCAAAAGAATTACGGCTCAAAAGATTGAAAGAAAAAAGATTGGGAAAAAACAGTTTCGGGTAGCTTGACCTGCTGGCGTCTGTACATGGGTCGTATAGTTGTGTTTTGACAATTAGCTTTTTTTCATGCCTGAATTTCCTGAAGGTGTAGGCAGAAGTTTTACTATTATACTTTTCGGCTGGTGTGTCAAACTTCCATGTTTTGGAGGGCTGACACATCAATCGACTCAGTCTATCGCAGTCCACTGCTGGACATAGGCCTCTCCCAGACTGCGCCACAACACCCTGCCCTCCACCTTCCGCATCCATACTGTCCCAGCCACCTTTTGAAGGTGTACATTTAATAAATCTGTAGGCCCTTTTGGGAATAGGCTCAGCCACAGGGGGCTCGCACCCTGTTATGTGGAACTTAAATATAATATGCGTGGAACTTGAATAGTTTAATTTAATGTTCTGTGTCTCGTAATGCTAATTACTTGGCATACCTACTATTGTATAGAAGCAAGTTTTTCTAACTGAACAGACAGCTGTGCTGCTGAGGAGTTTGCTGCGCCACTTCTTTCCAACGAAAGCACAGGAAGTGGTGAAGGGCGGGCGTTTTGGGGGACTGTCTTATGTCATTTTGACGTTCGAAAAGTGCTGATTCTCAGCTTAATTTGAATGAATGACTTTTGATAACAGGTGAAATAAGAATGTTCTATAATACTGCCTAACCTCACCTTTCGCGGATTACAGCCGTTATTATACAGGGTTATTTTTCAAAGACCAGCCAAATTTAAGGATGTGGTACAGACCAACAAACTGAACAACTTTCTCCATGGGACCAACATCGTAATCGCGAATAAAAATTCAGCCGTCCCATACATTTAGGTCGAGTAGGTATTGAAGTTTTCTATGGGACAACTGATAAAATTTTCGCGATTACGCTATTTGTCCCACGGAGACAGTTGTTCAGTTTGATGGTCTGTACCACATCCTTAAATTTGGCTGGTCTTTGAAAAATAACCTTGTATGTAATATGGTTGATGAAGTGCTCCGTGCCTCGGAAAGCACGTTAAGCCGTTGGTCCCAGCTGTCATTCGTGGATCTTTGACAGTCTTTACGGGTAGTCAGAAGCCCGCAAGTCTGACAGTTTTACTAACGGGTATCGTATTACCCAGTAACTGGGTTGTGGAAGTCAGATAGGCAGTCGCTCCATGTAAAATACTGGTATGCTGCATCCTGTTAGACTGGAAGCCGACCCGAACATAGTTGGGCTATGCAGATGTTGATGATGATGGTTGATGAATTATGTGTTAATAAGTACTTACGGGTTCACGTATTTCCCTCCTTCTATAGTGTCTTCTCCGTTGCGGAACCACAGGAGCCGTGTAGGGTTTGACCCTAAAAAGAAACAAATTACTTATTTAAAAAAATATTATGCAGCCATTGGATCTAGGTTAGTCTACACAAGCAGGCCAATTCTCGCTATCTAAAACATTGAAAATCTGGTCGCAATCTCATCTCAGCGACAAACAAATGTCGAAAACTTGTCAAAATGTAGGGAAATTTGACGTACTTTTGACAGATTGAGACTGAGATCAGACTGTGAACGTTCTTAAAATTACGTGAATTGCCCCTAAGGTCAAATATCGCCCTGCCAGGGTAGCGGGATTGTCCGAAAGGGTTACCGCTGCCCTGGAACATAAAGGGCTAAGGAAGGAACACGGGTGGGTTTTAGTCAGTAAGAGTCTGACACTCCCTTCTGCTCCACCCAGAGCGGGAGGGGTCATTTGATGATTTCCCATCCTGAAAAAAAAAAAAAAAAGGTCAGATATCGCTGACCTCAAAAAAAAAAACAAATCTTATTTTATCGCTAGCCTATACCTACTGTGTCCCACATCTGGGCAAAGGCCTCCCCTTTTTCCTTCCAAACCTCCCTGTCTTGAGCAATCTCTGGCCACGTTGAAACAAACCTCTTCAGATCGTCACACCCCCTTCGCCGTGGTCTCCCTCGACGGCGACGTCCTCCTTCACGCGTCCAGTGAGTGATATCAAATCTAATAATTTTATATATTACTAGCTGCGTCCGCGGTTACACCCGCATAAGTTTCGATCCCGTGGAAATATCGGGATAAAAAGTATCCTATGTATTAATCCTGGTTATAAACTATCTTTATGCCAAATTTCATACAAATCCTTTCAGTAGTTTTGGCGTGAAAGAGTAACAAACATCCATCCATCTATTCGTCCGCGATCATACAAACTTTCGCGTTAGTAATAGTAGTAGGATTATTCTGTTTAGATATTAAATGATAAATGATTTTATTTTGTAAGTAGGTTTGTACACACGGCTACACATCAAGCTATGCAAAACCAGTATTGGCTGACCGTTCATTGTGAGAAAATATCATACAAAGTGAGGCCAAGACGCCCAAGACAAACTGGTTTTGTATAGCTTGACGTGTAGCCGTGCGTACAAACGCTTTTACAAGTCAATCATATTTTAAAACTAGATGAGGTCGGCGTTTCCTATCTGACTAGTCTGAGAAGAAAGGCCGAAACAAACTCAGAGGTCACAGTCTCTTTTAAAGTCCAGACATAATCTTGGTCAGATCATGTGAAGACCATGTATTCATACTCATCACGTCTGCGGAGTTACGCTAGCTGATTTAATTTGACCCTGTTTCATTGCGCGAATACGCAATCGTCGCGATCATATTATTATGCCACTCAAAACGGAAAGGCTGTCATGAAAACGATGGCAGTGATAAAGATTTAAATCGTTAGGCTGATATCACACTGGCGATTTGCGAGCGAGTTCAAAGCGAAGCGAGTGCGCAACGAACGCGCGCGAAACACGCCACGTAGACGCGGCGGGCGCTCGGGTCTTAGATACAATTGAAGTGGGGTGAGGCGGGCTGTTGCACGTGTGTGTACAAAATGGCGTCGACGGCGCTATTCGCGGCGAGCTCGCTGCAAACTCGTGGTGAGCTCGCTACGCACTCGCCTCGCTTTGGACTCGCTTGCAAATCGTCAGTGTGATAAGGCCCACATTCGCCCAACCGCACCAAAACATAGTTGCATTTCTGATTCGTTTTGTCATCTCTAACACACAATGACGCAGTGACTTCACTAGATTGTCATGGAAACGCTATTTTATAATCTCTGAGCTCAGTGTTCTCAGTGTGGACACTTTTTCTTCTGACTAATTACGGTGAGGGCAAATCTAGCGATTTAAATCTTTGGGCAGAAGGGTTCGACTTTATAGAGGTATGAGGAACAGGGTGTAATGTTCACTCATCCTCCATAGAAAAGAGAGGATCCTCCGACCGCTCAGTTGCCCGCCAGGCACAACACCCGTCCGGTGTTGTGTCTGGCGGGCAACTGCCCAAGGATGGATGTCGGGACGTTGTATATAAGCTAATTGCGCGGTAAACTCTGTTTGCGCGATGCAGGATTTTGCGTGACGTCAATATGACGCGGTGTTCGCATGTGGCGTTGTAGATACCGTTACAACTTAATCTCAGGTGAAAATGACCAATTTTGCTGACGGTTACAAAAAAATAAATAAATATAAATAAGGTAAATGTTATGATACGGAAGCGCTTTCCTAAAAAACCAAAGTTTAAGGCCAGCGCGACGTCAAATGCATCCAATAAACTCACTTGGCTTGTTGTTCACCCATTTCCGGTACAAAGCAATTCATCTTCTTGAGTAACTCTTGCGTCACATCCGTGGTAGTTCCTATTTCTGAAATAAGTACACACACACGTACAGGGCACTGCAGATCAAAGGCCTCCCTCTCCCTTTTCCACACAATAGGGTAGTTTCCTGGGTAGAAAAATAATTATTATATTTAGTCCGTCAGTCAGATTATCGAAAAATAATGGACACGTATTTTTTCTTTTGTCAATCAAACAAAAAATGACAAAGATAAAGCGCGTCAAAATTTGGGAGTGGGGGTCGTGACGTCACGCCATGCTAAAAAGTGTAGCAAGGCGTGACGTCACGCGGAACTTTAACGGGCGATATCTTCACCATTTTTTATATAATTGACAAAAGAAAAAATATGGGTCCAATATTTTTTGATAATCTAACTGACGGACTAATTAGATTTTTTTAGGAAACTAGCCTATTGTCTTTTGCGAGTGCCGGCCAGTCCTACGGTAGGAGTCAAGCTCGTCCCGCCATCTTCGTCTTGGCCTGCCGCGATGGCGTGGTGGTGGGTGGAAGAAACCAATAGATACTTTTAAAAAAAATGCTCAAAACAGCAAAGTGTGAGTGGGCTGGTTACAATCAGCCCATCTTTGCTGCACAGCCACATGTTTTTGAGGCTGGCTGTAAATCTGCCGGATGTCCAATGAGCTGTGAGACAACAAAACAGTAATTATGTGAAGTCCTGAAAGCGCCGCAGATGGCCAAGATGGCCGAACGAGCAGGAAAAATCGAAAGATCTATGGCCCACATTAGCCTTGGATCTACTTAGGGCTGATTTTACCAAAGTCAGATAACTTTTATCTGTGGAATAAATTTGAGATCTGACAGTTCTAGTATGAAAAAATTGACAAAAATTCAAAATGTATTCTCAGTATAGGACTTACTTTATGTATAAAAGTTTGATCGAATGCGACCTTAATAAACTAATGATTAAAATAAGAATTCAAAATTATTTTTCGCATTAATGTAAAGTACAAAAGAATATTAAAGTACCTAAAAATTACCTGGACTATCCCTTTTCAGGCGGTCCACTGTCTGGAAATAAAAGCAGTTCTTAAAACAAAAACACGAAAAGAGTAAAAAACGCTCCGAACAGTGAAAAATAGAGTATCTGGGCGTTAATATGACACACCGAGTTTGAGGCTACCTGCCCACGTCTGATAATCGGTGACCGATTTTTCTCCTACAAAAATCGGTCGACTGTCGGTAAGTAGTGTGCGTTAACGCATACATTTCCGAACGTTCTATATTTCACCGATAATCGGATGGGTCGGGATGCATCGATTTTATTTATGACCGACTTTTTGTAGGACGTGTGACACACGTCCTACAAAAAGTCGGACATTCGGCCGCATGCACTTGCTAGGGAAGGACGTTGTGCCACAGACAAAGTGACGGACGTGTACGTTGAGTCGGTCACAAAATCGGTCTTAAGAATCGGAGGAAAAATCGGCCCGATTATCGGTGCTACAAAAAGTCTGACGTAGGCGGACATCCTTAGAAAGGGAGTATCATCTGTTTCACAGGTATGAGTGAAGCCGCGGTCCCACGGCCCGTTAACTGTCAGGCCGCGCAAGGCCTTGCTACACGTGTCGAGGCCTAGCTATCGAGGCATTCCCACGGCGTGTGTCAGCCTAGTGCGGCTTGTTACCAGCTATTCCAGCATGTCAAGTAATACGGAGCGCATGGCTGCGTGTGCAGCCGCCGCGGTTTTATTCAATGGTCATAATTTGATAAACAAGAAAGAGGTATCTAAGAAAGTGGTTCGGACTTGTGTAAAGTACAATAAACACTATTCTAAGTTTTAAAATAATTATCACGTAATAAATTAAGTTATTAAAATTGCTTATTAGTCTTATAGGCTAGATTGTAATTAATTATTAAGAACCGGGTTCTTTTTAAAAAAGGATTTAAAAAAAAATATAAACAAAGCAAAATAAAATGCGCCGTACAGGCGTACGCGACAGGCATCCGCGCCGCGTTATGCCGGACCTTTGAACTTACCAACATCCGACGGATCGGACGGGCGATGACAGACCACTGCAGGTCTCATCGGATGCGACGGTTTCCACAGCCTGTCGGTCTAGCCTGGCCTGATTTGGCCTGTGAGGAAACGGGCCATGGGACCGCAGCATGACAAAGAGAACGTTCTACAAAGCAGAACTTTGAAATTCGATGTGCCATGTAACGCCACGTACCTACTGTAATAGATGCCAGCACATCAGTTTCTTTAATAGATTTTCAACTTTATCGCTGAAGCATTAAGGTTCAAGGTTGATTGGGAAAATTTTACAGTTTCGGGTAGCTTGATGTACCGGTCTGTACAATTTAAAACAACAATTTATATGATTTTGACATCCTGTATACACCAAAAAATACAACCGACTTCCAAAAACAACACTACAAAGTGAAAAATAACTTTAATTTCGGAAGTCAGTGGCAAACAACGAAAATGCGCACCCAACGACACCGACTTCCGAAATTAAAGTTATTTTTCACTTTGTAGTGTTGTTTTTGGAAGTCGGTTGTATTTTTTTGCAAAAAAGTTTTTATTTTTCACTTTTTAGTTGTAATTTTAACCAGTAATTTTGGTCTAAAAACCAAACTACTGAACCGTTTTTGATGAAATTTCTATGGGACCATTTGGGAAGTATGCCCTTTCGAACAAAAAAAGAATTTTTTAAATCGGTTCGCAAGCGACGAAGTTATGCGCGAACAAACATAAAAAAAAAAAAAAAAAAAAATACAAACATCCGAATTGAGAACCTCCTCCTTTTTTAGAAGTCGGTTAAAAAAGGCAAGACAAACTACGTAATACTTACTTCGAGACGTTTATTTCTGTCGACTTGCAACGTATGATCGGATATCGCGAATTTGCTGGAAGAAAACACGTATTTACTAGAAATATTAAAAACTGGGTAAAGCTTGAATGTACAGGCGTACAGTTTGAGTGAACTGAGTCCGTGCACCGTCGCGTCGTCCGTCTTGTGTTGAAAATATGTAGTAGTGAGCTCTCGCGGCTACGTCTCGTCACCATTTCCCAATGTTGGGATCAGCTTACAGTCTAACCGCATGCAGCTGAATACCAGCATTTTACATGAAGAGACTGCCTATCTGACCTCCACAACCCAGTTGCTGGATAACACGACACCCCTTGTTAAAACTTTGGGGCTTCTGATCACCCGTAACGAATATCAAGGAACGATGTAGGTAATGGTTGGTCACCCATTCACGAATCGATCGCGGCAAGCGTAGCGCTCATATACACGAGCGACATGCGTCAGAAAGAGCGGCGCAGACAACTGCAGCCGTCAGTCAGTTGCCACTGCCGATGACGCGTGTCGCTCACTTGTATGCACATTTAACTCTCGATCGACCAATGCGGCGGTTTTTTTTAGTTATA
Source organism: Apamea anceps (assembly GCA_951799955.1). NCBI lineage: Eukaryota > Metazoa > Arthropoda > Insecta > Lepidoptera > Noctuidae > Apamea > Apamea anceps. Next base: position 3,289,873 of record OX637528.1, read on the forward strand.
CACTGTGTTCCGGACGATATACATATACTTCGACCAGATGTTCAGAATGGTCAAAAATAAGAATTCATTAATGTGTCCATAATGAAAAATGATTATGGCCACACTAATGAATTCTTATTTTTTATTAATTTTCATACAAACTAAATCACCCGATATGCATGCCTCTTTATTTCTTTATCCGAAGCATTTGATAGATTTTATCATTTTAATTGCACTAAGCAGCAACATAGGCCAAAGGCCCTTTCTTACTGCATAGCACAATTAAATTTCATGAAATGAAACTACAAATATCTTTGTAACGAAGGTACTACTTCTTTTGTTAGATTTGATCTGTAAGCTATAGAAGCGTTTGCCAAAGTTTATGGATAAGGCGAAGAACACGGTGTATAGCCACGAGATAACATAAACAAGGTCCTCACCTGGGTTTCTTCTGCTTCTGCTCCAGCTGGTCATCGGAGTCTGTGTTGGATCCCACCAGTCTGGCCAGTTCTATGACGCCGTCTCGGCTCCTGTCAATCATCTTGTCGTGGCCTTTTGCTCTTTCTCTGTCGCGTCTGGTAAAGAAATGATGGAATAGAAAAAAATACACAATCGTTATTACTATTTAAAAAACTGCTAAAATACCACATCTTGAAGGGTCATAAAACAAAATAACTAACTTAACACAATACTTAACTAATTTAGCTAATATAATTAATTTGCTTCTGGTGTAAACGAGTCTTTAGGTTTCAAACGCAAAACAAAGATAACGAGTCACCGCACGACGACCGCATCAACGCGCCGTACGGCGGTAGACAACACAAAACTTTTAAAAACTTGTAACAATTACCTTCTTGTATTCGTAATGTTAACACTAAAGCTCTGACTACTCCTGGACAACAAAAATGTATAAATTAAGTAATTTTAGTATTTATTTCTGTACAAGTGATTTGTAATCTTTAGAAATAAATGAATTCAAACCGTAGAATAGAATTAAAATCTGAGCTTAAACTTCCCTAAAGAAATAATATGCCAGAAGAACTTTTGGAATTTCACAAAAATGTTTGACGTTGTAGCGCGAACTGAAGTTACAGTTATTTTTTGAAAAACACATTTTTGGAAACAATAATGCGAACGCAGGTTACCTATGCGACTTGGACCTGGTCCGCCTTCCCCTGCCGGTGTTCATGGTCTTGGTCCTGCGAGCAGTGGAGCATCCTTGGAATATTCTCTGAGCACAACTGGAGCAAAATATCACCCCCTTGAACACCTCTGCGTTCAGGAGGTTGGTTTCGCTGCAGACATCTAAAACCAGACATAAAAATAGAACAAGAATAGAATACTCTTTATCATGTACAGACGCCAGCAGGTCAAGCTACCCGAAACTGTAAATTTTTTCCAATCAACCTTGAACCTTAATGCTTTAGCGATAAAGATGAAAATCTATTAAAGAAATTTGACAGATTGTAGTAGCTTGATGTGCTGGCGTCTGTACAGTCACGAGCACCAACATGTCAACACTTGGCTACTTTCAATTGCGATTTTTTCGTGAAATAACGAATGCAACGTTGAAATACGACACATTACATAAACCTATGGGTTCGAAAATGCTATGTTCGTAACGACATAAAATTTCATTGAAAAATAAAGGAGTAAATCGCTTTTGAACAAAGCCGAGTGTATACATACTTTTCCTCGTGACTGTACACCAAATTACAGATATACATTGAAGAAATTTTCAAAGGGTGACACAATTAATGGATCAGGTGATCTTATCGCTGGGAGCGATCTTTTAAATACAACCAAGGGTAGAAAAAAAAAATTCAACCAAATTGAGAACCTCCTCCTTTTTGTGAAGTGACGTCACACCATGCTAAAAACTGTAGCAAGGCGTGACGTCACGCGGAACTTAAACGGGCGATATCTTCATCATTTTTTTATATAATTGACAAAAGAAAAAATACGGGTCCAATATTTTTTAATAATTTGATCTAACTGACGGACTAATTCGATTTTTTTAGGCAGCTAGCCTATTTTGGAATAGACAGAGAGATATAGAGTAGGTATTATTCCACTTTTGGAAAATACTTTCTTCAGTTAATTTTTTGTTTGTTGCGTCGAGTTTAGAAAAACGGAAGTATACTCACAGCATTTGTGACATCTCTTGTGGTAGCTGAAGCCCTCGCGTATCGTGATCTTATCGTCTCTGGACACAGGGCTCTGACAGTGCTCACATAACTCGCAACTACAAGTAACAGCATAATTATTGTTAGTTCATCATCCGCCTTCAGCAGTCCATTGCTGAACATGGGCCTCTCCTATTGCATGCCCAGTATACTATTGTAGTGTTTGTGCATTTTTTGAGGATGGGAAATCATCAAATGACCCCTCCCGCTCTGGGTGGAGCGGAAGGGAGTGTCAGACTCTTACTGAAAATCCACCCGTATTCCTTCCTAAGCCCTTTATGTTCCAGGGCAGCGGTAACCCTTTCGGACGATCCCGCTACCCTGGCAGGCTTCGGCCATATCGGGCCCCGTCATTAGTAGTGTTTGTGCATGCTATTCAGGGCCCTAATTCACTATGACCACTTAACAACTCCTTGCTTCGAAACCACGTCAATTCCTTAGTTAATCACGACATCTGAGGGGCAATCCTGGTAAATTTAAGAACGTTCACAGTCTGATCTCAGTCTCAATCTGTCAAAAATACGTCTAATTTCCCTACATTTTGACAAGTTTTTGATATTTTTTTGTCGCCGAGATGAGACTGGTTTGAACTGTCATAATACATATTGTCCATATGGTTGACATTTCGATTCCTTGCCGTAAACGAGACACGATATTGACGAGTTAACACGTGGTAAGATTTCGCGGGAATGGTACAGAATTGGGGCTCTGGTCGATTCTCGGCAACTCATCCAGCTGCTACCAGCCATCCTGCGAAGATCGTCGCTCCAATTAACTTGAGGGCACCTTACGTTTGCCGATTCGCGGTCATCGGTTCTACAGCAAATATGGCTGACACATTTCCTACAGTGCAGCTTGCTTATTCTGTGAGCTATGTTGACCACTTTTATTCTATACCGGACGGTACCGTGTTCTGTCAGGGGTTCAAAAAATATCGGTGTATACATTTTATCTGAACTCGTTCACACACGTTCGTGTCCAGGACGGCGACGGAGCTTCAGTGTCTACCTTGTGTGTGCCCCGGCCCTGTCACGTCCCGGACACGGCCCTGATATGTGTGGATGGACCTTCGAGAGCTTCTGTGCTTACACATTCACAGCGTATTTGTACACATCGTTACTACAAGTAAAACGCGCGTCGTTTCATGAGATAAAAATACTGTAGCATGCATTGTGCGAATTCTCGAGTATTCTCGCGTCTTCGTCATCGAGGCAACGCCGACGCGACGCCGGGACTTCCTTCTTCACAAAAATTATGTACGATTATCGTGAAAATAATTCAGAAGATACTTACGCCATAGTTTAACAATTTTTTTGTTGCAATATCTACATTTTATAAATAGAAATATTTACACAGAATTTTTAATTTTGCACCGAAATTTTTGACATTGTTTTTTTCATTGACAGAATGAAGTGAGTCAAAGCAGTCTGTCAAGGATTTTGAAAAAAGAAAAAGTCCTCAATAAATTCTTCAAAAGAGTTTGTCTTCGTGGTCTCGGGAAAATTATGCTATTATAAAGGAACACGGAGCACCAGACCCCTTTTTTTCCATTGGGCACTCTAGACAAGTACCCAGGGCCCCGCGATTGGCGAGGGCCTTGGCGCTCAAAAAATAATTCTTTGCGGCCACCGTTCCGTTATACATATTACTAGTAAAAAATAATTGATTTGCAATGCGATTTACAATAAGTTTCGAGCCCCAAACTTATGAAATGTTAGTATAATGTTTTACGTGTGGTAAACAGTGTATAAACACGCTGTAAATGGGTCTGATAAGTATAGGAGCTCTCGGTACAGTCTAAGACACCGTCGCGGTCGTAGCCGGAAGTGTGTGTGTGTGTGTGCGTGTTATATGCTGACGCTACTCTTCTGCACGCACACATTCACAGCGTGTAATCATTTGGTAACCACAAGTAAATCGCGCGCCGCTTCGTGAGATAAAATACTGGGATAGGTGTCGGCGAAGATAGGCTTTAGGGCCATGTTATAAGGCTCTGGCCAAAAAAAGGGGAATTAGCTCCTGTCGATTGTGTTAAAACTATACCCTATCCATTAAGCTAACCGTTTTTTGACAGCTGTCTTAGAACGTACATATTCCAGATTACGTACAAGTTAACTTTAAAATGCGTAATAAAATAAATATATAAACTGCTTTATCTTATTGAATTATCGTATTTAGGGCTTCTTACAGACATTATAATACCGTACGTGTATCAATCAATGTATTGTGTGTTGCTGCAATCACTAGTTCCATCTGTCAAAAAACCGGCCAAGTGCGAGTCGGACTCGCCCATGAAGGGTTCCGTTACGTTACGATTTATGACGTATTAAAAAAAAACTACTCACTAGATCTCGTTCAAACCAATTTTCGGTGGAAGTTTATATGGTAATGTACATCATATATTTTTTTAGTTTTATCATTCTCTTATTTTAGAAGTTACAGGGGGGGGACACACATTTTACCACTTTGGAAGTGTCTCTCGCGCAAACTATTCAGTTTAGAAAAAAATGATATTAGAAACCTCAATATCATTTTTGAAGACCTATCCATAGATACCCCACACGTATGGGTTTGATGAAAAAAACAATTTTGAGTTTCAGTTCTAAGTATGGGGACCCCCAAAATTTATTGTTTTTTTTTCTATTTTTGTGTGAAAATCTTAATGCGGTTCACAGAATACATCTACTTACCAAGTTTCAACAGTATAGCTCTTATAGTTTCGGAAAAAAGCGGCTGTGACATACGGACGGACAGACAGACAGACAGACAGACATGGCGAATCCATAAGGGTTCCGTTGCCATTTGGCTACGGAACCCTAAAAACGGTTTAACTAATAGACAGGGTATAGTTGTGTCAGGACTCCACGTAGTGGTTATTTTGGCCCACAGCTCATTGGGCATACGGCAGACGTAGCCAGCCCAGTCCTACTTCAGCTTAGCGGCCTTTTGAGGAACGCAAGGCGTCGCGGCAGGCCTCATAAAAGATGGCGAGACGAGATGAATAAAACAAATGACCAGTGGTCCACTTTAACCCTGGATCGAAAGAGCTGGAAGTCATGGGAAGAGACCTTTGCCCAGCTGTGGGATGACCCAGGCTTACAATAACAGCATCTTTACAGATGAAAATAAAAAGCAAAATATTTTTCACAATTTTATTATGATAATAAAAACGAGATAAATAAATATATGCTTCATATAATATAGAACCTTGTTCCAGCACCATAAGGTTTAAATTCGAAGTAAGAGCGGTGATACTATACAGAGTGATAATTATTATAATAAAAAAGATACTGAAATATACATGATCTTTAGATTATAAACACGTTTTTAAAACGATCTTTAGATAAAATAGTTTCTAACATTTTTGCCTAGCTTTTTTTGACAAATAATAACACCGCTCGTTTTTAGCTTAGGTATACATACAGTTATATAACAAATATTATATAAGTAAATTATCATGAAATACAAAATTAGATAAAATATTTTTCCCAGTGCTAGTGACAAGCCTTCACTCAACATTGTGACCAAAGTGAAAAAAAAAAAACAATAAAACCATTCAGTGTACACGGAGTAGAATACACATGGAGACTCAAGCTTTGCTTACCTAGGAAAGCGTCATATTATAACGGCCATAATGAAAATCTATCATTTTCACCTGTATTGATTGCCAAAAAACGCTCTGTAATTATGGTGTGACCGTTCACCGCTTTAACACAACAATTTGCGTTTGACAATTGGTTACCTAATTTTTGTGTTTTGGTTCTCAAAATCGGGTGTCGGACTTGTTCAAACTTAACAATATGACTGTTGCTTATGTGGATAAAATGCTCATGAAAAAGGAGTTTGTTTATTGAATTATTTTATATGACTATGAATCATAGTTTTTTCCTTGTTTGAAACTGCAATGAATATAATCTATAATATATCTCCATTTGAATATAACTTTACTGGTGGTGCACAAAATGTTGCTGGTTTAAACGAATAGATATTTTTTACAAAAAATATCATTGGACGATTTCTTGTGCGTATTCACAAAAATATAGGATGGCAGGGACTTTGACGCGCAACCTGTTACAAAAAAATAGGTATTTCATGCATTTTGACCACGTAGGTATTGCACTTTTGTAGCAAACAATAGATTTTTTTTTATAACCAGCGAAAAATTTCAACCTATGTCCAGAATCATGTACTGAATACATGGTAACCGGCCGTCTGTGCGTCGATGTCCCTGACACCCTGTATACATTAACCATTTTACACCTATGAAAGATCTAATATCTATAAAATGAAAACAATAGCAAAATATAAAAATTAAAATCTTATTTTTTAGTAATTATTTAATGATAATAAAGTTTGCATTAACGCTTACTGGCCGTCAAAATGCGTGTTTAAATTATATTAATAGTTTAAATTAAGTACTGGTTTATTTGCATTTAAAAAGAAATAATTCGAATGTTTTGTAATTATTATTTTTTTACCAATTACTGATTTTTTTGTTATTTAAACATACACCTGATGCGTTCGATTTATTTCTTATTAAATATAAGGTTACAGAAAAAAAAAGTTGTTAGTTTATTGTTTTTGAGATCAAATTCACATAAAACGATTAGAGAGAGGAATACCAATTGAGATCATAATTTAATATAGAAAGGTACGAAAATAATTTAATCTGTAAAGATTTAGATTATTTTTAAGGAATTTCTGTTTACAAAAATCACAGGACGTTTTCAATTAAATCCTAACTTTTTATTTTTCGAAAATATTTTTCTACGTTTATTTTATTTATGTATATTTTTCTTATTAAACCTAAATAATTTCCGAAATACTGGCCCCAAAATATTATTGCTTATTTATTATTTTACATCCATTAATTAAATCTAAAAAAAACTTAAATCTATTATTTCTTATAACTATTTAAGTAAGTACATAAACTTTTGAAACAAAACAAGTTACTATAAAATCTAAGTTTGAAAAAATTATGAAAAAATATTATTTAATACAAAAATAGGAATTTTTAAATTAACACTAATATTGCCACTACTGCCCTGTATATTTTAATAATTTTTTTTACAAGTAACGGAACTATTTTTGAGCATTATTTTATACATATTAAAAAAATAAAACTCCGCAAACCATGTACATAATTTTATTACAATTATTTTTAATTAATATTTTCTCCCAATTTCAGTTTCAGTTTTTCATGGTTTACGGTTATTATTATTATTTATTTATTATTCCTTTTTTTTGCTTATTAACACTTAATATAATAATATCTTCATCAGAGATCCAGCTAAAAACCATACTTTTACAACCTAACGAATTTTCATACATCTGTGAGACGCATTCAATGATCTTAGCCCAAGTTTCTCGACCGTGGTCAGGTAGGAGAACATTGCTGCGAAATAGTGTGAATTGTAACTTTTTTTTATGTATGGCATCTCACAGTTCAACCTATGAGGTTGTCGACTGATTAACCGGGCTTGCCTGTGGATGCCTCAATAAATTAAGGCCTCCAGCCAGGGCTTAAAAAATTGAAAAACTAAGCGGCTACACGCTAAGGGCACCCCCTGTGGCGTACGGACCTCGGCTTAGGGCGTCGCTGGGAGAGGGCAGCAAGGGACAGGCTATATACAGGCATGCCTAAATTGGGAATTCAGTAATTCAATAATGTTTTTTTACTACGGACGCTTGAAGTAATGTTACTAGTGAGGTGATGGGGCGGCCCCAGTGTCTGTAACACAGGTTAATTCCTAGCACGGAACTGGGTTTGCTACACTATCCACTATGATATTCATAACTGTCGATCATGATGACTGTAGTAATTAAGTTACCTGTACTCTTTGAAAATAAAATAATTATTTAGGGATGGATTTAAAACTACAGGCTCAACGGCGCGGGCTGGCTCGAGCAAGGGTCGAGGGTGAATTGACAGCTGGAACAGCGATTCGTTTTATTATAAGCCTGTGTTGTCCCATTGCATTGCAGGGCACAGGCCTCCCTTCCCTTTTTCTACTTTTCCAGGTCTAATACGATTGTAGGCTAATCCTCTCAGGAGTCCAGCTCATCCCGCCTTTTCTTTCTGGGGCTGCCGCGCGGACGTTTCCTGCCATTTGGGATCCACTGAGTAGTGGCTTTTGCGTATTGCTGCATGTCGGAACATGCGACAGATATGGTCAGCCCAGTTTCACTTTAGTCCGGCAGCTGTGCGGCCAGTGTCCGCCGAACGAAGAACGAAGTTTAGAGTTGATTTTTTGGTAACGAAGTGAGTTAATTTTTTTTATGAGTAAACAAAACAAATAGCTTGTAAAATTTTCAATTCGCACTATAAGCGTTTGTGTTGACGCTGCCAATTTTTCAACGCGATGAAACTTTTTTTTATCTGCTTTAGGCTAAGACCATTTTGATAAGCGTCTATTCACTGGAAAAATAGGACTACCTTCCTATTTTGATTCATCATAGATTTGTATGCTCTCTTTCAACTTTTGAAGCTTTAGGAGCTTACATAGGTACTTCGAGCGAAATTCTTTCTGTCCATACAACACATACTTACATATAAGTACAAAATATAATAAAATAAAACTATGTATACTAGTGTAAACTTAAAATAATAAATGTATTAATATTACTGGCCTTAATTGTTTAAGGATAATGCCACTTTACATACTCATAATGAACAGGGATCGTGTGTTGGTAGGTAATCACTAGAAACTGCGTCAAATTTTTTTCAAATATACTTATAAAGGGTACAAAGAAAGGTGGCCTGCAGAGGGAAAGCACATCGACATTTCTCAAATCTCGTTTTTATTTCAAACTAACACTGTATTTTTCAAGAAATAACAACCTGTTTTTTTTAAACCGCATGTTTTTCTCTAGATAAGATATAAAATTCTGTATTTTTCCAGAAATTACAGTCTGTATTTTTGAAGTGAAAATTTCTTAAGGCGCGTTTAGCGATTTTTGGTAGCGGAGGAAAATCTTATGACTTCACGTCACCGACATGGTAATGTTAACAGTATATCTGTTGCTATGACTATGACGTGCTGCGCTTGGCCAGAAGAGAAAGCATATCTATTTTATTTACAAATGATGAAATTAAAATTTTTCGTACTACAATTTATTTTAAATTAAAAAAAAAACTGTTTTTGTGTTCACTTCTCTCTTATCTCAGACTGTTTAAAAAAAACAAATATTCTGCTTTTTTGCCACCAATCGACAATATCAGTCATAAGGATCACTCTAAAAACACGTGCATTACACGCGCCAGAAAAAAAAAAAAAACAAATTCCTAAAGATTACCAAACCCAACTCCAGAAATCCCACAGTATCAAACTTTAGATGCTAAAAATTGCCTAAAACATGTGCAATTACAATAAAATATAATAAAACATAATTATTGTCATATCGTTTGAGCAACAGATCACAATAGTAATGCCCTTAAGTACTTAGTTCTCATTTAAAATAACAACTCCTATTATTATTATTCCGTTCTAGAATATTTTCCGGATTCAGAGAGCAAATTAAAAGGGATTTGAAGTCCCTTGGCATACCTACTGTCGCGCCATTTCGATTTTTTTTCAAAATGGTGGCCACGCGTTTGTCCTATACACCGCGTTCTTCACGTTATCCATAAACTTAGGCAAACGCTTCTATGGTTTTTAAAAATCAAATCTAGCAAAAGAAGTAGTACTTAAAAAGGCATTGTTACAAAGATATTTGTAATTTCATTTACGTAACACATAACCAGCCTATAATGTTCCCACTGCTGGGACACAGGCCTCCTCTCTTCGAAAGGGAGTGGGCTATAATCTACCACGCGGGCCCAGTGCGGGTTGGTACTGTTGGTAGATGTCACATGTCTTCGAAGTCATGTCTTCGAAGTTTTGGTTCTAATTTCATTGAATGAAATTTTATTGAGCATTGCAGTAAGAAAGGGTCTTAATTTGGTTTATGCTGCAGCTTAGTGCAATAAAAATGATAAATCTATCAAATGTTTCGGATAAAGCGATAAGGAGGCATGCAAATCGGGTGATTAACGTCAAGTTATTTAATTTGTATGAAAATTAACAAAAAATAAGAATTCATTAATGTGTCCATAGTGAAAAATGCTTATTTCCATGGTCTGAACATCTGGTCGAAGTTTATGTATATCGTCCGGAACACGGTGTATAAATCGATAGCTAACATCAATGCAAATAAAATCGATTTATCGATTCGAACTGTTTTTAAACTTGATATGCCATATTTACTACCGAGTATTCTTTTTGCTCTCTACTACTGATTCTGATATTCCCAAATTCTGAGTCTCGTCTCCATTGTGGACATGTGAATGGTCGAAGACTTATGTTACTTAGAAAACTTTATAATACCTCCTTTTTTAACAGTCTCTACTATCATGTGGGATGTTCTTATAATTATTTGCAATTAGAATCTCAGATATTTTTTGCAAACATAGGGGATACCAGAATTTAAAAACTTAGGGTTCCACTCCACCAAAACTATAGTGCGTCTTTATTATTTGCTATGACAGGGAAATGAAGGCCAAAAGATGGATGAATTGCGTGACGGTTGACAGGGGAGAATGGAAGGAGAAAAGATGTTGCGCCGACACCAAGTACAGACGCCAGTACATCAAGCTACAGGCACAAGAAAAGAGAGACTTACGCTCAACAGTGGGTGAAGTCGGGCTATGGATGATGATGACACAAAAATTGGCACAGGAACAAGAAAAGGGAGGCCTTAGCCCAGTGGTGGGTGGCATAAGTTGCCGTGGCCTACTCGGAATACCTTAAACAGACTTTGTACCCGAGTAGGCCGCAGCAAGGACCACCTCCACAAGTGGGGGTTCATGGAAGGCTCTGACCTCCGGTATGTATGCGGTGTCTCTCCACAGACAATGGCTCACCTCCCATCTTGCACCGCATGCCCTGTCACCTGCACACGTGAGGACGTAATGGCTGCGTCAGCGAATGCTATCCGCGTTGCTGAATTTAGGGCCAAACAAATTTAAGAAAAAAAAAACTATATTTTTGCCATCGACACGCTAAGAAGAATCGGGTGAAGTCAGGTTTTAAATGATGATACAAAAGTTACCTAAAATTCTGATTACGAATATAAGTTCAGTGTCTCCTCATATGTAGTCCAAGGTGGTCGGACCTGGCGAAGGACCGTCTACACAGTGGACAGGTGAATGGTCGATGTCCAGTGTGTTTGCGAGTATGTCGGGTCAGTTCATCAGATCTTGCGAAGCGCCATTCGCATCCTGCCCAGCCGCAGGAGTACGGCTTTTCTCCTGAAAAATATAAATATTGAGCTACAGAACATCTTGTCTGTATATGCAACAAACAAATTCACAGCATCATCATCATCAATCATTCATTCATTTCATCCTTTTTTTTTTAGAGAGGAGAGAGACTGACACACGGTCAATCAGAATCGGTTTCATTTTGACAGTTCAACAACATTCATTGCGTTATTTACGTGTTGAGCAGACAAATTTTTCGAACTTATGAAGCAATGGATTAGCAATTTGCTTCAAAATGATTCTGATTCCGATTGATTGTGTGTTACGCAATTAGGGTGCGGGTGTAAATGGACGCTTAACGAAGCCGAGAGTCACCTGTTCTCCCCATCATTGTATTTTTTTTGTACTGGACCATACAGGGTACCCTTTTTTTTTTTTTCACGGTGGGAAATCATCGAATGACTCCTCCCGCTCTGGGTGGAGCAGAAGGGAGTGTCAGACTCTTACTGACTAAAACCCACCCGTGTTCCTTCCTTAGCCCTTTATGTTCCAGGGCAGCGGTAACCCTTCCGGACGATCCCGCTACCCTGGCAGGCTTCGGCCCTGTCGGGCCATACAGGGACTGAGATATTGAAGGTCAAAATTTCAATTTTTACTGAGGTTTTTTTACGAAAATAAGTTTTTAATGTTTATAACACAACATACCCCCACGTCCTCCCCTGTACCGTTGCATGCACCCATTAGCACAATATTTTGCGTGCTTTACATTTCGCACTTCCGAATACAGCAAAATAAAAGTCGTTTCCCAGAAATGTATTTTTATGCAATGTTACTTAGGTCTGATTTTTCAATCATCTGATAACTTTATTCGAGGAATAATTTTGCAATTTTGATAGTTATATTATAAAAAAAAACTGTCAAACGTCAGTTTTATTCCTCGAATAAAAGTTATCTGACGATGGAAAAATCAGCCCTTAGTTTGATGTACAGAACGAGTAGTTGACGGCTATGTGATGTCATAAAGGCATATAAGCAGTGCCTACCGCGATAAATCAACATAAGCCGGTCAATTACATTTGTGTGCCCCACAGTTAAGAAACTCACTAAATTATCATACCTAACAAAAAACAAAACACGCGCGGCAGTAGGCAGTCGCCAGACGGCCTGCTCGGCTCCCGTACTATTCGCACATTGTCATTGGTCTTTACTCGTTCAAGTTAATACGACGAAATTAAATTCCTGCCTACCTATTCTGAAAACCAATGCACGCCATGATGTTTCTTTTTACACTCTGTTTGATGATATGTTAAAACTCACCAGTATGCGTCCTTTTATGCGCCTTCAGATGCGAACTCTTAGTATACACCTTATGACAACCAGCCACATCACATTTATGCAACCTCCTTCTTGGCCCATCATCATTATTATTCGCAAACTCTTCGGCGCCATCTTTTTTTATATCTGTCACTTTGACAGCACCCCTCTGTTGTGTTAGCTGGTTTAGGGAGTCTGTTAGGGCGTTTTGTAAAGCCGTGTTTAGAAGGAAGGACTTTATTTGGGCGTCAGTGGCTGGTTTATGTGGTGGTATAAATGGTATTAGTGGCAGGTACGGTTTCGTTAGCTCAAGAGTCGGTAAGGCTGTTTGTGTGTGAGTTGTTGGTTTTAGTCTGGAAAAGAAATGTTGATTATTTAGCAAATAGGAGAGTATAGTGCCAAGTTTAACCCACTAAACCCTGTCCATTAGATTAACCGTTTTTTGACAGCTGTCTTAGAACGTACTATTCCAGATTACGTATGTTAACTTTATAATGCGTAATAAAATAAATATATAAACTGCCTTATCTTATTGAATTATCTTATTTATGGCTTGTTACTTGTTGCTTAGCTTGGGACTAGATGGCGCTGTGTGAAATGTCCAGGGATTTTATTATTATTATTATAATACCGTATCTATCAATGTATTGTGTGTTGCTGCAATCACTAGTTCCATCTGTCAAAAAAACTTTTTTGCAAAAAAAAAACAACCGACTTCCAAAAACGACACTACAAAGTGAAAAATAACTTTAATTTCGGAAGTCGGTGTCGTTGGGTTCACATTTTGTTGTTTGCCACCGACTTCCGAAATTAAAGTTATTTTTCACTTTGTAGTGTCGTTTTTGGAAGTCGGTTGTTTTTTTTTGCAGAAAAGTTTTTATTTTTCACTTTTAAGTTGTAATTTTTAACAGTAATTTTGGTTTAAAAACCAAACTGAACCGTTTTTGATGAAATTTCTATGGGACTATTTGGGAAGTATACCCTTTCCAACAAAAAAATAATTTTTCAAATCGACGAATCGAAGTTGGCAAGCGACGGAGTTATGCGCGAACAAACATAAAAAAAAAAAATACAAGCATCCGAATGAAGAACCTCCTCCTTTTTTAGAAGTCGGTTAAAAAACGGTTTACCTACTGGACAGGGTATAGTAGCGCTAGCAACACAAACAGTATCCTAGGAAAAATCCTACTTCTGGGACACAGACCTCTCCTCTCTGTGAAAGAGAGTGGGCTATCCACCTCAGTCACATGTCTTCGATTTTTTGGTTCTAGGACATGGCGGTTTCCTTATGATGTTTTTCTTCCCCAGTTTGAGAGCAGTGGTGATGAAATAAATTACACAAAGTAAAATTCAAATATTTTATTTCGGAATTACATCATAATATAGTTAGTAGTAATATAACTTAGCCTAATGTTAGTATTAAATTAAAGTGATAACATCAGATAAATTCGAAAAACACTTACTTGTTCATAAGTTGTTTAGGTCTCCTGGCGCTTCTGAGGTCCGGACCCATTTTTATTTTAGGCAATTGATGATTTGAGCTGAAATGTAACATTGGAGGATTTATGAAACTGACAAAATCAGTGAAAATCTTGAAGTAATAATAAAAACTTCTTTAGCAGCCATATACATTTCGTTTTCATCTAATTTTGTTAAAAACTATTGTCTCGGCTGGTACTAAAAAATTCTTAAGAAAAAAAAAGCCATGAACACCTATTGCCCAACCCGGAGATCACAACGATCAAACACAGTGCAGTCGCGCTAACAATGACTATACCAGCGAGGAACTCAAATTCTTTCTGTGGTTAAAATCAAACGGTAGATACTCACTCAAATATCAGTTCCGTGGATGTGGTTTCACCTTCTCTGACAATCTTGGACGAAGTAGGAGTGACACCCCCTGAAAACAAGATAAGGAAACATTAGAGGCAAAGTCAAACAACAAACACTTTTTTATTATATTGGTATACAACTTTTGACAACAATTCCCATCAGTCAAAACTTCACTAAGGTTTGAATTATCTAACTGTTCCTCATCTGCCTAACCATTTCCCAACCATGCTGGGGTCGGCTTCCAGTTTAACCGGATACAGCTGAGTGCCAGTATTTCACATGGAGCGACTGCCTATCTGACCTCTACAACCCAGTTACTGGGTAATACGAAACCCCCTGGTAAGACTGTCAGACATTCGGGCTTCTGACGACCTGTGGCGACTGTCAAAGATCCACGAATGACAGCCGGGACCAACGGGTTAACGTGCTTTCCGAGACACGGAGGGGTTTTGGTATGTAAAGATGGTCACCCATCCACGGACCAATCACGGCAAGCGTAGCTTAACCTGATCGAACCGTGCGGCTGTTATTGTAACTGTTACATAGACACATAGACCTTGTTGATTTATGATGTCCAAAGGACATTTAACCTTAAGGTGGTAAAGCGTACGAAGTCGACCATAGTTACACCGATCATAGACCGAACAAGGTCAACCGATGACCAGGTGAAGGTAACAGGAATCCGCTGGATTTTTTGGAACCTTCAAGAAATGTTGATTTTAATTCGACGAAGACTAAGAAGGTGGCTAGGACAGACTGCAGCTCGTTTAAGCTCCAGTCCAAGCCAACTTCAGGTCGTAGGTCCATCTAGCTGGGGGCATCCCACACTACGCTTGCCGATACGCGGTCTCTACTCCAGGACTATCATCAGGACTGGATAGGGTGTGGGCACCGCTGTGTCCTCGTGGCGGCGATCGGCGGCGGCGATCTTTCGCGTCCGGCCCTGGTCCAGGCCTTGGTACGGAGCGAGAGTGCATGGCAGACCGTCACCTCCTTCTGCGAAGCAGTAATGCTCGCAAAGGAGGAGGCGGAGCGCGTGAGGGAGAGGCCAGCACTGCGCCCTCACGCCCCTAGTCGCCGCAGGAGACGCCCTGGACCCGTAGGCGCGGGCTTGCGGGCGGCGAGCAATGGGCAGCTCGCCGTCCGGTAAGGACCACGCCCGGGTCGACGGCGCGTTGTGATCCACGCGCGCCTTAAAGAGATGTCAGCACGAAGTGACGGGGTTCTCTAGGGCCGATGCCGCCAGGGCCGCGGGTTGTTCGAAAGAGATACCTGGCATAGGCAACTGAAGAAACACGGGTGGGTTTTAGTCAGTAAAAGTCTGACACGCCCTTCCGCTCCGCCCAGAGTGGGAGAGGTCATTGATGATCCCACCCAAATAAATAAAAAAAGGACTGGATAGGGCGTTGTGGTGCAGCCTGGGAGACCCTCATTTCCAGCAGTGGACTGCGATAGCTGATTTCTCTTGAAAAAAAGATTCTTCCAAGACTATTTTTCTAATTCTAATATCCATAAAGTCTTGGCAACGCAAATAAGTTTTTTTATGTCAGGCATTGAAAACCTGGATAACTTCAACAAAAGAACTATTCCTTAACAAAAAGTTGCCAGGTTTGTGAGGTCCAATCTTGAGTGTTTAAACGGAAAGATAACACAAATAAAAGGAAACCTACACATTTAGATTTTGAAATGCCCGTTCCAAAGCTAGAACTTATTCGGCGGAGCTGCGTTTATATGGCGCCCCTAATTTACAGTGCTTTTCCTAGGTCAATTACTCAACTACCCTTCAATAAGTTTTGTGTTGCGTTGCGGAAGTGGTTGTTACAAGAGTGTTTTTATTCGATATATGACTTCTTCCAAAAGTGTCCCTGTAAATTTTATACTTTAGAGCACAGACATAATTGTTAAGTAGACATAAATTGACAAAATGTAGTTACTTAGTAATTAATATATTAAAAGACCTGTATAATTGCATGCTATATATTGTCCAAATGTGTGTTACTAAATATTATATATAAGAACTTCATGTACCTACCATATTTGATGCAATAAATGAATTGAATTGAAAAAGCCTTCTCCTTAACCATAAAAGTGTACACAACCTTTAACACAATTACCGACCATTTTTTTCAACCATGACGCCAATGAGCGAATTGCCTTAGTTTTTATATCGCCGGCGATCGATGCGCAAACGCATGTTCGTGATATAGACAAGCAAAGAAGGTTCATTATTTAGAAGATTTTACAAGGTGTCAGAAAAAGGTTTATCTTAGGTTTACATTTTAGATACAGGTGTACCTCAAAAGGGTAGAGGCAAAGGATAGGGCAGAGGTACAGACGCCAGCACATCAAGCTACAACAATCTGTCTGTTAATAGATTTTCAACTTCATCGCTAAAGCATTAAGGTACAAGGTTGATTGGGGAAATTTACAATTTTCAATTATAAACTTTATCGCTTAAGCATTAAGGTTCAAAGTTGATTGGGAAAATTTGACAGTTTCGGGTAGCTTGACCTGCTGGCGTCTGTACATAAAATATTCGGCAGTTATGTTTAAAAATCTCATGTAATAGGGAGCGAGTTTATGCTATCAACCATTGGGGTAATTGCATAACACATTAGCAGTAGGAATGGCATTTCTTTTGACAGTTCAACAACATTCATTGCGTTATTTACATTGTTAAGCAGGCAAATTTTTCGAACATATCAAGCAATGGATTCGTGGATAGCGTTTTACGCAATTAGGGTACAGGCCTCCCAATCCAGGCTCCCGACTCACAAAGACACATCATTTTTGAAAGATGATAGCACCATTCACTTCTCAGCGTGTCGATAGCAATCTAAATGGACTCGGCCCAGAATTCGGCTACTTGTCTGGCGCCATCACCAGCGTCCGTCAGTTCCTGTAACGTGCAGCTGACAGGACACGCAGGACACGATATTAAGTGTCCCATCGTTTGTGGAACAGCACCACATTTACACTCCAAGGCGGAGTTGTCTATGAATCTCCATCTGAACAGGTTTACAGTAACACAGTGACCTTCACTATAAAATATGAAAATTAACAACCATCAGCATAGTTAATTAAAAGACCCTCGTAGGCATGCCATGCTGGTTATATGAGATAGCATAAATATGACACATGAGGCATTAGAAAGAGACTCAGGTATTTATTTATTTATATTGGTTTACCAACAACTGTTTACACTGGTAATATGCTTAGGGTAACAAATAAGGTAAAAAATGTAACAGATTAGTGTAACAATCACTTATAGGTGAACTCCGCATGCATACAAAATTTGGTTGTACAAGGAAAACAATAAGAATTTAACTTAGAACTAAAGCTTAAACTACGTGACTAAAGTTAAACGAAAGTTATATGTAAAATTAAGTGGTATGAGCGACAGAGACAACGCTCTACAAAATCTATCTAATTCTAAAACACGACGACGTGGCTTTTCATCGCTCGTTTGTACGAAGTAGATCTTCGGTATAAACATTATTGTTGGCATATTTTTTGTTAGGGCGCAATTTAGCTTCGTCGGCGCAACGCGACAAATGGAACTACGTTTTTATTGGTAAATACTGTTATAAGTAGTATGCTGGTTAGAATAGGGTTGGAGTTTCAATGGTCTTGAAAATATTAAATGAAACAAACAAAAAACCTTATCATAGTAATCACCATCTGCTTAGTTTTTCCCGATTGTATTGGGGTCCACTTCTAGTCTAACCGGATGCAGCTGAATGCCAGTATTTTATATCGAGTGACTGCCTATCTGACCTCCACAACCCAGAAAATATTTAACAAAACAAAATAAAACATTTTTTGTCAAACATTCAACATTTTTTTTAAAGATTTTTCTTTGTCAAATTGTTGTCCTGTCAATAAGACTGATTGTCAGACTTTCGGGCTTCGGACTGCACAACAGTAAGTAGGTAGGCCTAGGTTGCTGTTGCTCTTGTATGCGGCAACTTCAGTCGACGACGAGTGTCGACGGCGGCTGCAGTTGTATCTGCCGTTGGCGCGTGCCGCTCTTGTATGTGAGCACTAATGAACGAATCATATCTCCCGACGAGAGACCGAATACCTGGTAAAGGTTTCGGGAATCCGCTGGAACCGGGAAGCACAGAACCGGTCGCCGCAGCGATGCTTGTAGAAGCTCTATGTCCAGCAATTGATGTCTTTGGGCTGGATCATGATTCGATGATCGTCATTGCTTTATTTCTAATTCATTTTAGTTTTTGTGGTAGATTAATTTTATTCTAGGTGCATCGTCTTCACATACACAGAGAGGAGGCCTGTGTCCCAGCAGTGGGAACATTATAGGCTGATTATGAAGATGATATGATACAAAACCTTGGAAAACAGTTTAAAAGAGTAACAGTGGAGTTACTTGCCCATATTCTGCATACGAAAACTGCCTTTTGGAAGGGGCGACTAGAATCAATTCTATTTTACTGTAATTTTTGACGTTACCTGCCTACTAATAATTTTTCATTGAATAATTTTATTGATAAATTTGTGTTACATTTTACAATTTCGTTTCTCATTGTACTTTTGAAGAATTGAGGATATGGCGAGTTGAGAATCCAGTGTGTTGAGAATCTGGTGAACTGCTCATGTGCCTTTTGTGTGCCTATTTGAAAAAAAATGCTTTGACTTTGAATGTGGGCGCCCTATTCACAACCACATAATATATGTATCACGAGGTGTTTAACTTGTAAAAAGTGTTGCCCATATTTATGTATATAGCCTTAAGCAGGGACTATTATGTACAATTGATTCTCCTTTTTAAGGAGAATGAGGAAACAGCTACGTCCGTGGTTTCTCGTGTAAACATAGCTGCTGTTCTGCTGTGTGTGTTGCTGTTCTGTCGGACAAAATTTATTCTTCGTTAGATTTCTTTTGTGGAGTTTATTTTTCATCACTACTGCTCTTAACACTGAGAGGTAAACATCGCTGCCCACGATGTTTCATCATCATCATCAGCCTATAGCAGTCCACTGCTGAACATAGGCCTCTCCTATTGCACGCCATTCAACTCGATTTTCGGCAACTCTCATCCAGCTGCTACCAGCCATCCTGCGAAGATCGTCGCTCCAACTAGCCTGAGGGCGTCCCACCTTACGTTTACTGATTCGCGGTCTCTTCACCATGTGTCCCGACATGTCCAAGAACCAAAAATTGATAGACATGTGTAATCCACCAAGCCGCGTGGAGGATTATAGCCCAATGCCTCTCACAGAGAAGGCGTCTGATATTGATGAAGGTGTAGGTGTTGTCCGAAACTCTTACTGATTTTATTTTTCCAAACTAAATAGCTTAATTCTCAGCCCTTATAATGAACTAACTTCTGTACGCAACTTCGTCCGCGTGAAGTTTCTTGTTCCTCCAACCCACCCCGTTGCATCGCATCGCCTGCCCGCGCTATTACTTCTTTTCAGCTTAGCGTTCTTTTTTACTTTTAACTCGGCTCCTTAGGGTCCTAGCGTGATGTTAAATAGCCTGTAGCCTTCCTTAAGAACTGAGCTATCAAATGCAAAAAGATTTTTTAAGTCCGACTGGTAGTTCTAGAGATTAGCGCGTTCAAACAAACAAACTCTTCAGATTTATTATTAGTATATAGATTAACACAGTCACCTTTCTTATTATACCGACAGCTGTCAACCACTGTTTATAAAATACCATATGCTGACACTTCCTTCACTATACATCTTGGAAATAGCTTTATTTGCTAGAAACAATCCTCACTGGTTTCCGCTTTTGTCAGACAATGTCACAAGAAATAGACGTACTAAATATAAGAATTCAGCCTCACTCTGCGAAAACAGCACTCTTTCATAAAAGCGTGTTTTGTATGGCACCATTAATATATAATAAAATTCCAGAGGTTATTAAAAATATAAACCAGCCAAACCTATTTAAAAGAGAACTTAAGAAGTTACTTACTGAAAAATGTTATTATTATTATGTTAAAGATTATTTAAATGATAGTTTCTAATCTATTTGTGTTATATTTTAATTTTGTTATGCTTTTTTTCTGTCTTAATTGTGTTAATATATTTCAAGTGGCTTTAATCTATATTTTATTTTGTACGCTAATGGTGGCAAATCATGTTGAAACTCACAGATTTTCACTTTTACATCCACATTTGCATGTATATGTATGTTATGTATGTTTACAAATAAATATATCTTTATCTTAATATATCACATCATAAAATAGAACTGACTATTTAATTTATCATTTTTGTCAACCCTAACCAACACATAGACTCGATAGAACGCAAAAAGGCGGGAAAATGCACTGTCAATCGGTCAATCTATGGTCTAATCCGAGGTTATTTAGTCTGCGATGTGCTTGATGGGTGTTTTTCTTTTTTATTCGTATTACCTTGTGTGGTGAGATGGGGCATAGTGCGATTTCTTTTAGCCAGCAACGTCAGGGGAATTATTGAGCTGAATGAATGAAAGGTGACTAGAGTCCGCGCAAACTATAGTTTGACCAAAACCGCTGTACCGCGCCTTCGGTATGTGCGCGGCGAGACGGGGGGGGGCAGTGCAGGCCGCTCATTCATCATCGCTCACGGCGTCCCGCCCCCCGCCTCGCCGCGCATTTCTAAGGCGCGGTACTGCAGTTTCGGTCAAACTATAAGTCTGCGCGCTGTCAAAATCGTAAATAATCGTTTGCCGCCATCTCAACGTTTATATCAAGTGTCAAGAGAGTGTGCTGTGTTCCGTGTTTTCCAAAGTAAATATTCGCCATCATTATGCCGAATGTGATTATAAGTGCTGGCAGGGATATAGTCTTGAAGTTCAATCATGCGCTCAGACTTAGCTTGCGCGCACTAACTAAAGGTCTTGATTTAAAAGCAGATGTACTCGTAAGTGGAAACGCGTAACTATTGTACTATTGGCCCTGATTCCCTTGTTCACAAACTAAACTAAATTTAAGTTCTGTGCATCTTTTTTTTTCCATTTCATTAAGAAAAGGACAGAAGATAAAATATTAGTTTACTCCTGTCAAATTAAGATATTCCATAGACAGATTAGACGTGATTAAAAACATGGCTGCTAAAAATACGTCAATTTACGTCAGGCGCTGACTAGTTTGACAGGACTAAACTAATATTTATCTTCTATCCTTTTCTAAATTAAATAGAAAGAAAAAGATGCATTGAAATGTGGCTAAATAATAACAGCCGCACAGGTCAATCGGTCAGGTTAAGCTACGCTTGCCGCGGTTGGTCTGTGGATGGGTGACCATCTTTACATACCGAGACCCCTCCGTGCCTCGGAAAGCACGTTAAGCCGTTGGTCCCGGCTGTCATTCGTGGATCTTTGACAGTCGTTACGGGTAGTCAGAAGCCCGAAAGTCTGACAACCAGTCTTACCAAGGGGTATCGTATTACCCAGTAACTGGGTTGTGGAGGTCAGATATGCAGTCGCTCCATGTAAAATAATGGTATTCAGCTGTATCCGGTTAGACTGGAAGCCGAACCCAACATAGTTGGGAAAAAGGCAGGCAGATGATGATGATGATGAGATGATGATGTTCTTCAGAGGGGTCAGGTGTAGTACTCGCAAACGGCGTTCGTATGAGCGTTGCAAGTGGGGTTCAGTCTTGTTTTCTGCCTACCCCCATGGGAAGTAGGGGTGAGTTTATATATGTATAACCGGTTGTTATAAATGAACACGCTTTTTAACCGACTTCTAAAAAAGGTCTTTTTTCATGTTTGTTCGCGCATAACTCCGTCGCTTGCCAACCGATTTGAAAAGTTCTTTTTTTTTTGGAAAGGGTATATTTCCAAAACGGTCCCATTGAAATTTCGACAAGATCTGATGAGGAGTTTCGGAGACAGACAACGGAACTCTTCAATAAATGCCAGCAAATCAACAGCTATTGCTGCTATCGCTTATGTATGTATTGTTTACGCAATCACACAACATAACGTCACGCCTGTGCGCTCTAAAGGGGTACGCAGACGTGTTCAGTATACCACGGTACACCCTCATTTCTGTCGAAGTTGTTATTGGGGTACCACTAATCTTGTAAGTATTTGTATGGGGTAGGTACAACTAAAAAGTGAAAAATAAAAAAAAAAATTGAAAAAAACAAAAACAACCGACTTCCAAAAACGACACTACAAAGTGAAAAATAACTTTAATTTCAGAAGTCGGTGGCAAACAACGAAAATGCGAACCCAACGACACCGACTTCCGAAATTAAAGTTATTTTTCACTTTGTAGTGTCGTTTTTGGAAGTCGGTTGTTTTTTTTTTCAAAAAAGTTTTTATTAGCTTCACTCGTAACTAACTAACTAACAAACAATGTAATAAAATCTTAGAAGTCAATTTTACCCTACTTCTAACTGTCGTATCGAAATGAAACTTTGTATGCATATGTAGTTCGGATGACAATACTATAAATTGGCCTCTTGGAGCTGATCTGATGATGGAGCGAGGAGGTGGATAGTAAAACTTTTCAGCGTTTGTAGTTTGTTAAAATTAAAAATTAATTAATGACAATGTGTATATAAAAAAAAAACATTCAGTATGTAAAAATTGGAAGCAGTTAAATCCCAAGCCCTTTTGTCCTCAATATAATCTTTAATTGTATAAAAGTGGTTGTGGGTGTACCTTGTACAGGTACAGTCAACAGCAAAAGTAGATGATCAAAATCAGAAATTTAATACTAATGAACGGAGTTCGCGTCAGAACTGTGTGGTGTCGAAGTGATTCAAAAGTATGTGATTTTAAATTAGACCAAACATTTACCACTAGTACAGCTGTCATATAGCTGCGAAATCCGTTCATTAGTATTGAATTTCTGATTTTGATCATCTACTTTTGCTGTTGACTGGACGTAGGTACATCTTGCCTAACCCTTCGGGGACAGAAAGCGTGATGTTATGTAAATGGTTTGAGTCGAAACAACCTTAGTTGCAGCACTTAAATCAGTCGATACAGGATTGCAGTAGAATAGTTATGTTACATTTACAGACTATCGATCTATGCCATTAATTCTTACTTTCCTTTCTTACCATACACGTTTCACTGTGGCTGTGTTTGCCTTCTTAGTTGTAGATAGTCGCACTGGGTGATGCCCTATCTCCTCAAGTTCCAAGTTCCCCAAAATTATTTTTCATACATTCATTCCCAACGTCCCTAAAGTATAAAATTAAATTATTTATAAAGTGACCAATCCTCGTGCTGACGTTGTCTATAGTTTTTTTTTTTTTTAAACGTTGCCCCATACTAGGAATTGCTCCTGTATCGTGGGTGCGTTTACAAACATTTAAACTCACATACACAAACAGCCAGACCCGGAACAACTACCTGTAGGCAATACAAATATTTGTTCCGTGCAGGAATCGAATCCGCGACACGCAGCGCAGCAGTCGATCGCTCAGTCACTGCGCCAACCGTGTCGTCAAAATAGTGTTAGAATAAAATAAAATCAGTAGCTCGAGTGCCAGTGACAACTTATCTTCTATGCCACTGAAAGTCACTGATTGAGCCGCCAGAGCTAAGTCGTCCGCGTACAGGAAACGCTCAGTGTGTTGGGTAAATGCTGGTCGTTTGTGTACAGACGCCAGCACATCAAGCTACTACAATCTGTCAAATTTCTTTAACCACTCTGCTCGACTAGATTTTGACATATGACATATCAGCTGACTCGACGGAATGTTGCGAATTACGTCATGAAATTCAGTAAATTACATCAACTTTCAGCATTCAAATTTATTAAGAAAAATATGTTTCCGCGCTTATTTTATACAATATATTTGTGGCAAATATCTTTAATTATTTGTTGAGGTCGGTCAAACTTCGTTAGTCTACTACGAAAGTTGTATAATATAGGTATTACTACACCTATCCAAAAGGTAGGCACCTTAAACTCGCTGGAAATATGTACATAAACAACCTATTCTCTTGCTGAAAATATGCAAAAGGGAAAATAAAGATATTATCATTCTCTCCGCGTTCTTACTTTTACCATTTTTCTTACTTAAACTACTTATAAAACGCAATCAAGTCTTGATAAAAATTACAAAAAATTGTGTTTCGACATGACAATTCTTAGTGCTGACCATCCGACCAGTTTTCTTATTTCGATTCAAAAATTGCATAAAGCCTAATCGATAATCGGAATTTGCAAAAAAAAAAATAAAAAAGGTGTAGAAACTATATTATATATATCCTCTTTGGTATATTTTTCATGAATTAATTTATTTTTGAAATTAATCATTTTAATTACCGTACCTACACGTACGGTGTGGTTAGGTGTGTATTTTTTTATGGTTCCGTACGTCCAAATGAAAAAACGGAACCCTTGCAGGATCACTTGTGTCTGTGGGTCTTGTCTTTTCTTATTTGCTTCGAATCTACTGGACCGATTAAATTGAAATTTGGTACACATATGAATTTCTGTGACCCAAAGACGGACGTGTAACGTAAACAAATTAATTTTGAAAATGAGGTCACTCTTGGGGGAAAAACTAGAAAAAAAAAATCTTTGCTGTACCTCTGTGTGACATATCAAATGAAAGGGCTTGTTGTGGGGTTTTAAATATATTTGCTTAGTAACTAAAACAAAAGTTATGTGTGCCGGTCGGTCTGCCTCTCTGCCGTCTGTACAAACCTAAACTAACCGTAAAATCTAGATTTTGACGAATTTGCACCGGCCAGCCTTTCTTACAGGGTTAACGCGGGCGTTTTCGTGGACGCGCGTTGTGGGACGAAGTAGGCACTCCTTATGTCCCAAGCTGCCGTTCTGTAGCTTGGGATAAAATTTTAAGAACTGTAATGGTCTGATTTCTAATTTAAATGATCTGAAAATACTTTTACGGAACCCATAATTTCGTCATGTCAGTCTGTGCGTGCGTTCGGATGTCAATGCCATTAACCATTTTACTCGTAGACGTTAACGAGTGTTAATAACACTATATCGTATTCGTATTCTATGCACGCAAAATGGTGTAGTAAAATTACGATAAACATAATTAGAGGTAGCATTCCCCATGCATGTACCCGAGGGTTGAAAAAAATCTATGCACACAAGCGTGTGGGGGGTATTGTTGGAACTTATAATTAAAATTAACTTGGTTTTTTACAGTTTTTTCGAGAACTTTTATGAAATACAAACTTATTTCTGCAGTCGATCAAATTAATGATATGCGGTGTGCATGCGTAAATATTCATCCCAAGTACGGGACCTTTCGCTGTGCATGGTCCGACATACACTTGGCCAGTTTTTTTTTAAATTTCTTTGGGAAACTACCACAAAAAGTAAACAATTTCTATTACTCAAGTAAACTAATATAAATAAAAACTACCAAGCTCATACAGCTAACAAAACATAATGAAATGTATAGTGTTTGCGGAATACTTAATTAATCTATCATCATTTCCCAAACTTTTGCTAAGCCTATCTAAAAATGTATTCTGGGCATTCTGTAGCAAACTATTAGAAAGTATCAAAAATTAATAATTGCACAATAAATAAAAATAATTCTGAATAGCAAGCGCATTCCGAATATAAATTCAAATATAGAACGATTCGGCGCGAAATTGAATAAATGACTATGGTCATAGGTCCTCTGTTATTGACTCAGTTTCAATATAATGTCCAAAAATCGATTAAAATTACATTAGGAAAGCATAAATCATTATTATAAATAATGCTTGTTGTATTTAATGCTTAAAATAATTTTATTTCAATTTCTGAGAATCGATTTCTGACATTCGTCATATTAATTACTCGGGTCAATCGGAATAATACGTGTTATTGGACCTGTGTTTCAATATTACGTTAGGATTTGGGCATTTTCGTGTTTTTTATAATATTTGTAATAATATTTTTCACACTTTACATCTTATCTACATGTGTGTGTGTGACTTTTGTGAAAAGTAAAAATGTAAACACGCACGATTGGCGCGAAACTTTGACTTTAGATATCAAAAAACTACATTACCACTACTTATTTAACATGAACAATGGATGAATTCGTCAAATAATTAAATCATATATTATTCATTGCCCCTGTGGTGGAGTTTGGATTTTCGAAATCCCCAGTTTTTATGTTTTTTAGCCTCGACCACCACTGTCATCAAAATGGCGATTATCGCATTTACAGACTTGAATTTAATAAAGGTAAATTAATAAACTTGCGCGCTAAATATGGAAGATTGAATGGCGATAACATATGAGTTTTTTATCCAACTTTCTTAATTAACGCACATTCATAAGATTTGATGGGTAGCATAATCAATATTTACATTATCATTAAGGGTGTCGTATGTCGTCATTTCAAGGTCCAATGGGACCCGTTACTGAGCCAGCGGAGGTTCGTGTGTTCGGGTCCATTCGGGGGCGCTACCGAACTATACGGTTAATAGGTTTTCAACTTTATCGCTAAAGTATTAAGGTTCAAGGTTGATTGGGAAAATTTGACAGTTTCGGGTAGCTTGACCTGTTGGCGTCTGTACATGTTAAAAAGCGTTGGTGCCATACTACCCTGAGGAAGACCGTTCTTTTGCCTTCGCCATCCACTAAAAAATCAGTAAGTACCCAGTTAAAATTAACCTTCTTTTTAGGGCTGATTTCCATCGTCAGATAACTTTTATCACAGGAATAAAATTGACGATTGACAGTTTTTGTATGAAATAACTGTCAACATTTCAAAATTATTCCTCGAATAAAGTTATCAGACGATTGAAAAATCAGTCCTTAAAGATATGTTTTCTCTACGTGTTTTAGATGTTTTCGAGAAACATCCAGCGTGTTTTTTTTTATGAATTTTACTAAATTGCAATGAAAAGATTGTTTTTTTTTTGAATCCATTGGTTCTGTCAAGTAATCTATCTAAGTATATCTATATAAATAAAAACCGGCCAAGTGCGAGTCGGACTCGCGCACGAAGGGTTCCGTACCATTATCTATAAAAATCACGTCTGATGTATGGGAGCCTACCTTAAATATTTATTTAATTTTATTGTTTATATTAAAGTAAAAATACAAGTAAAAATACTGAGTATTTTGTGAATATTTCAAGTGCCTAGGTACCTGTTGCCATTATTGATATCGAGCAAAAAAGGGCAAATAAATCGCGTTTGTTGTATGGGAGCATTGGGAGCCCTCCTTAAATATTTATTTTATTTTTAGTATTTGTTGTTATAGCGGCAACAGAAATACATCATTTATGAAAATTTTAACTGTCTAGCTATCGCGGTCCTTGAGATACAGCCTGGTGACAGACAGACGGACGGACAGACAGCGAAGTCTTAGTAATAGGGTCCCGTTTTTACCCTTTGGGTACGGAACCCTAAAAATGAATCACCGAAATGTATGTACGCGCATAACTTCCGATCGACTACACCAACTTGACTCAATTGAATTGTCTAATATTTTTTATTTTTGTGTTTGTTTTTGTCAGGACAAGGTTTGTATAGAAGAAAATTAAAAGAAAAAAAAATATGGCGGTACGACGTTCGCCGCGTCAGCTAGTAACTAATTAAACTAGAGAATACGTACGTACGTAAACATTGATTCAGCGACTGTACCATTCACAATTTCTCTGTTTTGTAAATAATTTCACTGTCTGTCAGACAATCACACAGCTCATTCAAATTAAGCACTAAAAAAGTTTTTTACAAACAAAACAAAAAAGTTAAAAATATGTGACTTTAATTTCGGAAGTCGGTATCGTTGGTTCCGAATTTTCCTTTTTTGCCACCGACTTCCGAAATTAAATCCTCCTCCATTTTGAAGTCGGTTAAAAATAGATTTCACTACGTTCCATCAATGTACCGGACATTGCTTTTCTTCGAGATACTTCGAGTTAGCAATAGGTAGGTGTTAAACCAATTATTTACGATTGACGTGTACAAACCGTTTAGCGATACCTATTTCATGCCCACATCAAATATTTATACCCACTGAATAATCGACACCAATACTTTTTTTCGACAATAATAAGCCCAATTTGCACATATTAAAGATGACTTATGTCTGCATCAACACGTGTCCTCAACCATTAAAATTATGTGCATATTGATTTTGTAATTTTGGACATCCGTTTGATTTGTTCAGTAATTTGACAATTGCTTGTGTAATAATGCTTATCCTCAATTTTGCTAATCAATGTTGTTGAAGGCTTTTGTGCTTACTGCAACATTGTTGCCAAGATTGGTAAGGTTTACTATGCCGTGTTATTGTCCGGCTAAACTATTTTCCGATGCTATTTCTATGACTTTCTTGTTTTCTAATCCTGGATGCTTCAGGTATTCCAAATCTACGGTGATAGTCATATAAACCATGTTCTCTGGCTCTCCAGCAGCACTTGCAACTGCCACACAAAATCACTCCAAACACAATCTTCATATTGATGCACTGGTTTTTCCTAAACAGGGGGTCTAATCCGAAGTAGTATCGGCCGAATGTTCGGCCGTTTCCTGCTACGAAGTTACTATTTGGTTCGGTCGGTTCCGATCCTACACTCCTACACTCTTTCGAATATTGACTATGGTCCTGACCCAACTGTGCCGAACCGAACTTTATTCGCATTTTTCAATAATATTCGGTTTGGCCTTGTGTCGGTCTGATCCGAACATTCGCACTTTGCACTTCGGAGTAGGCCCCCTGGATTTACCACAACAACACCTTGTTTTTAAACTGAGACCTTCTATTATGATAAAGTCGTGATGGCCCAGTGGTTAAAGCCTCGTATGGTACGAATCGCAATAAATACTTTTTCTTTCTTTCTTTCAAAGCAAACCAAAAAGGACGAGTACCTACTACACTAGACCCCCTTTTTTTTTTGAGGATGGGAAATCATCAAATGACCCCTCCCGCTCTGGGTGGAGCGGAAGGGAGTGTCAGACTCTTACTGACTAAAACCCACCCGTGTTCCTTCCTTAGCCCTTTATGTTCCAGGGCAGCGGTAACCCTTTCGGACGATCCCGCTACCCTACACTAGACCCTTACATAGACATGTGCGACTGTGTGCGTGCGTAGATTTGTAATGTGACCACAATTTTTTCCCACAATCAGTGTAACTAATTTAATAAATAAACAATGTTTTATTCATAATATTAAAAATTCAGTGTATGTATTATTATGATTATAACATAACATTCTAATTAGTGTTTGGTAGTATACGTTAATTCTGGGACATGTTGTATACAAGATGAAATTAAAAACTTGCGACAAATTGACATAGGAGATGCAGGAACTATTACATAATCATAACAAATTGTCATTTCCAAAATCTAAATTCTTGAAAAAATAGTGTCATTATCGTCTTAGATAGTGCAAACTAAATTATTGCCTACAAGTAAACACGAATTTTCTTAATAGCAGTAATTTATTTTTCAAAATTATCAAAACAAATTAGAAAATTAAAGTATCAATTTTAGTTCGCGCCTGATAAGCAATCCATTCATCGATGAGTTCAAACCATGAAGCAAGTTGGCAACGTGTTGAACTAGCGGTATTTACCAAATTTTGACCGTTCCTACGAAAAAAAAGACCGCGCGGTGACGTTGCAAATCGCTCGTCTACGCGCACGTATGTGCATCCTTTTCCTTAATAATATGCTCTTTTACCTAAAGCACGCTGAAATAGATATTTTAATTTGTCGCACCTATTCAATTTCATCTTGTATATATATATATTTTTTTTTTCGATGGGAAATCATCAAGTGACCCCTCCCGCTCTGGGTGGAGCGGAAGGGAGTGTCAGACTCTTACTGACTAAAACCCACCCGTGTTCCTTCCTTAGCCCTTTATGTTCCAGGGCAGCGGTAACCCTTTCGGACGATCCCGCTACATCCTGTATGTATCAAGATAACTTTCAACACAGCTCCTTTAATTCTACTCAGATGTTGAACACGACATCTTGTTACAAATTTTCTCTCACAGTATCTACTGCTACTTTAGCAAGTAACTTACAAGCTGATGTCGCAATCCCGATGGTCATAACTCAGAGGCGTAAAGCTGACCCTATTCTCACGCTTTACATACAACTGGCCACTGAAGATCTGGCGAATGTAGCCGTTTTCGGAGTATATAGGGCTTGTGAACTAGATACATTCACCAAATACGAATAAGTAGGACTTAGTGGTAACAGTCCTGACGTGTCTTATAAATTGTATGTTCAGAGCCCCAAGTCTGCTATTACAATAGTGTCAGAATGGTCTATCATTGATTTCATAATTGTTGATTTTGACAAATTTGGTAATCTGCTAACTTAATGGCGTCATTATGACTTTCCAGTGGTCAACCACTGACACTCCATTGAAAGAAATGGCATAGAATGGTAATCTCGTACATAATGATAAATGAATGACTGACTTACATGAAACACTTGACTTGTATAAAACACTAATAAATAACATGCAAAAATATATATAAATGAAATCTGGCATAAATAAAGTAGTGGTAGTTTTTCGAAAATCATTTCTACTAACGGTTTTTATAATAATGGCAATACGACAATGTCATTATGACACAATTCTATTACGAGACCATTGACCGACCAATGATCGCCATTAAGAATTTAGCAGATTACGAACTTTAAGCAAAATGACAATGGGATGGGAATGGGATCGTGTTGGAATGACGAATTAATAAAAATAGCAGACTTGGGGCCCAGTAGCTTTACCATGAGTTTGCACAGCTCCGTAAATAATATACATATATGAAACTAGCAGCGCCCCGCGGTTTCACCCGCATAAGTTTCGAACCCGTGGGAATATCGGGATAAAAAGTATCCTAATTTCATCCAAACCCGTTCAGTAGTTTTTGCGTGAAAGAGTAACAAACATCCATCTATCTATATAAACTTTCGCGTTTATAATATTAGTTGGATACTGTACGTGTACAGCGCCCCTAGCGGTCTCAGATTGAATTAAAATTCGTACCATGAGTACTATAGATTTGGATAGGTAAGAAACCTAACGTAATCTATTCGATAGTTACTAATGTTACTCGATGACACAACCAGTGACATATAAGGAATAAAAATTCAACAACCACTAAATTACCTTAAGTAGTTCACTAACCGCCAACCTTTCTATTTAGTCGGATTATTGACTGTCATAACATTTTTAGCACAGGCGACAGCACTACATTTTGAGCATATATCTCTCTTATTACTGAGAAAGAAGGAAACAAAAAAACTTGAAAGGTGTCAAGGGACACCCGGATGGAACGAAGTTCCTTTCGATTAATTAGTGAAGGAATTGTAATAAAATAAAAAAATAAATAAATAACACCATACTGTTCAAT
Source organism: Apamea anceps (assembly GCA_951799955.1). NCBI lineage: Eukaryota > Metazoa > Arthropoda > Insecta > Lepidoptera > Noctuidae > Apamea > Apamea anceps. The sequence goes on from OX637528.1 coordinate 3,321,714, forward strand.
GCGAAATAGAAAGACGAAACGAAAATAACTGGCTTGCTTTCTTTATGAGAGAGAGAAACAGACAGAGAACCACGCGCACGCCGCACGGTTTACAACTATAGCAAAAAGTGTCGTTCCAACTTTTGGTCTTAATTTTTTCCGTCTAGCTCCCTTTCGCAACGCGCGATAAGGAACTTCGTTCCAAAAACTTAAGTAGACGACACTCGACATGATCTGTCGAGTTTACCTTAGCGCCTGCGTAAGACTCCGTGAAACTCATGGTGCAAGCATTATAGAAATCTATTCGATCCACGTTAATTCGCTAGCGAGTTTAACGCTAGCGACTAAGTTTTCGATAACAACTCATGGTAGACGTACAGACCTAGGTAAGCATTGCACTTTACTTTGTAAATATCATCACTAATATTATTATTATTTCCTTTATTTTAAAGTAACCATATAAATTATATTTTTAAATATTAGAATATAAAAAGTATAAAAACATTTAAAAATATAAAAAATAGTAGCCCACCGGTATCGGGAACAGGGTCCAAGCTAGCGGCGGTCAGGGCTCCAGAGAGAGGAACCTCCTGACAATGCGAGCCGTGTCCAGAAGTATATTATTATTATTAATACTCTTAACACGTTGACTGCCAGACAACAGACAATAGAAAATCCATTGTTGGCGGTCATCGGTGACCGCGGTGGGGATGCGCTCTGGTAACCTGCGAAATTCAAAAGGCTTCGAAGATCCGTGGCATACCTACCCTGTCGGTCATTTAGATTTTTAACCGACTTCAAAAAAAGGAGGAGGTTCTCAATTCGGTTGTTATTTTTTATGTTTGTTATCTCAGAACTCTATTATTTATAAGCCGATTTACAATGTTCTTTTTTTTATTTGAAAGGATATACTTTCAGATTGTTCCATACCGGTTCAGTAGTTTGGTTTTTAAACCAAAATTACTGGTAAAAATTACAACATAAAAGTGGAAAATATAAAACCTTTTTTACAAAAAATAACAACTTTCACTTGAGTGCATGTTCATTTTTGTTTCATTCCACGTTTTCACGACACCGACAAAATTATATGGAAATGAACGTTCATCTGCAGTGCGATTCTGTAACCATCTCACCGTGAAAACTTAGATGAAGTGAGCGTGGAGTGAGCTGTCATTCCAAATAATGCTAGGGATTGACACTACTGACAACTCACATCAAGCTCACTTCACTTCAGTTTTCACGGTGAGATTTTTACAGAATCGACCGGCTGTTCATTTCTTTAAATTTTTCGTACATTTTGAGCGCAAGTGAAAGATGCCCAATGCAGAAATTCAATATCGTTAGATTCGTTCACTAATGATTTCATTTTTCACCCTTTTGAGCTAGTGTAGTGTAAAAAGTGTAGAAGTACTTAATACTCGTAGTGACAATGACACACTTATAACACATGAAAAAAGGTGTTGCATGCTCCTAGGTATATCAGACGCCCTTCTGACTGCCAACCCTGAATGTAATCTGTTTGCGGATTATTGGAGTAAAATTATGCGTATAATTATGTCTGGTGTTCTATGATAGAATGTATGCAAGGAAGTCCACTGTTCTTTGTTAGTTTTAAATAAAATTTTATACAACATAACTATTATCGATGCAATATTAATAGTTTCTATGTTAATTAATATAATTGGTATTGTACCGTTTTAAGCTATATAAATTTAAAAAAAAAATGAATCACCGAAATGTATATACGCGCATAACTTTCGATCGACTGCACCAAATTGGATTCTTTTTTTGTGTTTGTTATTGACAAGACAAGGTTTGTGTAGAAGAAAATTAAAAGAAAAAAATATATATATAGCGGTATGACGTTCGCCGGGTCAGCTAGCTAACTATAAATAAATAAACTCTAAGAAAGCGGAACGGACTTCTGTCAAAATATACTCGTGAAAGTTTAAGTTAGATCAAAATAGCTATCTTGATTGTAAATAATTATTAAGAACCTGTTTTTTTTTTTAAATAAAAGATAAAAAAAATAGCGTTGACGGGTAGAGAATGCCTAAGGCATTAATTAAGTCCGCCGTTGTACCTTTTTGCGCGAAAAGTTTAAATAAATAATTTAAAAAAAAAAACACGATTCCTGTTTACGTTCAGACGTTTCACGGAAATGAACAAAATTATCTCTAGCTACCCTATACGCTAGCGACACTCATCCATGGTGAAGGGCGCCGGCCACTGTCCAGCACCACTCACCGCCTTTCTAATGGCTATAATGTGGCCACAGATAACATCAGCGCTGGATTTGGCGCGGGTTTCTGTTAGCGTACTGTATATTTACCTTTTAGGTAGACTGTGGACGAGGAATCGGATTGTTTAGTACTGTTTTTGGTTTGGTAAAGCCTCGTATTCATTAGGCGACAAATGTTTTGCGACTGGTGTCGCCTGCGAAATCGTGCGATGTCGCTTGATATGTCTGGCGTGACTTAGATGTTTTGTCGCTTGGCGTGTAGAATCGTACTGTTACTTAAGAATTGATGTACAGACGCCAGCACATCAAGCTACTACAATCTGTCAAATTTCTTTAATAGATTTTCAACTTTATCGCTAAAACATTTAGGTACAAGGTTGATTGGAAAAAAATCAGCAGCTGCAGCAGCAGCTGCTGGCGTCTGTACGGTCACGTAACCGGGGTCGTCAGATATAGTGGAAGTTTAGTAAAAAACCGATGAATGTTTTCACTAGAAATTCAATTTAATTAAAAGAAAACAAACAGTTCATTTATGAAATTAAATTTCATTAAAAAACATCCAACGGTTTCTTACTAAACTTCAATTATATCCGAGGACCCTGGTTCTGGATTGTGGTGTTCAAATAGGCAAGTAAAGTCGCTCCATGTAAAGTACTGATATTCAGCTGCATCCGGTTTCGCAGGAAACTGAAGGCCAATTCTTGTAATTTAAAACGTTCAAAATCTAGTCGCAGTCTCATCTCGGCGACAAAAAAATGTCAAAAACTTGTCAAAATGTAGGGAAATTTGAAGTATTTTTTGACAGATTGAGACTGAGATCAGACTGTGAACGTTCTTAAAATTACGAGAATTGCCCCCCTGATCCCAACATAGTTGGGAAAAGGCTACGCAGATAATGATGATAAGTTCGAATTTAAAAATACACGTAATCATGATTATGAGGTTTTCCATTAAAAAATCGCAGTCGCAGCCCAGAGTAAGAATTATTAACACCAATAGGGTCGCCCATTATTATCATTTAGAATTTATATCAGCCTGCTACCTGGATGCTACTGAGGAGCTATTAAACAAGCTTGAGCGCTTGCAAAACCTGTGCATTCGCTTTGTTTTCGGTCTTCGAAAGTACGACTATGTTGCACACCTTCGCAAGGAACTCCGGTGGCTCCCAATCCGCCTTCGCAGGAACATTCGGATTTTATGTCTACTCTTACGGAGATCCTTCCTACCTGCGTGAGCGTTTTTCTTACGCTCGCTCTATCGCCGCACCGTGTAGATCACACCTAAGATCCATCCTTAAATCTCATCCTCATAAAACGAGCTACTGTTCTTATTCCTTCTCTGTCCATGCTGTAAGATTGTGGAACTCACTTCCGCCTAGCATTCGTGATTTATAAACTATTTCTCTATTTAAACGTCGATTAAAAGAGCATTACCTTTCCTCTATAATGTGAGTATTTTTATACTATATGTTTATATATTTTTGTATTATGTATTTATTTAAGTATACTTATTTATTATTTTTTGCATTATATGTGTAGGTATATTTAATATTTTAGTTTTAGACTTCACACATTCATATTTTTCTCTTCTTGTTCTCACGCACTATTGTCTACATTTCTTTTTAGGGTTCCGTAGCCAAATGGCAACGGAACCCTTATGGATTCGTCATGTCTGTCTGTCTGTCTGTCTGTCTGTCCGTCCGTATGTCACAGCCGCTTTTTTCCGAAACTATAAGAGCTATACTGTTGAAACTTGGTAAGTAGATGTATTCTGTGAACCGCATTAAGATTTTTACACAAAAATAGAAAAAAAAACAATAAATTTTGGGGGTCCCCATACTTAGAACTGAAACTCAAAAATTTTTTTTTCATCAAACCCATACGTGTGGGGTATCTATGGATAGGTCTTCAAAAATGATATTGAGGTTTCTAATATCATTTTTTTCTAAACTGAATAGTTTGCGCGAGAGACACTTCCAAAGTGGTAAAATGTGTGTCCCCCCCCCTGTAACTTCTAAAATAAGAGAATGATAAAACTAAAAAAAATATATGATGTACATTACCATATAAACTTCCACCGAAAATTGGTTTGAACGAGATCTAGTGAGTAGTTTTTTTTTAATACGTCATAAATCGTAACGTAACGGAACCCTTCATGGGCGAGTCCGACTCGCACTTGGCCGGTTTTTTACTTCTCCTTTCGCAGGTCTGCTGGAAGAAATTTCTTAAGAAATAAGCAGTACCTTTGTACTCATATTATAATTATGTCATATCAATATATGTATTTTACTGTGTGTACATATATAATAAAATAAAATAAAAATTAATAAATCATTATAATTTCAGCCGAAAGACTTTCTCTGCTGGGCATATGCCTCTACCAATCGTCGCCACATCGAACTTTAAGTCGATGAGGGTATTCTCTCTACTACCGAGATTTTAGCTAGAGTTTTTGTTCTTTTGTTTTATTTTATTGTTTTTTTTTTTTGTAGCGTGAATGCTGTGTTTTTTCTTCTCTTTTGTTGTGAATGCTGTGCACGTCTGTAATTGACGTGAACGTGAACGTCCTGTCTCTGTTCTCTGTTATTTGTAAATGTTTGTGTTTGCGTTGTTGATGTGCCTTAATAATAAATAAATAAACTTTCCCTTAGGGGGAAATACTCGTAGATGTGACGTTATTTAAAACTAGGTATAATGCTGTCCTATCCAGTTCTATGGTATATATCTGTGCTACGCGTGTTGACATACTGAGCATAATATGGGTTTGTGGTGCATACCGTTTTGTAAACGGTCACGCCGTGTGCGCGCACGCAGTTTTTAAGAACGGGATGTATATTGCCTTTATTAGCCCGGTAGGTGGCCTAATTGGTAATTAGGATACATGCGAATTGTTTAAATGAAAAACATGACTGGTTCTTTCAAAGAAAATGTAGTGACAACATTTTTAAAGAGTACGTTAGTAGTTTTCAGTTAACATTTATGGGCCAATGGACATCTATGCACTTTTTTTTTGGGGTTTATGGCTCGAGGGTATCACACCGCCGACTTCCAAACTCAGGGCTGTTTCTAAGAAATTCTCAATGGAAAACCTAATAGCACTTTGCCCGACCTGGGAATCGAACCCAGGACTCCACACTCAGCAGCCGCCCTTGCGACCACGAGACCAACAACGGGGCAGTCGATATTCTAATATATTCGATATTCTAATTTATGAAATAACCGGTAGCAGACTTTCACTAGTCTACTACCTTGCAGATCTTGGCAGTTTTCAGTTAACATTTGTGGCTAAAGGATGGGCCACAGAGTAGGCTTGTGTACGCCTTTTTTTTTTTTTGAGGATGAGAAATCATCAAATGACCCCTCCCACTCTGGGTGGAGCGGAAGGGAGTGTCAGACTCTTACTGACTAAAACCCACCCGAGTTCCTTCCTTAGCCCTTTATGTTCCAGAGCAGCGGTAACCCTTTCGGACGATCCCGCTACCCTTGTGTACGCCCTTACATGTTGATCGTTTTAATCCTTAAAAGTGGTCATTGTACTCATCATTATGAACAACTTTTACTACGGGACCAACCCAGAAATCGTGAAAAAAAAATCTGTTGATCCATGCATTGTCGAGTTATGCGAACATAAATCTATGGATCAACTGATTTTTTTTTTTACGATTTCACTGTTAATGTTGTTCATAATAATGAGTACAACGACCCCTTTTAAGGATTAAAACGATCAAAATTTAACGGTGTACCTATATGCTTTGGGTTTGAGTTCTGATCCCGCTTATTTCGTAGCTTCAAAACCATAGAGTATCGCACTCCAGTTACGGAGCTAAGCCGATAGATGGCAACAGCCGATTTGATTGGTTCGCCTGGACCATAGACTTTTAATACATTACCTTCGGCTGGACTTTCAACAGGGTGCAAGGTAGAAGCGGAAAGGAGAAGGTTCTTAAACTGCCCTAGCGTATTACGGAGTTTCAATAAGATAAGAGACAAGCGGAGTACTTGCGTAATATACCTACTATCAGTAGCAATGAATTTCCTTTTGACAGTTCAACAACATTCATTGCGTTGTTGGGGGGGCTTGTGGCTAAGTAATAACAGCCGCACGGATCGATCGATCAGGTTAAGCAACGCTTGCCGCGGTTGGTCCGTGGATGGGTGACCATCTTTACATACCAAGACCCACCCCTTCGTGCTTCGGAGAGCACGTTAAGCCGTTGGTCCCGGCTGTCATTCGTTGATCTTTGACAGTCATTACGGGTCGTCAGAAGCCCGAAAATCTGACAACCAGTCTTACCAAGGGGTATCACCCAGTTACTGGGTTGTGGAGGTCAGATAGGCAGTCGCTCCATGTAAAATACTGGTATTCAGCTGCATCCGGTTAGACTGGAAGCCGACCCCAACATAGTTGGGAAAAGGCTAGGCAGATGATGAACAACATTCATTGCGTTATTTACGTTGTTGAGCAGGCACATTTTTCGAACATATGAAGCATTGTATTAGCAATATCCTTCAAAATGATTCAGATTGTGGTAGATAGTGTGTACGCAATTAGAGTGCTGCTTATACTGGGGCGGCAGTCTCGACATTCATAGCGATCGCTTTACGACCGAATTCGGTCGCAAAGTCCTGTCACTCCATACATTACACCTGTCAATTCGGGACTTTGCGACCGAATTCGGTCGTAAAGCGATCGCTATCTATGTCGAGACTGCAGGGGCTGGCTTTGTTACCACTGAGGTGAGGACCTATCTAAGTACCTACTTGTTTATTTGTGGTACTAGCGGCCCGGCAAACGTCGTCCTGCACGACCGGGTCCAATTGTGTTTTCAAACCATCCAGGAACCCATTGAAATATACACACAAAATTTCATCCAAATCGGTCCAGCCGTTTAGGTGGAGTTAGGTGACAAACACATGTACAGAAGAATTATATATATTATTATTAGAAGATAGGGTATGCGATTTGTTTGTATAGTACAGACGCCAGCAGGTCAAGCTACCCGAAACTGTCAAATTTTCCCAATCAACCTTGAACCTTAATACTTTGGCGATAAAGTTGAAAATCTTTTAAAGAAATCTGACAGATTGTAGTAGCTTGATGTGCTGGCGTCTGCACCTAATCGTTCGAAGGCGATCTTGAGCCTAGAGGCTGTGTCAGATGAATACAGATTTTGGTAGCATAGGATCTGAAGGTAGAACAAACTGATTGTTTATGGCATTAAGGTTGATACCCGCTACCGCTTATCGCTTACGCCACACGCATAAACAGACTCTCACAGTGTGTAGTTACGCGCGAATTTATTCGCTCACCAGACATTGTTACTGGCAGTTGCGAAACCAAGCTCTGTTGTATGTGTAGCGAGGCGATGCTACAGATATATTGATAATAATTAACGTGAATATACAGGGTTATTAGTAAAACATTAACGACCCATCAGCACTGTGATTCTGTAACCATCTCAGCGTGAAAACTTAAGTGAAGTGAGCGTGGAGTGAGCTGTCATTCCAACTAATGCTAGGGAATGGCACTATTGACAGCTCACTCTGAGCTCACTTCACCTAACTTTTCACGGTGAGGTTTTTACAGAATCGATCGGCAGGACTATATTACTGACATCATAAACAACAACTTTTGTTCTATGACTTCATCAGATTTTAATTCATCAGACTTTCATATAAAAATAAAAATATTTCAATTCAAACAATTGAAATATTCGATTTTCTGTAACGAACTGTACGCGAAGCAAAAGAAAGCGCTAGTTAGGTAAACAAACTGCCTAGTGTCTAGTACCAAATTCAGCGGAGACGAGCGAGGGATTAGATCATCATCATCTGCCTAACCTTTTCCCAACTATGTTGGGGCAGCTTCCAGTCTAACCGGATGCAGCTGAATACCAGTATTTTACATGGAGCGACTGCCTATCTGACCTCCACAACCCAGTGACTGGGTAATACGATACCCCTTGGTAAGACTGGTTGTCAGACTTTCGGGCTTCTGACTACCCGTAACGACTGTCAAAGATCCACGAACGAAAGAACAACGAAATCTTGAAGGTTTGTTTTTGGTAAATGTATTATGTTTTGTAAAAAGTCATAGAACAAAGGTTGTTGGTTATGGTGTAAGTAATCCAGTCCTACAAGGTTGTTAGTGTTTTACCAATAACCCCGTATACGTAATGACTGCAATCGATAAAGGCACAGCTTTTAAGGCCCAAAAAAGATCATAATCGGCCTATAATGTGCCCACTGCTGGGACACGGGTCTCCTCTAAGTGACAGGAAGTGGACCGTAATCCACTACGCGGGCCCAGTGCGGGTTCGTAGAATGTCACATGTCTTCGAATTTTTTGTTCAATGTTTCTTCGCGATGCTTTCTTTTACTTCCCAGTTTTATGAACAGTGTTGGAATATAATTTCCCAACGGGTTAGCCATAGGTCTACTGTATAAAACACCCACAATCCGCCAGTTTTGATTAACTCCCAATCAACAGGGGACAAGCCTATAGAGGTATGAGGAACAGGGAGTAAAGTTCACTCATCCTCTATAGAAAAGGGAGGATCCTCCGACCAGACGGGTATTGCGTCAGGTGGGCTACTGCCTGACGGTTGATGTCGGGACGTTGTATATGCTAGCCGCGCGGTAAACTCTGCTTGCGCGATGCAGGATTTTGTATGACGTCCGTGTGATGCGTAATTTGTTTATGGTAATATAGATGCGGTCACAAGCCTGTCGCCATCTACCGGGTCCAGATCTAAACTGCTACTAAGAAGTCCCTACCTTCTTAGTAGCAGCCCGGAGTTTAGATCTACTGTTTGCTTGCGACCACTACACCAACGAAGCGGACTGTCGAAGAGACTATGGTCTTATTCCGATAAAGATCACCATTAGTTTACACATGCAGCCTTCGAGAGCGTTAAGATAAAATCTCTCACACACTAGATGTGTATCGCGATAATTTATAGCTCATAGCTTTTGGTATCGTTCGCGCGATCTGTGAAGGTGTGTTTACGAAAATTCTTATACGGTTAACGAGCGCTTTAAATTATTTAGTGTTGACTTTTACTGGGTTTTTAGTGATAGATAGTTAACGAGCGAAGCTTTCGAGTGTGATATCCTAGGCCTAGGATGTCTATGGGAAGCCGTCACCTCCTGCGAATATCCTTCAAAATTATTCAGATTGCAGGGCCTCAATTATGTATACCTGCGAAATACCACCACCACAATATCGACCACCACAACAATATCACCACGACGATATCAATGTGACCACGTCAATATCGTGTTTTGTTCACGGCAAGGAATCGTAATATCAACCGTACGGACAACATGTATTTTGACAGTTCAAACGACGCCATTGTGTCATAGAGAATACGTTAATAGCAGAGGGGCCATTCTCGTAATTTTATGAACGTTCAACAGACGTTCTCAGAAGACTCAATCTGTCAGAAATACGTCTATCGTCTAAATTTGACGGCATGGTTGGCGCAGTGATTAAGCGATTGACTGCTGCGCTGCGTGTCGCGGGTTCGATTCCCGCACGGAACAAATATTTGTATGACTTACATGTATTTGTTCCGAGTCTGGGTGTTTTTCTATCTATAATATGTATGTATTTACAAAAAAAAAAAAATGTATATAAGTAGTTTATCAGCCATCTTGTTACCATAACACAAGCATTAGGTTGCTTAGCTTGGGACTAGATGGCGCTGTGTGAAATGTCCAGGGTTATTATTATTTATTATTATTATAATTTCCCTACATTTTTGACATTGGTTGTCGCTGAGATGAGATTGCGACTAGATTTTGAAAATGTTTAGTTACGGGAATTGGTCTTCTGACGTCGTGACAAGGTAGTAATAAAAGGTAGGTGGTGGTGGTGGTGGTGTTGGTGGTGGGTTGTAGGTAGGTAGGTGGTAATTCAAGTAGTTTCGTTTAGTGGTCATAGTGAATTAGGACCCTGATATAAATCCAGACTTCTCAGAAAGAAATTAAACAACCCGTTAACACTTTAGTTTTGGCGTTTTAATGATTGAATGCGTCCAAGTGTGACGGTAATAGACTAATAGTACATGTAACAAAATTACCTACAACAAGAAATGAACAATATTAAAATTCATGAGTTATGTATCTTTCACGTTTTTTGGCGATCGATAATTGATTTGTTACGAGTTCGTAAAGAAACTTTGTGAAGGCTGCTAAATCAGTCTGCATAACCTTTAACCAACTACATTTATGTTGGGGTCAGTTTCCAGTCTAACCGGATGCAGCTGAACACCAATATTTTTCATGGAGCGACTGCCTATCTGACCTGCACAAGTCCAGTTACTGGGTAACACAATACCGCTTGGTAAAACTGGTTGTCACTTGGGCTTCTGACGACTCGTGACGACTGTCAAAGATCCAAGAATGACAGCCGGGACCAACGGCTTAACGTGCTTTCCGAGGCACGGAGGGGTATGTAAAGATGATCACCCATCCACGGACCGACCGCGGCAAGCGTAGCTTAACCTGAAGGCCAATTCTCGTAATTTAAAACGTTCAAAATCTAGTCGCAGTCTCATCTCGGCGACAAACAAATGTCAAAAACTTGTCAAAATGTAGGGAAATTAGAAGTATTTTTTGACAGATTGAGACTGAGATCAGACTGTGAACGTTCTTAAAATTATGAGAATTGCCCCTCTGATCGATCGACCCCTGCGGCTGTCATTACTTACCCAAGAGCTGAAGGCTGCTTAATATTACTTGTTATTAAATTACGATCATCGTTTAGCCAAAAACGTCCACTGCTGGCCATATGCCTACCACAAACAACGTGATAACGACGGGTCCTATGCTACCCTCATCGAGCAGGTTCTTGCTACAGTATTTTTATCTCACGAAGCGACGCGCGCTTTACATGTGGTATCCAAGTGTACAAACACGGTGTGAATGTGTGTGTAAGCGCAGAAGTTCTCGGTAACGCACTCCTCTCTGTGAGAGGGAGTGGGCCTTAATCCACCACGCGGGCCCAGTGCGGCTTGGTAGATGTAGCATGTCTTCGAATTTTTGGTTCTAAGATATGCCGGTTTCCTCGCGATGTTTTCCTTCACCGTTTTGAGAGCAGTGGTGGTGAAATTATTTACACAAATTAAGTGCCTGCCTGGGTTCGAACCCAGGACCTATAACACGTAAGTCGGGGCCATTACCTTTACGTCACCACTGCTCGTTCTTGATATTCTATTCATGATACACCAAACACGCCCTACTGAACAAAAAGTGAAGCTCAATGAACACATGAATTGCAAGTCTCGCGTAATAGAGGGCGAGTCCATTTACAAAATCATAACCACTCCTTTTCAATTCCGTAATCGAGTAAAAAGGCTATATGATGTTAGAATTTTACATCACAAGTAAATAGCGTAAGAAAACATTCAATTACAGTTGTTATATGTTACTATTTCAGATAAATAATTCACGTGTTCATTGAGCTTCACTAACTGTCGAAATGTGGGTATAAAAACGTAAAACTCTCGACTCTATGAATATAGTCATTTATTAGACGTCGACAAAATTATGTGTTATTTAGAATAAGTTCGGTTTTTTACATTGTTCTCACATATAGAAGCAATAAGAATAATGTACCCAGGATTTTGTAATAATATCTTGATTTAAAAGAGTGTCTGTGGAGTTCCTGCCCGTTCTTCTCCACAGAGATCTACGTTTTGGAATGGGCAACTAGCTTCAATTTTCTGACTAACTGACCGACAATTTAATTTTGACAATTCAAAAGTGCCTGAAATGGTTTAATTGAAATAAATGATTTGAGTTTGAGTAGGTCGTAGGTTCGAACCGAGAAAGGCGCTTCACTTTGTGTACCTAAATTATTCCATCACCACTCCTCTCAAAACGGTGAAGGAAAACATCGTGAGGAAACCTGCATGTCATAAAACCAAAAATTCTAAGACATGTGACATCCACCAACCCCCACAAGGCCCGCGAGGTGGATTATGGCCCACACCCTCTCACCGAGAGGAGGCCTGTGTCCCAGTAGTAACATTATAAGCTGATTATGCATGTGACAAGAAATAGAAAGGTATTGGTTCAAATGCTTCAATCGTCTAATTGTTACGTAATATCTTTTAAGTGGACTAAATAAATCCTTAGTTACAAATCACAGAATTAGTAATTGCAAGACAAGGAATTAATTGGATTACATACATTTAGAATTTGTTAGCGTCTACTTGATATTTATTATTATATGCAAGTTAGGTTGTAAGTACTGATTTGCAATTCAATATACAGTGGCCTCCAAAACTTAGTTGACATTTTTCCACATCAGCCGTGATGCCACGTTGTGATTTAGAATATTAAAATAATCAGGTGCTCCTAAGGGATTAGGTACTTGATTATTTTTTGTGACAATTTGCCTGGCCTATACTTCTGTACCTATAAGTATACCCTTCCCTATTCTGGCGAAATGTTCGCCAGAATAGGGAACAAATCCAGTCTCCCAATAACACTTTGCCCGTCCTGGAATTCTAACCCGGGACCTCGTGCTCAGCAGTAGCGTTTGCGACCACTAGGCCATCATCATAGGCAGTAGTGCCTATCTGCCCCTACAACCCAGTTACTGGGCAATACGATACTCCTTGGTAAAACTGGTTGTCAGATTTCGGGCTTCTGGTGACCCGTAACGACTGTCAAAGATCCACGAATGACAGCCAGGAAAGCATGTTAAGAGCGCGCCTAAAGCCAGTAAAATTTTAGAATAGAAAAAAACAAACGTAGTATGCGCAAAAACTGTTAAATCGTAATAAATCCAAAACTAAAAGGAATTACATAAAATGCCTAAGCACAGCCTTTACTCTTGTATAAATATAATTAATTATCAAATTTTTGTCGCAATAGGCATTACCGTATTGAGTACAAAACGGAAAAATATGAGAATTAGAGGTTACTTCGTGATCTTTTTCTATCGAGGAAATGTTATTATTTCATGTTTTTGATCAAAGCGAACCCTCGGAAATATCATGTAGTTATTCATACATTTTTATTTTAAGATTTGGTCCGGAATTTTTCGTGTAAAATCAAATATAAGATTGGTAATTTTGCTTTATAATAATAATAATAATAACTTATTATTTTCAGGTATTTAACCCATAGCAAAATTACAATACGAATAAAATTAATTAAAATAAATAATACACAATAAAAATAAAATCAACACAAAAATACAAAGATCAACATAAAAATCTACAAAAATATCAATTAAATTAACCCGCAAGGTATTTAATTTATACCCGCTCTTAAGCCGTTGGTCTTGGTATGTAAAGATGGTCACCCATCCACGGACCAAACGCGACAAGCATAGCTTAACCTGATCGATCGACCCGTGCGGCTGTAATTACTTAAGCACAAGCCTCTCACCACCACGTACCACTAGTTCAACGGAACGAATTGAATTACATGAAATCCTGCCTGTCCTTTAATCGTTAAATACCTTGAATTATATCCATCGTTATATCGACAAAAACATAATTCTGTCGTCGTATCGGTTAATTATTATAAATTATAATTTATATGCCCCTAATAAGGCTGTGTGCTAAAAGGAGGTATTGGAGCGGACACAGTCATAGGCGTAAGCGAGCAGCGTTTCATTAGCTTTGTTAAATTGCAATTGCACTTCGCTAAAACGCTATTCTTACATACTGGTGGTGAAAATAATAAAGCACTATAGAGGTATGAGGAACAGGGTGTAAAGTTCACTCATCCTCCATAGAAAAGGGAGGATCCTCCGACCAGAGGGGTGTTGAGTTTGGCGGGCAACTACCCGATGAATCATGTCGAGCTGTTGTATATATGCTAATGGCGCGGTAAACTCTGCTTGCGCGATGCAGGATTTTGCGTGATGTCAGTATGACGCGTTGTTCGCATGTGGCATTGTAGGTACCGCTACAGCACGATATCGAATCGAATCTATTTAGCCTGTATTGTCCTACCCTTTTCCACGCAATTCTGTCTTTTGAGAGTGCCAGCCAGTCCTTTCGTTAGGAGTCAAGCTCATCTCGCCATCTTCGTCCCGATAAACATACCAAAATGTTTAGTGCATTGAAATATTCTAAACGTGTTCTGAGTACTGGTGGACCAGTAGTAACGCGACTCACGAGTTGGGTCGTGGGTTTCGAACCCAAGCAGGCATTTAACGTAAATTGTTTTATCACTCCTGTTTTCAAAATGGCGAAGGAGAACATCTTGAGATGTATTACTATTACGCCACTGCCAATTCTCTAAGATTTATTTATTTATTTCTATTTAACTAAAACGGTACAACACCAATTACATTAATTAACATAGAGATAATAATTACGTTCACAATACTACTAATTTTTTTTTCTTTTTTTTTTAAATTAGGGACGTTTACACAGCTGTGTATGCCGTAAACGCGAGGGATTGTATGGATGGATGGATGTTTGTTACTCTTTCACGCCAAAAGTACTGAACGGATTAGGATGAAATTTGGCACACAGATAGTTTATAAGCAGGATTAACACATAGGATATTTCGATATTCCCACGGGATCGAAATTTATGCGGGTGAAGCCGCTGGGCGCAACTAGTAATATAATATAATTTAAAACTAACATGGAACAGTGGACTCATACTTTCTCTCACAGAACACGACATAAACGCATAATTTTAATTCATTCATCCGCAAACAAGATGATATCGTAAGTTAAAATATCCTTAAAATCGCTCCGCTATGCTCAGCACGCTACTTCTAAGCCCGAGATTAAGTTATAAATAAGTATCATGGTGACTCTAACAGCGCCATAAGTTATA
This sequence comes from Apamea anceps, assembly GCA_951799955.1. Taxonomy (NCBI): domain Eukaryota; kingdom Metazoa; phylum Arthropoda; class Insecta; order Lepidoptera; family Noctuidae; genus Apamea; species Apamea anceps. The sequence continues at coordinate 3,336,752 of OX637528.1, forward strand.
TTTGAGTTAAATAAGCGCGGGTGATGTCACTTAGCGGTGCGTACGGGTAATGTTGTGAAACAGCAGGTAAGTTAGCGTTAAGTTAGGATTTTGGGGTACCTACCTAGATACAATTTTAGGTTCCAAAAGTATCTGAATTACTTACTAAAGGGAATTGGTAACATATTTCACCACTTTTTCCAAGAATTCTTGTTTAAATATCATTATTAAATTGTAATTAAAATGTCATCGACGAAAATTATTGAGGTTATAAAATTAACCTCAAATGTCAAATTAAAAACATGTATTTGAAATGTCAAAAAAATTATAAATTCGGGTTTAAGTATTCAAATAATCAAATCAAAACACTCAATCTGTAAGTGGCACTACAAATCGACATACGTTTACGTTCTGAGTACGTTTTCTGATCTATTTGTTTACATTTTCATCAGATAGTTTAGGGACAAACTATAGTTAAACCCCTATGTTACGTCACACAAGTATGTGTATGTATTATAAAGGCACTGTTTCACATCCATTTGACGCACGCGTATACGTCAAAAATGGCGCTAACTATCGTCAACCCAAAAAAAAGCGTTGTTTCAAATTACAATCACAAAATTATGCTCTTGACGTACGTCAAATAACAACGATTACGTAATCGCTATTATTTGACGTACGTATAACCAACCGTCTGAAACAACCAGCCCTTAGGTGTAAGTATTTATTACGCGCCCTCTGTTTCATCACCCTGCCCTCATCCCGATTTGTTTGAGGTCGGCGCAGCACGACTTTTTCTTCCAGAGATCTCTATCAGCCGTCATCTCAGTACCCCCCCCCCCCTTCACCCCCTTTTAGCCATATCATCTGTCACTTACTTCATCTATCGTTCAGAAAAAAATAATCAAAATAAGTAGATTTACCTCATAATCAATCTATAACGTTCCCTCCCTCCCTCTGCTGGGACACAAGCCTTTTCTCTGTGTGAAGGAGTGGGCCGTTATCCACCACGCGGGCTCAGTGCGGTTCTTAGTCCTAGGACATGCCGATTTCCTCACGATGTTTTCCTTTACCGTTTTGAGAGCAGTGGCGCACCCACGTACTTCTCATTTTTTACGGATGTATCATGAATAAATAAAATGCATGTAAACAAGCAGCTGTTTAGGTTGCATCGTTTGCATCTAGGACAAAATGCTGCACCCATCGTCAGTGCTAGTGATGTTATGTTTCATCGATAGAGCTGAATTCATCGACAAATAAGGACGTATTTAAATAAACGGCTTCTTTAAGGAACATGACATGCATCTATGACGAGATTCTGCACTTATCGATACTTCTGAACTTCAATTCCTGTAATTAAAAACGTTGAAAATCTAGTCGCAATCTCATCTCAGAGACAATCAATGTCAAAAACTTGTCAAAAATGGAGGGAAATCAGAGGTATTTTTATTTATTTACACAAATCTTACCTACAACTCAATCTAATCTAATCTCAAATCTTACCTTTTGACAGATCGTTTCTTTATGCCCCAAAGGGGTTTGAAGATCCATCCATGGCATACCTCCGCTCCACATTGTTTTTTCTTTTCAAAATGGCGGCCATGTATATTTTGAGTGAACGCAATTTTGAAAAAAAAAAATACAAAATGGCGCGACACTATGTAGCCAGGCTCCATACAAAAATCTTCCATCCCCTTTAGTGCAAAAAAAAAGAAAAAAGGAAGAAACGTAGGTTTATTTGTAACAGAAACACTTCATCATCTGCCTAGCCTTTTCCCAACTATGTTGGGGTCGGCTTCCAGTCTAACCGGGTGCAGCTGAATACCAGTATTTTACATGGAGCGACTGCCTATCTGACCTCCACAGCCCAGTTACTGGGTAATACGATACCCCTTGGTAAGACTGGTTGTCAGACTTTCGGGCTTCTGAAGACCCGAAACGACTGTCAAAGATCCACGAATGACAGCCGGGACCAACGGCTTAACGTGCTTTCCGAGGCACGGAGGGGTCTCGGTATGTAAAGATGGTCACCCATCCACAGACCAACCGCGGCAAGCGTAGCTTAACCTGACCGATCGACCTGTGCGGCTGTTATTATTTAGAACACTTACATATAAAAAAATAAGCTAACTCGAACAATAAAGGAGAATAAAAATAGATTTAATTAAAACCATATTTTTCTTTAAAACCAGCCGCAATACGAAGGCGTCAGCATTGACGTAATACGCAACACTAAGTAAATTAGATAGCGAAACCCTGTTTTTTTCGAAGTCAGTAAATTAATCGCGGTCGACCGCACAAAAAAATTGTTTTTTTATCGTTTTGAAATATCGATACCCATCACTTCTGAGGAGTTTCGCTAGCTAATTTAATTTGACCCTGTATAATAACTTGTAATTACTAAAGATGACAGACATCGCGTGCTGCGACAACATTGTTATCGGATGATATCGACAAATCAGTAGTGTAATTAATAAACTAGCTTCAACACGCGACTTCAGGGTACCCCGTCCCACCCCGTCGCATCGTATTGCCCGCCACGCTAATACTTCGTTATGGCTTAGCGTTCTTTCTAACTTAAAAAAAAAAAAAAATTTTCAATATAAATCTGTGTCAAATAACTTTCTCCGCTAAGGGCTGATTTCAATCGACAGATAATTTGTATTCATCGAATAAAATTGTCGTCTGACAGTTTTTGTATGTAAGAACTTATCAAATCATTATCAAAATTATTCCTCCGATAAAATTATCTGGCGTTAGAAAAATCAGCCCATAGTAGTTTAGATTCGAAAATCTTTATAATATTTATAGAATTTTTTTTAACACTAGTTTCATAATCGCAATGAAAAGAAAAATTGTTAAAATTCTAGACATTGAATAGTAGTCAAACATCCTATCGCTTTATTTATACCGTTTGCCTTGAATACAATTTAGGTCGCTCAAAACAATTTAAAAGATTATCACGACACTTTTTCATTCGGTAAGTAGGTATTAGTTTTTCATGGAATCACGCAAAGCGTTTATCCATACCTTTTATTTTGTTCTGGAAAATTAAAACACAACAGCCATTTCTTGTTGCATGGTGTTTTTATGGCACTGCTAGCAGCGCCCCACGGTTTCACCCGTATAACTGTCGATCCCATCGGAATATCGGGATAAAAAGTATCCTATGTGTTATTCTGACGTATAAGCTATATAACTGTAAAGTTTCATCAAAATTCGTTCAGTAGTTTATGCGTGAAAGAGTAACAAACATCCATCCATCCATCTATCCTCACATACTTTTGCATTTATAATATTAGTAGGATTTTTTTTTCTAATCTCTTCACCACTCTTGGTTGACTGGTAGAGAATGCCTAAGGCATTAAGTTCGCCTTTGTACCTTTTTGTGCGAAAAGTTTAAATAAATCTATATCTATACTTATAATAAATCTGTAGAAGTGAAAATTCTGTACATTGAAAATATCAAAAAAATAAATGGCAGGGGGTGTTACTAGACCGACACCGAACCCAAAAATGTGATTAAAAAATTTTTTGTCTGTCTGTCTGTCGGTCTGTCTGTCTGTCTGTCTGTCTGTCTGTTTGTTCAGGCATCACGCAAAAACTACCGGTTCGATTACGTTGAAACTTGGTATAATTATTCTTTAATATCCTGGGCACCACACTGGGTACTTTTTATCCCGGAAAAGTACATACAATAAAAAACAAACTTAATTTTGCGGTCCGATCCCTAGACCCGATTACTGCACCAACCGCAAATAATAAGTTTGTCGTAGGTTAAGTCACCCGCAATGGAGTTCATTTTTATTCCTTTTAGTTTTTAGAGTTATTTAGGTTTATTTTTATGTAAGTTGTAGGTATAGATTTTAATTTTAAAGTATAGGTAGTATATTTGATAGTGTACGTAGTGACCGTAGGTTATTTTATAATACTGTTAGGTTAGGTTAGGTTAGTCATTCGTATAGATATTAGTTTTTAGGGATTTTGCTTATTTATTGAGTTTAGATTAGTTATCATCAGAAATAGGTTTATTTAGGTAGGTAGGTATTTAATTTTCTGTTATTGAGTTTTTTTTTAATTAGGTAGGTACTTAGGTAAAGATATCATATAGGTACCCTCTTAATCACCACTAATGAGACACAATTAGTTTTCTATTGTAATTAGCCACAAAGGGCCTGCGAGATAGATGGCATTCTGGGGAAGCACATAGGTACATTTTATCCTGTTAGCACGTTCCCGTGGGATAATTTCCGACATCCACGCGGGCGAAGCCGCGGGCAGAAGCTAGTAAATAAATAAATTAGCAGGATGAAAGAAAGAAAAATGTATGTATTGGGACTCGCACAGGGATATTGAGCAGTGGTGGCCAGTGGTAATGGCCGCGACTTACGAGTTGAATGTCGGGGGTTCGAACCCAGACAGGCCCTTTACATTGTATAAATTATTTCATCACCACTGCTCTCAAAACGGTGAAGGAAAACATTTTGAGGAAATCGGCATGTCCTAAAACGAAAAATTCGAAGATATGTGACATATACCAATCCGCACTGGACCCACGTGGTGGTTTACTGCCCACTCCCTTGCACAGAGATGAGGCCCGTGTCCCAGCAGTGGGAACGTTATGCGCTGATTATGCACAGGGATACGGTTGCCAGGTCGCCAAACCTAATAGCCGGACAGACCAGCCAGTTTGGCCGGAAATTTGGGTAGAAAGGCCATTATTGGGGATTTTGTGTCTCAGTATTAATAGGTACGACGAAAAAATTGTATCTAAAATCAAGCTTTTTTGATTATTGTCATAATCAGTCATCGGCGCTCGCTCGTTTGCGAAATGTAAAAAGTCTAACAAAAGCCGGACAAGCCAGACACCGTTTATTTTGGCCGGACACGCAATCAAAAAGCCTACCTATGTCCGGACATAGGTAGGCTTTTTGATTGCGTGTTGCGTGTCACTTTTACTATGGGACCAAACCTGAAATCGCAAAAAAAAAATCAGCTGTTCCCTACATTTGTGTTCGCATAACTCGTCAAAATATAGGGAGCAGCTGATTTTTTTTTCGAGATTTCAGGTTTGGTCCTATAGTAAAAGTTGTTCATAATGATGAGTACAATGACCTCTTAAGAGGTTGTTGGTGTTTTACAAATAACCCTGTCTATATTCAATAGCATCAGCCCAGGAATAATAGTAGTAGTAGTAGTGAACATTGTTATCAATAAAAACAAATCAATATTATAGTCTTGTAGCGGTATCTACAACGCCATATGCGAACGCGTCATACTGACGTCACACAAAATCCTGCATCGCGCAAGCAGAGTTTACCGCGCAACTAGCATATATAAAACAGTCCGACCTGTTCATGTCATCATCCGGCAATTAATTCCGATTCAGCTTAGGGACAGGCTGGATAGGAATTAACTGTCCGAAAATTGACGTCGGGCCCTCTCCCAGCGCCGCCCTAAGCCGAGGTCCGTACCCCACAAGGGGTGCCCTTAGCGTGTAGTCGCTTAGTTTTAAGGTCTTGGCTGGAAAGCCTGACCTTCATTTATTGAGGCATCCACAGGTAAGCCTGGTTAAGCAGATGACAACAACCTAAGTTCAAATGCAAGAGGCTATTAAAAAAAAAAACATTGGGCAGTTGCCCACTAGACAGGACACCCGTCAGGTCGGACGATCTGGATAACAGCATTGTACATGGAGCGACTGATTATCTGACTTCGACGACACAGTTACTGGGTAACACGATACCCTTTGGTAAGGGTAAGACCTATTTTCTAACTACCCGTAACGATTATCAAAGATCTTAGAATTACTCCGGGACCAACGACTAAACGAACAAAATGGATATATCGATATCGACATTAAATAATAATCAATCGATGTATGTCCCATCACTACTCGTTATTCAAAGAACGGTAACATCACGGGCGCGGCAGATGGACGCTTGCGCATCGATACGTGTTTACTATACACACACATAAATATTTGTTTAAATGTGCAGTTGACTTAAACATGAAAGGAGTCACGCCTTTAAAACTTGAAGGGATAGGTAGGAATGTAGTTAGTGCATCGAAGAGGCTGATGACGATATACGGCATTTTAATTTGGTGCTAAAAATTACTTGTACTATTTACACCAAGTCTGTTTACCAAGCAATAGAGGAGCAGTGGTGGCTCAGTGGTAACGGCCTCGACTTACGAGCTCTAGGGCGTGGGTTCGAATTTAGGCAGGCTCTTAACTTAACGTAAATTATTTCGTCATCACTGCTCTCAAAACGGTGAAGAAAACATCATAAGGGAAGCGGCATGTCTCTTTTTTTGTTAGCCCTTGATCTCCCACAGCTGTACAAAGGCCTCTCCCAAATCCTTCCAGGAACTTTTTTCCCGCGCCACCTCAAACCCCTCCTGGTACGCTTCAAATTCGTCTCGCCATCTCTTTTTGGGCCGGCCTCGGCGGCGCCGTCCACCATGTCTTAGAATCAAAAATTTTAAGACATGTGATATCCACCGGCCCGTACTGGGCCCGCGTGGTAGATTATAAACCCACTCCCTCGAGGAGGCCTGTGTACCAGCAGAGACTCAGGACCCTATATTCAGCAGTAGCGCTTGCTTCCACTAGACCAGTGTTTCTCAACGTGTGGGTCGCGACCCCCTAGCGGGTCGCCAAGTCTCTTCAAGGGGCTGCCGTTTCTTTAAAATTATAGAAGGTTCCAAATGGAATTAAAAAACTTCAAAGCATCAGTGGTTGATTGTGGGAATTCTATTTCTCTGTTTAACCAAAGGTACCCAACGTGACAGACTTATTTTTTTTTTTTCCAGGATGGGAAATCATCAAATGACTCCTCCCGCTCTGGGTGGAGCAGAAGGGAGTGTCAGACTCTTACTGACTAAAACCCACCCGTGTTCCTTCCTTAGCCCTTTATGTTCCAGGGCAGCGGTAACCCTTTCGGACGATCCCGCTACCCAACGTGACAGACTTGAATTCCAAGTGAGAAGCAGCGGACGGAAGGGGGTCGCGAAATATTTTCTGTACTAAGGGGGCCACGCCATGAAAAAGGTTGAAAAACACTGCACTAGACTAACGAGGCTTTTCCCAAAGGCAAAGGCCTTCTCTTTTTTTCTTCCAAACCTTCCTGTCTTGTGCGATCTTTGGCCATATTGGCTCTGCAAATGATATTAGATCGTCACACCACCTTCGCCATAGTCTACCTCGACGGCGATGGCCTTCCTCACTACTTATTTATTAAAAAAAACAAACATCCCGGTTCCTTTTACTGCCGGACCGACCTTTGGCAAAGCATATAATTACAAATAATAAAAATAATTAAATTAGCGTGCGCCCAGGCATAGCATTGGTATTAATTTTAATGCCTTAAGTGGTTACAACAATTTGTATGTAAGACTGCAGTTTGTATTGCGTTTACGGTGTTATTTTACTTGCTAAATAATAAAATCAGGTGTAAGCTACTCGTAAATGCGTTTTAATTTAATTAAAAGTACCTTACTTAATTATCTCTATAATTTAAATGAATAAATTAATGAGGTGCACGCATTCGTTTATTTTAAAAGCATGGACATTTTTATTTCGAAAAATTCATTGAGTTTCAAAAATTCTCAAAGAATAAGCGCAATTTGGAAGGAGTGATGGGGTTGGGGTTTAGTTTAAAATCAATAATATTTAAAACAAGCTTATGCCCGTGATTTTGTCCGTGTAAAACTTCTTGCTTGCCCGACCCACCCCGTCTTTCTGATTATTTTTTCTCTCTGCTCAGCTCCGGCTGTAGCATGATGATTATCTACCTTCATTAAGCGGCTACCTGAAGTTTTTCAAGTTAAATGTTGTGTTGTTCTCAGTTGTTGTTGTGATGGAAAAACCCAATAACGCTTTGCCCGAGCTGAAGATCGAATCTAGAGATCAAACGATCAGAGGGGCAATTCTCGTAATTTTAAGACCGTTCACAGTCTGAGGGGCAATTCTCGTAATTTTAAGACCGTTCACAGTCTGATCTCAGTCTCAATCTGTCAAAAAATACTTCTAATTTCCCTACATTTTGACAAATTTTTGACATTTGTTTGTCGCTGAGATGAGACTGCGACTAGATTTTGAACGTTTTAAATTACGAGAATTGGCCTTCAGGAGTCGCGCTTGCAACCACGAGACCTCCCTAAATCCTACTAATATTAGGTAAATTACCTATGAAATTGGAGATTTGTATGATAATTTTAAAATATAATTTTGGTAATTTTTTTTTTTCAGCTAATCAAAGTACAGACCCAAATTATCTATACAATTTTGCCATTTTGATGGCAGTTTGTGTATCCCTTTACTGTAGAAGTCTGCCGGACGGGAGGCGATGAAGTCAGCGAAAGCGTTTTATACTGCCTCTCGAATGTTGAATTTTTTTTCCACTTAAAAGATTGTCTAAATTTTGAAAAAAGTAGAAATCTGTTGGGGCAAGGTCCGGTGAGTACGGAGGGTGACGGAGAGCTTCCAGCTGTAACTCTTGTAGCTTTGCGATGGTCTGTCGTGAAGTGTGAGCTCGCGCGTTGTCGTGGAGAAGCAATGGGGAAGAGCGATTGACTAGTTTTGGTTGTTGAATTGCGAACTTCTCCATCATTTTTTTTTTTTTTTTTTGAGGATGGGAAATCATCAAATGCCTCCTCCCGCTCTGGGTGGAGCAGGAGGGAGTGTCAGACTCTTACTGACTAAAACCCACCCGTGTTCCTTCCTTAGCCCTTTATGTTCCAGGGCAGCGATAACCCTTTCGGACAATCCCGCTACCCAACTTCTCCATCATTGTTTGCAATTCTTGGCAATAGACATCTGCCGTCACTGTTGTGCCATTCGGTAAGAAGCTGTGATGTACAAGTCCGGCACTGGTCCACCAGGCAGTCACCATCATCTTCCTATGAATTATCTTTTTTTAGCGCACTGATTAGGTGCTGTACCCGGGTCCACCCACTGAGACGAACGCTTACGGTTGTCGTATAGTGACCACTTTTCATCGCATGTAACAATTCGATTAAGAATTCCCTCGTTTCTATGCCGATTCAGTAGTGCTATGCATGCTTCGACGCGTAAATCTCCCTGTTGGTCGCTTAGTTCGTGTGGCACCCACTTATCTAGCTTTTTTATCTTTCCGATTTGAAGCAAGTGCTTCAAAGTTGTTTTGACACTAACTCCAAGGCCCGCAGCAAGCTCAGCCGTAGATTGAGTTGGATCCGCTTCCACTATCGCCTTCAATTCGTCGTTGTCGACAATGGTTACAGGCCGACCGCGAGGCTCGTTCTTCAACTCAAAATTTCCAGATTTAAAACGATTGAACCAATAATGGACCGTGTTTATGCAAGCAGTGTTAATCCCGTACACGTCGTTAATGTTTCGTGTTGTTTGCGCAGCGGTATTTCCACGTAGGAATTCATATTCGAAAATTGTACGAATTTTCAGTTTATTCATGGCGCCAAAAACTAACTCAATGTCACAAAAACAAAAAAATATCTAAAAACAAATGACTGAATTTGAAGTTAAATAAATTTAAATTTATTTGAATTTCGAATTGCGCGCCAATCCACAGATAATTAAATCTGAAAATGCTGGTTATAGAATTTAATTTCCAATTACATAAGTAAAGACCTATTATTATAAACGTGAAACTTTGTATGGATGGATGTTTGTTACTCTTTCACGCAAAAACTACTGAACGGATTTGCATGAAATTTGGCACATAGATGGTTTATAACCAGGATTAACATATAGGATACTTTTTATCCCGATATTCCCACAGGATTGAAACGCATGCGGGTGAAGCCGCGTGGCGCAACTAGTACTCTAAAATGGGTAAGATTTAGCCTGGAAATAATATCTTACATAGCTAGCCTAGAACTAGTATCACACTTTTGCGAACCACCCTTTAACCGAAAACCAAGTCTACCACAAAAACTACACCTACAAACACAAGAGTGAAAAGTGAGCCAGTAATTATAAGTCGTTAGTCTCCAAAATTTTATCAAGGACAGAAAAGTTGGCCACTTTCGTCATAGACTGTTTAACTTTTTTTTTGATGGCCTGAAACACAGGTTTTTCATAAACCTAAATCAGGCAAGTCTACATTACAGTTAGAATTTAACTTTCCTCGATTGTAATTAACGTAAATCATATTTTTACTTTACTTTATACTTGAATAAAAATTTTATTTATTTTTTTATTTTATAAGTTTGTCTCTACAAAGTTTTAAAGCATGGGCCACTAGCGTTTGTAACAAAAAAGGCATGACGTAGATGATGCTAACGCATTTATAATATTGTACACACGGCGAAATTGTTAAGTGGAGTGTCGTAAGAAAATATGGCCTTAGACAGAAAATGGTTAAACTACTCGTTTATTATAATGAAGACTTTATCGTAGGTATTAAAGGGTTTTCAACATACATAAGGTTCAATTTCGCAAAAAAAAAAAATGGTTATGGTTACATCCGCAATTACCACCTGTAAGCCACCTTTCACATATCACGGCATCAACCATTTTACTGCGACACATACATAACTTCTTTGTTTACTGTACATAGCTAGAAGCCCCGTTTTTTTTTTTTTTTTTTTTTTTTTATATATGGCATCTCGTAGTTGACCCTGAGAGGTCGTGACTACTTAACCGGACTATCCTGTGGTTGCCTTAAGAAAACTTAAAGCCTCCAGCCAGGGCTTATAACTAAATTTTTAAGTGACTACACGCTAAGGGCTCCCCCTGTGGGGAACGAACCTCGGCTTAGGGTGTCACTGAGAGAGGGCAGCAAAAGGGATTCGGCTGGATCGAATTTTAATTATTAGTGCTTTGATGAGCACGGCGTTTCCTAGGACTATCTCTGAGAAGAAAGGCCGAAACAAACTCAGAGGTCATAGTCATGAGTTTACATTTACATTAAGCACAGCTACCGCGCGAGCTGGCACTTCACTTAAGGTGTATAGAAGGCTCGCTGACCTTGTGTATGTGGGCGGAGCTAAGCGCTCTACCCCCGAATACGTAAAACGCGCGCGGTGGCGCGCTGTACTAAAACGACGATCAAAGAATATGCAGAGGCGCAGAATGCCGCACGCAGGTCGTCATTTTTGCCTACGATTCCAGAGGGGAATGGCGGATGCAAAGCTGATATATTTTGTATAGATTGATACTTATGTTACGTATATTTTAAGTTTTTACTGGACATTATTTTTTAGCAATTTTTCATTTAGAAATTTTGTTTAAAATCATACGTGAGAAGGGACTTAGTTCCTAACGGGGGTAAAACTTTAAAAATGATATCGAGTATTTTCTTAGGAATAGAATAACATTTTATTTGCATAGACTGTAGGTCTTCTTAGGACTTACATAAAAATGAGATTTTATAAAAATGTGATCCTGTTTCATGAATTTGAATTATTATAAATCAGTAATAAATATGCGCGTCTGTCTGTGTTAGTGCAAATATTTACGAACGAATTGTATCAGTGTGCGTTTATTGACTAGCTCGCTGCAGATGGCCCATTTCTATAGTGCGCGTGGACGCTTACGATAGTAATACAAGTAGTAGGCATATCTAAACTATTATTAAAATGAGAAAAGATTGGATAATTGGATTTGATCAAAATAAAAATCCAAAATGGCGGCTGCAAAAATTTTCAAATATTTCAACATGGGTATCGTTTTCATACTTTTCGAGGGTGATAAAGCCGATAGTGAGGTCAAAATAAAAATCCAAAATGGCGGCTGCAAAAATTTTCAAATATTTCATCATGGGTATCGTTTTCATACTTTGCGAGGGTGATAAAGCCGATGTGAGGTCAAAATAAAAATCCAAAATGGCGGCTGCAAAAATTTTCAAATATTTCATCATGGGTATCGTTTTCATACTTTTCGAGGGTGATAAAGCCGATAGTGAGGTCAAAATAAAAATCCAAAATGGCGGCTGCAAAAATTTTCAAATATTTCATCATGGGTATCATTTTCATACTTTTCGAGGGTGATAAAGCCGATAGTGAGGTCAAAATAAAAATCCAAAATGGCGGCTGCAAAAATTTTCAAATATTTCATCATGGGTATCGTTTTCATACTTTCTGAGGGTGATAAAGCCGATAGTGAGGTCAAAATAAAAATCCAAAATGGCGGCTGAAAAAATTTTCAAATATTTCATCATGGGTATCGTTTTCATACTTTTCGAGGGTGATAAAGCCGATAGTGAGGTCAAAATAAAAATCCAAAATGGCGGCTGCAAAAATTTTCAAATATTTCATCATGGGTATCGTTTTCATACTTTCTGAGGGTGATAAAGCCGATAGTGAGGTCAAAATAAAAATCCAAAATGGCGGCTGCAAAAATTTTCAAATATTTCATCATGGGTGTCATTTTCAAACTTTTCGAGGGCGATAAGGCCGATAGTGAGGTCAAAATAAAAATCCAAATTGGCGGCTGCAAAAATTTTCAAATATTTAATCATGGGTGTCGTTTTCATACTTTTCTAGGGCGATAAAGCCGATAGTGAGGTCAAAATAAAAATTCAAAATGGCGGCTGCATAAATTTTCAAATTTTTCGTCATGGGTGTCATTTTCATAGTTTTTGAGGGTGTTACAGACAGCCGATAGTGAGCTCACAATGTAAATCCAAGATGGCGGCTGCAAAAAATTGTTTTTGTTTTAAATCATACGTGATAAGGAACTTCGAATAACCTAAGTTATTCTGATCAAACTAAAATTATTAAGTAACTAATGATTACTTGATTTTAGGTACAGACGCCAGCACATCAAGCTACCCGAAATAGTAAAATTTTCCCAATCAACCTTGAACCTAATGCTTTAGCGATAAAGTTGAAAATCTGTTAAAGAAATTTGACAGATTGCAGTTAAGTAGCTTGATGTGCTGGCGTCTGTACACGATACTTATTTGACAATAATATAGTGTGATGAGTTGCCAAATAAACAATGTTTTATTATCACCAGACCGTATGAGTGAATGTCTCCATCTCGTAGAGTCTTAGCATAATGCTGAGCGATGGCCGTTTTGCGTGGATGTGCGTGTTTACCCCCGAACTTGTTTTAGACAGAGACACTCACTCATGCGGTCTGGTAATAAGAAAACATTGTTTATTTGGAAACTCATCACACTATATTATTGTCAAATAAGTATCGTGTACAGACGCCAGCACATCAAGCTACTTAACTGCAATCTGTCAAATTTCTTTAATAGATTTTTAACTTTATCGCTAAAGCATTAGGTTCAAGGTTGACTGGGAAAATTTGACTGTTTCGGGTAGCTTGGTGTGCTGGTGTCTGTACCTAAAATCAAGAAATCATTAGTTACTTAATAATTTTAGTTTGATCAGAATAACTTAGGTTATTCGAAGTTCCTTATCACGTATGATTTAAAACAAAAACAAATTTTTGCAGCCGCCATCTTGGATTTACATTGTGAGCCCACTATCGGCTGTCTGTAGCACCCTTGAAAACTATGAAAATGACACCCATGACGAAAAATTTGAAGATTTATGCAGCCGCCATTTTGGATTTTTATTTTGACCTCACTATCGGCCTTATCGCCCTCGAAAAGTATGTAAACGACACCCATGATGAAATATTTGAAAATTTTTGCAGCCGCCATTTTTGATTTTTATTTTGACCTCATTATCGGCTTTATCACCCTCGAAAAGTATGAAAACGATACCCATGATGAAATATTTGAAAATTTTTGCAGCCACCATTTAGGATTTTTATTTTGACCTCACTATCGGCCTTATCGCCCTCGAAAAGTATGAAAACGACACCCATGATGAAATATTTGAAAATTTTTGCAGCCGCCATTTTGGATTTTTATTTTGACCTCACTATCGGCTTTATCACCCTCGAAAAGTATGAAAACGATACCCATGATGAAATATTTGAAAATTTTTGCAGCCACCATTTTGGATTTTTATTTTGACCTCACTATCGGCCTTATCGCCCTCGAAAAGTATGAAAACGACACCCATGATGAAATATTTGAAAATTTTTGCAGCCGCCATTTTGTATTTTTATTTTGACCTCACTATCGGCTTTATCACCCTCGCAAAGTATGAAAACGATACCCATGATGAAATATTTGAAAATTTTTGCAGCCACCATTTTGGATTTTTATTTTGACCTCACTATCGGCCTTATCGCCCTCGAAAAGTATGAAAACGACACCCATGATGAAATATTTGAAAATTTTTGCAGCCGCCATTTTGGATTTTTATTTTGACCTCACTATCGGCTTTATCACCCTCGCAAAGTATGAAAACGATACCCATGATGAAATATTTGAAAATTTTTGCAGCCGCCATTTTGGATTTTTATTTTGACCTCACTATCGGCTTTATCACCCTCGAAAAGTATGAAAACGATACCCATGATGAAATATTTGAAAATTTTTGCAGCCGCCATTTTGGATTTTTATTTTGACCTCACTATCGTCTTTATCACCTTCGAAAAGTATGAAAACGATACCCATGATGAAATATTTGAAAATTTTTGCAGCCGCCATTTTGGATTTTTATTTTGACCTCACTATCGGCTTTATCACCCTCGCAAAGTATGAAAACGATACCCATGATGAAATATTTGAAAATTTTTGCAGCCGCCATTTTGGATTTTTATTTTGACCTCACTATCGGCTTTATCACCCTCGAAAAGTATGAAAACGACACCCATGATGAAATATTTGAAAATTTTTGCAGCCGCCATTTTGGATTTTTATTTTGACCTCACTATCGGCTTTATCACCCTCGAAAAGTATGAAAACGATACCCATGATGAAATATTTGAATATTTTTGCAGCCGCCATTTTGGATTTTTATTTTGACCTCACTATCGTCTTTATCACCTTCGAAAAGTATGAAAACGATACCCATGATGAAATATTTGAAAATTTTTGCAGCCGCCATTTCGGATTTTTATTTTGACCTCACTATCGGCTTTATCACCCTCGCAAAGTATGAAAACGATACCCATGATGAAATATTTGAAAATTTTTGCAGCCACCATTTTGGATTTTTATTTTGACCTCACTATCGGCCTTATCGCCCTCGAAAAGTATGAAAACGACACCCATGATGAAATATTTGAAAATTTTTGCAGCCGCCATTTTGGATTTTTATTTTGACCTCACTATCGGCTTTATCACCCTCGAAAAGTATGAAAACGATACCCATGATGAAATATTTGAAAATTTTTGCAGCCGCCATTTTGGATTTTTATTTTGACCTCACTATCGTCTTTATCACCTTCGAAAAGTATGAAAACGATACCCATGATGAAATATTTGAAAATTTTTGCAGCCGCCATTTTGGATTTTTATTTTGACCTCACTATCGGCTTTATCACCCTCGCAAAGTATGAAAACGATACCCATGATGAAATATTTGAAAATTTTTGCAGCCGCCATTTTGGATTTTTATTTTGACCTCACTATCGGCTTTATCACCCTCGAAAAGTATGAAAACGATACCCATGTTGAAATATTTGAAAATTTTTGCAGCCGCCATTTTGGATTTTTATTTTGACCTCACTATCGGCTTTATCACCCTCGAAAAGTATGAAAACGACACCCATGATGAAATATTTGAAAATTTTTGCAGCCGCCATCTTGGACTTTTATTTTGATCAAATCCAATCTTTTCTCATTTTAATAATAGTTTAGATATGCCTACTACTTGTATTACTATCGTAAGCGTCCACGCGTACAATAGAAATGGGCCATCTGCAGCGAGCTAGTCAATAAACGCACACTGATACAATTCGTTCGTAAATATTTGCACTAACACAGACAGACGCGCGTAGTCGATCGATAGCCGGAGCGTAGCAGCGAGCGACACAGCCATCCCGTCTCAATGCTAACGCACGACTGCCGCCCGCGCCCGCGCAGAGCACCTCTGAAGCTCGATCTCAAAGTGGGGACATTTCCTATGCAAATGTTAATTGATTTAAATAAGCTATGTCACATCTGTAGTACCTCTAACCATCGATTTTTCAGTGTAAAAATTTTTCCAAATATCAAAGCCGTTTAGAAGTAATATCGAAAATGAGAAAAAAATTGCGTGTTGGTAAATATTTTTTTAAGGCAAAAGTATTAGCCATACGAAAAAATCCTATGTCAGAAATGTTGTTCATGAATCTATAGCAAACATATATTTTTTTCAGATCTTTTAATCAAGCCGTTAATGAGAAATATTCGTCATAAAGTGACCGTATTACGGTACTAAACGAGAGTAAGGCCCTTAAGAAGGATCGGGCGGGGCTAGAAGCCACAATATAAAACTATTTATAAAAGCTTTGTAGCTGAACAAAAAACACGGATATCCCCACAGAGATGAAACAAATATTGAAAGATGACTTCGCGATAGCTGGTCGCGGTACTTTTTTTTTTTTTTTTAGAAGTCGTGCGAACTGCGGTGGTGATGGTATGAGCTTTAGATTACCGTTATAACCTTCACAGCAAAATGCAGCTGCCATATTTGAAATTAAAAATCTGTTTTTATATAAATTAATCAGTACAAAATCTCGGTGTGAAATAGATGGTCACCCATCCTAGGACCGACTTCAGAACGCGTTGCTTAACCTTGATCGATCGACACGTACAGCTTTTAAATCCTTCTTTAGCTAAATCCAGTGCGTAATATGTCATCACCATTCTCCTGCCCTAATTCCAATTTATTTGGGGTCGGCACAACATGTCTTTTTCTATCATACTTCTCTATTAGGAGGGGCCCGTGGCTTAATAATAACAGCCACACAGGCCCATCCCGTGCCGCGGTTGGTCTGTGGATGGGTGACCATCTTTACATACCGAGACCCCTCCGTGTTCGGTAAGCACGATAAGCCGCTTGGTCCTGGCTGTCATTTGTAAATCTTTGACAGTCGTTATGGGTAATCAGAATCCCAGAAGTCTGACAACCAGTGTTACCAAGGAGTATCGTATTACCCAGTAACTGGGTTGTGGAGGTCAGATAGGCAGTCGCACCAATACAGGTATTGAGCTGCATCCGGTTAGACTGGAAGTCGACCCCAACGTATTTGGGAAAGGGCTAGGTAGATGAGGAGACTTCTCCATTAGTCGTCATCTCGGCAGTCACCCCCTTTCGAACCATATCATCATTCACACAGTCCATCCATCGTTTCTTTGGTCTTCCCCTACTCTTATACGACGGCACGGTTGGCGCAGTGGTTAAGCGATTGACTGCTGCGCTGCGTGTCGCGGGTTCGATTCCCGCACGGAACAAATATTTGTATGACCTACATGTATTTGTTCCGAGTCTGGGTGTTTTTCTATCTATAATATGTATGTATTTACAAAAAAAATGTATATAAGTAGTTTATCAGCCATCTTGTTACCATAAAACAAGCATTAGGTTGCTTAGCTTGGGACTAGATGGCGCTGTGTGAAATGTCCAGGGATATTATTAGGGTTGGACCTCATCTGGCAGCACGGAATCGCATTTGTTCCGCCTGTGCTACCACGTGCTGCAGTATGCTGCCGCATGCGAACGCGCGCTGTCGCATTCCGCAGACAAAAAAGGCGATCGCACGCGTCAGCATGCTACAGCATGGGTGGCATACTGCCGCGTTCTTTTATGATCAGTTTAGTTTCAAGCGCGAGATGGATAGGACCACGGAAGAGAGAGCAGTGATTCTAGCGTGTATTTTGCAAGAAATGCAAAATCAAAATAAAACTATCAAATTTTCGTCAGTCATTGCTATTTCCATCCGTACGGCATGAATGAACAGGCTGCACTGAGCTGACGAGCGGCCGCGTGCGCCATTGTACGATAGAGTGAGACAGCATGCGATAGCAAGTGATCAGCGGTGAAAGGATGCGTTAGCATGCTATCGCGCGCTTCAGCGTTCCGGAGTCTCCCTGCCGACCATTGCATTTTGTCCGTGATGCCGATCGCCTCGAGGATTCCGCCGCGTGCTATCACATTATGCTTTCTGTCTCGGTCTAGCAAATGGCAGTTCTAAGCGACAGAAAGAGAAAGGGCGACGGAAAAAGGCGATTCCGTGCTGCCAGATGAGGTCCAACCCTTATATAGCCATCGTAATATGTCATCAGCGTAGCCTTTTACCCAACTATGGACGGAATTTATCCAGCTCATCCCGCCAACTGCTACGTGGTCTTCCGCGACCCTGCCTCACTGTCTCAGGGCACCAGTTCTGTGCTATTTGAGCCCACAGTTTGTCCACACGCGGTAGACATGTCCTGCCCAGCCCCACTTAAGTTGGGTAGTTTTTTGAGCCACATCAGCTATCTTTGTTTTGGAGCGCAGTATTGTGTTACGAATCTGCAATATCAACACAAAATTCTCACCAGCCGACCGTTGAACAGGTTCTAAAACTGCCCTATTCCCTTTCACTATCACTTGTTAATTACCTCGGTATACCATGTTAAGTCAGGGAAAGGATTATACAACCAGATAACAGCACACTTTATGTAAATACGAACGTTTACTTTCAAAACGTTGGCCGATCTATATTTTATAAGGGTTTTGTGGGTGTAATTCTAGAGCATTTTATATACTTGTACACTATTAGGAAGTATTATGTATAATAATCTATTCTATATCTATTCTATACTTATAATAAATCTGTAAAAGTGAAAATTCTGTACATTGAAAATATCAAAAAAATAAATGGCAGGGGGTGTTACTAGACCGACACCGAACCCAAAAATGTGATTAAAAAAATTTTTGTCTGTCTGTCTGTCTGTCGGTCTGTCTGTCTGTCTGTCTGTCTGTCTGTCTGTCTGTTTGTTCAGGCATCACGCAAAAACTACCGGTTCGATTACGATGAAACTTGGTATAATTATTCTTTAATATCCTGGGCACCACACTGGGTACTTTTTATCCCGGAAAAGTATATACAATAAAAAACAAACTTAATTTTGCGGTTCGATCCCTAGATCCGATTACTGTACCAACCGCAAATAATAAGTTTGTCGTAGGTTAGGTCACACGCAGTGGAGTTCATTTTTATTCCTTTTACTTTTTAGAGTTATTTAGGTTAATTTTATATAAGTCGTAGGTATAGATTTTAATTTTAAAGTATAGGTAGTATATTTGATAGTGTACGTAGTGACCGTAGGTTATTTTATAATACTGTTAGGTAGGATAGTCATTCGTATAGATATTAGTTTTTAGAGATTTTGCTTATTTATTGAGTTTAGATTGAGGGGCCCGTGGCTAAATAATAACAGCCGCACAGGTCGATCGGTCAGGTTAAGCTACGCTTGCCGCGGTCGGTCTGTGGATGGGTGACCATCTTTACATACCAAGACACCTCCGTGCCTCGGAAAGCACGTTAAGCCGTTGGTCCCGGCTGTCATTCGTGGATCTTTGACAGTCGTTACGGGTAGTCAGAAGCCCGAAAGTCTGACAACCAGTCGTACCAAGGGTATCGTATTACCCAATAACTGGGTTGTGGAGGTCAGATAGGCAGTCGCTCCATGTAAAATACTGGTATTCAGCTGCATCCGGTTAGACTGGAAGCCGGCCCTGAACATAGTTGGGAAAAGGCTAGGCAGATGATGATTGATTTAGATTAGTTATCGTCATAAATAGGTTTATTTAGGTAGGTAGGTATTTTATTTTCTGTTATTGAGTTTATTTATTTTTTTAATTAGGTAGGTACTTAGGTAAAGATATCATATAGGTACCCTCTTAATCACCATTAATGAGACACAATTGGTTTTCTATTGTAATTAGCCACAAAGGGCCCGCGAAATAGATGGCATCCTGGTGCACATACATTTTATCCTGTTAGCACGTTCCCGTGGGATAATTTCCGACATCCACGCGGGCGAAGCCGCTGGCAGAAGCTAGTATTAAATAAATCTTTAAAAAAAATATTTTTTGTTTTATGATGTTTAGATTTCGATACCCATCGCGCCCGTGGAGTTTCGCTGGCTAATTTAACTCCCTCCCCTCTATAGTTA
Organism: Apamea anceps; assembly: GCA_951799955.1. Taxonomy (NCBI): domain Eukaryota; kingdom Metazoa; phylum Arthropoda; class Insecta; order Lepidoptera; family Noctuidae; genus Apamea; species Apamea anceps. The sequence goes on from OX637528.1 coordinate 3,356,695, forward strand.
TGACAACTATAGGCACCGATTCCCTTGTTCACAAACTAAACTTATTTTAAGTTCAGTGCATCTTTTTCTTTCTATTTCATTAAGAAAAGGACAGAAGATAAATATTAGTTTAGTCCTGTCAAATTAGTCAGCGCCTGACGTAAATTGACGTATTTTTAGTAGCCATGTTTTTAATCACGTCTAAACTTGTCTATGGAGTATCTTAATTTATTAATTTGACAGGACTAAACTAATATTTATTTTCTGTCCTTTTCTTAATGAAATAGAAAGAAAAAGATGGAGTTTAGTTTGTAAACAAGGGAATCGGCGCCAGTCAAAGATAAAACCTAAATCTTATTACTTTTTTGTCTTCATTCATTTTGAAGAGAAACGATTGGTAACTATACTATAACCATCTATTGGTTTAAGACATCACAAGACAAGACATCCCGCGCGGACTGCAACGTCGCATTCTAGGGGATTTTCGTGATTATTTTTATAAGTAAGTATAGGTAATTTTATTTACAGCCAACTACTAGATCTTTGGAATTTATTATAATTTTAACATTAATTTACTCTTTAAGTAAACATATTTAATCGTTATAAGTACTGCAAATAGAAAATAATTGTCAATATGTTCATTTTCATGAGTAAATACCAAAATAACTGTTAAACAATAGCATAAAAACTTACAAATACCAACGATCTAGTACTCGGCTCGGCGGTAGATATCGATACATACCACGTCCGTGAAGTCTCGCTAGCGAATTTAATTTGACCCTACATAGTCACGTCCAGTCATCAGTTATTTCGGACTTACTTAATAAATTGCTTGTGTCCGTACATCATCATCTGCCTAGCCTTTTCTCAACTTTGTTGGGGTTGGCTTCCAATCTAACCGCATGCAGCTGAATACCAGTATTTTACATGTAGCGAATGCCTATCTGACCTCCACAACCCAGTTTACTGGGTAACACGATACCCCTTGGTAAGACTGGTTGTCAGACTTTCGGGCTTTTGACGACCCGTACCGACTCACGACTGTCAAAGATCCAGGAATGGTAGCCAGGACCAACAGTTTAACGTACTTTCCGAGGCATGGAGAGATCTCGGTATGTAAAGATGGTCACCCATTCACAGACCAACCGCTGCAAGCGTAGCTTAACCGGATCGATTGACCTGTGCGGCTGTTATTACTTAGCCACAATTGTATTATTATAAAACCATAAAATAGTATCAACAAGATCCGGGAACACATCCGTTTGGTCCCGTCGACCTCGAAAACGTAATATACAAGAACGTATCAATTTGAGCTTCATTATTTAACTGAAGGTGACATTTCCGCCTATTTCAATGAATTATTCAAAAGCACGACTGTGAGTGTTGGGTTCAAGAACGCTTTGAAAGTGATTGGTAGCCCATTATGTAAGGCCGGTCACACGGCTAGGAGCTCCGTTTCGGGACGCGCTTGATGACTGACAGTGCGAACATTTTTTTTACTTGCCTACGCTGTCCCTGTCCTGGGCAAAGGCCTCCCTCCACTGCTTCCGTCGTCCTCCTTCCAGTTTTGGCGGAACCTATCCAAGTCGTCCCGCCGTCTCCTACGTGGTCTGCCGCGACCCCGCCTCACTGTCTCAGGGCGGGCACCAATTCTGTGCTATTTTGGCCTAGTTTATCCAGCATGCGACAGACAGTCCCATCTAAGTTGGGCAGCCTTTTGAGCTACGTCTGCTTTCTTTGTTTTGGAGCGCAGTATTGTTGGCAGACCTTGAGTTTGGACCTCTGGATGTTAGTCAAAGACCAAGTTTGTGCACCATTGGTTAAGATGGGAAGAATATACATGTCCATGACCCTGCGTTTGAACTAGTGACAAATAAACCTGGGAGCTGTATAAACCCCCTTTTTTTTTTTTGAGGATGGGAAATCATCAAATGACTCCTCCCGCTCTGGGTGGAGCAGGAGGGAGTGTCAGACTCTTACTGACTAAAACCCACCCGTGTTCCTTCCTTAGCCCTTTATGTTCCAGGGCAGCGGTAACCCTTTCGGACAATCCCGCTACCCTGGCAGGCTACGGCCCTATGGGGCTCCGTCACTCATGCTGACATCTCTTTGAGGCGCGCGTGGAACACAACACGCCGTCCGGCACTGTATAAACCCCCTGACAATTTTATCGAACCAACGGCGAGCCTTCCGCCTGAGCACGCGTTACCGTGGCCGACTTGGAAATCTCTAAATAGACTTCGAACCCAACTCGGCCGGAGCAAAGACAATCTCCACAGATCACGGATGGCTCAGATCTCAAGTGCATATGCGGCACCTCGCCACAGACAACGTCCCACCTTCAATCCTGCGCTGCATGCCCTGTCACCTGCCCACTTGATGAGCTTATGACTACGTCAGTGAGCGGAGTCCGCGCAGCTGAATTTTGGTTCAAAAATGTTTAAACTTTTTGCCATCGATACGCTGCCGCTGAGAAGAAGTGACAAATTAGCAAAAACATTTATACAAGGTGACTGGGAAACTCGACGTATTCCTTGAAAGGCATTATACAAGAGGTCATTAACAACAAAGTTAGTCCAGTGAAATAGGGTTTAAAACTGGATGCCACCACCCGGGCCCAGAGCAGGTTTATGGATGTCACATGTCTTCGAATTTTTGGTTCTAGGATATGCCGGTTTCCTCACGATGTTTTTTTTTCCATCATCATCATCATCATCATTTCAGCCGAAAAACGTCCACTGCTGGACATAGACCTCCCCCAAGCACCTCCACTTCGACCGGTTCTATGCTTCTCGCATCCAACGGGTTCCTGCGGCCTTCACAATGTCGTCGGTCCACCTTGTGGGAGGCCTTCCAACGCTACATCTTCCGGTACGCAGTCGCCACTCTACTCTCCAGAACCTTTCAGCCCCATCGGCCATCTGTTCTGCAAGCAATGTGCCCTGCCCACTGCCACTTAAGTTTGGCAATTCTTCGGGCTATGTCGGTTACCTTGTTTCTCCTGCGGATCTCTTCGTTTCTGATCCGATCACGCAGGTGATGTTTTTCTTCACAATAATAATATTATGCATGAACAGCTACTGGTATCTGCAGTAACAACGATTGAGATCCGGCATCGTACATCCGTGTCGTCTTGCCGGCCTCGTGCAGTTTATTCACGATTGGTTTTTAACTTTAAAGGTAAGGTTAGATAGGTACTATAAAATGTTGGAGCAATAATTCTAGATTTGACGGATTATCTAATCAAATCAAATTCCAACGCGCGTGGTGCAGTATATGTAGACCGGACATTACTATAATAGCGCATGTGTGAAACGAGCATTATAGAGGACATACCCATCGGTGTCTGCCACCATCTTCATTCCTTTTTATGTGAGAGCTTGGACTGGAAGTACAAGTCATATACGAAAACTTTTTCTAATAAGAAACCAACATATTATTATAAATATCACACGTAGCCTGGCCATTTTTCTACTCTACAAATATAATAAAAATAAGTATACTAATTTCAAATATTCGCCCTAACTTTAAACGCGCATATCGCAACGACAAACCCATGGTGTAACGACCGACAGTTACCGACTAGTTAATAACTTAACGATCGCCATCAAACAGTCGAAAGTGCAGGCAAATGACCGAAACCGGGTGAGTACCTCTTGCACACGCAAGTACCTGCCTAAGTAGCTGTGACGTCACCGAATAAACTACCAATGGGTGAGTTACACTACGAAAGGTTCTCGCCAAGAACATGCATATAATGTTAGCATAGTTATATGAATAGAAGTTACATCGTGACGTCACAGCGGGCCCTATCAGAATACCAGCGCTGCGACATTTATTTTTTAAATGTCGCAGCATCATGCTGAGATAGGAGCCTTTTGGCCTCGTATAGGACTTTCTGTTTCGTTTTTATTTTTGTTACTTTTTTTTATTTAACTTTATTTTTAATTTTTTGACTGTGTTTAGTTTGTGATCTTCCGGTAGGAGTGGCAATAAATACTTCTTCCTTCTTTATTTCTTGCTATAAAATTTTGACTCGTATAAATAGTACTATAGAGGTATGAGGAACAGGATATGAAGTCCACTCATCCTCCATAGAAAAGGGAGGAGCCTCCGACCAGACGGGTGTTGACTGGTTGGCAACTGCCCGACGATTGTTTTTTTTTTTTAAGGATTGGCATCTCGCAATATATTAAGGCCTTCAGCCGCGGCTTAAAAAACTTCAAAACTAAGCGACTACACGCTAAGGGCACTCCCTGTGGGGTACACCTAACAATGGAAGTACGATTTTATGGTATAATAAAGAGTATAAATTGCACAAATAATACTTACCAACTGCTCGAGCTCGTCTTCTTGGCGTCGGTGGTCGTTTGAGGCTCAGGTCTACTGGTTCCAGTTGGATTGGCGGCCCGCAAGCCTGTAACAAAAAAAAAAAAACAATTTTACGATTTTTTAAAACAAAACCTTGAGAGGTGTCACGGGACACCCGGATGGAACGAAGTTCCTTTCGATTAATTAGTGAAGGAATTGTAATAAAATTTTATTTAAAAAAAAAGTGTCGTTCCAACTTTTGTTCTTAATTTTTTCCGTGTGGCTCCCTTTTCGCAACGCGCGAGAAGGAACTTCGTTGCAAAAATATCAACTTAATAAAAATCTTAAATTCATTTATTCATTACAGGATGAAATTAAATAGATGCGACAAATTAAAATAACTAATTCAGCATGTAGCAAAGTAAATTTAGAGCATGTTACTCGTATTAAGAGGAAATGCGGGTGGTGTTTTTTCTATAGAGACGCTCTCGCCTGTTTTCTTTCTGGTTAATGACCTGGCTAAATGATATGGCTATGATTTTTAACAGAATAATAAATGTTAGTTACTTGTATGTCCCTATGTTTTCCTTTTTGATAATACATTATTTAGCACTAGAACCCTCAAAAAATGCTCAAAATTGCCTAATTAGACCGCTGTTAACAGAGGCCTAGGGTACAAATTTGACAACTATTAATGAAAAAAGGAAAACATGGCGACACAGTACATATCCTTCTTATCCAGTTTATGAAATATCTTTTAAATTGGTTTAATATTGGTGGAGAAAATAGGCGATAGCCAAACCTCGAAAATGTGACTTTTTACTTAGACTATTCAGTCGGATCTGCAGTTGTCCTTATCGCACGAATAGACGAGAGATAGCGAGACAGAGCGACAGCGATAGTTTCTTCAAATACCTAATTTTCAAAAGTCTTTCCGCCCGCATTTCCTCTTAAGGAAAGGGATGCACAGGCGTGCACGTAGGCGAACGATTTGCTACGTCGCCGCGCGCTCTTATTTCTTAGGAATTTCTCATTTTTCATCTTTATTTTTTAGGAACGGTCAAAATTAGGTAAAAAAATCACGTTGCCAACTTGCTTCATGGTTTGAACTCAGCGATGAATGGAGTGCCTATCGGGCGCGCGCTAAAATTGATACTTTAATTTTGTTATGATAATTAAAAAAAAAATACTGAAGCGACGTTAATTCGAGTCTACTTGAAGGCAACAACTTAGTTTGCACAAGAATTTAGATTTGGGAAATGACGATTTATAATGATTATTTAACAGTTACTGCACCTCCTGTTTCGATTTGTCGCAAGTTTTCAATTTCATCCTGTAGATGTAGTGTTGTACTATGGTGACAACCCTCTTTCATGCGTGATTTGACACCGTCCTCTATTTTCGCCCTCAAACCAAGTCTAAGGATACATGATAGACGACCAGCCCGCCGGTTGAGCGCGACCAGCCCGCCGGTTGAGCGCGTCCCAAAGGGTCATAGCCGCCCGGCTTATCTAAGGGTACCGTACGGTTTCCGCTGAGGCGGCGAGCCTCCTTGCCGGATTGCCGCCATGGGATCTGGAGGCAAAAGTCTTCGCCTACATATGGGAGTGGCGACAGGACGCAAAACGCCGGGGCGTAACTCCGCTACCGCGAGAAATAACGGTAAAGCGGACAGAGCTCCGGCGGGATCTCATGGCGACATGGAGAGTGCGATTGTGGCAACCCAGTGCTGGGTACGCCACAATTGCGGCGATAAGTCAGCGTCAGCAGTCAGCGCGCAAAGAGATGTCAGCACAAACTGACGGGATCCGCTAGGGGCGATGCCTGCCAGGGCCGCGGGTTGTTCGAAAGAGATACCGTGGCTCCTGGCATAGGCAACTGAAGGAACACGGGTGGGTTTTAGTGCCTTCGTCCACTTTGGTAACTAAAGTTACGTAACCAGTTACAAGAGAAGATTTTTTTTCGCTGAAAGTCTGACACGCCCTCCTGCTCCGCCCAGAGCGGGAGAAGTCATTTGATGATTTCATACCCAAAAAAAAAAAGGATACATGATAGATACGAAATTCATAGTGCAACCACTGTGTTGCCCAATGTGAAAATTAGATCAATTACTATAAAAACAGCAACGCCGTAATTAGGGTTGTTGCAGTTTTAAATAACTAAAATTAAAGTGTCTGTTTGTAATGTCAAAATAATAGCTTTTTACTAAATGCATATAAAGGTACATACGGTACTTATAACAAAAACACAATTTTTAACTTTTTGTCTGACTGTTTGTTCTGGCTAATCTTCGAAACGGCTGAACCGATTTTGACGGGACTTTCACTGGCTGATCGCTGATGTTATAACGCGTAACTTAGGCTATTTTTACGCAAAAAAAATAAAACCCATTAAATTCAATTTGTTTTACGATATCATAAAAACAGGTCAGCCAGTTCAAGTTGTCGAAGTTTATGTATATCGTCCGGAACATGATGTTTACATAAATAGATGGCAACCCTACGGAAAACGGAGTAAGTAACAAGTTTAATAACTGGTGTTTAAACGGTTGAGTTTTTTATTGCATTCGGAAATACCTGTTTTTGTTGTATGTACTAACTGCGTTCGGTTGTATAAAATTTTAATTTTATTAGCATGCCTGGAAATGTTGTTGAACGAAACATTTCAAAAAGCTAATTGAGTGCAGATTTTAATTTACTGAGTCAAGCTTAAGTGGCAGTGGCCATGTTTGTCGAAGGATCGATGGCCGGTGGAGCAAACGAGTCCAGAAGACCGCGGATCGGCAAGCGTAGTGTGGGACGCCCCCCAGCTAGATGGACGGACGACCTAAAGAAGGTGGCTGGGACAGACTGGATGCAGAAGGCGGAGGACAGGGTGTTGTGGCGCAGAACGGGAAAGGCCTATGTCCAGCAGTGGACTGCGATAGACTGAGTTGATTGAGTCTACATAAAGTCAGGGAAATTATTTGTTAGGCAGATCTAGGAACCAATTTAAATTGTCCGTATATTCAAAACACAACTGTCATTCTTTGGCAGTTGTATGGAATGGCTATAACACTGCAAATGGACGGAGATGTGTTTTTCTAAACAATTCATTTTCCTGGCTGTACATAATGGCATAATAATAATAATAAAGGCATAATGAATGGGCAAGTGCTTGCCAAGTTGACCCTGCACCCTGATTGCGTAACACACTACGTTACGCACACGTGTGTGTCCTTTAAAATGATTAGGGCTGACCCTAATCATTTTAAAGGATATTGCTAATACATTGCTTCATATGTTCGAAAAATGTGTTTGCTCAACAACGTAAATAACGCAATGAATGCTGTTAAACTGTCAAAGTGAAGCCCATTGCTACTGATTGCGCAATTACCCGCTGGCCAGTGTCAACTTGAAAACATGATAAGACGCGTATAGAAACAATGAGAGTTTTCGATTGCACTCTTGTTGTGAACAGACGTGTCGAAGATTTATTAAAATAAATAAATAAACACTTGCTGAATCGTGACCTGGATCTACCAATTATCCGGTAGTAAAGCAAACTGTGTCATACGTAGGCATAATATGTGTAAATTGTTTACTGTGTGAAAATGTGTAGTGATTAACAAGTTCATAACTTGTATCACAATGGCAACCAGTCCCTTCAGCCGGGGTGGCAGATGTGTTCGGAGCCCACCTCCTACACCCACGCCGGCACCAGCACCAGCACCTGCACCTACACCCGAGCCCGCACCTCATCCTCAACCGCCCAGCCAAAGAGATGATATCATGATAGAAGCGATATCGACGCCGGAAATCCAGAACTGGATGTTGTCCATTGAGCAGTGCCTAAGTGAAGTGTGCTCTATTGCAGCAGAGGGCAAATTAAATATGGAGCAAAAACTGCGTATAAGTACCCTATGTCGAAAAGTCAGTCACGGCACATCGCAGATGGCCGTTCAGTACCAGTCCCTTAAGATGAATGCCGTCCGGGCCCACACCACCGTCCAAACACTCGAAGACCAAATTGATCTGTCGCAGCAACTGCAAGACCTTAAGCTGAAAATCGGAGCTTCTTTGAAACCAGTTACCGGAACTTCCTTTGCTGATATGGTTAAAAAAGGTACCGACAATTATATACAGCCAATAAATTTAAGCTCAGTGGCCATATACCCTATCGACAAACTAAAATCGAGTGAGGAGACAAAAACACTTGTCCAAAAAATTATATGCCCCGAGCAAATGAAGCTTCAGGTAAGAGGGCTACGTAAGACAAAACATGGCGGTATCATTATCAGCACTGAAACAAAGAACGACATTGAGAAGGTGAAAAAATCGATGCAGTCATCAAATTCAGGCCTTACAGTAGACGAGCCCCCAAAAAGGAAGCCTAGAGTAGTGATTATTGGAGTACCCTCGTCTATGCAAGAGAAGGAAGTTTTTACTTGTTTGTTCCATCAGAATTTAGCCGAGAACCTTCAGGACTGCAGCCTCGAGACCTTTTTGACCTCCATTAAGTTAAGTCATAAGTCAGGTAAGAAGGATGCTGAGACCTGTAATTATATATTAGAAGTATCAGCAGACATACGCAAAGCCCTGATATCTAAAGACAGAGTGTTTGTGAACTGGTCGTCATGCCCTGTGAGAGACTTTACTCTAGTCACTCGCTGTTATAAGTGCCAGCAGTACGGACATGCGGCCAAATCATGTCGGGAGACCACATATACCTGTGGCCACTGTGGTGATCAGGGTCATTCCATTAAAGAATGCACAAAGAGGGCTGAGGAACCAAAATGCGCTACTTGCTTGCACTTCAAAAAACCGAGCAATCACAAGACAAGTGCTGTTGACTGTCCAGCGAAACTAATGGCTGAAAAGAGGTACATAAATACTATTGATTATGGAGGCGCCTAAGAGCGCCGTTAGTTACGTATCTTTCTGGCCCTTGTTATTGTTTGTTTTATAGTTAGTTATAATTATGATTAATAATTTAATTAATGAAATAGATAATTTCTCTGTTTCTGAATCCCATGTTTGTGACGTTGAACACTGTAAACAATATCTTTCCTCCAATACTAGTCCACTAACCGTACTAACCCAAAATATTCGCAGTATTTTTAAGAATTTTGACAATTTTTGCATTTTTCTACAACGTCTAGACATAAACTGTGACGTTATTGTCTTAACCGAATGTTGGCTTTCCAAACAATATAACATACCACTAATTCCGGGATATAATATGTATAAAAGTAATATAAATTACAACCAGAATGATGGGGTGATAGTTTACGCAAGAAATCATCTCAATGTGTCTGTTGAGGAACCAAATATGCACGACTGTAATAGATTGTTAATTAAAATTGGTTCAGAATTAGCGATACTTGCCTTATATCGACCTCCGTCTTTTAGAAACATAAACAATTTCACAGACTCTCTAAACGACGCCTTGCAGAACCTATCATCTTTCAAAAATACCATTTTAATTGGAGATACTAATATCAATATTCTTCCAGAAAGTACTGACGCATCCGCTGAGGAATACCTTAACCTATGTGCTTTCCATGGCTTGCTTCCCGCTCACACGCTTCCTACACATCAAAGTGGCTCCTGTTTGGACCATATAATACTTAAGTCGAATTTCCCCGCACTTGCCCTTGTAACTAATTCAACAATAACCGATCACAGTGCTATCCTACTTATTTTAAATTGCAAATTACCAATAATAGTCACTCGCACAATTTCACGTTTAAATGTAAATAAACTTGAAGAAGACTTACGCAATATCGAATTTGACCCAGTTTACGATTCCGCTGATCCGCAGTTTTGTATGTTATACTTAATAAAAAATGTACAACATGCAATTCAGAAAAACACTGTCATATCACGGCTAACAAATAAAAACTACAATATAAAACCATGGATCACGACAGGACTCATTCGCTGTATGAAAAATAGAGATAAACTGCATATGAAAGCTAAATCCAATCCAGATAATTTAATTTTGCAACTGTCGTATAAACGATATCGTAACTTTTGTAATGATCTTCTCAGAAAAGTAAAAAACAACTACGATAAAACTGCACTACAAAAGGCTGGTACAAATAGTAAAAAAATCTGGAATTTTATTAAAAGTGTAACGTATAACTCGAAACAAAATCAGGCATCTTCAGGTTTATTACAAGCAAACTCATCACAGTTAACAACTGCAAACATTGCAAATAATTTCTTTGTTAATGTGGGAAAGTGTTTGGCTGAAAAAGTTCGGGGCCAATCACAATATTTAACAAGCACACCATTTACGTGTAGCACTATTTCATCATCCTTTGCATTGCTAGACACTGATGAGGCTGAGGTTGAAACGATAATTATGAGTTTGAAAGACGACTGTGCAGTTGGCTGGGATAACATTTCAAATAAAGTTATTAAACAGTTCAGGCACATTTTGGTACCGCCATTAACTTATATTTTCCAAAAATGTTTATCTGCCGGTATTTTTCCCGAGTGCCTAAAAAAAGCTGTTGTTGTCCCCGTTTATAAATCAGGCAGTAAAGATCAAGTCACAAATTATAGGCCTATTTCGTTACTGCCTTCTATGTCTAAATTATTAGAAAAAATTATAAATAAAAGGCTTTACAAATATTTGGATGATAAATTGATTTTGTCTCAGCGGCAGTTCGGATTTAGGCCTAAAATGTCAACAGACGATGCCGTACACCACCTGACTGACTATCTAGCACAAGAACTTGATAATGGTAACCACACAGTAGGAATCTTCCTGGACCTCGCCAAAGCTTTTGACACGGTTTCTATTCCTATTCTGTTGCACAAGCTTGAAACCATAGGTATCAGAGGCACTCAGCTGAAACTATTTAAGAGTTATCTAGAAGATCGTACCCAATGTGTAAGGATTGGAGATGTTCTCAGCGAGGATAAAAAAAACACATCCTTTGGGGTTCCCCAAGGAAGTATTTTAGGGCCTACACTATTTTTGATATACATAAACGATCTTTGTAATCTAAGTCTAGATCATGGCCAAATTATTTCTTATGCTGACGACACTGCCCTTCTATTTTCGGCTGACTCGGAAAAAAATGTTTACAAGGTGGCGCAACACGGATTCAATATTGTTAATAAATGGCTTCAACATAATTCACTAACACTAAATGCAGACAAGACAAATTATATTAAGTTTTCGATGCGCAAGCAAACATCAACTGGCACTACCTCGACATTATATGCTCATTATTGCACAATTCCCACAAATAACCAATGTGTTTGTCCTAACATTAAAATGGCAAATACAACAAAATACCTTGGTGTTATAATAGATGAAACACTTTCGTTCAAGCAACATATAGAAGCTTTAAATAATAGAATTCGCAAGCTGATATTTGTTTTTAAAAAGTTACGCTGTATTGCTGATCCAAAAATAGTTAAACAAGTTTACTTTGCTCTATGTCAATCGATTTTAACTTACTGTATTACCACATGGGGTGGAGCGGGTAAAACATTGTTACTAACCATCGAGAGAGCTCAGAGGGCGATTCTCAAAGTGTCTACTTTCCGCCCTTTTCTTTTTCCTACTAGCCTCCTGTACAAGTCTTGTGAAGTATTAACAGTTCGACAGCTATTTATTATGGGCATTGTATTAAAACAACACAAAGCTCTACCCTACAGCACTAGATATACTAACAAAAGACGTAAAGATATAGTTTGTCCACAACATTCTACAAAACATGCTTTTATAGCCAAATTTTACCTGTACCTCGGACCTCTCCTATATAATAGACTAAACTCGAAAGCAAGCATTTATTCTCTGAACTATACAAATTGTAAGAGAATCCTCAAGGAGGCTCTCCATAGCATGTCTTACGAAGAAACAGAGAATTTACTAACTGTGTTAAAGTAAATATAGGTATACAAATATTTATCAAATTTAGAAACTAGGAGTTATGCTACTCAACATATAATTATTTTTCTATTGTCAACTTTGTTTATTTATTAATTTTTAAAGACTATTTTAGCTCTTTTCGCCTGAAACACAGGATTACCTAGTTCAGGCACGTAAGTCTTAGAAATATAATTTAAATTTAAGCAAAACTGTACTAATTTTAATGCCTTATAATTTTTTGAATAAATATATTATTATTATTATTAATGACAATACAATTTGTCGATTGCAATTTATTGCATAACTAGCTTTTGCCCGCGACTTCGTCCGCGTGAAGCAACTTTCTTAATTTTTTTTTCCGTAAAAACCTACAAAGTATTAGAAAATTAAAAAAAAACGATGCATGAAATCGGTAAAGTCGTGTTATGACGTAACCAAGGGAAATAGGGATTCATTTTTATATATAAGTATTAGGGCATCGGAACCGGTTTTTCCCGGTTCCAAAAGAACCGGGAATTCCCGGTTCTAAGGGTCCCTGAAAGAATCGGTTCTGTAAAACGAAGAACCGGTCGTTTCGGTTCTTTCGGTTCTCTCTTAAAATAAATTTAGAAATAATATTATCTCTATAATACTCTTTATGCTAAATATCAAGTTATTATCCAAACAGAATAAATACTGTTATTTCACTGTTAAATTAATAAATAACGTTATTATTTTTATATTATTGATGAATCTTTAAGAAACTAACGATTTTTTAAAGGGATTCGGCAACATTAAGGTAAAAGCTCCAGGATACCCCGCGACATTCAAATTTTTGACATTTGTTTTGCCATTTGCAGCTCAGCCTCGGATAGTATGGTAATAAAAGTTGTATTCGCGGTAATGACACATACTAGCCGATAGTGAGCTGGCATTTGTAAAAAAAGAAAAAAAAAATAGATTCTTTCCCTTTATTCGTTTCGATAGTAGGAATTCTATATAAAGATAGCATACCTTTTCAACTTGAATTTATGAAAAATCCCGAAAGAACCGAAAAAACCGGGTACTCGGTTCCGGCTTGAGTTTAGAACCGAAAGAACCGGTTCCTAAAATAGGGCCGGTTCTCGATGCCCTAATAAGTATAGAAGATAGATATGGCACTTCATAAAATAGCAGTTCGGCATTGTTCGTGCATCTTCGTGTGTGGTCGCCGCTTGTACATGCAGTGTTGCAAAAAAGGGCGGGGTTTTAGAGTTAGCGGTTTTATCTAGGTTTTATTGACCATCCTGCACATCATCATCTGCCTGCCCTGTCCCAACTACATATGTTGGGTCGGCTTCCAGTCTAACCGGATGCAGCTGAATACCAGTATTTGACCTCCACAACCCAGTTACTGATACGATACCCTTTGGTAAGACTGGTTGTCAGACTTTCAGGCTTCCGACGACCCGTAACGACTGTCAAAGATCCATGAATGACAGCCGGGTACAACGGCTTAACGTGCTTTCCGAGGCACGGAGGGGTCTTGGTATGTAAAGATGGTCATCCATCCACGACCAAACGCGGCAAGCGTAGCTTAGCCTGATCGATCGACCCGTGTTGTTATTACTTGGCCGGATATGGTAAATCAAATAACATGACAACGCCCCTGTACTCCTAAAAGGAAAAAGCAGACGTGTGGTTAGTACTACCCACAATTCGGCAGTTATATTTAACCCCCCAGTAATAGGGGTCGAGCCTATTGCTATAACTAAACTGCATTCGAGATTTATTTGCCAAAAATGTAAACAAATATGAGTTTATGGCAAAATAACTTTAAACCATACACAATAAAGTTCAGTTTACGTTACAACTTCAAAACTTTTTCAATAGTGCTAGTCACTTTGAAATCGACTTGGTTACCATTATAATAAAGTTGATATTTGTTTAACTTGCACTTGATGGCGCGCTTCTCCCAGTCTGCTCCGGCTTTCGGTATCTCTGATCACTCGTACAAAGCGATGGCGAAGTAGATCGGACGGTTAAGCACAGAATTAACACTGGATGGATGAAATGGCGGCAGGTCACGGGAACAATCTGCGATTCCCGCATTCCCCTTAAACTTAAGGGGAAGACCTACAAAACCGTGGTTAGACCTGCTGTCTTGTATGGATCAGAATGTTGGGCCACAAAAGGGATAAATGAAAGGCAATTGCGTGCAGCTGAGATGAGAATGCTAAGAACGATGTGTGGTGTTACACGAATCGATAGAATAAGAAATGAGTATATAAGAGGAAGTCTGAAAGTGGCACTGGTAACTGAAAAGTTGTGTACCGGTTGTCATGGTATGGGCATGTGATACGGAGGAAAGAGGAAAATGTCGTGAGGAAAGTTTTGAGTATGAATGTCGATGGCTATAAGAGTAGGGGAAGACCAAAGAAACGATGGATGGACTGTGTGAATGATGATATGGTTAGAAAGGGGGTGACTGTCGAGATGGCGGCTAATAGAGAAGTATGGAAGAGAAAGATATGTTGCGCCAACCACAAATAAATTGGGATAAGTGCTGGAGAGTGATGTTGATGATTTGTTTAACTTGAAATAACACCAATTTGAAACATAAATTTGAATACTTAGGTACAATGGGCACAAATCCAGCTGATACTGCAAAAATCCTCAAGATAAAAACTGGGGAATCTGATACTTTGCCCAACCTGGGAATCCAACTTGAAAACCCCCACCACTGAAGCTCAGCAGTTGCGCTTGCGAACACAACATACTTGATTGATATCCCGACCAGTAGTACTCAGCGCTTCTTCTCCACATTTATTATGCGCACAGCTAAAGTGTGGAACTCTCTGCCAGCGTCGTGTGTTCCCTTCCACATTTAACCCGTCTGCCTTCAAAGCAAGGGTGAACAGGCACCTTCTGGGCACGCTCGTTCCATCATAGTCCTCATTCAACGCTTCCCATCAGGTCAAGAGGAGACCCATTCACGCATGGGATATGCTCCAAAGAAGAGCTCTGCCGAGTATGGATGCCGTGCATACCTCACAAAACTTTTTGACTTGTTAGAAAGAACGTGGTCGGCCATTCCTCAAAGTGATTTTGATGACCTGATTTTAAGCATGCCAAATCGCTGTGATTGTGTGATTCGTGTCAATGGTGGAAACACAGATTATTTTTTTTTTATCTTCACAATAAAAAATTAAAAAAACCTCATTTTTGCCTTTTTTGCCATTTATTTGACAACACCCAGCCAACACAGATTAGCTGAATAAATTTTGCGTAAAAGCAATTCTTTTGACTTTAAGCTGGATAAAGTATTTGTATAACTTCTGTGTAAGCGCTTATACAGATGATATTCAAGCAATTTGGGCACAAAATATCTTGCTTCAATTTGGATAACATTTGATTAATAGCCACATAGCAGCTGAATAAATGTACAACACACTGAATATCTTCTGCATAAATTCTGATTTTTCTTTAGTCCAGAAATTATACATATTTTATGCAGTTGTTAATTTGTGAGTTCAGATATTCAAATGATATTCAAAATTCCGATCTCAGGACTAGTTTTACAAAGAAATTATGCAAGTAAAAAAAGTATAAATGTATTTTTCATTGTGACGAAATTATTTTGTGTTACTTAGTTCAAAAAATTGTAATGGTCGCTGATCACATCTTCAAAAATTTGGTAAGTAAATTGTTTCATACATTTTAAGTAAGTTGAAGGTGAATTATATAAACGCATGGCACTTTACTGTGAATTATCAATATGATTATTGTACATTTTTTGAGCGCCTTAAGATAAAGCTACAATTTAAAAGGTAAACAAATGTGAAATAATATTTAAATTAAATTATCTTTACTTTTTATCAAATTTCAGTCCCAGAAAATAATGAGAATCAAATTTTGTATAACTGCTAATGTTTCCTACTCACTAAACAAAGTGTTTCATAAGATAAATGTTGAGGATTTTTATAAAAAGAGGTTATGTGGAACGTTAGTTAATGGCGGACGGCCAATTTGAATAAAAGTGTCTATTTCAGTGATTATTTTGCTTATTTCTGCTTAATAGTTCACATACGACTACATGTCCAGAAATTATTTGGTTTAAAGTACAATAATTATACATTTCTCAGAGAAAGGTCTTAAATTACATAATGCAGTATACTCTTATTCAGCTTTTTAGGGTTCTTTTTTATATAAAATAAATCCATGAATATTTGAGGTTGATTGGACCTATACTAATGTAGGTAGGACCCACTATTAGGTTTTTAAAGTTATCTACAGTACTTCTATGAATGACGCATTGCGTAATATTTAGTTGTTTGACAATTTGACAATTGTTTATATTACCAACTAAAATATACATTTAGATACACAGCACATTGTAGGTAGTCGCAACCAAAAGTATCGCGCTTCCTTTCCCACCACAACACTTCAAATGGGCGCTCGGCTAAACTCGGCTTACGATTGGTTTGCGCTTGGCCACGCTCGCTGCGTTGTTGCTCATTCGAAATTGTAACTTTAAATAGAGAGGTCCCCGTTATCGTAGCTTCCTTGTCGCGCTCGTGTAGTCAATAAGTAAGATACAAACGTAAACATCGAGATTTATTATATAAAGTTAGTATTTATAATAGTGTTGTTGTTGTTTGTAATAGTGTTGTAGTATTTTTGAAGTGTTATATAAAAATTATATATTTTTTTCAGAAACATGTTCAAAATCGTTTCGACTCGCAAAAAAGGCCGGGTTGAATTATCAACAGTGCCCGCTTCTTGGGAGAATCATGGAAAGTTATACTGGCCAAAAAAAATGGCAATCATTTCAAAACTTTTGAAGAAGCTGAGGAAGAATTATCTCAAATGTTGAATAGAACTGATACCTACGGATTACGAACAACAACAAGATCCACGCGTTAATACATCTTCTCGTATTTCACAAAATAAATCTCCTAGTATTGTATAATTGTATAGCACATGAGTGAGTACTATGTACATACTATAAAGCTACCATTTACTGGGTACGTCTTTCATTGACTTGAAGGTGCCCTGGCAGCAGAGAGTATGTCATGCTCACTCAAATGTCTCGCTGATGGTGGCGCATGTGTTGGATCATTTGGCTCCCTTCAAAATGGTTGAGCTGAATGGTGCTAATCCATGCGTCATGTTCGTGAACGGGCGCCGTCAGTAGGGACTGGTCATCTCTTTGCTGTCATGGCTTATTTTAATTTAATTTTATATTTGAATTGTTCTTATTTTTATTTTTTTAAACTTTTCATTACGGACGCTTTTAACGTTCTGCATCGTTCTCACATGCATAATTTCTAACATGAATGATGTAACCCAATACTTTGTAACCATATTATATTGATTTAAAAGCGTGTCCATGGAGTTTCTTGCCCGTTCTTCTCCATAGGTACCTACGCTTTGGAATGGGCAACTAGCTTCATTTTTCTGACTGACCGACCCCTTGATAATTCAAAAGTGTCTGTAATGGTTTAATTGAAATAAATATTTTGAGTTTGAGTTTTTGAGTTTGAGTTTGAAAGATTTTAATTCGATGGCATGGTGATGCACAATCATCGTGTACAGAACCCTCTTCAACTGTATTGGTCGCACTTGACCCGGGCCTTTGTATCAGTTGTCAAACCCTTTTCTATTACTGCACAGATACTATTTTTTATCTTTACATACCGAGAGTATGTAAAGATAAAAAATAGAGATAAAAAATAAAAAAAGAGTATGTGAACACTTTCTTCTTATTCCTCCCGTTCTCTTTCTTTTTTCCATGAATCATTTACGCTTTTGTTATTATTTTTCTGAGGAGGCATATTGTTTATGCAGCATTTATCAGTTTTGTCATGAAATGGTGAAATATCTGGATATAAACATACGATATCTTCAACTAATCAGTTATTTGCTGCTTAAGATACCCACATTTGTAACTGATATCGTTTTAAGCTGAACATAAAGACAATTGTACGCTTATAGCGCTATAAGTTAGGTAAAACAAGGAGTTTATTTTCAATTATGCAGAAGTCAGCTGTGTAAAGAAGAAAAAATCCAAAATATTCAGCATCTGAATAAATTAGTACCATTTCGTACACTATGCAGCTCAAAGAAAATATTTCGTCTAATATTCAGCGTTTTGCTGTTTAACTGCTTTGCTTAAATATGTTATACAGGACAATGCAAAAACTTTAGCTACTGTGCAGATAATAGCTGTTTCAATCACTTTTATTTGAATATCGCTTGTTTAGCAGATTCTACTCTTGATTACTATTCAGCTTAAAAAAATACCGCGAACTTTATACAGAATTTAGTAAGCTTACAACATTATTTTAATTTAAGAACTCTCTTATTCAAAATAAAGCCATAACATCAGCTGTAATACAAAAGTAATAAAGCTTGACACTGCTTATTATGGTATATTTTCGCTACTATCTGGCTTATGTGTTGGCTGGGCAGTAACTAATTTCTCACAATTTGCAAAAATTGCAATTTTTCTTAATTTTTCCAAAATATAGGGATAAGTTGTTAACTTAAACATAGGAATTAAAGTAAGAAGCCAGTCTGAAAGAATAGATTTGGTAAATATTAATTGGATAATTTTTTATAGTTATAATGTACTTGATCACTAGACACTTTTGATGTGTGTGTACACGTATACAGCGTGGCGCTTTAATGGCGACATTAATTTAACACACGTATACGGTTTCGCGTTTTAGTTTTATGAATATATTTTTATTTAATTAGACATTAATATTTATTTATTTGTTAACAATTTCCTAAAATAGCATCTTAGAGCAACCTGACTTAAAGAACTGTAGCGCAGGGGTCATTTCCGGGGTCACGGATCATAAAATCGCATTAATGTAATTAAAACAATTAACGAGCAAAGAGAAGGCGAATTGAAGGAAAGAGAGAGAGCCCTATGTCGGCGCGCGGCGCATGTGGAAGTTTTCAAGTTACGATTTTTTTTTATGTTGTTATAATTTTTATGATTACTGGCCACTAAGCCCTACCCGTGTGTTAAATTAATGTCGCCATTGTAGCGCCACGTTGTAATACATCAAGAAAGCAGTTAGTTTATAATTTCAATTTTTTTTTTCTATCCATACGATCCGCTATAACTGTGACCGCGCTAGATCACATAGTTGCGCATATGCGTATAGCGCGTCGACACGCCCCTTCACACTTGTGTTGTGTAACGTCAGGATTGTTATCAATCACTGAGTGAACACAGCCCTAATTATGCCCTAATTATTATTATTATTAATAACACTGTCGTGACGTCTACAGGTCTATTAACAAGAAAGGACGCATAGCATATTCAGCCTATAATGTTCCCACTGCTGGGACACAGGCCTCCTCTCTGTCAGAGGGAGTGGACCATAATAATAATAATATCCCTGGACAGTTCACACAGCGCCATCTAGTCCTAAGCTAAGCAACCTAATGCTTGTGTTATGGTAACAAGATGGCTGATAAACTACTTATAATATACATTTTTTTTTGTAAATTCATACATATTATAGATAGAAAAACACCCAGACTCGGAACAAATACATGTAGGTCATACAAATATTTGTTCCGTGTTGTATTATTGTTTGTTTGTACAAATGTTTGTTCCGTTTGTTGCGTGTTTGTTTCATAAGCCAGCACGCGGGCCCAGTGCGGGTTGGCAGATGTCACATGTCTTTGAATTTTTGGTTCTAGGTCATGCCGGTTTCCTCACGATGTTTCCTTCACCGTTTTGAGAGCAGTGGTGATGAAATAATTTACAAAAAGTACCTGCTAGGAATCGAACTTGCTTATGCTGTTTTTAGTCGACCGCATCGTGAGCAGACAGCTTAAAGATGGCGCCAACATCCGCTTATAAAATGAGCCGCGCCCTGGCTCGCCACAACAGTCTAGGTGTGTTCTCAGGATAATCATAATATCGGGTTTTCCTAACATATTCAATTGTATTATTTAACGTCACGCGAGAGATTCCCAAACCTATAAGTAGGTAAATAATAATAATAATATCCCTGGACATTTCACACAGCGCCATCTAGTCCCAAGCTAAGCAACCTAATGCTTGTGTTATGGTAACAAGGTGGCTGATAAACTACTTATATACATTTTTTTTTTGTAAATACATACATATTATAGATAGAAAAACACCCAGACTCGGAACAAATACTCAACAAATATAGGACTTACAAATATTTGTTCTGTGCGGGAACCGAACCCGCGACACGCAGCGCAGCAGTCCGATCGCTCAGCCACTGCGCTAACCGTGTTGTCTGTAAAGTCACCCAAAGGGCAATGGAGAAGGCTATGCTTGGAGTTTACCCACGTGATTGAATCAGAAATAAAGAAATCTGCAGGAGAACGAAGGTAACCGACATAGTCCGAAGAATTGTCAAACTTCAGTGGTACACACGGCTACACGTCAAGCTATACAAAACCAGTTTGTCTTGGCCTCACTTTGTATGAAATTTTCTCACAATGAACGGTCAGCCAATACTGGTTTTGCATAGCTTGATGTGTAGCTGTGTGTACTATTGCAGAACAGATGCAGTGGCAGAGCATATTGCTCGCAGATGGCCGATGGTGCCAAAAGGTTCTGGAGTGGCGACCGCGTACCGGAAGAGGTAGCGTTGGAAGCCTTTTTAAGTAATACTTTCTTTGTTAGATTTGATTTGTAAAAGCTATAGAAGCGTTTGCCAGAGTTTATGAATAACTTGAAGAATACGGTTTGTAATAATATAATATAGAGACAGAGAGAACCCGAGAGGGCCCGTGGCTAAATAATAACAGCCGCACAGGTCGATCCGTCACCTTAAGCTACGCTTGCCGCGGTTGGTCTGTGGATGGGTGACCATCTTTACATACCGAGACCCTCCGTGCCTCGGATAGCACGTTAAGCCGTTGGTCCCGGCTGTCATTCGTGGATCTTTGACAGTCGTTACGGGTAGTCAGAAGCCCGAAAGTCTGACAACCAGTCTTACCAAGGGGTATCGTATTACCCAGTAACTGGGTTGTGGAGGTCAGATAGGCAGTCGCTCTATGTAAAATACTGGTATTCAGCTGCATCCGGTTAGGCTGGAAGCCGACCCCAACATAGTTGGGAAAAGGCTAGGCAGATGATGATGATGATGAGAGACAGAGAGAAGGTCGCATGGAGGGGGCATAACGCTTTTTGGTCGCGTGACAATTTCGACCAGTTTACTTCTACAGTAAGCCGCGTAAATGAACTTCGTTCCAAAAATCAGCTGTGCCATACATTTTGATCGTGTTAGTATTGTGCTTTTGTTGGCCACCTTTTTTTTAAATACATTAGTACTTCTTTCCCCTGTCATACTGTATTTTATTAAAAACAGCCTATCGCAGTCCACAGCTCGACATAGGCCTCCCCCAAATTTGTTCTCTGTTGCTATGCCACTATGCCACACCAAATACTATACCCAGCGTCAGGCACTAGTTGTGGGTAGCGGGATCGTCCGAAAGGGTTGCCGCTGCCCTGGAACATAAAGGGCTAAGGAAGAAACACGGGTGGGTTTTAGTCAGTAAGAGTCTGACACTCCCTCCTGCTCCACCCAGAGCGGGAGGAGTCATTTGATGATTACCCATCCTCAAAAAAAAAAAAAGGCAATAGTTGTCTGGAATTTTTGCTGAACTGGGCCTTTTTGCGCAACCCTGAGGCACGCTTTCCGGCTAATTTCTTACATCGGACTTTACACTTTTTATTTGATCTTTATTTTGTTTGTTTTTATCTGATGTACAGACGCCAGCACATCAAGCTACTACAATCTGTCAAATTTCTTTAATAGATTATCAACTTTATCACTGAAGCATTAAGGTTCAAGGTTGATTGGGAAAATTTGACAATTTGGGGTAGCTTGACCTGCTGGCGTCTGTACATATGTATCTGGTGTGTATCTTTTAGTCTGTGCTAAATAAATGTATTTCCTTTGTCTTTAATTTCATTCTTGAGTCTACGGGTTGCCCCGTGCTCGCGCAGAACAGATGTCGAGTTGGATAGAAAGAACTTTATCTATTCTCGGAAGAATAGATATTGAATCGATCATGCTACACGAGCTGGTCTCTTAACCGTTAGCCCATGTATTTCAGCGTACTGCTACTTCAGTTTGCGAATATATTATTCAAATATGTGAATCTCCTAAGGATGAAGCCAGCATCCGCTTATGAAATCAGCCGCGCCCAGCCACGCCTCTCGCTCGCGGAGGAAACGACTGTTTTCCTCTACCAATTACCATATATGAAGGAAAACAGTAATTTATGAAACGCAAGGCGCTCCTTGAGAAGCACGAAACTGGTTTTTAGAAAGACTAGCATAACAACACGTCTGTTTTCGCCGAAGCAATAGACAGTCACGAGCAAAAGTATGTATACATTCAGCTTTTTTCAAAAGCGATTTACTCCTTTATTTTTGAATGAAATTTTATGTTGTTACGAACATAGCAGTTTCGAACCCATAGGTTTATATAATGTGTCGTGTTTCAACGTTGCATACGTTATTTCACGAAAAATCGCAATTGAAAGTTGCCAAGTGTTGACATATTGGTGCTCGTGACTGTACGTGTATAGGACTCCAATCTATCTCGTCTGCTTGACGTCCGTATGTCACTGTAGGGACACAGCAGAATATCAGCGTCAGGTAGGTATATTTGCCTGACGCATGCCAGCTGGACTCCCATCTGGAACAACCTTGAGACACACACCGCAACCTTTTCGTTATTTGATTTAGGGCTGATTTTTCAACCGACAGACAATTTTTATTCGTGGAATAAATTTGACGTGTGACAGTTTTTGTATGGAAAAACTCAAAAATTCATTCCTCCAATAAACTTATCTAGCGCTGGAAAAACCAGCCCATAAAGTATGTCATAGTATCACTTCATTTCTTTAGGTTTTAATTTTTTCTTTTTATACGTTATATTGGCATCCTCTTTTATATAAAAGGTATGTATATTAATGTAATTTGTTATAATTTAATATGTGTGTGTGTAATGTTTTATCTATCTATCTATGCCCGCGAAATTCAACTCATGTTTTCGTAAAGATTTTTTTGAGTTTAGCGTACCACGCTTTGTTCAAGGCAGATAGGCGCTATCAGACTTTATTCACTTTATAGAACTATAGGAGAAGAACACACCTTGCACCGACCCCAAAGAAATTGCGATAAGGGTCATAAGGGCAAGTAAATAAGGATTTATAATTGTCTATCAGGATCAGCGGTGGACCAGTGGTAAAGGCCGCGACTTCTGAATTGTAGGTCAGTAGTTCGAACCCCGACAGGCGCTTTACTTTATGCAAATTAATTCATCACCACTGCTGTCAAAATGACATCGTGAGGAAACCCTAGACCTAAGTCCAAAAATTCGAAGACATGTGTCATCTACCAACCCTTAAGGCTGATTTAAAATAAAAACATAAAAAACTTTTTTTATCGATACAACCACAGAAATCTTAATAATAAGGCAATAGAAATGCTATAGTACTAAATTTTATATCGGGACGAGTGTCGCCGGGTCACAGCTACTACTACATAAACAAAAAATAGATACACAATTACACCTACAAATGCACTTTGCATTGCTGCTACAAAATAAAACTTTATTCGATGACATTACGCAATATTTTTGATAAACGCATAATGTCAGGGGGCGCGACTCCTGCAGCCAATAAGAAACGTGTGCGAAAAGCATAAAATGATATTGCGTGCTCACTCTCACTTAAGAATAGTGCAGTGCAAACTATTACGAGCTGATATCGATAAATTATATTTTTCCGTTGAGTGTTAATAATCTCCAAGGAGTCCAGCAACAATACATAATTAATTTTATTGAAAGTATTTCTTTCGTCAACGCCCTTTTAGACGATTTATTTATGAGGAAATGGAATACAATAAAACAATAAGTGTTTGTATATAATAAACAATGAATTGCCATACGTCAACTGTTGGTACAGCTGATTTAACCAAAGTCCGTCTTTTTGTCGACGAGTTAAATTGTTCATTTATGAAATGAACAGAACAAATTCTGCTATTGTTTGTCGGGAACCAATTTCTTTTTCCAGTAGCAGATATCCATTTGTCTTTAATATCTGGATCTTTTGGGAACCTGTACTCATGCGGCTTGTACCTAGAATTTACGCAAACGGCGATTTTTGTTTATTGCGTATGACTATAATTTCATTGCTGCTTTTAGCAGTAGTAATAGTAGACATGAATAAGCTTAAGCGTTAATGGTTATTCATTTGACAAAAAATCGTTTTTTGTGATAAATCGTAGTAGTGATAGTGAAAATATTTGATTTGTCTATATTTGCTAAAAAACGACAATATTTCAAAAATTAAGTACTTACATATGAAATGTTATTCCTTTATTTGTTAAGTTACAAGTTTTGGACGAGTTTCCGCAGTTGGATATGCTGCAAAACACCATGTTTACCTCTCCGCGTCTCAAATAACACAAGAAACCGCAACAAACGCTCCGCGTGCACTTGTGTCCTCCAACACATAAGCGCGGCGACAAGGTCACGCGTCTATGCGACTTCTATTGCCTTATTATTAAGATTTCTGTGGATACAACGATTGCTCCTCCTTATTTATTATAGGTTTTATCGATTTGTAGCCGCGCGCTAGGGGCACGGCAATTGATATTTAGCCAAGCGCTTAAAAGGTTAAATGAAATTAGAACCAAAAATTCGAAGACACGTGACATCTACCAACCCGCACTGGGCTCGCGTGGTGGATTACGGCCCACTCCCTCTCACCGAGAGGAGGCCTGTGTGTCAGCAGTGGGAACATTATAGGCTGATTATGATTTAGGGCTGATTTTTCTAATGCCAGATGAATTTTATCCGAGGAATAATTAAACATTTTTGACAGTTGTTCCAAACAAAATCTGTCAGTCGTAAATTTTATTCTACGTATAAAAATTATCTGTCGATTGAAAAAAACCGGCCAAGTGCGAGTCGGACTCGCCCATGAAGGGTTCCATTACGTTACGATTTATGACGTATTAAAAAAAAACTACTCACTAGATCTCGTTCAAACCAATTTTCGGTGGAAGTTTATATGGTAATGTACATCATATATTTTTTTTAGTTTTATCATTCTCTTATTTTAGAAGTTACAGGGGGGGACACACACATTTTACCATTTTGGAAGTGTCTCTCGCGCAAACTATTCAGTTTAGAAAAAAATGATATTAGAAACCTCAATATCATTTTTGAAGACCTATCCATAGACACCCCACACGTATGGGTCTGATGAAAAAAAAAAATTGAGTTTCAGTTCTAAGTATGGGGACCCCCAAAATTTATTGTTTTTTTTCTATTTTTGTGTGAAAATCTTAATTCGGTTCACAGAATACATCTACTTACCAAGTTTCAACAGTATAGCTCTTATAGTTTCGGAAAAAAGCGGCTGTGACATACGGACGGACAGACAGACAGACAGACAGACAGACAGACATGACGAATCCATAAGGGTTCCGTTGCCATTTGGCTACGGAACCCTAAAAATCAGCCCCAAGTCAAGTAAAAAAATAATCTCACCATTTATTTACGAGACGGGTATAGAACTAGAGACCGATTCACCGACTTCGGTATACATTGCGCAACTAGTGAGGATGTTACCAAGTTGCCGACATTATTAAGAAATCGACCGCGCCTAGCGCGCCGTTCTAAGCACTGCGCATCGTGGAAATGCCTTCATTTCGACAGTTTATTAATACTTTGATAAAAAAGGCAGTCCATGAAAACTGAGAGGCAATTCTCATAATTTTAAGAACGTTCACAGTCTGATCTCAGTCTCAATCTGTCAAAAAATACTTCAAACCCTACATTTTGATAAGTTTTTGACATTTGTTTGTCGCCGAGATGAGACTGCGACTAGATTTTGAACGTTTTAAATTACAAGAATTGGCCTTCTGTTTTCTGAATTTGAACCAGTTTTACTTTGAGACCGATTTTAATCTTTACACAGCGTCAATTTAAATTCGCTAGCGAAACTCTGCAGACGTGATAGGTATCGATAACTTAACATGAAAAAACAAAAAAAAAACCAGCCAAGTGCGAGACGGACTCGCACACGAAAGGTTCCGTACCATTATCTATAAAAATCACGTCTGTTGTATGGGAGGGAATAAAAATAAAATATTAAATATTAAAAACCCTTAAATAACCTCCCTTAAATATTTTATTTTAATTTCATTATGTATTTACTTTTTAAAGAGAATATACAACTAAATATTCTAAATATTTCAAGCGTCTACCTGTTGCCGTTATTAATATCGAGCATAAAAACGGCAAAAAAATCACGTTTCTTGTATTGGAGCCCGACTTAAATATATATTTTATTCTGTTTTAGTATTTTTTATTATAGCGGCAACAGAAATACATCATCTGTGAAGATTTCAACTGTCTAGCTATCACGGTTCATGAGATACAGCCTGGTGACCGACACACAGACGGACAGTGGAGACTTAGTAATAGGGTCCCGTTTTTACCCTTTGGGTACGGAACCCTAAAAAATTGACGATTTTTTTTATGGGCTCACCGATCGCAGTTAGTGTAGTCACTTGGAATATCAGTTAAAAAATCAGCTTTTTACGGTGTAAACTTCACAGACGTGATGGTATCGATATTTCAACATGAAAACACAAAAGAAAACAGATATTCTCATCTCATACTTCAAGTAACAACACAACCAGCGGTCGTTGAACCCAAAAAAAAAACATCTAATCTTTTTTGTTTTTATTTTATTGTTGTGTTTAAATATCGATACCCATGACGTCTGCAGAGTTTCGCTAGCTAATTTAATTTAACCCTGTATACAGGGTGGCAGGGACAGAGACGCGCAAACTATAACCATGTATACCTGTAACCATGGATTCAGCACATCAGTTTAGACCTGATTACGTCGAAATTGTTCGTCGGTTATTAATTTTAAAAAATTTGCTGTTCCGTACAATTTGACCGCGTAGGTATTGCACTTTTCTATGAAACAGAAGATTTTTTTTTTATAACCGACGAAAAATTTCGACGCTATGGGGTCTAAACTCATGTGCTGAATCCATGGTTACAGTTTGCGCGTCGATGTCCCTGCCACCCTGTATAATTATTGTTCTGTACGTGTGTATGTAAAGATGCACGACACTGAGCTAGCAACGCGTCACGACAACGTTGCCGCGACGTCTGCGCTGCGTGTATGATCGAACGCCTACGCTGGAGAAACGCTAGTGAGAAGAAAGCCTTTTTTTTTCAGTATGGGAAATCATCAAATGACCCCTCCCGCTCTTGTTGGAGCGGAAGGGAGTGTCAGACTCTTACTGACTAAAACCCACCCGTGTTCCTTCCTTAGCCCTTTATGTTCCAGGGCAGCGGTAACCCTTTCAGACGATCCAGCTACCCGTGAAGAAAGCCTTAGGCTACGTACGTACTGACAGGTGCCTTGCTTAGCGCCTAGAGCCTAGCGACTAGCGAAGTCAAACGAATGCTCTAGAATTTTCACAACCGGCCACACTGCACGCTTGGCGCCTTCGCTAGTGGCCTAGCGTGTATGTAAGGATGTTAAGAGGAAATGCGGGTGGTGTTTTTTCTATAGAGACGCTCTCGCCTGTTTTCTTTCTGGTTAATGACCATATGGCTATGATTTTTTACAGAATAATAAATGTTAATTACTTGTATGTCCCTATGTTTTCCTTTTTGATAATACATTATGTTTATAAGCACTAGAACCCTCAAAAAATGCTCAAAATTGCCTATTTAGACCGCTGTTAACAGAGGCCTAGGGTACAAATTTGACAACTTTTAATGAAAAAAGGAAAACATGGCGAAACAGTATATATCCTTCTTATCCAGTTTATGAAATATCTTTTAAATTGGTTCAATATTGGTGGAGAAAATAGGCGAGAGCCAAACCTCGAAAATGTGACTTTTTACTTAGGCTATTCAGTCGGATCTGCAGTTGTCCTTATCGCACGAATAGACGAGAGATAGCGAGACAGAGCGACAGCGATAGTTTCTTCAAATACCTAATTTTCAAAAGTCTTTCCGCCCGCATTTCCTCTTAAGGCACCAGGCTCTAGGCGCTAACCAAGCCACCTGTCAGTGCGTACGTAGCCTTAGAGTCGGCTCGCAAAGAATCTTTTGCATTCGCATCTGAGTTTACCAATGCTGTTTCTATTAAATGTATTTGTACAAGTATGTAGCTCTCACCTTTTTACTAATAAGGTATGCAAAATGATGTGCAATTTAAAGCGGCTTTAGCTCCACGGTTTAGGTTTGAACTGGTAAGGGAAGACAATGTGAGTATGATCTCCACTAGCATTATCAGTCTATAATGTTCCCACTGCTGGGACACAGGCCTCTTTTCTGTGAGAGGGAGTGGGCAGTAATCTACCACGCGGGCCCAGTGCGGGTTGGTAGATGTCACAGGTCTTCGAATTTTTGGTTCTAGAACATGCCGGTTACCTCACGATTTTCCTTCACCGTTTTTGAGAGCAGTGGTGATAAAATTAGTTACACAAAGTAAAGCGCGTGCCTGGCTCGGTTCGAACCCACGAACCATAACTTGTAAGTCAGGGCTGTTACCACTGGGCCACCGCCGCTCTGACTAATGTAAATCCCCACTAGTTGCAATAAAAAAAAAACAAAATTAAGTAGGTATAGTATCTATTTTATTTCACATAGACTTTTTTAATTTTTTTTAAATATTTTTTTTCTCGATTTTTGTACACTAACCGGTGGATCTAGTTGTCTCAAAATAAATAAATTTGAATTAAGCTAGGTGGGTTCCAATTGGTCGTTTCCTATGGAGAAGAACCGGCAAGAAACTCCACAGTTACTCTTTTCAAAATAATTGTGTTTTACAAGATTTTCTCAACTCATACTTCAAGTAACATTACGGTCTTTAACCCCGAAAAAAAATACATCAAATATTTTATATTTTTATTTTATGACAACTAGATACCCGTTACGTCTACAGAGTTTCGCTAGCTAATTTAATTTAATCAAGATGAGCGGATCTCTACTCGAAGAAATGGTCCAAAACATCTTGTGTCTGGGTACCATTATTACTTTTTTTTTTATTAGCCTCACTTCTCTCCTTCAAATTTTCTGTCCAGAGCTGCCAAGGCTTATTAAAGGCTCATCCACTATTGCTTAATGTCACTTATATAAGTTAGGAGTACAGTTCATTTTGAAAGCGCGTCGATTAATGGTTACTCCGTTACCGCTTACAAATAACATAACAGAAAGGCATTTGTAATACACATCTAGTTTATATTACCTCATATTTCAACGGCTTCAAACTGCCTTAATTAAATTAATTCCAACATAAACCAGCATCCCACTCGATGTAACTCCATACAATTCGCTATAAAAGCCGAACTTTCCCGACCAGGACCCGAATAGAAAACGTTTTGCAATCGCCCAATCCCGTCGCACAATCAGATAACTGACAAATCAATAGATCAATTACGATT
Source organism: Apamea anceps (assembly GCA_951799955.1). Taxonomy (NCBI): domain Eukaryota; kingdom Metazoa; phylum Arthropoda; class Insecta; order Lepidoptera; family Noctuidae; genus Apamea; species Apamea anceps. The sequence continues at coordinate 3,386,327 of OX637528.1, forward strand.
GGTCTGTTCCAACGTTCCATATTCAAATCGATGTATCGCATTGGTCCATTTAAATTTAGAATTTATTTGGAATTAATTTTGCAACGGTTGCATTTTGCTGTCCGTTGGCGATTCCCGATTTCGATTTGATATGGAATCGATTACTTATCTTCAGTCTTATTTCATTGCGATGTATGCAGAAGTCTCAGGGCTTATATCTGCCATGCATTTTATGTGAACACCTTAATACTTATAGGACCAAAGGACTTATGAATCGATTCCCACGAACTTACTCGCTCGAAAGTGCGAATCGGCACTTTTTAATAATAATTATTATTTTTTCTATAGGCATGAATTGACATATTTTGAATTTTGTGATAGGTTAAAAGGGTCCCCATAACAACATAAAAGAAATAAGATCATTTATTCTGTAAGTAGAATATGAAAATCACTTTTACACGTCATATTATTAAAAAAAAAGATGGTATCGGCGGCGTTTCCTATCTGATTCTGAGAAGAAAGGCCGATACAAACTCAGAGGTCTCTTTTAAAGAGTGTCCATGGAGTTTTTTGCCCATTCTTTTCCATAGGTACCTCCCACGCTTTGGAATGGACAAATAGCTTCATCTTTCTGACTGACCGACCCCTTGACAGTTCAAAAGTGCCTGTAATTGGTTTATTCGAAATAAATGCTTTGAGTTCGAGTTTGACTTTAATGTCCTGACATGCTCTTGGTCAGATCATGTGCAGACCATGTAGATTGATGTCTGAAAGGTCTTTTGAGGTAAGTGTCAAACAGATTTGAGTGGACCAGTCCAGTCAGTGCAAGCATTTGACAGTAATCCTGTGGCTCTATTCAGAACTTGAGGAGTTCAACGACTCGACGAACAAAAACAAAGAAAGGACATTTGGGTAGGCCGCATAAAGTACTCAAACTACCAGAAGAACATTAAAACTAACAGAGACATAAAAAAATGGCCCACATAGTCCTCACTTTCACAATATCATCATCTGCTTGCCTTTTCCCAACTATGTCGGGGTCGGCTTCCAGTCTAACCGAATGCAGCTGAATAAGTACCAGTATTTTACATGGAGCGACTGCCTATCTAACCTCCACAACCCAGTTACTTGGTAATACGATACCCCTTGGTAAGACTGGTTGTCAGACTTTCGGGCTTCTAACGACCAGTAACGACTGTCAAAGATCCACCAAAGACAGCCGGGACCAACGGCTTAACGTGCTTTCCGCGGCACTGAGGGGTCTTGGTATATGAAGATGGTCATCCATCCACGGACCAACCGCGGCGACCGGTGCGGCTGTTATTACTTAGTCACAAGCCCACACATTCACAATAATGAACGTACAATAATACTTTACAAAGTAAATATTCATTTCATTTTGTATATATCAGGAAAAAAACCGGTTAAGAGCGAGTCAGACTCGCGCACCAAGGGTTCCGTACAAATTTGTAGGTATGTAACTAGAAATTTAGTTTTCGCAATTTTTCCTTTATCTGTGCTATAAGACGTTGCTTCGTACCAAATTTCAAGGTTCTGAGTTCACGGGAAGTACCCTGAAGGTTTTGATTCCCTTGCGAGTGTCGAAAATTTGCGGCATAAACGGCTGTATCTTTTGATTGCGTTGGCTTAGAAGTTTGATTTTTTCACAGCTCTAAGGGTCAGTAGACCTGAGTATTTGATATAAATTCCAGCTTGATACCTCTACGCGTTCCTGAGAAAAACTCTTGACAGACAGACGGACGGACGGACAACAAAGTGATCCTATAAGGGTTCCGTTTTTTCCTTTCGAGGTACCGAACCCTAAAAAGAAAGGATGATAATTGATAATGAAGACATGCGCAAGTTTAAAAAATCGCAGTTGCGCAAAACGCGGTCAACATGCTATTAAGACACGCCTATTGGCCATCTATTGCTCATAAAGATACCTGTTGACCCTTAATGCAACCTTCACTTACATCTTCATTCTAGAATTTTAGTATTAGAATATGTTTAGTCTTCATATTTATTGTTCTTTTTCCGTGCCTCGGAAAGCACGTTAAGCCGCTGGTCCAGGTTGTCATTCGTAGATCTTTGACAGTCGTTACGGGTAGTCAGGAGCCCGAAAGTCTGATAACCAGTCTTACCAAGGGGTATCGTAATACCCAGTAACTGGGTTGTGAAGGTCAGATAGGGAGTCGCTCCATATAAAATACTGGTACTCCGCTGCATTCGGTTAGACTGGAAGCCGACGCCAACATAGTTGGGAAATGGCTAGGCAGATGATGATTTATTGTTTTTTTTTTCAGTAATAGCCTGGAGTCTGGATCTAATAAAATTCATAAATCTGGCCAGCACCCTAATTGCGAAACACACCATCAATTTCAATCTGAATCATTTTGAAGGATATTTCTAATCCATTGCTTCATATGTTCGGAAAATGTGTCTGCTCAACAACGTAAAACGCAATGAATGTTGTTGGACTGTGAAAATGAATGAATGAATTTTGGATATGTATATATTTGTGTATCTATTTTAGTAAATTGTATACATTATGTTTGCACCAACGACAGTCCCATTTTATGTCAAAGAAAATCACTGTCCATTCTAAGGTTGCCTGGAAGAGATCGCAGTAATGCGATAAGGCCGCCCATTGTATATTTTGTAGTGAATCACGAAAAAAAAAATCAGCAGATTCATACATTTTGGTCGAGTAGGTATTGAACTTTTATAAGAAACAGCTGATTTTTTTTTTGTGATTTTAGAGATGGTCCCATAGTGAAAGTTGTTCATATTCATGGGTAGAACACCCTGTGAAAATTTACGCACTGAATAAAAAATTATCCTGTATATATACCCTTCTAGTGAGGCCCCTCCCGGTGTTTATTGCAAAACGTTAAACGTGCCCTTATCAAAAAAGCATATTATAAGATTAAAGACTACGTGGAAGACAAGGTAGTTTGGCAATAATTCCTTCTGCACATGTGGCTTTTTTGGCACCCCATTAACGCCATTACGTAAACGTCTCTTAACTGCTCTCAAATTACGATGTTTATTTTTACTTACTTCTACTTTAAAGGATACAAGGCCTACAAAGTCCTCACATTTACAAAATATAAAAGAATCTATCAGAAGTATAAAGGAAAAATAAAAACCTATTAAAACCAAGTGATATTATTGCCATTACTACCACTAATAAAGAGTTGAAATTAGAATTTTCTGTATATAATGTCAAATAATAAAATATTATCAAGTTTTTTTTTTCATCAAACCCTTACGTGTCGGGTATCTATGGATAGGTCTTCAAAAAAGATATTGAGGTTTCTAATATCATTTTTTTCTAAACTGAATAGTTTGCACGAGAGACACTTCCAAAGAGGTAAAATGTGTAAAGTGTTAGGGGCAGGCTGTAACTTCTAAAATAAGAGAATGATAAAACTAAAAAAAAATATATGATGTACATTACCATGTAAACTTCCACAAAAAATTGGTTTGAACTAGATCTAGTAAGTAGTTTTTTTTAATACGTCATAAATCGTAAACCGTAATTTACCTTTCATTCAATCAACTCATGATTGATTTTTATAGATAATGGTACGGAACCCTTCGTGCGTGAGTCCGACTCGCACTTGGCCGGTTTTTTATTTTATCAAGTACCTGGTACTTGTTGACAGGCCTACGCTGTCCTCCCATACCTACTGTAATTTGAAAACATTGTAAAAGTCAATTATTTTTAAAAGAGTAACCGTGGAGTTTCTTCTCCATAGGAAACAACCAATTAGAACCGTGCACCTAGCTTCAGACGTTTCATAAGTGCCCATGTTGGTTTATGTGAAATAAAATATTTTTATTTTGTTTCCATTGACATCATCATCTGCCTAGCCTTTTCCCAACTACGTTGGGGTCGGCTTCCAGTCTAACCGGATGCAGCTGAATACCAGTATTTTACATGGAGCGACTGCCTATGTTTCCATTGACATCTGCCTTGTAAATACCTTTTGTTAGTTGCCTGTCATTCATCCCCCCAACATGCCCAAACCATCTAACCATACTCTTTTAATTTTTTGTCACTACATCTTCTTTTAAATTCCATTCTATTCACATCACATAAAACAAGGTTGTCAATCTGACTGATGACTGCACGTCGACACTTGCCAGTAGGTCGGTAAATCATGGCAAATTGACAGGGTCAGCACCCGTGCCAGTTCGCAGCGATACGCCTTTAGTATACGTCGATGAGACGCTTACCTAACTGTAGTCCTTCAAAGGTCAGCTTGTGACTTAGAGAAACCCAATAAGAATCCGTGAAATAACGGTCCGAAATAACGATAGTACAGACGCCAGCAGGTCAAGCTACCCGAAACTGTCAAATTTTCCCAATCAACTTTGAACCTTAATAGTTTAGAGATAAAGTTGAAAATCTATTAAAGAAATTTGACAGATTGTAGTAGCTTGATGTGCTGGCGTCTGTACTTCGTGTGAGAGATTGCGCAATAAATTCAAATTTCATCCGACCGGAACACTGGAGCAGTGGTGGGCCAGTGGTTCGACCATAACCTTTTTTTTTTTGTTTTCGGGAGGAAACCTTCAAAAGACACCCGACTTCCAAGGAGGTCGGGGAGTGTGGGATTTTTACCTCACTAAAAACTTTTTTGCAAAAAAAAGCAACCGACTTCCAAAAACGACACTACAAAGTGAAAAATAACTTTAATTTCGGAAGTCGGTGTCGTTGGGTTCGCATTTTCGTTGTTTGCCACCGACTTCCGAAATTCAAGTTATTTTTCACTTTGTAGTGTCGTTTTTGGAAGTCGGTTGCTTTTTTTGCAAAAGTTTTTATTTTTCACTTTTTAGTTGTAATTTTTACCAGTAATTTTGGTTTAAAAACCAAACTACTAAACCGTTTTTGATGAAATTTCTATGGGACCATTTGAGAAGTATACCCTTTCCAACAAAAAAAGAATTTTTCAAATCGGTTGGCAAGCGACGGAGTTATGCGCGAAAAAACATTAAAAAAAAAAAATACAAACATCCGAATTGAGAACCTCCTCCTTTTTTAGAAGTCGGTTAAAAACCACCCCGGTGATCACCATCAGGACATAGGTGTGGTCCCGGTTCCTCTTAAAAGACCAATTCCGGAACCCCCCCTGCGCAGCGCCTGTAGGAACATCCTTGGGGACCCCGACCTACGAGTACGGAGTACGGTCGTGAGTTCAAACCCTGGCAGGCACTTTACTTTGTGTATTTAATTTCATCACCACTGCTCTCAAAACGGTGAAGGAAAACATCTAAAGGAAACCGGCTTATCCTAGAACTAAAAGTTCGAAGACATGTGACATCTACCGACCCGCACTGGGCCCGCGTGGTGGATTACAGCCCACTCCCTCTCACAGAGAGGAGGCCTGTGTCCCAGCAGTGGGAACAATATAGGTTAATTATACTGCAGAACTTGTTAAAAAAAAAACAAACTACAATAAACAACTTCCACTTTAAATCGCTGCCCTATACAATTAACGTCACTTATTTCATAATTTTATAAATGGCCAGCCAGTTCATTAAATTTTGCATAGACGCCTCGTCTGAATATCTTTCAGGCCGCTAGTTGAACGGCACCGTTTAGTAAAAATGTAAGATGTAATTCCAACCTGGTGAAGTGGGGCTACCTTGACGGAACGGCAGTAGGGGGTGATTGTGGAGCTATGTCACAAACCATGCTTCACCTCCTATCCTGCCGTCTGTGTCCGAAAACATGCAGTCAAAGTGACATCTGCTACCATCGACAACGCCGTGGAAGTGGCAAAGTTTTGGGCCAACAAGATATAAAATTCAGTCGTGCCGGCGACACGAAGAAGTCAAAATGCTAGGCTGTTAACTGAAAGGCTAATAAGCTTGGCTGCAATATATATGGAATAATAATCATGAAACCAGAAGGCCAATTCTCGTAATTCACTGTTCAAAATCTATTCGCAATCTCATCTCGGCGACAAACACATATAAAAAACTTGTCAAAAATGTAGGGAAATTAGAAGTATTTTTGACAGATTGAGACTGAGATCAGACTGTGAATGTTCTTAAAATTACAAGAATTGCCCTTCAGATACTAAACGCCGTAGAATCGAGTTCTTCTAATATAACAGATGGCTGTGCTGTTGAGGCGTTTGTTGCGCCAGTTATTCTTCCCAGCTAAAACACTCGGAAGTGGAGAAGGGCGGGCTTTTTGGGGGACTGTCTTATTTAATTTTGGCGTTCCAAAAGTGCTGATTCTTAGCCTAATTTGTGACTTTTTATTTTGAGTGTTACGTACCTCCATTGTAGAGGGCAGCACGGCGCCTCCGCGACGCCCCGCGCCCTCCCTCTCATCCTGAAACAAAACATATTCATTGTAAAACAAATACACTTAGGCCGTTAATAAACGTTACTTAGCATTATTTCTGTCACTCTCGCACAACTACCAAACTACATGTGCAAGACAAAGACGGGAACATGTCTCAGTCAAAACAGGAGTTTAGATAGCAATCCTCTCTCTCGAAGGCTGATGTATGCCTGTTTTTACCACCACCTACTTAAACGATTGCCATAAAAAGCCGCGCTGTTGGATTTTCAACTTTCGGCGTTGATCCAAGTGTTGAAAATCCAACAGCGCGCTTTTATTTAGGCCTAGAGTTAATTAAAACATTGGGACGAGCATTTGGGAAAGAGTTAGACACTTCTAGGGAATCGACTCTACCTCGTTAGAGTAGTAATGTCCTACTAAACCCTGGGCCTTAGGTCCGATCCTCAGCTCGGGCCAAGTACTTTTGGGTTTATCAGTCCAAAGTCTAGATTTAAATCTGAAGCCCCTCGTTCCGTTCATACATAACATCACGCCTGTATACCCCGTAGGGTTGGGCAGAAGTGTACCTATAGTGGGTAGCGGGATCGTCCGAAAGGGTTACCGCTGCCCTGGAACATAAAGGGCTATTAAGGAAAGAACACGGGTGGGTTTTAGTCAGTAAGAGTCTGACACTCCCTCCGCTCCACCCAGAGCGGGAAGGGTCATTTGAAGATTTACCATCCTGAAAAAAAAAAAAAAAAAGTGTACCTATAGTATTTAGTATTTCGCAAGCTATGTTTTAAAAACATAACTTGCGAAATACTAAAATAAAAAAGATGGGCAAAGATCGTCACTCACTAGACAGACGTCGCCGAGGTAGGCCGCGGCGAAGGTGGAGTGACGATCTAGCGAGGTTGGCAGGGACAACATGGCCAGAGACCGCTCAAGACAGGGAGGTTTGGAAGGGCAAAGGGCCTTTGGCTTTTAAGGGTCTTAGGGCCTTTGCCCAGCAGTGGGACACAAATTAGCCGGCTTAAGGAAAAAAAAAATATGTAGCTCGCGACGTTATCCACATATTAAATACTAGAAAATTATAAAGGAACTATTTGCATGATACTAGTGAAACTGAAGTCAAAGTCAAATCATTTATTTCTAATAGGCACATATCGAAAGGCACTATTGAACGTCATAAATTAAAAAGGTAAAATGTAATGAAAATACTTAAATGAAAAGAAAAACATTTCATGACCTATGTCAAAACCTCATAACTAATAAACGAAAAGAAAAGGAATACAATTAATTTTTCCAGGACACACTCCACTGGAGTACGGTGGTGGCCCACTGGTAGGCAGGGATGTTATGGAGCTCCGTAACCGTAACCGAAACTATCGGATATCCGAAATAAAAATATATCCGTAACCGTAACCGTATCCGTTTCCCATGTTTCGGATAGTTTCGTAAATTCTTATAAGGGCGGAGTCTAAAACACGACATGTTTCGACAGGTTTTTGTAACATCTCTAAATAATTACTTACCTATTATAATACCAAATAATAACTCAAACTCAAAATATTTATTTCAATTAAACCATTACAGGCACTTTTGAATTGTCAAGGGGTCGGTCAGTCAGAAAAATGAAGCTAGTTGCCCATTCCAAAGCGTAGGTAAGTACCTATGGAGAAGAACGGGCAAGAAACTCCATGGACACTCTTTTAACCAGATATAGACTAAATAAAACCAAATTATTACATACTATTTGTGTTTATATTTTAGTTCAAACTAACGGATAATCCGAAATAATTACATATCCGTAACCGTATCCGAAACCGATATAATTTTATTCATATATATGCATATCCATACGGATTTGGATATATGAATCAGATCCGAAATACCATATCCATAACATCTCTACTGGTAGGTAACTTCCCCGGCTTACGAGTTGTAGGTTGTAAGCCCGAATCCAGACAGGCGCTTTACTTTGTATAAATTATTTCATCACCACTGCTCTCAAAACGGTGAAGGAAAACATCGTGAGGATACCGGCATGCTCCAGAACCAAAACTTCGAAGACATATTGTGACATCTACCAACCCGTACTGGGCCCGTGGCACAGGTGAACACTATTTGCTGATTATGCTAACCTAGCACGCCTCAGACCTACGCTAAGCCTAACAATCTATAGTTTCGTCAAATGGTCATCAGCGACCGGCGCAGGCGACGAGTGAAAGCACAAATGTTACGTTCCCACGCTACACTTGTTACTGCAGTGCGTTCTATACACACAGTGGGCTTAGTCAACGAGCTTGTCCGACGACTTGTTGACTTTAAGTTTACGAAGCATAGCGCAAGCGGCAACGTTACCCAATCGCAAACTGCACCGAAAACTGCACTAATAGTAGCAATGGCTTTCATTTTGACAGTTCAACAACTTTCATTGCGTTATTTACGTTGTTGAGCAAACAAATTTTTCGAACTCATAACGCAATGGATTAGCTATATCCTTCAAAATGATTCAGATTGCGATTGGTAGTGTTACGCAATTAGGGTGCATGTGTATTTCTGCATCCATTGAAAGTTTGAATTGCAATCCGTTACAATATTTATGTTGCAAAAAGTAACCATCCGTATGTATTGTACTTCGATCCCATACAAGGTCATATGTCATTTTACGCACAGTCTGATCTAGATGAAGTATGTGGCGACATGAGGGACGCACGGAATCGGGAAGTATGGCAGAAACAAGGGGAGGCCTACATGCATCCAGTAGTGGGTGATTCCGGGTTAAAATGATGGTGATGATGATATAGTGACATGTCTAATTATCAGTGTTGCCAGTACCCTTTTCTGAAAAGTAACATGAGTCAAAAAGTTACATTTTGATGAAAAAAGTTAAATTTTATTTTTTAACCGACTTCCAAAAAAGGAGGACGTTCTCAATTCGGATGTTTGTATTTATTTTTTTTTAATGTTTGTTCGCGCATAACTCCGTCGCTTGCCAAGCCAACCGATTTGAAAAATTATTTTTTTGTTGGAAAGAATCCCATAGAAATTTCATCAAAAACGGTTCAGTAGTTTTGTTTTCAAAACCAAAATTACTGGTAAAAATTACAACTTAAAAGTGAAAAATAAAAACTTTTTTGAAAAAAAAAAAACAACCTACTCCCAAAAACAACACTACAAAGTGAAAAATAACTTTAATTTCGGAAGTCGGTGGAAAACAACACAAATGCGGACCCAACGACACCGACTTATTTTATTATTTTTCACTTTGTAGTGTCGTTTTTGGAAGTCGGTTGTATTTTTTTTTTCAAAAAAGTTTTTATAAGGAATATTTTGTTTAAATAGTTATATATAAATATAATAACATTATATAGTATAATACTAGCTACGCCCCGCGGTTTCACCCGCATAAGTGTCGATCCCGTTGGAATATCGGGATAAAAAGCATCCTATGTGTTAATCCGGGTTATAAACTATCTGTGCACCAAATTCCGTCCAAATCCGTCCAAATCAGTAGTTTTTGCGTGAAAGAGTAACAAACATCCATCCATCCATCCATACTAAAAACGTTCACGTTTATATTATTATTAGTATTAGTAAATTTTCAAAGTTTTCGTTATTTTAAAATCTTCGCAGCCGTTCCTGCCGGGGATCTCCCAACCATACACGTGGTTTGTCTGTGGATGGGTGACCATCTTTACATACCGAGAACCCTCCATGCCTCGGAAAACACGTTAAGCCGTTGATCCCGGCTGTAATTTGTGGATCTTTGACTGTCGTTACAGTCAGAAGCCCGAACGTCTGACAACCAGTCTTACTAAGGGGTATCGTTTTACCCAGAATCTGGGTTGTGGAGGTCAGATAGGCAGCCGCTCCTATTCAGCTACATCCGGTTAGACTGGAAGCCGACTCCAGCATAGTTGGAAAAAGGCTAGGCAGATGATGATTTACAAATTAATAAAGTGCAAAAGTATGGGAGTTGTGCGCAGACGCAGCGCGGCGCCGCCGCGCCGCCATTTTGTTCGGCCTTCACCTAGTGGCACGGACTCATCCTGAACGAGTTAGCCTTTACCTACAGTTGTTACTAATAAATAAGTGCAGATGATTATATTAAAAATAATAATTAATAATTTGATCAAGTATCTTGACTCGGCGAGTTTGTCGACATGTGGCATGTGGACTCGGCAATCATTGTGCCGATAGTCGTGACAGCCAATGGGTTCATAGCCAAGAGTCTCGACCAATACCTGAAGAGTCTCTCGTTGGGCAGCTGGATGGGCTTGATTCAGAAGAATGGAGAAAAATTCATGGTTACAGTTTGCGTAGTGTTTAAAAATTTATACTGTATAGGATTATATTAAATTGGCTAGCTAAACTCCGCTAAAGCGAAGGATATCGATATCTAAACTTGATAAAACGAAAAATTAATCGTTATTGTAGTCACTTGAAAAATATCAGTTTAAAAAATTCTGTTTTTTTTTTTGTAAACTTCACAGACGTATTAGCTACTCATACTTCTAATCAAACTAAGTAACACATTGCATAAAAATAATTGCTGGGAAACGACTTTTATTTTTGGTGTGATAATTTGCTGTTTATTTTTTTTATTAAGAGGTACTACAGCAAACAATTACATTGTGAATACTTAAAAATAGTGTATCAATATTTGCATTTTGCTAATAATGTGACCCACAACACTGTCCACGGGTTATCAAAATAAAATATATAAAAAAAAAACAATAATCGCCAGGGGTGAGAAGAGAAAAAAAAAGTAAAAAATAAAAGAAAGATGACAAATAAAAAGTATACAACCAGGACAGATTTAAAACAATATTTTGATGATATATAGGGGTTCATTTTAAAATGGGTAAAATTTGGAATTTTGACCTTCAATATCTCCGTAATCAAAAGGTTCCCAGATATGGTCCAGTACAAAAAAAAAATCATTATGACGGGGAGAACAGAAGGCCAATTCTCGTAATTTAAACCGTTCAAAATCTAGTCGCAGTCTCATCTCAGCGACAAACAAATATCAAAAACTTGTCAAAATGTGGGGAAATTAGAGGTATTTTTGACAGAAAGACTGAGATCAGACTGTGAACCTTCTTATCATACAAACGGATGCAATACCTTCTAATAAATCTGTACATAATACAGGGGAGCGCTTGAACCGGTTTTCATATCACAATGAAATAAGTTAAGTTTATCTCGAGACAAGGAAACATCACATAATTTGAGACGAAGTAATAGGGTCCAAAACATGCCTACTGTTTCTTATAATGAAAATGATGAGGACAGTGTTTATGATAAGTACTTGTGAGCAGATAAAATTACGAGAATTGCCCCTCTGGTGACTCTCGGCTTCGTTAAGTGTCTCTTTACACCCGTTATAATAGTACCAACAAAAGTAATTACTCATAAGTACCAAACTGATCTCTACAAACTCAAAAGGAAGAGGGCCACATTGACCTCGCAAATAGTGAGTACGACCTGTATGATGTGATAAGTAAGGTCAGTAAAGAGGCCGAATCGTGTCCGGTTGTACATCAGATCGTGGGTTGCGACACGATTTCAACTAGATGAGATGATATATTTTGTTATAATTATGTTAGAGTATGTTAAAGAAATTATCCTCCAAAGTACCGAAAAGTGACTAAACCTACTAGTTAACTTCTGTAGAGAATTTTGTTCAAGCAAATTGCTAGTAAAAAACACCCTTCAAAGTTTTGTATTTCTCATCGTTGAAGATGCACTTTGGTTATTTTTTTTTTTTTTTATCATAGAAACTAACGGTCCATAATCTCTTTTCTCAAAATAAAAACAATATACATTTGGCAGTTTTGATTTTGAAAAAAATTTGAAATTTTAGGCGGCACCCTAATTGCGTAACACACGATCAATCGGAATCTGAATCATTTTGAAGCAAATTGCTAATCCATTGCTTCATAAGTTCGAAAAATTTGTCTGCTCAACACGCAAATAAGGCAATGATGTGGTTGAACCGTCAAAATGAAACCGATTCCGATTGATCGAGTGTTACGCAATTAGGGTGCGGGATCATCCACTGCGACCCACAGCTACGCTAGGCACGAATGCGTGACTGACAAATGAACCGCGCAGCTAACGTGGCAAATCTCTTCGTGCACATCCTACGTAGCAGTGGACAACTCTACACCGTGTAAACCATGTTCCAGACGATACACAAACTTCGACCATGGAAATAAGCATATTTCATTATGGACACATTAATGCATTCTTTTTTTTTTTTCATTTTCATACAAACTAAATAGCTTGACGTAAATCACCCGATATGCATGCCTCTTTATCTCTTTAACCGAAGCATTTGATAGATTTATCACTTTAATTGCACTAACCGGCAACATAGGCCAAATTAAGACCCTTTATTACTGTATAGCTCAATTAAATTTCATTAAATGAAATTACAAATATCTTTGTAACGAAGCCTACTTCCTTTGTTAGATTTGATTTGTAAAAGCTATAGAAGCGTTTGCCAAAGTTTATGGATAACGTGAAAAACGCGATGTATAAAGAGAATAAGTCATGTAAGAATTGGTATGGGTACTCTATGGCTATTCTACAAAAAAAAAAAACAACCGACTTCCAAAAACGACACTACAAAGTGAAAAATAACTTTAATTTCGGAAGTCGGAGTCGTCGGGTTCGCATTTTCGTTGTTTGCCACCGACTTCCGAAATTAAAGTTATTTTTCACTTTGTAGTGTCGTTTTTGGAAGTCGGTTGTTTTTTTTTGCAAAAAAGTTTTTATTTTTCACTTTTAAGTTGTAATTTTTACCAGTAATTTAGGTTTAAAAACCAAACTACTGAACCGTTTTTGATGAAATTTCTATGGGACCACTTCTGAAGTATCTCCTTTCGAACGAAAGGAGAATTTTGAAAATCGGTCCACAATTGGCGGAGAAATCGCGTAACAAACACACAAAAAAAAAAAAAAACATACCGTCGAATTGAGAACCTCCTCCTTTTTTAGAAGTCGGTTAAAAAGTGGTACTAAACGGCTAACCCGTCAAAGCCCTCACCCGCCAAGGGTTTGCTTCCTTAGGCTCTTTTCCACCATAGGTAGATATGCAAGGTCGCTCAGCGCGCTATGGAGCGAGCTATGCTCGGGAGTCACGTTGAATGATAAAATCTGCAGTGCGATTCTGTAACTATCTCACCGAGAAAACTTAGGTGAAGTGAGCGTGGAGTGAGCTGTCATTCCAACGAATGCTAAGGGATTGCCACTATTGACAGCTCACTCTAAGCTCACTTCACCTAACTTTTCACGGTGAGATTTTTACATAATCGATCGGCAGGAATGAAATTATCCGGAAAAGAACCGGAGTTACCGACATAGCGTGCAGAGTAAGCAAACTGAAGTGGCAGTGGGCTGGCCATGTTTGTCGATGTACCGATGGCCGGTGGAGCAGACGAGTCCGGGAGTGGAGACCGCGTATCGGCAAGCGTAGTGTGGGACGCCCCCCTCTGGACGGACGACCTAAAGAAGATTGCTGGGACAGACTGGTTGCGGAAGGCGGAGGACAGGGTGTTGTGGCGCGGCCTGGGAGAGGCCTATGTCCAGCAGTGGACTGCGATAGGCTGAGTTGATATGCGAGGTAACTAAGTTGTAAACCTAAACTAAGAAACTATGTGTCTAAGAGGTGAAGCGGAGCACGTAAGATGGGCTATGAAGATGCATTTTGCGCACGGTAGCTGTGCCCTGCTAAGCGTGAGGTCCTGGGTTCAATTGTCAAGCAGAGACAACTTTAATTAACTGGATGTTTCTATCAGGAATTTCTGAGTAGCAGCCTGAATTCTAGATCCGTGCCCAATTGATGGTATAAAGGTACAGACGCCAGCACATCAAGCTACTACAATCTGACAAATTTCTTTAATAGATTTTCAACTTTATCGCTAAAGCATTAAGGTATAAGGTTGATTGGGAAAATTTGACAGTTTCGGGTAGCTTGACCTGCTGGCGTCTGTACAAGGAACAAGGTGTAAAGTTCACTCATCCTCCATAGAAAAGGGAGGATCCTCCGACCAGACGGGTGTTGTGTCTGGCGGACAACTACCCGATGATTGATGTAGGGACGATGTATGTATGCTAGTTGCGCGGTAAACTCTGCTTGCGCGATGCAGGATTTTGCGTGACGTCAGTATGACACGTAGTTCGCATGTGGCGTTGTAAATACCGCTACAATGGCAATAAGCTCGCCACTTATTACATGGAACCTAAACATAACTGGCACTATGTGTGTAGGCTATTATAAACGTCTGATTTCCCCATCGGAGTGAACAGCAGTGCGATTCTGTAACCATCTCACCGTGAAAACTTAGATGAAGTGAGCTTGGAGTGAGCTGTCATTCCAAATAATGCTAGGAATTGACACTACTGACAACTCACATCAAGCTCACTTCACTTGAGTTTTCACGGTGAGATTTTTACAGAATCGACCGGCTGGTGTGATGTTATGTTATTAATCGCCTGCCGAACATTAAAACGAAATGACGGAAAGCAAGGCACATTTCAAGTTAGTATAGGAAGGTCGACAAAAAGGTACGTTCGTGTCCGAATGTACATCAAATTGTGTGTTGCGAAACGACTAGTTTGATGCGTCGTAAGGCGAAGAACTCACTGACATCTATATCTATACTAATAATAAAGCTGAAGAGTTCGAGGGGCTTGTGGCTAAGTAATAACAGCCGCACGGCTCGGTCGATCAGGTTAAGCTACGCTTGCCGCGATTGGGTGGCCGTGGATGGGTCACATACCAAGACCCCTCAGTGCCTCGGATAGCACGTTAAGCCGTTGGTCCCGGCTGCCATTCGTGGATCTTTGAGTCGTTACGGGTCGTCAGAAGCCCGAAAGTCTAACAACCAGTCTTACCAAGGGGTATCGTATTACCCAGTAACTGGGTTGTGGAGGTCCGGTAGGCAGTCGCTCCGTGTAAAATACTGGTATTCAGCTGCATCCGGTTAGACTGGAAGCCGACCCCAACAGTGTTGGGAAAAGGCTAGACAGATTTATAAAGTCCATTCACTTGTTCACAAACTAATCTAAAAGTTCAGTGCATCTTTTTCTTTCTATTTCATTAAGAAAAGGACAGAAGATAAATTTTAGTTTAGTCCTGTCAAATTAGTCAGCGCCTGACGTAAATTGACGTATTTTTAGTTGCCAATTTTTTAATCACGTCTAAACTGTCTATGGAGTATCTTGATTTGTCAGGACTAAACTAATATTTATCTACTGTTGAAATACATAGACAGAAAAAGATGCACTGAACTAAAATTTAGTTTAGTTTGTGAACAAGGGAATCGGCGCCAATGTTTGACTAAAATAGTGCTCCCCCTTAATACTAGTTGATGTCGCGATGTTCGAGATAGCAAGGTCGACCCATCACCGCTCTATTTTGACAGAGCTTGCCACACCTAAGTTATGTACTTGCTGAATTTGAGCTCATTACGCTCATGAGAACAGCGGAATCTTTATCAAGACCACTAGAAAAATAGCCATGGCCGACCTGACCAGTCTTTGGGCTAAGGGGAGGGGGGGAGGGGTCAAATCAAGAATTTTTGTAGTAGGTACAGTCACCAAAAGAAATAAGTAACCAGGGTCGTCGGGTATAGTTGCAGTTTAGTAAAAGATGGACGTTTTCGAATAAAATTTAATTTGATAAAGCTAATTTTTGTTTTCTATTAATTTTATTCGAAAACATCCATCGGCTTCTTACTAAACCTCAACTATATCCGATGACGCTTGTTACTTATCTCCTTTGGTGACCGTACTTATATCCGAAGCTAAGTACCTAATAACAGCCGCATGAGTCGATCGATCAAGTAAAGCTACGCTTGCCGCGGTTGGTCCGTGGATGGGTGACCATCTTTACAGACCAAAACCCCTCCGTGCCTCGGAAAGCACGTTAAGCCGTTGGTCCCGGCTGTCATTCGTAGATTTTTGACAGCCGTTTCGGGTCGTCAGAAGCCCGAAAGTGTGACAACCAGTCTTACCAAGGGGTATTGCATTATCCAGTAACTGGGTTGTGGAGGTCAGGTAGGCAGTCGCTCCATGTAAAATTCTGGTATTAAGCTGCATCCGGTTAGACTGGAAGCTGACCCCAACATAGTTGGGGTAGGCAGATGATGATATATAAACAGACAAGAAAAAAAAGAACAGAAAACTAAAATGTTCAATAATATTTTTAGGAGCGTAAAATGTAAATACACATGTATGATATTTTTATATGGCGTTCAGTGGTAGGTTCTGCCTACCCCCTTGATACGAAGACGTGAGTTTATGTAATCTGCATTCGCGATTTATTTGCCAAAAATGTAAACAAATATGAGTTTATGGAAAAATAACTTTAATTCCTACAAAATAAAGTTCAGTTTACGCTACAACTCCAAACATTTTTAAAACTTTTTCAATATGTAGCACTATTGAAAAAGTTTTACAAATGTCACTTTGAAATCATTAACATAAAATGATTCAGCGACGGTAGATGCCGATGGGTTCGCTACGAGTATACTGTCACCGTATACCCTGACCATTAGGTTAACCGTTTTTTGACAGCTGTCTTAGAACGTACAGACGCCAGCACATCAAGCTACTACAATCTGTCAAAATTCTTTAATAGATTTGCAACTTTATCGCTGAAGCAGGTTCAAGGTTGATTGGAAAATTTTGACAGTTTCGGGTAGCTTGACCTGCTGGCGTCTGTACATATTCCAGATTACGTAAAACTCGGAGTTTGGATTTGTGCCTGGATGATGGCAATAGGCTCGCCCCCTTTTACATGAGACTTCAACATGGCGAAATGTGAGTTTACTGTTGGTACACCTCTGCCAAACCCTTCGAGGACTACAGCAGTGCGATTCTGTAACCATCTTAAAAACTTAGGTGAAGTGAGCGTGGAGTGAGCTGTCATTCCAACTGATGCTAGGGATTAACACTATTGACAGCTCACTCTAAGCTCACTTCACCTAATTTTTCACGGTGAGATTTTTACAGAATCGATCGGCTGGTGTGATGTCATGTCACGTGTGTTAAATTAAAGCACTAAATATAAGTCTGTGGCACTTACCATGTAAACCATTAAGCACCTTTTGTGCGTTCTTCACTTCACATGCCGTTGTCTCGAGCTGGTGGACAAAATAAAACAACGTTTTAATCGTTATCTACGCACGTAAGCTTTAGGCTACGGACACGAAGTCAGCGGGCGCGGGGCGCGGGGCGGCGGCTGCGCGGGTAGCGTCGCGTTTCAATGCACAGATATGGAACAGGGGGCCTAAAAAGGCCACTTTGGCAGAATCATAATAGGATAACAATATGAATCATATTAAAAATCGTGAAATGGGCACAAACTAACAATTCATAATATGACCAGTGCGCAATTCATATCACGCAATTCACCTGTTTGACAGTTTTGTATGGAAATTCGTAAAATGGTGGACCAATGTTTCTATCAAATATGATTGATACGAAATTAATTGTAGGTGATTAAACTATTATGTGTAACCATTTAACGAAAATTAGAGGAATCGCTAATGATCTGCTGGGAATTCAGGAAATGAATAGCTTTTAGAGGTATAGCTTAAAGTGGCCTTTTTAGGCCCCCTGGCGGCTGGCCTCAAAGGTAGTGGCGCGGGGAGCGGCGAGTCTAGCGGTGGCTGTGCGTCTACATTGACGTCGTAGATTTATTAGATAGATAGACATTGTAGTTAGGCATGGGTTCGATATATCAAAACGTAACTTATATCTGACATGTGTTTAATATCATTTGACAACACGGTTAGCGCAGTGGCTGAGCGATCGGACTGCTGCGCTGCGTGTCGCGGGTTCGATTCCCACACAGAACAAATATTTGTAAGTCCTACATGTATTTGTTCCGAGTCTGGGAGTTTTTCTATCTATACTATGTATTTACAAAAAAAAATGTATATAAGTAGTTTATCAGCCATCTTGTTACCATAACACAAGCATTAGGTTGCTTAGCTTGGGACTAGATGGCGCTGTGTGAAATGTCCAGGGATATATATATTATTATTATTATCATACCATATCGATATCTAAATATACATAACCGTTTTCACAAAAACTTCATCGAGCTATGGTTTATCCAAAGCGCAACAACGAGAACGAACTACGAAAACGCAAACTTCACATCACGAGCCGATATGACATCGACGGTTTTCAAATCGTACTACTGATATCGATATCTGAAAACGGTTTTCGATATCGATATGAAAACTGAATATCGGTTACATATCCGTTAGCAAATAAATACGAAAACGCCCATGTCTAATTGTAGTAGTAAATTTCTGAATACTCGAATAAGGTCAGGAGGGGCCCGTGCCTAAATAATAACAGCCGCACAGGTCGATCGGTCAGGTTAAGCTACGTTTGCCGCGGTTGATCTGTGGATGAGTGACCATCTTTACATACCGAGACCCCTCCGTGCCTCGGAAAGCACGTTAAGCCGTTGGTCCCGGCTGTCATTCGTGGATCTTTGACAGTCGTTCCGGGTAGTCAAAAGCCCGAAAGTCTGACAACCAGTCTTACCAAGGGGTATCGTATTACCCAGTAACTGGGTTGTGGAGGTCAGATAGGCAGTCGCTCCATGTAAAATACTGGTATTCAGCTGCATCCGGTTAGACTGGAAACTGACCCCAACATAGTTGGGAAAAGGCTAGGCAGATGATGACTCGAATAAGGTCAAAATGAAAATCCAAGATGGCGACAACTTTATGAGAGCTTCTCAAAAGTTATACCAGATCGCTCTATATTAAAACGCGTATTAAATTCACACTTTCTCTCTCTCCGTTTTTTTCTATGATATAGTGTGTGAGCGTGCGAGTAAGGAACTTCGTTCCTGAAGCACACTTTCAAGCTTCCCCCGACCGCACACTTTTTAAATTACGAATCACTACTGGATTATTTATTAGCAGCTAAGTAACTCTAAGAGCTGATTTTTCAATCGACAGATAATTTTTATTCGTGAAATAAAATTGACGTCTGACAGTTTTTGTATGGAAGCACTGACAAAAACTGAAAACTATTCCTCGGACAAAATAATCTAGCGTAGGAAAATCAGCCCTTAGTTAAAAAACAAAAAAAATACTTACAAAGGAATGACAGAGCATGCTCCATTGCAGAACCATAACTATTCATTATTTTTCTATTTTATTTTAATTACTGGCCTTTACTTACTAAGTAAAAAGGTTTAATGATCACATATTAAACAATAAAATAAACTTAAATATTTTAAATTAAAAAATACTGGCCTATAAACAGTCATTTGTTTCATATTTTAGGATTTTTTTTTTTTTTAATTTAAGTTATTTTTTAGACTGGTCATCCTTGGAGCGTTTGAATCTGGAACAAAAGAAAAATCACATTTATACTGTCTGTATGGCAACATTCGATTTCTGGGAATCTTATAGAAAGAGGAAAATTAAGTACTTTTAGGTACAGACGCAAGCACATCAAGCTACTGCAATCTGTCAAATTTCTTTAGTAGATTTTTAACTTTATCGCTAAAGGATAAGGTTCAAAGTTGATTGGGAAAATTTGACAGTTTCGGGTAGCTTGACCTGCTGGCGTCTGTACTTATTACTTCAAGTTTCATACACAGATTACATCAATTAGCAAAACTCCACAGATATGATGGGTATCGAATGTACTTGTCGATATCTAAACATGATACACAAAAAAAAAAAATGATAATATTTTTTTTTTTGGGATCCTTGACCTTTATCCCCGAGTTAATTTATTTGTGGGCGAGTCGACAACTCCAGTAATAAAGAAAAAAGCGCAAGTTTTATAATATTTAACTCTTTATCACTTCTGTGCGCTAGTGTCCTTTTTATATACTTTATTATTGCGTAAAATTCTAAATGTGACAATTTGCCTAATACATATTTCTGGAGTTGTCGACTCGCCCACAAATAAATTACAATATTAAAAAAAATTACTATTCGCACGTTTCGGGCGGGTAGTTAATGCGCCGGCCATAATAACCGTAGAACCGTTGGGGTAGACGTGTTCTTGAGTGGAGACGACGAATCGGTAAACGTAAGGTGGGACGCCCTCAGGCTAGGTGGAGCGACGATCTTCGCAGGATGGCTGGTAGCAGCTGGATGAGAGTTGCCGAAAATCGAGTTGAATGGCGTGCAATAGGAGAGGCCTATGTCCAGCAGTGGACTGCTATAGGCTGATGACGTTCGAGTAAATTCGCGCAACATAGTGCAAATCGATTAATAAACCGACTTTACAGACGCCAACAGGTCAAGCTACCCGAAACTGTCAAATTTTACCAATCAACCTTGAACCTTAATGCTTTAACGATAAAGTTGAAAATCTATTTAAGAAAGTTGACAGATTGTAGTAGCCGATGCGCTGGCGTCTGTTCTTACAAACCGCAAGTTGAGGATTCGTATTATTTATTTACGTATGCAAGGTGTGGTTTCAGTTCATTGCAATGGCCCAAATTCATATTTAAAAACACGCGAGCCACACCTAAGCCTACGGTCGCACAGACGTAAAAATATCGCGGCAGGATTTTATCGCGCACTGGATTTTCAACTCTCGGTGTTGAGCCGAACATTGAGAATCCAATAGAGCGCATCCCAGCGTGTCAAATAAACACACTGTTGGATTTTCAACTCTCGGCACTAAGCAGTGCGTTGAATATCCAGTGCGCTAAAAAACATCGCCGCAAAGCATGCGGCAATTTTTGAAATTGGCTTTAAATTAAAATTCATATAAATAAACACTTTATTAACCGCCTTACTAGTCTTGTGGTGGCAAGCGCGACTGCTGAACGGGGGTCCTGTGTTCGATTTCCAGGTCATGGATTTTCCAGGATTTATATTATAATGTCATGGTTTTATTTTTAATTCTTTTACCTATTGCGGTATAGTAATTTTATTTTATGTCAGGTGCATCGTCTTCACATATCATATAATTAATGTAAGCAAGATATTCTAAAAGATTTTAAAAGAGTAACGGTGGAGTTTCTTCCCCATTCTTCTAAAAAAACCACCAAAACCAAAACTACCATTTGGAAGGAGCGACTAGCAATAAATTCTATTTTATAATATAATTTTTGACGTTCGAAGTGCCGTTTATGTGCCTATTTGAAATAAATACTTGACCAGGTCAGGGTTATGAGGTATTTTAGTCAGCAATTTCTCTAAGTCAGCCTGTATTCTGGATTTGTGGAATGGTAATAGGATCGCTCCCTACATTTAACTTAAACAGCTCGCGTAGCACGACAGTGCGATTCTGTAACCATCTCACCGTGAAAACTTAGGTGAAGTGGCGTGGAGTGAGCTGTCATTCCAAATAATGCTAGGGATTGACACTACTGACAACTCATATCAAGCTCACTTCACTTGAGTTTTCACGGTGAGATTTTTACAGAATCGACCGGCTACTCTATTACATATTTATTGTTTTCATAGCAACGGGGAGCAAATTATAAAATCAATATAGATTCTTACATAATCAGCGTATAACGTTCCCACTGCTGGGACACAGGCCTCCTCTTGGTGAGAGGGAGTGGGCCGTAATCCACCACGCGGGCCCAGTGCGGCTTGGTAGATGTCACATGTCTTCGAATTTTTCGGTTCTAAGATATGCCGGTTTCCTCACGTTTCCCTTCACCGTTTTGAAAGCAGTGGTGATGATATCATATCACACAAAGCAAATTGCCAACCTGGGTTCGAACCTCCGACCTACGACTCGTAAGCCAAGGCCGTGACCATTGCGCCACCACTGCTCTTCAAATATAGATTCTTGTTTAGTTCCAATGTGATGTAGACTATTTGACACTTGTTGAGAAATGTTTCTACCCCCAAGTGTCAAAAGTAAATATACTTATTTTTAAATTTTAGAGCCTTTAATTTTATTATTATTATGTGTATCTCTATGATTGCTGGTGAACCTGTAACTGGCGACTGCGTAAGACCAAGGCTATTGTTACCTATAGTACAGACGCCAGCAGGTCAAGCTACCCGAAACTGTCAAATTTTCCCAATCAACCCTGAACCTTAATGATCTAGCAATAAAGTTGAAAATGTATTAAAGTAAT
This sequence comes from Apamea anceps, assembly GCA_951799955.1. NCBI lineage: Eukaryota > Metazoa > Arthropoda > Insecta > Lepidoptera > Noctuidae > Apamea > Apamea anceps. The sequence goes on from OX637528.1 coordinate 3,408,727, forward strand.
CTGACAGATTGTAGTAGCTTGATGTGCTGGCGTCTGTACCTACTTAAGTTATATTATACACAGAAGCTGTTGGTGTACAGACGCCAGCACATGAACTACTACAATCTGTCAAATTTCTTTAATAGATTTTCAATCGCTAACACATTAAGGTTCAAAGTTGATTGGGAAAATTTGACAGTTTTGGGGAGCTTGATCTGCTGGCGTCTGTACCTTCATAAATAAATAAGTACTTAGAGGAAAAATTGGTAATCATGATATTGGCGCCGATTCCCTTGTTCACAAACTAAACTAAATTTAAGTTCAGTGCATCTTTTTCTTTCTATTTCATTAAGAAAAAGACAAAAGATAAAATATTATTTTAGTCTTGTCAAATTAAGATACTCCATAGACAGTTTAGATGTCTTTAAAAACATGGCTACTAAAAATACGTCAATTTACGTCAGGCGCTGACTAATTTGACAGGACTAAACTAATATTTATCTTCTGTCCTTTTCTTAATGAAATAGAAAGAAAAAGATGCACTGAACTTAAATTTAGTTTAGTTTGTGAACAAGGCAATCTGCGCCTTTGTAGACTTTTGTCGACTGAAGAATAGAAACATTTCTTTTTGGAAATCTTTCTATATTGTGTATTCTTCCTTCTACAAAACACATATCTATGGTGGTCATAATATATTTATTTATTAATAACAAACTTATATCAGTTTGCACCACACATACGTTATCCGTCATATTATATTAGTAAAATTGGGTTAAATCACATAATAAACTGGACAAAATTTGATGAAATTAAACAAAATTGGTCAAAATAGGATTAATAGAATTAGGATAAATTGGAATAGAATTATTATTAACAAAAAACTGTTTTATTGAATTTATTTACTCCTAGTGGGATGTACAGACGCCAGCAGGTCAACCTACCCGAAACTGTCAAACTTTCCCAATCAACCTTGAACCTTAATGCTTTAGCGATAAAGTTGAAAATCTATTAAAGAAATTTGACAGATTGTAGTAGTTTGACGTGCTGGCGTCTGTACATGCACATGATTGTACACACGGCTACACGTCAAGCTATACGAAACCAGTTTGTCTTGGCCTCACTTTGTATGATATTTTCTCACAATGAACGGTCAGCCAATACTGGTTTTGCATAGCTTGATGTGTAGCCGTGTGTACATGCTATGCGTGCAGAACTTAATACTTTCAATCACAATTTGGGGATTTTGAAGGATATTCCTAAACCATTGCTTCTTTGGTTTGAAAAATTCATCTGCTCGACAACGTAATTGACGCAATGAACGTGGATGAACCGTCAATATGAGAGCTATAGAGATCAATCAAAATCAAAATCTTTTATTTCACATAAACCTACATGGGCACTTATGAAACGTCGGAAGCAAGGTGCTCGGTTCCAATTGATTGTCTTCTATGGAGAAGAGCGACAAGAAATTCCAGTTACTTTTTTTAAAATAATTGGCGTTTACAATGTTTTCAAATTATCTATCTATAATTAATCAAATTATCTATAATTAATTAGTTATACAATTATAATTAACTGTCATTTAATGCGCGTTATGCAATTACCCCACACTTTTGACCGTGTCTGATGATGGTGTCTGTCAATTTCGTTTTGCGTAAAACCATTGGGTGCAACCCCGTCCATGGCCATTGAGGTTTCTTTAAAAATAAGCTGTTGGCTTTGAACATGCTCTGAAGTACCTAACTGATAAAGACAAAAATTTAATTGATCTACATAGTCCCCACATTCACAGTAATTAGTCATATCATCATCATTTCCACTGAAAGACGTCCACTGCTAGACATAGGCCTCCCCAAGCCTCGCCACTTCAACTTAAACCAGTTTTGTTTATAATCTTTTTCTTAGCGTATCAATAGCAATCTAAATGGACTTTGACAATTCAATTCAAAGGTGCCTGGAATTGGTTTATTTGAGATAAGTTACCCAGAGTCGGCTACTTGTTTGGCACCATCACCAATGTCCATCAGTTCCTGTAACGTGCAGCTGACAGGACACGCAGGGCACAATATTAAGTGACCCATCGGGAACAGCACCACATTTACATTCCAAGGCGGAGTCGTTTATAAATATAATTACCAGCTTCTGCCTGAACTTCGTCAGTGTGAATTTCGGCCCTCGACCCATTGTGTTGCATCACATCACTCCCTCGTGATAGTACTTTGTTTTCGCTTAGTGTTATTTCTGGCTTTTTATTCATTTTGCCCAACTCCTATGGGTCGTAGTGTGATGTTAGATAGCTTATAACCTTCCTCAAGAATTGGTCTATCAAATGCAATAAGATTTTTTTTAAATCTGACTGTTAGCTCCGAGGTTACCCCCTACATAACATACAAACAAACAAATTTTACCTCTTGTAATATTAGTATAAATAAAGTAATATAATATAATGTAAACATTGTATGTAGTGCTTGTAACCACTTGACCCAGAGCAGCAATTGTCTTAATTATACCTTTTTACTAAGTTAAGATGTGAATATTCACATCCGAACTGAGTAAATGGATTATGAATTGAAAAGTGTCCATGGAGTTTCTTGCTCGTTCTTCTTCGTAGGTACCTACTACGCTTTGGAATGGGCAAGCTTCATTTTTCTGACTGACCAACCCCTTGACAATTCAAAAGTGCCTGTAATTGCCATAAATACTTTGAGTTTGACTACCCAACATGAACTTGTTGTTGTCATTATCCTCGTACCAATTTATATAGGGTTGATGCCAATGTCTCTGTTTTCCTTACATCTCTATTAGCTGTCTCAGAAGTCACAGCCATTTCAGCCAGATTGGTCAATGGGTCATCTAGATTATCTAACATAAACTACTGATTGTCATCTGTAAGACTTTCTTTTTTTGCATTAAAATTAAAAATTAATGTTTTTAAAACCATAGAGTATTTTCTTATTAGGGCTTCAATGTTCAGGGTTTGACTGCCTGGGATGTTCTATTTATAAATTAGCCTTTTTCCTTGAAGAAATCCACAACCACAAATTGTTTATTGGTGAACAAAAAACAATTAATTATCTAGATTATCTCTCTGTAGAGAAATGTAGTGATTAGTGACCCTTTGGCTTACCATTTTGCCATATTATATAAGTTTCAAGGCGTTTCAATAACGTTTAAATTAAAGTTGTAGTAAGTTCAGTCTTACAATGATTTTACAGTAAATAATACTAATAAAACTAAGATAACACTCGTAAAAATATAAAATACACACCATAAAATTGCAATCCAAAAGTTTATATTTACGACACATATTCACACACTCACAACATGAATTTAATACATTTTTTAAACATTTAAAGTCACCAAATATTTTAGTTTCCCATCTATAAACTTGTTATCTAAAAAAAGTTTTTTATAAACGTCACGTCACATAAATATTTTCATCGAACTGTCAAAATTATATTACCCGATCGAAAAAATAGAACACGGATGCGGAACACGCGTTTATATAAACGCGGCATTATGATTTAGACGGATTATAATAAAAAAATTGGCGCAAAAAAAAAGAGAGTTGCGTTTTGTTTTACTAAATTATATTAATACGAGAGGATATCCAAGTTTTTCTGTGTCAAAATTGTTACGCGGTGTAAAGACTGCTGTCCGGTTGCAGCGGCCTTCTAATACTGTTCAAGAAATAACGCGAGATAGTATTCGCCGTTCGCCGTCCGCGGCCGGTTTACGCACAGGCAATGTAGGTACAATATACCTACAATGCCACAATAATTATGGAGACAAGACAATTACTGTACAAAATAGTCCCGCTACTGTTTGAGGTCGTTTGCGTGCTTTTTAATAGTCGACTGGCTCAATGACCTTATTTTAATAATGAGATGTTCATAATAATGGCGATAGGATCATTAGTTCTATAAAAAAGTTGAAAAGCGAGCGTGGCATTAATAATTTTATGGTGATAAAGGATTACGAGAATGGATCATTCACCGATCTATCACGCTAATTATTACGTTGAACTTTTTGCAATTTTACTGAAGTTAAAAACGTTCAAAATCTAGTCGCAATCTTATCATAACGACAATCAATGTCAAAGGTGCATGCAAATTATAGAAAGAGCCATGTGCCAGATGGGATATCCCATCGCATCGGCAAAAACTAAAATCTTCCTTACATACTTTCATGCTGTATTGATCCTCTTTAGGAGACGAATAAAAAAAAAACCTTTTTAGTGCTTACCTATAGAGGCCCGATAACAGGTACGCACGGCTACACATCAAGCTATACATAATCAATATAAGCTGATTGTACCAAAAACCTATATGATGCCAGGTCAGCTAAAACTGAAAATGTATAGCTTGATGTGTGGCCGTGTGTACCACACCCACACTACAGCGACAATACGTGGACGGGCGCTAATTTATTTAAAAATGAATAGTTAATTCATATGAACTACATTTGGCCGCGAAAATCAACCGTCTGGACGATACCAACCACATCAAGGCTACGTCGCACCCACAACGCTACCACCAGTGAGATCGCGCACTAGCGGCCGGGCACAGCGCAAACGCAACGATCTGTCTGTAAACACTAGCCACAACGTAACCACTAGCGACAACGCAACAGCAAGAAGTTTTTTTTATTTTTTATATAGTTCGAGCCCAGTAGGTGGCGACGTTAATTTCGGCATCGGCATCGGTGGCATTTTTAAGGTCATCCAAGGTACAGCCGGTCGATTCTGTAAAAATATCTCACCGTGAAAACTCAAGTGAAGTGAGCTTGATGTGAGTTGTCACTAGTGTCATTTGGAATATTTGGAATTATAGCCTATCATTATTTGGAATGACAGCTCACTCCACGCTCACTTCACCTAAGTTTTCACGGTGAGATAGTTACAGAATCGCACTGCAGGTGAACGGGCACTAAGGGGCCGTCTCCACGAGCGAGAGAATCGCGGCGATATTATCGTCATGCCACGTATTTCTATACACTCTCTTAGAAACGTCTCTCCACACGGCGATATCATCGCGGCGAGAATTTGAGGATACGACGATAATATCGTCGCGATTCTCTCGCTCGCAGAGCCGCCCCTTAGGACACTCCAACAAGTGGAGCATGGTCTGATCGAAAAGCACTCGCACTGGTTGTTGGGTTGGTCAGTATACCCCCACTTCGGCAAATAGTGTCTGCAGCAGCTTAGGTACGCAATCGATTGGGAGCGTTCCATATAGGCGACTGCAGTTCACGCCCGGGAGGCAAATGTTCCTGGGGTTTAACGAAATCGGGAGGTAGTGGATGCCACTTTTCTCACATTTTGTCGCTGCGATGTGGTGGTTGTGGGCGGGCCTAATGCTTCTACAGCCAACGGTTTAGACTGCGCGTTGTGTGTTAGTGAATTAATAAACGAATAGGTACTAAGTACAGACGCCAGCAGCTCAACCTACCCGAATCTCTCAAATTTTCCCAATCAACCTTGAACCTTAACGCTTTAGCGATAAAGTTGAAAATCTATTAAAGAAATTTGACAGATTGTAGTAGCTTGATGTGCTGGCGTCTGTACATACCTATGTAGATTTGATTTTTGACGCATAGAGACAGATAAGATTAACTAAAGACAATGTTCATGTTCTTTCTCCAGAATTAGCTTACTGACAGGTTATTGTTATTAGTATTAACTTATTGATTTATTTTACTTCGATGGTCCTAGTTTATCATTTGTGACTTGAAGTGACAACTATGTCCTGCCAGGGCAGCGGGATCGTCCGAAAGGGTTACCGCTGCCCTGGAACATAAAGGGGTAAGGAAGGAACACGGGTGGGTTTTAGTCAGTAAGAGTCTGACACTCCCTCCTGCTCCACCCAGAGCGGGAGGAGTCATTTGATGATTTCCTATCCTCAAAAAAAAAAAAAAGTGACAGCTATGTGAACAGAGTACCCAGCCAGCAATGCATAAATAATAATATGTAAGCTGTCACGCCCTTTATGCCTGGAGGCTTTTATTTAGGCAGTAAGTTTTTATTTACATTTAAATTTTAAATACCTAATTATTTTTTAGCTTGATTAGGTACGTAGTTTTTATTAGGTAGGTATATTTGTTGGTATATTGGCGTGTAATAAAGTTATCACATGATTGAAAAATCAGCCCCAGGGCTGATTTCTCCATCGCCAGATAACTTTTATTCGAGGAATAAAATTGACGTTTGACAGTTTTTGTATGAAATAAGTGTCAACATTTCAAAATTATTCCTCGAATAAAGTAATCTGGCGATGGAGAAATCAGCCCTTAATCAAATAGACAACCGCTTTTCTTCCGACAGCTGTTTGCTGTTGGCAACGCAAATCAGGGGGCCTACTCCGAAGTGCAAAGTGCGAATGTTCGGATCGGACCGACACATGGCCGAACCGAATATTATTGAAAAATGCGAAAAATGTTCGGATCGGCTCAGTTGGGTCGGGACCATAGTCAATATTCGAAAGAGTGTAGGAGTGTAGGATCGGAACCGACCGAACCAAATAGTAACTTCGTAGCAGGAAACGGCCGAACATTCGGCCGATACTACTTCGGAGTAGACCCCCAGGTTATCGAAATGTTTCAATTTCGATACGATAGCCTGTCGGATGGTTGTGTTGTCGAAGTATTTTTGTTGTTCTATACTCTTATGCACTATTGGCATACCGACTTTGAGATAGTGTATTCAGCTAAATACATATACGCGGCGACTTTTTGACGAATAAAATCGCTACGTGTGTACGCACGGCTACACATCAAGCTATAACCAGTATAAGCTGACTTCTGATTGTACGAAAAAAAAGAATTTTTCAAATCGGTTGGCAAGCGACGGAGTTATGCGCGAACAAAAAAAAAAAAAGTACTAACATCCGAATAGATAACCTCCTCCTTTTTTAGAAGTCAGTTAAAAACCAATTCGAGCCAGTTCCGGATGAGCCCCTAAGCAAATTAAGCAATTGGTTAGGGCATCACGTCTCGGGGCACCATAGACATAAACAGATATTTGCTAGCACATGAAAGGCAAGGCTGTTTCGATTTTTTTGAAAAAAACACTCGGCGAATATTGGCTTACAGGCGTAGATTGCTTAGGGCATGAAGTAGTCTTAATCCGGCACTGATTCGAGGTCAGCTAAAACTGGAAATGTATAGTTTGATCTGTAGCAAGTGTCAGTCAGATCAGGCTAAGGCATTCATGCCTTAAGGCCTATAGGAAAACACCCATGAAGGTTTTTTAGGGATTGAAGTAAAACAAAAAAAAAATAAAATTTAAGTACAGACGCCAGCAGGTCAAGCTACCCGAAACTATCAAATTTTCCCAATCAACCTTGAACCTTAAAGCTTTAGCGATAAAGTTGAAAATCTATTAAAGAAATTTGACAGATTGTAGTAGCTTGATGTGCTGACGTCTGTACATTTATACAGGTGGCCTTTGTCCTACTAGTGAGATTTCACAGGCTTTTAATCATTTTAATTCCTGGCTTAACAGCCAGGAGCCTCGACCAACACCCCAGGAGGCTCTCGTTCGGCAGCTGGATCAAGGGCTTGATTCAAAACGCGGTACTTCAGGACACGCCTCGCATTGTCAGGAGGTTCCTCTCTCTGGAGCCCTGACCGCCAGTAGCTTGGACACTGTTCTCGATACCGGTGCGGTATCGGGAACAGTGTAAAAGTATAAAAACATTTAAAAATATAAAAAATAGTAGTTTTTTATATTTTTAAATGTTTTTATACTTTTTATATTCTAATATTTAAAAATATAATTTATATATATTTATATCGAAATAAAGGAGATAATAATAACTTATTAAATTATATTAAAAAAATATATATTTTCAGCTCATTACATAGCTTCATCTGGATCTGCAATTTTTCTTTTCTTCCTGTTGTTACGCTCGAGTTTTTCTTCTAAACTCGCTGTAACAATAAAAGATTTTATTTTATTTTCTACCAACCTCAAACTCCTATTTGACACATCCTTGTTACAACCGCTGGCTATACTATACTCTATCCCACAAGGTTAACCGTTTTTTGACAGCTGCCTTAGAACATACATACCTATTCCAGATTACGTAAACGTTAACTTTAAGATACGTAATAAAATAAATATATAAACTGCCCAATCTTATGGAATTATGACTTCTTACAGACATTATAATACCGTGCGTGTATCAAAATTTTTTGGCAAAATAAATATAATTGCTCACTAGTTCGATCTGTCAAAAAACGGTTAACCTAGTGAACAGAGTATAGGATTAAATTATTTCAAAGGAGTAAACTGACAGTTGGTAGCTGTCATTTTGTAAAATAATGTTGGAACTGTCGAGCAAAAAGAAAAAGAGTCAGAAAGAATGCTAAATTAAAACGGAGTGTGTGTGTGTACGCGGGCAGGTGATGCGATTTGACAGGACGGGGGAACAAGAAAATTTCACGTCCACGGAGTTTCGCTAGCTAATTTAATTTAACCCTCTATACATAAATAAGCTCACGACTTTTTCGCATGGGGGTATTCAGACACTTCAGAACGTTATCTGCAAGAACGAAGTTGAAAATGAAAATCCAAGATGGCAGCAGCGAATGTTTTTCGTCATTTTGAAAATTTTGCAGCCCTCATCTTCGATTTTCATTTTGATCACACTATTGCCTTCAGCACCCTTCGAAAAACATGAAAACTAACTCTCTCTCTCTCTCTCTGTCTCTTTCTATTATACAGAGTGGGCAACTTGGAGGTATACAACTATTTTTTGCCGCCATTTTGTTTTGGTGGCAAATATGACAGTTTTTTCATGAAAATTATTTTGTGTAGATACGGCAAATTTGTTATGGAGCGTTTTACGACTGAACAAAGTGTTTTAATTATTAAAACAACTAAACCCAATCACGTATGCGGAAACTCGCAAGAAAATGGCGGCTAATTTTTGGTAAAAATCACTTACCTTCGCGGCTAATAATAACTGGTTTAGTGTTTTTTTTATCAGCATGACATTGTAACAGATAAAGCAGTTTCCTTACATCAAGTGAATCAGTTGGGCTTAGGAAACATGTGGTTCCAACGAGACGGGGGGCTACATGTCATACGGCACGAGCCATAATCGAGACATTGAAAAGAACGTTTCCGGGTCGATTAATTTCGAGAAACGGCGACATTGATTGGCCCCCATGATCCCCGGATTTAACAGCTCCTGACTTTTTGTGGGGCTATATAAAGGAACGTGTCTATGCTAACAGGCCAATGAACCTTTAAGAATTAAAACAAAATATCTGAAACACAGTCACTGAAATAACACAGGAAATGTGTGAAAATGTCATGAAAAACGCAGTGAAAAAGGGTTCACATCTGCCATGCTGCTAGAGCTGGACATTTGTCTGAAATTATTTTCCATACTGAATTCATCATCTGCCTAGCCTTTTCCCAACTATGTTGGGGTCGGCTTCTAGTCTAACCGGATGCAGCTGAATACCAGTATTTTACATGGAGCGACTGCCTATCTGACCTCCACAACCCAGTTACTGGGTAATACGGTTTCCATACTGAATTGCCGGCCTTAAATACTATATTTAAATAAAAATATTTAATAATTTTTATATTTCATAGAATACATTTAAAAAAATTAAGTGTATACCTCTTATTTGCCCAACCTGCACCCTAATTGCGTAACACACGATCAATCGGAATCTGAATCATTTTGAAGCAAATTGCTAATCCATTGCTTCATAAGTTCGAAAAATTTGTCTGCTCAACACGTAAATAACGCAATGAACGTTGTTGAACTGTCAAAATGAAACCGATTCCGATTGATCGTGTGTTACGCAATTAGCGTGCTGTATATAACACATGTCACATGGAGCCACAACGCTTTTTCGGTACGTGACGATTTCTACCAGTTTACTCCCCTGCCGCAAGCTTTAAAGAACTTCGTTCCAATAACTGTGAAAGGTCTGTAGGTATCCGAATACTCACAACATGTCACTCTTCTCAACAAAGGCGTATAAACTCTAGCTTTATCGCCCTGTAGCAGATGTTTGTGGTATGCTACTACTCTATCAGAGTCTGCCACCTGGCCCCCGCAGAGTTTCAAGTACTGCGACTCCAATTCATTGATGACTTCTTTCATCATTGCTGTCCTGAAAAGGTTTAAATAAAGCTGTTATACACGTAACATAACATAACTAACGCCTGTATTTGGAAGGGCAGACAGTGGAGTAAAGTGCCTATTAAAAAATGAATTCTCAGCCTAATTTGAATAAATGACTTTTTTGTCAAAATGGCAAAATAAATATGACAAAAATTAAAAACCTTCATTTTCATCAATAATTTTTTATTATTGAAAATTATTGATGATTCTCTCACTCATTGATTTGAAAATATTTGGGTTAATTTTATAAAACCACTAGTTGTTGCCCGCAACTTTGTCTGCGTCACGGGAACAATCTGCGACTCCCGAATTCCATCGGAGATATACAGGATAATTTTTTATTCAGTGCGTAAATTTTTACAGGGTGTTCTACCCATGAATATGAACAACATTCACTATGGAACCATCTCTGAAATCACGAAAAAAAAATCAGCAGATTCATACATTTTGGTCGAGTAGGTATTGAACTTTTATAAGAAACAGCTGATTTTTTTTTTGTGATTTCAGAGATGGTCCCATAGTGAAAGTTGTTCATATTCATGGGTAGAACACCCTGTGAAAATTTACGCACTGAATAAAAAATTATCCTGTATAGAACCATGATCAGACCTGAAGGTCAATTCTCGTAATTTAAAACGTTAAAAATCTAGTCGCAGTCTCATCTCGGCGACAGATAAATGTCAAAAACCTGTCAAAATGTATATGTGTAGAAATTAGAGGATTTTTTGACAGATTGAGACCGAGATCAGACTGTGAACGTTTTTAAAGTTACGAGAATTGCCCCTCTGCTGTCTTGTATGGATCAGAATGTTGGGCCACAAAAGGGATGAATGAAAGGCAATTGCATGCAGCTGAGATGAGAATGCTAAGAGGGATGTGTGGTGTTACACGAATCGATAGAATAAGAAATGAGTACATAAGAGGAAGTCTGAAAGTGGCACCGGTAACTGAAAAGTTGTGTGGAAATCGGTTGTCGTGGTATGGGCATGTGTTACGGAGGAATGAGGAAAGGACCGCGACGACCGCGTACCGGAAGACCGCCTCCCACAAGGTAGACCAATGACGTTATGAAGGCCGCAGGAATGCGCTAGGTGCGGGAAGCAAAGAACCGGTCGTAGTGGCGGTGATTCGGGGAGGCCTTGTCCAGCAGTGCACGTCTTTCGACTGAAATGAATCATCATCATCTGCCTGCCTTTTCCCAACTATGTTGGGGTCGGCTTCCAGTCTAACCGGATGCAGCTGAATACCAGTATTTTACATGGAACGACTGCCTATCTGACCTCCACAACCCAGTTACTGGGTAATACGATACCAATTGGTAAGACTGGTTGCCAGACTTTCGGGCTCCTGACTACCCGTAACGACTGTCAAAGATCCACGAATGGCAGCCGGGACCAACGGCGTAACGTGCTTCCGAGGCACGGAGGGGTCTCGGTATGTAAAGATGGTCACCCATCCACAGACCAACCGCGGCAAGCGTAGCTTAACCTGACCGATCGACCTGTGCGGCTGTTATTATTGGCTTGGCTTGGTTTTGTTGGCTGTTGTTGTTTTTGTTGGCTGAAATGAATGAATGACGAATTATTCGTGTTTTAGGCGTAAGAATGAATACCAACCTGGTGCTTTGAAGTGTCCATTCGCTTTGCAGGTGAGCCAACAATTGCGCTTGTTGCTGTTTGTCACACTTCCACCCAGAGCTAGGCAGATCGTAGGAGCAGTCGAACAGGTTCAGTGGCACATCTAAAGCCATATTGTACTGTGGTTTTCTGGAAAAATAACAGAACATAATATTTAAGACATCAATAAAGGTAGCAAGTCGACGGCGAAGTGCCAATAACTCCAAGTAGAAGTTAAAAAATACAAATTTTACACAAACTGAAAAAAAAAAGTTTAATTTCTTGGTAAATTACAAACAAAACGATAAAAAAATTGAATTTCGTGAAAATTGTTAGTTAGGAGTACTTCATTGGCACTTCGCCGTCGAATTATGATAAAAATATTACAAATAACAACCATTTTTAACCCCCGACGTAAAAACGACGGGGTGTTATAAGTTTGACGTGTCTGTGTGGGGGTGTGTGTGTGTGTGTGTGTGTGTATGTCTGTCTGTGGCATCGTAGCTCCCGAACGGATGAACCGATTTTAATTTTGTTTTTTTTGTTTGAAAGGTGAATTTGTCGGGAGCTATGTTTGATGAAAATCGGTCCAAGATGGCCGCCGCTACAAAATGGCGGATTATATATTTTATCACAACTCCCTCAATATGGGTATCAAATGAAAGGGCTTGACTAGTAGAATACTATACACTATAATAAATTTCAAATCCAAGATGGCCACCACCACAAAATGGCAAAAAACATTTTTTTTTTCACAACTCCCTTAATATAGGTATCAAATGAAAGGGCTTGACTAGTAGAATACTATACACTATGACAAATTTCAAATCCAAGATGGCCACCACCACAAAATGGCGAATTACAAAAACCTGATTAAATACCAAATATTGTCCTGTCGGGGGACCGCTACTATTTTAACCTTTAACAGAACGTTAGGCTAATAATTAGAGCGGTCCCCCGACGGGACAACATTTAATCAAAAAATTTCATACGTACTTACGTAGGGTCATAATTTCAAGGTTATTTTTTTCTTTTTATAGGGTTTCACGTAGTCGGGGGTTTTTTAATTTTTTATTAAAAGATTAAATTATAATTATGTTAATATTTTACCAATTTTAATTCTGAATAAATACAAATATATTCGACAGTCGTTACGGGGGTAGTCAGAAGCCCGAAAGTCTGACAATCAGTCTTATCAAGGGGTATCGTATTACCCAATAACTGAGTTGTGGAGGTCAGATAGGCAATCATTCCATGTAAAATACTAAGTGCTGATTCTCAGCCCAATTTGAATAAATGACTTTTGATTTTGAAGATGGAAAGAAGCAACGATGGGACACGCACAGGAAAAATACTAGTTAAAATAATCATACCTGGGATGTTCCTCTACATCCAATAATTCGCTGATAACTTCAGGAGACTCCTTTCTCTCACCGATGAGGAGTAATACTCCCATGATGCACCGTATCTGGTGCCAGAGGAACGCGTTACCCTCAATCAGAAGATAGTACATTGACGTGGCTGGAAAAAAATAAATAAGTCATTTTTATTTGGTAATGGGACATTCTCACGATTTCTGTTGATGGTTCAAAATCACCTAAAGTCCCTCCGTGCCTCGGAAAGCACGTTAAGCCATTGGTCATTCGTGCAACTCTGGCTGTTTTTACGGGTCGTCAGAAGCCCGAAAGTCTGACAACCAGTTTTACCAAGGGGTACCGTATTGCCTGTGGTAACCAATGACACTGACACGTGGTCGCTCGCAATGGGCCTTATTAGAAGGCTTATTAATAGTCACCCAAAGGGCAATGGAGAGTTTCCCTACGTGATCATCAGAAGCATTTACTTGTAACTTTTCTTTCTACATTGCGTTCGTGCCTTTGCTCGATAAAATGTTACATCAATACGTTCGTTAGTCTTTAAAATCAGAGGGGCAATTCTCGTAATTTTAAGAACGTTCACAGTCTGATCTCAGTCTCAATCTGTCAAAAATACGTCTAATTTCCCTACATTTTGACAAGTTTTTGACATTTGTTTGTCGCCGAGATGAGACTGCGACTAGATTTTGAACGTTTTAAATTACGAGAATTAGCCTTCTGGTTGTAACAAAACATCGAGTAACGTGTTCGAAGTGCGGTTCGATAAAATTTAAAAACGGCGAATGTTCGATGTTCTGTTACTAGAAAATGTTCTAAACTATACTCAGCTTATGTGAGCACACAAGACACACGAAAAGCGCCTTGTTTTAGCGAAAACATAATTAGCATGGGCTATTTAAAATAAAAAATATGTTTTCGCTAAAACAAGGCGCTTCCCGTTCCCACTGCTGGGACACAGGCCTCCTCTCTGTGAGAGGGAATGGGCTGTAATCCACCACGTGGGCCAAGTGCGGGTTGGTAGACGTCACATGTCTTCGAATTTTTGGTCCTAGGACATGCCGGTTTCCTCACGATGTTTTCCTTCACCGTTTTTGAGAGCAATGGTTTTTTTTATCATTGTCCCTCTCAACCAAAGCACCTGCCATCTAATCTCTTCACCACCCTTGGTTGACTGGTAGAGAATGCCTAAGGCATTAAGTCCGCCTTTGTACCTTCTTGTGTGAAAAATTTAAATAAATAAATAAATGGTGATGAAATAAATTACAGAAAGTAAAGCGCCTGTCTGGGTTCGAACCCACGACCGTCGGGGCCGTTAACCCTTGGCCACCACTGCTCTCTCTGTTTTAGCGAAGTTACCTAAAATAAACTTACGTTGTTCGCTATCCGTATTATTAACTGGGAACACATCCGCACTGAATATTTCTCTACGGAACTGGACCACTCCGTTACCGACATCCATTTTACACAAATTACGAAAGTCATGGGATCCAACTAGGCGGGCACAGCCTAAGCGCATCGCTTGTATGTCCAATGAGGAGCGAGGGAAGTAGTATTTGTATGTGCGTTTCTTGCAGTCGAATCTGAAAACCGTATAACATAAGTACAGTTAAACCAGAGAAATGTTGCGCTTCGTTAATTAATTTTCCCAATCGACCTTGAACCTTAATTCTTTAGAGATAAAGTTGAAAATCTATTAAAGAAATTTGACAGATTGTAGTAGCTTGATGTACTGGCGTCCGTACTTGCCTACTTTATATTACGGTGGTTAAAAAAAATATAGATTAACAATTCTATGCAATTCTAAAAAACATGCTCAAACGCACGCCATAAATAATCATCTCTTGCACACTATTTTGAACTCTATTTCAGTAGTAATTTAGTTGGATATCGATTTATCAATGCAAAACTCGAGCATTTTGCTACTCTGCTTACACGGAACAGAAGGATAATGTGGAAAAAAACCGGTCAAATGCGAGTCGGACTCGCGCACCGAGGGTTCCGTACAAATTTGTAAGTAAATAGTTGTAAAAGCCGCAGGAACCCGTTGGATGCGAGAAGCACAGAACCGGTCGAAGTGGAGGTGCTTGGGCGAGGCCTATGTCCAGCAGTGGACGTCTTTCGGCTGAAATGATGATGATGAAATAATAATAATAATATTCACACAGCGCCATCTAGTCCCAAGCTAAGCAACCTAATGCTTGTGTTATGGTAACAAGATGGCTGATAAACTACTTATACAGGATAATTTTTTATTCAGTGCGTAAATTTTCACAGGGTGTTCTACCCATGAATATGAACAACTTTCACTATGGGACCATCTCTGAAATCACAAAAAAAAAATCAGCTGTTTCTTATAAAAGTTCAATACCTACTCGACCAAAATGTATGAATCTGCTGATTTTTTTTTCGTGATTTCAGAGATGGTCCCATAGTGAATGTTGTTCATATTCATGGGTAGAACACCCTGTAAAAATTTACGCACTGAATAAAAAATTATCCTGTATACATTTTTTTTTTTGTAAATACATACATATTATAGATAGAAAAACACCCAGACTCGGAACAAATACATGTAGGACTTATTACTTACTTAAATAGTTTTAATATATTTTTTTTTTTTTTGTAATGTAACTAGAAATTTACTGTTTTCGGATTGTTTCATTTACTTGTGCTACATGACATTGCTTTTTGCCAAATTTCATGATTCTAGGTCAACGGGAAGTACCCTATAGGTCTTGATTGCGGAACATAAACGCCCGTATCTTTTGATTGCGTTGACTTAGAAGTTTGATTTTTTCATTGCTTCAAGGGATTGCAGCCCTGAGTATTTGATATTAATTTCAACTTGATAACTCCACGCGTTCCTGAGAAAAAGGGCATTGACTGACAGGCAGACAGACCGTTTTTCCTTTTAACGTAAGTACCTCAAATGGTAAAACGGTCTGTCTGTTTTTCCTCGTAACCGATGGATGTTTTCGAATGAAATATAATTTGATAAATAAACTGTTTGTTTTGTAGTAATTAAATTAAATTTCATTCGAAATTTTCTTTCGGTTTCTTACTAAACTTCAACTATATCCGACGACCCTGGGGGCCTACTCCGAAGTGCAAAGTGCAAATGTTCGGATCGGACCGACACATGGCCGAACCGAATATTATTGAAAAATGCGAAAAAAGTTCGGATCGGCTCAGTTGGGTCGGGACCATAGTCAATATTCGAAAGAGTGTAGGAGTGTAGGATCGGAACCGACCGAACCAAATAGTAACTTCGTAGCAGGAAACGGCCGAATATTCGGCCGATACTACTTCGGAGTAGACCCCGGTTACTTATCACCTTTGGTGACCATACGGAACCCCAAAA
The DNA here is from genome assembly GCA_951799955.1 of Apamea anceps. Lineage (NCBI taxonomy): Eukaryota > Metazoa > Arthropoda > Insecta > Lepidoptera > Noctuidae > Apamea > Apamea anceps. The sequence goes on from OX637528.1 coordinate 3,425,207, forward strand.
ATATAGGAATGCAACAAAACGTCATACCGTGCACTAAAATCTGGCTTATCTTCCGGTATAGGATACCAGGCAACAGTTTTAATATCTTTTGGCAGTAAACCGTTTAATATTTTACAATACGGCATTTCATTATCTATGGCCTCCTGTGAGTTCTGCTGACCCAACGGGAATTTACTGCGCAACGATATTGAAATAACCTGTAAAAAAAAGACAAATATTTATTGATTGCAATTTTAACCTTACGACAGTGATGTTAAAGTCGCATGACAGGCTCTCGTGACTTGAAAGTGAAGGACGGGCGTTTTGGGGACTGTTTTATGTCAGTTCAAAAAGCACCGAATATCAGCCTAATACAATGAAATGTCACCCTATGAAAATTTACTACATTTATAGTATATCATTAAGGTCGGGAAGGGTAATCGTGTCCTTACACGATTACCCTTCCCGACCTTAATGTACAACAGTAACAGTAACATGTGTAACAGTATTTTTTTTTTTTTGTACTGTCCTGGGCCCTTGCCCAGCACAGTACAAAAAAAAAAAAATACTGTTGCATTATGAACTACATATGTCTGTATTTAATGCCCTCAGGAAGTAGTTTAATTAATGAGGGGCTTGTGGCTAAGTAATAACAGCCGCACGGGTCGATCGATCAGGTTAAGCTACGCTTGCCGCGGTTGGTCCGTGGATGGGTGACTATCTTCACATACCAAGACCCTTGCGTGCCTCGAAAAGCACATTAAGGCGTTGGTCCCGGCTGTCAGTCGTCAGAAGCCCGAAGGTCTGACAATTCAATTATTTATTTTTATTGAAATTAATGAACCTACAACAACTTTTTCCGCTTCTAATGCAAATTAAAAAAAAAAAAAAATTAAGCCTTTTTTTATATTTCTGGCTTTTTGTCATAATTGGAGGTACTAACTAAGCCGACCAAACGGGTAAGCTTATGATGATAATGGCGCCGATCCCCTTGTTAACAAACTAAACTAAATTTAAGTTAAGTGCATCTTTTTCTTTCTATTTCATTAAGAAAACCGCCAATAATTAGCGACTGTTTAACCAAACATTTTTGATGTCAAAAGCTACGAACTTTTATCAATTTTTATAAATAAACCCCAATCTGTTTGTAAAATGATAACGGGCCGAATATGATTTGCACAGCCACATTCTGACCGTTATCTTTTTATTTATTTACTAGCTGCGCCCCGCGGTCTCACCCGCATAAATACGTTCAGTAATTTTTGAGTGACAGAGTAACAGACATTCATCCACCAACCATCCATCCATCCATACAAACTTTCACGTTTATATTATTATTAGGTAGGAATATATTAGGAGGATTTCAACTTTTTGCAGAAAAAGGTACAAAGGCGGACTTAATACCTTAGGCATTCTCTACCAGTCAACCAAGGGTGGTGAAGAGATAAGATGGCAGTGCGCTTTGGTTGAGAGGGACAATGATAAAAAAACTCTTCAAACTCAAAACTCAAACTCAAATCATTTAATTCAACTAAACCAATTACAGGTACTTTTGAATTGTCAAAGGGTCGGTCAGTCAGAAAGATGAAGCTAGTTGCCCATTCCAAAGCGTAGGTACCTATGGAGCAGAACGGGCAAGAAACTCCATGGACACTCTTTTAAAACATAAAATTGTTACAAAATATTTGATTACATCATTCGTGTTGAAATTAACCATGTGAGAACGATGTAGAAATACGTGCACGTTAAAAGCGTCCGTTATAAATAAACAGAAACAATTCAGAAATTAAAAATTAAAATAAGCCGAGGCAGCTAAGAGATGACCAGTCCCTACTGGCGGCGCCCGTTCACGAACATGACGTATGGATCAGCACCACTCAGCTCAACCATTTTGGAGGGAACTTAATGATCCAACACACACACCACCACCAGCGAGACATTTGAGTGAGCATGAAATACTCACAGCTGCCAGGGCACATTCAAGTCAATGAAAGACTTAAATCTAGGTAAGGTCTATATGCGTTTTGTGCGGTTTCACATAGTATTACGTACCTGCCCGAAGGCACTGACACCTTTATCAGTGCGTCCGCACCGATGGTAATTTGACGCCTCTCTACTTTGAATCAAGCATGATTTCATCAGTGCGTGGAAGAGATGGTGTTCTATAGTCTTATTGGTGTCTTCTTGAACCACAAAACCATTGTAGTCCCAACCAAAGTAGATGATACGGAGTAGTACTCGACGGAAGTGGCATCTGGAAATGAATATTATACCTATTTATTCTTTGAAAAAGATGCTATGTGTAGGTATAATAATCTAATATGGGTGATTGTGATGGCGACGATTGAAGTCTTTCAGATTAAAAAATTGGCTACCTATAAATAAATAAAAAAAGAACAGAATGGAAGCTCAGTGTGTCGTCTTAAGGGTGGAGTTTTAGGAGTTGGAGTATACGCTTAGTGGCACGATGCGCAGCAAAGAAACAGAAACCATGCGATAAGGCCGCCCATTGTATATTTTGTAGTGTGCCATATTTTTTTTATGCTAAGTATTTCTGTGGTGTACAATAAAGTATATATAAATAAATAAACCATAAGTTCTGAGACACTTAGTCCTACGACAAACTATTTCCAAATTATGGCCCTCAAATTTTATTTTATTTTATAAGTATAAAACGCTCTATATTTCCAAAATTGTAGCTCGGATGAAAATCTTTTCGGTAAAGAAATTGTGGCTCTAGTTGAAAACCATGAAATGATAAAATATAAAAACCCGCGAAATAATGAGAAAAAAAAATTGAGAATTTTCATTGTCCTTGCGCCATAGCGCCCCTAAGGCTACACTCCAACCGAATGGAACTCTTCAAGCAAAACACACTTAATTTTTTATTACCCTTTTGGTTGTCTAACCTCCTTGAATGACCGAATAACTTTTATGGAACTTACTTACTAAAATCCAACTGGTTTTTCTCTCCATTTGCGTCTTTATTATTACAAGTGTCTGAAGAGTTCTTGCTTACAATATTTTTCAGCTGTGTATTATGGGCTTCCAGCTGAACAATTCTCGCAATAAGATCCTGTTAAAAGTTAAAATATTGTGAAATAAGATTTAAGAAGAGGGATAAGATTTAAGTTTAAGTTACGGTATTTTTATAGTATTTACTTTATTATCTAACTTCATCAACTCTTCTCTGGGCGTGATATTCACATTTTTCTTTTTTAGAGGCATTTTCCTTGATATATTACACTTAAAAAGTACTTTTTGACTTCAATCAATGAAATATTTACGAAAGCAACAGGGCTGCCAGTAGATAATTTTAAATTATTCAGCCCGTTTCTGAAATTATACGAAATTGAATGTCAGGATACAATCCATAAAAAAAATCCTTCACATACACAATAATGATTAGGTATTTATCGTGTGAACTTACCTACATTGATTTATTTATTTATTTAGTATGCATACCTTAGCACGCATCCATTCCATATGACAACATTGGCAAATGTCAACTCAAAATATATCCCCACAGATTATAACAACGAAGTTCAATATGAATATAACATTTAGGTTTACCGTATCCAATTATACATGAGGATCCAGGATACATAAAGGATACAATCAGTCACCTAATTATACAGTTTTTGTATCCAATTATACAATCTGGCAGCCCTGGAAAGCAACAAGAACAACCATAGATAAAAAATCGATAAAATACCAAGACAGTGTTGCCAGTGCCCTTTTGTCAAAAGTAACATTTTGAATTTTAATGACAAAAGTAACATTTTATTTTTTAGAGAATATTTGTTTAAATAGCTAAACGGTTAAAAAATACAGTTTTTTCTTCTTTGTATGTACATACCAACATTTCAGATCGGCCGATTAGTCAAAATCCAAAATAAAAAAATACGTTTTGAAATAAAATACGTAATTTCTTCATTTCATTTCTTCTGTAATATAATTTATTTAAACACAAAGTCATAATTAAACATACTCATAGAATATACTTTTTGAATAGAATTATACTCGTTCTGCAAGTGCGCGAAACGGCGAAAGAGATAAAATCGTCGGTACGCATGGCTACACATCAGCTATACATAACCAGTATCAGGCGCGGTTTAAGGGGGGAAGGGGGGGTAGTGAGGGTCATGATCCCCCCAAAATCATACTCAAACCCAAACTCAAATCATTTATTTCAATTAAATCATTTCTGGCACTTTTGAATTCTGTCAAAATTGGAAATTTATAGCTCGATGTGTTGCCGTGTGTACATATTATGTATACATGTAGATATATTTTCATTTGATCGATTATACAAGGTTTGCTAACATTAAGTCTGCAACTGTTGTTCTTAAAATTTGAAATATTATTCAATTACGTAATGTAACGTAAAAGTAACATCTTGCGTCGTGTAACATGGAAGTAACATAACAGGGCCAAATGTAGACAGAGATTCTCTGTCTACGGGGCCAAAAGTACTAACGTAAAATGTAACGAAAGTAACATTCTGGCAGCACTGCTAAGAACAACCACAAAAAAATATCAGGTTGACAACTTCTGACTTGACACTGACAGTGACATGACAACTGACCATAGAGAACTATTTATATAGGAACATGGAATTATTATGTACTACGTACAGTCACGAGTACCAATATGTCAACACTTGGCAACTTTCAATTGCGATTTTATCGTGAACAACGAATGCAACGTTGAAATACGACACATTACGTAAACCTATGGGTTCGAAAATGCTATGTTCGTAATAACATAAAATTTCATTCAATAATAAAGGAGTAAATCGCTTTTGAATAAAGCCGAGTGTATGCATACTTTTGCTCGTGACTGTACAGACGCCAGCACATCAAGCTACTACAATCTCAAACTTTAATAGATTTTCAACTTAATCTCTAAGCCATTAAGGTTCAAGGTTGATTGGGAACAACGTACAACGTAGCCTGCTGGCGTCTGTACATACAGACGCCAGCACATCAAGCTACTACAATCTGTCAGCTTTCTATAGTAGATTTTCAACTTTATCGTGTAACTATAGGTGTTTAAATAGTGTATTTTATATTTCTGCTGTCCTGTTTAAAGCCAAATACGATCATTAGGAAAACCATTCTTTGTGGTTATCCCCCTAAATGCGACCAAAACAGTATATTGTTAAGTTAATGATAATCATCACAGTTATTATACCTTCCTTATTACATTTTCCTTATTTTATACATTTACATGTAAATCTGACAAATGTAAATCTAAATGAAAATCTGGAAATGTAAATGTAAATCAGTAATGTAAATTATAAAAATCGAATTTATAAACTATCATTGGTTTATAAATTCGATTTTTATAACTTTTTAAATTAACAATGTGTATGCAGCCATCACCGCTTGACTAACCCTAGGTGACACCTAAACTATAACCTCAATAACACGCTAATGTATTTTCAACATTCTCTTAGATGTCACCTAATGTTAGTGAAATTGTTCTTTTTTCCAGATTGTCCACGAACTGAAGCTAGCACGAAGCCCCGATGCAGAATCATAGCATAATCAGCCTATAATGTTCCCACTGCTGGGACACAGGCCTGCTCTCGGTGAGAGGGAGTGGGCCCTAATCCACCACGCGCGCCGAGTGAGGGTTGGCAGATGTCGCATGTCTTCGAATTTCTGGGTCTAGGACATGCCGCTTCCTCACGATGTTTTGAGAGCAGTGGTGATGACATAATCTACACAAAGAAAAACGCCTGTCTGGGTTCGAACCTACGATCTACACAACTCGTAACTTGGGGCCGATATCATTGGGCCACCTCTGCTGCTATACAGGGTGGTAGGCCTTTTTTTTTTTTTTGAGGATGGGAAATCATCAAATGACTCCTCCCGCTCTGGGTGGAGCAGGAGGGAGTGTCAGACTCTTACTGACTAAAACCCACCCGTGTTCCTTCCTTAGCCCTTTATGTTCCAGGGCAGCGGTAACCCTTTCGGACGATCACGCTACCCTGGCAGGCTTCGGCCCTATTGGGCCCCGTCACTCATGCTGACATCTCTTTGAGGCGCGTGTGGAACACATACACGCCGTCCGGCACGGGCCTGGTCCTGATCGGATGGTGAGTTACCCATTACTCACCGCCCGCAGGCCCGAGGGTGGTAGGCCTGGCAGGGACATCGACGCGCAAGCTGTTGGTTACCATGGAGTCAATACATGAATCTGAGCGATGTTAAACGTAGGGTATTATAGAACTAGGTACGAGGAACAGGGTGTATAGTTCACTCAACCTCCATAGAAAAGGGAGAATCCTCCGACCAGACGGGTGTTGTGTCTGGCGGGCAATTACCCCAACGACTGATGTCGGGAAGTTTGTATGTATGCTAATTGCGCCGTAAACTCTGCTTGCGAGATGCAGGATTTGCGTGACGTCAGTATGACGCGTTGTTCGTATGTGGCGTTGTACATATCGCTACAGTGCCTAGAATCATGTCCTGAATTCATGGTTTCAGTTGGCGCGTCGATGTCCGTGCCGTTGTACAATAATAGTAGGTTCAATATGCAAATATCTTAATATATATAATTCTTCTGTACGTATGTTTGTCACCTAACTCCTCCTAAACGGCTGTACCGATTTGCATGAAATTTTGTGTGTTTTTGTGTTCAATGGGTTACTGGATGGTTTGAAAATACAATTGGACCCTACTGCAACGTCCTTCTTTCTGCTAATAACAACGTACTGCGGTCACCACTCCTTGAAGAGATATCTTCAATAACTTCATTGTGGCTGGCATTGGGGAATGCTCAGCAGTTGACGTCTATGTAGGTAGTTCATCATCAGCATCCTCATTTGCCTGCTTTTTCCTAACTATGTTGGGGTCGGCTTCCAGTCTAACCGGACGCAGCTGAATACCAGTATTTTTACATGGAGTGTTTATGTAGGGAGTTACTGAAATAATAATGAGTTGTGAGTACAAACAGAACTAATACAGCTTATCATTATTGCTAGCAGTTATTATTGTTATAATATTATTATTCTTGTTTGACTTTTATTAGGAGGAAGTTACTGAAAAAGGACGATTATAAAAGCGACCAGGAGCCAATTTTGTTACTGATTTCAGTTTGTTTTGTACTTGCACGGGCACGTATAATTCATATCCTTATTGAAGTGTTACTAAACATTGTAACTTAACATTACTAGCCTACAAATTAAATTTAATTTGTGTCAAGATGTACAGAATAATTTGTTTAGTTATCAATCTTTGTAGTAGTTTGGCTGCGGACGTGACAATTTATAATAGTCATGACTATAGTAAGTACGCTTTTCTTATTACCGATGCAATTACGACATAAATGTATTGTAAATAAAATATTGCAATTACTTTGAATTTCAATCCAGATTAAAGAGAAAATACCTACCTGTCCAGTTCTAAATATTTGTAATAAATTCTACATATGCATGGGTGTTCTGTTATTTTGAGATAAATCTTGGTAATAAATTGTACAATGCATAATTATTTTTTGTTTTACGGTTTAAAGAAATTTATTTATCAAAAAGGACACACTTAATTAAATAAGAGAAATTAAACAAAATCCGCTATTCCCCAATAGATGGCGACAGTGGTAACTAATGTCACCATGTATCAGGCATTAATTGCGGCGCGTAACAGTAATAAACATAAATATTGTCGTTCAATCTATCGAGTACATTCAGTGAGTAAGGATTTATTATTGTTGGTTAGCCAAATACAACTTTAACCTATTTTTAAAGATGTTCACTGATGAAGAATCTCTTATTTCTTTCGGTAAATTATACTCCCTCAAACTGAATAGTTCTTCTTCCGTACAAAGTCCTAACTGAACGCAGTTCTATACTATCCGTATTCCTGGTGTAGTAGTGGTGAGTTTTGTGTTTGAAGGTGACTTGTGAGTGTATTTTGTTTGTTAACATTTTCTTTAATAGTATGCATGTGTGGTAAATATATAATTTTTACGGTAAAATAGTTTAGTTTTAGCGTAAATATCTTTCGTAGGTCATGAAATAGCGGCCTGTCCCCATACTTGTTATGTACTTGTTGTGGTTTGACTAGTATATTATTATATTGTGTAGCGTAATTTAATTTAGCAATATCTCGCAGAACTCCAGTTAACGGTATCAATCTGTTTCTAACGTAATCAATGTGTGATCTGAATGTAAGTGTGCTGTTTAAGATTAGGCCCAGGTATTTCTCATGGTTTATCCTAACAGTTTTTGGCCATCAACCGTAAGAGGAGGAAAATCAGGAATATTTTTGTTCTTAGGAGAAAATATTATGTATGCAGTTTTCTTACCATTAATAGTCGGTAAGTTTTGCTTAAACCACATGTTTAGGATGTTAAGGTCTTGCTGTGCCTCAGTAATAACACTAAGCATGGAGTGGCCAAAATAAAAAAGTCACGTTTCGACTGCGTACAGTGAGATAATAATGTCCCGCTAATCCAACATTACTTATATTATTTATATAAATTAAGAAAAGTAGTGGTCCCAAAACTGATCCCTGCGGAACTCCGCATATTATTTCAGTAGATGCACTTTCAAAATGATAAATTTTTACTGTCTGGGTATAATCGACAGATGGGTTGCGTTGTTGAATTTATCGGGCGATGGTTCAATCGAGCTGTTGTGACTTTGTGACTACTAGTTGTTCTAGGCCGTTTATTACGCGTAGTTACGTGAGTCCCCGTCGTTAAATCCATGTCACTAGTTGGATCTTTCGCCTCGCCAGCAGGTGGCGGTATACGGTGCATATTTTAAATCTTTTAGTATTTTTAATCTCATCTAAACTCACAAAAAGAATTACAGTTGTTGAGATCCGAACTCGGAACACCATGCACGCCGGTCGAGGATGGAATTAAACTCGCTATCTGGCCTTGACGATATGGATGAGAACGGCTTGCCAGATAATGTTTTTGTTTTTTCATCTACCCACGCCACTAATTATTGGACTAGACTAGTATTTTTTTTAATGTAACACTTTTTAGGAAACAAAATGTTTAAATTATATTCACTGTTCAATGGTGATGAAAGCTGATGTCACAGGGGGTGATCTGTGTGACACAGGCTATATTTCGCTACACTTGTTCCAGTTTGAGTCACTATTTAATGATGTCACTGTTAATGTTTTCAACTTATTCACATCGCCTTTTAACATTGGATAACACTTATGCTTGTGGTTTCTGTTAAAGTGAAACTGATAAACGTATTATGCAGTCATATGAACTATTAAAAAAAATTAAAACTTCTAATATTGATTTTAGCTTTCGCAGACCCGTTGGAACGAAAACCTCTTGCAGTATCCCAGTTCCCGTGGAAGTTTGGTTACGCCGGGAGTAAATTATTTTATATGTATATATTTCTTAGCAACAAATCACACAGTGTGACTGCGACCAATATCACATGTACAACAGGTAAGCTTCAAGTTTCTAACTTTCTTCCTAAGCGTAGACGGAACCTTGTCTCTCCGTGCGTTTGTTAACAGACGAATAAAACCACAGAACAGATAAGGTTTTGCCCGCGGCTTCGACCGTGTTGATGTCAAGAATATCCTACGAGAACGTACTACTGGGATTTAAAGTATCCTATATCCTAACCCAGATCATGCAGTGCTTGTGTACAAAATTCCATACAAATCCGTTCAGCCATTTTAGCGTGATAGCGTAACAAACAAACAAACTCACTTTCGCATAAATAATATTAGTTAGCATGCAACTCTTAAGAATGAGAGCAAGTTTGAGAATTATTTTTTAAGTACTATTTTCGATCAACGTTTGGTTTAACTCGTTTAAAACGTTGGTTTAAAACGTTGAGTTACTGGAACATTAGCCCCCAGTTTCTGAGCTCTCTTAACCGGAGTTTCATCATCATCTGCCTGTTCTTTTTTCTGAACACTCAGTTAGTTTTGGCTGAGCGGTCGGACTGCTGCGCTGCGTGTCGTGGGTTCGATTCCCGCACAGAACAAATATTTGTAAGTATAATATGTATGTATTTACAAAAAAAAAAAAATGGCACTCAGCGGTTGCTCGCGTCGCCGTCTCCGTGAAGTCGCACGCCGCAGTAACAAGTCGCGTGTACATACTAGCCTGCTCGACTATTTAGAGCACCTCGATCGTCGTAATGTTTTTTTAGCAATTGACCGAAATTGACACCTTGCCACCGCGTGTACCTTCCGGTCTGTGCCCACTGAACGGCAAAATTCTCGAATATGCTCGAGCATGGTCTTTGCAGTCAAGTAGTGAGTGAACATGTACGCAAGTATGCGCGACCAACCCCACATGTCTTGCAATTCTGAACTTTACTTTAGTTGTGAATCACAACTAAAGTAAAGTTAAGTTTAGTAACTAAAACGCTCGAGAAATGCATTGAAAATTAACTAAATCACAACTTGTGATTTAGTTAAATTTCAATGCATTTCTCGAGCGTTCTGCTGCTGTCTGCGCTGACTCGTATGATGTTAGTAGTACGTTCATGCTCATTGTGAACTCTGCTTACTAAACATCCACAACACAACTGGAACTTAGTCACAGGAATATCTAGAGTATTTATCCATTGCTTGTACAATTATTTCAAAACTAGCTTCTGCCCGCGGCTTCGCCCGCGTGGATGTCGGAAATTATCCCACGGGAACGTGCTAACAGGATAAAATGTATGTGCTTCCCCAGGATGCCATTTATCTCGCGGGCCCTTTGTGGCTAATTACAATAGAAAACCAATTGTGTCTCATTAGTGGTGATTAAGAGGGTACCTATATGATATCTTTACCTAAGTACCTACCTAATTAAAAAAAAAATAAACTCAATAACAGAAAATAAAATACCTACCTACCTAAATAAATCTATTTCTGATGATAACTAATCTAAACAAAATAAATAAGCAAAATCCCTAAAAACTAATATCTATACGAATGACTAATCTTACCTAACAGTATTATAAAATAACCTACGGTCACTACGCACACTATCAAATATACTACCTATACTTTAAAATTAAAATCTATACCTACGACTTATAAAAATCAACCTAAATAACTCTAAAAACTAAAAGGAATAAAAAGGTCGCACTGAAAAGCACGGTTTAGAATTGTAAGTAGCAGTTAAAATAAGAACGAACGCTCGCCACTCGACACGTCCGTTCACATCAAAGTTCAAAAAATGTAATGCGCGCGCTCAGACTCCGTCCTTATATACGGTAGCGATCCGTGGCGGCCGCGCGCCACGCGTGTTCTGCGAACGGTGCAAGCCAAATTAAACCTTCAGCACTAAATTTAGACAACACTACGACAAACTTATTATTTGCGGTTGGTACAGTAATCAGGTCTAGGGATCGAACCGCAAAATTAAGTTTGTTTTTTATTGTATATACTTTTCCGGGATAAAAAGTACCCAGTGTGGTGAACAGGATATTAAAGAATAATTATACCAAGTTTCATCGTAATCGAACCGGTAGTTTTTGCGTGATGCCTGAACAAACAGATAGACAGACAGACCAAAAAAATTTTGGTCCCCTGCCAATTCTTTTTTTGATATTTTCAATGTACAGAATTTTCACTTCTACAGATTTATTATAAGTAGGTATGTAGATATAGATATAACGTGCAATTTTGCTTTTCTGATACGTTTTTTTTTTATAAGATTCAGGTGACAGAACTTGCGAAATGAAGATGTTAGCATATGGTCAGAGAAAATATGAAGAATTTTATTTCACCTCGGTTTACGAGCCACATACCGCTGAAATACAAATTCAGCTAAATTTGTATAGTTCAAATATAGTATGCTCCTCTTTCCTATTAGCTAGAGGGAGGAATTTCGCGAATATAGCAAACGAGACACTGAAGAAGGAATTCCCACGTAAGAGAATGTTATATTGTTACAATAGCTCCTGCAACGCTTTTCAGTAAATAGTTTAATGAGAGTTATCACTCAACTGATCATTATAGCTGTCATTATGAACATTAATATTTATGCAATGCAAAGGAACGTAACTATTGATTGGTGTTATTGTCTTACAGGTTATAATTGTGGTTTTAGAGGTTCTCAGTGTCTGGTTGTTGTGGATCTTGCAAGCAAATGTGTCGGTAAGCCTGTCTTCACTCACCTTCATTATACAGATTGTCATATTATAGCAAAAAACGCATCAAAACTGATAGATGTTAAATACATTTGCATTTCCACGATACACAACAGGGGTGTTACTCAAGGTACTATTGTTATTTTTTTAAAGGATTCACGAAGAGAAAACAGTCTGTTCGCTCGGTCGGTTGGTTGAACTTTCTTGTATGAAGATAAATGAATGTCAAATAGTTTTAATGTCTTGTCTCAAATAATGTTATTGTGCATTGCAGGTCCCCCTTTAGTCACTAGGACAACAATGAAGCCTTTTACTGATATAGTTAACTCAAACAATAAGACTTTGACTAATAATGTTCTAAATACATCACAATATGAAAATATAGATACGACGACAATAAAAAATGCTGAAAATACTACAAGTAAGTATAAATAGAGGACTAAATAAAATACCGGCCAAGTGCGAGTCGGACTCGTGCACTAAGGGTCCCGTCCTACCAAAACTATTAAAGTTTCCGCAGTCTTGTATTTTGCTATTATAGAAGCCAATCTGAAACGTTATTTGTGAATGTTTTAGTTGGCTACCTATCACGGCCCAGCTCTGTAATACACAGACAGACGAAGATTTTGTTATAGGTTCCCGATTACAAACTTTGTAACTGTTACTCAAATTATAAAAATACAAAACCAAGTTGTCATTCATTATAGGAACCATTTCAAGCACATTTAGGGTTGCCCATAATAATATACAGGTAAATAAATAAATAAATAATAAATAATAAAATTCTTTATTTCATAAAAGTGACAACATGGTTACAGATATTACATTTACAACATACAAGTAGAGTCTAGAACATAGGTCCCCTGGCTCCCAAACTAGGTATATACCTGTGACTTGGGAGTCAGTTTTCCTCCATTATAAATGTCATTATGCATGTCGTTGGTTGTGAAAAGAAAACAAAAAGGAACATTTTTTAAACAAACAGGTGGCGTATAAGTCATCACCCTATCGGAAGATGCTTGAATTTTTGCAAATGGCGGCAAATGTCAATTCTATTTTGACATTTGTGAAGTAAACAGACACGAAATACACGTCAACAAGATATGAATCGCTGTACTCCTAAAGAACGCGGAATAATTGTTTCGGGTCGAGTAATCTCTCGTTTTGGCGATTTGCACTGACCGGAAAGAGCACCTAATTTAACCGTTCCAGATTTCTTTTTGTGGGGTTTTTCGAAGTCACGAGTCTATTTCATCAAGCCTCAGACTCTTGAAGCCCTCAAACAGAATATCCGTCTAGAATGCGAGGACCTATCGCCGGAAGTTCTGGCACGAGTGATGGAAAATGCCATAAGTCACTTAACCGATATCATTTTCTGGACCTAATGAAACAAATTGAGACACCAAATAAAGTAATCTAAACGCAGAACCAAAGCTTTTTATACATTAATTTAATAAAAAAACGACAGCCAAAGAACATCGGGTGACAACTTTAGCGATACCTTGTACAGACGCCAGCAGGTCATGCTACCCGAAACTGTCAAATTTTCGCAATCAACCTTGAACGTTAATGTTTTAGCGATGAAGTCGACACCCTGTTAAAAAAAAATTACAGGTTGTAGTAGCTTGATGTGCTGGCGTCTGTACATATTAATGTTAATAGTTTTTTTTTATTATTGTTCCTCTCAACCAAAGCACCTGCCATCTAATCTCTTCACCACCCTTGGTTGACTGGTAGAGAATGCCTAAGGCATTAAGTCCACCTTTGTACCTTTTTGTGCGAAAAGTTTAAATAAAAAAATATTGGGTAAGGGTTATCAGAAATTGGTGAAATTCTATTATAAATTCCGAATTTCTCAGTTGCGTTCAAATTACGATATTTCAAACTTTTGAATAGATGCTAAATGGACGGACGACCTAAAGAAGGTGGCTGGGGTAGACTGGATGCGCAAGGCGGAGGACAGGGGTTTTGTGGCGCAGTCTGGGAGAGGCCTATGTCCAGCAGTGGACTGCTATAGTCTGAGTTGATTGATTGATTGAAACTTCTGAATAATAGACTTACGTGGTTACAGATGCAGGTCATACAGACTTTACTATTATCATAATAGCTGTTATTTCTTCAATATCTGGAACGTTGTTGATCCTGCTACTTGTGATTTGGAAACGTGGTTGGTGCAAACGCAGTCCATCAGGCACACCCCAACTACCACCACACGAAGTAAGTCGATCCCATGTTATCATCATGTTATGACGACAGAGATGTGTCGTCGTGTGGACGGTCTCATCATTAATAGAATGCACATTACATCTTGTGACCTAATGTAAATACAATAACAAGTAACACACACTAGTTTGGTGTTCATGTAAGTGTTCAATTCAGCAATATCACAAACCGAATTCATAATATAATTAAATATTTTATGTGCACTTACAGAGTCGGAACACTTTGTGGTAGTTGTTTCGTCCAAAGAGTGTTTCGGTTTTAAATTAGCCATTCATGCATTAAAATAATTATGACTTGTATTTTTCCAGCCCTTCTACCTGAACATGCTCTTCCGAAGAGAGTGTGATGAGGAGATTGCGGAAATAGATCAACACCAGTATGAGGAAATCATTCCCAGAGTTACTGAAGGTAGCTGAATGTACCGTATACCTAGCTTACTGAGTTACCTTCAGTAACTCGGGGAATGATCTCCTCCTAGTGTTGATGCTATCTCGGTGGATATGTCGCCGCCAATTAGCTTTTAATCTTCCCTGAACATCAGTTAGGCCGCTAGTAGAACGACGCCGTTCAGTTAAAAGGCTAGGCAGATAACTGAAAGGCTAATTAAGTTAGTTGGCTGCGACATGTATTTAGTATGGAATGCGCGGGACACATCGGGACACATCGGAACACATCGGAACACATCGGGACACATCGTTTCAACCGAAATGAAACAAAAACTTGGGTATTTCAGCGAGGTTCGGCAGTAAACAAGCAGATGCAAAGAAGAAGTGTTGCTGTAAGACATTTACATTTTTGCTATTTTTAGACTTTTGAACTTTATTTTTCTGTAGTTTTTACGTCCTATTTTCCTAATGTAAATGTTTATGTAGTTAATAAAATTAATGTAAATATAATTTATTTTAATTTTGGTTCATCTTGCTTTGTAGTGTTTTGATAAGTTGTTTATAAATATTTCTTTATTGTAACTTTATTTTATTCTAGACTCTTTTAACTTGCACTAGTTATGTTAACACTGTTCTCACATAATGATTATTAATGTGTTCAGATTCTATTTTTTTTTTTTTTGTGTAATAATAATATTGTGGATTTAAAAGAGTGTCCATGGAGTTTCTTGCCCGTTCTTCTCCATAGGAACCAACGCTTTGGAATGGGTAACTAGCTTCAACTTACTGACTGACTGACTGACACCTTGACAATTCAAAAGTCCTTGTATTTTTTTTTAATAAACGCTTTGAGTTTGAGTTTTGTTTTGTGTAATGTTAAGAAGCCCTAAAAATATAGCCTACCACGAATATAGAACTACTTCAATCTTTCAACATAGCCTTTTCCCCATGACTCAAAATCTGAAATACTGAAGCTTCTTGTCTTTAATAAAACGCGCTCGCGCTGTGCTACGGCGTAACACTGCGCAAGCTACGGCGTAGCACAGCTTGAGTTACGGCGTAGCACAGCATGAGCTACGGCGTAGCACAGCATGAGTGTGTGGTGTGTCATTATAAAATGGTTCGTTACATTATCTCATGAGTGAGAGTTTACAAACATTCGTTTACATTTTTTTAAACGAGTAACTACGATGTTTCTAACCTATTCTCCCCATAAGAAACTACCCTTTAAAGAGGTAACCAGATTCAATTCCTTTCCATTGTATAGGCAATCATTAGTACCTGTTGATGGTCTAATTTAAGTCAATAATTTGGACTTTGACCCCGACCCTTGACTTCGACAGCCACATCGACAGTATTAGCAGTAAGCTCGCACAGAACCTTCTTCGTACAGGATTTAGTGCACACAGAGCAGAGTTGGAGTGAGGCAGTCTGTGATGTGGCTCCACAGTCGCACTGTGGCTCACCGGAGTACCCCGTCTTAGTAAGTTGGACGCAGTTGGTGGTCTGCTGCGAGCTCTTCTGCAGATACGACATAGTCAGTTGGAGGGTGTTTGAGAAGCCAAAGTTTACATTATTAGGATATTAAATAAAAGAAAGAAAAAATCAGTATTATTTATTTTTCGTATTTCCACCAGCAGGTGGAAATACGAAAAACAAATATTTTTTTTTTTTTATTTTTTTTTACAATTTCACACTCCAATTATTTGTGCATATGTCGATTCTTCTTCACGTCTTGGTGGTTGACTGTCTCCACGCTCGAAGCCGAG
The DNA here is from genome assembly GCA_951799955.1 of Apamea anceps. Lineage (NCBI taxonomy): Eukaryota > Metazoa > Arthropoda > Insecta > Lepidoptera > Noctuidae > Apamea > Apamea anceps. The sequence goes on from OX637528.1 coordinate 3,441,652, forward strand.
ATCCGCATACACAACTTCATTAGCGGTGGACTGTGAAAAAATTGGTTTAGAAAAAGTCAATCAAATTGTACTTGTAACAACCAAAACTTATCACCGAATATAATACTTACGTAAGTATTCAATTCTATTCTTTCTACTGGGTGCGAATTGCGAGGGCAATATTTCTTGGCACTTATTAAATAAATCACTAATATTATAATACACATCCCTATTCCGGATGGTATTAAGTATATTAACAGAGTGTTTTGCGAAGACTGACGCTCAGCATTTACTGAAAAAAAAACAAATGTAACTTTTGTACAGACGCCAGCAGGTTAAACTACCCGAAACTGTCAAATTTTCCCAATCAATCTTGAACCTTAATGCTTTGTGGATAAAGTTGAAAATCAGTTAAAGAAATTTGACAGATTGTTGTAGCTTGATGTGCTGACGTCTGTACAATATAATACACTAAGTTCTGTAATTATTCTTCCAATAGTACTTTTATTTTTTTATTTTTTATTTTTATTTATAGGGAAAACAAACAGTAGTATACTAAAAATATACAAATGGTCTTAAACATAAGACTTAACAAATATACTACCCACTACATTTTCCACAGATTACTACTTACACTAAGACAAACTGAATAGCAAACGTTAATTGTAGCCAGGGTATGTAAAAACATTAGAAGCTACTGTTGATCCTTCAAAATTTTGATTATGTCAGTTCTAAAGGTATATCTGCTTACAAATAATATATCAATTGCACAAAATAACTTATTGTATGTGTCGACTAAACGGCGTAGCGGTGAGCGCACACCAGCATTGGATTTGCAAGAGCTAGTAGCGAATAGCTGTCTGGTGCGCACCTCCCGCCCCTGCACTGTTCGAGGAACCAGGTAACACAAACTGTTCACCAAGTCGGGGCAATCAAATTTGTTTCGGCATACACCGTATAGAGTCATTGTCTCAAGGAGCGAGCGCCTTTTCTGTAATGTAAGGAGGCCATATTTTTTGAGCATGGACTGATAAGACGTTTTTTTTCGAAAACATCTATACTCCATGGCTCGAAGGTACTTACGTTGAACTAATTCTATAATTTCACAATACTTAGCATAATAGGGATTCCAGATAGGTACTGCGTATTTTAATTGCGGTCTAACTATGGACTTGTATAAGTGCAAGAAAGTGGAAGGTCGACGGAACTCAGTAGATGCTCTCATCACAAAGCCATACATCTGGTATGCCTTATTAACTATACGGTCAACATGACTATCCAGATGAAGTTTCGAGTCCAACTGTACACCAAGATCACGAATACAAGTAATTTTGTTGATAACACTATTAGCAAGTCGATAATTAAAATTAATAACATTTTTCTTTTTAGTAAATGTTATACTATGACATTTGGGCAGGCTAAGGTACAATTTGTTAGAAGAACAATAGTCAGAGAAACGATCAAGATCTTGTTGAAAATCAAAACAGTCTTGTTCATTTAGGTAGTACAGTTTAGGTGTCACGCGTCCAAAGCTGTGGGGGTTGTTTTCATAATTCAGTTATACCACAAGGTAATATTACGGTCAGATGTTAGCAATAGGCAGTGAGCAAGCGTGGTGATCAGACCTTGTTCGCAAATGTCTTTGATGACGTTACGCATAGAAATTATTTCTAAATAAAACAAACATAGTTCACATAAATATAACAATAAATCATTTATCGAAATAAATGATTTATTATTATTCTCTTACACATCCATATTATTGTTAGTAAATATGAGAAATGTTCAAAAAAACATAATTATATTCTTAAGTACCTATTACTAAGTGTCGAATTATACAGACTTTTTTTTATCTATCGAATTAGATAGACGTTACTATTCTTATCGTTGATACTAATATTGCTCAAGATCCCGTGAAAGTTGCAGAAGCTATAATGCCCCAAAGCCCTAAACAAAAAAGGTGCACGTAACATTATTAGCAGAGGTCGGAGTAAGTAGATTGAATTGGGGTCATTGATCCGAAACGTATATATTAATATGGACATTCTTCCGGAATTGGTTGATTATTAAAAAAAAAACCGGAACTTAGGTAGGAATTGTATTAAAATGAGCAATATTATATTGTTCATATTATTTTTTAACGTTACCCAGTCACCATTTGACACAACCCAACGACCAATCAGAGCAAAGGATCATGGGTGGTGCACTACCCGGTTATCAAAACAATGCGTACGCCCAGCGACGACATGCCCGGTAGCTCACTCGTTCTTTTAAATTAATTGAGCAGTAATAATATCACTACCAACATTAACAATATTTAATTGGATCCGGAAATACCGGAATTACTTTCCGAGAAAATTACTTGTCCAAGTTATTGTTTCTGTGAACATTTATGATACAAGTACCAAAAATCAATCTACCTCTGATTATAACACACAAGCAATATAGCAGCTTTAGCTTTATAGCAGTACACACCGTTAAATTTCCGTTAATTTTTTAATCCTTAAAAGGGGTCATTGTACTCATCACTATGAACAACTTTTACTACGGGACCAACCCAGAAATTGTGAAAAAAAGTCAGTTGAGCCATAGATTTATGTTCGCATATAACTCGAATCGACATAATGTATGGATCAATTGAATTTTTTTTTCACGATTTCAGGGTTGGTCCCGTAGTAAAAGTTGTTCATAATGATGAGTACAGTGACCCCTTTTAAGGATTAAAACGATCAAAAAAAAAATTAACTTTATTATTAAAAAAAACAATACTTGGCACGTAATAAATACTGACTCCTTCTTATTTTTTCACATCCATTACGCTAGGGTCTACGTAATATTTACTGTCAGTGGAGCAAACGTTATGCAAAATGTCTCAAGTAATTTTTCAAATTAATATTTATTTAATTAATTACGTAAAAAAAACTTTGATAAAACAAACAAATTTCGTTACTATGCCCTTTTTAACACCTATAGATGTTTCATTTAAAATATTTCGTGTATGAGTAAATACTCCTTATATTGTTATTTCTCTGTGTTGCAGACACATAAAAATGCATGTAAAGCATTACGATTAACAGTTTCTACCACAGTACCTGTGTTCTCTGTTGTTGTTTCCATCTTTGTTTTAGTAGCTAAAGGAGGACCTGCAAAGGCAATATCAATAATTGTAGGTAGTAACACTTTTTGATCATCTTAACTAAGGATGTAAATATCAGAAGGATCGGCAGCATTCTTCAGTTTCCCAGAAACGTAGCAGATACAAAGTCAAACAACTTCTATATCGTATTTTTCAGAAACAGTTTACGGTTGGGGTTTGAATAGAAACAGCCGATCGATTCTGTAAAAATCTTACCGTGAAAAGTTAGGTGAAGTGAGCTTAGAGTGAACTGTCAATAATGTCAATCCCTAGCATTTAGTTTGGAATGACAGCTCACTCCACGCTCACTTCACCTAAGTTTTCACGGTGAGATGGTTACAGAATCGCACTGCTGATGCGCGATGACACAACGATTGTAATTAATTTCAAAATATGAATATCCAAACCACAACCCACACCACACACCCAATCACACACATATTTATCTTAAATTATTTTATTTCAACCCACACCACACATCCAATCACACACATATTTATCTTCAATTATTTTATTTTAACGATAACAAAACGTATCTTAATTAAACTTTTAATTGTCTAACTAAATATGAGGCAATTATCTATTACTCAAAAATGAGCTGAGTAAAGTAATCGAAATTGAAAGAAATTAAGTTCTGCATACGATACGTTGTTGTTAAAAACTTTAACAACGTATTTTTAATTTTTTTTTGCAAACAAGGAAGTTCTGAGAAATATGATGGATAATTATTCCGCCACAAACTAAATAGACCAAGGGCTAAACTTTATCCGATGTATAATTTTTGACAGTTCTTCCATACAAAAACTGTCAGACGTCAATTTTATTCCACGAATAAAAAATATCTGATTATTGAAAAATCAGGCCTTAGTAAAAAAAAAATAATTAAATTTATTTGGGGAATTTGGCGTTTGTCACCTCCTTAAGACACACATTTATGTTATGTACATTTTGTCTGACTAACATATCAACAAAAATAACTTAATAACGAAGGTTATACAAGGTGTCGTTTTGCATTCTCGTCAAATTCAAGGAGGTAACTATACTCCTGATTCTCGACACGAATGAATAATAAGTAGGTATTTTTTTATCGGCATGTGTAGGGCACGCATTTTAAAACGCGGCCTGTGTGAGACCGCACTGTAACTGCCCTTTTACACACACATAAAAACGCGGCCGCTTATACGATACCATAACGCGATTCTGTTCTTTGAGAGTGGTGTATTCTGAAATACTGTCAGACTTAAATAACTAAAAAAACAAGTACGTATTCTTTATTTACCAGGGATCGTAATTTTATTTGATTATTTATGTCTTTCATAAAATCCCCTGAAATTTGACGAGGATGCAAAACAACAGCTTTTAGATAGTATGGAGTGCGCTATGTTAAACGAAGGACAAACCTTAAGGGAGTGTAGTACTCATGAAAATAAACTTACAGGCACTAAGCCTAAAGGTTTATTTCCTTTTTTTCATATCAGAGTTGACCAACTCTGATATGAACAAAGCTGTTCCATGCAACAGTACAATATGAATACCTACTTTCAAAATACCCTCACGCTCAAACTCATAGCGAGTGCGACGGACTTATTCTGTTGATCTCTGAGCTATTTCACAAGGAAAGCATTGTTTGTAATTAATTATACATAGACGTTAGTATCGATTAAGTTAGGATAGGCGCATTTATCGCATTGGGTTATCCCGTAAGGGTACATGTAAGAAGATGAATAAAAATATATAGAACAATTGCGCTGTCTGAAAGTACATATGTCTCTCGTTTAAAATAACATACCAAAAGTGTAGAAGGACTTACTGTCATATTTATTTCTTATATCCACCAGTACCACACAGGATTTCAAACTTTTAAAGCAAATATCATAATCTAGAAGATAAATAACACCAATCAATCGTTACGTTCCTTTGCATCGTATAAATATTAATGTTCACAATGACAGCTATAATGATCAGTTGAGTGATAATCTCATTAAACTATTTACTGAAAAGCGTTGCAGGAGATATTGTAGCAATATAACATTCTCTTACGTGGGAATTTCTTCTTTAGTGTCTCGTTCGTTATTTTCGCGACATTCCTCCCTTTGGCTACTAAGAATGACGAGCATACATTATTTGACATACACAAATTTAGCTGAATCTTTATTTTAGCGGTAAATAAGCCAATATAATTATAGCTAAAATAATATTCTTGTCCTTTTCTCGGACCATTTTTCATTTCGTAAGTTGTGTAATCTGAAACGTATCAGAAAAGCAAAATTGCACGTTACATTTTGAAATAATTGTACAGCAATGGATAAATACTCCAGATATACCCATGACTAAGTTCCAGTTGTGTTGTGGATGTTTAGTAAGTATAGATAACAATGAGCATGAACGTAATAATAACATCATACGAGTCAGCGCAGACAGCAGCAGAACGCTCGAGAAATGCATTGAAAATTAACTAAATCACAACTAAAGTAAAGTTCAGAATCAAGACATGTAGGGTTGGTCGCGCATGCTAGCGTACATTTTCACTCACAACTTGACTGCAAAGATCATGCTCAAGCATATTCGAGTATTTTGCCGCTCAGTGGGCACAGACCGGAAGGGCCACGCGGTGACAAGGTGTTAATTTCGGCCAATTGCTAAAAAAACATTGTTCGAGCTGCTCTAAACAGTCGAGCAGGCTAGTATGTACACGACTTGTTACTGCGGCGTGCGCCTTCACGGAGACGGCGACGCGGGCACCCGCTGACTGCCACACAAGTTTTTTTGTTTGTAGACTCCTTCAAATCACGAAGACTGTAGAAAACGCTAACGCTGCTGCGTCTAATATCAAGCGCTGTAAGGGACACAGTCAGCCGGGGTGGAGGGCGGGGAAGAGAGGCGGCCGCCCGTAGTTACCTAAGTGGACGAAGGCATTTTTTATGCCTAAACTTCGGTTTTTAGCACAGATTATGATAACTATATTTGTTGAAGCCTTTTCTTTTCAAATTTTGACGAATTTGTCCAAAACCCTTCCTTGCCCTTGTTAGTTGTGCCTTCCTGATGTCCTCCATAAACTCTCACAATAGATATTCATTCGACATAGTTATCAATATTTCTTCTTTAACTATAATAATAATAACATCCCTGGACATTTCACACAGCGCCATCTAGTCCCAAGCTAAGCAACCTAATGCTTGTGTTATGGTAACAAGATGGCTGATAAACTACTTATAAACATTTTTTTTTTTTTGTAAATACATACATATTATAGATAGAAAAACACCCAGACTCGGAACAAATACATGTAGGACTTACAAATATTTGTTCTGTGCGGGAATCGAACCCACGACACGCAGCGCAGCAGTCCGATCGCTCAGCCAAAACTAACTGAGGGTTCAGAAAAAAGAACAGGCAGATGATGATGAAACTCCGGTTAAGAGAGCTCAGAAACTGGGGGCTAATGTTCCAGTAACTCAACGTTTTCACACAAGTCTTTGAGTTAAACCAAACGTTGATCGAAAATAGTACTTAAAAAATAATTCTCAAACTTGCTCTCATTCTTATGAATTGCATGCTAACTAATATTATTTATGCGAAAGTGAGTTTGTTTGTTTGTTACGCTATCACGCTAAAATGGCTGAACGGATTTGTATGGAATTTTGCACAAGCACTGCATGATCTGGGTTAGGATATAGGATACTTTAAATCCCAGTAGTACGTTCTCGTAGGATATTCTTGACATCAACACGGTCGAAGCCGCGGGCAAAACCAAGCGCTTCTATATGTTTTATTAGTCTGTTAACAAACGCACGGAGAGACAAGGTTCCGTCTACTCTTATGCTGGGGCCACACTAACGGGAAATGCCATTAATTATCGCGATAATGGACGTTAACCATAGGTGTAGCCACAACTTAACGGGATAATTTGACAATGGCATTAACAATGCCGTTCGGCGTTAGGCGATAGCTCAAGTAGCGGTACATCAAAGAGATTAACGCGAGAATTGATGCGATGAAGTGGCCACACTACGTATTGTTAGTGTGCGGAGCGTAACGGGAGCGGACGTGTTTGTTTTTTGTACGACTGATTTGCCTCAATATCACACGTTTTTCACGTCAAATAATATAAATTTACACTCATGAAATATAGAGCTCTGTCGACGTCCATCTTGCTTGAATTGAAGTTAATTCAACGCCGTTTTTATCGCCAATAATGAGCATTCATGTTGACCGTTGAAGTGTAGGCACCCACTTTAATGCGGTAAAAATTATTGCAATAATTATCGCGATAATGGGCATTGACGTTAAACGCTAGTGTGGCCCCAGCATTAGGAAGAAAGTTAGAAACTTGAAGCTTACCTGTTGTACATGTGACATTGATCGCAGTCACACTGTGTGATTTGTTGCTAAGAAATATATGCATATAAAATATTTCACTCCCGACGTAACCAAACTTCCATGGGAACTGGGATACTGCAAGAGGTTTTCGTTCCAACGGGTCTGCGAAAGCTAAAACCAATATTAGAAGATTTAATTTTTTTTAATAGTTCATATGACTGGAAGCCGACCCCAACATAGTTAGGAAAAGGCTAGGCAGATGATGATATGACTGCATAATACGTTTATCAGTTTCACTTTAACAGAAACCACAAGCATAAGTGTTATCCAATGTTAAAAGGCGATGTGAATAAGTTGAAAACATTAACAGTGACATCATTAAATAGTGACTCAAACTGGAACAAGTGTAGCGAAATATAGCCTATGTCACACAGATCACCCCCTGTGACATCAGCTTTCATCACCATTGAACAGTGAATATAATTTAAACATTTTGTTTCCTAAAAAGTGTTACATTAAAAAAAATACTAGCCTAGTCCAATAATTAGTGGCGTGGGTAGATGAAAAAACAAAAACATTATCTGGCAAGCCGTTCTCATCCATATCGTCAAGGCCAGATAGCGAGTTTAATTCCATCCTCGACCGGCGTGCATGGTGTTCCGAGTTCGGATCTCAACAACTGTAATTCTTTTTGTGAGTTTAGATGAGATTAAAAATACTAAAAGATTTAAAATATGCACCGTATACCGCCACCTGCTGGCGAGGCGAAAGATCCAACTAGTGACACGGATTTAACGACGGCGACTCACGTAACTACGCGTAATAATCGGCCTAGAACAACTAGTAGTCACAACAGCTCGATTGAACCATCGCCCGATAAATTCAACAACGCAACCCATCTGTCGATTACACCAGAATTAATTTGAGACATCATACGCACCGAACTGCGTAGCCTTCTAACTACCGATATCCGAAATATTGTGCAGGAGTGCGTGAGAGCCGAACTAAAGGATATCAGTACGGAACTAAGCCAGATGAAAGATTCCCTGGACTTCACGAGCAGGCAATATGATGATATGCGCTTAATTTTTGAAGAAAAGTCAAAGCTAGTAGATCATCTACAAAATGAAAATAACAGCATGAAACCCTTAATAAAGGACCTAACTTTTAGATTAACTCAGATGGAACAACATGCCCGATCTTGTAACATAGAAATACTATCCGTGCCTGAGTACAAATCTGAAAATCTAAATGTTACAATGCTGCAGTTATGTAAAGTAGTATCATGCCCCTTAAAAGAAAATGATATCGTTATGTCTACAAGGATTGCTAAACAAAACCCAGAGGGAACGCGTCCTAGATCTATAATTGTTAAACTTACTTCTCCTGCAGTACGTGACCCACTCAACGCGGACAGTAAAACAAAATACACTCACAAATCACCTTCAAACACAAAACTCACCACCACTCCCTAAACCAGGAATACGAATAGTATAGAACTGCGTTCAGTTAGGACTTTGTACGAAAGAAGAACTATTCAGTTTGAGGGAGTATAATTTACCGAAAGAAATAAGAGATTCTTCATCAGTGAACATTTTTAAGAATAGGTTAAAGTTGTATTTGGCTAACCAACAACAAATCATTACTCACTGAATGTACTCGATAGAGTGAACGACAATATTTATGTTTATTAGTTATTATGTTTATAATTATTATGTCGTCAATTCATCAGAAAAGCGCACTTACCATGATCATAAGAGTGATAAATTGTCACGTCCGCAGCCAAACTACTACACACAGAACACACAACTAAGCAAATTATTCTGTACATCTTGACACGAATTAAATTTAAATTGTGGGCTAAATATTATTATATTAAGTAACAATGTTTAGTAACACTTCGATAAGGATATGAATTGTACGTGCCGGTGCAAGTACAAAACTAACTGAAATCAGTAACAAAATTGGCTCCTGGTCGCTTTTATAATCGTCCTTTTTCAGTAACTTCCTCCTAAGTAATAAAAGTCAAGTCGAGAGCTATCGTGGCCTAGTGTTAACGGTCGTGACTTACGAGTTGTAGGTCGTGAGTTCGAACCCAGACAGGCGCTTTACTTTGTGTAAATTATTTCATCACCACTGCTCTCAAAACGGTGAAGGAAAACATCGTCAGGAATCCTAGAAAATTCGAAGATAAGTGACATCTACCAACCCGCACTGGGCCCGCGTGGTGGATTACAGCCCACTCCCTCGAAGAGAGGAGGCCTGTGTCCCAGCAGTGGGAACGTTATAGACTAGTTATGATGAATAAAAGTCTAACAATAATATATAATATAATAATGATATGGTTAACTATAAACTGTATTAATTCTGTTTGTTCTCACAACTCATTATTTCAGTAACTGCCTACATAAACGCTCCATGTAAAATACTGGTATTCAGCTGCGTCCGGTTAGATTGGAAGCCGACCCCAACATAGTTAGGAAAAAGCAGGCAGATGAGGATGCTGATGATGAACTACCTACATAAACGTCAAATGCTGAGCATTCCCCAATGCCAGCCACAATGAAGTTATTGAAGATATCTCTTCAAGTAGGTAGTGGTGACCGCAGTACCATATTATAAAGAGGGAAGTAGGTTATCTTCATACAAACGCACCGCGCGCGGCTTGTAAGTGTGCGCCAAAGTATCTATGCGTCGCCCCACGCCCACTTAAACAAAATCTCGACCCGTTTCTCAGTGCGCCAGTCGGGGCTAAAACCGCATGAGGTTCGCGCGTCACGGCTCTTCGGCACCGCTAAATGAATGAAAAATTTGCCGCGTTATTTTATCCCTTTTTTTATAAACAATACTGCTCTGAATCTTGAATACATTTCTGTATTTGTTAGGAAAACCATTGTTAAACTTTATTGACTAACTAGCTTCTGCCCGCGGCTTCGCCCGCGTGGATGTCGGAAATTATCCCACGGGAACGTGCTACCAGGATAAAATGTATGTGCTTCCCCAGGATGCCATCCATCTCGCGGGCCCTTTGTGGCTAATTACAATAGAAAACCAATTGTGTCTCATTAGTGGTGATTAAGAGGGTACCTATATGATATCTTTACCTAATTACCTACCTAATTTAAAAAAAATAACCTACCTAAATAAACCTATTTCTGATGATAACTAATCTAAACTCAATAAATAAGCAAAATCCCTAAAAACTAATATCTATACGAATGACTAATCCTACCTAACAGTATTATAAAATAACCTACGGTCACTATGTACACTATCAAATATACTACCTATACTTTAAAATTAAAATCTATACCTACGACTTATAAAATTAAACCTAAATAACTCTAAAAACTAAAAGGAATAAAAAGGTGGCACAGATGATACTGCGGGTGACGTAACCTACGACAAACTTATTATTTGCGGTTGGTACAGTAATCGGTCTAGGGATCGAACCGCAAAATTAAGTTTGTTTTTTATTGTATATACTTTTCCGGGATAAAAAGTACCCAGTGTGGTGCCCAGGATATTAAAGAATAATTATACCAAGTTTCACCGTAATCGAACCGGTAGTTTTTGCGTGATGCCTGAACAAACAGACAGACAGACAGACAGACAGACCGACAGACAGACAGACAGACAAAAATTTTTGTAATCACATTTTTGGGTTCGGTGTCGGTCTAGTAACACCCCCTTTTTTTTTTTTTTTGAGGATGGGAAATCATCAAATGACCCCTCCCGCTCTGGGTGGAGCAGAAGGGAGTGTCAGACTCTTACTGACTAAAACCCACCCGTGTTCCTTCCTTAGCCCTTTATGTTCCAGGGCAGCGGTAACCCTTTCGGACAATCCCACTACCCTGGCAGGTAGTAACACCCCCTGCCATTTATTTTTTTGATATTTTCAATGTACAGAATTTTCACTTCTACAGATTTATTATAAGTATAGAATAGATATAGATGATCACTGAATTAGTTATACAGAGATGTAGGGCAAGGGCCGGGCTTTAAACTAATGAATTGGTGACAGTACTATCAGTAACCTACCGTTTACTCGTGCTCATCACCGCCCCGCGCCGCCCGTTTGCTGGCCCGTCGCTCTTTCTTTCATCGTGAAAGGTTTCATCATCGTTTAGGTAAAACCGACCTCACAAACCCTGTACCCAGACAATACAAGTAAAAAATACAACTTCCCGACCCTTGCTAATTTACATATAGGCACTGAATTAAAGTTTAGCTAAAAGTGACAACCCTGAGACAGTAGGCAATTATATCGCGGATTGGGCCGGAGATAGCCTACTTCCCTTCTTTATACTATGGCAATACGGTGTTACGAGTATCAGCAGACAATAGGACGCTGCTGCACATACTCTCAACGTAATCCTCTGATCGCAAATTACGATACCCGCGGTAGACGTAGGGCGACTTTATATTTACAGGAAACAAAGTACATAAGTACAAGTAGGTACGTACAGACGCCAGCATATCAAGCTACTACAATCTGTCAAATTTCTTTAATAGATTTTCAACTTTATCGCTTAACCATTATGGTTCAAGGTTGATTGGAATAATTTGACAGTTTCGGGTAGCTTGACCTGCTGGCGTCTGTACATTAGTTTGATAGCCAAGCTAAAAATATTTTGTTGGGGTGGCTTTTTATTGAAAGGAATGAAGTACTTAAATACATTATTTGATTGCTATGCCAACAGCATGCTTGACAACTAAACATAAATTTTAATGGCACCTACTCAACCATTGGATATAATTAGCTCATGCAAAATTATTTTGTGGTTATCCCTATTCGGAACCGAAAACTCCTGGTTAATAATTAACAATTATTTAAAATTATTTTGTAATGTCCAAATTAGGTAATAGAAGCAGTAAGGAAACTGGTATAACTATGGAACAAAAATAGATTCGTGCCGACTGCAAAAACCTAAAAGTCTTTGTCAAAATTGTACCAATGTGGGTACTGTAAAAGTTAATATTTGTGTTTAATACCTGAATGAGGAAATCACAATAAGAGACTGACCAGCCGATCGATTCTGTAAAAACCTCACCGTCAAAAATTAGGTGAATTGAGCTTAGAGTGAGCTGTCAATAGTGAGGACCCGGAACAACTACTTGTAGGTCATACAAATATTTGTTCCGTGCGGGAATCGAACCCGTGACACGCAGCGCAGCAGTCAATCGCTTAACCACTGCAGATACAAACTCGGTCACGGCGGCCAATCTTAACAGACACTAGCCACGTACACACGGCTACACATCCAGCTATGCATTTCCAGTTTTAGCTGACCTCGCATTGTATAGGTTTTTCGTACAATCAGAAGTCAGCTTATACTGGTTATGTATAGCTTGATGTGTAGCCGTGCGTACGCTGGAGATAATATTATTGCACAAATGTGTGCGCTGACACAGATGCACTCTCTCTCCCTCTCTCTCACATTCTGATCGGACGGTAATCCAATAAGAGTGGGGAGAGATCGAACGCAGAATTGGTGAAGAGAAGAGAGCCACAAGAGACGAAATTTTGCGTTCGGCACAGATTATTTACTGTCTCTTAAGATACAGGTATATCCTAGTTTAAGAGACAGGGTAACGTAAATTGTCAACAGATGTACCATGTACATAGATCAACATGTTCTACCATATAATGTAGTTACATAATCTTGTATATCTTTCTAGTAACTATTGTAAATTTTGTTTTCCTCACCATCTGTAACTTCTTGATCAATAAAAAAATTTATTATTATTATTATTATTCTTATAAGAATTATGTCAAAACCACGATTTTTGTATCTCTCGTGACTTAGATAAGTCGAAAATTTCATCAGAATTTGAATAAACATAGTTTACTAGCTGCGCCCCGCGGTTTCACCCGCATAAATTTCGATCCCGTAAGAATATCGGGATAAAAAGTATTTTATATGTTAATTCTGGTTACAAACCATCTGTGTGCCAAATTTCATCCATATCCTTTCAGTCATTTTTGCGTGAAAGAGTAACAAACATCCATCCATCCATCCATACAAACTTTCAAGTTTATGTCCCACTAGTCCCATGGAACAGCGAGTGCTGATTATATGATTGTTTAGGTAGACCAGGTGCATGTGAAAATGTCAGTTTGAGTTCACACTGCAAGAACTGATCAATGAAGGAGAAAGAAATGATAAATGATTTTATTTTGTAAGTAGGTTTGTACAAACACTTTTACACGTCAATCATATTTTAAAACTAGATGCGGTCGGCGTTTTCTATCTGGCTAGTCTGAGAAGAAAGGCCGAAACAAACTCAGACGTCACAGTCTCTTTTAAAGTCCAGACATAATCTTGGTCAGATCATATGAAGACCATGTAGGTCGATGTCTGAGATGGTCTTTTGAGGAAAGAACCACACAGATTGAGAGGACCTGTCCAGTCAGTGCACGCATATGTCAGAAATCGTGCAGCTCAACTCAAAACTTAAGGAGCTCAACGGTTCGACGAACAATACCAAAGAAAGGACATTTGGGTAGGCCACATTAATTACTCAAACTGCCAGACCATGACAAAAACTAACAGAACAGAGAGAACAATAAAAAATAAAATGACCCACATAGTCTAAAAGGGAAAATGAGGGTGACCCACATAGTCCGAAAGGGTGTAAACATTAAATACGTATTTGTTTTCATTTTCTTATACTATTTAAAATTAAAACCCTTTTCAGGCAAAATTAAACAGAAGCAGTTTTCAATTTTTAGTTTAAAAAAAATCGTTTTATGTAATTTTAGCGCAAATTTTCCAAAAAAGGCAGGGAGTAAGTTACTTGAAAATAATGGTATCCTTGTGCGTGGTCTCTGACATCCAGAGAAGACGTGCTCATCTGCAATAGGACACAACTCAATACTAGCTACAAAATAGGCTCGAAGCACGCAATTATCCAAGTAATGTAGAGACGCCAGCACATCAAGCTACTACAATCTGTCAAATTTCTTTAATAAATTTTCAACTTTATCGCTAAAGCATTAAGGTTCAAGATTGATTGAGAAAATATGACAGTTTCGGGTAGCTTGACCTGCTGACGTCTGTACCTAAATGCTTTTTCTAAATGCTAAATGCTTTTTCTTTATAACTTCTCTATTACAAACATCATCATCCGCCTAGCATTTTCCCCACAATGTTGGGGTCGGCTTCCAGTCTAACCGGATGCTGCTGAACACCAGTATTTTACATGGATATCTGACTCTCCAGTTACTGCGTAATGCGATACCCCTTGGTAAGACTGATTGTCAGACTTTCGGGCTTCTGACTACCCGTAACGACTGTCTCGGGTCTCTGTCTGGGTCTCGGTATGTAAAGATGGTCACCCATCCACAACCGCGGCAAACGTAGCTTAACCTGATCGATCGACCTGTGCGGCTGTTATTATTTAGCCACGAGCCCACAAACAGTGAAACGAAATTATTAACGGTTCCCTACTATTTATTATCGTTGCAGTACGAGGCCATAAATATTGACCACGTAAGTTTTAAAATAAGTTTACCTTTTGGTGCTTCAGCACGGCGCAAGTTAGTTGAGCATGTCGCCTGCGCGCTACCTACCTACCGACATGCGCGAGCTACTGGCGCGAGTTACATGATGCGCAAGTTAGTCGAGCACGTCGCCTGCGCGAGCTACCTACCCACTTACCGACATGCGCGAGCTACTGGCGCGAGTTACATGATGCGCAAGTTAGTCGAGCACGTCGCCTGCGCGAGCTCCCTACCCACTTACCGACATGCGCGAGCTACTGGCGCGAGTTACATGATGCGCAAGTTAGTCGAGCACGTCGCGTCGCCTGCGCGAGCTACCTACCCACTTACCGACATGCGCGAGCTACTGGCGCGAGTTACCTACACGATGCGCAAGTTAGTCGAGCATATCGCTTGTGCGAGCTACATAACCTACATACTCACTTTTAAGTAGGTACCTCTTTAAAATATCAGTTCAGCTGTATTTAAATAGTATTTGGTGTCCTATTTAAAGACAAATAAATCATACGGTGATTAGGAAAACCATTATTATTTGTGGTTATCCCCCTAAATGCGACCAAAACAATATAATGTTAGATATACTATTCACTAATCAGCACAGTTATCATACTATCCTTGTTACATTTTCCATATTTTATACATTTACATTTCCAATAATTACTTCCTTGCTCATTGGTCTATGAATTCGAATTTTATAACTATTTTTTACAAAATTTATGCATCCCAATTAGCTGGCAATAAAATAAGATCATATTTTATTTCTGTAAATTGTTTAAAAAAACATGATGAGTAATACCGGTGTTCTTCAGGGGTCTGTTCTCTCTGCACCTCTCTTCCTGCTGCATTTCAACGATCTGCTGATGCCCGGAATCTATGGGTATGCAGATGACAGCACAGTTGTAGAGAGATACCTGCCGAGCGCTCGGGCTTGTAAGAAAGTAATCCTGCCGGTCGATTCTATAAAAATCTCACCGTGAAAACTCAAGTGAAGTGAGCTTGAGGTGAGTTGTCACTTGTGTCAATCCCTAGCATTATTTGGAATGACAGCTCACTCCACGCTCACTTCACCTAAGTTTTCACGGTGAGATGGTTACAGAATCGCACTGCTGGTCCGAAAAAGAGTACGAATGTCGCACTTCAGGCAGTCGCCAAGTGGGGCGATGCCAACCTGGTGGGATTCAACGCCGCCAAAACACAAGCGTGTCTGTTCACCGCCAAAAGGAGCCCGTTCACCTTGGCTCCTGCTTTTCACAATGTATCCTTGGAGTGCACCGACCGCCTTCAGCTCTTGGGAGTTGAAATTTCCTCAAACCTAAAATTTGGGCGGTTCATTGAGTCCAAAGCCAAAATAGTTGCTAGGAAACTTGGCATTCTTGCAAAGGTCCGGCAGTACTTCACACCGGGACAGCTTCTAATGTTATATAAAGCGCAGGTCCGATCGTGTGTGGAGTACTGCAGCCACATATGGGCTGGTGCTGCAAAATGCCAGCTTGCAGCTTTGGACTCAGTGGAGAGGCGTGCGAAGAGACTAATTGGTGATCCAGATTTGGTTAACACCAATCTAGAAAGCCTGGAGCACAGGCGTAGGGTAGCCAGCCTTTCGGTTTTCTATAGGATGCATTCTGGAGAGTGTGCGCGGGAATTACATGACTTAATTCCGCCATCAACGTTCCATCATCGGATAACCCGTCGTACGGCGAGTGGCCACCCTTACCTTGTTGACACCGCTACGATCTGGACGAAGCGTTTTGCCTCGTCGTTTATACCGCATACATCGAAGGACTGGAACAATTTGCCTGCAGCGGTCTTCCCGTCCGATTATAATTTTAAGTGTCTTCAAGGATAGAGTGAATAGGCTCATAATAAATAAGTGCGCTTTACCATCAACGATTGCATCACTGCTTTCCATCAGGCGGGATCGCAGTCAAGCACTAGTTTATATCATTATAAAAAAAAATACTAGTCAAAATTAAATTATGTTCCAGTACGACCTTAATCTTATTCCTTCTGTGTCCATTCTGTAAGACTGTGGAACTTTCACCTAGCGTCAGTGACTTAAAAACTATTTCTCTATTCAAAATGTCGATTAATCTTTCCTCTTAACTTACGTATTTACCTGGGTCGATCAATAAGTACCCGTGTTTGACGACAGATGACATTATTAAGAAAAGTTTACTTTCCCGCCATGTACCGTCATCCGTCAAAACGGCTCCATTTCGTTAAGAAAAAGAATGCTGTTCACCACGATATCGCACCAGCACATTCATCCAGAATATTGTCGTGGCCAAATTGCATGATCTGCGCTGCGAAATAATACCATGACGATTGACCTTCGCAATTTATCAAATCACTTTTCCATTTGTTAGCCCAATTCTTGAGGAAGGCTTACACCGATTAATTACTATTTTTACAAGCTAACACTAAAATATATATACTCGTACAATTATAAACAAGATTAATAATACATATGTACAGACGCCAGCACATCAAGCTACTACAATCTGTCAAATTTCTTTAATAGATTTTCAACTTTATCGCTGAAGAATTAAGGTTCAAGGTTGATTGGGAAAATTTGACAGTTTCGGGTAGCTTGACCTGCTGGCGTCTGTACATGCGAAAAAAAAAACAAGCAAAAGAATCATAGGGCATCAAAAAATTCGTCCGCATCGCTGTCAATAGGAACAGTGCCTAAAAGGCTGGCAGCATTGCCACGTTGCGTTGTATGGCAATGCTGATTCTTTGGGCTAAAAATGGCCAGCCGTCTGATCATGTGAAGAGTCAACCAACCGCTTGGCGATGTCTCGAAAATTCGATGAGCACTCGGACCCCAAGGCCCTAGTGTTTGGAAAGATGAAGATGGGATAGCGCGAGGGTGTCGACACAAGTTGCATCCCACACCAAAGGCCTACCCAACTTCCAAAGCATTATGGTCATTCCATCGGGCCTCTTTCCATCGTCGCGTGCCAAGCCATTGGCTCTTGCTGCAAGGTAGGCCATGGTGCGCAAGGCAGTCGACTGCTTCACCGCATTGACAGCGATATGGAGCTCCGCAAGTAGCGAGCCTGGTGTCACCCAGCACAGTGTCTATATTGGGTGACGGCAGTGCCTGAAGCCAGAGGCTCCCATTGTTCCATTCACCCACAGCCAGCAGGCGGGCACGCTCAGCAGTATTGGTGAACGTAAAATAAGTTTATTCCGTACCAACCAGCAGAGCGGCTGCTCCCACTGTCTCTGGGAACAAGGGTTCTCGGGCTGAACCGAGAAGAATTATTATCTCGCTAGCCTACTAGCCGAGCTAACCTCGCTAACCCTTAGGAGCCGAGCAAAAAGCTAAAATGAAATCGAAATAAAAGCGCAGGCAAGCGATGCGATGCGATGCGAAATGTGTTTCGGGGGATCAAGAAATTCCACGCGGACGAAGTCGCAGGCAAAAGCTATAGTAATAGATTTCTATATTGATGTATGCTCGCGATATATTGATGTATGGTCGATCGATGATGAGGTTAAGCTACGTTTGCCACATCGGTTCGTGGATAGGTGACCATCTTTACAAACCGAAACCGCTCCGTGTCTCGGAAAGCACGTTAAGCCGTTAGTCCCGGCTGTCATTCGTGGATATTTGACCGTCGTTACGAGTCGCCAGAAGCCCGAAAGTCTGACAACCTGTCTTACCAAGGGGTATCGTGTTACCCAGTAAACTGGGTTGTGGAGGTCAGATAGGCAGTCGCTCCATGTAAAATACTGGTACTGAGCTGCATCCGGTTAGACTGGAAGCCGACCCCAACAAAAGGCTAGGCAGATTGATTGATGTATACTCGCGACTGTACATACCTACCACACACACACACCCACACATTACTCACGCCCAGCTGACCTTTATAACACAATTAGAGGGAGATATCAGATCGATACACATTCGAAACTACGGCGGACTAACTAATTAATGAAACAACCTATCATTGGTACTACGCGTCTACGTCATAGGGGTTCTGTGTGACGTCATTTCGTTTCATTCACGATTTATGTGCTTTACTCTAACGCGCGTCATTAAATCTGCAAAGGTTTGTTAAGTTTTGTTTTTTTAATAATTATAGAACACGAAATACATGCCGACATAGCCCGAAGAATTGCCAAACTTAAGTGGCAGTGGGCAGGGCACATTGCTCGCAGAATAGATGACCGATGGGGCCGAAAGGTTCTGGAGTGGCGACCGTGTACCGGAAGACGTAGTGTTGGAAGGCCTCCCACAAGGTGGACCGACGACCTTGTAGGAACGCGTTCGATACGAGAAGCAAGGAACCGGTTGAAGTGGAGGTGCTTGGGGCAGGCCTATGTCCAGCAGTGGACGTCTTTCGGCTGAAATGAATGATGACAGAAGTAAGACTAGCCGGAGCGCTAGTGTTACTTCTTTTGCTTCACAGAGATTTCACACATAATAAAAACTTTTTTTGCAAAAAAATACAACCGACTTCGCATCGTCGCATGTCGTTGGGTGCGCATTTTTGTTGTTTGCCACCGACTTCCGAAATTAAAGTTATTTTTCACTTTGTAGTGTCGTTTTTGGAAGTCGGTTGTATTTTTTTGCAAAAAAGTTTTTATTTTTCACTTTTTAGTTGTAATTTTTACCAGTACATTTTGGTTTAAAAACCAAACTACTGAACCGTTTTTGATGAAATTTCTATGGGACCATTTGGGAAGTATGCCCTTTCCAACAAAAAAATTTTTCAAATCGGTTGGCAAGCGACGGAGTTATGCGCGAACAAACATAAAAAAAAATACAAACATCCGAATTGAGAACCTCCTCTTTTTTTAGAAGTCGGTTAAAAATACACACAATCCTCTCGATCGATTTCGGCCACGTTGGCAAACCTCAACGGAGATTAGCCAGGTACGCAGGAGATATTATAGTGCACAAGTGTGTGTGTAAACACAGGTGCACTCTCTGTTCCTTTACTCTCATAGTCCGATGGGACGGCAATCCAACACGATCGGGGAGAGATCAGGCGCGAGACCAACGGCTTTTACGTGCTTTCTGAGGTACAGGGCACAAATACGTATAGTATTAGTACCTAATGTAACGACTTAAAGACTGTGTTAGTAAAACTTATAATATAGACCATCTGCACTGCGAGCAATGTACCTTTTTTTTTTTTTTTTTTGAGGATGGGAAATCATCAAATGACCCCTCCCGCTCTGGGTGGAGCAGAAGGGAGTGTCAGACTCTTACTGACTAAAACCCACCCGTGTTCCTTCCTTAGCCCTTTATGTTCCAGGGCAGCGGTAACCCTTTCGGACGATCCCGCTACCGAGCAATGTACCCTGCCCACTTGGCAATTCTTCGGGCTATGTCGGTTACCTTGGTTCTCTTGCGGATCTCTTCATTTCTGATTCGATCACGCAGGGAAACTTCAAGCATAGCCCTCTCGATTTTTTTTTTTTTTTTTTAAATAACGCAATATGGAATAGGCATGGTTGTTTTTGAGCTTATGTGGTTGGATAATGAGGTAAATGGTAATTTAATTGACATCTAATTGACATCTATTTGCCATTTAATGGTTGGACATGGCTGTGATTGAGCTTTTTATGGTTGGACATACAAACAGTAATTTAATGAAAAATTCTCAGTTGTTTTAAGTAAAATTGATAAATTAAGGTGGTTTTTGTGCTTTTGAATTTTATGAATTGACTTATGACATAAATGTTTATATTTTTTTATTATTTTTCTGATTTTAATGTAATTTGGATAATTGTAATGATTGAAATATAGATTTCATGCATGATGTTTCTTAGGTATATATTTAGTTATAGAAATTCAGACACGATGTAAAAATTGTTAATGAATAAATGAAAAAAAAAAATTCGCTTTGGTTGACTTTAATCCTTACACTAAGTAATACGTGACATAATCAGCTTATAATGTTCCCACTGCTGGGACACAGGCCTCCTTAATTATAGAGGGAGTGGGCAGTAATCCACCACGCGGGCCCAGTGCGGGTTGGTAGATGTCACATGTCTTAGAATGTTTGGATCTAGGACATGCCGATTTCCTCACGAAGTTTTCCATCACCGTTTTGAGTGCAGTGGTGATGAAATAATATACACAAAGTAAAATGCCTGCTTGGGTTCGAACCCACGACCTACGACTCGTAAGTCGCGTCCGTTACCACTGGGCCACCTCTGCTACTACTGCAATAATAAAGCTGAAAAGGTTGTTTCTTTGTATGAACACACTAATGTCTGAAACTACCAGTCGGATTTGATAAAATGGTCTTAGCATTATGCTGAGCGATAGCAGTTTTGCGTGAATGTGACGCTTGTTTACCCCCCAATTGTTTTTTTTTTGTGTGTGTTTATGTTCTTTTTTATGCGTCATGTTTTTATAAAAATGTGGCTGTTATTTTATTATATTGTGTATCTTACGATTTCCACGCGAACGAAGTCGCAGGCGGAAGCAGGTAATATTATAAGCGTAAGTGACTCTGTAGGTATGTCTCTAATATTTTCACATCTTAACGAAGAGAAGACTCATTGACGTATGCTTACTTCCCATCCACATACACAACAAACACATACACATCGTTCGTTCGTTTGTTTGTCGTTCGTTTTACATTATGGTGGACAAACATGGTCTTTGACAAATCAGCAGAGGTCCATCCATCGAGGTTTGCCAGAGGACTATGGCACGGAGTATTCTGGGTATCAAACTAACAGACCGGGATAGGAATACGACCATCCGTTCCATCACAAAGATAACTGATGTCACCTGGAAAGCTGCCACGCTAAAATGGAATTGGGCTGGACGCATCTGCCGCAAGTCAGACGACCAATGGGCAAAACTTACTACCCAATGGGTCCCTTGTAATGGCAAGCGACATCGCGGTAGGCCCAGACAGAGATGTCGGGATGAGTTGGACTCCTTCAACAAGAACTGGTCTTCAGAAGCTTTAAAGAGAGAGAAGTGGGAAGTAGGGAAGCATTTGCCCTGCGGTCAGACATCACAGACGTTTAATAAGAAAAATAACAGCTGAACAGATTTGGATGAAATGATTTGGCACACGGATACATCATGAATTGGTTTAGGACGCAAGATACTTTTTTATCCCTTGGGATAATTTCTAACTTAGAAACCTGCTTGTGAGATTTACAAAAACACTGGCAGTAAAACGCTGACAGTAGCAAGAGTTACGACGTAGGTATTGAAAACAGCAACATTTAACACAGCAGAGCAAGGACATAGAAAAGTGCCGAGAAAGCAGTTGAAACCCCGCCAAAAGATTCACAGGTGAAGCCCCTGGCCGCGACGTCGTTAAAAGAAGCCCATCCATAGACAAATATCACCCATCTCTCCACTAGTCTAATGATTACTCTAGGATGCATATCCGGTAGGCTCTTAAATCCTACCCTTTCCTACCGGCAAATCTTCCCTACAATTACCGCGCCCCCCGGTCTGCTCCTTGATGCAATGATCGCTGAAGCACCATGAACATGAGGCTACAGGAGCTAGTGCAAATCTTGGGGTTCATTCGATTAATCGAGTCTGGTTTAACCACACTGGGATCGGTGCATTTCATTCATTCATTCCACGCGGACAAAGCTGCGGGAAAAAGCTATAAAATCAAGTATAATTAGCCCATTCACTATAAATAACTTACGACTTTGACCTCCTTTCATACATATCGGGTCTCCGATAGCGTTACAACCTACATACTCATACAATATTTAACACGAGAACCAAAAAATAGACTATGAGTGTGTGTCGCACACCGACGCAAGTCAACTACTTGACTCAATCAATCAATCAACTCAGGCTATGGGGGCTGGAAGTTGGCGTCTCCCAGGCTGCGCCACAACACCCTGTCCTCCGCCTTCCGCATCCAGTCTGTCCCAGCCACCTTCTTTAGGTCATCCGTCCATCTACCTGAGGGACGTCCCACTCCAGAACTCGTGTGCTCCATAGGCCATCAGTCCTTCGACAAACACGGCCAGCCCACTGCCACTTCAGTTTGCTTACTCTGCAAGCTATGTCGGTAACTCCGGATAATTTAATTCCTGATGAACTACTTGGCTGCGGCGTTCGTATTTAGCTATCACTGGCCATTTAATTCAATCATTTTAATGACGAAACCAATATTTTGTACAAGCTAGTATTAAAATATATATACAATTATATCGTAATCAGCCTACTGCTGGGACACAGGCCTCCTCTCGGTGAGAGGGAGTGGGCCTTAATCCACCACGCGGGCCCAGTGTGGGTTGGTAGATGTCACATGTCTTCAAATTTTTTGATTCTAGAACATGTCGGTTTCCTCACGATGTTTTCCTTCGCCGTTTAGAGAGCAGTGGTGATGAAACAAAGTAAAGCGCCTGTCTGGGTTCGAACCTACGACCTACAACTCGTAAGTCGCGGCTGTTACCACTGGGCCACCACTGCTCTCAAGTATATAATAAAAAAAAAATAAAGAAAAAGGCAGGATCTCATTGGGCATCAAAAAATTCGTCCGCATCGCTGTCAATGGGATAAGTGCCCAAAAGGCTGGCAGCATTACCACGTTGGATGGCAATGCTAATTATTTGGGCTAAAAATAGGCCAGCCCTCTGGTCACGTGAAGAGTTAACCAACCGCTTGGTGATGTCCCGAAAAATTCGATGAGCACTCAGACCCCAAGGCCCTAGTGTTTCATTTCAACACCAAACGGCTCAAACATATAGCTCCCAATAACGTTGTTGTATTTGCGCCGTTTGAGGTTTTCTGCTCCTGCAGCAGCCGCCCCAGCACAGCCCACCGTGCTAGGAAGATAGGATGGCGCGAGGCTGTCTAAACAGGTTGCATTCCACACCAAAGGCCTACCCAACTTCCCCATTATGGTCATAAAACTAGTCATTCAATAATACATACACATTTAAACGGAACAAATATTTGTATGACCTACATGTATTTGTTCCGAGTCTGGGTGTTTTTCTATCTATAATATGTATGTATTTACAAAAAAAAAAAAATGTATATAAGTAGTTTATCAGCCATCTTGTTACCATAACACAAGCATTAGGTTGCTTAGCTTGGGACTAGATGGCGCTGTGTGAAATGTCCAGGGATATTATTATTATTATTTATGGGCAACCACCGTGTGGAGACTTGCCCAGCGATCGCTGCATGAGGCTGGCGTGACCCGTCCAATGCCATTTCAGCTTGGCAGCCTTTTTGCCTACGTCTGGGATCCCCGTTTTGGAGCGCGGAAAGATGGCGCCGCCGAGGTCGACCTAGACGCGTACCGCAAGGGTTGCATCGAGGTGTTGCTAGTAAAGGATGCATGGAAGGATTTGGGGAAGGCCTTTGCTCAGCAGTGCGGTAGTGTAGGCTAAATAAAAAAAAATACATCCACGTTATAAGTACTTATAACCTAAAAGTCGCCAAGCGGTTAGTCGAATCTTCACGTGACCAGAGGGCTGGCCTGTTTCTTGGCTAAAGAATTAGCATCGCCATACAACGTGGCAATGCGTACTGTCAGCCTTTTGGGCACTGTTCCTGTTGAAAGCGATGCGGACGAATTTTTAGATGCCCTACGATTCTTTTGCTTATTTTTTCAGATATACATATTATTATTCTAAATGTAGCTAATATTTTTTTACCTAAAAGTCGATGTAGTTTGCTATGACAATTAAGTTATGGAACCGATAAACTAAGTCAGTTAAGGGCTGATTTTTCCATTGCCAGATAACTTTTATTCGTGGAATAAAATTGATGTTTGACAGTTTTTGTATGAAATAACTGTCAAAATTTCAAAATTATTCGTCGATTAAAGTTATCAGATGATTGAAAAATCCGTGTATTCCCGTTCGTCCCACCGACTTCGTCCCCCTGGTGGGACGAATGGGAATTTACATAAATAATATTAAATTTGTTCCCGATCGTCCCACTCGGGATTTTAGAGGGACGAATGGGAATATGTTCTTGGATTAGTGCCATTCGTCCCGCTAAATAATATTGTGCATGAAATGTTAATGGATTTATTAATAATTTTACAACATATACCGTTCTGTAAGTGTTTTATATGTAAAACATATCCTAAATTTATTATTGTTTCATTTAAAATGTTTACGTACTAAATATTACATGGGTCGGGCGGGATGCGCCGGCGATGCCGCTACTTAACAAAAGAGTGCCGATAACATTGTTTTATTTGCGTGTACCCTATTGGTTAACCTGACATTCTCTCCCTCTAGTAGGTATCCTTAAATAATACCGGTCGGGTTAGTGGTGACAAAACAATGAAACAGCACGGGTGTTAAATTAATAGTAATTGTACACGAGTTTTGTGGAAGACTACTGATGTAAGTCCATTTTTGTTATAAATATTATTAGATTGCCTACATACTTAATAACATTTCATCTCAGGGCTTATAATTTATGCTAATAATGTATGGTATCATGTTTCTGGTCTATTTTATTATACACATATTTTTAAATATCATCCTAAATTATATTACTAAGTACTACTACTACTCTGCCTAACCCTTCGGGGAAACAAGGCGTGATCTTATGTTTTATGTTATGTAATGATTGAATTCCGTGTTTTAGAGCTCAACAATGTCACAAGAAGCGCAACCTGGTCCTTCTAGTAGTACAGGAAGCTGTTTACAATATATCCATAGAAAAGGTGGAATCGTGCTTCTGCGTGCTGGATATCAATTTTTGAGGAAAAGCAATATAAAAGCGGAGCTGTTGCATGGGAATGCCATCTTAGAAGGAAGAATAAATGCAGTGGGACCTTAACTATAAAAGTAAGTAGGTAGGTACTTTTTTAGCTTCTATTTTTAATGCACAAATCAGACATCACGGCACGGCACGGTTGGCGCAGTGGTTAAGCGATTGACTGCTGCGCTGCGTGTCGCGGGTTCGATTCCCGCACGGAACAAATATTTGTATGACCTACATGTATTTGTTCCGAGTCTGGGTGTTTTTCTATCTATAATATGTATGTATTTACAAAAAAAAAAATGTATATAAGTAGTTTATCAGCCATCTTGTTACCATAACACAAGCATTAGGTTGCTTAGCTTGGGACTAGATGGCGCTGTGTGAAATGTCCAGGGATATTATTATTATTATTATCATCATCATCATCATCTGCCTAGCCTTTTTCCCAACTATGTTGGGGTCGGCTTCCAGTCTAACCGGATGCAGCTGAATACCAGTACAAATCAGACAATAGGTAAATAAATTATGCACTTTCATTTCAGAATGATCAAATTTTGAAGGAAACCACACATACATCCTGTACACCGGACTTCAATAAAAACATAATAGACATCCATATAGATGAATGCAAGAAGAAAATAACTTCTGATGATGTACCTTGCGTACCAACAACCTTTCATGCAACAATTTCGAAAATGTTGGACGAAGGACTTGATAAGGTAACTTTACCTAAAGATATTCCCAAGTTCGCAAACATTAAAAGCTCTCTATATCGCCATCGAAATAGCACTAATAATATTAGTAAAATCACTTTTAATGACGTTAAAACAGTTGAGATTCCTCAAAAATTTCAATCATTTTTGTTAGCAGATTACTGTTACTGTAACACACGACTACTCATTTTTTGTTCCCAAGAAGCTAAAGAAAAATTAATAGTTTTAAAAAAATTATTTGGTGACGGTACATTTAAGAGTTGTCCACCACCGTTCCAACAGCTTTACACGGTTCATGGTGATTTAGGGAGTGATAATCAAAGCACAGCGATGACGCCATTATTGTACGCTTTAATGTCAAACCGTAAAAAAGAAACATACGAGATACTTTTCAGACTCGTTAAATCTCAAATCAAGGATTGGAATCCTACAGCATTTACCAGTGATTTTGAAGAAGCAGCTATGTCTGCTATTCGTACGATTTTTCCGGAGATAAGTGTCCACGGCTGTTATTATCATTTTAATAACGCTATTTGGAGGAAAGGTCGTGAATTAAGTCTAACAAAAAATAAAACTTTAAGACGTCAAGTAGCCCTAAGTGCGGTGCTTCCATTATTACCCGAGGAGCGTATTTTTGAAGGCTGGTTTTATATCGCTGGCGAAAGCCCCGATGATAGCCAAAGTGAAAAATTTCGGCAATACATGCTATCGCAGTGGCTTCAACCAGATTTTGTAAAAGTGTGGTGCAGTTTTGGTAAACGACACCGCACCAATAACTTTGCAGAAGGATGGCATTATAAATTAAATAGTGTTATAGGCAAAAAAAAACCTAATATTTTAAAATTGCTTACGGTGTTACACCAAGACTCCAACTTATACAGCGTGAAAGCAAAACAAAGTCCAAAACGGCGTAAGCTGCATTCAATCTTGACAGACCAATATGTTATGAATTGCCAAATGCAACTTCTTACTTCAGAAATAACCGTAGGACATTTTCTAGAAAAACTTACGTAAATATAATCTTATGCAAAGTGCCCGATGGTTGTAGATACATATTTGTATTAGATAGATACGTTGATTTAATATGTGCCTCATACAATAATATTACTAACTTTTATGGACTCGACTACTTTCTTAAATACATGTGAAAAGTTTATTATTGTTACTCTTTATGATGTTTTATGATCATGTTCTTTCAACTATATTTTGATTTTGTGATATTTTTGTTTTTTTTTATTTTGGTTTTGAAATTGTGATAGTTTAATGACGCTATTTATGTGTAAAATTAATGAGTAAACTGATCTTATCATCACACGAATGATTAGGATGATAGTTTCTTTTTATCATTAAAATGTAAGTAATTAGGTATATTTTTTTTAAACTGAAAAGTGGTTCTTATGTTACGTCAATTGTGATAATATTACAGACTTCTTTTAATTATCAGCTCTATTTACTGATATTTTAATTATATTTTTTAGCTTTAGGGAGAGTTTTGTTATTTTATTTTAATGTTTAAGCCTAAGTGTATTTTGATACCTAAGTACGTAAAGTTGATTCTGTGATTTAAACTGTGATTTTTTTTGTTCAATAATAAATGACTGATTTTTATTTTAAAATTTGTTTTTTTTTATCACTAAACAACCAGTCTGAAATTATTTGGTGGGACCAATGGGACTCGAAAAAAAAATTGTAATTTATTCCCGTTCGTCCCACCAACAAAATCGGTGGGACGATGGGAAAAAAAAATAACCAATTCCCGTTCGTCCCACCAGGGGGACGAAGTCGGTGGGACAAACGGGAATACACGGAAAAATGAAAAATCAGCCCTAAGGGCTGATTGTTCCACGCTGGTCCTGTCGCAAGGGAGGTCGCACCAGGCGGCGGCCGAAGCAGCGACACGAGGGGTTGCGACAATCGTCGAGAGGATCCGGCAATTGGGACTCGAGGTGGCCTTGCACAAGTCTGAGGCCATGTGTTTTCATGGTCCTCGGGAGAGACTGAGATGAGGCAAAACGCCGGGACGTAACTCCGCTGCCGCAAGAAATCACGGTCCAGTTGACAGAGCTCCGGCGGGATCTCATAGCGGCATGGAAAGTGCGATTGTCGCAACCCAGTGCTGGGTACGCCACAATTGCGGCGATAAGTCCCCTCTTTGAGGAGTGGCTAGAGAGGTGCCACGGCGCCCTCACCTTCCGCCTGACGCAGGTCCTCACCGGACACGGTTGTTTCGGCATGTTCCTGTTCAGGATAAAGCGGGAGGAAACGCCAGGGTTTCACCACTGTGTGGATCGCCCGGAGGACACGGTGGAGCATACGGTGGAGGTCTGCCCGGCTTGGGCGGGGCACCGCCGGGTCCTCGTGGCGACGATCGGTGGCGGCGATCTCTCGCGTCCGGCCCTGGTCCAGGCCATGGTACGGAGCGAGAGTGCATGGGAGGCCTCGAAGTACAACACCAACAAACTCCCCAGCGGCACAGCTGTCTGTTCTAGAACCAATAGCGCTAATGGATAGATAAGTTACCGATAAAAGTGCCTCAGAAACCGGGCATGAAAGCATTGGAATCGATACATACACCGTTAAATTTAGATCGTTTTAATCCTTAAAAGGGGTCATTGTACTCATCATTATGAACAACTTTTACTACGGGACTAACCCTGAAATCATGAAAAAAAAATCACCTGATCCATACATTATGCGAGTTATGCGAACATAAATCTATTGATCAACTGATTTTTTTTTTAACCGTCTTCTGAGTAGGTTCTCAATTCGGATGTTTGTAATTTTTTTTTGTTTTTTTATGTTTGTTCGCGCATAACTCCGTCGCTTGCCAACAAATTTGAAAAATTCTTTTTTTGTTGGAAAGGGCATACTTCCCAAATGGTCCTATAGAAATTTCATCAAAAACGGTTCAGTAGTTTGGGTTTTAAACCAAAATTACTGGTAAAAATTACAATTTAAAAATGAAAAATAAAAACTTTTTTTGCAAAAAAATACAACCGACTTCCAAAAACGCCACTACAGAGTGAAAAATAACTTTAATTTCGGAAGTCGGTGGCAAACAACAAAAATGCGAACCCGACTTCCGAAATTAAAGTTATTTTTCACTTTTTAGTGTCGTTTTTGGAAGTCGGTTGTATTTTTTTTTGAGTGAGAGAGATGAGTACAATGACCCCTTCAATCAAAATTTAACGGTGTAAATGTGGGATCGTATGGTGCAATAATAATATACAGGATAATTTTTTATTCAGTGCGTAAATTTTCACAGGGTGTTCTACCCATGAATATGAACAACTTTCACTATGGGACCATCTCTGAAATCACAAAAAAAAAAATCAGCTGTTTCTTATAAAAGTTCAATACCTACTCGACCAAAATGTATGAATCTGCTGATTTTTTTTTCGTGATTTCAGAGATGGTCCCATAGTGAATGTTGTTCATATTCATGGGTAGAACACCCTGTAAAAATTTACGCACTGAATAAAAAATTATCCTGTATGTAGTTTATTCAAATCAGCGGTGTCAGGTAGTACACCTTTTTTTTTTTGAGGATGGGAAATCATCAAATAACCCCTCCCGCTCTGGGTGGAGCAGGAGGGAGTGTCAGACTCTTACTGACTAAAACCCACCCGTGTTCCTTCCTTAGCCCTTTATGTTCCAGGACAGCGGTAACCCTTTCGGACAATCCCGCTACCCTGGCAGGCTTCGGCCCTATCGGGCCCCGTCACTCAGGTGGTACTTTGCTGTAATGCCAATAAACGCATTTTTCTTTCTTTATTTGTATTGGTGAAAACTTCTATATTAAAAATGAAATTTGGAAGTTACTAGTCGTTCTATCGTCGTACATCGTTAGAATATAACTCTTAATTATGTATGTACACCATGTATCGTTCCGTGCACACACGCCATGTTCCTTTTCCCTATTTCTCTCCCTTTCACTCGTATACACCTTTCACTCTCACCTGAAGTTCCTTTCTACTCAAAATTTCATTCATTCCACATACAGCTATTTATGTATATCTGTTTCTGTCGTGAACCTGAAGCTGAAAAGTTTGTTTGTTTTTTGTTTGAACGCGCTCATATCTGAAACTACCAGGATTTGAATAATTATTTTCGCAATTGGTAGCCCATATGTTGAAGAAGGAAGAACATTATGCTAGGAGCCGAGCAAAAATAAAAAAAGGTGAAAAAACGCTAAGCATAAACGAAGTAATAGCGCGGACGGGCGATGCGATGCGATGCGTTAGCTCGGGGCCCGAGGGAGATTTATTAAAATATGGCGGTTATTTAGAGTATTATCTATCTTACGAAGTCGCAGGCAAAGGTTGTCTTATATAATTAGACAAAGTGGATAACATGTTTGAACTATGAAGAAATATGGGGTCATCAAATCTTAGTGCCCATTATTTTTTATTAGTCATTTACTTAATTTATTAAGGACACACTCACGCTAACTATGTAAATTCTCCCCAAGTACAACTAATCTTCAAGCATGGAGTTTTATATAAAAACGATCGGAAAGACGCGTCGTAACTCACCTCGACAAGGCCCGCGACCATAGATATAGGATAGAATTTCTATGCCCGCGACGCTGAACCTGTAGTTTTAAATTCGGCCCTAAATAATTCCGATACAGCCTGTCCCTTGCTGCCCCCTCCCAGCGACGCCCTAAGCGGAGGTCCGTACCCCACAGGGGGTGCCCTTAGCGTGTAGCCACATAATTTTTAAGTTTTTTAAGCCCTGCCTGGAGGCCTTAATTTATTGAGGCATCCACAGGCAAGCCCGGTTAAGCAGACGACAACCTCATAGGTTGAACTGCGAGATGGCATATCGAAAAAAATAAAAAAAAAACGGTCAAGAGCTAGTCGGACTCGCGCACCGAGGGTTCCGTACCATTCTGATGTTTTCTGAAAAAGTGTGCTATTTAGAGACATCGTTTTATTTTTTTTGTAATCTTTACGTAAATTCCTATCACATAGAATAATTTCAGATCTTTCTCTATGCAAACTTCGAAGATAAGGGGGGGGGGGGGGGGGGGTGTATTTTTCCAAATTTCAATACAAAGACATTTATTCGTCGGATATGGTAGGTACAAAGATAGTTGGTACATAATGGATAAATCCGACACATCCGCCGCTAATAGCAACATACGAATATTTACAATGTGAACCTAATGTTACATGTGGGTATAAAACCTAACTTATATACTACTTATACCTACTCTAGTAAACAATACAGAAGACTTATATACTATGGACATTATTTTGTTCTCTAATATACAATATAAAATAAAATAAAAGCACAACAATAACAAACATTTCTATCATACAACTAAACAAATCAACCTTACTATTAAAAAAATATTATTTACTTGTTTACCCTTATAATCAAAAAATTATTATTTATTTATTGAAACATGCTTGATTTTTTCGTTCTATTTTCGTCCGATTAACTGCGTGGTACAACTAAAACTATTATTAAAAATTTTATCGATTTATACCCGCGCGCTAGGGGTAATATTTAGCCAAGCGCTTAAAAGGTTAATGTTTATAGTAATCGGTAGTTCAGTGAGTAAAACTGAGTCTGCAGCTCCGTTTAAATCAATAGATAAGATCTCGCCTAACTTAAGTTCACCTTTTACCTGTGTGTCACATTTTTGACACATCCTGTTAATTGTTTCATCAAAACAAATTGCTTCTTCTAAGCTTGTTATTCCAAAAAACTTCAAAACATCCAGGTTAATTAAAATAAATACATGGTCTCTTTTCCAGTATATGTAATTACAATTTGTACAGATTTTCCAGTATTGAGCACTTGTAAAATATTTTATACATATTTTTTCAAATATATAAGCCACGTTGCAACTGCAGTCATTATTTTGGAAAAAGTATTTGATATGTCTGATCTACAGTTGTAAATTAGCTCTATATCATGTGCTCCATTCAAGAACATAGAAATGTATCATGAGCTGATCTGATGATGGAGCTGGAAGATGGCCATAGGAACTCAGTAATTGAACGACACAACCCCATGGAGTTTGGGCTCATATGATTCGTCTTGACGAGTACTTTGGTGCTAGATAGTAACCAGCGACTGATTATAGAGCTGGAAAATGGCCATAGGAACACAGTAATTAAACGACACAACACATACACACATTATGATTGTAAAAGAAAAATAATGAAGGTGTAATATGCTAAATAATGTTCTTTAATGTTCCATCTAAATGATTTTGATCATCTACTTTTGCTGTTGACTGTACCTAATGGTATTTTTCTTATCAGGTTTAAATTATTTATAACTTTTTAGTTCTTTTTATTAACAAGTAATAAAAGCTTGTTTTTAAAAAGTTTTTTTTTCATTTAATTTTTTACCTATTATATTTTAAAAACATGCCTTCGTAGATATGCAATCATGGTCACTCTACTTTCTCTCTCTTACAGTTTCATACTTAAATATTTCAGTGGATATCTCCTAAAATATGAATTTCACCGTTATTTTCGCCACATTTATCCAATTTATGTTACGTTACCTGTCGATTAGTACTTTAACTAAGCTTGAACCTATTGGTAGCGGGATCGTCCGAAAGGGTTACCGCTGCCCTGGAACATAAAGGGCTAAGGAAGGAACACGGATGGGTTTTAGTCTGGAAGAGTCTGACACTCCCTTCTGCTCCACCCAGAGCGGGAGGGGTCATTTGATGATTTCCCATCCCCAAAAAAAAAAAAAGCTTGAACCTATTTTCAATAACGAAATAAACGTTTTGGTCATAGCATCTCAGTTTTTTTTTTTTGCAACAAATAATTCATCCAATTTTATGAGTTGGCCGCGCGGTTGAAATGGACATTATTTTAGGCATATTGCCGTCCGAGCAGCCAACTAAAATCGACTGTAACAAATTATTGAACCTATTTTTTTAGTATTTTTCTTGTTTATTCGCTGCAACAAATTAGCAACTAATTGTCCATATACATAAGCCTCTATTAACTTGATATTTATGGTGAGATACCTACCTACCCATAACCTGGAAACTAAATATAGCATAACTTTTTGTATATTTACGTTTTGATGCTTTTTATTTTTGCAACAAATACAACAAATTAAGACCTTTCTTTTGATGTATCATTCGCCTATCTGCATTATTAAGTTTCTGTGTAATCACAGGCGATGACTACGGCAAGTGGCGGTTCTAGCGGCCAACTATTTTTGGTCATAGCATTTCAGTTTTTTTTGCAACAAATTCAGGAAAAGAGGTGTGTATAGTAACAAATTACCACTAATTCCCGGTAAAGTTTCGCGGTTGAAATGGACATTAGGGTTGTGGGTTGTTCGAAAGAGTTACCGTGGCCCCTGGCACAGGTAATTGAAGAAATACGGGTAGGTTTTAGTCAGTAAAAGTCTGACATGCCCTCCCGCTCCGCCCAGAGCGGGAGAAGTTATTAGATGATTTCCCACCCAAAAAAAAAGGCCTTCACCTTCATTTAAATGAGGTGTTCTTACGTTTAAAATAAGCTTTACTTTATAGAATTTAAGAAATTGTAGTTAACATAAATAGGTAGTTAATTAGTTTAGTTTTTTCGTTTTTCTTTTGTAGTTTGTAATTTTTAGTAAGAAATATAATAATTGTATATATTGTATAAAATGTTTGTATGAGTTTTAAAATATAGACTACAGTTGTCTGAGATAAGTAAATTATTATTATTATAATAAGGCTCTTTTAATTATTTATCTAACACGGAGGGGGTTAATAAAGAGAAAAATAAAACGCCTACTAAAATTATAACTGCAACCTGTAACGTTAAAGCGACAAGTAACTATTCAATCTAGTAGGTACATGGAGAAGGGACAATAAACTCCATTGACACCCTTTTAAATAGTTTATTTGTCAAAAAGGAATGCAGGAGGGTAGGGAAGTCTTTGCCTTGCAGCGGTAATAATCATCATCATAATTTCAGCCGAAAGACGTCCACTGCTGGACATAGCCCCCCCCCCCAAGCACCTCCACTTTGACCGGCTCTGTGCTTCTGCCTCACCGTGGCCTTGGCTGCTACCGTAGCCAAGGGTAGGCGAGCCGCCGGGTACTACGGGCCAAGTTTTTTTTTGTGTTTGTCATTCGTGTGGTATGCCATAATCGCCACGCTTGGCAGGCGGGTTGGCAATCGCAGTATGGTGGTAAAATGCATGGAGGACGCTGCTGCCCATTCTCCGGTACGTCCCTTAGTCACCTTTGCTTCGTGGTGCAGTAATAATAATCAATAGGAATCAAGCTTTATGCTTAAGTGTGCACTTCATGGCATCAATATTTTCAATGAATATTAGATGACAAAAAGCAGAATACCGCGAAAAACTTCACTCGAGGCAAACTCTGATGGGTAGCGGGATCGTCCGAAAGGGTTACCGCTGCCCTGGAACATAAAGGGCTAAGGAAGGGACACGGGTGGGTTTTAGTCAGTAACCGTCTTATTACAAAACGAGACATAACTTTAGTTTTAACCTCTGAGCCGGTATTTGTTTTTCGAACTTTATTTCGATTTAGAGAAAGTTCTTTATACAAAAATGACAACTTAGCACCGAACTAAGTTGTCATTTTTGTATAAAGAACTGTATTTCTATAACAGTTAGGTTCTTAATTCAATAACTGACGCGGTGGTTTAAACCTGACATAAAGAAAAACCTTGTTTTGTAATAAGGGGGTAAGAGTCTGACACTCCCTTCTGCTCCACCCAGAGCGGGAGGGGTCATTTGATGATTTCCCATCCTCAAAAAAAAAAAAAAGGCAAACTCTGATGTGGGCTGCCTCAAGAGTGGTCACAGACCATTATACACTCAGAGTTATTGGTATACTCTATTGCTAACTGTGGAGGCTTCTGTATTTAATAGCTGTAAGCCACCCAAAGACAATAAAATAAAATAAATAAAATAAAAATAAAACATTAACAACCTCTCACGACTGTATTACTTACATCAGAAACAACAACTTTTGTTCTATGTCTATTATTTATTCATCAGATTTTAATTCATTAGATATAAAAAGATTTCAATTCAACGAATTGAAATAAAATTCGATTTTCTGTTAAACACAATGAAATAATAATGAAAAGATTTCATGTTTTTTTTTGGGGTCAACGATCGCTGATAGTTTTATTATTTGAAGTATGAGTTGAAAAATTCTGTTTTCTTT
The DNA here is from genome assembly GCA_951799955.1 of Apamea anceps. Lineage (NCBI taxonomy): Eukaryota > Metazoa > Arthropoda > Insecta > Lepidoptera > Noctuidae > Apamea > Apamea anceps. The sequence continues at coordinate 3,477,181 of OX637528.1, forward strand.
TGTTTTATCGTGTTTAGGTATCGACACGTCTAAGGAGTTTATTATATGTCGGAGAAGGTATGTCTGTCTCTCGTTAACATCAGGCATATTTTAATTACTGTGGGCGTACCATGGGTAGTGTTGGTTATAGCACAATAGATAAAACGGTTTGCAGTTCAAATCAGATTACAGTTCACGAACAAGTCACACTAGCGAATCACACACTGTAGGTACACAACTCAACGAGACAGTTTCTGAGCACATGTTGTTCGTACGATGTCCAATGTTTCGATGATCCCGACAGCTCTGCTCACACCGTTCTTGTAGCTGTAGCTCACCATCCACCCCCACGAACTCAGGCTAGACTCTGTCTACGCCACGAGATGGCGCTGGCGTTCCGAATAAACGAATAACTCCGACATATATATTTTTTTAAACTGTTATTTCAATTGACTACACAAATTGCAGTTGTTGACTACACAAAAAAAAAAAACTCTTTTCGATATTGATACTCATCATGTCTGCGGAGTTTCGCTAGCTAATTTAATTTGAATCGGCCCTGATTCTCTTGTTGACAAACTAAACTAAATTTAAGTTCTGTGCATCTTTTTCTTTCTATTTCATTAAGAAAAGGACAGAAGATAAAATATTAGTTTAGTCCTGTCAAATTAAGATACTCCATAGACAAATTAGACGCGATTAAAAACATGGCTACTAAAAATACGTCAATTTACGTCAGGCGCTGACTAGTTTGGCAGGACTAAACTACCTATACTTATCTTCTGTCCTTTTTTAAATTAAAAAGAAAGAATAAGATGCATTGAACTTAAATTTAGTTTAGTTTGTGAACAAGGGAATCAGCGCCAATGTATAGGTAAATAATATTCAGCACATTATTAGGTAGTTATTCGTAAGCAACATTTTAAAAGAGTAAAGGTGGAGTTTCTTGCCCGTTCTTCTCCATAAGAAAACTACCTTTTGGAAGGGGCGACTAGAACCAATTCTATTTTACTGTAATTTTTGACGTTCAAAAGTGCCTTTTACGAGTATGTGCCTACTTGAAATAAATTATTTGACTTTGACAACCCAGAGTCTCAATCAATCAATCAACTCAGTCTATCGCAGTCCAATGCTGGACATAGGCCTCTCCCAGGCTGCGCCACAACACCCTGTTCTCCTTAGTCATCCAGTCTGTCCCAGCCACCTTCTTTAGGTCGTCTAGCTGGGGGACTCAGAGTCTAAAAATCCGCTATTACTAGGATCCTAAACATTACTGGCGAAATGTGGATATACAATAGGTACAGACGCCAGCAGGTCAAGCTACCCGAAACTGTCAAATTTTCCCAATCAGCCTTGAACCTTAATGCGTCAATGATAAAGTTGAAAATCTATTAAAGAAATTTGACAGATTGTAGTAACTTGATGTGCTGGCGTCTGTACTACACCTCTGCCTGCCGCTTCAGGGTGTACTGGCGTGATGTTTTGTTAGTGTTTGTTTCTGTCCAGTATGTTGGTCAGGTGTAATCATAGAGAAGTGATGGCAGTGTCGTGTCACCAAATTACACGGTGCTCGACGTTTTAGTGTTGTGGTCGGTGTCGATGTCGATAAATCCTACTAATATTATAAACGTGAACGTTTGTGAGGATAGATCGATGGATGGATGTTTGTTACTCTTTCACGCAAAAAGTACTGAATGGATTTTGATGAAACTTTACAGTCACATATCTTATACTTACATTAGAATAACATATAGGATATTTTTTATCCTGATATTCCCACGGGATCGACACTTATGCTGGCGAAACCGCAGGGCGCCACTAGTATAATGTATTTTTTTAAACTTTACTGGAATACACAGGAAATTTTTTAACCAGTACGAATTCAGCATATGATTCCAGACGTAGCGTATTTCGTCAGTTATAAAAAAAATCAGTTGTTTCATAGAAAAGTAACAACTACGCGGTCAAAATGTATGGAACAACAAATATATTTTTTTAGAACAGACGAATTTTTAAGGACGGAAATAGAGGCTTTTGTAAAATTGGATACCTACTAATTTAAGTTCCCAACAAAATTAAATATTAACTTTGGAATATACCAAGAACCAACTGTTAGTTTTTCCATCAGAACCGGTCAATCAAAATATTTTATTTCACATAAACCTACTTATGAAACGTCAGAAGCTAGGTGCACGGTTCCAATTGGTCGTTTCCTATGAAGAAGAGCCGGCAAAAAACACCACGGTTACTTTTAAAAATAATTGGCTTTTACATGTTTTCAAAGTACAGTAGGTATGGGAGGACAGCGTAGGCCTGTCAACAAATACCAGGTAGAGACGCCAGCACATCAAGCTATTACAATCTGTCAAATTTCTTTAATAGATTTTCAACTTTATCCCTAAAGCATTAGGTTCAAAGTTGATTGGGAACATTTTACAGTTTCGGGTAGCTTGATGTGCTGGCGTCTATACTTGATAAAATAAAAAATGGTCTACAGATCTAAAGAGTACAAAATGCTCATATTCACAAAATATAAAAGAATCTATCAGAAGAATAAATAAAAAAAAAAATTTAATAATAAATATAAAAATCTATTAAAACCAAGTCATATGATTGCCATTAAATCCACTAAAACCGTTAAACCAAACAAGTTAGTGTCCATACAACCGCGATAATACGAAAATAAATGAAAGCAGTCTGGTAAAACGAATGCATAGGAGTACATTGAAACTATAGAATAAATTCTACAAACGAAATATAAAAGTGACTTTTTCAAACTAACTAAATGGTAGTGATGAGCCGACTATAGGATTTGCCAATTTTTGACTAAACTATTGGATATATTTGACTGATTCTTCGTAAGCAGAATGGGAACGTCATGAGATATACGAAGTTTCATTATTTGTCGTTTTGTCAGTCAAAGTCACAGATTTATTTGCAGATAAATATGGTTACAAAAGTTCTTACAATAGTAGTATAATAGTAGCTTAACATATTCAATCATAACATACTTAATGATATGCAAATTATTGGTATTGGTACAATTGGATCATTTAGATTTGAACTGAGAATTATAATTATTATATAGTATGGAAGGGATTCTCAGTAAAGCCCTTCTGAAGCGGACCATTGGAAGTTCTTTAATTTGGTTAGGAATCTTGTTATAAATCTGAATACACATAGGATAGCAACTTCACCGTCGTCTCCACATTGTATGAGACAAGAACACTTATTGGACAGAACCCTTTTGACAGGTTCTGGCGCGGTAAACGAGATACTAATAATAATAATAATATCCTTGGACATTTCACACAGCGCCATCTAGTCCCAAGCTAAGCAACCTAATGCTTGTGTTAAGGTAACAAGATGGCTGATAAACTACTTATATACATTTTTTTTTTTTGTAAATACATACTTATTATACTTAAATAGAAAAACACCCTATAAGTATCTACTATACTATAGAAGTTTTATTGTTATGATGGCTATATAATAATGATATTCAATTTCTTGGTCAATCTTAGACATCGAAACCCTACCCCTTTTTGTCTTCCAGTTTATCTGGACGCAGCTGATTGTCAGTATTATAGATGGGGCGGCCGCCTGTCTGACCTCCACAGCCGAACAACAGACGATTAGCCCTACGGTGATATAGCAATTACGTGGTCGACTGTATCTACGTGTGCGTAAATATATTATGTGATACCATAGTAAAAGCAAACAAGTACGACAACTTCATACATTCGCACCGCGCGCGGTTTGTATGTGAGCGCGCTCGTACGTATGCGTCGTCGCACGCACACACTTACAAAATTTATCGCTGCTAAAGGTGCGCCAGTCCTGGCTGTCGCGCCCGCGCACGCTTCGCCGCTGCCCTGCTGCTCGTAATAAATAATTTGTACGTGTACCTACCTACCTCCTTTAACTACAAAGACTTCATAATTTTATTTGAATAAATACATGATTCAGTAAAACCACGTTTTTATTAGTCATATATTTCGATCGTAATTTTTCAAATAACTAAACAGATAACATGACGTAGGCAATGAAAAAAATGTAGTCGGCTCTGGTCTATGTACTTACACACGGCTACACGTCAAGCTATACAAAACCAGTTTGTCTTGGCCTCACTTTGCATGATATTTTCTCACAATGAACGGTCAGCTAATACTACTGGTTTTGCATAGCTTGATGTGTAGCCGTGTGTAGAAAAAATAATTTAAAAAAACTTTGTATTAAAGGTCCCTGATGCTTACCCTACAGGGGAACATTGTTTTTTGTATAGAGATTGACTATGCATTTTTGACGATTGAATAAAGTATAGTGACAGCCCTACGAGTTTAGGCTATTATCGCTCGCTCGGGGCTTGAGTTGGCGTACTTGTTTGCTTTTACTATTAAAAGCAAACAAGTACGCCAACTACTAACTACTACACTACTATACTTTATTCAATCGTCGTTTTTAGGGTGATACTTACCACTTCTTACTAAAAAAGTCTTTCGAATAAAATGTATGCTTTCATTTGTCTGTGCGACCTTTCTCAAGATGAGTGCGTAACCAAGAGTCTCAATAGTAATTCTAAGCCATCGTACCGACTCGACGGGTTATTAATTTCGCGCACTGCATTTTCAACGCTCTTCTCAGCACCGACAGTTGAAAATCCAACAGTCTGTTTTTTTTTGCCGCACTGGGATACGCTCTGTGGGATTCTGAATGCTCGGCTCAATACCAAGAGTTGAAAATCGAGTGTGCCATAAAAAAACATCGCGTTAAAAAGTCGCCCGTACGAACCTGCATCCTAATTGCGTAATACATTATCAATTTCAATCTGAATCATTTTGAAGGATATTGCTAATCCATTGCTTCATATGGTCGAAAAATGATTTTGCTCAACAACGTAAATAACGCAATGAATGTTGTTGAACTGTCAAAATGAAACAACTACTGATAGTCATTATCTGCCTAGCCTTTTCCCAACTATGTTGGGCTCGGCTTTCAGTCTAACCGGATGCAGCTGAAGTAACGGATGCAGCTGACGCGCATGGAGCGACTGCCTATCAGACCTCCACAACCCAGTTACTGGGTAATATGATACCCCGTAAAGACTGTCAAAGATCCACGAATGACAGCCGGGACCAACTGCTTAACGTGTTTTCCGAGGCACGGAGATCTTGGTATGTGAAGATGGTCACCCATCCACGGACCAACTGCGGCAAGCTTAGCTTAAACTGATCGATCGACCCGAGCGGCTGTTATTACTTAGCCACAAGACCCCATTGCTACTGATAGTGTATTACGCCACTACCCCGCTGGGCTAAATTACGTTTGCATCGCTGACGTGACGTTTGCGAAAATAATATTAAACTCAACCCATGCACGACCGCACCAGCCTTGGAAAGATCTGTAGCAAAAACAGACGCTGCGTGAGAAATTTTTCCGTGGATACGTTCTTTTTTTTTTTGTTGATTAAAGTGATGCTATAAATAATGATTTATATATTATCGCTTTACGAGTTCAGTGGCGGTAAGGTAAACAAAGTGATTTTGCGGATAAAATGTATGAAGGATCGTTTTATTTTTAACCGACTTCTAAAAAAGGAGGAGGTTCTCTATTCGGATTGTATTTTATTTTAATGTTTGTTCGCACATAACTCCGTCGCTTGCTAACCGATTTGAAAAATTCCCAAATGGTCCCATAGAAATTTCATCAAAAACGGTTCAGTAGTTTGGTTTTTAAACCAAAATTACAACTTAAAAGTGAAAAGTAAAAACATTTTTGAAAAGACTTCCAAAAACGACACTACAAAGTGAAAAATAACTTTGTTTCGGAAGTCGGTGGGAAACAACGAAAATGTGAACCCAACGACACCGACTTCCAAAATTAAAGATATTTTTCACTTTTTAGTGTCGTTTTCGGAAGTCGGTTGTTTTTTTTTTTTCAAAAAAGTTTTTATTTCACTTTTTTATTTAGGATCTCCAACAAAACTTATAGTTACTGCTATACAGTGTGGGGACGACAATATGTCAATGAATGATACACTGCCAATTTTAAAGCATACCACAAAAAAGAAACATCAAATCTTTTTCATTTTTATTTTATTGTGTTTCGATATCGATACTCATCACCTCTGCGGAGTTTCGCTAGCTAATTTAATTTGACCCTCTATAGTCTGTATCATCATCTGCCTGCCTTTTCCCAACTATGTTGGGGTCGGCTTTCAGTCTAACTGGATGCATCTGAATACCAGTATTTACATGGAGCGACTGCCTATCTGACCTCCACGCAAAAATTATCTGAAAGAACTGCACCCTAATTGCGTAACACACAATCAATCGGAATCAGAATCATTTTGAAGCAAATTGCTAATCCATTGCTTCATAAGTTCGATAAATTTGTCGGCTCAACACGTAAATAACGCAATGAATGTTGTTGAACTGTCAAAATGAAACCGATTCCGATTGATCATGTGTTACGCAATTAGGGTGCCGTAGTCGTAATCTCATGTGTCATGTGTCTCATGTGACAATCAGTGTCAAACCTTGTCAAAAATGTTGGTAGGTATCTAAATTAGGTATTTTTGACTGATTGAGACTGATTAGAATACGAACGTTCGAAAATATACTCGAATGAGTATTTGACTAGTTTTTCTTTCGAAACCAATAAATAAGTAAAACCATAGTAAAATTAAATATGTTGAAATTTTTTTTTTAATGCCGAATTTGTAAGCGATTTAAAGCCTACGCTAGACAGAGACAGCACTGCTGCAATCTGACGTCACAACACAGGACCACCATAGTAACTTCGCGCCATTCAGTACAATGATAGTTTTCGTTTCGATTGTTTTCACAAAACATCTTTTTAACCGACTTAAAAAACGGAGAAGGTTTTTTGTTTTTATTTTTAATAACATCTTTAAAATAAGTTTTATTTCATGTATATATTTTACAGTAGTTAAATACCCTACTGCCTCTCCGATTTGTTATAGCTTAGGTGGTTAACGACTTGGATTCATGACAGATTGACCACTCACAAAAAGGAGCTGAAAAAGATAAGACACAAAGTAAGCGTCTCATACGAATGTAAACTTAATTCGTAGAACATTAGTGTTTATATTCGTATGAAAAGCTTGCTCACACCCGCTTATACGAATACGAACATTAAACGCACATTAAATAAGGTTCATATTTGTACCTACTAAGCAAAGTAAAGTCAAAATGTGGTCTGTGAATCTTCCTCTATAAGCAAGACCTTTGCCCAACTGTGGGGCAGTATGGACTTTTATAAAGGTGTTACTGAAATATTAGTACATATATAATTATTTTAAATCCACATTTACATTCACATAAATTATGACTGCACTGGCATTCGATAAACGGAGCGTGTTAAATTATGCAACCGGCAAATGCATCGCAAAATCTTTATCGTTTTCATCCAGCGGTATGCGCAGTGACTTTGTTTCAGTTAAAAATATTATCGATTTGCGAGGTAAAAACATATTCCTCGACTTTGGGAAGAAATAAAATATAGCAAAAAGTAAAAATCTCACAAAATTTGGTAGAATACCTACTTTATACTTCTGGCTGTCGTTTGTTAAATAATTTTGTAAGAACCCAGCTTTTGTCCGCGTGAAATTTCTTGTTTTAATATAAAATATTATTATATCCAATGACACTCGGAAATATTGTAGCTTCCCATTCATCATCATCATCATCAGCCTATAGCAGTCCACTGCTGGACATAGGCCGCTCCCATTGCACGCCATTCCACAGATTCCACTCCACCTAACCTGAGGGCGTCCCACCTTACGTCTACCTATTCGCCGGTCTATCCTTTTGTTTTTTTTTTTGGGTGGGAAATCATCAAATGACCCCTCCCGCTCTGGGCGGAGCGGAAGGGAGTGTGTCACCCGTGTTCCTTCAGTTGCCTGTGCCAAGGGCCACGGTATCTCTTTCGAACAACCCGCAGCCCTGGCGGCATTGGCCCTAGCGGGGCCCGTCAGTTCGTGCTGACATCTCTTTGAGGCGCGCGTGGAACACAACGCGCCGTCGACCCGGGCCTGGTCCTTACCGGGCGGCGAGCTGATTCGCGGTCTATCCTCAAGAACACTTCTACCCCAACGGTCATCGAGTCTACGGCCATGGCCACTTCAGCTTCCCATTAGTGAAAGAATTTTTCCTCTTCACAATATAATAAAAGTATAGATATAATGTATAGATATAATAATAATAATATAGTATAGATAACCTTATTTTTTACCTGCAATGTCTACGTCATTTTGGTAGCATTATTTTTATTCTGTAACAGTTATTTTCATAAAATTACATTTTTGAAAATAACCAAAATGTATGCGAAAACGTATCATAACCAATAATTTGTAAAATAAGTAATTTACCAGTACTTACTACTACTTACGAGCACTGTTGCACAAAAATCTGAACTTCTCTTCAAACCAAACATGAGATTTTAATGAAAAAAATTCTGCTACAAAAAAACAAAAGAAAATTCATATCGATAGTTTTCCGCTGCCACTTCACTAGCCATTACCTTGTCATTCAGTCGGCCATCTTGGATAGTTTATTTGAAAATCGAACGCCGGCGGAAGCGCGCGATACTGTCATGGCGCGCGAATGATCGTAGTGAAAACAAATCATTATTTTTTTATGAACAAATTACTTAAAACACTGTTTTGCTGTGATGCTAAATTATAAAAAGTTAACTAAATATTATATTTGTGGTGTTGTGTAGTGTTTTAAATATTAACAATTAAGGTAAGATTTAAAAACATTACTTGGCAGGAAATTGATTAGAAATCCGCGAAAAACAAAACATTGAAAAATTATGCGATTAGATTTCTTATCGACATTTGACATGTGGTAATAGAGTTTGTTTACATTAGCACAGATTTTCAACACTTCGAAAACCTAAGATAAATCAATAATTAGTAACTCCTTTTGAAGTGTATAATTATTGTTTAATACTCCGCCAAACACAATAAGAATGAAATTTCAACCACAGACATTGTATCTGTCTTCCATAGTAACTGTAATAAGTTAACTCGTCACTGAGTTATAACATAAACATTGTGATACCAAGCGCACATAAAACCGGTTAGTATTTATATCGACGAGTAAGTACCGTGAAAAAGGCTTAGATCTTGAGGATGTTACAATTTTCATCGCTTCTTGTGTTTTTTTTTAAAGACATATTACATCACTCATTTGTCAGACATGGTAGGTACTGAGTTGGTTGGTCATAATCAGCCTACAACGTTCCCACTGCTGGGACACAGGTCTCCTCTCTGTGAGAGGGAGTGGGCCGTAATCCACCACGCGGGCCCAGTGCGGGTTGGTGGATGTCACATGTCTTCGATTCTTCACTGGACCACCACTGCTTTCTATTATGATGAGTTGGTTGGTATATACTTAGACAAGTTCAGTACCCTAATAGCGTAACACACTCAAACAAAACCTGGATAATTTTGAAGGATATTGCTGATCCATTGATGGTCGAAAAATGTGTCTGCTAAACAACGTAAATACCGCAATGAATGTTGTTGAACTGTCAAAATGAAAGCGATTGCTACTAGTAGTCAATTACCCCGCAGGGCACATCCGCCGCTGAAAGCGGGGTACGATCTTTTTTTTTTGTTCTTAAGTTAGAATTTTTAATTCTGTCGACGTATCTTTTTAGGATTCCGTGGCTAAACGCACCCTTATAATTTCGTCATGTCCGTCCGTTTGTCTGTCTGTCATAAGCGTGTTTGGTGTCGTTAGATCCCATAACTATAAAGATTAACCCCTTTATTTATAAATGTTGCTTGAAGTTAAGTAGGTACTTATTAGCAACTGTTTAACCATACATTATTGACGTTTAAACGTCTCTTAACCTTAAGCAACGTTTATAAATAAACACTGTGGTATGATGTTTCTAGACTTTTTATAAGTCAATTTTTTTTTTGAGATATTTTTGATTACAACAATTACAACTTTTTTGAAATTCAAACTTATTTTTGCGGTCAATAAAATCACATTATTCAATTCGAATTATAATAATATATTTTATTATTTCTCATAGTCACAAACACAGTACAAGGTCTATTTATTTATTTGTTAAGGAACGTCACACCAACAGCTTGAATGTATAATATATCTTATGTAATAGATTACAATAGTCTCGGTCTTACACAGTCGCCAATTATAGGTTTACCAGCGATCTCAGAAATAAGTGATCATCATACATAATAATAACAAAACTAAAGGCTAGAATTTAAAAATTATGGCAGAATACTTCTTAAATTTAATATTAATAACAACAAGTTAAATAAAAAGACGAACAACATTGCAATTTTTCCCACTTACTTCATAATCAGCCCACAACGTCCCCACTGCTGGGACAGGCTATGGCAACATAATCAGCATCATGTTAAATAATTATACAATTTATGTTTGCAATAATTTTTTACTGATCTACGTAAATGCTGTACTTGTACGAGTATTTAAACTTTTTTGCTACATTTTCCGGTTTTGTCTTCTCGACATAATATTTTTTTATTAATTATATAGTTATTATCATAAATACTTGTTTTTCGTACAAGTTCAAGGGCCCCAGTATTTATTATTTTCCGGTTTCTGGTATTCAATGTTTTTCATACGGTGTTAAAATTTTGCTTATGAGGTATATTTTGAAATGTTTAAACTGATCAATAGATTCGTGAGGGAATTAACCTAACGGCCACCGTAGGCGCGGGCTTGCAGACGGCGAAGCAATGGGTGGCTCTAGTTCTCTAGAAGTTTTTTAAGCCCTGGCTGGACTCACCCCGACGAGGCCCGCGACCATAGATATAGGATAGAATTTCTATGCCCGCGACGCTGAACCTGTAGTTTTAAATTTGTCCCTAAATAATTCCGATCCAGCCTGTCCCTAGCTGCCCCCTCCCAGCGACGCCCTAAGCAGAGGTCCGTACCCCACAGGTGGTGCCCTAAGCGTGTAGCCGCTTAATTTTTAAGTTTTTTAAGCCCTGGCTGGAGGCCTTAATTTATTGAGGCATCCAAACCTCATAGGTTGACCAGCGAGATAACATTCAAAAACAAATTTCGGAAGTCGGTGGCAAACAACGAAAATACGAACCCAACGACCCGACTTTCGAAATTAAAGTTATTTTTCCCTTTGTATTGTCTTTTTTGGAAGTAGGTTGGTTTTTTTTTCGTATTTTTTTTTTCACTTTTGAATAATCCACACCAAAATACCCTTAAATCTTAATGCATCCCATGTGAATTTTATTAAGCCATCACTGAAAAGTCATAGGAAAGCAAACGACGCCGACGCTCTCGTTAATTTGAATTTTTACCAGTAATTTTGGTTTAAAAACCAAATCACCGAACCGATTTTGATGAAATTTCTATGAGACCAATCTGAAAGTATCCATTCAAATAAGAAAGAATTTTGCAAATCGGCTTATAAATAACGGAGTTCTGAGGTAAAAGCATAAAAAAGAAGGAAATGCAACCGTCGATGTATCGGCACTAAGGTGGCAAATTTCTCCGTGCACATCCTGAAGCTAAGGGGGCCTGCCTACTCCGAAGTGCAAAGTGCGAATGTTCGGATCGGACCGACACATGGCCGAATATTATTGAAAAATGCGAAAAAAGTTCGGACCGGCTCAGTTGGGTCGGGACCATAGTCAATATTCGAAAGATGGTGTCAAAAACGCTCTTTAGCAGAACACACGAACTGAATTTCATAAAATAAGGTTGCAATGACGTCACACAGAAGATCATTTCGTTGTCCGTTTGTCTGTCCGTCTGTCAAGACCCTTTTCTCTCAACGTTCACAGTCAGAAGGCCAATTCTCGTAATTTAAAACGTTCAAAATCTAATCACAGTCTCATCTCGGAGACAAGCAAATGTCAAAAACTTGTCAAAATGTAGGGAAATTAGAAGTATTTTTGACAGATTGAGACTGAGATCAGAGTAGCGGGATGGTCCGAAAGGGTTACCGCTGCCCTGGAACATAAAGGGCTAAGGAAGGAACACGGGTGGGTTAGTCAGTAAGACTCTGACACTCCCTTCTGCTCCACCCAGAGCGGGAGGAGTCATTTGATGATTTCCCAACCTGAAAAAAAAAAAAAAAGACAGATCAGACTGTGAACGTTTTTAAAATTACGAGAATTGCCCCTCTGAACTCGGTCTCAATATGTCAAAAATACCTCTAACTTCCCTACAATTTTGACAAGTTTTTGACATTATTATTTTCACTGAGATGAGATTGCGACTAAATTTTGGACGTTTTTAATTACAGGACCTGGTGGCCTACCGCGAGTTCTTAACGCGATTCAATTTACGCTCAGGGATCGAGATGGCGCTAGACGACTTGTATAGCTTTGTCTCTTTCCAACAGCCTAAACTGGATCGCGTTAAGAGCTCGTGGTAAGGCCTCTGGTGGCCTACCGCGAGTTCTTAACGCGATTCAATTTACGCTCAGGGATCGAGATGGCGCTAGACGACTTGTATAGCTCTGTCTCTTTCCAACAGCCTAAACTGGATTGCGTTAAGAGCTCGTGGTAAGGCCTCTGGTGGCCTACCGCGAGTTCTTAACGCGATTCAATTTACGCTCAGGGATCGAGATGGCGCTAGACGACTTGTATAGCTCTGTCTCTTTCCAACAGCCTAAACTGGATCGCGTTAAGAGCTCGTGGTAAGGCCTCTGGTGGCCTACCGCGAGTTCTTAACGCGATTCAATTTACGCTCAGGGATCGAGATGGCGCTAGACGACTTGTATAGCTCTGTCTCTTTCCAACAGCCTAAACTGGATCGCGTTAAGAGCTCGTGGTAAGGCCTCTGGTGGCCTACCGCGAGTTCTTAACGCGATTCAATTTACGCTCAGGGATCGAGATGGCGCTAGACTACTTGTATAGCTCTGTCTCTTTCCAACAGCCTAAACTGGATCGCGTTAAGAGCTCGTGGTAAGGCCTCTGGCCTTAAGACTGTGAACGTTCTTAAAATTACGAGAATTGCCCCTCTGGTATTTCCATTATGTTTAAGACAAACACTTCTGCATCCGCTTACTGGTATTTCATAAAACAATGGGCTACAAACATACAGCATTTAATTCTGATCTGTAGGCTCGTGCGCAATTCGCCGCTAAATGACGTATCATAATTAATAACATAACATCCTGCATGTTTCTCCGGAGGGTTAGACAGATTTTGAACGCGTCGGTATTGCACTTTTCTATGAAACAACTGTTTTTTTTTTTGTAACCTGCGTAAAGGGCTTTGAAGTTCTGTGACACTGTCGCGCCATTTTAAAAATGGCGGCCACACATGAGACCTACATAAATCGACTAGCTGCACCCCGCGGTTTCACCCGCATAAGTTTCGATCCCGTGGGAATATCGGGATAAAAAGTATGAAATATGTTAATCCTGGTGTTAACTATCTTTGTGCCAAATTTCATCCAAATCCGTTCAGTAGTTTTTGCGTGAAAGAGTAACAAACGTCCATCCATCCAAACAAACTTTCACGTTTATAATATTAGTAGGATTGTTAGGAAAGCTGACATCAATGCGAACAGAAAACACTGATAGTCTCTCTGCCTACCCCACTAGTGTTCGCATACCCACACGTACAAATCCATGAGGCTATAATTTACTTGCATTAGCGCATCTACCAACAGATTATACGAATGAAGGCTATTGTGCTCCATTTTATGTAATCGACCAGATTTACTTGAACTCTAGGTACCGTTTATAAACAAAGAATTCATTGGAAAAGCCTAAAGCTATCAGAAGGCTAATTCAGGTAATTATAAACGTTCTTAAAATTACGAGAATTGCCCTTCTGATATCGCTTCAGAATAATCAGCCTATCATGTTCATGCTGCTGGAACACAGTAGGTATCTGGCCTCTGTGAGAGGGAGCGGGTGAAGTTCGCGTGGGTGGCTGACGAAGCCACGCAAGCTGCAGAAGTCTGAAGTCTTTGAATGGTTCTAGGAGAAGCCGGTTTCCTCACGATGTCTTCCTCCACCGTTTTATAGGAGCGGTGATAAAATAACTTGTAGAAAGTAAAAGTGCAGCCTGTAGTACGTCAGTGCCGTTACTAATGGTTCACCATTTTCTAATATCTCCTGAAATCGCTTCAGTCATTATGAAAAACCTGTAAGAGGGATCTTACATTCGTACTCGTTATTCGACAATGAGAATGGCGGGTTGAGAAGGGCTTGTGGCTAAGTAATAACAGCCGCCCGGGTCGATCGATCAGGTTAAGGTACACTTGCCGCGGTTGGGCCGTGGATGGGTGACCATCTTTACATATCAAGACCTCTCCGTACCTAGGAAAGCACCCGTTGGTCCCGGCTGTCAATAGTGGATCTTTGACAGTCGTTACGAGGGTTGTTAAGCCCGAAAGTCTGACAGCCAATTTTACCAAGGGGTATCGTATTAACCAGTAACTGGGTTGTGAAGGTCAGATAGGCAGTCGTTTCGTGTAAAATACCGGTTTTCAACTGCATCCGGTTATACTGGAAGCCGACCCCAACGTAGTTGGGAAAAGGCTAGGCATGTGATATTCGACAATGACACAGTTAATAAGAATAAAAGCCAAACCCTACCTTCCACCAACCCACACTGAGTCCGCGTAGTGGATTATAGCCCACTCCCTCTCACAGAGAGGAGGCCTGTGTCCCAGCAGTGGGAACATTATCGACTGATTATGCTATGCCATTCCCTAAGCAAACACGTTGATCCAAGATGTGGTAATAAATATTGAAAAGAGTATGCTTAGATAGTTGTGTTGAGAGGATGAATGAAAGGCGACTCATCATTTCAGCCGAAAGACGTCCCCTGCTGGACATAGGCCTCCCCCAAGCACCTCCAGTTCGACCAGTTCTGTGCTTCTCACATCCAACGGGTTCTTGCGGCTTTAAAAAGGTCGTCGGTCCACCTTGCAAGAAGCTTTCAAACGCTACGTCTTCGTATACGCGATCTCCTGCCCATATCCCAATTTATTTTTGGTCGGCGCAACATGTCTTTTTCTTCCATACTTCTCTATTAGCCGCCATCTCGACAGTCACCCCCTTTCTAACCATATCATCATTCACACAGTCCATCCATCGTTTCTTTGGTCTTCCCCTACTCTTATAGCCATCGACATTCATATTCAAAACTTCTCACGACATTCTCCTCATTGCATCATCGGAGGTATGGACGTAAACGAAACAAAAGGCAGTATGTAAAGATCGAAGCAGATGGGGTTCTATAATTTCTGCCTACCCCCATGGGCAGGAGGTGTGAGGTTATGTAGGTATGTATGTGTATTCCCAACACGGGAAAACCAGCATGAAAATACGAAACTTCATTAGAATCCGAGCATTAAACGAAGGGTCAATTTAAACTGGTTGATGCAACCAATCCGTCACGCAACTCAGTTGAACGATAGGCATACGTGTGAATTTATGTACAGTCACCAAAGGAGATAAGTATTAACCAGGGTCGTCGGATATAGTTGAAGTTTAATGAGAAACCGATGGATGTTTTAGAATAGAAATTAATTTGATAAAAATTAATTGTTTGTTTTATATTAATTTAATTTTATTCGAAAACATCCATCGGTTTCTTACTAAACTTTAACTATATCCGACGACCCTGGTTACTTATCTCCTTTGGTGACCGTACCTTGTAACATCCATTGTGTGAGTTTTACATGCTTTTTAAATGGTTCCAGGTAAGTAGATGCAATTTGGCTTGTGCTAAGTAACTGGCGCTCGGTTCGATTGATCAGGTTAAGCCACGCTTGCCGCGGTTGGTCCGTGGGACCATCTTTACATACCAAGACTCCTCCTCGGAAAGTACGTTAAGCCGTTGGTCCTGGCTGTCATTCGTGGATCTTTGACAGTCGTTACGGGTCTTCAGAAGCCCGAAAATCTGACAACAAGTCAGATAGGCAGTCACTTCATGTAAAAAAAAAATACTAGTATTCAG
This sequence comes from Apamea anceps, assembly GCA_951799955.1. NCBI lineage: Eukaryota > Metazoa > Arthropoda > Insecta > Lepidoptera > Noctuidae > Apamea > Apamea anceps. The sequence goes on from OX637528.1 coordinate 3,493,136, forward strand.
CTGCATCCGGTTAGACTGGAAGCCGACCCCAACATAGTTGGAAAAACGCTGGGCAGATGATGTTGATAAAAGTAGAGGCAGTTTGAACGACTTTTATCGGTTGACTTTTTTACCGTCTGCACAAAAACAGAGTATAAAATGTGATGTGTTCTATTCCGTTCATATTGTTGTTTTTTTTTTCACAATAAAAAAAACTCATTTTTTTAGTAGAGTACATAAGTTGTTTTTTTTTATTATTTTTCGTTTTTTTTTTAACCGACTTCTAAAAAAGGAGGAGGTTCTCAATTCGGATGTTTGTATTTTTTTTTTTTTTTTTTTTTATGTTTGTTCGCGCATAACTCCGTCGTTTGCCAACCGATTTGAAAAATTATTTTTTTGTTGTAAAGGGTATACTTCCCAAATGGTCCCATAGAAATTTCATCAAAATCGGTTTAGTAGTTTGGTTTTTAAACCAAAATTACTGGTAAAAATTACAACTAAAAAGTGAAAAATAAAAACTTTTTTGCAAAAAAAAAAGAACCGACTTCCAAAAACAACACTTCAAAGTGAAAAATAACTTTAATTTCGGAAGTCGGTGGCAAACAACGAAAATGCGAACCCAACGACACCGACTTCCGAAATTAAAGTTATTTTTCACTTTGAAGTGTTGTTTTTTTTAAGTGAAAACTTCTTTAGCGGCGTTGTGCACTTTTGTTGTGATGGGTAAAAAATGTTAAACTTGCGTCAGGACACGTGACCTGATCGAAAATTCGTAAGACGGAGCTCGCGTCAGGACACGTGACCTGATCGAAAATTCGTAAGACGGAGGGAGTAGACCGCATTCCAAAATATCAAAAATGCACAACGTTAATATTCAAGTTTTCACTTCTGCGGCACTCCCGGAGTTTAAACCCGTGTTTTTTTTTTTTGTTTTAATATGAAAAGTTTACTTTTTTTATTTTGTCTCTGCATCATCCTACGGTTGACTGATAGAAAATGCCTCAGGCATTAAGTCCGCCTTCGTGCAGTATTTTTTTTTTACTTTTGTTTACCAAAATTTACTTCAAATAGTAATAGTATGTATGGGTTCATTTCATTTTAGGTAGCGGTCGATGAACCCCAAATAAAAACATTTTTTTTTGGTTTTCATTTTATGTGTTTAGCTATCGATACCCATCACGTCAACAGAGTTTTGCTAGCTAATTTAATTTAACCCTGTATATTAGAGTGTTCAATAATATTTTTAGGAGTGCAAAATTGCCAATGTAACATACCTAGGTAGGTACGCTTATTTCACCACGGCTATTTAGATTCAATATCAGTAAAAGGTATGCAATTCAACAATCAATATAGCTTTAAATAATAATTATATTAAAAAAATTACGGTGTCCAAGCGAATCGAAATAATAAAAACCTGTCAAGTGCGAGTCATACTCGCGCATCGAGGGTTCCATATAGGTATGTAACTATGAATTTACGATTTTCGGATTTCTCTTTACTTGTGCATGTGTGTACAGTCGCCAGCAGGTCAAATTACCCGACACTGTCAAATTTTCCCAATCAACCATGAACCTTAATGCTTTAACGATAAAGTTGAAAATCTATTAAAGAAATTTGACAGACTAGCTGTAGCTTGATGTGCTGGCGTCTGTACATGATATTGCTTCTTGCCAAATTTCATGATTCTAGGTCAACAGGATAAGTTTTGATTCCCTTGCGAGTGTCAAAATATGAGCATAAACGGATCATATTTTTTTTTAATTGATAAGGTATTAAATGTAAATGTATTCCCTTTTTATAAATAAACGATTATTATTATCATAAACGCCCGTATCTTTTGATTGTGTCATCTCAACATAATACATTCGGGCCCACAGTTTTCCATTTCCTTTAATTTGGTTATAACGTATTTTTAACCAACTTCAAAAAAGGAGGAAATTCTCAATTTGGATATTAATAAACATTTATTTTATTTACTGTCGGGTATAACTCCGTCATATACGAGTACTATAGACGGATTTGGAAAATTCTTAAGGATAAGGTCTCAGGGCTGGTCCTATACAGGGTTATTTTTCAAAGACCAGCCTTTAAGGATGTGGTACAGACCATCAAACTGAACAACTTTCTCCATGGGACCAACATCGTAATCGCGAATAAAAATTCAGCCGTCCCATACATTTAGGTCGAGTAGGTATTGAAGTTTTATATGGGATAGTTGATAACATTTTCCCGATTACGCTATTTGTCCCATGGAGAAAGTTGTTCAGTTTGATGGTCTGTACCACATCCTTAAATTTGGCTGGTCTTTGAAAAATAACCCTGTATAAATTTGATTAACTTTGCTTGAGTAGTTTTTGAGTCAGCGTCAATAATACGACTTTTATCCACTTAGTTTATATTTACATAGCAAGTGAGAACAAAAACTTTTATACGAAAAAAAAAAAACAACAAACTTACAAAAATAAAACACTACAAAGTAAAAATTACGTTAATTTCTGAAGTCGGTGTCAAAACATGAAATTGGGGAATCAACGACACCGACTTCCGAAATTAGTTTTTTTTTAAATTAAGTTTTTTTAAACCAGAAATTTAAAAAAACTTAATTTAAGAAATTGTCATCTATAAAAAAACCCGTTTTACGATTTGTTTACCTTCAGTTAATCGCCTAAACCGATGCAGTATAGCTAATAACCTTAGAGTCGCTTTAGTACAACTACCAAATGAGTTAAAAACAATCTATTTTAAACGTTACAAAGCTTTTCTCCTCAGATCTATTTTAGTTAACACAAAACATACGTAGACAATAAACTCCAGCATTGTTTATGTTAAAAACTCGTCGGTATTGAAGTGATTGATTTGTGTGACACTGTGAGAAAGGGCTCACGCTGTCACACAAAGAGTCTGAGCTGATTTTTTGAGTTCTGTAGATACGCACAACTTTGGACCTTATTATTATGCCTAGGTCGTCTGTCTGTATGTCTCGGAGCTATTCAACCCTGCCTAGCCAGCCCTAGTTTGGACTTTCGGGCTTCTGACTACCAGTAACGACTGTCAAAGATCCACGAATGACAGCCGGGATCACCGGCTTAACGTGCTTTCCGAGCCACGGAGGGGTCTCGGTATCTAAAGATGGTCACCCATCCACAGACCAACCGCGGCAAGCGTAGCTTAACCTGATCGATCGACGCGTGCGGCTGTTATTATTTAATCACGGGATCCTCTCATAGGCATTATAACTATCTACTAAAGTATGCAGTAAACTAGAAGGGTGAGTAGGGTGGCTATTTAACTTTAAAGAAATGCTCCAATAAAATTAAATGGCCACCCTTCTTACGCGTGTACCTAAAGGGGACTACACACATATTCGAGTCGGCATGATTCAGTAAAGCCGGGCGGCGAAGTCGAATAGGTACTCGTATAATACATATATGCAGATTATGTTCTCGAATAGATTAGAAAAAATCGTCCACAGTTGCAATATTTGTAAATATAATTAATTTATTCATCGCTGCTTAGTTTTTAACCGACTTCCAAAAAAGACATTATAAAGTGAAAAGTAACTTTAATTTCGGAATTCGGTGGCAAACAACGAAAATGCGAATCCAACGACTTGGTAGTCTTTTATTTTTTTGTAAATATATTTTTATTAATACTTTGTATAATGGCTACATTTCAAGCTATACATTTTCAGTTTTAGCGGACCTGGCATTATACATATAGGCTTTTCGTACAATCAAAAGTCAACTTATTCTGGTTACGTACAGCTTTACGAGTACTTATAGTCGTGCGTACCCATTATAGTATAGTAGGTAACTTTGTATGAAGGTTTACAAAATATTTTAAAACATTTTAAAAGAGAAACTATGGAGTCGTTGCCTAACCTCCATACCGAACTAATGTATTAGAAGGGGCACATTTATTTATTTCAAGGGGGTAAATTTTGACGTCCAAAAGTGTATATTACCTAGCCTAAATTATGTGACTTTGACTTAGTTCGGGAAAAAACCGTTTGGCTTAATTCGAATTGTGCCAAGCCGACCCGAACATGATAAAGCGAGGATAGATGCTGAACATACTCGTACTTTACCGATCGGCACGAGCCGAAAGGAACGTGTAGTAATTGAAAACAAGAAAAGAAAAATAGGTTTATTAGTCACAAAAACACGTGCATACAAAAAAGAAAACTGCTTCGAATCGGCTCTGTTGTCAAACTCAAACTCAAAAACTCAAAGCATTTATTTCAATTAAACCATTTACAGGCACTTTTGTATTGTCAAAATTAAATAGTCGGTCACTTAGTCAAAAAGTTGAAGCTAGTTGCCCATTCCAAAACGTAGATCTCTATGGAGAAGAACGGGCAAGAAACTCCACGGACACTCTTTTAAATCAAGATATTATTACAAAATCCTGGGTACATTATTCAACAACTACCTGCCGAATCGAAAGTGCCGACCTGAACAAGTGTGTAGTACCCCTAAGTTAAGAAAATGCCAGATGGTCAGTTCTACTTATGATTGATTCTATGTACGATTTACTTAATGCGATTACACCAAATCGATTGGAATTAGCTACGAGATCAGTAGAACATTATGTCGACCATTTTAATTTACAAGTTTTATATCGGATAGAAATCGTCATGGTTTCGAATATCCTAACAAAACATTACGCCCGTGTTCACCGTAGGGTTATGTAGAGACGTAAACATGTGTTCGGGCAGCCCGAAGAATTGCCAAACTTATGTGGCAGTGGGCAGAGCACATTGCTCCCAGAACAGATGGCCGATGGGGCTGAAAGGTTCTGGAGTGGCGACCGCGTACCGGAAGACGTAGCGTTGGAATGCCTCCCACAAGGTGGACCGACGACTTTGTTTATGCCGCAGGAACCCGTTGGATGCGAGAAGCATAGAACCGGTCGAAGTGGGTGCTTAAGGGAGGCCTATGTCCGGCAGTGGACGTCTTTCGGCTGAAATGATGATGACGTATACATGTTTTCCCGACTATGTTGGGCTTGGCTTCCAGTCTAACCGGATGCAGCTGAACTGACTGACTGCCTACCTGACCTCCACAATTCAGTTACTGGGTAACCCGATATTCCTCAGTAAGACTGGTTGTCAGACTTTCGGGCTTCTGACTACCCATAACGACTGTCAAAGATCCACAAATGACAGCCGGGACCAACGGCTTAACGTGCTTTCCCAAAGACCTAAACAATGTGTGTGGTGTATGAATTAATGCACATTATAATAATAATAATAATAATATCCCTGGACATTTCACACAGCGCCATCTAGTCCCAAGCTAAGCAACCTAATTCTTGTGTTATGGTAACAAGATGGCTGATAAACTACTTATATACATTTTTTTTTTTTGTAAATACATACATATTATAGATAGAAAAACACCCAGACTCGGAACAAATACATGTAGGTCATACAAATATTTGTTCCGTGCGGGAATCGAACCCGCGACATGCAGCGCAGCAGTCAATCGCTTAACCACTGCGCCAACCGTGCCGTCAAAGATTATGAAACTAGTTTGTTCAGAATCGCTTACTGAATTGATTTCTGTCATTTTAAAAATATGTGATTTCTGTGTGATCTGTCACACTTCCGCTTTCCGTGCACAAGTGTGTGCGCAGCGGTGCGGACACAGGTGCACTATCTTCCCTCATTCTCATTGTCCGATGGGACGGCAATCCGACACGACTGGAGAGATCAGGCGCAGGACCAACGGCTTAGTCTCCTTGACAATTCAAAAGTGCCTGTAAATGCTTTGACTTAGAGTTGAGTTTGAATCTAACACGCTTTGGAATGGGCAATTAGCTTCATCTTTCTGACTGGCCGATTCCTTGACAATTCAAAAGTGCCTGTAAATGGTTTAATTGAAATAAATGTTTTGAGTTGGAACTGCGCTGACCACTGACCTGCATCAGGTGAGTTGTCAGCTTATTTGCCATTCAATTACATCAGTTAACGTCACCATTTTGCGTATTTGTGTAAATAATTAATATCAACATCTACCGAACATCGTGAAAATACAATTTTCAGTACAAAAGAGTGGTAATTTTATTTAAAAGTACTTACTTTTTCCTTCTCGAATTGGTGCACAAATTTATCACAAATGATTTTTAGATAATATAATAATATCCCTGGACATTTCACACAGCGCCATCTAGTCCCAAGCTAAGCAACCTAATGCTTGTGTTATGGTAACAAAATGGCTGATAAACTACTTATATAGGTACATTTTTTTTTTTGTAAATACATTCATATTATAGATAGAAAGATGGTTGTGGTGACGTGGAATGGTCATAATACAGATATGTAGATATGTGAAAGATGTATCTGTATTTAAATATGTCTGTCATCTGCCAGGACGCCGACCCCGAGTCGGCGTCCTGACGCGACCGGCCGACTGGCGTCCCTTGACGTTACCCCTTTGTACTCGCAAGACTGGCTATAATAAAATCAAAATCAAAAGTCATTTATTCAAATTAGGCTGAGAATCAGCACTTTTCGAACGTCAAAATTACAAAAGACAGTCCCCCAAAAACGCCCGCCCTTCACCACTTCCTAGTGCTATCGCTGGGAAGAAGAAGTGGCGCAACAAACTCCCCAGCAGCACAGCTGTCTGTTTAGTTATAATATAGTTGCTTGTATACAATACTAGGAACCTATGTTCAGTAATGAACATTACAAGAAACTTAAATTATTAGCCATATGTCAGCTAGCCACGCCAATATACCAAGAAATATAATAAAATATACTTTCAGGTTTCTGACTACCCATTACGACTATCCCAGATCTACGCGGCTTTGCGTACGTTCCTTAGCAAGGAGAAGGTCTCGGTATGGAATGGATGGTCACCCATCCTCAGGCCGATAGCGGCAATTGTAGCTTAGACTTAGCTTAAGCTAATCGATCGACAAGCCATGAGCCCCTCATTATTCACTTTCAAATTCATCATCTGCCTAGCCTTTTCCCAACTATGTTGGAGTCGGCTTCCAGTCTAACCGGATACAGCTGAATACCAGTATTTTACATGGAGCGACTGCCTATCTGACCTCCACAACCCAGTTACTGGGTAATACGATACCCCCCTTGGTAAGACTGACTGTCGGACTTTCGGGCTTCTGACGACCCGTAACGACTGTCAAAGATCCACGAGTGACAGCCAGTACCAACAGCTTAACGTGATTTCCGAGACACGAAGGGGTCTTGCTATGTAAAGATGGTCACTCATCCACGGACCAACCGCGGCAAGCGTAGCTTAACCTGATCGATCGACCCGTGCGGCTGTTATTACTTAACCACAAGCCCACTTTCAAATTGACCATGAATTTAAACACTATCTTTAAACTATGTACTTTAAACACACGAATCTTCTAATACATAGAATTAACTTACAAGCCAAGTAATTTCAAGGAGAAATTACCATAATTGTGTATCTCTTATGCATATTACATGAGGGAGTCTTTGATATTATCTATTTCTAAGTATATTGTTTTATAACCTTCTTTTATATACATAAAATATATACGTGTGTACGCACGGCTACACATCAAGCATAACCAGCATAAGCTGACTTGCGATGGTACGAAAACCTATACAATGGGAGGTCAGCTAAAACTGGAAAAGTATAGATTGATGTGTCGCCGTGTGTACGTACAGAGCTATAAGAATCATTTGACGTTCGAATGACATTAACGGGGAGGCATATAATCAGCATATAATGTTCCCACTATTGGGTGGCTAAGTAATTACAGCCGCACGGGTCGATCGATCAGATAAGTTACGCTTGCCGCGGTCGGTCCGTGGATTGGTGACCATCTTTACATACCGTCGGAATGCACGTTAAGCCGCTGGTCCCGGCTGTCGTTCTTTCATCTTTGACAATCGTTACGGGTCGTCAGAAGGCCGAAAGTCTGACAAGCAGTCTTACCAAAGGGTATCGTGGAATGCAGACAGGCAGTCGCTCCATGTAAAATATTGGTGTTCAGCTGCATCCGGTTAGACTGGAAGCCGACCCCAACATAGTTCGGAAAAGGCTGGGATGACTGATTGGTTGACCCGACGTTTTGTTAGGATTGGTGTAGTTTATTTACTCCCCAGACGGAGTAGTAGGTACCTATCCATGAGGATTTTTGGTGGTCTGGTGAAATGCAGCGCTGGGGCGGCACTGGGGCTCTGTCTCGTATATGGTCTTAGCATTATGCTGAGTGATGGCCGTTTTGCGTGAATGTGACGCATGTTTAACTTGTTTTTTTTTTGTGTGTGTTTTGTTCTTTTTTATGCGTCATGTTTGCCGCAAATAAATGAATTTTCTTTCTTTGTAAATGTGGGTGTACTATAGATATACCCCTGCCTAACCCTCCGGGGAGCATGCGTGATGTTATGTATGTAAAATTATCATGATTGTGTACTATTCTGGGAATAAAAACCATTAGTTAAATGCCTTGCAATCAAAATCGATTATATGTACAGACGCCAGCAGGTCAAGCTACCCGAAACTGTCAAATTTTCCCAATCAACTTGAACCTTAATGCTTTGGCGATAAAGTTGAAAATCTATTAAAGAAATTTGACAGATTGTAGTAGCTTGATGTGCTGGCGTCTGTACTTTGGTAGCGGTAATTTATGTGTAATAAGTAGTTTCCGTACTATTCGAAAACTGATTATTAACAATCGGCCGGCAAATTATGCTAAAACTGGTCTGTAATTTTACATAATTTACAAAATTATCAATCAACTCAGCCTATTGCAGTCCACTGTTGGACATTGGCCTCTCTCAGGCAGCGCCACAACACCCTCTCCTCCGCCTTCTGCATCCAGTCTATCTCAGCCACCTTCTTTAGGTCGTCCGTCCATCTAGCTGGAGGGCGTCCCACACTACGCTTGCCGATACGCGGTCTCCACTCCAGGACTCGTCTGCTCCAGCGGCCATCGGTCCTTCGACAGGCATGGCCAGCCCACTGCCACTTCAGTTTGCTTACTCCTGCAAGCTATGTCGGTACCTCCGGTTGTTTTCCGGATAATTTCATTCCTGAATTTATCCTTCAAAGAGACTCCGAGCATAGCTCGCTCCATAGCTAGCGACCTTGAATTTGTGGACCAGCCCTACCGTGAGTGTCCACGTTCCGGCACTATGGTGCCGAATCGTAAAACGTAATATCACGCCGGGCAGGACGCACTAGTTGGAGACCTTAGTCTTAAAAAAAAAGTTAAAAAATTATAATGTTTTCAAATTAATTATATGTCGTCATCTTTGTTATTAAAATTACGAGTCGCATTTCGCCGACCGCAACATAGTTGAAAAAAGGCTAGGCAGATGATAATGATGATGAAGAGTCGTATTTCCCTGTAAATTGTAACTTCACTAACGCTCTTATACACCGTTAAATTTTGATCGTTTTAATCCTTAAAAGGGGTCATTGTACTCATCATTCTTAACAACTTTTACTACGGGACCAACTCTGAAATCGTGAAAAAAAAAATCAGTTGATCCATAGATCTATGTTCGCTTAACTCGATATAATGTATGAATCAACAGACTTTTTTTTTCACGATTTTTATATATTTAAAATTGACGGCGCCGATTCCCTTGTTCACAAACTGAACTAAATTTAAGTTCAGTGCATCTTTTTCTTTCTATTTCATTAAGAAAAGGACAGAAGATAAATATTAATTTAGTCCTGTCAAATTAGTCAGCGCCTGACATAAATTGACGTATTTTTAGTCGCCATGTTTTTAATCACGTCTAAGATGTCTATGGAGTATCTTAATTTGACAGGCCTAAACTAATATTTATCTTCTGTCCTTTTCTTAATGATGTAGAAAGAAAAAGATGCACTGAACTTAAATTAAGTTTAGTTTGTGAACAAGGGAATCGGCGCCAATGTTCTTCTTGCGTCGTATTTTAAAACAAAAGAGTTTCTTATCATATCGCGGTAGTAAGCTGATATAGCACGTTTTTCATTCAAGAATAAGTTCCACCGTCCACTGTTACGCAAGTGTTGATACACACGAGTGACACGCGATTTATACCTTATCATCATTCACACAGTCATGGATGCGCCTTCACTCACCCTGGCCTGACAGCCCCGACATCACTTTGCAAGTTTGCAACCCAAATTGCGCAAGACGAACGCTTAGAGGAGTTTGCGCAGGTAACTTCAATTGGATAAGCATAATCAGCCTTATGCCCACTGCTGCTTAGTAACTGAGTTGTGGAGGTTAGATAGGCAGTCGCTCCATGTAAAATACTGGTATTTATAATATGTATGTATTTACAAAAAAAAAAAAATGTATATAAGTAGTTTATCAGCCATCTTGTTACCATAACACAAGCATTAGGTTGCTTAACTTGGAACTAGATGGCGCTGTGTGAAATGTCCAGGGATATTATTATTATTATTATTTAGTTGCATCTGGTTAGACTGGAAGCCGACCCCAACATATTTGGGAAAAGGCTAGGCAGATGATGATGAATATTATATCCCACTGCTGGGACACAGGATTCTCTTTCTGTTAGAAGAAGTGGGCCGTAATCCACCACGCGAGCCCTTTGCGAATTGGTGGATGTCACATGCCTTCGAATTTTCGGTTCTAGGACATGCCGGTTTTCTCACGATGTTTTCCTTCACCGTTTTAAGAGCAGTGTTGATGAAATAATTTACACAAAGTAAAGTGCCTGCTTGGGTTCGAATCCACGACCTACAACTCGTAAGCCGCGGCCGCTACCACTGGGCTATTACTGCTTCACACTTGAATTGAAATTCCTAGCAATTTTGATGACGACTGTGTGACCATGACGTCTTTCTCAGTCGTACGTACACGCAAACATACTCACGATATCGTCGAGCAATATACGGCGGCGTCGCGACGCCATCTACGTCATGTCGGCGCCACCCATAAAGCTGATACCAAACGCTTCTCTTTTTAACCGACTTCTAAAAAAGGAGGAGGTTCTCAATTCGCATGTTTGTATTTTTTTTTAATAAACATAAAAAAAAAATACAAACATGCGAATTGAGAGTTCACGCATAACTCCGTCGCTTGCCAACTGATTTGAAAAATTCTTTTTTTGTTGGAAAGGGTATACTTCCCAAATGGTCCCATAAAAATTTCATCAAAAACGGTTCAGCAGTTTGGTTTTTAAACCAAAATTACTGGTAAAAATTACAACTTAAAAGTGAAAAATAAAAACTTTTTTGAACAACCGACTTCCAAAAACGACACTACAAAGTGAAAAATAACTTTAATTTCGGAAGTCGGTGGCAAACAACGAAAATGCGAACCCAACGACACCGACTTCCGAAATTAAAGTTATTTTTCACTTTGTAGTGTCGTTTTTGGAAGTCGGTTGTTTCATTCGTCATTTTTCACTTGAAGTGAACACAAAATGAATTTAAAGTGAATCATTAATTATCATAACCACATAACATTAAATTCCTGCCTACCTATTCTGAAAGCCAATGCACGCCACTGCAATGGAATGAGGAGAGGCACGTTAATTTTTATGTAATTTTGCCAGTGCGTGGAATCAAACAAAAATGAAGGTTTACCAAAGTCGTTCTCTTCAACTTTATTATTAGTATACAGTGTGACTGGTAATTTGACGTATTCGAAAGAAAGAAAAACATTTATTTAATTTACAAATCAAATCAAATCATTTATTTTTGCAAACATGGGTAATTGGTACATACCTAGATGTTTTCTTAAAATATAGTCCTTCATTTTCTACCGTCTCATGGGCATGCAAATAATATTGAATTCCAAAATAAAACAGATTCTATTGACACCGAATAAATATAAATGTCAAATTATTAGAATTACAACAAAAAAATAAAAAAAATAAACAGACTATTATCAGTAGTAACATTTTTCCAGTAATGTCAAAAAATAATTAAGTATGTCAAAGTGTCAATCAGAATAAAAAGTGTCAGAATAGGAACATGTATGTCAATCATAATAATAGTTTATCAATCAATGCAGAGATTTATCACTAAGGAAGTCGTCAATTGTGTAATAGTTTTTCTCAATTAATATGTGGTTTAGTGCCCGTTTAAATTTTATTACAGTCATATTTTTTATCACATCAGGTACTTTGTTATAAATGCGTGGGGCAATACCAAAAAAACTTTTCTGCATAAGTGCGGTTTTACATTTCACTTGGCATAGTTGGTTTACATATTTAGTCCGCATCGGATTTTTTCGAACTGCTGACAGTTTTACAAACAAAAAGTTTTAACACAGACTAAAAGACACATAATACACCAGATATATACATCAGATAGCAACTAATAAAAAACAAATAGAAAGTATAAAGACCGATGTAAGAAATTAGCAGGAAAGTGTGCCTCACGGCTGCATCAAAACGGCCCAGTTCAGCAAAAATGCCAGACAATAGTGCCTGACGCTGGTTTTCAACTGAACCTGATGTGTGAGATGACGGATGTAAATCAGTTTTACACTGCAACGTGGCGTGTGTATGCATACTTAAATAAGATAAATATGTAATATTCCTTCCAGGACGTGTCAGTGGGACTAATTTGCAACAATTAAGCACCCCATAATGCCTAGGCGAAAATTCATGGGCTTCGAGAAACCCCAAGTTCTATGTATTTTTGAAAAGTCCCCAGAATTTCTGACTAAATATAATATACTAAACTCTCAAATTGAATGGCCTTCATTGCTATTTTATTGGGTACCTAACCTTTTAATAAACCTTTAGATGTTACCAAATTCTCTAAAACATCAAACAGTTAAAAGTTACAGAAAGAGGTTTATTAACCATTTTCATAAATTATCTACATACATGAACTCTGACGCAAGTTATCTCAAAATGTTACCATCACATTAAGCGTGCAAATTATGAAAGACATCTTCATTTAATCAGCTATGTAAAGAGATATAACAGTTTAATAAATATTTAGAGGTGCCGATGAAACAGTCGATAATGCTGGCAAAGATCGAATTTGCAAATTGTTGAAATATTTAAAAATTATGTGATAATCGAATTAATTAACTGGTTTATGAGAACCCTTTACCTCCTCACCACCCACCACTCCGTTAGTCTGTGGATGGGTGACCATCTTTACATTCCGAGACCCCTCCGTGCCTCGGAAAGCACGTTAAGCTGTTGGTTCCGGCTGTCATTCGTGAATCTATGACAGTCGTTACGGATCGAGAAGCCCGAAAGTCTGACAACCAGTCTTACCAAGGGGTATCGTATTACCCAGTAACTGGGTTGTGGAGAACAGACAGGCAGTCGCTCCATGTAAAATACTGGTATTCAGCTGCATCCGGTTAGACTGGAAGCCGACCCCAACATAGTTAGGAAGACCACATAGCTGGTGGGAACAATGGCGGATTTTTGCTCATTAACTTCGTCCCCGGGCCGATTGTTTTCATCATCTAATTTGTTTCCGTAACCAGTTGTACATATATCAATTGTTAATGCATTATTAAGAGAAATGCATGGAAATAGCAGTTAATGCAATTTAATCGATGTCTGTCAAAATTGTATGAGCGAGAAACTAAAGACAATTATTGTGGATCGGCGGTGTAAGAAAAGGTGCTTTCGATGCAAATAGCTATCGGTAAAGGATTCTTTAGTTCAAGCGTGTTCCGGCGAACCAAGACATCGGCAAATCTTGGCATCGGCCAACCATTCATTCTATGTTGCGTTTTTCTGCGAAACGTGCTGTCGCTAAATAATGGTATCGCCTAATATTTTTTTCGTATTACCGTTCGTCGGTGAACCATGCTTTCTGTAGACAGTTATATCGTTCAAGGGTAATTCGATATACCGTACGGAACTCTAGGAATGTATATATGTAGATACTATACATTGCCAATGTAAACGTAGCTTCAATACAGAACTCATGGAGATATTTTTTACACTCTAGATAATACATAGAATGACCTACTTATCAGTCTAATGTTATAAATAACTAGATAGGCCATCGGTGAGCAATCTGTCATAACACTTTGACATTCGAAAGATAACCTTGTTTACTTTCGTCCGGTTAATGAAGCGAGGTGATTTTAATTATAAGATTAAATTGACTATGATAAGCATGGTATAATCAGACATTATATGCAACAAGACCCTCAACTATGCGAATAGAATAGAATACTTTTTATTATGTACAACATATAAATTACAGACATAAATATATAAATGTTACAAAGGGTGCCACAAGGGGCGGTCTTATCGCTAAGAGCGATCTTTTAAAGACAACCTTTGGATTGATTAAAAAGGAGAAGGAGAGACAAATACTGTAGGTAGTCTGTGGTGTACCATTTACATAATACAATAAATACATACAGTCGCCGGCACATCAAGCTACTACAATCTGTCAAATTTTTATAATAGATTTTCAACTTTATCGCTAAAGCATTAGGCTCAAGGTTGATTGGGAAAATGTGACAGTTTCGGGTAGATTGATGTGCTGGCGTTTGTACATAAATTATATTATACTAATCTAAATAAAATCCTACTAATATTATAAACGTGAAAGTTTGTATGGATGGATGGATGTTTGTTATTCTTTCACGCAAAAAGTACTGAACGGATTTGGATGAAATTTTATTTTATTTTATTTTTAATTTAATTTTAATTTAATTATTTTTAATTTGGCATACATATAGTTTACAACCAGGATTAACACATAGGATACTTTGTATCCCGATATTCCTACGGGATCGATACTTATGCGGGTGAAACCACGGTGCGCAGCTAGTATTATACGAGTATATAATAATAAACATGAAACAGGAGCAAATAGAATATAATGATGACGTTTAATTTTTTTTATTTTTATTTATTTATTACTTTAATTAAAACGGTTTAAAACCAATTACAGTAATTAAAGATACAATGTGTAAGGAGCGCGGAAGTGCTTTTTAGGGTTCCGTAGCCAAATGGCAACGGAACCCTTATGGATTCGCCATGTCTGTCTGTCTGTCTGTCTGTCTGTCTGTCTGTCCGTCCGTATGTCACAGCCGCTTTTTTCCGAAACTATAAGAGCTATACTGTTGAAACTTGGTAAGTAGATGTATTCTGTGAACCGCATTAAGATTTTCACACAAAAATAGAAAAAAAACAATAAATTTTGGGGGTCCCCATACTTAGAACTGAAACTCAAAATTTTTTTTTTCATCAAACCCATACGTGTGGGGTATCTATGGATAGGTCTTCAAAAATGATATTGAGGTTTCTAATATCATTTTTTTCTAAACTGAATAGTTTGCGCGAGAGACACTTCCAAAGTGGTAAAATGTGTGTCCCCCCCCCTGTAACTTCTAAAATAAGAGAATGATAAAACTAAAAAAAATATATGATGTACATTACCATATAAACTTCCACCGAAAATTGGTTTGAACGAGATCTAGTGAGTAGTTTTTTTTTAATACGTCATAAATCGTAACGTAACGGAACCCTTCATGGGCGAGTCCGACTCGCACTTGGCCGGTTTTTTTATCATAATTTTAAATAAAAGTGGACAGATTGAGCACGCCTTACCGACACGCCTTACGCATTCTTTACGTCAAAACTAATATTGCAAAAACAAAAGTCGCAAAAAAAGAAAAAAACAGAAAATGCTAAATATGTCACGACATTAGTTTCATTATTAGGAATTTTTCCATTAGGAATTGACCCAGCAGCAACCCGAAGTCTAGCTTTGTGCCTGGTTGATGGCAATAAGCTCGCCCTCTATTATATGGGACTTTTAGGCAGAGGTGTGTGGAAACGCCAGGAGGGGAGAGCCTAGAAGGACATGTAACCTTGTAGCGGTATCTACAACGCCACATGCGAACAACGCGTCATACTGACGTCACGCAAATCCTGCATCTCGCAAGCAGAGTTTACCGCGCAATTAGCATAGATACAATTTCCCAACATCAATCGTTGGGCAATTGCCCGCCAGACACAACACCCGTCTGGTCGGAGGATCCTCCCTTTTCTATGGAGGTTGAGTGAACTTTACACCCTGTTCCTCATGCCTCTAAAACCTTATTGGTGATATTCTTCAGATAGGTCAGGCGCGTAATACTCGCAACCGATTGTCGTATATGACCAGCGGGGCATTTGCGTAAGACATTATCAATCAGAATCGGTTTCATTTTGGCAGTTCAACAACATTCATTGCGTTATTTAAGTTTAGAGCAGACAAATTATTCAAACTCCTGAAGCAATGTATTAGCAATTTGCTTCAAAATTATTCAGATTCCGATTGATGGTGTGTTACACAATTAGGTTGCTGGGCCCCAATTCTGTGACATTCCCCGCAAAATCTTACCACGTGCAAACTTACTCCATATTGTGTCTTTTTAACGGCAAGGAATCGAAATGTCAACCGTGCGGACAACATGTATTTTGAAAGTTGAAAGTTCAAACCACGCCATTGTGTCATAGAGAACAGATGTCATGATTGACTAAGGAATTTTAGATGATCGTATGAACTTAAAACGAAGCAAACGGAGTGTATAAGGATCGCAGCAGGTAGCGATGTATCCTTCTGCGAATCTCTATAGGGAGAAGGTTTATGTATGTTAAACATGACTGGAGGACCTAGGACAAACTGTCCAGTTAGGTAGGTCCAACTTTGAGAAAGAGGTCAATTTATTTATTTTACCATTTATGTACACAAATATATAAATTGGCAATTAAAAACAGAACAGAAAAAAGGGTACAGAGGTGATGCTTATTTCATGAGAAATCTCTTCCAGCATACCTGAGATCCAATGGTCGAATCCAACTCGGCTGTGCAGCGTTCAGGAAGCTACGCAATATCTTCTCGTCCCACATACCGCAGTGTCTCAAGACGAAAGTCTTTGACCAGTTCGTGTTGCCAGTGATGACTTATGGCAATGAAACGTGGTCGCTCACAAAGGGCCTTATTAGAAGGCTTAAAGTCACCCAAAGAGCAATGGAGAGGACTATGCTTGGAGTTTCCTTGCGTGATCCCAATCAGAAATGAAGAGATCCGCAGGAAAACCAAGGTAACTGACATAGCCCGAAAAATTGCCAAACTTAAGTGGCAGTGGGCAGGGCACATTGCTCAGTTCATGATAGTAAACACAAAATATCATGCCACAACCGTCAGTAAACGCAACCTTCCATGTCACGGTTTAGATTTAAAAATAAACACACGTACGTAGAAATCTGCCCACCCTACGACGGGGAAGCAAACAGGCGAGACAGCTGGTATGGTCACACGACTGACCGTTGAATTATTGAAACGGTATCGATCGCCGGTAACCTTACCGCACGATTAACATTTAGTAGAGACATAGAGTTTGAATGGAGAAACGGCAGCCTGATTGACACGCGTTCTAAACTCCTATATACTGTTTTGGGACATTAAACCTTAGTACCTACTACGGTTAAGAGCCTTCATCCTGTGCGAGCTGGCAACGTCGGATTTTCAGTGATTTTTAGAGTTCCGTACCTCGAAAGGTAAAAACGGAACCATTATAGGATCAAATTGTTGTCCGTTCGTCTGTCTGTCAAGACCCTTTTTCTCAGGAACGCATGGAGGTATCAAGCTGGAATTTATAATACTCAGGTCTACTGACCCTTGGAGCTGTGAAAAATTAAACTTCTAAGCCAACGCAACAAAAAGATACAGCCGTTTATGCCGCAAATTTCCGCAAATTTTCGACCCTCGCAAGGGAATCAAAACCTACAAGAGTACTTCCCGTGAACTTCATCTTGAACTTCTTCTTTCATCTTGAAATTTGGTACGAAGCAACGTCTTATAGCACAGATAAAGGAAAAATTGCGAAAACTGTAAATTTTTAGTTACATCATATAATAATTTTTTTTTTAATAATTTTAAACTTACTACCTACAGATTTGTACGGAACCCTCGGTGCGCGAGTCCGACTCGCACTTGGCCGGTTTTTCATGATTATTTTATTAAATATCAACCAAAGTACTATTTTTTTACAGCCAAATACTAAATATAGTTGGTATTTATAAATATTTTTAATATTTAGGTACTCTTAAATAAACATATTTAATCGTAATAAATACTGCAAATAGAAAATAATTGACAATGTATCAATTTTTAACTACAAAATAACTACAGAAAAAATAGCATACGAACTTATAAATTACCAACGATCTAATACTCGGCTAACCCAGGTTATTTTAATTAATGCCTCTCATCTGGATAGGCCATGATTTGGCTTAGGACAAAAGATACTTTTACGCATTATTTTTAATACAAAAAGTAACCTATGTCCTTCCCCAGGATGGCATCTATCTGTGTGCCAAATTTCATCTAAATCCGTTCAGCGGTTTAGGCGTGAAAAGGTAACATACACACAGACAGAGTTTTTTTGATATTTATTTTTTATTAGCCTGTACTGTCCCACTCCTGGGCAAAAGCCTCCCCCAAATCCTTCCGGGAACTCTTTTCTCGCGGCACATCGAACCAGCCCTCGCGGTACGCGTCCAGGAGCTGCAGTCTCGACATTCATAGCGATCGCTTTACGACCGAATTCGGTCGCAAAGTCCCGGATTGACAGGTGTAATGTATGGAGTGACAGGACTTTAAGTAATTCGGTCGTAAAGCGATTGCTATGAATGTCGAGACTGCAGCCCCAGGTCGTCTCTCATCTCTTTCTGGGCCAGCCTCGGCGGCGCCGTCCATCTTCAGGCACCCATTGTGTGGAGGCTTTTGCCCAGCGGTCATCGTGCATACGGCTTAATAGGTCGTCTTTCGAATTAATAATAATATTAGTATGGATGGATTGTATAATATTGTAATGTGAAAATTTGTATGTTTGTTACTCAATCACGCAAACAAGGGTGAACGGATTTAGATGAAGTTTGGCACACATATAGTTTATAACCTGGATTAACACATAGGATACTTTTTATCCCGGTAAGACAACATCCACGCAAGCGAAACCGCAAGCAAAAGCTTGTTAGTAAATAAGAGGAAGTACCGGTGACTGAAAAGTTCATCGAAAAGAAATTGGTTGTCACGGTACTGGCAAGTGATGCAGAGGAAACAGGAATCAGAAAATGTCGTGAGATTTTTTTTTTTGTATTGGATGGCTATGTAGTAGGGGAAGACTGGGGGATTAGAATAAACGATGGATTGATTGTGTGAAAGATGTTGTGGCTAGAAAGAGGGTGACTCCTGAGATGACGACTGATAGAGAAGTATTGAAGAAAAAGACATGTGGCACCAACCCCAAACAAATTGGGATAAGGGGTGCATGTAAAAAAATAATAATTATATTTAGTCCGTCAGTTAGATTATCGAAAAATAATGGACACGTATTTTTTCTTTTGTCAATCAAACAAAAAATGACGAAGATAAAGCACGTCAAAATTTGGGAGTGGGGGGTCGTGACGTCACTTGCTTTTAAAAGTGTCGCAAGCAAGTCACGCGGAACTTTAACGGGCGATATCTTCATCATTTTTTATATAATTAACAAAAGAAAAAATACGGGTTCAATATTTATTGATAATCTAACTGACGGACTAATTAGATTTTTTTAGGAAAATAGCCTATTGGAGAGGCGTACGTCCAGCAGTAGACTGCTATAGGCTGGTGATGATGAAGGGCAAGAGATGATGAACGATGATGATGAAGGTTAACAGAATGATGTTGATGACAGTCAGGATGAGTGGTCACTGCTTTCTATAGGACATCTTTAATAATAGAGGCATCGCAGTTATGTTGCCATCTCGGAGACAAAACCGAAATAATTATCTCATATGCCAGCATCCTCATCAAACTATTATCACCCTTATAACCACTGAATAAGGTTGCAATCAGTCTTCAAGTCAACTATATTTTTTTTTCAAGGATTTACCATGATCAGCCTATAATATTCCCACTGATGGGACACAGTGAGTCACCTCCTTTTTTTTTTTTTGAGGATGGGAAATCATCAAATGACCCCTCCCGCTCTGGGTGGAGCAGAAGGGAGTGTCAGACTCTTACTGACTAAAACCCACCCGTGTTCCTTCCTTAGCCCTTTATGTTCCAGGGCAGCGGTAACCCTTTCGGACAATCCCGCTACCCTGGCAGGCTCCGGCCCTGTCGGGCCCCGTCACTCATGCTGACATCTCTGTGAGTCACCTCCTCTCGGTGAGAAAAAGTGGGCTGTAATCCACCGCGCGGGCCCAGTGCGGGTTGCAAGATGTCACATGATTGACATCTTCGAATGATTGATTCTAGGACATGCCGGTTTCCTCACGATGTTTTCCTTCACCGTTTTGAGAACAGTGGTGATGAAATACCTCTAAACGTTCCTTAAAGTTAAGTAGTGATCAGCAACTGTTTAACCATACAGTTTTGACGTTTGAACGTCACTTAACTTTAATCATCGTTTATAAATAAACCCCATAATTTACACAAAGTAAATCGCCTGTCTGGGTTCGATCCTGCGACCCACAACTCGTAAGTCGCGGCCGTTGCCACAGCCACCACTGCTTCCTGCGAGGATTTAAAGTTGTCAAAAAATAAAAGACCCGTTTTGACATTGACAGTTCTAGTAGTTAATACAGATCAAATTCGCAAAACACGTATTCGTTTGTATGAAACTGACAGGTGTCGAGAACGCATTCTCAAATGTCAAAACGGGCCTTTTATTTTTTGACAACTTTAGTTTGACATAATTTTACTCTGCTGTTATTAATTTGGGTGTGGCGAGCGTGGGTCGTGGCAGGTTAGGGACAGTAGGTAATTATAGAAGTAGCACGCACATATGAAATTAGGTGGTGTGTTTTTCCTAACATGACCCATTAACTAAACAAAAACGTTCGAAAACTCACCACATACGCACGCTTCAATATCGGATAGAG
Organism: Apamea anceps; assembly: GCA_951799955.1. Taxonomy (NCBI): domain Eukaryota; kingdom Metazoa; phylum Arthropoda; class Insecta; order Lepidoptera; family Noctuidae; genus Apamea; species Apamea anceps. The sequence goes on from OX637528.1 coordinate 3,513,951, forward strand.
ACATCTATAACTTCGTAACAAAATATTCGGTTATAAATAAACGCTACAAAGTGAAAAATAACTCTAATTTCGGAAGTCGGTGTCTTTAGTTTTTGTATTTCGTTTTTCACCGACGATTTCCGAAATTAAAGTTATTTTTCTCTTTGTAGTGTTTTTAAGGAAGTCCGTTGTTTTTTTTTTTTTTTTTTGTAAAACTTTTTAGTTGTGAAAAGCAATTTAATTGAATTTTGGTTTAAACCAAACTACTGAACCGATTTTGATAAAATTTCTATGCAACCAATCTGAAAGTACACCTTTCACATAAAAAAAGAATTTTGCAAATCGGCTTATTTATAAATAACAGTCCTGAGGTAACAAACATAAAAAAACACAGTCGAATTGAGAACCTCCTCCTTTTTTGAAGTCGGTTAAAAATAAAAACGTTTTTACAAAAAAAAAACGACTTCCAAAAAAACATTTTCGAAATTAAAATTATTTTTCACTTTGTAGTATTTTTTTTTTTTTTGTAAAAATGTTTTTTTATTATATTGGACAAATAATGAATAATAACAGACTGTATACGAGTTTCCCTTCTGCTTACTCGATTCTTTAAATCTATGGTAGCAGTTATGTATGAATGACATACCATTGGTTCGTTGTATTGTATCCTTAGATTTGAATGAAATAGTTGGCGATATGGTATTGTGAGTTTATAAATACGTTCTGAACCGTATAGCTTTAGGTTCTCACCCTTATTTTGCCCATTCTATTTTTTTTTTACTTATAGTCTATACGACATTTAAAAAATAAATGTCGCAGCGCTGGTATTCTGATAGGGCCCTCTGTAATGTCACGGACAGTTACAGCAATAAATAAATAATAAAACGGACTTCCCATGGCCCAAGGCTGGCTTTTACCGTGGCAATGCCGCCAGTCTCTTGGGTACATTACCAGCCGACAGCGATGTGGAGGAATATTTCGACGCAATATTTTAGTTTTTAATAGTTTTAGTTAGTATAGGATATTATATTTTTATTTTAATAATTTGTAGGTTATTTGGTATTAGAAGTTTGTAAATATTAGAGGAACTTAGCTGTCAGATACTTAAGTAACAATATTTTTAATTTACGTGAAAGGGTATAGTTGTAATAAAACAACTAATAATAAGTATATATGTCTAGTTCTAACAGCATCCTATGTATGTTGATGGAAAAGTACGACGCACCTTGGTTGTCGCACCCTGGTGAGGTGCTGCCCCAGCAGTCTCGACATTCATAGCGATCGCTTTACGACCGAATTCGGTCGCAAAGTCATAGTATAAAGAGAGGAAGTAGGCTATCTCCGGCACATTCCGCGACATAATTGCCTACTGTCTTAGGGTTGTCACTTTTTGTTAAATTTTAATTCAGTGCCAATAAATGGGCAAGGGTCGGGATGTTGTATTTTTTACTTGTATTGTCTGGGTACCTAAACGATGATGAAACCTTTCACGATGAAAGAAAGAGCGACGGGCCAGCAGACGGGCGGCGCGAGGCGGTGATGAGCACGAGTAAACGGTAGGTTACTGATAGTACTGTCACCAATTCATTAGTTTAAAGCCCGGCCCTTGCCAAAGATAACACATATCTCTGTATAACTAATTCAGTGATCATTAGTCAATAAAGTTCAACAATGGTTTTCCTAACAAACACAGAAATTTATTCAAGATTCATAGCAATATTATTTATAAAAAAAAGGATAAAATAAACCAATAAAATAAACACCCAAACACACAGCAATACGTTCTCCTGCGATTATCACACATTTTTCATTCATTTAGCGGTGCCGAAAAGCCGTGACGCGCGAACCTCGTGCGATGTTAGCCCCGACTGGCGCGCTGCGAAACGGGCCGAGATTTGTTTAAGTGTGCGTGCGGCGACGCATAGATACTTTGGCGCACACATACAAGCCGCGCGCGGTGCGTTTGTATGAAGATAACTATGAATGTCGAGACTGCAGCCCCTGGTCAGAAAATCTCACAGCAGGGGCGTAGCTACCGCTGTATCAGCCGTATCAACGATACGGGGCCCCTGAGCCACAGGGGCCCCCGACGTGACGTGTATAAGCAAAACGTTTTAAAATAATATCCAGAGCCTAAAATTCTTGTTGATAAATGATATTTATTTTTGTAGTTTGATTCAGAAATATGTTTAAAACGGGGGTGAGTACCAAGATGACGACCAATAGAGAAGTCTGGAAGAAAACTGTGTCTGCTTCATTGGTCTAGTGGTCGCAAGCGCTACTGCTGAGCATGCGGTCCTAGGTTCGATTCTCGGGTCGGGCAAACTGTTATTGGGTCTCGACTTCCAATCCAATCGGATGCAGCTAAATACCAGTATTTTACCTCCGGAGCGACTGGCTATCTGACCGCCACAACCAAATACTGGGTAATACGATGTCCCTTGGTAATATTGGGTGTCAAACTTTCGGGCTTCTGACGACCCGTAACGACTGTCAAAAATCCACGAATGACAACCGGAACCAACGGCTTAACGTGCTTTCCGAGGCACGGAGGGGTCTTGGTATGTTAAGATGGTCACCCATCCATGGACCTACCGCGAAAGCGTCGACTCGTGAGGCTGTTATTACTTAGCCACGTAAAATATTAGCAAATAAAATAAAATATTTATTTAATCCGCGCTTCAGCGCTAGACGTAACCTCATCACTTGTTTATGCCTTAGTGTCAGAGGCACTCTGTGGCATTCCTGTGACAAGCAAAGAGTCTCACGCGCCGTCATTTGATCATTTAGATTTACACTCTAATTTATGATGGAAGCCGCATCAACATCCATACATTAATTGATGTCCTCATGATTAATATAGTTTTAAGATAATGAAATACTAACGGAATATGGACATTTAAATAGTCTGAATTAAACGAATTTATCTCAGGGCTGGTCGTCCCAATGCCAGATAATTTTATCGGAATTCTATCTTCCATAACATCATTGGTCATAATGCGAATTAGTCAATATGCGTCGCAACGAAAACTGTCGGACGTCAATTTTATTCCACGAATAAAAATGATGTGGATTGAAAAATCTGCCCTTAAAGTCGTTAAAAAATCTTGATGTCTTGTGAAATCGTAAAAACCGCACAAGGTGCTAATATACGGGCTGTTTCTGGCTGCAAATATTTTATTTTCCGTGAAGTTTCGCTAATTAATCCAAAAAGGTTAACAAAACCTCCTAAACAGCAGCATCATGCTGAAATAGGAGCCTTGTGGCCTCGTATAGGACTTTCTGTTTCATTTTTATTTGTCTTACTTTTTTATTATAACTTATTTTTTTTATTTTTGACGGTGTTTAGTTTATTTTGTGATCTTCCTGTACGAGTCGGAATAATAGTTATTTGTTATACAAGAGTGCAAAGTTGCTTTTTAACTGCGTGTTCAATTTTGATGACCGAGCAAGCGAAGGATTCTAAAATTGAATCACGAGCGCAGCGAGTGATTCAAAATTAGAATCCTGAGCGTTAGCGAGGGAATCAAAAGAGCACGAGGTGAAAAATCTTTGCACTCGAGTGCAACACGTAACTTTTCATTCCACCTCAGCGAGGAAATGACTAAATGTAAAAATGCCACTAATTTAGGATAGGTATCGATATGTTTGTCTTTTTTCATCTTTATTGTTGCTTTTAGCATCGAATACGTACTCCATAGAGTGCTTGCTTTCTTGTTCTCGGATAATTCTATAAAATATGCCAGCAAAACGTTTTCTGAGAAAGTTTTGGATCCTTTTGCTAGTCGCCACGTGTTGAACATATCGTACTGTTTTAAATACTTCTCGCGTGATTGTTGGGGGAGAAAGCTCATTTGCGCATTACTATCAGTTTCAGTCAATTCTGTTGGCGTCAAGCAAACTTCCTCGTCGCTAGAATCACTCTTTTAGTTTTTTCACTTGTTTTCAAGTTTCTTGTTTTTAATATAAGGTTTAACAATGACGTGAAAAAATGCCGCGTAAAGAACCGCGTACAAAGCAAATTGAAAAAAGAACACCAAGAAGGTTCCGAGTCTGAGTTTTTAACAAATTAAAAAAAAGTTGTATGATATATTCGGCACCATAGAGGTAGCAGTAAATAGGTTTAATGTTTTTTTTAATTCACAAACTTAGTGCACATGTAAGAGAAACCAGAACGGATTGGGACAAGAAAACGAGCAGCGTAACGTTATAGCTTTTTATTCTACACGGAACTAACTTTCAAAATGCACCGCCATGTGCTTTTATACCCTTTTACATTTAAAAAACGGCCACCAGGTGGCGTGCTAAGCAACTTCCGGAAATAAAATACTAAATATTATTTTAATCCAGTTTGCAACGACTTCCGTTAACTAATCGGAGACGGTATTTTGAGCACCGGAAGTCAGTTGCAAAAAGTCTCAAATAATTTACACAAACATTTAATTACATTAAAACCAAAAGCTAACATTCGGCCTTCCTGACATTAAGTTTGTCCTCAAACTATAAATCACACAAACACTATGGCGATTATTTATTCAATCAATATTCTAGAGGGCCTTAACGTTAATTATTACAGTATCTAATAAAAAAAATGAGTCGGTGACAATTTACTCCAAAAACACAGGACCCGCTCAAAAGGTAAGGTATTACATAATCGCATTTGTTAATTTCTCATTTTCATTAGCTCATTCATACTTTTTTAATATTAATTTACATCCGTCACTCATTGCACCGTAAGCTTCACTGATCAAGCACTCTCACCTGTCAGCCGCCACACGACTTCCAATGAGTGACCTCACATTCTGCACATGTCACACATTGCACCGCAAGCTTTCCTGGTCAAGCTCTCTCACTTGCCAGCCACTGTACGACTTCCAATGAGTGACATCACATTCAGCACATGCCACACATTGCACCGCAAGCTACTCTGGTCAAGCTCTCTCACTTGCCAGCCACTGTACGACTTCCAATGAGTGACGTCACATTCGGCACATGCCACACATTGCACCGCAAGCTACTCTGGTCAAGCTCTCTCACTTGCCAGCCACTGTACGACTTCCAATGAGTGACATCACATTCAGCACATGCCACACATTGCACCGCAAGCTACTCTGGTCAAGCTCTCTCACTTGCCAGCCACTGTACGACTTCCAATGAGTGACGTCACATTCGGCACATGCCACACATTGCACCGCAAGCTACTCTGGTCAAGCTCTCTCACTTGCCAGCCACTGTACGACTTCCAATGAGTGACATCACATTCAGCACATGCCACACATTGCACCGCAAGCTACTCTGGTCAAGCTCTCTCACTTGCCAGCCACTGTACGACTTCCAATGAGTGACATCACATTCAGCACATGCCACACATTGCACCGCAAGCTACTCTGGTCAAGCTCTCTCACTTGCCAGCCACTGTACGACTTCCAATGAGTGACGTCACATTCGGCACATGCCACACATTGCACCGCAAGCTACTCTGGTCAAGCTCTCTCACTTGCCAGCCACTGTACGACTTCCAATGAGTGACATCACATTCAGCACATGCCACACATTGCACCGCAAGCTACTCTGGTCAAGCTCTCTCACTTGCCAGCCACTGTACGACTTCCAATGAGTGACATCACATTCAGCACATGCCACACATTGCACCGCAAGCTACTCTGGTCAAGCTCTCTCACTTGCCAGCCACTGTACGACTTCCAATGAGTGACATCACATTCAGCACATGCCACACATTGCACCGCAAGCTACTCTGGTCAAGCTCTCTCACTTGCCAGCCACTGTACGACTTCCAATGAGTGACATCACATTCAGCACATGCCACACATTGCACCGCAAGCTACTCTGGTCAAGCTCTCTCACTTGCCAGCCACTGTACGACTTCCAATGAGTGACGTCACATTCGGCACATGCCACACATTGCACCGCAAGCTACTCTGGTCAAGCTCTCTCACTTGCCAGCCACTGTACGACTTCCAATGAGTGACATCACATTCAGCACATGCCACACATTGCACCGCAAGCTACTCTGGTCAAGCTCTCTCACTTGCCAGCCACTGTACGACTTCCAATGAGTGACATCACATTCAGCACATGCCACACATTGCACCGCAAGCTACTCTGGTCAAGCTCTCTCACTTGCCAGCCACTGTACGACTTCCAATGAGTGACGTCACATTCGGCACATGCCACACATTGCACCGCAAGCTACTCTGGTCAAGCTCTCTCACTTGCCAGCCACTGTACGACTTCCAATGAGTGACGTCACATTCGGCACATGCCACACATTGCACCGCAAGCTACTCTGGTCAAGCTCTCTCACTTGCCAGCCACTGTACGACTTCCAATGAGTGACATCACATTCAGCACATGCCACACATTGCACCGCAAGCTACTCTGGTCAAGCTCTCTCACTTGCCAGCCACTGTACGACTTCCAATGAGTGACATCACATTCAGCACATGCCACACATTGCACCGCAAGCTACTCTGGTCAAGCTCTCTCACTTGCCAGCCACTGTACGACTTCCAATGAGTGACATCACATTCAGCACATGCCACACATTGCACCGCAAGCTACTCTGGTCAAGCTCTCTCACTTGCCAGCCACTGTACGACTTCCAATGAGTGACGTCACATTCGGCACATGCCACACATTGCACCGCAAGCTACTCTGGTCAAGCTCTCTCACTTGCCAGCCACTGTACGACTTCCAATGAGTGACATCACATTCAGCACATGCCACACATTGCACCGCAAGCTACTCTGGTCAAGCTCTCTCACTTGCCAGCCACTGTACGACTTCCAATGAGTGACCTATGCTTTAGGTGGGAGATGCACCGTGGGACTTCGCTGGCGGTTGACCACTCATAGTGAGCCTCATCAACACTTATCTATCAAGCCAACCACCCCACGACTTCCATCTACTAATCGTCAATTTTTCTTCTTTCTCTTATATATTTTCATTTTAATTAACTAACCAATATTTTATACTAATAATTTGAGTTTCATTTAAATCATTGCATTCATCTTATTATTTCTAACACAGATTAACTTCTAACAAAAGAACATATTTAATTCACATTTCCTCTACACTTTCAAACTACAACTTAATCATAAAAATCATTGATTAATCTTATCATGTTATTCTCTTTATTATTATTTTTTTATTTTTTCAGGTCAACCATATCATATATAGAAATGATATAAATTTCTTTATATGATATGGTTATAAACTTCTATCGATTTTCTTAATGATATAAAACAATTTTCGGTTTGTATAACCTACAACAAATTACATACTCTACAATGAATGTCTTTCATTTAACCCCTACCTAATTAACTTGATGATTCTTTTTCAGACTCAGATTCTGAGCTTATTTCATTAATACTTGTGCTAATCCACGGTTGTATCTGATCAACAGCCCAAACATTACAATACTGCTTTTTACCAATGTTAGACCCTGGTATGCTTGAGACTTCATACCTATCATTAGCTAAGACTTTTGAAATTCTGTAGGGACCCGAGTATATGGGTAATAGCTTTTTACTCTGGCCGTCATTATGACCTATCTGTTTTTGAATTTTTACCAAATCCCCTATCGCATATATCTTAGCTTCCTTACGAGTCTTATCAAATCTATCTTTCTGTTTACTTTGGTCTTTCGATATGTGTTCGCTAACTTCGGTTCTTATTTCATTAATATCCCTATCTAACTGCCTGGTGTCCAAAAATATTTCATTCATAATATTCTCACTATTATGGATTAAATTACGACCAAACAGAGCTTCTGATGGGGTTTTCCCTATACCTTTATTAAGTGTATTATTTAACCCCCATTGAATATTACCCAGCTCAGAATCCCATTTGGTCTCCCCTAATTTGTCAGTATACGAAGTTAACGCGCCTAACACGGTCCGGTTGTAGCGCTCCACCTGGCCATTGGCTCGAGGTGAGGCGACAGCGTTCAAAACGTGCTTAACGTGGTTTTTCTCGCAAAACTTTCGAAACTCATCAGAGGTAAATGAGGTGCCTTGATCGGAGATCAAACGTTTCGGATAGCCAAAAGTTGTAAAAACATCGTATAATGCTCTAATAGTTAGACTTGACCTTAAATTTCGCAAAGGCTTTAAAACACAGAACTTAGTATACCCGTCAACAATAACAAGTAAGTAAGCATTACCCCTTGAACTTTTTACAAAGGGGCCCAGGTGGTCAATATGAACTGTTTCAAAGGGAATATCGTTTTTTGTTATTGGATGTAAAAACCCTTCTTTTTTTCCCGCAGGCATTTTACCGTATGCACAATGTAAGCAAGACTTGACATATTTTGTAATAAACTTTTTCATCTTTGAGAACCAAAAATCTTTTTGAATTTTAGATAAAGTTTTATCAACTGAAAAATGCCCTATGTCATCATGATTTTGCTTACATATTTGCCACCTGGCCCCCTTTGGAACTACCCATTTTAATTCACCATTAACTTTTCTAAACAGCCGGTTACGTTGAAAAACAAAATTTTGTTTAATATCAATAATATCATCGTACTTTGGATCATTTAATACATCTTTAATAAAACATATTTTAGGATCTGTTAGTTGAACACTGAGTAACCAATCGTCTTGTGTAATATTTAAAACTCTTACCGAATCTACTTCATCATTTGTATTGCAATTTTCTTGAGGGTTTCTACTCAACGCGTCTACGTGATTCATACTGTGATTAGGGCGATACATGATGCTACAGTCATACTCTTGCAAGGCCAGCCACCATCTAGCAATTCGTGGTAGAATGTCTCGTTTAGAAAACGTTGACCTTAAGGCATTACAGTCCGTGATTATTGTAAATTTTAATCCGAGTAAATATACACGAAACCGCTGAAGTGAAGTTACTACTGCTAACGTTTCTAAATCATATGCGTGAAACTTTTGTTCGTCAATAGTAGTCTTTCGACTAAAATAAGCAACTGGCCTGAAAGGAGCGTGACTGTCTTCTTTCTGCAAGAGTATTCCTGCTAGTCCAATCTTACTCGCATCAGTGTGTAATTCCGTGACATAATTCGGATTATACAAAGTTAACAAAGGGCGTTCTATTAATTTATCTTTAAGAGACTGAAAAGCAACTTCTTGTTCGTTTTCCCATCTCCACGTACAGTTCTTTCTAGTAAGATCAGTTAAAGGTCTTGCTATTATCGAAAATTTTTCTATGAATTTGCGAAAATAACTAGCCAAACCAATAAATTGTCTGACTTCGTGTATGTTTCGCGGCGTTGGAAAGTTTTTCACAGCATCAATTTTAATTTTACCCGGTTTAATGCCTTCGTTTGTAATTTCGTACCCCAAATAATCAATGGAAGTTTGAAAAAAATAACATTTCTGTATATTTAAAGTTAATTTAGCTTCATTAAGCAATTTAAAAGTTTTTTCTAATTTTTTAATACCTTCTTCAAAGTTTTTCGAGGGTATTATCAGGTCATCCATATAAGCAATAGCTGGCTTATCCGAACCAATTTTAGTAGACCCTTGAGCAGAATTTAACCCAAGGGCTTGGTTCATGGTCCTTTGAAATACAGAGGGCGCGTTGGCCAGACCAAAAGGCATCCTCTTAAATTGATACAGACCATCAGGCGTAACAAATGCCGTGACGTGTCTGCTCTCTTTTTTTATAGGAACCTGGTAATAGCCACTCATTAAATCTAAAGTTGTAAAGAACTTACAGCCACTTAATTGGTCCAACTGATCTTCTATCAATGGCAGTGGAAAATGGTCCTTAACAGTTCGACTATTCAAAGCTCGGTAATCTACACACAAGCGATGTCCCCCAGTTTTCTTTGATACAAGTATGATCGGACTAGCGTAACATGATGAAGACTCCTCGATAATATCATGTACTAGCAGTTCCCTAACCATTTCTTGTACTATCTCTCGCTCTTTAAAACTCAATCTATATGGCCTATAGACCACAGGGGTGCCATCAGTTAATTTGATTTCCATTTCACTGAGATTAGTGCAACCCAATTCCGAGAGATTTTGAGCAAAACTTGTCCTATATTTTGATATTAACCCTTGTACTTTAACAGTTTCATCTTTTGTTAATTCTGAATTAATGTTAACCTCGCTAGCTTCAAAGGGACTATAATCCGATTGTAATCTGAAACAATTTAGTTCCTTGATATTATTATCATAACTGATTTTATACGCTCTAACCAGTAGCATCTCCCGTTTTAAATGCAGCGTTGCATCACTTAAAATAATTATAGGAATATCACAACAGTTACCCACTATCTTGTAGACCCCTTCTTTAATCCAATATTGACAATTATTATAATTGCGATGGCTACCTAAAACAAATACTGTGGAGTCCTCAACTGCAGAAGTATAACATTTAATTAAGTCTGTGTTAGTACTAATATAATCCTTGAAAACGTATAGTTTGATAATACTATTATCTTCATGTTCAATACCAGGCAAGATTTCACTACAAAAATTGTTGCGTTTTAAAATCTCTAGACTATTATTAGTCTTAATAACTAAAATATCTGGTAGTTCGGTGAAATTTTGACCCACTAGTAAGGGTACATGTAGCTGGTTAGATGCGACAACATAACTAGTGATCACAGCCTCCACTCCATCTATAGCCAATAAAATTTCAGCTTTACCTATGGGTACAATGTGGGTCTCTTCTACCCCTTTAATGACAGGTAAGGAACTGTCACTAATTATTAAATTGTACTGATATGCTAATGTATCTCTAATAAGTGTGCATTGGCTACCGAAGTCGATAAAACATTTAACCATAATAGAATTATTATTTATGAAAGCATTTTTGTAATATTTATTTTGTGAACTATCTAAATCACTCGTAGTGGTCCTTAAAACCCGTTTATCTTGGTTATTATTTTGTTCTTTTTTATTTTTATTTGAAAAACAGTCTTCAGTTTTATGTCCATATTTTTTACAATTTTCGCATTTAATAATGGGTTTCGAACATTGTGAAACTCTATGGCCAGTTTGTTTACAATTATAGCATACTAAAGGAGTATTGTTTGATTGCCTGCATTGGTTCGCACGATGACCACTCTTACTACAAATATGACAAATTATGGTGGATTTCGATTTATCTTTTACTACTAACTCTTTTTGATCACGGCACATGTCTTTGAGATATTTTAATAAATCTTCAGGTTGATCAAAACGAGCTGAAGATGCTCCTGCTCTAATAGTGCGGTCCTCAAGACCGTAAATGATACAATCTACTGCTTTCTTGCCTGATATATCACATGCATTCAACAAAATCATTTTTTCGTAATAGTAATCATCGAGCGAATCACCTATTTTATATTTCTTTTCTAGCATTTCAAATAATAAGGCACCATAATTAGTGTCAGAAGGAAATGCGCGTTTTAAATTATGTTGCCATTCTAACCACGTATATTTAATAGTTTTAAGCCCTTCATACCATTTTTTGGCATGACCTACTAATCGTGGCAAAGCAAAATGGGTTGTTTGTTGATCAGACCAACCATAGATATGAGCACATTCGTCAACTTTAGATAGCCATGTATCTATTCTTTGATTTTTAACGGACGGGTCAAATTCAGGAACTATATTTTTGTCACATTTTAATGAAGAATATGAAGAATTATCAGGTTTTACACGAGAAGAAATAAAGCTCACTAAATCATGCAAATTGATTGGCAAATTAAGATTAAGTGGGTTACTTTCCAAACCTCCATCTGGAACCCCTGAAGATCCTGGAACTGCCTCTCGTTCAGTTGCCGCAGTATAGCTCCCGTTTTCTTCTACGGGTCCTGGTTCAGGACCATGGCAATCTTCAACCGCTACCGAAACAACCTCGCCTCCTGGTTGCCGCATTGGAGTTTCACATGACCTCCCATCATTCAAGGTTCTACTATTCGGTCTTCTGCTGCTTTCCCTCGTTCGGCGTGATCTTCTAGATTTCTTTTTTCTTTTGTGGGTACATGTACGACTGTTAGAATTTGAATGTTTTTTATCACTTCGTCGTTTTGAATGTCTCTCTCTATACGAATATTCACTTGTTGAAGAGTCACTACTCACATCACGAGTGCGTTTGGGCATATTAAAGTTCACCAAAGTAACACACCGTACCGTTTAACGTCCACTACAGTATCACACCGTACCGTTTAACGTCCACAACAGCAACACACCGTACCGTTTAACGTCCACCACAGCAACACACCGTACCGTTTAACGTTCACCACATAAACACGTCGTAAAGTTTACTACAGCGTTTGTTTTAACACTCACGAAGAACACAATAAAACGAAAAAAAAAAATTGTTGCTTTAGATTAAAAACTAGTTCACTTGCACTTTAGGTATTATCCCACTTCTGATAAGAGAAACCAGAACGGATTGGGACAAGAAAACGAGCAGCGTAACGTTATAGCTTTTTATTCTACACGGAACTAACTTTCAAAATGCACCGCCATGTGCTTTTATACCCTTTTACATTTAAAAAAACGGCCACCAGGTGGCGTGCTAAGCAACTTCCGGAAATAAAATACTAAATATTATTTTAATCCAGTTTGCAACGACTTCCGTTAACTAATCGGAGACGGTATTTTGAGCACCGGAAGTCAGTTGCAAAAAGTCTCAAATAATTTACACAAACATTTAATTACATTAAAACCAAAAGCTAACACATGATGTTCTAAATTCAATTTACTTTATCCTCTAGAGAATAAAAACGGCTTTTCCACTCAGATATTGAAGATTAAAAATACTCTTTCCGAGATGGTGGGATGAAAATACTTTTTCTTTATTTCTTTTCTTTAAATGCTTTTTTTTACTTTTCAGGGACCAAACCATGGACGATGGCAGCTTTGAAGAAGTACCGATTCAAAAACTTTCATCCCATCTAGATATCCGCGCTCCCAGAAGATTGGACCACCTCGACCAAATTGGCCAAAATCTAGAATTATTAAACAAAAAGGTTGGCAAGAGGTTTGGAAACAAAGTTGGGCCCAATACGTTGGATACAATAAGTTATGAGAGTGAGAGGCTGAAAACTAGTCAAAGTGAAAGTTCTTCGAGGAGAAATAGTAATGATGGTGGAAGATCTTATAACGAAGGTCTTAGGGCGGGTAGGTTTCTGCTGTATTTTATACTATTACCCAGAACAGTCTGTGGAGGGGCTTGTGGCTAAGTAATAATAGCCGCACGGGTCGATCGATCAGGTTAAGCTACGCTTGCCGCGGTTGCTCCGTGGATGGGGGACCATTTTACAAACCAAGCCCCTCCGTGCCTCGGAAAGCACGTTAAGCCGTTGGTCCCGGCTGTCATTCGTGGATCTTTGACAGTCGTTATGGGTCGTCAGTAGCCCGAAAGTCTGACAGCCGGTTTTGTCAAGGGGTATCGTATTACCCAGCCACTGGGTTGTGGAGGTCAGATAGGCAGTCGCTCCATGTAAAATACTGGTATTCAGCTGCATCCGGTTAGACTGGAAGCCGACCCCAACATAGTTGGGAAAAGGCTAGCTATACAGGGTGGCAGGGACATCGACGTGCAAACTGTAACCATGGATTCAGCACATGAGTTTAGACCCCATAGCGTGGAAATTTTTCGTCCATTATCAAAAAAAGAAATCTTCTGTTTCATAGAAAAGCGCAATACCTACGCGGTCAAAATGTATGGAACAGCAATATTTTTTTTTAATAACCGACGAAAAATTTCGACTGTGCGTCTTAAGTCATATGCTGAATCCATGGTTACAGTTTGCGCGTCGATGTCCCTGCCACCTTGTATAATTTAGTTTTTTATTTTTGATTTAGTTTAGTTTGTGATTTTATTATTTATTTATTTATTTATTTTTTTTATTAAGTTTTTTTTTTTTTTTCCTGTACAAGTCGCAATAAATACATTTTCTTTCTTTCTTTAAATCATCAGCCTACAGCAGTCCACTGCTGGACATAGGCCTCTCCTATTGCACGCCATTTATCTCGATTCTCAGCAACTCTTATCCAGCTGCTACCTGCTACCCTTCACAGGCTGCCAATAATAAAGACTAAATGACAAAGTGTTTTTTAAGAGATTCCGTCTCATATACTATCCTAATTTCTTCATGTTTACAGATGGCACCAGCTCAGAGCCACCTACTGCAATGGTGATGAATTATGACGCGTGGGGCGACCTGAACAATTCCACATCGACCACGAGGACAGAACTCAGCCTTTCTGATGGAGGAGAAGCCGAGGTATGACTTCTAAATTATGCCAACACTTCGACAACGAGCCAATAACACAACATTAAGTTCTGAGTTCGTTACATCGTGAGGAAACCGGCATGTCCTAGAACCAAAAAGTCGAAGACATGTGACATCTTCCAACACGTACTGGGCCCGCGTGGTGGACTACAGCCCCCTCCCTCTCGAAGAGAGGAGGCCTGTGTCCCAACAGTGGGAACATTTAAAGGCTGATTATGTAAGTTCTGAGTTAAGCTGCACGACTACTGACAAATGTGTGCACTGACTGGACACTGGACAGCTCACTAAATCTTTGCAGTTCTTTCCTCAAAAGACCATTTCACACACAAATCTACATGGTCTTCACATTATCTGACCAAGATTATGTCTGGAAAAAAGACCTCTGAGTTTGTTTCGGCCTTTCTTCTCAGAGTAGTCAGATAGGAAATGCCAAACTCATGTAGTTTTTTTTAAATATGATTGACGTGTAACCGCGTTTGTTCAAACTAGGTTACAGAAATAATAATTATAGTTTGACCGAAACTGCTGTACCGCGTCTTAGGAATGCGCGGCGAGGCGGGAGGAATACGCGGCGAGGCGGGGGGCAGGACGCCGTGAGCGATGACGAATGAGCGGCCTGCACTGCCCTCCGTCTCGCCGCACACATACCGAAGGCGCGGTACAGCGGTTTTGGTCAAACTATAGTACATTACGATACATGTGACTTATCCTGTCCATTAGGTAAACTGTTTTTTGACAGATGGAACTAGTGATTGCAGCAACACACAATACATTGATTGATACACGTACGGTATTATAATGTCTGTAAGAAGCCATAAATAAGATAATTCAATAAGATAAGGCAGTTTATATATTTATTTTATAACGCATTTTAAAGTTAACTTGTACGTAATCTGGAATATGTACGTTCTAAGACAGCTGTCAAAAAACGGTTAACCTAATGGTCAGGGTATAAGTCACATCATTAAAATTGTAGGTATCATATTATACTATTTTTAGGGGGCCGTGGCTAAATAATAACAGCCGCACAGGTCGATCGGTCAGGTTAAGCTACGCTTGCCGCGGTTGGTCTGTGGATGGGTGACCATCTTTACATACCGAGACCCCTCGGTGCCTCGGAAAGCACGTTAAGCCGTTGGTCCCGGCTGTCATTTGTGGATCTTTGACAGTCGTTACGGATAGTCAGAAGCCCGAAAGTCTGACAACCAGTCTTACCAAGGGGTATCGTATTACCCAGTAACTGGGTTGTGGAGGTCAGATAGGCAGTCGCTCCATGTAAAATACTGGTATTCAGCTGCATCCGGTTAGACTGGAAGCTGACCCCAACATAGTTGGGTAAAGGCTAGGCAGATGATGATATTATACTATTTTATAGATCAAAAAAAAAAATCCAAAAAAATATCAAAAAGAAACCGGCATATCCTAGAACTAAAACTTCGAAGACATGTGACGACTACCAACCCGTACCCGCGTGGTGGATTACGGCCTACCCTCTCTCACCGAAAGGAGGCCCGTGTCCTAGCAGTAGGAACATGATAGGCTGATTATGCTTACATAATATGTTAATAATAATATCCCTGGACATTTCACACAGCGCCATCTAGTCCCAAGCTAAGCAACCTAATGCTTGTGTTATGGTAACAAGATGGCTGATAAACTACTTATATACATTTTTTTTTTTTGTAAATACATACATATTATAGATAGAAAAACACCCAGACTCGGAACAAATACATGTAGGACTTACAAATATTTGTTCTGTGCGGGAATCGAACCCGCGACACGCAGCGCAGCAGTCCGATCGCTCAGCCACTGCGCTAACCGTGTTGTCAATGCGCGTTGTGTGCAATGTTGCATTGCACGAATATTTTTCGCAACGTAGGTGTCTTTGACTGTCACTGCTCTTCTCCATAGGAAACGACCGATTGGAACCATGCCTAGCTTCTGACGTTTCATACTCGTAAGTGCCCATGTAGGTTTATTTGAAATAAAATATCTTGATTTTGACTGAAGTAATTTTTATTTTCTTCTATTCCAGGGGACGAAGACTCGTCGTCGCAGTCACGAGTCTGCGCTACCAGGGACACCGTTGCATCTGAAGGCGCCTTGGAAGTCAGCTGAAACCCTCGCACCAGAATCAGCTTTTGGGACATCCCTAGCTGATATCATGGAAAGTCCGACTAATAAGGTGAGAGTTATGATATTTCTGTTTCTTAATATTTTTATATTTGTAGGTATAAAAGTTAACTTTAATTTTTAATCGACTTCTAAAAAAGGAGGAGGTTCTCAATTCGGATGTTTGTATTTTTTTTTTTTTATGTTTGTTCGCGCATAACTCCGTCGCTTGCCAACCGATTTGAAAAATTCTTTTTTTGTTGGAAAGGGTATACTTCCCAAATGGTCCCATAGAAATTTCATCAAAAACGGTTCAGTAGTTTGATTTTTAAACCAAAATTCTGGTAAAAATTACAACTAAAAAGTGAAAAATAAAAACTTTTTTGCAAAAAAATACAACCGACTTCCAAAAACGACACTAAGTACAAAGTGAAAAATAACTTTAATTTCGGAAGTCGGTGGCAAACAACGAAAATGCGAACCCAACGACACCGACTTCCGAAATTAAAATTATTTTTCACATTGTAGTGTCGTTTTTGGAAGACGGTTGTATTTTTTTGCAAAAAAGTTTTTTTTTGTTTTTTATTCGTAATAAAATGAATATATAAACTGCCTTATCTTATTAATTTATCTTATTTGTGGCTTCATACAGCCATTATAATACCGTACGTGTATCAATCAATCTATTGTGTGTTGCTGCAATCACTAGTTCCATCTGTCAAGAAACGGTTTACTTGTTGGACAGGATATAATTAAAAACAAAAACACCAACCC
The DNA here is from genome assembly GCA_951799955.1 of Apamea anceps. Lineage (NCBI taxonomy): Eukaryota > Metazoa > Arthropoda > Insecta > Lepidoptera > Noctuidae > Apamea > Apamea anceps. The sequence continues at coordinate 3,531,064 of OX637528.1, forward strand.
AATGTCGGCGGGTTGATAGAAATCACGTGGCTTCGAATTTTCAGTTCTAGGACATGCCGGTTTCCTCACGATGTTTTCCTTCACCGTTTTGAGAGCAGTGCTCATGAAATAATTTCCACAAAGTAAAGTGCATGTCTGGGTTCGAACTTATGACCTACAACTCGTAAGTCGCGGCCGTTACCACTTGGCCACCGCTGCTCTCAATTTATTTCTCCCCAATTTTTCTAAGCTTACAAGTTTCCACTAGCTAAAAGACAACGATTCGTTACTGAATGTAAGAATCGGTGGGTGAGTTGCGTAACAGACTGTCAGTAGCAACGGCTTTCATTTTGACAGTTCAACAACATTCATTGCGTTATTTACGTTGTTGAGCGGACAAATGTTTCGAAAATAAGAAGCAACGGATTAGCAATATCCTTCAAAATAATTCAGATTGAGATTGATCGTGTGTTACGCAATTAGGGTGCAGGTTGGAAGACTTGACCCTCCCAAACCAAACCTTCGAACCACTTTTTTTTAAACTTTGTTCTAACGGTCTTCCTGAAAAATTGCAACCTCGAACTTTTTCGTACATACATTTTTTATCAACCATCTCCAACTAGGCGGAATCAAATTTTCTTTTTAATTTTATTTATTTTCATGTTTTCAGAGTGCCCCGTTTGGTAGCTACGATGAGAAAAAGGTACTTGTTTTTGCATGTTTATTTAGGGCCTAATACAATTACAAAATCGCTAAAGTACCGATTCTTTCTGGTTCCGATAATTTATTTTAATATATAACCTAATTGCGTAACACGCTTTCTTTTTTTTTTAACAACGTTAGGAATTACTTCTATATTGTGGGAGCGTTAACAAACATTTAAACTCACATACACAAACAGCCAGACTCGGAACAACCTGTAGGCAATACAAATATTTGTTCCGTGCGGGAATCGAACCCGCAACACGCAGTGCAGCAGTCGATCGCTCAGTCACTGCTCCAACCGTGTCGCCAAATTACAATCTGAATGATTTTGAATGATATTGCTAATCCATTGCTTCATATGTTCGAAAAATGTCTCTGCTCAACAACGTGAATAGTGCAATGAATGTTGATGAACTTTCAAAATGAAAGCCATTGCTACTGTTAGTCTGTTACGCAATTACCCCGCCAATATTCTATACAGGGTGGCAGGGACATCGACGCGAAAACTGTAACCATGGATTCAGCACATGAGTTTAGACCCCATAGCGTCGAACTGTTTCGCCGGTTATCAAAAAAAAAAATCTTCTATTTCATAGAAAAGTGCAATACCTACGCGGTCAAAATGTATGGAAGAGCAATCCGACGAAAATTTCGACGCTATGGGGTCTAAACTCATGTGCTGAATCCATGGTTACAGTTTGCGCGTCGATGTCCCTGCCACCCTGTACAATTGGTACGTCAAGACATTATTATGAAAAAATGCGTTTAAAAACAAAAATGCGACTATAAAAAGAATAAGGATTATATCACACTAGGACACCATGGCGGCGCAACCATGGTCGCGCTACCAGCAAAATATACACAGCTTTATGATAAGTAAGTATCTCATCAAGCGTCCAATCGGTTGCGCAACCAACCATACATTTTTGGAAGTGCGACCATGGTTGCACCGCCACTGGTGTTCTAGTGAGATAGGACCCTAACTTTAGTTACGACATTTTTTTACGCAAACCCACAAAACGTCAGTCCAAAATCATCGAAATTGGTTTAGTAGTTTTTGGGAAAAACGTATAAATATAACATACATACGGTTCGAATACAGCGAGGTAATTACGTTACACACTAATAGTATGAATAGCTTTCATTTTGACAGTTCAACAATATTCATTGCGTTATTTACGTTGTTGAGCTGACACATTTTTCGAACATATGAAGCAATGGATTAGCAATATCCTTCAAAATTATATTATTCAAATTGTGGTTGATAGTGTGATACGCAGTTAGTGTGCAGATGCAGAACTGCCTTTATACAATCTAGTAAAAAAATAAAGTCTTCGTTAAAAATTACTAAAATTACTGTCTATACTAGTCTATTAATTTTTTTTTCAAATTGATGTTATTTCAAGTTAAACAAATATCAACTTTATTTCAATAGTAATTAAGTAGATCTCAGAGTGAGTAGCACTCTTGAAACAGTATTAAAAATGTTTGAAGTTGTAGCGTAAACTGAACTTTATTATGTAGGAATTAAAGTTATTTTTCATAAACTTATATTTGTTTACATTTTTGGCAAGTAAGTCGCGAATGTAGTATAAATTTATATTTTATCGGAGTTCAGAAGGCTTTGTATATGCCCTAACAATTAAAGTTTTAATTACATGTTACAAATGTAATTATGTCATTGTCATATACATACATAATAAAATATGTATCTTTTTCTTATCACCTCTGTGTACGTCTTTCAAATTGCCTTGCATTGCACAAAAACCTGCATTGTGCGCGAAATGTTTACGTAATTTATTTAAATTACGTTCATTCAGCAGTAGTTGTTTGTGTCAGTATCTTAATATATATAATTCTTCTGTAGGTGTGTTTTTTACCTAAGTCCTCCTAAACAGTTGGACCGATTTGGATGAAACTTTGTGTGTATATTTCAATGGGTTCCTGGATGGTTTGAAAACACAATTGGACCCGGTAGCTGGCGCTGCTTTTCCGGGCAGGATGACGTACGGTCCGATAGTGTACCTAAATAAATTATGTAAAACATTTTATTAATCTTCGCGTAGTTGTGGGTAGATTGATTGATTATTAACCTACTATTTTATAATACTAATATTAAAAACGTGAAAGTTTGTATGGATGGATGAAGGGATGTTTAAAACTACTGAACGGATTTGGATGAAATTTGGCACACAGATGGTTTATAACCAGGATTAACATATACTTCCTATCCCGATATTCCCACGCGATCGAAACTTATGCGGGTGAAACCGCGGGGCGCAGCTAGTATTTATTATAAATACAGAAAGCAAATGGTAGGGAACCATTATTAAGACGGAACCCTAATATTTCTAATGCCAGTAGGTTATGACCCAAAACGAGAGGAATTTTAGATCGCGTGCTCCAGAAATGAGAACAAACTAAAGCTGTGTACTCACTTACTAAAATAACTACGGCTTTGAGCCGTTTGGGGTCGAAACGCTCGGGTCATGGGGCCCGAGTGCGCGTCTCCTTTTTAAGGAAATTTCTCGCCGGCTGATCGACACTTCACGTGACGGGAGGGCTGGGTCGTTCTTTGGCCAAAGAATTAGCATTGCCATTCAACGTGACAATGCTGCCAGTCTTCAAACTCAAACTCAAATAATTTATTTCAATTAAACCATTCAGAGGCACTTTTGAACTGTCAAAATTAAATAGTCGGTCAGCTAGTCAGAAAGTTGAAGCTAGTTGTTGGGCACGTTTCCGGATGACAGCGATGCGGACGAGTACTCCGACGCCTAAATATCCTTTTGTTTTTGTATTTATTTATATATCTAGTTATTCTTTTAATTTAGTAGCAAGTGTAAATAGTTAGTTGGTAGTGGTGGTGGTGGTGGTTGGTGGTGGTTGGTTGGTTGGTTGGTTGGTTGGTGGGTGGTTGGTTGGTTGGTTGGTTGGTGTTTGTATTGACGTATGTTCCACCGAGTGCCGACTCGGTGGAACATACGTCAATACAAACATATCTACATACAGTGCTTAAAATTTATTTTCATAATCTCTTAACTAACTATTTACACACACAGTAGTGTGCCGACACTACTCATGTGACTTTGATGAATGAGGTATCAATCGATTCATTATTATGGTACAGTGACATAGGCTAGATTTAACAAACAACAAAATCAATTGACGGGGTTTCCTTATTTTTTAATTATCTATCCATTTATACTAATATAAAGTTGAAGAGTGAGCTGTCAATAGTGTCAATCCCTAGCATTAGTTGGAATGACAGCTCACTCCACGCTCACTTCACCTAAGTTTTCACTGTGAGATGGTTACAGAATCGCACTGCAGGCTGTATCTCAAAAACCGCGATAGCTAGACAGTTGAAATTTTCACAAATGATGTATTTCTGTTGCCGCTATAACAACAAATAAGTACTAAAAATAAAATAAAATAAATATTTAAAGGGGGCTCCCATACAACAAACGCGATTTTTTTACCCTTTTTTGCTCGATATCAATAATGGCAACAGGTAGGCACTTGAAATATTCACAAAACACTCAGTTGTATTTTTACTTTAATAATAAAATTAAAATAAAATAAATATTTAAGGGGGGCTCCTATACAACAGACGTGATTTTTATAGATAATGGTACGGAACCCTTCGAGCGCGAGTCCGACTCGCACTTGGCCGGTTTTTTTGTATTCAAATACGCAGGCCGTTGCGGCAGTTGTGCACTTAGCTTTACACCTCTGCCAGAAATACAGGCACGATTATTCTAAATGTTTTATTAAGAATGTAGTCCAGTATAAACTAAGCTTTATGTTGTCCTTGTCACCATTCTTTACATGAATGACCAACTTACATTCGGTAGTTAAACCTTAGTTGTATAAGTATTTGCGCTGTGAAAAGCAGCTCATTTTCGTTCATAGAGTTCACTCTTCACCGTTCATTAAAGAAACATTCAGTATCAAGTGTTTGATGGTGTATCATAGTACCTCCGTGATTTTGGCAAAATTGTAATGTTTATTCCACAAAAGCTATTAAGAGGGAAGTGCTAGGTAGCCGCACGCGCGTCGAAGGAGACGGCTCGGCTCGCTCAATAGTCAATAGCTCTTTGGAAGTTTGGACTCTTTGTTACTCACTAGCGCAGTAGCTCTTCTATAGCTGAGTGATCAGACGCCGACTGTTACCTCATTTAACTGACGCCGTACGCGCATCGAAGGAAACGGCTTGGCCCGCTTAATCAATAATCATTGTATTCCAATTTTCAATAGCTCTAGAATGACGTATTGTGCCGGAGAGCTGAACGAACGATGCGCACCGAAGTATTCCGAAGTGAGCCAAATGAGTCGTTTGGACGGTTACTTCGGTGTCTCGCTGAAATACTGAGCTAGTGAGTCTGAGTGAGCTAACTGAGCTAGTGATCTATCCAGCGAGCGAGTGAGTGAGCGAGAGCTACTTCAATCGAAAAGAGCCAGCTCTTTTTTATCGCACGCTCACGAGCTACCCATGTCTACAATAGGATTATATGAACTAAGAGGGTTGTATTGATGTTTTTAATGATTATAATATTCTGTAAAGTCATATTTGTTATGCTCGTGAAACATGTTGTAATCGACATTGAATATGACACTAACTTGCAAATTGCAAAAAACGTAAGAAAATTAGAATTTCGCGGAATACTCTGGCGTTTTCCCCTTAATGAAGAGTTGACCAATATTTTGATTTAAAAGAGTGTCTATGGAGTTTTTTATCCGTTCTTGTGCATAGTTCCTTATTTAACACGCTTTGGAATGGGCAACTGTCCATTAGTTTAACTCTTTTTTGACAGCTATTGAGCGTACAGACGTCAGCACACCAAGCTACTATACAAGCTGTCAAAGGAGATTGACCAAATCCAGTCTAGAAAAGTTGCACGTATGAAAACCAAATTAATATACAAATTATTTGCTTATTTTTTACAAGCTTTTCAATTCAGGAATTTTGTTTTCGTATCCGGAATTATGATTTTAGGATAAACAGTAAATTAACGATTGCTAGGTACATTTCCGTATAGTCATGATGGACGTTTCGTTCTCTTCATTTGTACGAGTTACGTAAGTATGAGCCTTTACATAAAACCATCACAAAAATGATATTAAACTCATAAATAGCTAAATAATTAGTAATATCATAATCATAACGTAGGTACTGTATATTATTTCATAGTTCCGTTGTGAAAATATTTATTTTTGTGTTTCGTCTCACGCAGATGCAACTGTCAAGGCAGATGACAGACGTACCGGTAGGGATGACGATTATTCCTAAACAAGATCGATTTTTAAATCTATCCGAATCGCAGGAAAGAATCGATTCAGCAATAAATTGAGTTCTGATAGATTTGTTCCCGCCATTATTCTACATCGACAGCTTTACTATAGATAATCACTTATTCGTTTTGGTGTTACCAGCATAATTAGTCAAATGTAATGAATAATCGAATACAAAATAAATTAAATAATATTCTTGGTTACAAAAAACAGAACAAAGAAACTGCGTATCAAAACTTAATAGTTGTAATCCGCAGGAAAAACATCGGGAACTCGTTTTCAAGTTTCTAAAATCGATTAAAAAAATCTATAATTCATTGTTTAGGATCGATAAAAAAAACAATTTACTTGACCTATAAAATCGATTCTAGATCGCCATCCCTAAGCCGGCGCCTGCGGACGGAAGCCGCCATTACTGACTTACTGTTTATGTTGTCGATAGTATAGTCACCGTAATTAATCTCTCCACTTAAATAGTAATACTTACGGAAATTCGTTGGTGTGTTTGTTTTAAACAACTTAGCGTGTTTCATGTAACTAACGACAGGACGTTTTCATATTTTAATTGTGTTTTATTACGCCAGGACGTTTTTGTGTTGTGTTTCTGAACTCTTGAGATTCTAACCATGTCGATGCTTGATTCTGATCAACCGATGCCGGTGGTAATGAGAAGTCGATGTGTCAATTGTTCACTTTTGATACCCAGAAATCACCGCAACATTCCTTGCAACAAGCGTCTACGGCGATGATTACTATATTACGATCTTGGACAACTCCTACTGGTACTGAGGTAAGTTTCACTATATTACCTACTTCTAGATTATCAGACATGCTAGCATCCTGTACTTTGAATAGCTGACTAATATCCTATAACCTTAGTGTGGTGCAACTTCTAAGTTGTACCATGTTATTAAACCTAACAAAGATTTTCTATTGATCCTTTAATTAAATCTTGGAATAGTGAACTTTGATGTGAAGAATACAGCAATGTAATACTGATGTAGGTACTGTATAATAAACCAGAATACTTTTTTTATTTGTTTCTAATCTCTGGAATTATTGTGTTGATTTTAAAAAAATATTTTATTATATGATTCATATTTATGAAGAATACTTCAGTAGTTTAGTTTAGGGTATAGTTTACAAGTCCTATAATTTACAAGAATATGTGGGGAACACAGCAAGACACAGCTTTGCATGGGTGATAAAAATCTTTTGAAATTCTTGGTTTTTCTCTATTATAAAATGCATGTATTCTACACCTAAACCTTCCCCATGAATCGCCCTGTCTATTGGTGGAAACTGCATGAATATCTGTTCAGTACTTTTTGAGTTTATCATATTCATACAGACCAACAGTTACAGTTTTTAAATCATAGAATGTGTATTCAATAAAGATTTACAATATGCAATGATTTTGCAATGTGTATGTCTTTGTTATATAATAATTATGTGAGGATTCAATGATGATTGATGATTGGTGAATAACCTGAGTTAAATATTTCAGAAAAACAGCAACATTGAGAAATAATTTCTTTTATTTCAGCTTTCATCAGAAAGTGTACTATGTACGGAGTGTATGGTAATACTTCAAGATCGAGCAAGCACATTCATTGATGGAAATGCTATACCATTGCCTGCATTTGGTCACAGAAGTCTATGCTTTTCTTGTGGAAAGTCTATTTTACATACAACAAGAACACATGCTGTGAGATCTGACCGCCAAGAAAGGAACATTATATTAAGAAAGGTTCCACTGCACTTGGTAAATATTTTTTGACTTACACATTTTCTATAATGTTAATTTTCATTCTTGGGGAACTTCACTACCACCCAGAAAACTGCAGCAAAACAACTAAGTGGTTTCTGTGAGCGTATAAGGTCACCGGTGAGTCAAAGCCAGCGGTGATTTCTAATAAAAGTATTTGACTTTGAGCAGTAATAATCTATACACTGGACTAAAGCTGATATTTTTCTCAGTAATAATAATATTGTCTTAACTTAGTTCCTGGTAACCAGACCACTTAAGACTTCAAAACCCATAGCCCTATTAACTTTGTATTCATATGTTTTATGTATGTATGTTTTATTTTAATTCTGAATACATAGTATGTCAATTTGTTCTTTTTTAGGTTTCAAGATTGGAAAGAGTATGTAATGCTTGTTGGTTGGCAGCTTATAGGGAAGTGAGACGTCAAAACCAACATGACACTAATCGCCCCATTCTGTCTGAAGTAGGAGCGAGTGGAGAATTTAATATACCTGTACCGCCACCCCTTCCGCAACATACCTCACAACATTCCAGGCAACCTTCTCCAGCAAGAGCTAAAATAACATCAGCAGTATACAGACGTGCTGCTAATACAGCTAGTCATTGCATATTTGTTGACTGTTTCGAATCAGAACGTTTACTTATACCTGCTGCCATAAAGGAGCTTTTACTTTTAAATCACAAGTTTTATATACTTCCAGGAGCACGAATATATAATTATCACTTAAATCATGGCCATTGGAATGAATTAACCTCCCTGTTAAGAGACTTTACTGGTACACAGTTTGACAACATTTTAAATATGTTGCAGCGAGCTGCCAAATACCACTTTGATTTTTCGAATATTGCAATTATGCCAGAATATTTATGTCATTATTGGTTAGGTATGACTTCTAATCAATTTTATGATTTATTAAATTCTATACCAAATCTATCAAAGTCTGTACCTAATGCCACTATTGCTATGTGCATGTATTTAGTTAAGCTGAGAACTGGTGACAGTAATGAAAGATTGGCTACACTATTTGAGAAATCTCGAACTATCTTAGAATGCTGGTTGAATTCAGCTAGAGAGTGTCTAACTAGACAGTTTGTACCGATGCATTTGGGATTTAATCACCAACCACCGTAGAAGATGTTGCTTCTATAAACAGAATAATCCCAGAAGGATTATTCGGAAATCCTCATTTGCCCTCAAATACCAAACCAGCAATAGTTATGTGTGATGCAACTTATGTATTTATCCAAAGTAGCGCTAATTATTTATTTCAAAAAGAAGCTTACAGTTTGCAGAAACTGGATAATCTAGTTTTAAACCGTTTATGATGGTATGTTGTGATGGTCACATAATTGATTGTCTCGGGCCTTATAAAGCTACCACTAATGATGCTACAATTACTAGTTTAAACCTTCGTACTGAGGAATCTGGCCTTTTTTTTTAAGGTCATTTTTCCGGAACGGTCACATTTATATACTTGACCAAGGATTCAGGGATGTCATAAATGAATTACAAAAATATGGCTTTGTGACACACATGCCAGAATCTTTATTTGAAAATGAATTTCAATTAACAACACAACAAGCAAATCGGTCTCGTTTTGTAACCATGTGTCGCTGGGTTGTAGAAGTTGTTAATGGGAGAATTAAGAGGGATTTCAGACTCTTTCGGCATGTATTTAATAATCGCGCTGCTTTGCATTTAAAGGATGATTTTAGAATTTGTTGTGCGCTAACTAATAAGTTCCACACATCCATACAGGATCCAACGGACGCTGCAGAGTATGTAAGAATTGGTACTTAACACACTGGTATTTCTGCTGATTTTACATGTCAAATACTTACGTAAAACCTATAGATGTTCTCAGTCAGTCAGTTAGGTGTATTTAATGTTACAAGTATACCTTTATAGGTATACTTGTAACATTAAATACACCTAATGACTACCTACATGAAAAGTCTGTTCATATTATGTGTTTTATACTTTTGTAGACATTAGGTAGGTAACTAACTTATTCATTTGTGTATAGATCTGGGATAAATTGAAGTTAATAAAATAAAATCTCTTTCTGACTGAAGTTGTTTTATTTCGATAATGTCACATCAACGCTGCGAGGTCATAAAAAGCACGATTATTCGTTATTCACGATAATTCGCGTTTTTTTTTTTCAATTAGCAGCTGTTCTCTTATTTTGTTTTTAACTATCTTTGTTGTTTTGTACCTACATGAGTGATCTGTGGCCATTTTATAAGTTGCGAGTAGTTTAGACATAATTTTTAGGTTACCTCCGAATTTTTTTAATTACTTTAAAACTCGGATACTCCTGTGAAAATTAACACTTTTATTTAATAGTATATAAAGCGTAGTCTATAATAAATAAAGATTTATTGTGTTTCAAGTAGTTTCAACTTAAGACGGATTTCCATACATGGATGGTCATGATCCTTTCTTTAGTAGATTTTCAAATTTATTGCTAAAGCATAAGGTTCAAAGTTGATTGGGAAAATTTGACAGTTTCGGGTAGCTTGACCTGCTGGCGTCTGTACATATTCCAGATTACGTAAAAGTTAACTTTAAAATGCGTAATAAAATAAATATATAAACTGCCTTATTTTATTGAATTATCTTATTCGTGGCTTCTTACAGACATTATAATACCGTACGTGTATCAATCAATGTATTGTGCGTTGCTGCAGTCACTAGTTCCATCTGTCAAAAAACGGTTTACCGAATGGACAGGGTATTTTCTGACTAACCGACTCCTTGACAATTTAAAAGTGCCTGTAAATGGTTTAATTAAAATAAATACTTTGAGTTTGAGTATACAGGGCTTATTGGAAAAACACCAACAACCTCTTAAGAGATCATTGTACTCATCATTATGAACAAAGGCCTTACCACGAGCTCTTAACGCGATTCAATTTACGCTCAGGGATCGAGATGGCGCTAGACGACTTGTATAGCTCTGTCTCTTTCCAACAGCCTAAACTGGATCGCGTTAAGAGCTCGTGGTAAGGCCTCAGCTTTTACTATGGGACCAAACCTGAAATCGCGAAAAAAATCAGCTGTTCCCTACATTTTGACGAGTTATACGTACGAACATAAATGTAGGGAACAGCTGATTTTTTTTCCGCCATTTCAAACCCTGTATAGAGTATTTTTAATAATACAATAGAGAGAAAGTTTTAGCAGAAAGAGAAATGAATAATATAAATAATAATTTTAATAAAAATAATTTAATAATTTCGGTAAAGTTGAAACATATCAATGAAATCAAAGAGGGAGCTGTCAGAAATGGACCGTTTTGGGTGGTATGTATTTTTTTAAAATCCTACTAATATTTTAAATGCGAAAGTATGTATAAATGGATGGATGGATCGTACTAATATTACTTATAAACGCCAGTTTGTATGGATAGATGGATGTTTGTTACTCTTTCACGCAAAAACTACTGAACGGATTTGGATGAAATTCGGCACACAGATAGTTTATAACCAGGATTAACACATAGGATACTCTTTATCTCGATATTCCACAGAATCGAAACTTATGCGAGTGAAACCGCGGGTTGCAGCTAGTATACTAATACTATAAGTAGCCGGTGCTTGTGGCTCGTGGCTTGTGGGCGCGTCACAGCTGCACAATCCCATGCATTGTGCAGCTGTGACTTACCCACAACCTATCGATTGAACAAGCTTGAATCCTATTTAGTTTGATTAGATATTTTTAGACGAACATTGGTGGCCCAGTGGTAACGGCCGCGACTTACGAGTTGAAGGTCGTAAGTTCGAACCCAGACAGGCGCTTTATATATTTTTTTAAAAGAGTGGCGCTAGTGGGCCTTTGTACACGCTCTTAAGTCAATAATCGCAAAGGTTTGTCCCATAGCTCGATAGATGGCGTTGCGCTGTTTAAAAGCAGGCTATGGTTTCGTTACCAACGATTAGCTATAAGGAACCGAATTTTATTGTTTAAATAACCCAAAAACAGCATCGTATTGTTTTATTGCTAAATCACCTAGCAAAGTGAAGCATCTTGCTACGGCTTTGTACAGACACCAGCACATCAAGCTACTACAATCTGTCAAATTTCTTTAATAGATTTTCAACTTTATTGCTAAGCATTAAGGTTCAAGATTGATTGTGAAAATTTGACAGTTTCGGGTAACTTGACCTGCTGGCGTCTGTACACTCTCTGTGTGGCCATATCCCGGCACGCGGGCACAGTGCGGGTTGATGGATGTCACATGCCACCGATTTTTTCGTTCTAGGCCAACCAGGGCCTGCAGTCTCGACATATATAGCGATCGCTTTATGACCGAATTCGGTCGCAAAGTCCTGTCCCTCCATACATTTCACCTGTCAATTCGGGACTTTGCGACCGAATTCGGTCGTAAAGCGATCGCTATGAATGTCGAGACTGCAGCCCCAGCGCTGGGGCTCTGTCTCGTGTTAGCGTCTTAGCATTATGCTGAGCGATGGCCGTTTTGCGTGGATGTGACCATGCATGTTTACCCCCAACTTGTTTTTTTTTTTGTGTCGTTATGATCTTTTTTATGCTTTACGTTTGCCGCAAATAAATGTACATTTTTCTTTCTTTCTTTGAGAGCAGTGATGAAATAAATTACACATAAAAAAGCGCCTGCCTGGGTTTGAACGCGACGGAAACTTTTTATTCGAAATACAGCTTTCTATACGATTTTGGTTTTAATTTATGCGGCGAACACAATTAGTATCACCTATACATATGAATAAACTTCTAAAACGAAATAAATATAATGTACCAAACGAGTATTTTCACATTTTAAATCCAACTAAAGGCTTCAAGGAGTCCAGCTCATCCCATCATCTCCGCCTGGGCCTGCCGCGATGTCGTTTGCCATTAAGGCATTAAGCGAGACTCACTGGGTCGTAAGTTTGGCCCATTGATCGTCTGACATGCGGCAGATGTCCAGCCCAATTCCATTTAAGCGTGGCAGCTTTCCGAGTGACATCAGTTATTTTAGTGCGGGAACAGATTGTTGTATTCTTAACCCGGTCTAAAAGCTGGACTCCTTTCATAAAGATTGGTTTTTGGCAGCTCTGGACAGAGAGAGGTAGAAAAAGACTAGGAAGGTCTTTGCCCAACACTGGTACAGACGCCAGCCCATCAAGCTACTACAGTCTGTCAACTTTCTTTAATAGATTTTCAACTTTATTGCTAAAGCATTAAGGTTCAAGGTTGATTGGGAAAATTTGACAGTTTCGGGTAGCTTGACCTGCTGGCGTCTGTACATCAACGCATAACCTACTAATATTATAAACGCGAAAGTTTGTATGGATGGATGGATGTTTGTTACTCTTTCACGCCAAAACTACTGAACGGATGTGGATGAAATTTGGCACACAGATAGTTTATAACCAGGATTTTCACATAGGATACTTTTTATCCCGATATTCCCACGGGATCGGAACGTATGCGAGTGAAACCGCGGGGTGCAGCTAGTATATCTTATAGTGCTTTCGTATCCAAGCCACGGAGAGACATAAGAAAACAAGGGCATTACTAACTTTTATATTAAAAGAAAAAAAATACTGTACATTAACAATATAGGCACGGCACACGGACAAACAATGATATTATAAGTAAAACGATATAGATAGGTCTTCGCAAAAGGACGGTATCCCTGATCTGCAGAGCGCATGGCAGCCGCACCGAAATCTTGAAGACAGAAGCTGATAGGATCTCATCTCCATTTTGAAAGTACCTCGTTAAATCAGTCGTCTAATCATAATTTTCATTTTTATTTTAATCTACATTTTTTTAATTGTTTTTGTCATATTAATTTAAGTGTACCTATGGATCTTGATATCAGATTTTTTTTTCTCGCCTCTCCCGTCACACGTAAAAACTTGGCTAGTTAGCAAACCTGAACTCAGTGTCGCGTCGGCGTCCACGAAAGCGTGTTGTGTACAGTGTGTTCAATTAGAGCGTCATTTTAGAAACGTAAAAATATTGCAGCGGGACTGTTTCGTACACTGCATTTTCAACGCAGTACTTTGTGACGAGAGTTGAAAATCCAACAGTGTGGTTTTTTGACGCGCTGGGATGCGCTCTGTTGGATTCTCAGTGCTCGGCTCAACACCGAAAGTTGAAAATCCAGTGCGCGAAATTTTTACGTCCGTGTGAACGTGACTAAGGAACGTATCTATCTCCTTTTACTTATAATTTCATTAATCACACAGGATTTTGATCTCGAGCAGTATTTGTCTGATCAGCACCCGGTTTTGGTTTTACTTTCGGAGTCGCTGGAAGATCCAAACGTGATTCGTCAATCATTCCATTGGGTGAGTCTCGTTCGTCCAAAGGGGAACCAAACACTATCACGATCAGGTCAGCTATAAGCAACGCCATCATTAATATCGGCAACAATCCGTTAATTAATAATAAAAAAGTGCCTTTATCTTCGTGTGGAAGAGAAAACACTGTGATGCATAGGAACAGCTCCACACTCGCAGACGCCACCAGGCCATAGGTTTGTAAGAACAGAGATGCCCTATAGCCTTGTAGATTGCCAATGAAGAAAGTTCCTATTATTATGTAAATCGTGAATATCGTGACTGGGGCGAAAAGGTCGTGAGTGATGCTGTATGGGCTGTCCAACTTTCGGGTTCTCTCGTTCACCAGTGCTCCGGTGTTGACAAGCAAAGTTAGGAGTCGTATCTTGGCTGAAGGATCACTCATTGGTAGGCACTGCCTCTTCTTCGTACGATTGGCAAGACACTGCCGCCGTGGGCTGCGTCACGCACATGTTTGGTTCTCTAAATTTTAGTGTTTGTATGGTTTTCGCATGTTATTTTGCTAACACAAAACAGTGTGGTCTCATCTGACAACAAGACAGTTTTTGACAGTTTTGTCATCATTCTGAAATGTACATCAAGTAGGTCTATTGTTATAGTATTAAAATAAAGGTATGAGGAACAGGGTGTAAAGTTCACTCATCCTCCATAGAAAAGGGAGGATTCTCTCGGGTGTAGTATCTAGTAGGCAACTGACATCTCCTGGGCTCGTTCGTCATCCATCGCTTTCCATCAGGCGTGATCGAGGTCAAGAACAGGCCCAGTTAGCAATAAACAAATAAAGGACACGTCCAAAAATAGTTTTTTAATATTCAATAATTCTAACAAGGATAAATCAAATATATTTGGATAGATATCCCAAAAACTACTGGTTCTAACTATCTATATCATACATTATTAAAGGCCCTCAATTTTGAAAAAAAGTTTTTTTTTTAATAAAGTGTGAATTTACTCCTAAAACGAACAAACCTTTCTAATTGTCTAGGATAATAAAGTGAACACACCCCAAAAAATAATAATCTTGTCAAAATTGACACATAGCGCTGTCAATCAATGTTTGATATTAGGGTATGTCAAAGTGAACGAAATGAATCTAATCAGATTATTTATTTACAGAAAAAAAACTGCCCGACGATTAATATCGGGACGTTGTATATGTATATGCTAGTTGCTTGGTAAACTCTGCTTACGCGATGCAGAGTTTTGCGTGACGTCATTATGATGCAAAGTTCGCATGTGGCGCTGTAGATGCCGCCAGAGCATATTTACACAATATTTAAAAGCTCACAGTCTTAAAATAATAATAACAATATGTACAAATCACTGACCTATGTTATAGAAGTACGCTGGACTAAATATACTATACGAAATGACAATTGTTTTTAGTGCCGATTCAAAGCGCCCCGCTCGAGCGTCTCAGGAACTAAAATTAACACATTGCCGCAAATGGCTGTCGCTTTGTTTTGGTATGTCTCTGATGATTTAGGTCTAAATCGTGGCATAAGACTTTTTTGTGTATTTTGTGTTTACTACGAGATATTTAGAACATTTTTATCATGAGAGTAAGCGCATCTTGTAAAACTCGCTATCAAAAATATTAGTTCCACGGCCGCTCACGTTGCTGTCAGCGCCAAAATGGCGAAAATCAAATTTCTTCAACGTACCTACTTGTTTATTATAGATCATGCTATGCAAGTGCTTCTTGACAAATGAGTTTCGCAGCAGTGAGGGGAATTATGGGCTGATTATGTTTTGGGATCCCTTTATGCAATGGTTCCGTTAGTTTAAAAAGTTTAAAGAGGGATTGAAGATGTTTATGTACGTCGTTTATTCCCAGGTTCACCTCCGAGACGACATCAAGTCGATTCGTTCTGACAACAGTTCTGAAGAGAAGAAGTCTCGAGGTTGGAAGTTCGTCCGAACCGTGACCTCGGCAGCTGGAGCCTTTACGGCGAAGGCTAAAGAAACACCAACGGTTTTACCGGGGACACCACAACCAAGCTTTCAGGTACATTTAAGGTCTGCCAGGGTGGTGGGTTGTTCGAAAGAGTTACCGTGGCCCCTGGGACAGGCAACTGAAGGAACACGGGTGGGTTTTAGTCAGTAAAAGTCTAACTATACGCCCAGAGCGGGAGAAGTCATTTGATGATGTGCCGGACGGGCGTGATCGCTGCACACGAAGGGTACTGGAGGTTGTAAACCTAGCCAGAGGTATCCCGGTATGAGGTCAGCAGAGCAATTCTCGTAATTTAAAACATTCAAAATCTAGTCGCAGTCTCATCTCGAAAACTTGTCAAAATGTAGGGACTTACAGTTATTTTTGACAGATTGAGACTGAGATCAGACTATGAACGTTCTCAAAATTACGAGAATTGCTCCTCAGGTGTCTCCCAGTCCACAGCGGCGCTGACGTTCTGCACCTATAGATTCCGGGTTTCTTCACAAGTTCAGAGTCTGCGGCTACGCACTGAAGTCTTCATGTGCAGGGGTACTTCGAGCAGTTTGAAATAATAACACCAAGTTCACGTATCTTCAAAATACTCAGGAAGCGATTCTGGTTCTCTTGAGGGGTTCACTGTGGACGTATTTTAGCCGTTAGAGTTCCTTGCCGATGACTACGAATTAGCGGCTGTGTTGCACGACCATGAACGCATTCATTATCACTTTAGATGGTAATAAAATCCTTTTAATTTGTACTATTTTATACCACTAATTAAAAATTTTATACCTCTCAATTATCGTAGATATACAGGTCGTGCTGGCAGGATTCCTTCCCAGCACGACCACGTTAAAATGAACGCATTAATTATAACTTTGGATGGTAATAAAATCCTTTTAATTTGTACTATTTTATACCACTAATTAGAAATTGTATACCTCTCAATTATCGTAGATATACAGCACCCTAATTGCGTAACACACAATCAATCGGAATCAGTTTCATTTTGACAGTTCAACAACATTCATTGCGTAATTTATGTATTGAGCAGACAAATTTTTCGAACATAAGTTCGAAAAGTTCGAGAGCATTGGATTAGCAATTTGCTTCAAAATGATTCTGATTCCGATTGATTGTGTGTTACGCAATTAGGGTGCAGCACCCTAATTGCGTAACACGCGATCAATCGGAATCGTTTTCATTTTGACAGTTCAACAACATTCATTGCGTTATTGTACGTGTTGAGCAGACAAATTTTTCGAACTTATGAAGCAATGGATTAGCAGTCGTGCTGGCAAGATTCCTTCCCAGCACGAACACGCTAAAATTCCAGCTGGCATAGAAGTTGATGAAATGGGAGCATGCTTAATTTGTACCCATTATGTACTCCTATTTCATTACCTACTGGTAAATTGTCGTAATTTGTTTGAAAAGCAACAAATCATTTTCTACCTATATGATTTTTATACTTGACATTAGATGGCATTAAATGCAAAAAAAAAATACTAAACATAAAATATTACTATACTACATAAATACACAAATAAATACAAAATATATATAAACATATACACACCATATACATATACCTATACAAAAAAGCAGTGCAGTTCAACTTCTGCCTTCTATAGGAGCTGGTGGTAAGCCCCGTGTCCCAGCAGAGAACATTATAGTCTAATTAATGCAACGATTTAAATTACATTATTTATGTTTCAGTCCAAGCCAGACAGCAAAAACTCCGACTATGGTAAAGATGACAAAAAGCCAACGTTGCCTCTATCGCCAAACGAAAAAGACGAGAACGTTGGAGAAACCAGTCCCGACGTACGTATGTATTGCATCACCATCCGTGAATAAACTGTGCAGCCAAGGGTGAAAATATAGCTGATCCGAGGATACCGCACGGTCTCCGCTGAGGCGGCGAGCCTCCATGCCGGATTGCCGCCATGGGATTTGGAGGCCAAAGCCCTCGCCCACATATGGGAGTGGTGAGAGGAGGCAAAACGTCGGGGCGTAACTCCGCTGCCGCGAGAAATCACGGTACAGCGGACAGAGCTCCGGCGGGATCTCATAGCGGCATGGAGAGTGCGAGTGTCGCAACCCAGTGCTGGGCACGCCACAATTGCGGCGATAAGTCCCCTCTTTGAGGAGTGGCTAGAGAGGCGCCACGGCGCCCTCACCTTCCGCCTGACGCAGGTCCTCACCGGACACGGTTGTTTCGGGAGGTTCCTGTTCAGGATAAAGCGGGAGGAAACGCTAGGGTGGCACCACTGTGTGGATCGCCCGGAGGATACGGTGGAGCATACGGTGGAGGTCTGCCCGGCTTGGGCGGAGCACCGCCGTGTCCTCGTGGCAGCGATCGGCGGCGGCGATCTCTCGCGTCCGGCACTGGTCCAGGCCATGGTACGGAGCGAGAGTGCATGGGAGGCCGTCACCTCCTTCTGCGAAGCAGTAATGCTCGCATGTGTACGGAACCTCTTTGTGAACAATTCTGACTCGTTACTGACTATAGTTACTTCCCTAAATATTTAATTTATTGAAAATGTTTTTTGGACGTTATTATGATTAGGACATTTTTATTTTTGGGCATTATATTTTTGTGTCATTTTTATTTTTAGTCATTTTTATTTTTGGACATTTTTATTTTTGGATTTTTTTTATTTTTGAACATTATTATGATTTGGACATTATTATAGTAACCCCTCGCAAAGGAGGAGGCGGAGTGCGTGAGGGAGAGGCAATCTCTGCGCCCTCACGCCCCTAGTCGCCGCAGGAGACGCCCGGACGGGAGTCAACAGCCGACTCCCGGCCACCGTAGACGCGGGCTTGCGGGCGGCGAGCAATGGGCAGTTCGCCGCCCGGTAAGGACCAGGCCCGGGTCGACGGCGCGTTGCGGGTTGTTCGAAAGAGATACCGTGGCCCCTGGCACAGGCAACTGAAGGAACACGGGTGGGTTTTAGTCAGTAAAAGTCTGACACGCCCTTCCGCTCAGCCCAGAGCGGGAGAGGTCATTTGATGATTTCCCACCCAAAAAAAAGGGTGAAAATATATAGAGTTATAGTATACACTTTACGGAGAAGCAACGCGTATCCCAGTTCTTATGACGGAGAAGGTACACACGCCAGCAGGTCAAGCTACCCGAAACTGTCAATTTTTTCCAATCAACCTTGAACCTTAATTTTTTAACGATAAAGTTGAAAATCTATTAAAGTTTGACAGATTGTAGTAGCTTGATGTGCGGGCGTCTGTACGTCTGTCTCGTTATCATCAGCCATATTTGAACTATTGTGGGCGTACAATTGTTAGTGTTGGTTATTGCGCAATAGTAAAATCGTTTGCAGTTCAAATCGAATTATAATTTTACGAACAAATTAATCACACTAGCGAATCACACACTGTAGGTACACGACACAACGATACGGAACGCGAGACAGTTTCTGAGCACATGTTGTCCGTACGATGTTCAATGATCAAGAGAGAACGCTCCACACCGCTACTGGCCCTCGTCGAGTCGCACGAACATTAGGCTAGACTCTGTCGAGCGCTACTTGGTGGCGCTGGTGTCCCAAACAGTCAAACGACAGACCAACGCATTTCTGACACACTTCTATCACAGAGCACGGCATTGTCAACAGCCCTTCAATGGTTACCACCCGGGTTTATTTTAGTGAGAAAAAATGCCACACACCCTAGTTTAATGCAGGTCCAGTGTAAGTAAAAGAGATACACATTAATTATAGTTGATCGCTCGTTCGTTGAACGTTGATCTGTTCACACACGCACGTTCGTCGCAGCGATATGAGCTATCAAAGAGGGTACTTGTTCAGCGACGCTCGCTTGGCGGGCTTATGGCTCAGCGCAAACGGGCCACCAACCACAGCCACAGGTGGCTGTCGCGCGCTACCGCCACTTTTGTAAGTGTCAGAAGCGAGCGATAGCCACCGGTGTTCAGAAGCCGCCACATTTTATAAACCCGCTCTCAGCTGCGCAGTCTTACGATGGACTCCGACGTGGAAAGTTTGCACGCGTTATTGTTAATACGCAGACGTAGACAACGCCGTCGCCGCCTATATTGGGTACATCCAATTTTAACATTTTGTGTGGCCCGCAGCGACACTGCTGTAGCGTGTGGCCACCACCGGCCACACGTGTGCGGCGAGTTTCAACAAAATGTATGAAAAAGCGCGTAAACTACTTGTCGCTGGCTACCGGTGGCTGTGGTTGGTGGCCCGTTTGCGCCGAGCCTAACACTCGCTGAGAGACTCGCGTTTCGTACAAACTCATACCAGTGAGGAATCGCTAGTCGCCGACGCGCACTTGCTGCTCGTTGCTCGCCAACTCGTTTCTAGTTTCTTGCTCTACTCGCTTCTAATTGTAATTAGTAATCGATATCTTTTTTTTTTTTTATTGTAGTATTTTTTTATTCACTCCAGCACAGCCCACCGTGCTAGGAAGATGGGATGGCGCAAGGGTGTCGACACATGTTGCATCCCACACCAAAGGTCTGCCTAACTTCCAGGGCATTATGGTCATTCCGTCTGGTCTCTTCCCATCGTCGCGTGCCAGGCCGTTGGGTTCTAAAACAGCTGGCACCCCGGCGGTGACAAGAGCACGACGGATAATGTCGTTAATGCTGGCGTGCCGTGCTATCCGACCTGCGCTCCTACTGCAGGATAGGCCATGGTGTCCGAGGCAGTCGACAGCTTCACCGCACTGACAGCGATGCGGAGCCCCGCAAGGAGCACCCAAACGCAGACAGGTAGCGAGCCGGAAGGTGGTGTCACCCAGCATAGTGCCTATGTTAGGTGAAGGGAGTGCTTGAAGCCACAGCCCCGACTCCCACTCACCCACAGCCAGCAGGCGGGCACGCTCAGCAGTATTGGTGGACGTATTGATAAGTTTATTCCGTACCAACCTGCAGAGCGGCTCATCCCACTGTCTCTGGGATATCTTTGAATTCTACTAAGCGCATATTTTGCCCTTGACTGTGCTACCTAAGATTTCATTCGCATAAAAAAATCAATCTACATTTTGGATAAAGAACATGCCAATATGACCAATTGTTGTTCTCAGGGTTTGGAGCCAGAATCCATGTTATTCCGCGATGGCAGAAGAAGGATAGACATGGTACTAGCATACGAAGAAGAAGACTATGGTGTCATGACTGAAAACGAAGCGAGAAAGAGAGAATATAGAAGAACATTCCAGGTGAGCATATCATGTGGCTATTGAACAGCCTCACGGAGCTATCAATCTATGGTCTGTTCCAAAAGCAGCTGGTTAAGTGTGCATACACAAGAGCAGAACAGAATAAGCAAGCTGAAGTGCCAATGGGTCGGCCACATTAGCAGTAGAACCGGTGACCGTTAGGGTAGATGAGTTCTTGAGTGGAGACCGCGAATCGGTAAACGTAAGGTGAGACGCCCTCAGGCTAGGTGGAGCGACGATCTTCGTAGGATGACTGGTGGCAGCTGGATGAGAGTTGCCGAAAATTGATATGAATGGCGTGCAATAGGAGAGGCCTATGTCCAGCAGTGGACTGCTATAAGCTGATGATGATGATGATGACACACGAGCGACACGCGTCGACGACAGAAGCAACTGCAATCATCGACGGCGACGGCCGTCAACGCGTGTTGGCGGTTGCCGACGGCTCGTCGGCGACAACATGCCGCTCGTGTATTTGAGCACCGTACTCGATTATCAGGGTTAGGACATAATGCACATTTCATCCTGGTATTACGTTCCTGTATGATAGTTTCCGACGTCCACGCGGGCCGGTACAACTCGACTCGTACCCAGCCAGGCTTTGTGTAAATAATTTGACCACCTCTGCTCTCAAAACGGTGAAGGAGAACATCGTGAGAAAACCTAACCTAGAATAAAAAAAAATCGAAGACATGTGACATCTACCACCCCGCAGGCCCGCGTGGTAGATATAGGGGATAGTGATGTACAGGATGGCCGGAACATTAACGTCCAAAAATAAAATTTAGGTCCCTCGTATCGTGGGGTAACCGAATCACGCCCGTGTATGTTCTTTTTAAATTTAACATTTAAAAAAAAAACGTCTTCTACTTTTTTTTTTAGATTGGTCAGGTCGAAAATTCTCAAACATTCAGAAAAAAATTCATAACTCGAAAACTATGAAAAGTCGCGGAACATACATGGGGGTGATTCGGATACCCCACGATACGAGGGACCTAAATTTTATTTTTGGACGTCAATGTTCCGGCCACTCTGTAGGACAGCCCACTCCCTCTAACCTAGAGGTCTTATAATGTTGGAGGTTTTGCTCCCACAGCTGGTGTTTCAGCAGTGGAATCATTATAGGCTGATTATGCTAAAGCTATTTATTGATCTTTTATATTATATATTTAAATTTAAATTATATTTTGCTTACAAACACATATGAAATATACAATTATACAATAATAATAAAATAATATGAATTCAACTCAAATAATAAACAATAATATTAATGATACCTAATGAAATGTGTAGTAAGTATAAAATGTGATAGGATAAAATAATTACTATGCTTGTTATTTAATTATAAAATTGTCCTATGTATTTATGGTAGAATAAAGGCTTTTTTATTTTTATTTATTTATTTATGCTAAAGCTATAAATCATTGATATTTTTATGTTGTAACAGGACAACCTAATAAAGGAAGGGCTAGAACTGGAGCTAGAAAACAAATGCCTATCGTTTGACGAGAAGACCTGGTTCCTCAAAATCCACATACCTTGGAAGACGGAGATGAGGCTGGCAGAGGTCACAGGCATGAAACTACCCACGCGACGGTTTATCCCTATATCGGTGAGCGCTTTGGATAGTGTATACGGTGTAAGGGACACCCACCGGCGTAGAAAGGGCTTTAAAGGTCCGTGGCTTATGTAACCATCGGCCATTTTGATTTTTTTTCAAAATGGCCGTCGTGCATGGAACCTGTATCCTGTAAAAAAAAAACAAAATGGCGGATGGTTAGTTATGTCACGGACCTTCCGTGGCATAACTAACCATCCGCCATTTGATTTTTTTTTTCAAAATGGCCGTCGTGCCTGGAACCTGTATAAATCGATAGCTGATATCTCATGTTGGGAGATACTTTCGGAGCAGACTATACTCATAATCAGTAACATCTTAATGCTAGAATATTAAAATGTTTCATTGATATCATGTTTTTCAGGACGACCCTAAAGCAGAAAAAGACAAACACTGGTATTCAAAATGGCGACGGCGTTGGAAACAATTGTATGAGTATGAACACACCAGGATCACTGTAGAACCGTCGTTCTACGGAGCTGCAGAACAGAAGGGGACTCGCAGGGAAGAGGTGTAAGTAGCACCCTGAATGTCCCTCGTTTAACCTAACATCCTGTTTACTGATCCCCCTTTATTTGCTTACAGATTTTTAGTAAAAGACCGGCACACACAGTT
Organism: Apamea anceps; assembly: GCA_951799955.1. Lineage (NCBI taxonomy): Eukaryota > Metazoa > Arthropoda > Insecta > Lepidoptera > Noctuidae > Apamea > Apamea anceps. The sequence continues at coordinate 3,554,533 of OX637528.1, forward strand.
CTCTCCAGCTCAAAGAAGTTTACTAGTCATGCAGATATTACTTAGAGCTAAATATGACAACGACGAGATAAAGGTATGTTATCAGCTCATCAGCATTCTCCTGCCCTCATCCCAATTTATTTGTGGTCGGCGCAACATGTCTTTTTCTTCCATACTATTAGTCGTCATCTCGGTAGTCACCACCTTTCTAACCATATCATCATTCACACAGTCCATCCATCGTTTCTTTGGTCTTCCCCTACTCTTATAGCCATCGACATTCATACTCAAAACTCTCCTCCCGACATTTTCCTCATTTCTCCGTAACACATGCCCATACCATGACAACCGATTTCCACACAACTTTTCAGTTACCGGTGCCACTTTCAGACTTCCTCTTATTTACTCATTTCTTATTCTATCCATTCGTGTAACACAACTTTTTCAGGTTTGTTAACACCTATCAATATTATTAAAATGACCTGCCTATGGTCTCGTTGTCCCAAACGAAACTGCTGGGCGTGAGCTCTTGGGTTCAATTCCCAGGTCAGGCAGCCCGGACTTGGAGGTGGGTGATGTGCATCGGAGCTCTTAACCGCGCCTGATCTCTCTACAGTCGTGTCGGATTGCCGTTCCATCGGACTATGAGAGTGAGGGAAGAGGGACTGCACCTGTTTTTGTGCACACACGCCTGCACTATAATATCTCCTGCGTACTTGGCTAGTACGCAGGTGAATGGCCGCCATCTCATTTCTCTAGACGGCGACGAGCTGGACAAAACAAACGACCAGTGGTCCACTTTAGCCCTGGATCGAAAGAGCTGGAAGTCATGGGGAGAGGCCTTTACTCAACAGTAGGATGACGCAGGCTAACAGTAATTTGGCTAGTCTCCATTGAGATGGGGCGCCATGACCGAAATTCAGGATATTATATGTGGTATACTCACACAACACATACATACATAAAATCACTCACACACACACTCACTCTCACTCTCATTCACTCATAGAATCTCTTATAATGCACTCTGGAAACTCCTAAAGTAAAAGTCCCTAGAGTATGTTCCCTTTGACATTTCAGATGGGTATCCGTCGCCTTCTCAACGACAACACATATACGGCGTGCTACCCTCTGCATGAAGGGAGGTACGAAGTCGACATGTCTGACGGCAAAGTCACTGATAGAAGAGTAAGTGGAATATTTTAACAATCATGATACGCACGACGACGTATTAAGCTATACATTTCCAGTATACGCTGACTTCTCAATGTACGAAAAGCCTTTACAATGCGAGGTCAGCTAAGAATGTATTTTCTGCAGCTGTGCTGCTGGGGAGTTTGTTGCGCCACTTCTTCTTCCCAGCGATACACTAGGAAGTGGTGACGGGCAGGCGTTTTTGGGGGACTGTCTTTTGTAATTTTGACGTTCGAAAAGTGCTGATTCTCAGCCTAATTTGAATAAATGACTTTTGATTTGATTTGATTTGAATTTTTTATTATTTCGGGTAACTTATTATAGATTTTTATGGACATGACAAGTTTGTTTGCCAAGTGGTTTTGCTGGTTTCTTAACCAAACGTCAATTCTATCTTCTTTCCAGCTCCTGTACCTCGAATGGGCCCGTCCCTGCAAATGGTACAAGAAGCAGCCTCTCTGGCTAATCCGGAGGTACTTCGGCGACAAGATAGGATTGTACTTCTGCTGGCTCGGTTTCTATACCAAGATGCTGTATGCACCCGCTATTGTGGGGACCCTCTGCTTTCTATATGGATTGGCGAGTATGGATTCACATGATAACATTCCTAGGTAAGTATCTAGTAGTCATAAGATTTCAGGCTCGGCAAAATCATCATCTGCCTAGCCATTTCCCAAATATGTGTGTAAAGGAAGCTGAAGTAGCAATGGGCCGGCCACATTACCCGTAGAACCGATGACCGTTGGGGTAGACGTGTTCTTGAGTGGAAACCGTAACGTAAGGCCCCCAAGGCTCCCCCCCTCAAGCCCCAAAAGCCCCCCAAGCCAAGCCCCTCAAGCTAGGTGGAGCGACGATACATACAATACTTGAAATATATAAATTGTTAAGGGGACCTGGTGACCTGATTTACACGTTTTGTAAAAGACTTAGTTTAGGCACCAGTCTTCCACAAACTAAGTACAAAATTGTATCAGCAGTGCGATTCTGTAACCATCTCACCGTGAAAACTTAAGTGAAGTGAGCGTGGAGTGAGCTGTCATTCCAAATAATGCTAGGGATTGACACTACTGACAACTCACATCAAGCTCACTTCACTTGAGTTTTCACGGTGAGATTTTTACAGAATCGGCCGGCTGTAGACTAATTTAACTTTAAGCTGTAATTTGTGGTAAGAAAAATAAAATCTATTTTATTCTTCTATTCTATACCTGTAGTCGCGGACACCCTACGATGAGTAGGTTTTGAGACAAGGGTTAGGGTGTCAAAATAAGGGTTTATACAAATTTATAGCTGACTATCTCTCATTCCGAGGTGAAACCCCTAATATTCCTGGACTATAAGCGGCAACATAGGCCAAATTAAGGCCTACGTAGACCGGGACGGCATGGCAAGGGATTTTGCCGTCAGTCAGCGCACATTAGCCGCTTAGATACTGCGGCATTCCAGCGCCTTGCCACGGCATTGCGTTTGATCGAGTGTTGATGTCACTCCGCGGTATGTCAAAACGAGCTCCGGAGTCCTTGGCATGCCGTTGCCTACCGCAGTACGCCACGGCATCCCGCCACGGGAGCCCGTGGCGCGTCTTTCAATGCCGTGCAATAAAATCCCTTTCGATACCACGGCATCATTTTAAGGCATAGCAATTTATGTCGTATTTCTATATCGATACGTTTGAATGTCCATTAGTAAAAATTTAAATCCCTTGCTATGCCGTCCCGGTCTGCGTAGGCCTTAAAGACCTTTTCTTACTGCATCGCTCAATTAAATCTCACTAAATGAAATTACAAATATCTTTGTAACGAAGCCTTTTCAAGTACCACTTACTTCCTTTGTTAGATTTGATTTGTGAAAGCTATAGAAGCGTTTGCCAAAGTTTATGGATAAAGTGAAGAACACGGTGTATATATACCGAAATTCGGCCTGGAGGACGTATTTTATTGGCTGTTGTTAATTCAGTCAGTCAATCACAGCCAGGTGTTAATACTTCTCTTTTCTTCACAGTAAAGAGATCTGCGACACTAAAGGCCCTGGCAACACCACGCTCTGCCCTCTTTGTGACAAGGCGTGTAAATACCAGACTTTAGCGGAATCCTGTCTCTTTGCCAAACTGACTTATTTGTTCGATAATCCTGCGACCGTCTTCTTTGCGATTTTTATGTCTTTTTGGGGTAAGTTGTTGTATATTATTATGTTAAACTATTAGGCTTCATGTACGGTCACCAAAGCCGATAAGTAACCAGTGTCGTCGGATATAGTTGAAGTTTAGTAAGAAACCGATGAATGTTTTCGAATAAAATTTAGTTTAACTGGTATGAAACAAACAGTTCATTTATCAAATTAAATTTCATTCGAAAACATCCATCGGTTTCTTACTAAACTTCAACAATACCTACCCGGCGACCCTGGTAACTTATCTGTTTTGGTGATTACATGACGCCGGAGCCGAATCAATATCGCATCAATACACAGGAAGCCTTAAACTGTATATCGTATACATGTATACAGGGTGTGTATACATGTATACGCGCAACCTGTTACCACGGATTCAGTACATAAATCAGAATCCCCCTGCGTAGAAATTTTTCAACGGTTATTAAAAAAAATCCAATGATTATTCTGTAAAACCATGTTTGTTACGGTCGTGAATCATATTTTAATCAACATACTCGTACAACCTGACACTGACCTGCAAATTGCAAAAACCTTAAGTAAAGGGGATGTTGATTTTGATTATTTTTCAAATGGATGTCACGTGATGAACTTTAAGCGTTAAGCCAGGGATACACTAGGGGTGACGGGGCCCCATAGGGCCGAAGCCTGCCAGGGTAGCGGGATTGTCCGAAAGGGTTACCGCTGCCCTGGTACACAAAGGGCTAAGGAAGGAACACGGGTGGGTTTTAGTCAGTAAGAGTCTGACACTCCCTCCTGCTCCACCCAGAGCGGGAGGAGTCATTTAATGATTTCCCATCCTCAAAAAAAAAAAAAAAAAAAGGGTTACACTAGGGGACAAATGTCCTGCGACACGTATATCGCCGACGACGTCGAGTGAAGTGGCGCGACGTTGCCAGACTTCGCTCGACATGTCTGGCAACATCGCGCGATACGCGTCGCCGACGACGTCGAGTGTGGCGCGATGTCGCCAGATATGTCAGGCGAAGTTTCGCGAAGTCACACGACTTCGCCTGACGTCGCTACGGACATAAGTCGCGCGATGTCGCTAGATATATCAAGCGAAATCACCGGCTTCGCTTGACATGTCGTGGGACATTTTTCCCCTACTGTATCCCTGGCTTTAATATCTCGGAAATGTGATACTTTACGGGTTTTGGTCTCATAATGTTTTCTGTTCGCATTGATGTCAGCTATCGATTTATATAGGATTCATGCGTGGCCGCCATTTTGAAAAAAAAAAAAACAACGTGGCAGACAGGATCAGGCTACGGATCTTCAAAGCCCTTGGAATTTCGCGGGCTACCTTAGCGATTCCCTGTTAGCCCTTGGCCACACTTTAATTTTTTATTTTCATTTTCAGCGACTACATTCCTGGAGCTATGGAAGCGCAAGCAGTCAGTGTTGAGGTGGGAATGGGACATGGGTGGCGTTGATCACGTTAGTAACATCGTACTTTTTTGTTCAGTGCAGCAGTGTTAGCGTCATTTATGATCACTCTTTTCATTATACAGGGTCCAATTAAAATAGATGGACAAATTTTACCACAGCGCTCAGTACGTCTAACCAAAGATATCCAAGCAAAAAAAAAAACACTAATTAAAATGATTTTACTTTGACCTAAAATAATAAATACCTGGCACTCTAGAATAAACACATCCATCCATTATAGGTAGGTAGGTGCACTCGCGCCCCGCTGCGCGCATGCTTGCATCACAATTTTAAAGATAATAGAGGGATGTGTTTATGCATTGGGTAACCAACATTTATAAGTGTATTTTTGTTAGCTGATTATTTTAATTGTAAGTATCTAATGCGTTTTTCTTATATATTTTTTAACCATTGTCCTTATTTTGGTGGTCTGAATGATTTCTAAAAGTTTGTCCACCTATTTTAATGGGACCTTATATATATTTTAATCAACAAAATGATAGCAGCTCTACTTGATGGCTGTTTATTGTGTGAGGGTTTGGGCGCTGATAGCCAAAATACAGGCTTTCGCCTAGTTCGGCTAAAGATGTCTAAACTCGTTTGTAACAAGAAATTATAGCCTATAATATATTTGTGTATCATTGTAAACAATTATTGAATAAACTTATTATTATTATAATAATAAAAGTGTAAACTGCATTCGCGATGTACTTTACAACCATGTCAACAAATACGTGTTTTTGGAAAAACTACTTTAATACCTACTCATAAAGATCAGTTTGCGGTACTACTTCAAAAAAATTTTCATAGACAAGTACTACGATACTGGTCATTCAGAATTCATCTTAATTTACACGGAAATAAAGTTGATATTCATGTAAGTGGAAATAACAGCAATTGGGAACAAGGATAGGAATCGAGTTTAGGCAGAAATATGTCAACTATTAGTTTCGTGTTTTACATCAGAAATAAAACCATCACCCAAACCATGGGGCCAGTTTCTTTTGTCATTTAGGAAACCTGCATTTCATTAGTAAAATTGAAGGTATGGGATCCTTGTATAACATCATGACATAGACAGGAGAAGTCTTAATTTAATTCAAATTCAAATTCTTTAATTCAGACCTGAATCCATAGTGTTAGTCTCAACAAAATAACTTAATAACTTGTGTTAGTAATAAGAGACACACAAATACAAAATATCAGCTGGTATGGATTCTTACCCAGTGGATAAGAATTAAGATTCTGTCATTCGTGGATCTTTGACAGTCGTTACGGGTAGTCAGAAGCCCGAAAGTCTGACAACCAGTCTAACCAAGGGGTATCGTATTACCCAGTAACTAGGTTGTGGAGGTCAGATAGGCAGTCGCTCCATGTAAAATACTGGTATTCAGCTGCATCCGGTTAGACTGAAAGCCGACCCCAACATAGTTGGGAAAAGGCTAGGCAGATGATGATGATGGATTCTTACCCAGTGGCGCAGCAGAGGGGAATCCCACCGATCTGAGAACACGCTCAGGAGACTGTTGGTGGTAGCGCGTAGCCGGCCGGCTATGGAGGCGGTCCTTTTTCTTATAATGGCGTAAAAATCGTCTGTGCGCACCTCCGCAAACATTGTGGACGCACTACAACGCCACGACAGCCCCAACAGCATCCTAAACGCGTTCTTATATTGGACACGCAGATCAAATCAAATCAAATCAAAAGTCATTTATTCAAATTAGGCTGAGAATCAGCACTTTCCGAACGTCAAAATTACAAAAGACAGTCCCCCAAAAACGCCCGCCCTTCACTTCACACTTCAGATCGCTGTACGTCCTCTGCGTAAAACGGGTCCACTTTTAAATTCAAAAGCAGTTGTAACTGTTTCTGAAACACTTCAAAATAATCTAAACCGTTTCACAATACTTCTTACACATGTGATTGTCTATGTGCGTTGGCGAGCGAAAGTTTTTTTTGGTGAGCGGAACAAGTGTTGGTGAGCGAAACGCGAAACGCTCTCAATGCAAAATTATCAGGAAAGCAAAAGCATTAAAATATTCAAACCCTATATTCTGTCTCCATCTTTTCCACCAGGATGAAGATCCTAGACCCGAATTCGAGGCATCAGTGAAGACATACCGGACGAACCCAGTGACCAAAGAGAAGGAGCCGTACCTACCGACCTGGCAGAAGACTGCCAAGTACGTGGCCAGTAGCTCTGCAGTACTGTTTATGGTAAGACATCAACATCATCATCATAATCAGCGTATAATGTTCCCACTGCTGGGACTCAGGCTTCTTATCGGTGAGAGGGAGTGGGCTGTAATCCACCACCTGGGCACGCGGGGTTTCCTGATCTAGGACATGCCGGTTTCCTCATGATAGTTTTCTTCACCATTCTGGAGCAATGGTGATGAAATAATTTCAACAAAGTAAAGTTCCTCTCTGTTCTGCGAGTAATGCGCTGCACACTGCCACTTAAGTTTGGTAATTCTTCGGGCTATGTCGTTACCTTTGTGGCCGATGGGACCGAAAGATGCTGGAGTGATGACCGCGTAACAGAAGACGTAGCATGGGAAGGCCTCCCACAAGGTGGACCGATGACCTGTTGAAGGCCACAGGATTCCGCTGGATGCGAGAAACACAGAACCGGTCGATATGGCGGTGCTTATGGGAGGCCTGTGTCCAGCAGTGGATATCTTTTGGCTGGTGATGGTGATGATTATGAAAGTGCCTAACAAACTCGTACAAACTTCAAACAATAAACTATAAATATAGGGCCTTCTAGATCAACACCACCACTACACCTCTAGACCACAGTCTCATTATACTCATTCGTTCATTTAAATATTTAATTGCTAGCGGTACGTGAGTGAGTGAGTGAATGAAAGCCGTGAACCACGTATGTAAGTTGCGGCCATTCCTACCGGGCCACCACCGCCCTCAGACATAACACTAACGCTGCGGTCTCCTAGAAGAGCGTTTCCATCATATTTTTAGCAGATGTCATAAATATCTGTCATTTTCACCAGTGTTTGCCATATAGATGTCAAAAAGGGGGCCCGTAATCCACCACACAGGCCCAGTGCGGAATGGTTGATATCACATGTCTTCTAATTTGTTGGTTCTAGGATATACCGGTTTCCTCACGATGATTTTCTAGACGATGATCATAATAACCTTTGCATCTATGTTATCCTTTTCCTCCAGATCTCAATAGTCATGGGAGCTGTTCTCGGCACCATCATCTACAGGATATCCATGGTGTCCGTCATTTACGGCGGCACCGGCTTCTTCATACAGAACCACGCCAAGATCTTCACCACCATGACTGCTGCCATGATTAACTTGATCACCATCATGATTCTGACTAAGGTACGTCCTCTGACCTATATTATACAAGTACGTTGGCCTAACTATACTATACGAATTGACAGTTATTTTTTGTGCCGATTCAAAGCGGCAAATCCTATGTCGGGAAGTTTGTATATACCTATGCTAATTGCGCGGTAAACTCTGCTTGCGAGATGCAGGATTTGCGTGACGTCAGTATGACGCTTTGTTCGCATGTGCCGTTGTAGATACCGCTACAAACTGTCAAAATGAAAGATTGCTTCTGTTAGTGTGTTACGCAATTACCGCGCGGGTGTCTCTCGACTTTTTGTTTTAATAGTCTAAGCCTCTTCGTTTCGGAGGCATCCGCGGACGAAGCCGCAGGAAAAAGGTAGTTTTATTTTAAAAACATGCAATATAAACATACAATTTTAGTAGGACAAATAAAAGGAGGGGCTTGTGGCTAAGTAATAACAGCCGCATGGGTCAATCGATAAGGTTAAGCTACTCTTGCCGCGGTTGGTCCGTAGATGGGTGATCATCTTTTCATACCAAGAACAACGGCTTAACGTGCTTTCCGAGGCACGGAGGGGCGTGCCTCGGAAGCACGTTAAGCCGTTGTTCCCGGCTGTCATTCGTGTATCTTTGACAGTCGTTACGGATCGTCAGAAGCCCGAAAGTCTGACAACCAGTCTCACCAAGGGGTTTCGTATTACCCAGTAACTGGGTTGTGGAGTCAGATAGACAGTCAATACTTGTTACTCAGCTGCATCCGGTTAGACTGGAAGCCGACCCCAACATAGGATAACGCTAGGCAGATGATGATGCGAAGGACAAATAATAACTCTAAAACGCGTCATGTTTTACGTTTTGTTTCAGATATACGCTCTAATAGCAGTGTATCTGACCAACATGGAGAACCCTCGAACTCAGACGGAGTATGAAGACTCGTACACTTTCAAGATATTCTTCTTTGAATTCATGAACTTCTACTCTTCTCTCATATATATTGCTTTTTTTAAGGTAAGTCTAACAAGCCGTGCATCCGATGGGGCCTTACGGCAAAAATAACTTCCATGGCAAATTTCAACCCCTTTTTTTTTTATTTTTGAGGATGGGAAATCATCAAATGACTCCTCCCGCTCTGGGTGGAGCAGGAGGGAGTGTCAGACTCTTACTGACTAAAACCCACCCGTGTTCCTTCCTTAGCCCTTTATGTTCCAGGGCAGCGGTAACCCTTTCGGACAATCCCGCTACCCTAAATTTCAACCCCTTTAGGGGATGAATTTTTAAAAACCTTTCCGTAGTGGCTTTGTTATACAGGATCAACTGTAAATGATAAATGATTTTATTTTGTAAGTAGGTTTGTACAAACACTTTTACACGTCCATCATAATTTTAAAACTAGATGAGGTTGGCGTTTCCTATCTGACTAGTCTGAGAAGAAAGAGTGAAACAAACTCAGAGGTCACAGTCTCTTTTAAAGTCCAGACATAATCTCGGTCAGATCGTATGAAGACCATGTAGATCGATGTCTGAGATGGTCTTTTGAGGAAAGAACCACACAGATTGAGAGGACCTGCTTCTGAAACTGCGGAATCGTCACACACGAACCGGAAGTGGCACTGCTGTCCCGGTTCCTTATGCGGGAGGCGGACCGAGCCATGAACTGTCCAGTCAGTGCACGCATTTGTCAGAAATCGTGCAGCTCAACTCAAAACTTAAAGAGCTCAACGATTCGACGAACAATACCAAAGAAAGGACATTTGGGTAGGCCACATTAATTACTCAAACTGCCAAACCATGACAAATTTAAACTAACAGAACAGAGAGAAAAATAAAAAATAAATAAAATGACTCACATTCAAATAATTAAAATAATAAAATACTTTACAAACAAATGTCATTTAATATATAAAATTCATTAATGTCAATGTGTATAGTATATAAAAAAAGACTATAACAACAAAAGAAAAAAAACAACCGACTTCCAAAAACGACACTACAAGGTGAAAAATAACTTTAATTTCAGAAGTCGGTGTCGTTGGGTTCGCATTTTCGTTGTTTGCCACTGACTTCCAAAATTAAAGTTATTTTTCACCTTGCAGTGTCGTTTTTGGAAGTCGGTTTTTTTTTTCACTTTTAAGTTGTAATTTTTACCAGTAATTTTGGTTTAAAAACCAAACTACTGAACCGTTATTGATGAAATTTGTATGGGACCATTTGGGAAGTATACCCTTTCCAACAAAAAAAGGTTTTTTCAAGTCGGTTGGCAAGCGACAGAGTTATGCCCGAACAAACATAAAAAAAGTTAAAAAAAAAATACAAACATCCAAATTGAGAATCTCCTCCTTTTTTAGAAGTCGGTTAAAAATTGGAAGCAGCTCAATCCCAAGCCTTTTTGTGTAATTTGATGTTTTCTTCCAGGAAGTGATAATGTGACCTTATTGCAATTTTTAAGCACCCCATATTACCTAGGAAAATCCATGGGATTCGAGGAAATTCTAGACTTGTGTTACGGGTTTTTTTACAAATTTCGAATAAAATCACAATCAATCTATTCATTGTGTTAGTATGTAGATATTTCTTGCAACCTCTTTAACTAATCTCTTGTGTCATTTTATATTTCTGTTTATATAGTTTGTTACCACTTAGTTTTTATACATTTCGTTCTTTCTTTAGGTTATCACTGTATTTGAGAATGTTGGTTCACCTGTTATTGGCAACGGTATAAGCCCATGATTGTTATTTGATATTTTACATACAGAAACTGTTGGTGTACCTTTATAAATAAAAAAAATACTTTAATTTACATTTCTCTTCACCAGGGCCGTTTCTACGACTACCCAGGCGACGACCAAGCAAGAAAGTCAGAATTCTTCAAACTAAAAGGTGACATCTGCGACCCAGCCGGCTGTCTGTCAGAACTATGCATACAACTAGCTATCATTATGATTGGCAAACAGTTTGTCAATAACTTCGTCGAGCTCGGATACCCGTACGTACGTGTGTGTTTGTGAATGTCTTATAATGTGCGTTGGTGAGCGAAATGCGTGTATTGGCGAGCGAAACGCGGGTTTGCGAGCGAAGTCAAGTCGCATGTTGCCAAAGACTACCATGTTGCTCACTACTTATCATATTTGTAGGAGAAATTTTAAAGCCAATCAATTTGTTTTAAGGCTGATTTTTCCACCGCCAGATAACTTTTATTCGAAGAATAAAATTGACATTTGACAGTTGTTGTATGAAATAACTGTCAACATTTCAAAATTATTCCTCGAATAAAGTTATCTGGCGGTGGAGAAATTAGCCCTTAGTCCACTGTTCTATGTTTCGCACAAAGAAAGTCAGAATTCTTCAAACTGAAATGTGATATCTGTGATCCAGCCGACTGTCTGTCAGAACTGCGCTCACAACTACGCATCATCATGATTGGCAAACAATTAACTTCATCGAGCTCGGATACCCGTAGATATGATTGTGAATGTCTAGCGAAGTGTTTGTTGGTGATCAAAACGCGTGTTGGTGAGCGAAATGTTTGTTGGTGAGCGAAACGCGAGGCGCTCACAACGCATTTTTCACGTACCTAGTTATTGACCGACTTTAAAATGAGACATTTTACACACAGACAAAATGAGACATTTTAAAGTCAGTTAACAATTCAAAAAGGTGAAATGTGGGCGTACTTTACATCTCTGCCTAATCTTCCGTCGAGAACCGGCATGATATTATGTAAAATGTCTTCATTTCACCCCTCCGCACCTCTCACCGCAGGAAGTTCAACAACTGGTGGCGCCAGAGGTCCCACCGGGCGGTGACCAGAGACCTGAGCAAGCCCCACATGGCGTGGGAGCAGGACTACCATCTGCAGGACCCGGGGAGACTGGCGCTCTTCGATGAGTACCTGGAAATGAGTGAGTATTACTACGGTCAACTTGCATCACAAAGCCCTAAATACGTTTACCGCTTGAGGTGGATGCTCCAAGGTAGCCCGCGAAATTCAAATTTTCTTACGTTTTTTGCAATTTGCTGGTCAGTACTAAGTTGTACGTTGATTAAAATATGATTCGCGGCCGTAACAAATATGTATTTACAGAATTATAATCATTAGAATCAGTAATACAACTTGTTAAGTTAGCATAATCCTAAAATGTCATGATTTCATGAAATAGTCATTCAGTAGGATTACTTGATCTTAGAGAATTGTGTTAATGACTTTAATGATTATAATTCTATAAATACATATTTCACGGGCTACCTTGGAGCATCCACCTTAACGTATTTATAATTTTAATGACATTGATTTTATATTCTGTGACTTTAACTCACACACTGTTAAAACTTTACGAAAATCGTGTACTTTTACAATATTTGTGGTCTGTTTTGTTTGACTCGCATAAAATCCTAATATGTTACACTTTAAAAGAGACCTTGACCTCTAAGTTTGTTTTGGCGTTTCTACTCAGGGCAGCTTTTAGTTTTCTAAAAAAAATTTGCTGTTCCCTACATTTATGTTCGGTTAACTCGTCAAAATGTAGGGAACAGCTAATTTTTATTCGCGATTTCAGGTTTGGTCCCATAGTAAAAGTTGTTCATAATGACGAGTACAATAACCTCTTAAGAGGTTGTTGGTGTTCTTCCAATAACCCTGTATATGCTACTTGCGCGGTAAACTCTGCTTGCGCGATGCAGGATTTTTGCGTGACGTCAGTATGATGCGTAGTTTGCATGAGGCGGTGAAGATCCCGCCACATACTACTAGGTTAACGTTTTATATCTTGATTCTTGGTTAAAGAAACTGTTTCCTAGGATATTTCGCTCAGCGTTCCGTTTTATATTTTTAGTCCTCCAGTATGGGTTTGTAACGCTATTCGTGGCAGCGTTTCCTCTCGCTCCCCTATTCGCTCTGCTGAACAACATCGCTGAGATACGACTGGACGCGTACAAGATGGTTACACAAGCTCGCCGGCCACTGGCTGAGAGAGTTGAAGATATTGGTGCTTGGTATGTATAAGCCATTGAGTTCCTTCCACACAGCTATTTACAACCATTCAATACGTTTCCGTGGCGAATCCAACAACAATCAGTATTATCGAAGAAATCCTCTAAACGCTGTTCACAAATCCGAAACACAAAAATTTTGTCAGTTTATATTAAACTAGCTGTACCCTACGGCTTCACCCGCCTTTTAAGAGGAAATGCGGGCGGAAAGACTTTTGAAAATTAGGTATTTGAAGAAACTATCGCTGTCGCTCTGTCTCGCTATCTCTCGTCTATTCGTGCGATAAGGACAACTGCAGATCCGACTGAATAGCCTAAGTAAAAAGTCACATTTTCGAGGTTTGGCTCTCGCCCATTTTCTCCACCAATATTGAACCAATTTAAAAGATATTTCATAAACTGGATAAGAAGGATATATACCGTGTCGCCATGTTTTCCTTTTTTCATTAATAGTTGTCAAATTTGTACCCTAGGTCTCTGTTAACAGCGGTCTAAATAGGCAATTTTGAGCATTTTTTGAGGGTTCTAGTGCTTATAAACATAATGTATTATCAAAAAGGAAAACATAGAGATATACAAGTAACTAACATTTATTATTTTGTAAAAAATCATAGCCATATGGTCATTAACCAGAAAGAAAACAGGCGAGAGCGTATCTATAGAAAAAACACCACCCGCATTTCCTCTTAATATTAAATCGAACCCCAACCCGCTGCGTTGCATCGCATTGTTCGACTTTTTTTCTTTTTGCTTGGCTTATAACGGCTGTAGCGTAATGTAAAATATAGCCTTCCTCAAAAATTAGGCGATTCAAATTCATCAAATCAAGTTTCATAGCGAAAGTTGTTCAGTATGATTGATATCTAAAGCTAACTAAACATCACAACCTGAATAATTTTCGTATTGCTAATCCATTACTTCATATGCTCGAAAAATTTGTTGGCTTAACAACTTAAATAATGCAATGAATGTTGTTGAACTGTCAAAATGAAAGCTACTGCGCCTAGCCTAGGAAGCATTCCTACTGTCAGTGTGGGACGCAATTTCCCCACAGTTTCTACCAAGTATAAATGTACAGACGCCAGCAGGTCAAGCTACCCGAAACTGTCAAATTTTCTCAATCAACCTTGAACCTTAATGCTTTAACGATAAAGTTGAAAATCTATTAAAGAAATTTGACAGATTGTAGTAGCTTGATGTGCTGGCGTCTGTACATCGTAAGTCCATTGCACCCTGGACAATCACCCCCGCTTACACCTTGCTGACTGTCAATTTTTACCGATGAATAATATTCTCATATAGTTGTTTGTTTTAGGTACGGCATCCTCAAAGGAATTACATACGCTGCTGTCGTGTCCAATGTAAGTAGCCAAAGCACTTCACTAAACTATTTTTTTATTTCACGGCTGTAAAGATTCGTGGCATACCTACTGTCCGCCATTTAAAAAAAAATATAAATGTCACGTGATCAACTTTGAACATTAATATCTCCGAAGCGTGACGCTTTACGGGGTTTGGTCTTATTGTGTTTTCGGTTTGCATTGATATCAGCTATCGATTTATACAAGGTGTCGTTTCGCATCCTCGTCAAATTCAAGGAGGTAACTATGCTACTGATTCTCGACACGAATTCAATAATAAAATAGGTAGGTTTTTTTTCTAATTTTCAGACACGCATTTTAAAACGCGGCCAGTGTAAGACCGCACTGTAACTGCCCTTTTTAACACACATAAAAACGCGGCCGCTTATACGATACCATAACGCGATCCTGTTCTTTGAAAGTGGTGTATTCTGAAATACTGTCAAACTTAAATAAGTAACTAAAAAAAACAAGTATGTATTCATTATTTACCAAGGATCGTAATTTTATTTGTTTATTTATGTCTTTCATAACAGCCTCCTGAAATTTGACGAGGATGCAAAACAACAGCTTGTATAGATTTCCAAAATCAGGCTTGCCAAAATCTTTAATCCCTTTTTGAATCCCTGCTGTTCAATTTTGGTTATGACTGACCATTAAAAGCTGCCATGAGGGTTTGAGTCCCGGGACGTCGCGTGTCACGAAGTCCCGGGACTTTTTGTAAATTTAGTTGTCTCTGATCCTGAGACTTTCGGGTCGAGACTCGAGAGATAGAGAGAGAAAGTGATAGGGAGAGAGAAAGAAAGAGATAGGGATGTAGAGAGAGAGGGAAATTCCTGAACAATATATTATTGTTTGTTTTCAGGCCTTTGTGATAGCGTACACGAGCGACTTCATACCTCGTATGGTCTACAAATATGTGTACTCGCCCGATAATACGCTTGCTGGGTATATCGACCATTCCTTATCATGTAAGTATCTATGTCGGTTATAATTATAGCATAAGAGTGTCTTTAATAGATCGCTTTAGCGATAAGACGGCCATTTTGTCACCCTATGTATAATTTCTACATTTATACTTTAATACGTCAACGTACGTAGTTACGTACAATCACGAGCAAAAGTATGTATACACTCGGCTTTATTCAAAAGCGATTTACTCCTTTATTTTTTAATGAAACTTTGTGTCGTTACGAACATAACATTTTTGAACCCAGAGGTTTATGTAATGTGTCGTATTTCAACATTGCATTCGTTATTTCACGAAAAAACTGCAATTGAAAGTTACCAAGTGTTGACATATTGGTGCTCGTGACTGTTCATACTTTTAATACGTATTTTTACGTAAGGTAGGACCCTCAGGCTAGATGAGCGACGATCTTCACAGGCTGGCTGGTAGCAGCTGGATGAGAGTTGTCGAGAATCGAGTTCAGGCGTGCAATAGGAGAGGCATATTTCCAGCTGCAGTGGACTGCTATAGGCTGATGATGATGATGAACCTTTATGATACAAATTTCATCATTACTTTTGTCAGGGTTCAACACATCAGACTACAGGGAAGACTGGGGCGCGGACGAGAACGAGGTGGACCCGCCGGTGTGCGCCTACCGCGGGTACCGCAACCCGCCCGACCACTCCGATCCGTACGGCCTGTCGCCGCACTACTGGCACGTGTTCGCGGCTAGACTCGCCTTTGTCGTCATTTTTGAGGTAAGCACCATAAAATTCAAGATGGTGCCGACGAATATTTGCTTATTTTTCATTATGGGTGTCATTTTCATATATGGTTTTTGAGGTCGCTGATAACAAAACTGATATGATAAAACTGATCAAAATCAAAATTCAAGATGGCACCAACGAAACATCAACACAGCTCAACACCCATGTCGAAAATAAATAAAAGAAACTAAAAACCAAAAAAAAATGTAGTTACAATTGTTCACAAACTAAACTAAATTTAAGTTCAGTGCATCTTTTTGTTTCTATTTAATTTAGAAAAGGACAGAAGATAAATATTAGTTTACTCCTGTCAAAATAAGATACTCCATAGACAGATTAGACGTGATTAAAAACATGGCTGCTAAAAATACGTCAATTTACGTTAGGCGCTGACTAGTTTGACAGGACTAAACTAAAATTTATCTTCTGTCCTTTTCTAAATTAAATAGATAGAAAAAGATGCATTGAACTTAAATTTAATTTAGTTTGTGAACAAGGGAATCGGCGCCATTAGGCAACTATTGACGCCTGCCTAATATAGGACTATTTACGGATATCTATGACTATTTACTTCCAATCCAATGACTAGAATATCATTGTTCCAATCTGTCTGTAACTGGCGAATCTTGGGTGTACTATTCACAGCATACACCCCTTTTTTTATTCCGGCGTAGAAATCTTCATGGATGTCCGGGGCCCTGGGGCGGACAGACAGGGGGCTCTCTCAGACTCTTACTAACTAAAAACAAGCTCGTTGTTCCGTTCCCTCACTTGCTCCAACCCTTTGAAAGAATACAGGAGTGATGTTATAAAGTAATCTCATTTCCGCAACCCTTTCGCGCAAGTGTACCAGATCCCATTTGTTGTAATATTTTTGAGGCTAACTGAACTAGAATAGAAAAAGAAAATTGTTAAATGCGCCATCTAACGGTTACTTGCGGAAACAGTTAAGAAATTGTTAAGTTGTAAATAGCGCCATCTCTTATCAAGTAGTGGACTTAGATCAATAAAGGTTGCATTTATTGTTCCAACTATTGCTGGTAAATTGACCGCCATCTGTTATCGAGTAGCGCTATTACTTCTAAAGTAATGCGATTTTTATTGTGTGACAAAAATGCTATCATCTCCTTTTCTAATCTGCCATTTTAATCATGTTTTTAATTATTTGCCAATTTACTAACAAAACTACTCCTTACCAACAGCACGTAGTCTTCGGCCTGACTGGTTTGATGCAACTCTTCATACCGGACGTTCCGAGTGAGCTGAGGACTCAGATACAACGCGAGAGGCTTCTCGCTAAGGAAGTGAAATATGAACATGGACGGAGGAGGCTCTCCACTGAGTTTAAGCAGTTGATTACACAGAAGAGCGACAGCTTGCCTGGTGAGTTTAATTATTGATTAAACATCTGATAAAATTCTAAAACCTATCTTCATCCATACTAATATTATAAATTCGAAAGTTTTTTATAAAACGTTGCCCCACACTAGGAATTTCTCCTGTATCGTGGGTGCGTTTACAAACATTTGAACTCACATACACAAACAACTCTATAACTTTTATTTTTATTTTTTTCCTTTCTGAAGATAAATTGACACAGTCCACTCATACATAATATCAATTGCAACCTTATTGCGAATCACTGTCTCTTACGATACAGGATACCCTAGTTTAAGAGACAGAGATTAATCTATTGTGTACAGATTTCTGCAGCATCCAAATTTTTTATGTAAATGTTCTCTATCTGCTGTATTTTTGGGAAATAAATATATTATTATTATATATTATTATTATACTCGGTCTGTTTGTTACTTTCCCGCGGCTAAACGGATTTCAATGAAATTTTAGACAGGCACGGGTTAATTTTTTATCCTAGAAGTACGTTCCCGTGGAAAAATTTCCGTCCGGGCAAACAAAAGTGGAATTGTAAAGTACAATTTTAATAACCGACAAATTTCTGCGTCCATGTCCCTAAAAGAAAGAAATAAAGAAAAAGTATTTATTGCGACTCGTACCGGAAGATCACAAAATAAACTAAACAAAGTCAAAAATAAAAAATCTAGTTGACTTATCTAAAAAAAAAGTAACAAAAATAAAAATGAAACAGAAAGTCCTATACGAGTCCCTGCCATCCTGTATAACCTTTAAGGACCTTATGCTTATAATGGCGCCGATTCCCTTGTTCACAAACTAAACTAATTTTAAGTTCAGTGCATCTTTTTCTTTCTATTTCATTAAGAAAAGGACAGAAGATAAATATTAGTTTAATCCTGTCAAATTAAGATAGGTACTCCTTAGACATTTTAGACATGATCAAAAAATTGGCGACTAAAAATACGTCAATTTACACCAGGCGCTGACTAATTTGACAGGACTAAAATAATATTTATCTTCTGTCCTTTTCTTAATGAAATAGAAAGAAAAAGATGCACTGAACTTAAATTTAGTTTAGTTTGTGAATAAGAGCATCGGCGCCACTGACTGATCAAAATCCTATATTTTCAGGTAGAATCTTTCCACCTACCTCTGGAAAGAAACGGTGAGTGTCCAACAATCATAATCACTCTCCCCTGTACTTACAGAGAAACCTTCCGGCGCCGGCTGGCTCCGCCGCACGTCGCGCGTGTCCGACAGCCTGGACGCGCACGTCGCGGTGTCGCAGCGTCCCACGTCACCACGGATAACACACTGACATTACTGTAAGGTAGAAGGTAGAAGTCTATAGGTTTTAAATAGGAATTGAATGGTAGTCTGGAAAATAGTGGCTGAATTCTGCGGGGTAATTACCCCGCAGAATTCAGCCAGAATTGCGTAACATAATGTTAGTAGCAGCAATGGCTTTCATTTTTGACTGTACTTCGGGGAGTGTGCTCAAGAGCTACACGAGCTCATCCCGCCTTCACCTTTCTACCATCGAGAGTCCAGACGCACTGCGGGATACCACCCCTATTTGGTTAATATACCATATATACGCACTAAGCGCTTCTCGTCATCTTTTCTGATGCGCACAGCT
Source organism: Apamea anceps (assembly GCA_951799955.1). NCBI lineage: Eukaryota > Metazoa > Arthropoda > Insecta > Lepidoptera > Noctuidae > Apamea > Apamea anceps. Next base: position 3,573,715 of record OX637528.1, read on the forward strand.
AAGGAGTGGAATCGTCTGCCTGCGTCTGCATTCCCGAGTTCATACAACCCGAATCTCTTCAAGGCGAGAGTGAATAGGCTTCTTCTGGGCAAGCTCGTTCCACCGTAGATCTCATCCCTGCCTCTGGGCTGGATTGAGGTCAAGAGTGAGCCCATTGTCAATAAAAAAGGCAATTTTTTCGAACATATGGATTAGTAATATCCTTCAAAATCATTCAGATTGTAATTGATCGTGTGTTACGCAATTGAGCTGAGATAAAGAAAACATATGGAAATAGATTCATACGAAGATGTTTATGTGTCACACTATAAACATCAACACCACCAACACCAACTGATTTGTACAGTGATACAAAATCGGATGTAAAATAACTATGAAGGGACTGTAAACAGGGTAAAATTAAATTAGCTAGCGAAACTCTGCAGAAGGGATTGACATCTATGTAAATATAAAAAATAAATAAAAATGTTGGTGGTCAATTAACACTGGGTAGTGTTGTTACTTGAGTATAACTTGGAAAAATCTGAGGGGTAATTCTCGTAATTTTAAGAACGTTCACAGTCTGATCTCAGTCTCAATCTGTCAAAAATACGTCTAATTTCCCTACATTTTGACAAGTTTTTGACATTTGTTTATCGCCGAGATGAGACTGCGACTAGATTTTGAACGTTTTAAATTACGAGAAAGCCTTCAGATTTCGTTTATTTTATCGAATTATATTTCAAGTGACTAGATTAACTACTGCGGTCAATGAACCCAGAAACAACTATCAAATAAATTTATTTTTTGTTTTATCGTGTTCTGATATCGATACCTCTCACGTCAGCAGAGTTTCGCTAGCTAATTTAATTTGACCCTGTACAGGTATGAGTGTGTGTAGCTAATCAGATAGTTCCTAGGAGAAGGGTCGAGCGACGCATTTAAATGAAGTATGATCTGCTTGTTAGTTTTAAATATAGTCTATGGAAAGAGGTTATAGGAATCAAAGAATTTTAAGACATATTTCTGAGGGTCCAAAAATTAGGCTAGTATGAGTCTATAAAAGTCCATCATTTATATTTAATATATACCAAGGGGTTTTCATGAAATTCATAAGCCATAAAAATACCTTGGAAAATTAAATTATTGCTTTGCAATTAACAGGGGATGGAAGAAATACTGTCACGCCATTTTGATTTTTTTGTTTTTCAAAATGGCGGCCACGCTTGAAACCTTTATAAATCGATAGGTGATACTTTACGGGGTTTAGTCTAGTAATATTTCCTGTTTGCATTGATGTCGGTTATCGATTTAGTATATAGGTTTCAAGCGAGGCCGCCATTTTGAAAAACAATGGCGGCCAGGTAGGTATGCCGGGGATCTTCAAAGCCCTTTCTAGTTTTGATTCTATGATATTCTGCATCAGAATGTTACATGGTTAGACTGGAAGCTGACCCCAACATAGTTGGGAAAAGGCTAGGCAGATGGATTGATATTCAACATTGGAATCTTACCTTTATAGTGTCATACTAGCCTAAAAAAAAGTCGTAGATAGTTAATTTATTTATTTGTTAAATATAAGCTAATAATATTCAAGCCAAAATAAATGATCTTTCTGAAAACAACGCTTCGTACTCAAACTGGTATTTTTAACCGACAATCCATTACATATCGAAACCCCTTTGTGTCTCGGAATGCACGTTAAGCTGTTGGGCCCGGCTATGATTCGTAATCTTTGACAGTCGTTACGGGTCATCAGAAGCCCGAAAGTCTGGCAATCAGTCTGTCAAGGGGTATCGTATTACCCAGCAATTGGGTTGTGGAGGTCAGATAGGCATTCGCTCCATGTAAAATACTGGTATTTAACTGCATCCGGTTAGACTGGAAGCCGACCCCAACATAGTTGTTAAAAAAGGTAGATTGGCTAAATAACTGATTCCAAAGAACAATGGATATTGCACTTATTCTGGCGTGGGTAGTAATTTTAAGGAAAAAATAAATATTATTATAAAATCTTGGTGTATATTTACTTGATTTGTATGATTTATGACACGATTGCTTTAACACGACTATACATTATCGGGTATACCTAAGAAAGAGAAAACCTTCATGAGAAAAAGGTCAATCTTTTTCGTCGCTTACTTTGGACATTTGTAGATCTTTGACAGTCGTAATGGGGAGTCAGAAGCTGGTGTGTCCACCAGTCTTACCTAGAGCCAAGGGGTATCGTAGTACCCAGTAATCGGGTTGTGGAGTTCAGATAAGCAGTCGCTCCATGTAAAATACTCTTACGGCCGAACCCAATAACGTATTGACAGATCGCTACTGATGGATCTGGCTGTCTTGATTATTTCACAGATCACTGATATAGATTATTGCGACGTTAAAACGGTTTTTCTACCTGTTTTTTCATCTGGTTTGACTGGAAGCCGACACTAGGTAATTGGTATTTAGCTACTCTCAAACAACAGTTATATAACGTTATAAACATTATGTAGCACGATAACATTTTATAACATCGTGTAAAATTTTGCTACAACATCACTGGTTCAACTTGGATAACATATTAAAACATTTTTTAACCATCAGTTTGGGTCTGCCTTTCGAGGAAGCTGGTAGTGGCTCTAAATAGAGGAAGAGCTTATTGGTTTGGCTTTTATTTTTTGTTTTAAAAATAAAAGAAAAGGCGCTCTTACTGGATGCGTTGAACTCTGAAAGCGAGCAACTTTCTGACTAACTGCCCGAATATTTAATTTTGACAATTCAAAAGTGCCTGTAAATGGTTTAATTGAAATAAATGATTTGAGTTTGAGTTCGAGAGAACAGAAAACATTTTGTTACATGAAGTTGTATAACATCTCTAACAATTTATAACTTTTTCTACAATTTGTTAAACAAAATTAGACAACAAATGTTATGCAACATTCTCTAACGTTTTATTACTGCTGTTTGGGAGCACCTTTATGAGCTGGTGTTCGCAACTCCACGTCAATGCACGTATTTTTCGTAAAGCCGACACTAACATAGTTTGGAAAAGGCTGGTAGACGACGAGGTTATTCAAGTAACACAGTAGGTATACCTGAACATGTATGGCCGAAATTATACTTGTATATACGTAGTACATAAAGTGTCAAATGATAGAGCCAAGTATACACAATTTTAAAAACCGATGTGATTTTCCGTTACAAGGTGAAAGTTTTTGATATATTTAAATACTTAAGTGTCATTTCACACCATGTCTCGTCAAGCAACGACTTTATTTTTCTTTCTTTTTTTTTTTTGCCCCACTCTAGGAATTTCTCCTGTATTGTGGGTGCGTTTACAAACATTTAAACTCACATACACAAACAGCCAGACCCGGAACAACTACTTGTAGGCCATACAAATATTTGTTCCGTGCGGGAATCGAACCCGCGACACGCAGCGTAACAGTCAATCGCTTAACCACTGCGCCAACCGTGCCGTCATTAATTTACTGTCATTTGTTTCTTTTAATTGCGTAACACACGAACAGTAGCAATGGCTTTAATTTTGACAGTTCAACAACATTCATTGCGTTGTTGAGCTGAGAAATTTTTCGAACACATGAAGCAATGGATTAACAATATCCTTCAAAATGATTCAGATTGTGGTTGATAGTGTGTGACGCAATTAAGCTGTTAAATGGGTAAAATAGACTCGGTTTATAAAATGTTAAACAAAATATTAGAACCGGGCTTGGGAATAATTTCTAAAGCACTAGTATACACTAAGATCTATTTAAACACGTACATACTTACTGATAAGAAAGATCTAAGAATTTATTAAACTATTTAGGTACCTACTCAACGAATTCAGGAGTGATACCCTGGTCTCAAAAGCCGGATCGTTAAATTTTCTGTCAAACAACATGACAGCTGTCAAGTTGACTGCTGTCACGTTGACAGCTGTCATGTTGTCAGCTGTCATGCTGTAAGCTGTTATGTTGTCCGCTGTCATGTTGTCAGTCAGAAGCCAATCGTTTATATAAATGTGAAAGGTTTTAAATATCTAGTGCCTAGTCATAGGAAACGGGCAGTTGTGGTCATAAAGCGTACGAGTGGGACGGTGAATATTTTGTACGGGATTTCTGTATTGTTTTCTCGCGCGTTTTGTGACCGCGGCTACCACGAACGCTGGCGAATATTTTAGTCATACATGGCCTTCTTTTTCTAGGTAACAGAATTTATTACAAAACACAATGTGGGAGGCGCCCTACACACTTGTTCGGGTTGGCCAAAATAATCGGCACAACCGGGTGGCAAAATAAAATATAAATGTAGTACCTAATTGCTTCGGGTCGGCTTGGTTCTTCAACATGTACTGCTGAATCAAATGTGCCGACCCGAACAAGTGTGTAACACTCTTAATATTCTATAGGACATAGGTTTCATTCTCGTAGACATACCAGTATCTAATTAGCAAGAATGTATGCAAGTAGCTACGCTTGAAGCTGGCTATCTTTCGAGTTTCCCTACGTGATCGAATCAGAAATGTAGATGTGGCGGCCTCTACACCGCCACATGCGAACTACGTATCACAATGACGTCACACAAAATCATGCATCGCGCAAGCAGAGTTTACCGCGCGACTAGCATTTACAGGGTTATTTGTAAAACACCAACAACCTCTTCATTGCACTCATCATTATGAACAACTTTTACTATGGGACCAAACCTGAAATCGCGAAAAAAAAATCAGCTGCTTACATTTTGACGAGTTATGCAAACATAAATGTAGGGAACAGCTGATTTTTTTTTCGCGATTTCAGTTTTACAAATACATGTAGGTCATACAAATATTTGTTCCGTGTGGGAATCGAACCCGCGACACACAGCGCAGCAGTCAATCGCTTAACCACTGCGCCAACCGTGCCGGTCAAATTATGATGCGAGTAGCTTGCATACTATCGAGCAGTGGTAACAGTCGCGATTTACGAATAGATCGTAGATTCGAACCTACACAAGACGCTTTACTTTGTGTAAATAATTTCATCACCACTGCTCTCAAAACGGTGAAGGAAAACATCGTGACGAAACCGGCATGTTCCTAGAACCAAAAAAATTCGAAGGCATGTGACACCTACCAACCCGCACTGGGCCCTCGTGGTGGATTACGGCCCACTCCCTCTCCCAGAGAGGATGCCTGTGCCCCAGCAGTGGGAACGTTTTAGGATTATGCTATGATTGTACATGTTATCACCAATCAGAACCTGTCAACTGTCACAGTAGCATGAAAGCTACTAACATACTTTTGTGTTAGATACTGGTAAGTGCGCATTCCCACGAGCGGCACGCGTCAACGACTGAAGCAACTGACTTTGACTTTGACTTTGACTGTAGCCGTCAACAACGTGCCGCTCGTGTATTTGAGTAAGTACGGTCCTCAAATATAGAAATTTCTTTCGAACATATGAAACAATGGATTAGCAATATCCTTCAAAATGGTTTAGAATGTGATTAAAAGTGTGCTACGCAATAGAGTGCTGGCCTACTATATTTTTAAACACACATCGGATTGGTGTTTGCCCATAATGTATATAAAAAAAAACTCAATCTTTATACTCTGTCTACTAATTTAATCATTTTTTGACACATCGAAATTGCTCACTTATATGTTTTTTGTCAAAACGTACGGTATTATAATGTCTGTAAGAAATCATAAATAAGATAATTCAAGAAGATTAGGCAGTATAAACAACATTTATTTTATTACGCATTTTAAAGTTAACTTTTACGTAATCTGCAGTGCGATTCTGTAACCATCTCACCGTGAAAACTTAGGTGAAGTGAGCGTAGAGTGAGCTGGCATTCCAACTAATGCTATTTTAATTTAGTTAGATAGAATGCTAGTTAGATTAACACTATTGACAGCTCACTCTAAGCTCAGTTCACCTAACTTTTCACGGTGAGATTTTTACAGAGCTGATCGGCTAGAACATGTACGTTCTAAGACAGCTGTCAAAAAATGGTTAACCTAATGGACAGGGTTTAGACAATTTATCTGTGTATGTCCCAATTAATGTGATATTAGTTAATTTCACTATACAGTAAGAAAACAATCTCTAAATATAAGTTTTATTGTTATATTTCTGTGGTCAAATACTCAATTTTCTTTATTAAATTATAATTGTTTCCAATATTATACTTTGTTTTTTTTTTATCTTATTCCTATTTCCTACTTCGATTGCCTCGTTAGTCTAGGCCGCAGGCTCCTGAGTATGATGGCTTAGCTTCAATTCCCAGCCGATCGATTCTGTAAAAATCTCACCGTGAAAAGTTAGGTGAAGTGAGCTTAGCGTGAGCTGTCAATAGTGTCAATCCCTAGCATTAGTTGGAATGACAGCTCACTCCACGCTCACTTCACCTATGTTTTCACGGTGAGATGGTTACAGAATCGCACTGCTGGTCTGGAAAAGTGTTTATTTATTTATTTTATTATTTATGTACAGACGCCAGCATATCAAGCTACTACAATCTGTCAAATTTCTTTAATAGATTTTCAACTTTATTCCTAAAGTATTAGGTTCAAGGTTGATTGGGAAAATATGACAGTTTCGGGTAGGTTGACCTGCTGGCGTCTGTACCTACGGTCACCAAAGGAGATAAGTAACCAGGGGGTCATCGGATACAGTTGAAGTTTAGTAAGAAACCGATGGATGTTTTCGTATAAAATTTAATTTAGCTACTAGAAAACAATTCATTTATAAAATTAAATTTCATTCGAAAACATCCATCGGTTTCTTACCAAAGTTCATCTATATCCGACGACCCTGGTTACTTATCTCTTTTGGTGACTAACTAACTATACTAATAAATACAAAAACAAAAGGACACCTTCGTCGAAGCACTCGTCCGCATCGCTGTCATCCGGAAACGTGCCCCGAAGACTGGCAGCATTGCCACGTTGAATGGCAATGCTAATTGTTTAAGAAATCGGGTAGTGTTATTGGATTTTTCCATCTCGAATTTCTCAGTAGCAGCCAGAAGGCCCACTCTCGTAATTTAAAACGTTCAAAATCTAGTCGCAGTCTTATCTCGGCGACAAACAAATTTCAAAATCTTGTCAAAATGTAGGGAAATTAGACGTATTTTTGACAGATTGAGACTGAAATCAGACTGTGAACGTTCTTTAAATACGAGAATTGCCCCTCTGCTCTGGTGTCTGGATTCGTGCTCAGGTGATGGTGAAAGGCTTTCATCTGAGCACGAATCCAGACAATTGGGTACGCCCAATTACAGAAAGAAAATGCATTTATTTGCGGCAAACATGACTCATAAAAAAGAACATAAACACAAAAAAAAATAACAAGTTGGGGGTAAACATGCGTTACAGCCACGCAAAACGGCCATCGCTCGGCATAATGCTAAGATTCTATACGAGACACAGCCCCAGCGCTGGTTTTCAGCGAGAGCCGGCGGCGGCGTTGACGCGTGGCGTTGGGGTACAAGGGACTCAGGGCGCGTTCACATATACGTACGTTTTTACAGGATCCTTTTTAACGGATCCGTCGCTACTGGAGATAGTATTCACACAGCATTTATAGGATACTTTTTAACGGATCCGTCGCTACTGGAGATAGTATTCACACAGGACTGATTTTAAGAGATCGGATCAGTATACTGGATCCGGAATACTGTAATAAGGGTGAACTCGCTCATACAACTACATACGCTAATAACATACACGTTTTAACGGACCTGTAAAACGGACGTTAAATGTGAACGCGCCCTCACGTATCAGTTCGTGAACCAATAACCAAAGAGCCATGAAATTTAGAATCAGTAATTGAGGATTCATTCAATAGGTTAAAATCGCTATATTTAGGTAATACGGACTGGTGTCCGCAACTCCACGTCAATGTGCGTATTTTGCGACCGGGATCAGCCGATCGATTCTGTAAAAATCTCACCGTGAAAAGTTAGGTGAAGTGAGCTTAGAGTGAGCTGTCAATAGTGTCAAACCCTAGCATTAGTAGGAATGACAGCTCACTCCAAGCTCACTTCACCTAAGTTTTCACGGTGTGATGGTTACAGAATCGCACTGCTGTACGTATTATAAAACTCAAACTCGAAGCATTTATTTCAATTAAACCATTTACAGGCCCCTTAAATTGTCAAAATTAAATATTCGGTCAGTTAGGAAGTTGAAGCTATGTAGTTGCCCATTCCAAAACGTAGATATCTATGGAGAAGGACGGGCAAGAGACTCTAAAGACACTCTTTTAAATCAAGATATTACAAAATCCTGGGTACAGACGCCAGCACATCAAGCTACTACAATTTGTCACATTTCTTTAATAGATTTTCAACTTTATCGCTAAAGTATTAAGGTTCAAGGTTGATTGAGAAAATTTGACAGTTTCGGGTAGCTTGACCTGCTGGCGTCTATACAATATTCTTAGCCTAATTCTCCAGGAAGGTTATAGGCTATTTAATATCACGCTATGACTCTTAGAAGCCAAGCAAAAAGAAAAAAAGTAAGAAAGAGTGCTAAGCGAAAACAAAGTACCTAATAGCGCCGGATGCGATTTGACGGGGTGGGTCGAGGGAACAAGAAATTTCACGCGGACGAAGTCGCGGGAGAAACTAGTAGTTAATATAAGTCTGAAATCGCCAACTTGTCTTGAGCAAGCGTGGTGATCAATGGTCGTGCCTTCTCTGTATGAGAAGAAGCTTTTGCCCTGTACTGGGACAATAATAGGTATTTTTTTTTGGGTCGGAAATCATCAGATGACTTGTCCCGCTCTGTGCGGAGCGGGAGGCCGTGTCAGACTTTTACTAACTAAAACCCACCCGTGTTCCTTCAGTTGCGTGTGCCAGGGGCCACAGTATGACTTTCGAACAACCCGCGGCCCTGGCAGGCATCGGCCCTAGCGGACCCTGTCAGTTTGTGCTGACATCGCTTTGAGGCGCGCGTGGAACACAACGCGCCGTCGACCCGGGCCTTACCGGGCGGCGAGCTACCCTTTGCTCGCCGCCCACAAGCCCGCGCCTACGTTGGCCGGGAAACGGCTGTTGACTCCCGACCGACGGCCAGGGTGTCTCCTGCGGCGACTAGGGGCGTGAGGGCGCAGAAGTTGCCTTTCCCTCACGCGATCCGCCTCCTCCTTTGCGAGCATTACTGCTTCGCAGAAAGCGGTAACGCCTTCCCATGCACTCTTGCTCCGTACCTGAACCGGACGCGAGAGATCGCCGCCGCCGATCGTAAGTAATAGGCTGGTGTTATTATTTGCTCATTTACTTACACTGAAACAAGAAGTAGTTTTTTTGACTTCGGCAAGCGGTTGATTGACTCTTCACGTGACCAGAAGGCTGGCCTATTTTTAGCCCAAAGAATCAGTATAGCCATCCAATGCTGCCAGCCTTTTGGGCACTTATCCCATTGACAGTGATGCGAACGAATTTTTTGATGCCCAATAAGCTCTTGCCTTTTTCTATATTTTTTCGTATTATATACTTGTATACTTATAATTGTATATAGTATATATTAGTGTTAGCTTTTAAAAATAGTACCTAATTAATCTGTGTATGTTAAATAAATTATTATTTCTAGAAGTAATTATAATTTATCCGCATTTTAAGTAAGACGGACAACTATTACAAATTGTCGCGTATCGGGGGGTCAGCACAGGTCGTGGTTATCATTACTTTATCTATTCAACGCAACGTCTAATCTGTCGCTGGACAAACTATGACAATTACTTCTGAGAAAGATATGTTTTTTTAGTAAAATCATGTTTTCGGTTTTTCTGCAAATTTTTTCGGGGTTTTGCCAATTTTTTTTTTGTCGTAAATACCTGACTAGTGAGAGTCGGGTTAACGTACTATGGGTTCTTTGCCACCAAATCTAACTGCTATGGAACTTTCTTTTATTTTTTATTACCTTCTTAACTTACTTGACTTAACGATTAGGTCCCACTAAACGCACGACGCCAGCGCGACAGGCCGAGACGAAGATGGCGGGACGAGCTTAACTGTTACCGAAAAGACTGACCAGCACTCGCAAAAGATGGAATTGTGTGGAAAAGGGAGAGGTAGGCCTTTGCCGTGCAGAGGGACAATACAGGCTAGTTAGATTAGATTGGAATAGCTGAACTTCGTACCGCCTCAGAATCAATAAACTGTAGTAACTTATTAGCTGAATTTTTAGATAGTGGATTATACCTGAATGGATATGTAGCGGTATCTACAATGCCACATGCGAACAACTCGTCATACTGACGTCACGCAAATCCTGCATCTCGCAAGCAGTGTTTACCGCGCAATTAGCATACATACAAACTTCCCGACATCAGTCGTCTGGTCGGAGGATCCTTCCTTTTCTATGGAGTTTGAGTGAACACCGTGTTCCTCATACCTCTATAGATATATTCTGGATGTGTTTAATGGTTAATAATAAAACTGAAGAGTTTGTTCGTTTGTTTGAACGCGCTAATCTTTGGAACCACTGGTTGGATTTGAGAAAATCTTTTTGCATTTGATAGCCCGCTTAAATCATTAGGAGCAAAAATAAAAAAGTAAAATAGAAAGCTAAGTGAAAACGTAGTAAGAGCGCGGGTAGGCGATGCGATGCGATAGATTACGTCAGGGAACCAGAAATGTCACGCGGACGAAGTCGCGGGCAGAACCTAGCTGCCAGTCATAAACAGTAAAGCGATCACTGAGTCGTTGTTATAAGGAAAATTAATAATTTAAACGCCTACCAAGCATGAAGTTGTACCCACAACCGGTCCAAGTCCGAGCAAACACCTACTATGTATCTTTGTTAGATCATATGTAGTACAGACGCCAGCACATCAAGCTACTACAATCTGTCAAATTTCTTTAATAGATTTTCAACTGTATCGCTAAAGCATTAAGGTTCAAAGTTGATTGGGAAAATTTGACAGTTTTGGGTAGCTTGACCTGCTGGCGTCTGTACCTACCTTCTTTATCTTAGACGTCACTGACATCGGTGATTGAAAACATCGTTAGGATCCCCCAATGCCTTGAGCAAGCGTGTTGATAAAATGTTCATGCCTTCTTGGTATCAGAAGAGGCATTTGATCAACAGTGTGACAATGATAGACTGGTATCATTATTCAGTGACAAAACATCAGTAGGGGAACGCAGACCCATCGCCATCTTGTCAAAACATTGCCAAGGTTTTCGAACATATACTCCACGCTTCCATTTACAAATGCGTAAATATGTCCTTAAGTGTCACTCCGTAATTTCGAATTTGCTGATTGACGTAGACTACATATCCCGGAGGTTGGACGTCGGTGGGCGGGTTGAAGCTCTATATTTCGGTTTCCGGAAAGCATTCGACAGAGTTGACAACGATGTGCTTTTGACAAAGCTGGGGGCCATCGATTTCTCGTTCGGTCTTCGTAACTTCTTTTCCAACTAACTGCGTGATCGCAAGCAGTTTCTAAGACATGGCTGCTTCGAGTCCAAGCCTTATGATACCAGCTCGGGCGTACGTCAGGGATCCGTGTTAGGGCCGCCTCTGTTCCTGATCATGATCAATGACCTCATAACTAATGTTAAGTTAGCCAAATGCCTGCTATATACCGACAACCTTCCTCGTAAGTTAGTCGCACAAATCAGAACAGACGAGGATTGCAAACTCCTACAAAGAGATATTGACGCCATCTATGAGCGGAGCAATGTGAACAAGCTATTTTTTAATAAAAGTAAGTGCTACGTGATGACATACGGTAGAGGGTTGTGATCAATCTACGAGCATTACGACTATTATAGTCATCATAATTATTGTCAAGTAATAATGGTTTCTATATTAATTAATGTAATTGGTGTAGTACCGTTTTAATTAACTATAATAAATAAATATAATCAAAAACATACGCTGCTGGATTTCTAACTCTTGTAGGCAGATGATGATGTATACAGGTTTAAATTAAATTAGGTAGCGAAACCTCATATACGTGATGGGTATCGATATACACCGTTGAATTTTGATCGTTTTAATCCTTAAACAAAAACATGAAACAAAATGGTTTTACTTTTGGGTCAACGTCCGCAAGTGGTCTTATTGTTACTACTAAAAGTATCAATTTCTAAAAACAAAACACAACCAAAAGAAACTGTTTTTTCTAAACACATACTTCAAATAAATACACTAACGAGGTCGTTGATCCCAAAAAAAATAATCAGCAAAACTTTTTTTTTGTTGGTTTTTGATATCGCTAACCATCACCTGTGAAAGTTCGCTAACTTACGAAATTATAAAAAAACTACGTTTGCCGCCGTTGGTCTGTGGATGGGTGACCTTCTTTACATACTGATACCCCTCCGTACCTCGGAAAGTACGTTAAGCCGTTGGTCCCGGCTGTCATTCGTGGATCTTTGACAGTCGTTCGTCACAAGCCCGAAAGTCTGACAACCAGTCTTACCAAGAGGTATCGTATTACCCAGTAACTGGGTTGTGGAGGTCATACAGGCAGTCGCTCCATGTGTGTGTGTGTGAGTATTCAGCTGCACCCGGTTAGAGTGGAAGCCGGCCCCAACATAGTTGGGAAAAGGGCAGATGATGATGTTGACTTCATTTAACCTGTATACAAATATTGTATATATACAAGTGTAACTGAATTAATGCACATTATGAAAGTATTATTCAGAATCGTTTACTGGATCAATTTATGTCATTTTAAATATAGGAAATTTTTAATCCCTAAAATAATTAAAACTAAATAAATTACTGTCACACTTCCGCTGTACAGTCAAAACAAACCAAAATTTATGAAGTACTTACTACGCTAGACTCTTATACTTAGGCAACTGTGTGCGTGCGTAATTTGTAATGTGACCACGATATTCTCCCACAATCAGTATAAATAATTTAATAAAAAAAAACAATGTTTTATACATAATAATAAAAATTCAGTTCATGTATTATAATTTTAACATAATATTTTAATTGGGGTGTTTGATGGTGTGCGTTAATTCTGGGACATGTTGTATTTATACAGGGTGGCACATCGACGCGAAAACTGTAACCATGTATTCAGCGCATGATACTAGACCCCATAGCGTCGAAATTTTTCGTCGGTTATCAAAAAAAAATCTTCTGTTTCATAGAAAAGTGCAATACCTACGCGGTCAAAATGTATGGAACAGCTATATTTTTTTTTAATAACCGTCGAAAATTTTCAACGCTATGGAGCCTAAACTCTTGTGCTGAATCTATGGTTAGAGTTTGCGCGTCGATGTCCCTGTCACCCTGTATATATAACAACAAAACAACAACATGCTGTAAGTATACCTACTGTACATACATTGAGTACGATCTATACTAATTGCTCCGTAATTTTTCTAAGCCTGTCTAAATTCGTCTCGTCATGTCCGGTAATTAAAATCATTCATCATTATATATTGGTTGCTACGTCCCCTCTGCATGTTTACGGATACATGACATCAAGTCTATATTCCTCGATGGAGTAAGCACAGGTTTATGTAACACCAAAATTTTACCAGTTATAGATTTTAAAATCCCATGAAACAGAACCGCGCTTCCTCTTGATGTCAGGGCCCCAAGCCTGCTATTAAAATAGTGTCAGAATGGTCTATCATTGATTTCATAATTGTTGATTTTGACAAATTTGGTAATCTGCTAACATAATGGCGTCATTATGACTTTCCAGTGGTCAACCACTGACACTCCATTGAAAGAAATGGCATAGAATGGTAATCTCGTACATAATGATAAATGAATGACTGACTTACATAAAACACTTGACTTGTGTAAAACACTAATAAATAATATGTAAAAATATATATAAATGAAATCTGGCATAAATAAAGTAGTGGTAGTTCTTCGAAAATAATTTCTACTAACGGGTTTTATAGTAATTGCAATACGACAATGCCATTATGACACAATTCTATTACGAGACCACTGACCGACCAATGATCGCCATTAAGAATTTAGCAGATTACGAAATTATTTACAAATAAATGAATATGAATATGAATATGAAATTTAAGCAAAATGACAATGGGATGGGAATGGGATCATGTTGGAATGACGAGTTAATAAAAATAGCAGACTTGGGGCCCAGGACGGCCACCAGTCGATTGCATTTATTTTCTAAACCAATATTTTATGTATTTATTTATTTATCTACTTACATTTACCATTACAGGATATATAGATATACCCAACGCGGTAAATGCGCTTATCCTAACTTAAACTATACTTACACCTATAACTTATTATAAATAATGCATTGTGCAATAATGCATGGTATGTATGTGTATTACAGGTTGTTAACCTATTTATGTATTTGTGTACGTTTTTATTTATCCTACTAATGTTATTATAAACGCGAAAGTTTGTATGGATGTATGGATGGATGTTTGTTACTCTTTCACGCAAAAACTACTGAACGGATTTGGATTAAATTTGGCACACAGATAGTTTATAACCAGGATTAACACATAAGATACACATATAGGATACTTTTTATCCCGATATTCCCACGGGATCGAAACTTATGCGGGTGAAACCGCTGAACGCAGCTAGTAATTCAATAATTTTACTAAGTAAATTTTATTTATTTAAACATGGTGTCCATGGTGCGCATGCAGGATAATAGTGGGATACAGACAAGATCTAACATGTTCAGCCGCATATCGTGGCGTACAAATTGGTAGGAAGAGATGGTGCATAAACCTTTAATATTTTTTTAGGGTTCCGTACCTCGAAAGGAAAAAACGGAACCCTTATAGGATCACTTTGTTCTCCGTCCGTCTGTCTGTCTGTCAAGACCCTTTTTCTCAAGAACGTGTGGAAGTATCAAGCTGGAATTTATATCAAATACTCAAGTCTACTGACCCTTGGAGTTGTGAAAAAATCAAACTTCTAAGCCAACGCAATCAAAAGATACAGCCGTTTATGCCGCAAATTTCCGCAAATTTTCGACACTCGTAAGGGAATCAAAACCTACAGGGTACTTCCCGTGAACTCGGAATCTTGAAATTTGGTACGAAGCAACGTCTTAAAGCACAGATAAAGGAAAAATTGCGAAAACCGTAAATTTTTAGTTACATACCTACAAATTTGTACGGAACCCTCGGTGCGCGAGTCCGACTCGCACTTAACCGGTTTTTTATCATTGTTCGGCTCAACCAAAGCACCTGCCATCTAATCTCTTCACCACCCTTGGTTGACTGGTAGAGAATGCCTAAGGCATTAAGTCCGCCTTTGTACCTTTTTGTGCGAAAAGTTTAATTAAATAAACCGATACTATTTCCATTATGGAAGATGCGCTAAGGTAGGACGCTAAAATTCATTTTTTTTGTACGTTTTTTTTTAATTTACAGATCAGTGTCAGATTGTGTTAAACAAAATATGATTGGCGACCGTAACAAATACGATTGTACAGAATTACATCGACGAAATCTGTTTTCTTTTGTTTTACCGTGTTTAAATATCAAAACCCATCACGACTGCGAAGTTTACACAAAAGAAAACAGACTTTTAAACTGATAGTTCAAGGGACTACACCGCGATCGATGACTCCACAAAAAAAGCGGCCAAGTGCGAGTCGGACTCGCCCATGAAGGGTTCCGTTTTACGATTTATGACGTATTAAAAAAAACCTACTTACTAGATCTCGTTCAAACCAATTTTCGGTGGAAGTTTACATGGTAATGTACATCATATATTTTTTTTAGTTTTATCATTCTCTTATTTTAGAAGTTACAGGGGGGGACACCATTTTACCACTTTGGAAGTGTCTCTCGCGCAAACTATTCAGTTTGAAAAAAAATTATATTAGAAACCTCGATATCATTTTTGAAGACCTATCCATAGATACCCCACACGGGTTTGATGAAAAAACATTTTTTGAGTTTCAGTTCTAAGTATGGGGAACCCCCAAAATTTATTGTTTTTTTCTATTTTTGTGTGAAAATCTTAATGCGGTTCACAGAATACATCTACTTACGAAGTTTTCATATTCATATTCATATTCATATTCATTTATTGCGAAAATGGGTAATATAGGTAACATACAAAAATATATATTAGTCTCTCCATAATCCGCCTGAAGGCATGCAATTTTACAATTATGACTCTACTGATTTATCAAATGACATTAATCAATTATATAAAACAAAACTCCGTCATAAATTATATGAAATGTCAGGAAATGTTAAATAATTATATATTATGTCAATTAAGAATTTATGTATGTCAAACAATTATCAAAAATTAAATTAAAATAAGTGACGTCAATAAATAAAGAATTACAGTATGTCATCTCTCATTATTAGATTGCATGTCATTCATAAACTCGTTAACACTGTAGTACGCTTTTTGCACAAGAAACTGTTTAACTTTACATTTAAATACATTAATGCTCACACTTTCTAATAACAACTTTGGCAGGTGATTATAAACCCGTGGCGCCATACAGAGTACACTATTTTCCATCAGTGCACTTTTGCGTTGAGGGCAGCAAACTTTCAAATTGTGGCGTTTACTTTTGTATTGTTCATACAAAGTTAAGTTCGACCGGACAAATAACACCAACTCGTACATGTACAAACACGGTACTGTTAATATATTTAATTTCCTGAAGAATGGTCTACAGCTATCTAAATGATCGAGCTTGCATATTGCCCTTATGCACTTTTTTTGTGCTATAAATATACGCTCTTTTTCCGTACAGTTACCCCAAAACATGATTCCATATCTTAACATACTTTCTACGTTGCCATAATATGCCGTAAGTACTGCGGTTCGGTCAAGGTTTTTAGTGAGCATATACAATGCATAAGATTGAGTACTCAGTTTTGAGCAAAGGATCTCTGCATGTGCTTTCCAGTTTAGGTTGCCATCTATATTAAGTCCTAAAAATTTTGTAGTGTCCACCTCGCTAATAGTTTCGTCTTTATAATTAATGTTAATCTTCGTCATTAGTGGAATTCTGTTTTTAAATGTCATTAATTTTGTTTTACTTAAATTGAGCTTTAAATTATTTGATGTCAACCATTGTATTACATTATTAAGTGTATTTAAAATGTCAGATTCAATAAGTGATTTATTTTTGCCTGTAAATACAATTGTGCTGTCGTCAGCGAATAAAATAGTTGGGTGTTGTGTTACCTTAGGAAGGTCATTAATATAAATATTGAATAAGAGCGGCCCTAGTACACTTCCTTGTGGTATCCCCAGATTAGTTTCTCTATATTCTGACTTGAAATGTGTTTCTATTTTGAGTTTAGGACACAAGCGTGTTATTTGGGTACACTGTTTTCTATTGGAAAGATAAGATGCAATTAAATCTAAGGTCTTACCCCTTATTCCGTAAGCATTTAACTTTTTTAATAACAATTCATGATCCACGCAGTCGAACGCTTTTGTAAGATCCATGTAAAGTGCACAGACTGGAACCTTTTTATCTACGTTTTCTAAGACAATATTTAAAAATTCATAGATGGCCATGTTTATACTTTTGTTTTGCCTGAAACCGATTTGTTCTCTTGCAAAAAGATTGTATTTTTCGAAAAATTTGTTAAATCGGATGTGTATGACCTTTTCAAAGATTTTCGATATAGTGGGTATCAAGGCAATTGGACGATAACAAGTCATGCAACACGGATCACCGTTTTTAAATAATGGTTTAATTATTGTCAGTTTCAATTTGTCAGGAAATGTCCCGGAACATATACACAGATTAAAAATGTGACTCAATACATTACATATTTTTGTCGAGACTCGTTTCAGTATTAATGTAGAAATATCATCGTATCCAGTACTCTTGGTATTTTTTAAATTTGTTATAATTGAGTGTATTTCCTCAGGTGAAGTAGGATTCATATATAACGAGTTTGAAATATGTACTGGCGTAGCTATGTTGCTGACTTGATTACATTTTTGAACCTGATCAATAAAAAAATTATTAAATGATTTAGCTATCATTAATGGGTCCTTAATAATGTTTGTATCGTTAATTTTAATGCTATGTATTTCTTCCTTAGGAACAGCATATTTTGCATTGTTGATAAGCCTCCAAGTTGCTTTACATTTATTGCTAGCAGTTCGTATATAATGCTCATTTTGGACCTTCTTTGTTAGCCGGATTATGCGTTGCAGTCTCGAGGATAATGTATTAAAATTATCTCTACGTTTCTTGGTACGATTTTTACGGTATTCCCATAGAAGACGTCTTTTGCGCCGGCAACACAACCTAATACCATTTGAGATCCATTTCTGTCGCTTTTGCACACTTATTCTGAGTTTAACTATAGGAAAGCACAATCGGTAGAACAAATTAAACGTTTCATAGAAGTTATTAAATGATTCAACGGGATCGTCATTCTCAAAACATTCTGTAAAATTCAGTGAACTTATACATCCTTGAAACTTTTTGACGTTATCTTCTCGGAGATCTCGTTTATTAACATACCAATATTTATAAGTAATATTGGCCTTAACTGGGCATGTTAGCAGTTGTGCTGTATGATCAGATAGTGCTAATTCAATTATTCTAGATTTGCATTTTGAAACATTATATATAAAGTTGTCAAGGCATGTACCGCTAATTATGCGTGTGGGTTCCTTAAATGCATATTTTAAATTATGGCAAGATAACATGTTTAAAAAGTCAGTTGATAGTTTTGTTTTATTTATAATATTTATATTAAAGTCACCACAAAGTATTACCCTATACTTATTAAGACAATACGTAGTGAGCAATGATGAGAATTTCTCAAAAAATGTGTTAATATCTTCCTGTATTACTTTAGGTGGCCTATATATACAAAATAGGAATAATTTATGATCCACAAGCTCTATTCCTGACACTTCAATTATGCCCTCTGCACAATATCTACTTAATCCGACTATTTGTTTATAATTATAAATATTACGGATAAGAATACACGCACCACCTCGGCGGCATTTACGGAAAAAACACGAACCTATTGTAAAGTTGGGAATATCAATATATTGAGTATCAGATCGTATCATATTATGCTCTGTCAAACAAATAATATCCACAGACTTTCTCTCCTCTTCTAGTAAATCCAATGATAATATTAGTAAGTCCGATTTATTGCTAAGGCCATTTATGTTTTGGTGTAAAATATTTATTTCTTTAAACACGAAAAAAGTCATTTGATCTATTTGAGAGGTCTGGTTCTGATACGTCATTATTACTCGATCTATTATCGGAACTTGTTTCTAATACTACATCCTTATTACACTGCACCTGCATATCTGTTTGAGTAGACTTGTCATAGTATACTGGAGTATTAAGCTTAAAGTGAGTCCCTTTTTTTATATTAATGTATGTGTCATAATTAGTTTTATAAGCTATGCGAAGTGTCTCCTTAAGGATGAGTTGTGATATATGTAACGGACGCGAATCATATTTGGGTAAGTGACGAGAGTAATTCATATTTAGATATGTAACGTGTTTATACTGCGAACAAATGAAGTTCAACTCGTAATTTAACTTTTTTTCATTTAGTTGTAGGTTGTAAGGGACTTCGGAAACAATTATATTGGTATTTTTTATACTATTCAAAAAGGATTTTATGGAGAATTGTAATTCATTTGGGTTGGTGTCATTAGTTCCGCCTAAAATAATTACAAAGTCATCTTTACATAAATTACACATGTCTTTTTTATCTGAACCTAGAACTTCGCTTAGTTTGGCACCGGTTTTCCAGATGCTGTAGACTTTATACTGATCACCAACCAGCTTCTGTAGTTGATGGCGAAGGTAACGCCCTTGTTGGTCCGCTAAAATTATAATTTTCTTCTTTTCAGCCTGGCTTGTATCCTCATGTGATAATGGAGTTAACTTTTCAAAGCATCTGTCTGAAGAAGATGTGGTATTTTTGTGTGCTGATGAGTTCTGTGTGCTAGAACTATCCACAATTACGGCCATATCTATTGAATTACTTTTTTGTGGACTTTTTATACAGTTATTTGAATGTACAGTTGTCCAGTTATTATAGTTACGACTTAAGCCTGTCGTTGGTTGTCGGCTGGTTTTTGGTGTTTCATAGTTTAAACTCGTAGTTAGCTCCCGCAAAGATGTCCTAGGGAGACCTACTTTCAGGTTAATACATTTAAATCTTCTTTGGTATTGGGGTGAATAAAATTTAAGAGGATTCATATTGTTTGAGACACAAGTTTCTGTTGCGCCCACAGACTTGAATAGTTTTATTTTATTTTTGTAAGTATCTATTTCTTTTTTCAGATTTACGTTCTCAATATTTAGGTTTTCTATTTCGTTGTTCGCAATTTGTAGTTCTGTAGTCAATTTATTTATTGTCTCCGATAACGCATTTTGTTCCTCATTACAACACCTCGGTTCACTTTGGTATGATACATCCATATCAAACTCGCTGTCGTCATTGAAATCTAAACTATTACGTCCATGTTTTTGTCTTCGTTGAGTAACATTGTCAATATTGCGGTCTGTCATCTTGAATAATGTCAATAGTAATTATTAGAATCACAAAAAGTGATCAACTTGAATGGCAGGGTTTGAACTCACAATAATCCGTTTGTGACGGGGCGCTTTACACACTGCGCTAAACTGTGTATGGACAGTGATCTTCAAATAGGCGTATGCGTTGCAAGGTTTAGATCAGTGATGTTTTAGTTCAACAAAAGATGGCACCACTGGTAAGTTTTATTGCTGAGATTATAGTCTATATTTTGTCTGTGGAACTTACGCAGATAGTTTTAATTGAGTATGATAGATGTCACTGTTTCAACTCATCGACTGTTTGAATAAAAAACGGACTCGATGTATGGTTTTAAGTTGATTTAACTTATAATCACTGATTTTTGGCCCTTTATTTACACTGTATTGTATGTCTTGGTTCACTATCTTGTTAAATATTGATGCACTGATACACAACTGTACGTAAAATTTAGTTTTATTGTCATGTTTATATTTCGTTGATGTGTTTCTTGATTTCACTGTTCTTTGGGTCAATTTGGTATTATTCTTTGGGATAACACTATCACTGGTAATTCACACAATTGGGTTTTACTTGACGTCGTTTTTCACAGTTGATATGCAAATTAAGTATTTATTTTTTAAAAATTTACGGAGCTGATTGTTTACTCTTCTGACAGCTGTCAGGATTTTCGATTTTTTTTAACAGTATAGTTCTTATAGTTTCGGAAAAAAGTGGCTGTGACATACGGACGGACAGACAGACAGACAGACATGACGAATCCATAAGGGTTCCGTGCCATGTGGCTACGGAACCCTAAAAACGATCAATTTAATTAATGTTTTATTTTATCATGTTCAGATATCGATACCCATCGCGTCTGCGGAGTTACGCTAGCTAATCTAATTTGACCCTGTAGTTCCGTTCCCCGTCACAAACATGGCGTGAACATAATCGCTCCATGAATGAACGACAGCCCGACACGCGATAAGATAAGGATTCGGAAGTAGAGCCCTCTGCTAGTAAATGTCAGGGCGTTTGCAACTAATAAACAATAAACAAGTTAATATGTAGTAATGCTGGCTGGTTCATAAATTCAAGGTCGCTCAGCGAGCTATGGAACGGGCTATACTTGGAGTCTCTCTGAGGGATCGAATCCGCAACTAGGTAATCCGGCAGAGAACCAAAGTTGTCGAAATAGCTCACAGAATGAGCAAGCTGAAGTGGCAATCAGTCAACTCAGCCTATTGCAGTCCAGTGCTGGACATACGCCTCTCCCAGGCTGCGCCACAACACCCTGTCCTCCACCTTCCGCATCCAGTCTGTCCCAGCCACCTTCTTTGATCGCTCACGCGCATGCTCAGCAACGAGGCATCAAGCGTCATTCGGTGTTACCTGTCTGACTACTCTGAGTAAAAAGACCGAAAAAAACTCAGAAAGAGTGTTTTCTAAAGCCCAGAGGGGTACTTGCGTATCACATTATCAGCAATGGCTTTCATTTTGACAGTTCAACAACATTCATTGCGTTATTTACGTCGTTGAGTAGAAAAACTTGTCGAACATATGAAACAATGGATTAGCAATATCCTTCAAAATGATTCAGTTTATGAGTGATAGTGTGTTACGCTATTAGAGCGGTTCTGCACTGCATCCGATCCGAATCCGAGAAATGACGGTCCGACGTAGCCATAGTACTATTTGTATGAGGGGTTGCGCACTAGATCCGCACCCTAATTGCGTAACACACAATCAATCGGAATCAGAATCATTTTGAAGCAAATTGCTAATCCATTGCTTCATAAGTTCGAAAAATATGTCTGCTCAACACGTAAATAACGCAATGAATGTTGTTGAACTGTCAAAATTAAACCGATTACGATTGATCGTGTGTTACGCAATTAGGGTGCTGAACTCAGTCCATCCGAATTTAGAATAATAAGGAAAGGAAAGGAAATAATAATATCCTGGACATTTCACACAGCGCCATCTAGTCCCAAGCTAAGCAACCTAATGCTTGTGTTATGGTAACAAGATGGCTGATAAACTACTTATATACATTTTTTTTTTTAGAATATTCCCAATTCGGATTGAACTCGGATCTTGAATTCGGATTCGGATCGGACGTAGTGTGAAACCGCTCTTAGGGAGCAGACATAATCTCGGTCAGGTTTACAGACTAGTGTCTGAGATGGTCCTAACTGCATTCTAGACTTAGTGGTTATAGATATAAAGCGATTCATTCGCAGGACGTAACAATTGGAACTAGTGCAGCGTGCCATCGCGACTTATTGGCTAATTAGAGCATCGACCCTACGTCTGTGTTGTTTATGCAACACTACCAGCGCCCCGCGGTTTCACCCGCATAAGTGTCGATCCCGTGTGACTATCGGGATAAAAGTATCCTATGTGTTAATCCTGGTTATAGACTATCCGTGTGGCAAATTTCATTCAAATCCGTTCAGTAGTTTTTGTGTGAAAGAGTAACAAACATACACCCATCCTCTCAAACTTTCGCGTTTACGAGTATAATATTAGTAGGATTTTGACATTATTATTAATTGATTTGACATTATTAGCAATTATTACCAAAATTTGCCAAATTTATGTACTAACCCTAGTGTTTAAGATGTGTATATGTAATTACTAATAAATAGGATTCTATGATTAGTTAATTATTTAAAGTTATAAGTACATATTTTATTTTTTCCCTACATAATTTGTCTAGAGTTATAAAATTAACCGTTGTAATGTAATGTTAATGTTAATTAGGTTTATTCGGGGTGAGAGCCTGGTGATGCGTCACACAGGGTATCCTAGTATTATGGACGCCAGTCTCTCACAAAGGATCATATTTTTGCATTTTGTCAAAACGCTATATTTATTGTCCCTGTTTATAGCTATGTGAACCTTTGTGTAGAGAGAAGAAATAAAAATTATTATTATGATCTGGAAAAAATTAATTATTATTATATTATTAATCAATAAAATAATCAAATCCAAGTTCTTAATTATTAAGTGGTACTACTAAATAATAACAGCCGCACAGGTCGATCGGTCAGGTTAAGCTACGCTTGCCGCGGTTGCTCTGTGGATCTTTACATACCGAGACCCCTCCGTGCCTCGGAAAGCACGTTAAGCCGTTGGTCCCGGCTGTCATTCGTGGATCTTTGACAGTCGTTACGGGTAGTCAGAAGCCCGAAAGTCTGACAACCAGTCTTACCAAGGGGTATCGTATTACCCAGTAACTGGGTTGTGGAGGTCAGATAGGCAGTCGCTCCATGTAAAATACTGGTATTCAGCTGCATCCAGTTAGACTGGAAGCCGACCCCAACATAGTTGGGAAAAGGCTAGGCAGATGATGATGATGACTACTAATTGGCATCCAACGGATACGTTTTCTGATCCATTTGTTTACATTTTCATTAGATACTTTTGGGACAAGCTATAATATTACATTTCACCATTTATGATTACATAAGTGCCATGTAAGAGGGGGCGAGTCTATTGATATTAGGCACGAAGTCAGACTCCGGGCTGCCACTGAGTAGGAGCAAGTAGGTCGTGGCTCCAAACTTAGGCAGGTGCTTTACCTTGTGTAAATAATTTCATCGCCACAGCTCTCAAAACGGTGATGGAAAACATCGTGAGGAAACTGCCATGTCCTAAAACCAAAAATTCGAAGACATGTGACATCTACCAACCCGCACTGGGCCCGCGTGGTAGATTACAGCCCACTCCCTGTCGAAGAGAGGAGGCCTGTGTCCCAGCAGTGGGAACATTAAAGACTGAATAAATCCAGCGGGGTAATTGTGTAAAATTCTAACAGTAGCAATGGCTTTAATTTTGACAGTTCAACAACATTCATTGCGTTATTTACGTTGTTGAGCAGACAATTTTTTCGAACATAATTATGAAGTATCTAGATTAGCAATAATAATAATAATATCCCTGGACATTTCACACAGCGCCATCTAGTCCCAAGCTAAGCAACCTAATGCTTGTGTTATGGTAACAAGATGGCTGATAAACTACTTATATACATTTTTTTTTGTAAATAAATACATATTATAGATAGAAAAACACCCAGACTCGGAACAAATACATGTAGGTAGCAATATCTTTCAGTATTATTCAGGTTATGATCGATAGTATCTTACGCAATTAGGGTTGTGATGGAAAAACCTAATAACACTTTGCCAGACCAGGGAAACAAAGGCAGGACACCATGCTCACCCAAAGGGCTATGCTTGGAGTTTCTACGCGTGAAAGAATCAGTTCATGAAGATGCCCGCAGGAGAACGAAGGTGACCGACATAGCCCGAAAAATTGGCAGTAGCAGTAGTTGCTCGCAGAACAGATGGCCGATGGGGCTGAAAGGTTCAGGAGTGGTGACCGAGTACCGGAAGACGTAGCGTTGGAAGGCCTCCCACGAGGTGGAGCGACGACCTTGTTAAAGCCGCAGGAAACCGTTGGATGCGAGAAGCACAGAACCGGTCGAAGTGGAGGTGCTTGGGGGAGGCCTATGTCCAACAGTGGACGTATTTCGGCTGAAATGATAATGATGATGACACCGTGCTCAACATTGCATGCGGACACTAGAGCAATGACTACAAAACATGTACTACAAAATATGTACAAAAAAAAATACCTACAAACTAACAAAAATTAAAATTAAAAAAAAAACAAAAATAAAAATATGCAAAATACAAGGTGTTGTTTTGCATCCTCGTCAAATTCAAGGAGGTAACTATGCTACTGATTCTCGACAGGAATCAATAATAAAATAAGTGGGTTTTTTTTTCTAATTTTCGGAAATCGGCATGTTTGGGACACGCATTTTAAAACGCGGCCTGTTTGAAACCGCATTAGGCTGTATCTGCCCTTTTACACACACATAATAACGCGGCCGCTTATAAGATACCATAACACGATTCTGTTCTTTGAAAGTAGTGTATTCTGAAATACTGTCAAACTAAAATGACTAAAAAAACAAGTATGTATTCATTATTTACCAGGGATCGTAATTTTATTTGATTTTTTATGTCTTTTATAACAGCCTCCTGAAATTTGACGAGGATGCAAAACAACAGCTTGTATGTACAAAAAAAAAATTCCTATGCTAATTTATATCAAGATTTGCATAGATCATTGAACTGTTTACATTGTATACTAATTACTATTTAGACTAATGAATACACGCTAATTATCATAACTGAGTGTTAAAAATACTATAAACAAACATTTTTAGGGTTCCGTACCCCAAAACGAAAAACAGAACCCTTATAAGATTACTTCGTTGTCCGTCTGGCTGTCCATCTGTCAACACCCTTTTTCTCAGGAACGCGTAGAGTTATCTAGGTTGAAATTAATATCAAATACTCAGGGCTGCAATCCTTTGAAGCAGTGAAAAAATCAAACTTCTAAGTCAACACAATTAAAAAATACAAGCGTTTATGTTCCGGAATCAAAACCTATAGGGTACTTCCCGTTGACCTAGAATAATGAAATTTGGCAAGAAGCAATGTCAGCACAAGTAAAGGAAAAAACCGAAAACCAACCGTAAATTTTTAGACCTACACCTACAAATTTGCACGGAACCCTCGGTGCGCGAGTCCGACTCGCACTTGACCGTTTTTTTTATGAATAAGAGTATTATTATTAGGTAAATTACAAATTTATCTCTAAAAATGTTTGTTTACAAGCATTTACTAGTTTGTGTCCGGGGTTTTCGCATCGCATCCTAGGAAAATTCCTACATGTTCCCGGATAAAAAGTAGACAGGGTCAAATTAAATTAGCTAGCAAAACTCCGCAGACGTCATGAGTATCGATATCTGAACATGATAAAACAAAAAAGAAATTAATTCGATGATTCTTTTTGGGGTCATCAACCGCTGATATTGTGTCAAATATATCAGTGTAAAAATCAGTTTTTTTTTTGTGTATACTTCACAGGCGTGAATACCAGCACCACCAACGGGAATTGACCCAAAAAAAAAAACAAATATTTTATTTTTTCAAAGTCAAAGCATTTATTTCAAACCAGCTGCGCCCCGCGGTTTCACCCGCATAAGTTTCGATCCTGTGGGAATATTGGGATAAAAGTATCCTATGTAGGTATCCTATGGTATCGACGTAGCTGACACCCTGGAGTTAATCCAGGGTGGTTCATCAAAATTGGTCAAGCCGTTTGCGCGTGAAGAAGTAACAAACATACAAACACACACACTCACAAACTTTCGCCTTTATAAAAAAGGCACTTTTGAACATAAAAAATTACAGTAAAATAAAATTGATTCTAGTCGCCCCTTCCAAATGGCAGTTTTCGTACTTATCTTTTAAAATGTTTTAGAATATTTTGCATACATTAATTTGGATTATTTGCATACATTAATATTTTTAACATTAACGGCACGGTTGGCGCAGTGGTTAAGCGATTGACTGCTGCGCTGCGTGTCGCGGGTTCGATTCCCGCACGGAACAAATATTTGTATGACCTACATGTATTTGTTCCGAGTCTGGGTGTTTTTCTATCTATAATATGTATGTATTTACAAAAAAAAAAAAAAAAATATATAAGTAGTTTATCAGTCATCTTGTTACCATAACACAAGCATTAGGTTGCTTAGCTTGGGACTAGATGGCGCTGTGTGAAATGTCCAGGGATATTATATTATTATATTATATTAATTATATGTGAAAACAAAACACGCGACGCATTTCTTTTTTCTTTCTATGTCGCGTTTAGATATGGATGACCATCACATCTGCGGAGTTTCGCTAGCTAATTTAATTTGACCCTGTATAGTATCTAATACTGTGACAATACCATAACTAATTTCCCCTAAAAATTAACTTTCTTATTAACGTTTCATCATCTACCGAGCCTTTTTCCAACTATGTTGGGGTCAGCTTCCAGTCTAACCGGATGCAGCTGAATACCAGTATTTTACATGGAGCGACTGCCTATCTGACCTCCACAACCCACTTATTGGGTAACACGATACCCCTTGGTAAGACTGGTTGTCAGACTCGGGCTTCTGACGACCCGTAACGACTGTCAAAGATCCACGAATGACAGCCAGGACCAACGGCTTAACGTGCTTTCCGAGGTACGGAGGGGTCTTGATATGTGAAGATGGTCACCCATCCACGAACCAACCGCGGCAAGCGTAGCTTAACCTGATCGATCGACCCGTGCGGCTGTTACTAACAAAATACAAATAACAAAATGAAAAAGTAAAAATAATAAACACAAAAACATGTTTCATAAATATTTATATAATCATAATTATTATGTAAATAAAAGTTAAATAAATATGAAGGGATTTTCCATGTAATTTCATGTTATTAAGATACTAGCTGCGCCCCGCGGTTTCACCCGCATAAGTTTCGATCCCGAGGAAATATCGGAATAAAAAGTATCCTATATGTTAATCCTCCGCCTGTGTGCCAAATTTCATCCAAATCCGTTCAGTAGTTTTTGCGTGAAAGAGTAACAAACATCCATCCATCCGTCCATCCATCCATACAAACTTTCACGTTTATAATATTAGTGGGATTATTAAGGATTTAATACGAATCTAATCACCAAAACTGGAGAAATGTTGATTGTTGGTGTAGTAATACATTAACGTCACTGCCTATCCCTTCGCATGTATTCTGGCGTGATGTTATGATGTTAAACACCGTCGTTTCTAAATCATAAGATTAACAATTTTTCTCGTTCATTTCCTCCAAGTAATCATTTTATAAAATATTCAACAAAAATTAAAAAATGTTCCACAAAAATCTCGACGAAAACCAAGCATTAAACTCAAGATAACCTATTTAAATCGTTACAAAAAATATGTATACAAAATGATAACCCCTCAGCATGACCTGAGTACATCAGTCGTGTGCCAACTCCGACCGGGAAAAGACGCGCGCTCCGCACTACATAACCGGAATAAAACTATGTTATAAAACAAAAGAAACCGCGAAAATGGATCACCAAAACTTAGACAAATCTATCTCATCGGCTCCTATGCTACCGAAGGAGAACGGTGAGGAAAAAATGGTTGTAATCACCCCACATAACGGGGTGGGCAAAATTTTAATTCGGGAGGACACTATTTTGGCCAATTTAAATGGGTGTGCTGGGTGTGGAAGGGCTCAATTTACATGTGCAGGAGTTAAAAACCAGTGGTCGGTGTTGTGTTGGGGAAAACAGCCGGAGAAGAAGTATTACTGTTGTGAGTATTACCCTTTTTACCCTTTGTTTCATACCGAGACCCATTGGCCCTGATTCCCTTGTTCACAAACTAAACTAAATATAAGTTCTGTGCATCTTTTTCTTTCTATTTCATTAAGAAAAGGACAGAAGGTAAAATATTAGTTTACTCCTGTCAAATTAAGATACTCCATAGACAGATTAGACGTAATTAAAAACATGGCTGCTAAAAATACGTCAATTTACGTCAGGTTCT
This sequence comes from Apamea anceps, assembly GCA_951799955.1. NCBI lineage: Eukaryota > Metazoa > Arthropoda > Insecta > Lepidoptera > Noctuidae > Apamea > Apamea anceps. The sequence goes on from OX637528.1 coordinate 3,602,615, forward strand.
GACTAGTTTGACAGGACTAAACTAATATTTATCTTCTGTCCTTTTCTAAATTAAATAGAAAGAAAAAGATGCATTGAACTTAAATTTAGTTTAGTTTGTGAACAAGGGAATCAGCGCCCTCATATCGAGAATGCACGCTAAGCCCTTGGTCCGGACTGTCATTCATAGATCTTTGACGATCCTTGCTAAAAGTAAAGTTTAGCAACCTAGTCTTACCAACGTGTATCGAGTTGTACAAGTAACTGGGTTGTGGAGATCAGATAGGCTGTCGCTTTATGTGAAATCCTGGTATTCAACTGCGTCCGGTTAGACTGGAAACCAAACCCAGTATAGTTAGGATAAGGCTGGGCAGATGAATTGTGATGATTGCTAATAGAGATGTGGCTAAATAATAACAGCCGCACAGGTCGATCGATCAGGTTAAGCTACGCTTGCCGCGGTTGGTCTGTGGATGGGTGACCATCTTTACATACCGAGACCCCTCCGTGCCTCGGATAGCACGTTAAGCCGCTGGTCCCGGCTGTCATTCGTGGATCATTGACAGTCGTTACGGGTAGTCAGAAGCCCGAAAGTCTGACAACCAGTCTTACCAAGGGGTATCGTATTACCCAGTAACTGGGTTGCGGAGGTCAGATAGGCAGTCGCTCCATGTAAAATACTGGTATTCAGCTGCATCCGGTTAGACTGGAAGCCGACCCCAACATAGTTGGGAAAAGGCTCGGCAGATGATGCTAATAGAGATTGTATGGATGAAAGGAGGGTGATAAAGTGCCCTGTATATTGTATTATTCTCTTCTTTCGACGCTAACTATACAGGGTGATAAGGACATTGATGCGCAAACTGTAACCATGAATTCAGCACATGATTCCAGAGCCCCTAACGTAGAAATTTCCGTCGGTTATCAAAAAACAGCTGTTTCATAAAAAAGTGCAATAACTACGCGGTCTAAATGTATGGAACAGCAATTTTTTTTTTTTATAAAAAAATCAACGGGTGACACAACAAGCGGGAATTAAATTAATTAAGTTCAGAATCATGTACTGAATCCAAGGTAACAGGTTGCGTGTCGATGCCCATGCTACCCTGAATGAGGATAGCTGATGGTGTGGTATACCAAGTCAGGTCAGACAGCTGACCACCTTGGTCAGCGAGGTTGAATGTCCACGGTATGTTCTATTTTTAAACGACTTCTAAAAAAGGAGGTTCTCAATTCGGATGTTTGTATTTTTTTTTTATGTTTGTTCGCGCATAACTCCGTCGCTTGCCAACCGATTAGAAAAATTCTTTTTTTGTTGTTGTTCCCAAATGGTCCCATAGAAATTTCATCAAAAACGGTTCAGTAGTTTGGTTTTTAAACCAAAATTACTGGCAAAAATTACAACTAAAAAGTGAAAAATAAAAACTTTTTTTGCAAAAAAATACAACCGACTTCCAAAAACGACACTACAAAGTGAAAAATAACTTTAATTTCGGAAGTCGGTGGCAAACAACGAAAATGCGAACCCAACGACACCGGCTTCCGAAATTAAAGTTATTTTTCACTTTGTAGTGTCGTTTTTGGAAGTCGGTTGTATTTTTTAGTATCTAGTTTAGATCAAAGCTCAAGAAACCTACCGCCATTTAGTTTTTATTACAAAAATAAAAAAATAATGACAGCTAAACTTTATGGACTGTCAAAAATGTGATTTCGTTTTTTTTATGTGCAAGGTTTTATTTCATTTTCATGGCATATAAAGTCCGCAAAAAAATAAGTATAAAATATAATTTAAAGTAGAAATTTCTGGTGTCAATAAGTAAGTTTATAATCTATCTATACTCTATACTAATAATAAAGCTGTAGAGTTTGTTTGTTTGAACGCGCTAATATCTTGAACTACTAGTCAGATCGCATTTATTCTTGCAGTAAGGTTATAAGCTATTTAACATCACGCTACGACCCTAAGGACCGGAGCATAAAGAAAAAAAGTTAGAAAGAACGCGAAAGTGAAAAGCGGGCGGGCTATGCGATGCGGCGGGCGTGGTTGAGGGAACAAGAAATTTGACGCGGACAGAAGCTAGGTTGGAAAAAAAAAAGAGATATAAGTAAATGTTTACCTACTTAATCGAATAGATAAGTAATGTTTTCTTTGTACAATATTAGATACGTGTTAGTGTTACCCTTAGTGATAATAGGGAAGTATGATGGACACTTTAAAATTAATGATCCTCTACAAATTTTTTGCGCTCCTAATTTGTGCACACTTTTTTTACTCGGTTCGGTACGAGGTTCACAAAAAGAGAGATTCATTATACAAAGTGGCGATTATTTTAATTGTTTATGTTTAAAATACATAATGTAGAATACGTGGTTTGAATTAATGTGATAACCTAATCGCCGCACTCTATAGCTTAAGCAGCCTATAATGTTCCCACTGCTGGGACACAGGCCTCCTCTCGATGAGAGGGAGTGGGCTGTAATCCACCGCACGGGTAGTGCGGGTTGGTAGATGTCCCATGTCTTAGAATTTTTGGTTCTAGGACATGCCGGTTTACTCACGATGTTTTCCTTCACTGTTTTGAGAGCAGTGGTGATGAAATAATTTACACAAAGTAAAGCGCCTGTCTGGGTTCGAACCTACTACCTACAACTCGCAAGTCGCGGCCGTTACCACTGGGCCACCAGTGCTCTTATATCTATTTTTTTTAAAAACGTTGCCCCACACTAGGAATTTCTCATGTGTCGTGGGTGCGTTAACAAACATTTAAACTCACATACACAAACAGCCAGACCCAAACAACTACTTGTAGGCCATACAAATATTTGTTCCGTGCGGGAATCGAACCCGCGACACGCAGCGCAGCAGTCAATCGCTTAACCACTGCGCCAACCGTGCCTTCAAATATAGAATATTAGAGTGATCAATAATATTTTTAGGGACGCAAAATGGGAATTATTAGAGTACAGACGCCAGCACATCAAGCTACTACAATCTGTCAAATTTCTTTAATAGATTTTCAACTTTATCGCTTAAGTATTGAGGTTCAAGGTTGATTGGGAAAATTTGACAGTTTCGGGTAGCTTGACCTGCTGGCGTCTGTACATATCACACAAGCTGTCACTCATACTACACAAACAGACACCTCTCATTCTCCTCTGCCCTTAATCCAATATATTAGGGATCAGCACAACAACTTTTTCTTCCATACTCCTCCATTAGTCGTCATCTCGACAGTCACCCCCTTTCTAACCATATCCATACCATACCATATTTTTTAGCTCATTCATCCACTCACATTTATCTGCTTACCCACGACGTCGATAGTCTGAGCAACATAATTTAATGGGGGGCCTGGAGGTCTAAAATACAGGCCTAGGCTTAGTTTAGACTCCAGATCTCCCACAAATTACACACTTTGCCAAAATGTCTGTGTCTAACTGTGACTCACGTTCACGTTGATATGTAATTTGTGGAGATAAATAAAGATTTTTTTTTTTTTTTTTATTATATCATCATTCACACAGCCCACCCATCGTTTCTTCGGTCTTCCCCTACTCTTATAGCCATCGACATTCATACTCAAAACTTTCCTCACGCCATTTTCCTCATTCCTTCGCATCACATGTCCAGTAAAGTCCACACCATGACAACCGATTTAGCGTCTATATCACCCCCCTTCCCCCCCCCCCTCTTCCCTTCTTTCCTTACCCTTTGAGGTTTTCGACGAGAGGCTTGTGACTAAGTAATAACAGCCGCACGGGTCGATCGATCACGTTAAGCTACACTTGCCGCGGTTGGTCCGTGGATGGGTGACCATCTTTACATATCAAGACCCCTCCGTGCCTCGGAAAACACGTTAAGCCGTTGGTCCCGGTTGTTATTCTTGGATCTTTGACGTTACAGTTTACAGGTCGTCAGAAGCCCGAAAATCTGACAACCAGTCTTACCAAGGGGTATCGTATTACCCAGTAACTGGGTTGTGGAGGTCAGATAGGCAGTCGCTTCATTTAAAATACTGGTATTCAGCTGCATTCGGTTAGACTGGAAGCTGACCTCAACATAGTTGGGAAAGAGCTAGGCAGATGAGATGATGATATATTTACCCGTTTATTCATAAAGTTAAGTAGTGATTATCAACTATTTAACCATACATTTTTGACATTTGAATGTCACTTAACTTTAATCATCGTTTATAAATAAACCCCTTATTGTTCGGCCATTTTAGTTATAAAAAACGTTGTGACGTTGAGAAAGGATGACACTTGATAACTTGTGTGAGGAAGTCAGATTAGTACGTCTAGCGTGGTGTAAATAATATTGAGTGCGTACAAGAGCATAGAAAAACTTTGTTGTTTTAGTAAATTGATGTGTTTATGTATCGGAATATAGGTCTTGCTACGCTTGCCGCGGTCAGTTCGTGGATGAGTGATCATCCGTTGCATATCGAGACCCCTCCGTGCCTCGGAAAGCACGTTAAGCGTTTGGACCTGGCTGTCTTTCGTATATCACTGACAGTCCTTACGGGTAGTCAGAAGCCCAAAAGTCTGACAACCAGTGTTGTCGTGTTTCAGGCGCTTTACATTGTCAGTATAAATAATTTCATCAAAACTGTTCTCAAAACCGAGAAGGAAAACATCGTGAGGAAATCGGCATGTCATAGAACCAAAAATCCGAAGACATATGACATCTACCAACCCGCACAAACTTTCACGTTTATAATAATAATAGGATTACTAAAATACTCCAGATTTTCATTCCAGTAGTGCTAAATATCTTCCATAAATTACAACTAGGTTATTGGGTTCGGCTGTAAGGAAAAAAAAAGGGTCCCCACAAAAAGTTGCACTTTTTGTGGGGACCCTTTTTTTTCCTTGGGGAAATCCTCACGGATACCCTCCGTCTGGGAAGACCGGAGGACTATGTCGGACTCCTACCGACCAAAACCCCACTGTTCTTTCTAGTACCATGAATCGGGGGCCCGGGAGATATTTGTACATTCACCGCATCGTGGGGCCCTCTCTAACGGTCAGTAAGATAGCACATACATACATTAGGGAAGTAGGTTACTGTGGAAGCCGATATATATTGTAAATATGTGATTGTCTAGTTTATTTACGTATTGTGATCTCTAACCCGCGGCGAGCACGTGGCGTAATGATGTCAACGCACTGAGTGTAGCAGGTTATATGGCATATCGCGTTTTAGAAAGAGTTCGGCTTTGTGGAGCGTCGTCACCTCACACATCAGATCCAGCAGTGCGATTCTGTAACCATCTCACCGTGAAAACTTAGGTGAAGTGAGCGTGGAGTGAGCTGTCATTCCAAACTAAATGCTAGGGATTGACACTATTGACAGCTCACTCTAAGCTCACTTCACCTAACTTTTCACGGTGAGATTTTTACAGAATCGATCGGCAGTTGAAAACCAGCGTCAGGCACTAGTTGTCTGGCATTTTTGCTGAACTGGGCCTTTTTGGCGCAGCCGTGGGGCAGACATTCCTGCTAAGTGTTAATTTCTTACATCGGACTTTACACTTTTTACTTGATCTTTATTTTATTTATTTTTTTTTGTTTTTATCTGATGTATGTATCAGAAGGTCAATTCTCGTAATTTAAAATGTTCAAAATCTAGTCGCAGTCTCATCTCGGCGACAAACAAATGTCAAAATCTTGTCAAAATATAGGGAAATTAGAAGTATTTTTTGACAGATTGAGAATGAGATCAGACTGTAAACGTTCTTAAAGTTACGAGAATTGCCCCTCTGGTGTATTGTAGTCTGTGCTTAATAAATGTATTTTCTTTCTTTATGTCTCTCATGCCTTTGTGACAGTCTCTTTCTAACTCGAAGTGTCATTTACGCCCGGGCATTGCACGTGGCGAAATTATGTCAACGCACTAAATGTAGCAGATTATATGACACATCGCGGCTTAGAAAGAGTTCGGCTTTGTAGAGCGTCGTCTCTATCACTCATAGCAGTCGCTTTCTGGCTTGAAGTGTCATTTACGCCCGCATAAATGACGTATACCCTTAAACAAGTTGTGATACTTCTTTTCAACAAGCCTTGTACCTAAAATTTGTCAAAAACATGTCATGTATAAAACTTGGGTCACCGCACCGCATCCTATCCGCCTAACACACGATCAATCACAGTCTGAATGAGTTTGAAGGATATGTTCGAAAAAATTGCTTGCTCAACAACGTAAATAACGCAGTGAATGTTGTTGAACTGTCAAAATGAAAGCCATTCCTACTGTTAGTGTGTTACGCAACTACCCCGCCGATTCAAACTTTATGACGACCCTGAAGTGCGTTACTCGTGCGCAGTACCTCACCCCTCACCCCCGCTGACACGTGAATTTGTTACTGCGCAGCGACTCGCCTCATGTTCCGAGCCGCCAGAAAGTTTGAATCAGGCTGTAACTATTTTGTTTACCTCTTTGACATGTCTGACAAGTTGTCTAAAAGGTTTGTATACATTAACTAAATAGTCTTATAAACTGCCGATCGATTCTGTAAAAATCTCACCGTGAAAAGTTAGGTGAAGTGAGCTTAGAGTGAGCTGTCCATAGTGTCAATCCCTAGTATTAGTTGGAATGACAGCTTACTCCACGCTCACTTCACCTAAGTTTTAACGGGGAAATGGTTACAGAATCTCACTGCTGGTATTAGGTGTCGTAAAAATCAACGAAAATAATTGACAGAACATGTAGGAACATCTATTCTATCTTAAAACATGTGTTTTAACTACGGTGTAGACTTGGGGTAAGACGGTATCTTTTCATCAGAAACCGATTCTCACCAACAAAAGTGGCCCTTGATGGATAAACCATGATCGCCAACAAATAAACAGTGTGCGCAGGAGCTCCACCATCCACCATTCCATTCCACCATCTCCCTTTTTCACTACCGGACTACCAGTCGCACTGTAGTGTACCATCCGCACTAAATCGATATAGTAGTACTAGTCGTATTCAAGGCTTCTCCTCCACATTCATTATACGCGCGGCCAAAGTGTGGAACTCTCTGCCAGCGCCTGTGTTTCTGTCCACGTACAACCCGTGAGCCTTGAAAGCTAGAGTGAACAGGCATCTTTCTGGGCACGCTCGTTCCATCATAGACCTCATCGTTCGCTTGCAACCAGAAGAAATTGAGGTCAAGAGCTGGCCCATTTTGCAATAAAAAAAAACAAAATTCGGTAGTCTGTTGTCGACCTTAGTTAAGACTGCTTACTCTGCAAAACAATAATCATATAAACCTATACTTGCTTAGTAAACGGATCAAGTTAACGGATCAAGTTCTGAAACTATAATGCGCTTCAAAACAAATAATTATAGCTGACACAGAACCAAAGTCTACCGTCCCCTGCTACATCGGATAAGCACGGAGAGGCTTGCCGCGTAAGCTGCGCTACCAAATACTGTGGTTCAAAATCAACAGTAATTTGTTCAAATCAGGCTGAGAATCAGCACTTTATGAACGATAAAATTACATAAGACAGTCTCCTGTTTCCTTGTACTTTAGCTGGGAAGAAGAAGTGGCGTAATAATCTCCCCAGCAGCACAGCCGTCTGTTAAATTAGAAGAACTTGATTATATATACAGTAGTATGCAAAATGTTAATTAAATTACAAAACAATAAACATTAGGGGCTGATTTTTCCAACGCCAGATAATTTTATCGGAGGAATAATTTTGAATTTTTGACAGTCCTTCGATACAAAATCTGTCAGACGTCAATTTTATTCCATGAATAAAAATCATCTGTCGATTGAAAAATCAGCCCTAAATGAAATTATTTGCCATATTGCAAAACAACGCATTAACAAAATACCTGCACCCTAATTGCGTAACACACGATCAATCGGAATCTGAAACATTTTGAAGCAAATTGCTAATCCATTGCTTCATAAGTTCGAAAAATTTGTCTGCTCAACACGTAAATAACGCAATGAATGTTGTTGAACTGTCAAAATGAAACCGATTCCGATTGATTGTGTGTTACGCAATTAAGGTGCGGGTGGCAGGGACATATGAGAGTAGAAATGATTATGTCCGTATTGTTATTCGTTTGTCTGACACGCATTCGTGTGTAGCATGGCTTTGGGTCGCAGTGAATTATGCCGCCTATATTTTGTTACAAAGAGAAGCTATAGGTAAGTACACGTGCGTAGCCTAGCAGTGATTTGCGGCTAATTGATAACAGCGGCACGTGTCAGTAGAAGGTTAAGCGACTGTTGCCGCGATCGTTTCGTTGATGGGTGACCATCCACTACAAATCTAGACCCCTCCGTGCCTGGAAAGTACGTTAAGCCGTTGGTCCCGGCTGTCATTCGTAGATCTTTCACAGTTGTTACGGGTAGTCAGAAGCCCAAAAGTTCGCAACCATCAACACCAACCAGACTTACCAAGAGGTATAACCTTAGACTTTACTTTACTTGACTTTTTTTGTCGTGGTGTTACCCAGTAACTGGGTTGTGGAGGTCCGATAGGCAGTCGCTCCATGTAGAGTACTGGTATTCAGTTGCATCCGGTTAGACTGGAAGCCTACCCTTAGCTTAGCCGTAAGCCTCTGTGGTGATCTGTAATTCATTACTTACGCTTGCTCTCTGCTTGGTTGCGATATTTTTCTTTTGTGTAAAATTCCTACAAATCTACTAAAACTCCTTACATAGACTAATTCATTATTAGACTGGATCAACAAATCATTTTCTTAAAATAACATTACACAACGTCGTCTAAATCGGTTCACTCGTTTCAGAAATTATCTTAAACAAACAGATAGACGAACTTTCATGGTCATTCATTATTTTATTAAATTACTAGCTTCCGCCCGCGGCTTCGCCAGCGTGGATGTCGGGAATTATCCCACAGGAACGTACTACCAGGATAAAAAGTATGTCCTTCCCCAGGAGGCCATCTATCTCTTTGCCAAATCAGAAGTTCAGTGGTTTAAGTGTGAAAATGTAACATACAGTTTCAAGTTCAAATCCTCTCCTTAAAAATCGAATTACCCCTTTTTGCCCCATCAGGAGTCAATTTTCGACAACTTTACATACTTATAATTAATTATTTTCTGTCAAAAGTATTAATACTAATTTTCGAGTTAATCAAGCCACGTATTATAATCCTCCCCTGTAAAATTAACTACCTCTTTTCAACCCGTTGGGGGTAGATTTTCGAAAAACCCTGATACTTCTTTATTTTTGGTCTTAAATATAAACACTGAGTTTCGAGTTAATCGGACTGCGCATTCAAATTCTTACACACAAACTTTGAAACCCCCAATCCCCTTTCAGGGAGTAGTTTAGAAAAACATAAAAATGGCAAACTTCATAATTTACTTAGATTAGTATTGGTGCCAAGTTTCAAGTTTATTAACTCAAGGAATAAGAATTTCCATACAAACAAAATCCCCCCATTTCACCCTCTTAGGGGTGGATTTCCCAAAAAAACCCTTTCTTAGTGGATACCTATTCTTCACGAAGAACACACCCTCCAAATTTCATATCTCTAGGATCAGTGGTTTAGGCTGTGCGTTGATGTATCAGTCAGTCAGTCAGGACTTTGAATTTTATATATATAGATAGATAGGTATAGTCGACCTCGTAACTGCTTTATCACCCTAAGGTTGAATCTTACTTACACGTCTTAAAACGGTCTATTTGTCTATGTGACAGTTTATGTAGTAATTTCAATTTACCGGGACTTGTTTTCAAAGGCGGTAACTCCGACTGTGTTACTTTACAAGGAAAAAAAACACGACGACCGAAATTACTATTTTTTACCATTTACAATATGCAACTAACATGAAATCGATACAATTACATTATAAAGAATTATAGATAGGTTTATGTGTCACAGAAATACGTGCATAGAAAGACTAGGATTGCATATAACCGTAGGTAAGTAATATGACTTGTTATCGTATTGTTTTTGTTATCGTACATAAACTATTAATAACATCAATGTAGGTTGTAAACGTCGATATACACAAATAAAATAAACAAGCCAGTAGTGTTTCCGGACCGTCATACTAATCCATTGCTTCATATGTTCGAAAAATGTTCGCTCACCAACGTAAATATCGCAATGAATGTTGTTGAACTGTCACAATGAAAGCCATTGCTACTGTTAGTGTGTTACGCAACTACCCCGCCGATTCAAACTTCGTGACGGCTCTGAAGTGCGCTACTCGCTGCGCAGTACCTCACCCCTCACCCCCGCTGACATGTGAATTTGTTACTGCGCAGTGACTCGCCTCATGTTCCGAGCCGCCAGAAAGCAGCACCCTAATTGCGAAACACACATTCTCAATCTGCACCCTAATTGCGTAACACACGATCAATCGGAATCGGTTTCATTTTGACAGTTCAACAACATTCATTGCGTTATTTACGTTGTTGAGTAGACACATTTTTTGAACTTATGAAGCAATGGATTAGCAATTTGCTTCAAAATGATTCCAGAATAATTTTGAACGATATTGCTAATCCATTGCTTCAAATGTTCGACGAATGTGTCTGCTCAACAACGTAAATAACGCAATGAATGTTGTTGAACTGTCAAAATAAAACCCATTGCTACTGTTAGTGTATTACGCAACTACCCCGCTGGTTTCCTCACAATGTTTTTCCTTCACCGAAGTCAGTAAAGTCGAAGATAAATTCAGAAAAACCGACAACAGTTACAGTAGTTATCGGTTTTTCTGAATTTATCTTCGAAATCGAAATGCAAAAAAAAAAACCTTTCTTTTTGCATTTCGATTTAAAAACAAAAGAGTGCTTACCCAATGTCATAAATAATACAGGGTTATTTTTCAAAGACCAGCCAAATTTAAGGATGTGGTACAGACCATCAAACTGAACAACTTTCTCCATGGGACAAATAGCGTAATCGCGAAAATTTTATCAACTGTCCCATAGAAAACTTCAATACCTACTCGACCTAAATGTATGGGACGGCTGAATTTTTATTCGCGATTACAATGTTGGTCCCATGGAGAAAGTTGTTCAGTTTGATGGTCTGTACCACATCCTTAAACTTGGTTGGTCTTTGAACTGACAGTTATATATTTATGCTTGACAATTTGACTATAATTATTTATTGTATTTGTAATGTTTGTAATAATAAATAATTGTATTTTAATTTGTATTGTAATCCAAATTTTGACATTTTTGTTTTGTATACCATATCAATTTTAAATTCTTATATTGTTAAAGAGTGTATGCCCAATGGGTACCTTTTTGAGTTTCCATAGAAAAACTGTAAGACCTGCTGTATCACCAAAAAGCACACGAATAAATACTTTGACTTTGACTTTGAAAAATAACCCTGTATATACAGAAAACCCTTAACCTCGTTGGTAAAGTGGTCGCAAACGCTACTGCTGAGGATGAGGTCCTGTGATCGATTACCGGGTCGGTTAAAGTGTGATTGGGCTTATCCATCTGTAGGTAACTTCTCAGTAACAACCCGTAGTCTAGATTTGGTGCTAGGTAGATTGCTAGGTTCAATCGGCCCATAATGTTCCCACTGTTGGGACACAGACCGTCTGTCTTCGAGCTGTAATCCACCAAACTTCGATCGCGCGGCTGTTATTATAAAATTTAGCCACGAGCCCCTCTACTCCACTGTAACACAAGAAAAATAACAGGAAAATCTTTTCTCGAAAAATAGGTACTTAATGAGTAAACCAGTAAAATTACTTAATAAGAAAGAAAGAAAGAAAAAGTATTTATTGCGACTCGTACAGGATCATAAACTAAACTAAATACAGTTAAGAATAAAAATAAAAAAATTGTATAAAAATGTAACAAAAGGAAAAAAAATGAAACAAAGTCCTATACGAGGCCAAAAGGCAGTCCTATCTCAGTATGATGCTTCGACTTTTAAAAAATAAATGTCGCAGCGCTGGTATTCTGATAGGTCCCGCTGTGATGTCACGGGCAATCACAGTGATTAATAAATAGTAAATTAATGAGTAAACCAGTAAAATGATTTACTCATACACGCATTAAAAATGTTAATAATTTTTATCAAGTGACATGGCGACCTTAAGACCATATTTCTTAATCAATAATAGGTACTACGAGTACTTAATATGTCTTATAAAAACCCCGCGATTCAAATTTCTCGAGTTTCTAGGCACGACAAAAAATTATGAAGTCGCAGAATTTTTTTTATTTTGGATTTTTCTACGTAACGTAATACCGTGTCTCGGAAAGCACGTTAAGCTGTTGGTCTCAGCTGTCACTCGGAGATCTTTGACAGTCGTTACGGGTTGTCAGAAGCCCAAAAGTCCGACAACCAATCTTACCAAGGGGTATAGTGTTACCCATTAACTGGGTTATGGAAGTCAGATAGGCAGTCGCTACATGTAAAATACTGGTATTCAGCTGCATCCGGTTAGACTGGAAGCCGACCCCAGCATAGTTGGGAAAAGGTGAGACAAATAGATGTGACTCATAAGAAAATATTTTCCCTTTTTTCTTGTTTGTGGAGCGATTTCTGTGGCTATCAACTTCCTTTGTATTGTGAGAAAAAAATCTAGTAAGCTATCTGTTATTGTCATAAAAACGCGAATACATCTACTGTGAACAAAACTGATAAATAATCGTTAAAACTTAATTAAAGTGAGCTTGAGGTGAGCTGTAATTTCACCGATGCTAGGGATCGGCACTATTGACAGCTCACTTCAATCTCATGTCACCTAAATTTTCACGGTGAAATTTTTACATGATAGATCGACTGGACTATCTACAAGTATACTAAAAACTTATAACACCCCGTCGTTTTTGCGTCGGGGGTTAAAAATAACGCTGAAGAGTTTGTCTCTTTGAACGCGCGAAACTCTGGAACTACAAGACGAATTAAAAAAAAAACAGTTTTTGCATTTCATAGCTTAATTCTTGAAGAAGGCTTATAGGCTATTTAACATGACGCTAAGAGCCTCAGGAGCCGAGCAAAAAGAACAAAAGTCAGGAAGAACACTAATATTATAAACGCGAAAGTTTGTATGGATGGATGGAGGTTTGTTACTCTTTCACGCAAAAACTACTGAACGAATTGGGATGAAATTTGGCACACAGATAGTTTATAACCAGGATTAACACATAGGATACTTTTCATCCCGATATTCCCACGGGATCCAAACTTATGCGGGTGAAACCGCGAGGCACAGCTAGTAGTTAATGAATAAACCTAATTCTGAAATCGTCAACCCTAAGCTTCTTGAGCAAGCGTTATGATCAATGCTCGTGCCTCCTATATCAGAAGAGCCCTTTGCCCTCCACTGAGACAGTAATAGGCTGGTAGGTATTATTATTTTTGTACAGACGCCAGCAGGTCAACCTACCCGAAACTGTCAAATTTTCCCAATCAACCTTGAACCTTAATAGGTTCTCACGCTGCACAGGCTCAGTTAAAATAACTTTATTCAAAGCTTACTGTCAAGTATTTTACACGTGTAGCCTTTGGTCCAGCTTCACTCTAAAGGCTGTTAATGCTCTTCGAGTCCAGTACAATAATGCATTCAGGATGCTGTTGGGGCTGCCACGCTTCTGCAGTGCCTCAGGGATGTTCGCGGACGCCCGGATTGACAGCTTCGCTGCAATCAGGCGCAAGCGAGCAGTGTCCTTGTTGCACAGGGTGCGTGCCAGTAACAACGGTCTCCTGAGTATCATTCCCAACAAACTGGATTGTCCTTTTATCTGGTACTTAAGTCAGCTGCATGCTCCTGTAAATATTGGTAGGTAATGTCTATTAACATAGTTTTTAAGTTTTTATGTTACTAACATCTTGGTTGGTACAGACGCCAGCAGGTCAAGCTATCCGAAACTGTCAAATTTTCCCAATGAACCTTGAACCTTAATGTTTTAGTGATAAAGTTGAAAATCTATTAAAGAAATTTGACAGATTGTAGTAGCTTGATGTGCTGGCGTCTGTACCCTTTGTAATGTTGTAATTATGGAATTGTATTCTGAATTAAAGAGATTATTATTATTGCTTTAGCAATAAACTTAAAAATCTATTAAAGAAATTTGAACAGATTGTAGTAGCTTGATGTGTTGTCTGTACAGGATTTTCGGTGAAGCACGAATAACCTTCGAATTGACTATAGAAAAACAAAAGGCTGTAAAAAACAAAGATCTCAAGTAGGAAAAACACATGTTTTTATAAACGACGACAGAGACAATTTATTTTAAATTATTGTTTGCCTCGGACACTTATGAATGAATTATATCAGTTTTTGTTGTTATTATACGTATTGCGTCGTTGGTCTAGCAGCGCCCCGCGGTTTCACCCGCATAAGGCGCCTTCCCCACCGGATCGGCCGGTTTTCGTTTATGTACCGAATCAGCAGTGCGATTCTGTAACCATTAGGGATTGACACTACTGACAACTCACATCAAGCTCACTTCACTTGAGTTTTCACGGTGAGCTTTTTACAGAATCGACCGGCTCTACAGATTCTTTATCGAGAACCACTTCTTAACTGGCTCGGTTTGCTACGGTTTTGGACATTTGTTATGGGTCCTGCGGGGTAGGGCTGGAGTGACGGGATGGGTGAGTCAAATGGTTCCCAATAATCTCAAAACGGTGAAGGAAAACATCGTGAGGAAACTGACATGTCCTAGAACCAAAAATTAGAAGACATGATTGTAACATCTTGAAAGAAAAAAGAAATAGTAGATTATTAACCAAGGGGATAAACCAGTGTCTTCTGTCGCGGGTGACGACCCTCGCTACACTCAGGACTCGTCTTAAATCCCTCGCTTCGCTCGTGATTTAAGTTTTTAACACCCTCGCTACGCTCGGGAGTGAACCTCGAGTCCTTTGTTACGCTCGCGATTTAAGTTCACCCAAGACTAAGACAGCTTTATCACCGAGGAAAATACTCTACTTTTCGTACCATTTGCGAAAAAATTAACACAATAATAATATGAGATAAGCATTTATTAAAAATAATGACAATTAAAAGTAAAAGTTAACATTCGAAACATTGGTCCAATTATTGATAGAGAGAGTTACATTTATGTTTGGTACATTTATTGTTGATGAGTTGATTTGAGTATTTCTCTGTTCTTGCGTCTGAGGAACTTGGCAAATTCCTAGACTAATATTTTTAAGCCAAGGCTCATACGGCCTCGTCGGTTTTCGTAATTTTATTTAATAATCATAACTGCATAATAAATGCGTATTCCTTTTTCAGAAAGATGTATAATGCTTTATATACAAACTCAATGGTGTAAACACAGATGTAGTTCAGTATAAATTTCGGTAAGTATTCCAAATTTAAATCACATTCTCTCCCTAGAGGATGAATGAAATTCAGTACAATTTTCTTTCCCTGTTTTTAACAGATTAAAAATGACTATTGTTATGTTCGCTTTTTGTGGCATAGAATGTCACTTTTTTGAGCAAGTGGTATGAAAAAGTATTTATTGCGTACAAGTTCATAAACTAAACTAAACACAGTTAAAAATAAAAATAAAACAAATTATAAATATAAAAAAGTAACAAAAGAAAAAAATTAAACAGAAAGTCCTATACGAGGCCAATTGGCTCTCAGCATCATAGCGCTGGTATCTACCAATCAAATCTGCGTGATAGACTACGGCCCACTCCCTCACACCGAGAGGAGGTCTGTGTCCCAGCTGTGGGAACATTATAGGCTGATTATGCTCATGCTTGTGCTATCTTAGACATAGAGCAAAAAAAAATAATTTCTTGGTGGCATACTGTAGTGTATAGACATTTATAGTGGCGTATAACTCTGTCGTCTCGAGCAGCGCACGCGCGGGGTCGCGGGGCGGGGGGGCACTGACCCACCGACCGCCGGACAGGGAAGACGCGAGCGCTGGCTGCGAGCCGATATCAGTGTAATTTAGTGTTACTTGTTCTCTCCAAATATCACCCCCTGAGTCATAGTGAACACTACATGTGGCGACGAGACAAACTGTGAGTATTTTTAAAGATTAACATTTAATAACAAAAGAAAAGAGAGAAAACGTGGACAAAAACATACCTATACTACCCGACTAACAATCGTGGAATAAATAAAAACTTATGGATCACGAGGCACTGCCTGTAAATAAAATTCGTGCATGCATGGCAAACTACCAAGCTTTTATCAAAGTGATTATATGTAGGTAAATAAGTGACTACCCGCTAGGTTTCTTCACAGATGTTTCATTCGGTATGCTCGTGGTGGGTAAGTAACCTACAAGTTACCTACCTACTTGAGTTGGAGCCTCAGTATTTATTACCTATAAAGCGGTATAAGAAATTTTAATCGTTATATGAATCACACAGCCTAGTCACGAGTTTCGTTAATCTATTATGTGGGTAATAGTTAATGAATTGGACCACAGTATTAATTAGTTATGTACTTTCCTATAAAGTGTGTATTTACTGTTATCATTGTTACTAACAGATGTTGACTGTATCCTTATAACATTTTGACTAAGGAAAATAGAAGGAAATGTAAAGTAACTGTCGGTGAGCTGCATAGGTATTCTTTTGTTCGCGTTGTAGGTATCTAGGGTTCTATGTGTGTACATCAGGGGAGTGAGAGTGACATACCTATATTTGTCAACCATACCTACCTACTTATTAAATGTTCTTCGAGAATCACCGAAAGTATCGTGCGATGAAAGGTTTTGGTAAAAATTTCGAAATACGTCGCCATTTCAAGGGCATAAAAATTACGTTCCGTTTTTCATAATTGCAATAGTATTTAAGAATTTTTGGAAATTGTTTAAAAATATTTAGACGCAACTCCGGCAGCCAAAATTACTTTAGGGGGATTAAGACTAACTCCCTTAAGCCCCCTACACCACCAATACCCTCAAATTCAGGCGACTCCTTTTGAAATCCAACTTGCATTAAATTGCGGAGACTTACCGGTATGGCATTAAATTGCGGACATACCTAAATGGCATTAAATTGCGACTGGGCATTCAATTGCGGTATGAGACTTGGAAAAAAAAATGTGTGAAAAAAAAAAAAAGCATTAAATTGCGTATATCTATGAATACTTAGAGTACAACTTGCATTAAATTGCGGAGATTTACCGGTATGGCATTAAATTGCGGACATACCTAAATGGCATTAAATTGCGAAGTTTTCACGGTTTAAAATTTTATGTTTACACTTTGAGCACCCATTCGCGCTTGGCGGCCGCGCTGGGTACTACTCACGCGGCAGCGCCAAAGTACTGCACAGTATGACGACAACGTGTCGTCATGCGTGCACAGGGTGTGTTTGCCATGACGACTACGTGACGTCATTAACGCCGAATGTGTACTACGGGCGTAGATACCCACGTAGCGTACTAATTATAACATAGGTACAGTCAAGTATAGTAGACGATTTATTCTAGCATTAGATTGCGATAGCGTGTTAAAAATCTACAAATATGCAACATAGTTACTTACCTTGTCAACAGGTAACCCCAAATGGCACAGTACACCTTAGAGAAGTTCGAATGTGAAGGGGAGGTTGGTTCAGTCTCTGTCCGTTGGGAAAGATGGAAAAGAAGTCTAAACATTTACCTCGAGGCGGCAGGCATAGACACCGAGGCAAAGAAAAGAGCTAGTCTTTTACATTTCGGTGGTCCCGAGTTACAAGAAGTCTTCTACAACATCCCAGGAGCTAATGCAACTGAAGGCGAGCTTTTTAACATCGCGATCGAAAAATTAGACAACTACTTTGCTCCTAAACAGAGCAAAGTGTATGAGCGACACCTGTTTCGTCTC
Source organism: Apamea anceps (assembly GCA_951799955.1). Taxonomy (NCBI): domain Eukaryota; kingdom Metazoa; phylum Arthropoda; class Insecta; order Lepidoptera; family Noctuidae; genus Apamea; species Apamea anceps. Next base: position 3,620,352 of record OX637528.1, read on the forward strand.
CTAAAACAGGAACAGGATGAGAAGTTCGAAAAATTTCTTATCAGACTTCGACTGCAGGCCAAAAAATGTCAGTTTGGTGAAAAAGAAGACGAGCATATCATAGACCAAATAACTGAAAAGGGTAAGACAGAAGAACTCCGAAAGAAGATATTGAAAACAGGGGACAAGATTACTTTAGATGAAATAGTTGCAGAAGCTAATACACTGGAAGCCATAGATCGTCAATTAGGAAACTTTGGTACGAAACCTGTGGAAAGTCAGTCAATCAACAGAATAGACACAGAGACATGGAAGGATAAGCAAAAAAAGAAAAGGTTGGAATGTAGTAGATGTGGAAGTTTCAGACATTTGGCCCGTGACAACAACTGCCCTGCAAAAGGAAAGGCTTGCCTTAAATGTGGCATCTTAGGACATTTCAGGGATCAATGTCGGACAAGACAAACTCAGAAGAGGAAATTGGAAGGAGAAGAATCATCGAACAGTCAAGGAATAAAGAAGAAAAACAGGAAAACAAATAATATCGAAGAAACTGCAAACATAAGCACGGACGAAAGAAAAGTCGACTACATTTTCAATATCGAGAACGACGCGAAGGTCACATGTAACATAGGTGGAACCAACGTGGAGATGTTGATAGATTCGGGCTGCAAGCACAATCTTATAACGGACCAAACCTGGGAAAGGATGAAGAAAGATAATGCTCAAGTTACCAATCAAGATCCGAATCCTGACAAAACGTTCGTAGCTTACGGGAGTGCAACACCGCTGAAGCTGTTAGGATCATTCAAAGCTACGATAAAACTTGCCGGAACATCACAGGACATCACAACATTCTACGTGATCAAAAACGGTACGCGTGATCTACTTGGACGGGTGACGGCAACCTCATTAGGAGTACTTCGGATCAACTTGGACATCAACCAGGTTGAATCAAAGGCGTTTCCAAAATTTAAAGACGTCTTAGTTACCATTCCGATTGACGATTCAGTGAAGCCCGTTGCTCAGCCGTATCGGAGGATTCCCATCCCGCTTGAAGAAAAAGTAGAGAGGAAACTGGAAGAATTACTTAAAAGGGACATTATAGAAGTCGTCAAAGGTCCTTCTATTTGGATCTCGCCGATAGTCCCTGTGCTAAAAGACGGAGGGGACATCCGATTATGTGTCGATATGCGCCGAGCAAATGCAGCTATACAACGAGAAAACCACCCACTGCCTACGATGGAAGAACTGTTGCCTAAAGTTAGAGAAGCCAAAATCTTTAGTAAACTAGACATACGAGATGCATTCCATCATATCGAACTTCACCCAGACTCAAGGCATATCACGACCTTCATTACCAGCAAAGGATTATATCAATACAAAAGGATGATGTTTGGTATCTCGTGTGCGCCAGAGATTTTCCAAAAAACACTGGAACGAATCCTTTTAGGTTGCGAAGGAGTCATCAACTTCATAGATGACATCTTGACGTTTGGAAAAGACGTAGTAGAACACGACTCAAGGCTTAAAAAAGTTATGGCAGTATTAGAGGAAAATAACGTGATGTTGAGGGAAGACAAATGCATTTTCGGAATGAAGAAAGTCCACTTCCTAGGGCATGAACTGTCAGAACAGGGAGTTAAACCACTAGACAAGTATATCTTGGCTATAAAGGGATTCAGAGCCCCGACGAATATCGCTGAACTGCAGAGTTTTATGGGCTTAGTGAATTACGTAGGAAAATGGATCCCCCATTTAGCAACGCTTACAGAACCCCTCAAGCAACTGCTACGGAAAAGAACGGGAAGGAACACGGACATTCAAGATGACTGGGGAGATGCCCAAAAGAGCGCGTTTAATGATCTCAAGGCGGCACTTATGAAGGTACCAAATTTAGGATACTACAATCCTCAGGATAAGACGGTGGTGATTGCAGATGCAAGCCCAGTAGGTCTGGGTGCAGTGCTGGTGCAAATCAACAAGAATGGGCCGAGAATTATTGCATTTGGTAATAAAACCCTCAGCAGCTGTGAGCGTCGTTACTGCCAAACTGAAAAAGAAGCCTTAGCCCTGGTTTGGGCAGTCGAACATTTCAACATGTTCCTGTATGGCAAGGTGTTCGATCTAGTAACGGATCATAAGCCCTTGGAGGTGATATTTGGCCCGAAAGCAAAACCATGTGCTCGCATTGAAAGGTGGGTGTTAAGGCTGCAATCCTACAATTTCAAGGTGAAATATAGCCCGGGGAAGACCAACATAGCCGATCCACTATCGAGACTCTGTGAAGTGACAACAAACCCGACGGCTTTATTTGAAGACCATGTTCAAGCGGTTACCGAATCTGCACGACCAGTAGCCATCCCATTACAAGAGATCACTGAGAGTTCCCTTGGAGATGCAGAGATACAGAAGGTTAGAGAGGGCCTTTACAATGGAAACTGGGATGAAGCGGTTAAAGCCTATAAGCTTTTCCAGAATGAATTATGCTTTCATGGCGACATTCTCCTCAGGGGGACGAAAATTGTAATACCATCCAAATTACGCAGACAAGTTCTGGAAGCTGCTCACGAAGGCCACCCGGGAATAGTCGCGATGAAGGGCCGATTGAGAACCAAGGTATGGTGGCCTAAGTGCGACAAAGATGCTGAAAACATATGCAAAGCATGTAAAGGATGCATCCTGGTCTCTGCTCCCAGTGCCCCAAACCCATTAAAAAGAAGAGATTTACCTTGCGAACCATGGGTTGACATTGCAATCGACCTCATGGGCCCCTTACCTAGTGGAGATCATATCCTGGTAGTTGTGGATTATTACACCAGATATAAAGAGGTGAAAATATGCAGAACCATAACAAGCTCTGAAATAATCGGAATGCTCAAAGACATTTTTAGCAGACTTGGCAATCCGGTCTCGCTGACATCAGACAACGGGAGACAATTTTCCAGCGAAGAATTTAAGAGTTTCTGTGCAGAGAGGAACATACGACTCTATAATACCATTCCCTACTGGCCGCAACAAAATGGAGAAGTGGAGCGCCAGAATAGGGACATCCTAAAACGCCTCAAGATTTCTCAAGTAGAGGAAAAGAACTGGAAGGAGGCTCTTCGTGAGTACATGGTGATGTACAATAGTACACCTCACACAGTTACAGGAAAAACACCTGCAGAACTGTTCTTTAGACGACAATTTCGAGACAAGCTGCCTATGATTCAGGACATGACGCATCTCTCAGAGGATCTTGAAATGAGGGATAGAGATAAGGAACTAAAGGAAAAAGGGAAAGAATATGCGGATAGGAAGAGAAGAGCTACTAGTTGTGAATTGGAAGTTGGAGATAAAGTATACGTCAAGAACATGACTAAACAAAACAAGTTGAGCTTAAACTTTGAACCCGAAACACATACCGTCGAAGCGAACAAAGGAGGGGACGTAAGTCTTCGGAATGATAAAACTGGTCAGCGAATCAGACGGAACGTCGTACACCTTAAACGAGTGGAAGGACAATGGAAGGTGCTAGATGATGAGAATAATGCTAGTGATGCTCAAACGGACGATAATAGTGATGTAAATCAATCACAACTCGAGTGAATAAAATGATGGACCATAATGACAGAATAGTTGATGATTAGTCATTAAAAGTAATTTGAATAAGGAATGGCTGATTGTACTTGAGATACTTAAATGTAAAGAAATAAAAATGTTTATTAAAGTACTATATATTTGGTGATTATGAATGTATTTAATTTGTACGTTAACCTGATCCCAGTTCCTTAAATGAATATTTTATAATAAGGGAGGGATGTAGTGTATAGACATTTATAGTGGCGTATAACTCTGTCGTCTCGAGCAGCGCACGCGCGGGGTCGCGGGGCGGGGGGGCACTGACCCACCGACCGCCGGACAGGGAAGACGCGAGCGCTGGCTGCGAGCCGATATCAGTGTAATTTAGTGTTACTTGTTCTCTCCAAATATCACCCCCTGAGTCATAGTGAACACTACACATACCATTTTGGTTGACTGTACTTCGCAGGACCTTGATTCACTATAAAACTGGTTACAACAATTAAAATCTGTTTCGCAGTGACGCACATATATTAATTACTGTTTAATTAACCGTTCTAAGACTAGCTAATAGGCTATTTCCCTAAAAAAATCGAATTAATCCGTCAGTTAGATTATCAAAAAATATTGGACCCGTATTTTTTCTTTTGTCAATTATATATATGTATAAAAAATGATGAAGATATCGCCCGTAAAGTTCCGCGTGACGTCACTTGCTTGCGACACTTTTGCAAACAAGTGACGTCACGACCCCCACTCCCAAATTTTGACGCGCTATATCTTTGTAATTTTTTGTTTGATTGACAAAAGAAAAAATACGTGTTCATTATTTTTCGATAATCTAACTGACGGACTATATATAATTATTATTTTTTTACCCAGGCAACTACCCTATTAAATTTGACCCTGTACTGTATGGAAGAAAAAGACTGGCGATGTTGCGCCGATCAATCAATCAATCAGTTTATTTGTGAAACATTAGGTGTTTACATAAGGTGCGCTATGCTTTGTCATATTATTAAGACATACAAATTTATAAGTGACACATCAGAGAGGCAATTCTCGTAATTTTAAGAACGTTCACAGTCTGATCTCAGTCTCAATTTGTCAAAAATACCTCTAATTTCCTTACATTTTGACAAGTTTTTGACATTTGTTTGTCGCTGAGATGAGACTGCGACTAGATTTTGAACGTTTTAAATTACGAGAATTGGCCTTCAGGTGTCAAAAAATAATATTTTAAATTAATTAAATACATGAACAGAAAAGAGAAAAAACAGAAAACATTAAATACAATAAAATCGATAAATAGTCATAGTACCTACTTATTATCAAAGGGTAAAAATGCATTATTATAATAAGTAATTGGTCGTTCAAAAATTCTTCTACAGTATAATAACATTTGTCAATTCATAATTTAATAAGAGCTTTTTTAAACTTATATATGTCGTGTTTTTTATGTCATCAGGAATTTTATTAAACTCTTTATGTGCCGATCCCAAATAAATGATTAGTTAGGTATAGCAAAACAACTAACAATATCATTGTACCAGTTAGTAAAACAATTATGTATGTAAATGTATGTATGGGCACAATTACAGTATCATCACTAAACCATTTGTTTTTATTGTATGGTAACGGCCCCGATTTACGAATTGCTGGGTTCGAACCCAGGTAGGCGCTTTACTTTGTGTAAATAATTTCATCACCACTGCTCTCAAAACGGTGAAGGAAAACATCGTGAGGAAACCGGCATGTTCTAGAACCAAAAATTCTAAGACGTGGTAACTACCAAGCCGCACTGGGCCCGTGTGGTCGATTACAGCCCACTTCCTCTCACAGAGAGGAGGCCTGTGTCCCAGCAGTGGGAACATTATAGGCTGATTAAATATGTTATGTAGGCCCAGCAGCTTAGGCTGTGAGTATTCTTTCAGTCAATGAATTTAAGATTCGGCAGGTCGATTTGCCGCGGTCACGGATCAAAACATCGCATCAATTAAATAAAACGAATAACGCGAAAAGAGTGGGCGAATTGAAGGAAAGAGAGAGTCCAATGTCTGCGAGCGGCGCAGGCGGTAGTTTTGTTGTTATAATTTTTGTGATTACTGGCCACAAGCCGTGTGTTAAATTAATGTCGTCATTGTAGCAGCACGGTTTTTTTTTATTGACAATGGGCTCACTCTTGACCTCAATCCAGCCCAGAGGCAGGGATGAGATCTACGGTGGAACGAGCTTGCCCAGAAGAAGCCTATTCACTCTCGCCTTGAAGAGATTCGGGTTGTATGAACTCGGGAATGCAGACGCAGGCAGACGATTCCACTCCTTAGCTGTGCGCATCAGAAAAGATGACGAGAGAGAGAGATGACGCACGTTGCATAATATTTTTGTCACATCAGTATTTATAATTTTCTACAATCACCTAATAACAGTTTAGCAAGCCAATGAACTGCAAAAAAATTGGCAATGGAAAATAGTTCCATTAAAAATAGTTTTTACTCTAAAAATATATTTAGACGTCAGTACTTGACGCAAGTGAAGATGATTTTAATGGCTGGTTGGTGAAATTAAGAAAAAATCATCTTCTTTCTCCACTATCAGCAGGCCAATTAAAATCGTTCAAAATCTAGTCGCAATCTCATCTCGGCGACAATCAATGTCAAAAATGTAGGGAAATAAGAGATATTTTTGACAGTTTGAGACTGAGATCAGACTGCGAACATTATGAGAATTGCCCTTCAAGTTAAGGTAGGCTTGCCGCAATTGGATCGTGGATAGGTGACCATCTTTACATACCAAGACCCCTCCGTGCCTCGGAAAACACGAACGGTCCAGGCGACAGGCGGTCCATTCGTGGATCTTTGACAGTCGTTATGGTTCACCAGAAGCCCGAAAGTCTGACATTTTACCAAGGCGGATATTACCCAGTAACTGGGTTTTGGAGGTCAGATAGGCAGTCGTTCCATGTAAAATACTGGTACTCAGCTGCATCCGGTTAGACTGGAAGCCGACCCCAACATAGTTGGGAAAAGGCTAGGCAGATGATGATACTTGTATATCTATTATAACAGTCGGATTTGAAAAAATCTTTTTGCATATGATAGCCAATTCTTAAGGAATGAAGGCTAGAGGCTATTAACATCACGCTAGGACTTTTAGGAGCCAAATAAAAGAAAAAGAGTGAGAAAGACCGCTAAGCAAAAACGAAGTTATATCGCAGGCAAATGATTCCATGCAATGGTCGGGGATATAAGAAAGTCGGCCTAGCCTTTTCCCAACTATGTTGGGGTCGGCTTCCAGTCTAACCGGATGCAGCTGAATACCAGTATTTTACATGGAGCGACTGCCTATCTGACCTCCACAACCCAGTTACTGGGTAATACGATACCCCTTGGTAAGACTGGTTGTCAGACTTTCGGGCTTCTGACTACCCGTAACGACTGTCAAAGATCCACGAATGACAGCCGGGACCAACGGCTTAACGTGCTTTCCGAGGCACGGAGGGATCTCGGTATGTAAAGATGGTCACCCATCCACAGACCAACCGCGGCAAGCGTAGCTTAACCTGACCGATCGACCTGTGCGGCTGTTATTATTTAGCCACGAGCCCCTCGGACAGAAGTTAGTATCCTACTAATATTATAAACGTGAAAGTTTGTATGGATGAATGGATAGATGGATGTTTGTTACTCTTTCACGCAAAAACTACTGAACGGATTTGAATGAAATTTGGCACACAGATGGTTTATAACCAGTATTAACATATAGGATACTTTTTATCCCGATATTCTTACGGGATCGAAACTTATGCGGGCGAAACCGCGGGGCGCAGCTAGTTATACATAATTGGCAGCCATTATGATATCTAATTATTGAGCAGCTGTTCAAGAAATGACACTGATAGTGTTTCGTGCTCAAATGGCGTGACGTGGCATGATGAGACCTTGAATACTGTGCTAAGTCCGACGTAACACACAAGTAGATATACGATGATAGTTATAGTTATAACTTTTTAAACGAAATTAAAATACGCCTGTAATTCCCGAAGGGTTAGGCGAGAACATTCCTACCAGAGGTATGAGGAATCCTCCTCCATAGAAAAGGGAGGATCCTCCAACCAGGGGGCCTAAAAAGGCCACTTTAAGCAATACCTCTAAAAGCTATTCATTTCCTGAATTCCAAGCAAAACATTAGCAAGTCCTCTAATTTTCGAAAAATTTCATTTCATATTTCGTATAAATATTGCCGCATGAAAAAAATAAAAGCTGCAATTTTATCGGTAAATTTTTCATTACAGTTTTTATTTATCAAATTGGTTTTTTATTTCTACAGTTTAAATGTTATTTCATTGTGATATGAATTGCACACAAATCATATTATGAATTGTCAGTTTGTGACCATTTTACGATTTAAATATGATTCATAATTATTATTATGCTATTATGATTCTGCTAAAGTGACCTTTTTAGGCCCCCAGACGGGTGTCTTGTCTGGTGGGCAAGTGCCCTACGATTGATCCCGGGACGTTGTATAGGTACTTATATTCGTAGATGAATCGTAGAATCCGCTGTTTTACAAAACCGCTAGTTGTTTTACAAAACAGCTCCGTTTTGTAAAACAACTGAACAACGTTCAGCTGGATTGTCATTACGCTACGTTTCACAAAACTGCTACCGACGTTTAAACGTAATGCAGAATGGCTTATCTGCAGTCACGATGAGCGTCTTTCATAAAACTCAGATAACTTTTAATTAACATTGTCCTTAAAATCACTGTTTTCACTTGACTTAAGGTAGTTTTGTCTCGTTGTTATTTATTTCTGTTTCTGACGCCATGCTACGATACACAGAGCCACGAGCAACAAAATTTACAACTAAAATCTGGAATCTGACGTTTCATTTCACGCTGTTTTACAAAACCGCTAATCGTTGACCCGCTGCATTGATAAATGCAAAACGTTTATGCAATTCTGCGTGTTCAAATTCAGTAATTATGGAAAACCGCTGAACGTTGTTCAATTGTTTTACACAACGAAGCTATTTTGTGAAACCACTCGATAATGTCACATATCTGCATTTTTTGTGTTCTAGGACATGCCTGGTGTCTAGGATACCTAAACGATAAATTGCACTAAGTGCAGCCTTGCTGTATTTGAACCCGCTACTTAGAACTCGTAAGTCAACCCCGTAACCACAGGGCATAACTGCTCTCAAAGTGATTTATATTTAACAAGCCGTACCGATGTCATTTCATATCGCCAACTTCTCAGCGGCGTTAGAAGATAAGTTGCCAAGAAACGGCGATACAACTAACTTTTACTTATAAACGAGTCGAGTCGAGAAAGTCTAAGTAGGTAATTATGAACTTACAGACAAACTTTCATCCCCTTATAACCCTTTTGGGGATGAATTTTTACTGAACATAGGTACCTAGTATTGTATACAATCAAGTATTTTCTAACTGAACAGACAGCTGTGCTGCTGGGGAGTTTGTTGCGCCACTTCTTCTTCCCAGCGATAGCACTAGGAAGTGGTGAAGGGCGGGCGTTTTTGGGGGACTGTCTTTTATAATTTTGACGTTCGAAAAGTGCTGATTCTCAGCCTAATTTGAATAAATGACTTTTGATTTTGATTTTGAAAACATCCTTTGCTTACCTTTGATTAATATGAGGGGCTTGTGGCTTAGTAATAACAGCCGCACAGGTCGATCGATCAGGTTTAGCTACGCTTGCCGCGGTTGGCTTGGGGATGGGTGACCATTTTACATACCAAGACCCCTCCGTGCCTCGGAAAGCACGTTAAGCCGTTGGTCCGGCTGTCATGACAGATAACACGAGTAAGTAAAAAAAAATTAGGGGCTCTAAAATAAAAATATTCTCAAAGTGGTAGGCAAAATGAGGTTTAGACCCTACGTTCTAGACACAACGGTTCAGGCTGGGCGTTGCCTGTCAGTGAATTCATATTTATTCATACAACCTTCCTTTTGTTAACATCTTATTTTACCAAACAAGATGTTAACAAAAGCCTGGTTGTAGCAGCGGTCGGCAACCTTTTGGCAGGCAAGGGTCAAAAGATGGCAAAATAAACTAATGGCGGGCCGCACTTGTCATATTAACCTTAGAAGCCTAATTATACCTACGTATACGTACATTTGGTCATATCCCACAGAAAAAATTAAAATGCTATTAAAAATTGTTAAAACATACGGAATTCAATTCGTACACGTAATTGGTTTAGTTTATTTTATTTATTCGGAAGAACAAACAATTACACATTATATTTTACAAGGAAATTGAACATAAGGAGTTATACAAATGTGAAATGTGTAACCAACAACGTTCTCCACAGATACACGTAATTACGTGTTATGAAAATATATTTGGGCTAATAGCTAGAAAAATTACCAACGTAAATGATTCAGAAATGAAAACTACAAAGTACCTTTATTATTTCAAGTTAAACAAATATCAACTAACACTAATATATACCTACTATATACAATTATATAATACGAAAAAATATAGAAAAAGGCAGGAGCTCGCAGGGCATCAAAAAATTCGTCCGCATCACTGTCAATGGGATAAGTGCCCAAAAGGCTGACAGCATTACCACGTTCGATAGCAATGCTGATTCTTTGGGCTAAAAATAGGCCAGCCTTCTGGTCACGTGAAGATTCAACCAACCGCTTGGCGATGTCACGAAAAATTTAATGAGCACTCGGACCCCAAGGCCCTAATGTTTCAACCCCAAATGGCTCAAACATATAGCTCCCAATAAGGTTGTTATATTTGCGCCGTTTGAGGTTTTCTACTCCTGTAGCAGCCGCCCCAGCACAGCCCACCGTGCTAGGAAGATGGGATGGCGCGAGGGTGTCGACACAGGTTGCATCCCACACCAAAGGCCTACCCAACTTCCAAGGCATTATGGTCATTCCATCGGGCCTCTTTCCATCGTCGCGTGCCAAGCCATTGGGTTCTAAGCAGCTGGCACCCCGGCGGAGACAAGAGCCCGACGGATGATGTCGTTAATGCTGGCGAAAGTACCTAAATGGATTCTAATTCTATACCAGTGTGATGTCTTTTTTTTTTTTTTTTTGAGGATGGTAAATCATCAAATGACCCCTCCCGCTCTGGGTAGAGCAGAAGGGAGTGTCAGACTCTTACTGACTAAAACCCACCCGTGTTCCTTCCTTAGCCCTTTATTTTCCAGGGCAGCGGTAACCCTTTCGGACAATCCCGCTACCCTGGCAGGCTTCGGCCCTATCGGGCCCCGTCACTCATGCTGACATCTCTTTGAGGCGCGCGTGGAACACAAACACGCCGTCCGGCACGGGCCTGGTCCTGATCGGACGGTGAGTTACCCCATTACTCACCGCCCGCAGGCCCGCGCCTACGGTGGCCGGGAGTCGTCACGCAGCTCCCGACGCCAGGAGCGTCTCCCGCGGCGGCTGAGGCGTAAGGTGCGTTCTCTCGCCCACCCCGCCACCTCCTTCGCTAGCATGTCTGCTTCGCAGAAGGAGGTGACTGCCTCCCACTCCCTCTCGCCCCGAGTGTGATGTCTGAGGTTGGCTGGTTGTTGTCGCGTGTTGCCGACCGCTGGCTTAGAGCTAAGTGCCGTTGTAGACCCTAAAATTGTTGTTTGATACATAGTGTTATAAATAATATTGTGAATCTGTCATGGCAATGTGAGTTAATATGCGGATGCGGTTGTTTAAGATTAATAACACTGACAGTACATACTGCAGTATGGCAGGTCAGTAATGGCAGGCAAGTAACACAAGTAAAAACAAACGTAAAACAAAACTTAAACTTGAGAGGTGTTAAGGGACACCCGGATGGAACAAAGTTCCTTTCGATTAATTAGTGAAGGAATTGTAATATTTTTTTTATATTATACTAGCTGACCCGCGCCCACTTCGTTGGGCGGTAAACATTTTAACTTGTGATGAAATTATGAGTGTGGTTCGGTTAGTATTGAGTGCTATCGTGCTCTGACTGTAACTGCCCGCTGTCTTTCTGTTGCTAGGCGTTGCGCATGTTCAGCGCTAGATTCCCGAGCACGGGCCTGCGATGTTCTCGCGCTTTGGCTAGCGAGCCGTTGCGAGCGCTCAGCGCTAGTCTCCCTATCCCTTGTTGCTGAGACATGCTGCCTTAAATCATTGAGACGCTGCGCACGGTCAGCGCTAGATTCCCGAGCACGGGCCTGCGATGTTCTCGCGCTTTGGCTAGCGAGCCGCTGCGAGCGCTCAGCGCTAGACTCCCTATCCCTTGTTGCAGAGACATGCTGCCTTAAATCATTGAGACGCTGCGCACGTTCAGCGCTAGATTCCCGAGCACGGGCCTGCGATGTTCTCGCGCTTTGGCTAGCGAGCCGCTGCGAGCGCTCAGCGCTAGACTCCCTATCCCTTGTTGCAGAGACATGCTGCCTTAAATCATTGAGACACTGCGCACGTTCAGCGCTAGATTCCCGAGCACGGGCCTGCGATGTTCTCGCGCTTTGGCTAGCGAGCCGCTGCGAGCGCTCAGCGCTAGACTCCCTATCCCTTGTTGCAGAGACTTGCTGCGCTGCGCACGTTCAGCGCTAGATTCCCGAGCACGGACCTGCGATGTTCTCCAGCTTTGGTTAGCAAGCCGCTGTAAACGCTCGGAGTTAGATTCCCCAGCGCGTGCTTGCGAAATATTTTCTCTATTCCTCGAGAGGCGCTGATGATTTTCAAGAGCAGACTCTTCCGTACGGGTACGGCGTACTCGAGCTGCTCTTGTCTGGGATGTCTGACGGGAAAGTTGTGATTTCCTTTTAGGCATGATAAACAATCGCTGAAACTGTCCGATATCCCAAAAACAGAAATACCACAGCTTCGAACTCGAAGAATGAGAACGAAGTAGTGTTTGTGTTTTAAGAAACCGAGCAACCAAAACAATTTTGAAGACCAACAACGACATCCAACCAACCGCGTACAACACACCTACCTAACGACGTAAGTTAAATTTAATAATAACTGGAGAGGGTCATTAATCCGCGGAATCTTTACACCGCGATTCAGAAAAATGACGTAATTGCACAGCGCCATCTATGGGTAAATGGATAAAACGTCCGTACAAAGCATGTTCTAATGCGGTTCGTGAATGGACGGCGGCATTTTGCGATTTAGTAATTTTATATTATCTTCGAAACTATTTAACCAATTGACATACTGTTTTGGGCAAATCGTATCTCTATGATGTTCTTGTGATCAAAATAATATTTTTTTCGATAAGCTTTAATATTTTGTTGTTTAAAAAATTGTCCGAAGGTAAGTACGTCGAAAAATACTTTTTTTAACACATAAAAGCTACTATATCTGCTAAAATATAAAAGATAGAAATATGGTGTCGTGGACTTTTTTGTAGAACTATTCAAAGCGGACCAGTTTGCTATACATTGTTTTCAATTATATACAACTGTCAAAGCAGCGCATGCAAATAACTCTGTTGTAAGAGCTATTTTTTTCCGCCTGGTTAGACAAAAATTGAGGTAGTTCGGCTAATATGCATGATATCTTTATAGTTTATAGCCTATAGCACTCACGAATAATGTAGCTTTCTACCATTAAAACAATTTTTAAAATTGGTTCATTACTTCCGGAGATTACCCCCTACATACAAACTTACAAACTTACAAACAATTACCTCTTTATAATATTAGTATAGATTACCTCTTTATAATATTAGTATAGATTAGTATAGATTATTTATTTATTTTTTACATCAAGCTATAAATTTCTAGTTTTAGCTGACCTCGAATTGTATAGGTTTTCCGTACAATCAGGAGTCAGCTTATACTGGGTATGTATAGCTTGATGTTGATGTGTAGCCGTGCGTACCATTCGCGTATGTAGGAGGATAGTGTGTTTAAGAACTCCTAAGGTTTCTGTGCGCCTGGTACTTTTAATATTTTTTTTTTTTACGGCTGACAACTATACCAAAAAGTGTCGTTACCATTTTTGGTCTTAATTTTTTCCGTATAGCCCCCTTTCGCAACGCGCGATAAGGAACTTCGTTCCAACAAAATACATCAAATCTTTTTTTGTGTTTTTTTATTTTATCGTGTTTAGATATCGTTCCCGAACACGTCTGCAGAGTTTCGCTAGCTTATTTAATTTGACCCTGTAAAATATGTAGTAAAGTATGCGAAATCTCGATCTCTGAAATCTAGAAAACGGGATCTCGTCTGATTGCCAGGCGAGATCTGAAGGATTCTCATATTTAAAAAACGTTCAAATTCAAGTCGAAATCCCAACTCAGCGACAATCAATGTCAAAAATGTATTTTTGACAGATTGAGACTGAGATTAGAATGTTAACGTTCTTAAAATACGGTAATTATCTGAAATGGCCAATCAAAGGAGCAGTGGTGGCCCAGTGGTAACGGCCGCGACGTACGAGTTGGTCGTAGGTTCGAACCCAGACAGGCGCTTTACATAGTGTAAATAATTTCATCGCCACTGCTCTCAAAACGATGAAGGAAATCATTGTGAGGAAACCAGCATGTCCTAGAACCAAAAATTCGAAGACATGTGACAGCTACTAACTCGCACTGGGCCCGCGTGGTGGATTACAGCCCACTCCCTCTCGAAGAGTGGAGGTCTTTGTCCCAGCATTGGGAACATTATAGGCTGATTATGTAATGGCCAATCTCGACACCAAACTTAGCACGCGAGATCTCCAGTTGCCAATCTCGACTCTAGATTGCATTCTCTACTTATACCGACCTACCTATAAAGTTGCTACAATAAAAAACAATAATTATACAAATTATAAACAACATCGTATGATCGTTTCTTTATCAGACAAAAGTAACGATATTTATAAATATTTTTTATTTAAAACTATAGATAATCGATGTGTTTTTTTGATCGTTACGAGACCCTGCGTATCTGACCCTGAGTATCTGACCCTGAGTACCGTATATACTTTCATATGCATAATTAGCAGTGATAGGAATAGGTAGTGCCTATTTGCCTAAACTTCGAAGAACAGAGACAAGAAACGGAGACTTCCTTAGGACTAAATTTTTTCCGGGACATCTGTCCCAAAAATCGGGACAACACTTTTAAATACATTAAAAAAATATGTTATTTGGCATAAGTAATTCGTCTATATTTACCTAAAGTTTGCGACTAGACATAACATTCATAATTTATAACTCCATAATAATAACTTATCCTCTATGGGCTCTAAAGGTCATCAGAAGACCGAAAGTCTGACAACTAAGTAGTATTAGGGGCCCGTGGCTAAATAATAACAGCCGCACAGGTCGATCGGACAGGTTAAGCTACGCTTGCCACGGTTGGTCTGTGGATGGCTGACCATCTTTACATACCGAGACCCCTCCGTGCCTGGGAAAGCACGTTAAGCCGTTGTTCCCGGCTGTCATTCGTGGATCTTTGACAGTCGTTACGCATAGTCAGAAGCCCGAAAGTCTGACAACCAGTCTTACCAAGGGGTATCGTATTACCCAGTAACTGGGTTGTGGAGGTCAGATAGGCAGTCGCTCCGTGTAAAATACTGGTATTCAGCTGCATCCGGTTAGACTGGAAGCCGACCCCAACAGAGTTGGGAAAAGGCAGGCAGATGATGCATTTAGTGAAAAGCTGTTATTTATAACATTACAAACAGACACTTCAATTTTATTTATTTGTATAGATTGGTGCAGCATACCTTCTTCTTCCATACATCTCTATAAACTGTCATCTCAGGAGTCCCATTTACTAACCATATTATCTTTCACGCAGTCCATCCATCGTTTCTTTGGCCTCCTTCAACTCTCATAGCCAACCACATTCATACTCAAAACTTTCTTCACGACTAGTGCCTCATTCCTTCGCATCACATGACCATACCATGACAGCTGAAGCAAGATGGGGTTCACGACTCCACAAGTAGCTTGAGCATCCATCAAGGTCTGATGGCAAAATTATACTTGCTGAAAAAAGATTATTAAATATGAAAAAATATGAAAATATGACGATTCCCTGCAAGTATCATTTCAAGAGTTCATCCTGATACCGAGAATACATTGAACGCCCCTCGTATATTGATATATTAAATGATTATAATTTAGTAATAATTTTATCATAATTGAATAAGAAACTAATGTTTTGTATTTCTTTGTTTCAGTATTAATGTTAATATCAACGACGTTCGTCCTCAGCATGATTGGAACGATATTCTTTTGCTTTACGAATACTATCAACGACGCCATTTTATCTGTAAGTATAGGTACTATCTATATTTTTTCAAGTTATGTAACAACGAATTGAATGTGATACTTAACAAAGGTCGAATTCCATTGCAGCCAAAAGCTTATTAGGACCTTTTTGTTACAAATGGTCACTGAAAAATCAACTTTGAACACATTTGCTCTAAAGTATATAACTGCAGTGCGATTCTGTAACGATCTCACCGTGAAAACTTAGGTGAAGTGAGCGTGGAGTGAGCTGTCATTCCAACTAATGCTAGGGATTGACATTATTGGCAGCTCACTCTAAGCTCACTTCACCTAACTTTTCACGGTGAGACTTTTACAGAATCGAGCGGCTGATTAACTGGCGATGGAATGTAAATGATCTGAGATTATGAACACTGCTAAGTATAATCAAATAATATTTCTAATTTCATTGGCTTACCAGGGATTGTTAAGGAGATACAGCAGTAAGTTGTGCTCCAGAGCTTTGTGTCATGGGTTCGAACCCCAGCAGACATCCATGCGCTATACTTTGCACAATTTATTTCATCACCTGCTCACAAAACATCCATCGTGAGAAAATCTGTCCTTAGAACCAAACATTTGAGGAAATGATACTTCCACCAACCTGCACTGGGTCCGCGTGGTAACCACCACCAGTCAGCGAAACACGACGCAGACACTTCGTGTCCGTTAGTTAGTTTTTAGTGTAATGATGTGTGTATTTATAGTATTTTTAAGTTATACAAATATTATATTGTATGTGTTTATATAGGCCTTGATGCCTGAAATAAATGTATAATAAATAAATAAATAAATTACCTAAGGACCACTCGCTCCCAGAAAAAAGTCAGTGGGAACATTGTAAACCGATACTGCTTTTTATCTTTTTTAGTACCTACGGACGCTTTTAACGTGCACATCTTTCTACATAGTTCTCACGTGTATAATTTCAACATAAATGATGTAACCAATATTTTGGAACATTTTTATTATTTAAAAGAGTGTCCGTGGAGTTTCCTGGCCGTTCTTCACCTACTAAACTTTGGAATGGTCAACTGGCTTCGTCTTTCTGACTGACCGACCCCTTGACAATTCAAAAATACCTGTAATTGGTTTATTTGAAATAAATGCTTTGAGTTTTAGTTTGCTTATGCATAGAGTCCCAGTGTAACAAAGCTCTCATTGTATTCTCTTTTCCCAGAGCATGGTAATCCGAAACAACTCCCTAGCCTACAAGATCTGGAGGCGACCCGACGTCCAGCCGCTCATGAAGGTCCATCTCTTCAACTACACCAACTGGGAACGCGTGAAAGACGGACTGGATACCAGACTCCATGTCGAAGAAGTTGGCCCTTATGTGTACTCGTGAGTATTTATTTAAACTTTTTACTACACGTAATTTAACCGCGACTGCTTTCCTATATGCGGCAGTTTTCGTAATTAGGTATTTATTCAAACTTTTTACTTTCCTATATGCGGCATTTTTCGTAAGTAGGTATTTATTAAAACTTTTTACTACACGTAATTTAACCGCGACTGCTTTCTTATATGGAGCATTTATTGTAAGTATTTATTTAAACTTTTTACTACACGTAATTTAACCGCGACTGCTTTCCTATATGCGGCATTTTTCGTAAGTAGGTATTTATTAAAACTTTTAACTACACGTAATTTAACCGCGACTGCTTTCGTATATGGGGCATTTTTCGTAAGTATTTATTTAAACTTTTTACTACACGTAATTTAACCGCGACTGCTTTCCTATATGCGGCATTTTTCGTAAGTAGGTATTTATTAAAACTTTTTACTACTTACACGTAATTTAACCGCGACTGCTTTCGTATATGGGGCATTTTTCGGGATGTTTAAAGGACACAGGATACCTATTTTGGCATAAAATTTCAAACAGGTAGTCCATGACCTATCATAGTCTACCCGTATGCCAAAATGCAAATCTGTTTAGCCAATATACTAAAGTTGTCAAAAAATAAAAGGCCCGTTTTGACATTGACAGTTGTAGTAGCTAATAAAGATCAAATTCGCAAAACACGTAATAATATTATTCGTTTGTATGAAAGTGACAGGTGTCAAGAACGCATCCTCAAATGTCAAAACGGGCATTTTTTTTTCTTTCTTTCTTACAAATTCACAAACACGAATATACAGACATTTACATATAACTAGCGAACCCGGCAGACGTCATCCTGCCCGGAGAAGCAGCGCCACCTACAGGGTCCAATTGTGTTTTCAAACCATCCAGGGACCCATTGAAATATACACACAAAATTTCATCTAAATCGGTCCAGCTGTTTAGGAGGAGTTAGGTGACAAACACACGTACAGAAGAATTATATACATTAAGAAGATATTAGTAGGTAATAGTCCTCCAGAGCGTATTTCGAACATGGCGGCCAAACTCAACGGAGGCTGGCCTTCGGCGCGGAAGATATTTTTTTTTTATTTATTTATTTAGTTTAATAAAACGTTGCCCCACACTAGGAATTTCTCCTGTGTCGTGGGTGCGTTTACAAACATTTAAACTCACATACACAAACAGGCAGACCCGGAACAACTACTTCTAGGCCATACAAATGTTTGTTCCGTGCGGGAATCGAACCCGCGACACGCAGCGCAGCAGTCGTGCCGTCAATATTATAGTGCACAAGTGTGTACGCAGACACAGGTACACTCTCTCCTCCCTCACTCTCATAGTCCGATGCGACGGCAATCCGACACGAGCGGAGAGAGATCAGGCGCAGGACCAACGGCTTGACGTGCGCACCGAGACGCGGGGGTATCACACAACCAACTTCCGAACTCTGGCGGTCTACTCCAAAGTAGTATTGGCCGAATGTTCGGCCGTTTCCTGCTACGAAGTTACTATTTGGTTCGGTCGGTTCCGATCCTACACTCTACACTCTTTCGAATATTGACTATGGTCCCGACCGAACTGAGCCGATCCAAACTTTTTTCGCATTTTTTCAATAATATTCGGTTCGGCCATGTGTCGGTCCGATTCGAACATTCGCACTTTGCACTTCGGAGTAGGCCCCCTGGTCTGTTATTGAAAAAATCTTAATGGAAAAAACTTTGCACGACCTGGGAATCGAATCTAGGACCTCACGCTCAGCAATCATGCCTGCAACCACGAGACCAACGGGGCAGTAAGTACTTAGTAGTCAGTAGGAAGTATAGGACTAGCTTTCTTTCTTACCCGCGTCTCTGTACCCTAATTGCGTAACACACCATCAATCCGAATTGGTTTCATTTTGACAGTTCAACAATATTCATTGCATTATTTACGTGTTGAGCAGACAAATTTTTCGAACTTATGAAGCAATGGATTAGCAATTTCCTTCAAAATGATTCTGATTCGGATTGATCATGTGTTACGCAATTAGAGTGCGGGTCCCCTGGGGCTGCAGTCTCGACATTCATAGCGATCGCTTTACGACCGAATTCGGTCGCAAAGTCCTGTCACTTCATACATTACACCTGTCAATCCGAAACTTCTTTTTACTTTTTTTTTTCTTTACCTTTTCCGTCTTTGGAACGGGATGCAGCAAAATACCAGCGTCAGGTCACCCTTCCACGGACCAACCGCGGCAAGAATAAAACACGCGAATAGCAAATCAAAATTGACACCTATAGTAACCGCAAACATATGGTATAATATACCAGCCTTTAAATATTATGCCATATCGACCGGAAGCGATATCGCAATATCGCGAGTTCGACGCTTGCGGGGTACACAGTTCAGACCACCATAACCACTATAATATGTGCAGAAACTAACTGCGAAGGGAGTGACCACACTCATAGATTCATAATCAGCTTGAGCCGATCACAAATCGCCATACTTCATCAATATCATTCTCCTGAAAGAATAAAAGAAAAAACATTTATTTAGTACAGACATAAAGACACTAAATACACCAGAGGGCCAATTCTCATAATTTTAAGAACGTTCACAGTCTGATCTCAGTCTCAATCTGTCAAAAATACCTCTAATTTCCCTACATTTTTGACAAGTTTTTTTGACATTGATTGTCGCTGAGATGAGATTGCGACTAGATTTTGAAAGTTTTTAATTACGGGAATTAGCCCTCTGATACATACATTAGAATAGATAAAAAAAAAAAAAAAAACTTTTTTTCAAAAACAAACAACCGACTTCCAAAAATGACACTACAAAGTGAAAAATAACTTTAATTTCGGAAGTCGGTGGCAAACAACGAAAATGCGAACCCAACGACACCGACTTCCGAAATTAAAGTTATTTTTCACTTTGTAGTGTCGTTTTTGGAAGTCGGTTGTTTTTTTTTAGAAGTCGGTTAAAAAGTGTAAAGTCCGATGTGTCCTGTCCTTATCTATAATGTCTGTATACTAATAATAAAGCTGAAGAGTTTGTTTGTTTGCACGCGCTGATCTCTGGAACTACCGGTCGGATTTGAAGAATTATTTTTGCATTTGATAGCCCAATTCTTGAGGAAGGCTATAGGCTATTTAACATCACGCTATGACGCTTAGGAGTCGAGCCAAAACAAAAATAGTCAGAAAGATCGCTAAGCGCAAACGAAGTGACAGCTCGGCCAGCCGATCAATTCTGTAAAAAACTCACCGTGAAAAGTTGAGTGAAGTGAGCTTTAAAGTGAGCTGTCAATAGTGTCAATCCCTAGCATTAGTTGGAATGACAGCTCACTCCACGCTCACTTCACCTAAGTTTTCACGGTGAGATGGTTACAGAATCGCACTGCTGGTGATGCGATGCGACGGGGTGAAGTGAAGACAAGACAATGTCGCGGGCAGAAGCTAGTCCCAATATATTTGGGGTCGACACAACATGTCTTTTCCTTCCATACTTCTCTATTAATCGTCATCTCGGTAGTCACTCCCTTCCTTTCCTTTTAGTTTCCCCTATTCGTATACAAGGTGGAGACGACAATCCTACTAATATTGTAAACGTGAAAGTTTGTATGGATGGATGGATGGATGTTTGTTACTCTTTCACGCAGAAACTACTGAACGGTTGGATGAAATTTGGCACACAGACGGTTTATAACCAGGATTAACACGGGATACTTTTTATTCCGATATTCCCACGGGATCGAAACGTATGCGGGTGAAACAGCGGGGCGCAACTAGTACGACAATACATTAAACTGCTTATATTTAATGACGTTTCCAATCTGCATACAAAAATTCAATCAAATATATCTAATAGTTTAGTCACTATAGATATTCAAAGATTGGGAAAATCCATAGTCGTTCCATCACTAATATTTAGTTTGTTTGAAAAAAAACTCTATTTCAATGTTATGATTTATTTGATATTTCCTATACAGGTTGGCAGGGACATAAGCTAGCAACCTGTTACTATGGATTGAGCACATGATTATGATTCTAAACACCCTCACGTCGTTAAATTTCATCAGTTATTAAAAAAAAAAGTTAGCTGTTCTATACATTTTGACCGCGTAGGTATTGCATTTTCCTATGAAAGAGCAGATTTTTTTTTTTGTTAGCCGACAAAAAAATTCTACGCTATGGGTTCTAAAATTATGTGCTGAATTCATGGTTACAGGTTACGCGTCGATGTCCCTGCCACCCTGTGTAAATCAATGGTATATCTATATATCTGTATACTCCTGTGCTAATTAGTATTTGCTATGTTTTCATTTAGTGTCTTATTGTCATCTCCACATTGCACACACGCCAGCAGGTCAAGCTATCCAAAACTATCAAATTTTCCCAGTCAACCTTGAACCTTAACGCTTTACAGATAAAGATAATAATCTATTTTAAAAAATTTACAGATTGTAGTAGCTTATAATAATAATATAATAATATCCCTGGACATTTCACACAGCGCCATCTAGTCCCAAGCTAAGCAACCTAATGCTTGTGTTATGGTAACAAGATGGCTGATAAACTACTTATATACATTTTTTTTTTGTAAATACATACATATTATAGTTAGAAAAACACTCGGAACAAATACATGTAGGTCATACAAATATTTGTTCCGTGCGGGAATCGAACCCGCGACACGCAGCGCAGCAGTCAATCGCTTAACCACTGCGCCAACCGTGCCGTCAGCTTGATGTGCTGGCGTCTGTATAATAGCCATCTACCATTCATAGGTACTCAAAACTTTCCTAACAAAACACTTTGGGGATCGGAAATTCGACACGATGCAAATCGTTTCTGATCGGTGTCAATTGCGTTGTTTAACCCGAAACGAGGGGAATTACTCCTTTTTCGCTATTACTGCTTGGACATAAAGTACTTTCTGACCGACACTAGCCGATTTCAATTTTTTAAAATATGAAATGAAATGAATGAAATGAAATAGTTTATTTGCTATGAATGTAGGTAGAAAATTATGGTGTTAAGTAAGACAAGGATCCAGTACATTATACCGTGAGGCATGCAAAAAAAAATATAGTAGAATTAATTATGAAAATATCTTAAAAAATCAAATATTTAACGAGTACTTATCAAATTATTAAAATACTCAATAAAAATATAAATCATTCAATTTGTAAGTTCATTCAGTGGTTAACAAAGTCAATAATTAGTTAATAATTAGTAAAAAATGCAATGAAATTTGAAAATTAAAATCGCAAAGAAAATCATTGTATATACATAATCATATTGATTTGTCATTCAAAAATTTATCAATTGTATAATAACATTTTCCAAGTAGAGAGTTTATTTAATTTCCTTTTAAATATTTGTAGTGTGCAATTTTTAGCAAATTTTTAATAAGAAACCGATGGATGTTGTCGAATGAAATTTAATTTGTTAAATAAACTGTTTGTTTTCTAATAATTAATTAAATTTTATTCGAAAACACCCATCGGTTTTTACTAAACTTCAACTATATCCGACGACACTGCATACTTATCTCTTTTGTTGACTGTACCTAAGTTACAGCTACTGAAAACAAGTATTATGTCTAGCCCAGTCACAATCGCCCGAACAAAATATTGTGTTTACATTAATTGATTATTTTAACTTTTAATTACATGTAGGTATGAGATAATACAAACTTTTAGGAGGCTGCTATTTTTAAATGTTTTAATATTCCAATATTTCAAAATACTTATAATTTGTATGTATTTATTGAAATAAAGGAAATAATAATACTAACTCGTGTCTCCCTGTCCATTAGGTTAACCGTTTTTTGACAGCTGTCTTAGAACGTATGTACATATTCCAGATTACGTTAAAGTTAACTTTAAAATGCGTAATAAAATAAATATATAAACTGCCTAATCTTATTGAATTATCTTATTTATGACTTCTTACAGAAATTATAATACCGTACGTGTATCAGTTTTGACATTCTCCATAGGACAATCTCTAGAGTCTAGACAAAATCAAACTGGTTGCTAATGTAATTGTATAATACATTCATTTTTTTTTTCCCCTGACATTGATTTACTTTCTGTAATTACTTAAAGTCACACCCAGACTTATTACTCCTTAGTTATTTATGAAAATTGTCTACTTTTGGAATGTTTGTAAATATGTGAGCACTATGTATCTACCACATAGTTAATTTATATGTCATGGTTTCATTAATCCATTTTAATTCTTTTACCTATTGTGGTATAGTTATTTTATTTCTAGGTGCATCGTCTTCACATATAATTATATAGATAATTAATGTACGCAAATATTGTAAAACATTTTAAAAGAGTAACGGTGGAGTTTCCTGCCCATTCTTCTCCATACGAAAACAACCTTTTGGAAGAGGCGACTAGAATCAATTTTATTTTTATTTTATTTTTGACGTTGAAACGTGCCTTTTATGTGCCTATTTGAAATAAATAATTTGACTTTGACAAAAAACATATAATTGCTCACTAGTTCGATCTGTCAAAAAACGGGTAACTTGGTGAACAGAGTATAAAAAGTCTACTAATACTAGGTGTTAAGCACACAAAGTACAGTTTGGCAAGAAAGTCCTGAAACTATACTAAAATATTTAATAATTAGCAACACTTGCTCTGCCTTGTCGAGTAAGGTACATCTTCTGTCATTTCTTGTAATCGGTGACTGTTTCTCGTGTTTATTATTTATTTATTTGCTTTATCGTGGTGATACTGGTGACCCACTGTGTTCATAATGAACAAATCTGTTATTCGCAGCTCCGCAAGAGCGATAATTTATAAAGTATACGTGAGATGTTTGGCGAAACTCGATGCCGGACAAATTTTATCCTATCTCAACGATGTGTTTAAAAGAACCGCTGAAATGACACGTAGAATGATATTTTATACGTGTAATTAGATCTAATGTGTGTATTTGAAGGTGCAATATCTATTAAGTATAAACCTTTCATACAATAATTGAAATGTACATTCACGAATTTGTGGTTATGTTTATAAAACACATTCGGAATGCAGCGCGTTCGTATAATTTTGATACTTTTTGTTAATACTGCATAAATCACTGAACGAAAATAACTATAGTATTTTTTAGGTAAATCCATCAGTACTATAAGGCGAATTGCGATAGAAGGACAAGGTGCCAAGTGTTTTACAAGACCCCAGGTTTTGTAAAACATAAAATTGTCTCATAAAATGTGGGATTAGTTGACATCAATTTTAAAATACTTGATAATTTTATTTTTAATTCATTAAATTAAATAACTGCAAATGTTATCGTTCTAGGCAGTGGCTGAACAAACGTTCCAGAGCTTTTCTTGTTTTCATAAAACCCGCTAATATTCACATTTATTTTCAAAAAAAAACTAAGTATCAAAACCGTTTTAGTCGTGCTATATAGGGTTACAACATGCACGATAGTGGCGCCACCATTATTTTCACGACTTTTTTGCCAAGCTGTACTATACACTATTATTCTATTTTCGGTCTTCCAAAGTCAGAAGGTACTTACTGTACTACATTGAATGTCAAGTTTGTATTATCTCATACCTACATGTAATTGAAAGTTAAAATAATCAATTAATGTAAACACGCAATATTTTGTTCGGGCGATTGTGACTGGGCTAGACATAATACTAAACTTGTTTTCAGTAGCTGTAACTTAGGTACAGTCAACAAAAGAGATAAGTATGCAGTGTCATCGGATATAGTTGAAGTTTAGTAAGAAACGGATTGATGTTTTCGGATAAAATTTTATTTAATTAATAGAAAACAAACAGTTCATTTATCAAACTAAATTTCATTCGAAAACATCCATCGGTTTCTTACTAAACTGCAACTATATCCAACGACCCTGCATACTTGTCTCTTTGTTGACTGTGCGTGCCACGCCCTCTTCTCTCGTTCAGCGGCGTAATTGATTACATGTTAATTGTTAGGCAATTTCATTCATTCATTTCGCCTTTAATGTCCCACTGCTGGGCAAATGGCAAGGCATCTTTACATACCGTGCCGTAAAGCCGTCGTGGAACTTTGACAGTCGTTACGGTTCGTCAGAAGCCCGAAAATCTGACAACCAGTTTACCTAGAGGTATCGTATTACCCAGTAGCTGGGTTTTAGAGGTCAGATAGGCAGTCGCTCTATGTAAAATACTGGTATTGATCTGCAGGACCAACGGCCTAACGTGCTTTCCGAGACACGGAGAGGTCTCGGTATGTAAAGATGGTCACCCATCCACAGACCAACCGCGGCAAGGGTAGCTTAACCTGATCGACCGACCTGTGCGGCTGTTATTATTTAGCCTAATCCGGTATATACAAAGTTGAAAAGGTTGATAAACCAGTATTATTTAATTTCGCAACAAGATTGAGACCTCAACGTAATGCCTACAGTATATTCATTATTATTGCATTTTAACGTTCTGCCTTGTCTGTAAGGTCACAGGGCACGTATTAAAAAAAAAACAGTCCGTTATCAACGGGCCCGTTTGTTATCGTACGGAGACAAAACTACGAGCAGAGATTCAACGCGTGATCGGTCACACATAATACATTGTTTGTAATAAATAACTGTGTTATTAACTAAGTAATCGGTAATTACTGATTGTGGCAATTTTTAGGGTTCCATAACTCAAAAGGAAAAACGGAAGCCTTATAAGATCAATTCACTTCGTTGTCCGTCTCTCTGTCCGTCTGACAAGACCGTTTTTCTCAGGAACGCGTGGCGTTATCAAGTAATTATAAGTATACTTCCTCGCATAATTTATTCATAACATAAGAGCATTATTATGTATAAGCTAACATTTAAAATAATAATATGTACATGTGAAAATTTAAGCAAAAGAATCATAGAGCATCAAAAAATTTGTCCGCATCGCTGTCAACAGGAACAGTGCCCAAAAGGCTGGCAGCATTGCCACGTTGTATGGCGATGCTAATTCTTTGGCCAAGAAACAGGCCAGCCCTCTGGTCACGTGAAGAGTCGACTAACCGCTTGGTGATATCTCGAAAAGCCAAGTGGGCTCTCGGACCCCATGGCCCTAGTGTTTCAACCCCAAACGGCTCGAATATATAACTCCCAATCAGCTTGGAATATTTTCGCCGTTTAAGGTTTTCTGCACCAGCAGCAGCCGCTCCAGCACAGCCCACCGTGTTAGGAAGATGGGATGGCGCAAGGGTGTCGACACATGTTGCATATTGTTATCAAGTTGAAATTAATATCAAATAAATTAAAAGCCTGTGATGTCCCACTGCTGGGCAAAGGCCTCGCTACTCTCTTTCCACCTCTGTCTGTTTAAAGCTGTTAAGGACCAGTTCTTGTTAAAGGAGTCCAGCTCATCCCGCCATCTCCGTCTGGGCCTGCCGCGATGTCGCTTGCCATTAAGAGGGACCCATTGGGTCGTAAGTTTGGCCCATTGGTCGTCTGACATGCGGCAGATGTGTCCAGCCCAATTCCATTTTAGCGTGGCAGCTTTCCAAGTAACATCAGTTATTTTTGTTATGGAACGGATGGTCGTATTCCTTAGGGCCATGAAACATCTAATGAAGGGTGACCTTCCTTTTTCCCTTAAGAGGAGACTCATTGACGTGTGCATACTTCCCATCCTCACATATGGCGGACAAACGTGGTCTTTGACAAATCAGCAGAGGTTTGCCAGAGGGCTATGGAACGGAGTATTCTGGGTATAAAACTAACAAACCGGGTAATATCAAATACAAGGAAAATCAAACTTTTAAGTCAACGCAATCAAAAGATACAAGCGTGATATGTTTCGTTTAAGCCGCATATTTTCATACTCGCAAGGGAATCAAAACCTATAGGGTACTCCCCGTTGACCTAGAATCATGAAGTTTGGCAAGAAGCAATGTCATGTAGCACAAGTAAAGAAAAAAAATCCGAAATCCGTAAATTTCCGTACAAAGTACGGAACCCTTGGTGAGCGAGTCCGACTCGCGTTTGACCCGTTTTTGTCTTATATATGGCATTATTATTTATTTATTGATTTATTTCAGGCGACGCAGGCCCATAGATATATACCTTAACCTAAACATACATATTTTACTATACCACACCACACACCACACCACACCACACACCACACACACCACACCACACACACCACACCACACCACACCACACCACCACACCACCACCACACCACCACACCACCACATTACATTACATTAGATTTAAAAGTAATAACAGCCGCACGGGTCGATCGATCAGGTTAAGCTACGCTTGCCACAGTCGGTCCGTGGATGGGTTACCATCTTTACAGTGCCTCGGAAAGCACGTTAAGCCGTTGGTCCCGGCTGGCATTCTTGGGTCTTTGACAGTTGGTAGAACTTCAGAAGCGCGAGTCTGACTAACAGTTGGTTGGAAAACTTCTCGGGATAGACAGAGTAAGAAGAAACAAAGAAAATATATTTATTTGGCACAGACTAAAAGACACACCAGATACATACATCAGATAAAAACAAAAAAAAACCCGGCCAAGTGCGAGTCGGACTCGCGCACGAAGGGTTCCGTACCATTATCTATAAAAAAACCGGCCAAGTGCGAGTCGGACTCGCCCATGAAGGGTTCCGTTACGTTACGATTTATGACGTATTAAAAAAAACTACTCACTAGATCTCGTTCAAACCAATTTTCGGTGGAAGTTTATATGGTAATGTACATCATATATTTTTTTTAGTTTTATCATTCTCTTATTTTAGAAGTTACAGGGGGGGGGACACACATTTTACCACTTTGGAAGTGTCTCTCGCGCAAACTATTCAGTTTAGAAAAAAATGATATTAGAAACCTCAATATCATTTTTGAAGACCTATCCATAGATACCCCACAAGTACGGGTTTGATGAAAAAAAAAATTTTGAGTTTCAGTTCTAAGTATGGGGACCCCCAAAATTTATTGTTTTTTTTTCTATTTTTGTGTGAAAATCTTAATGCGGTTCACAGAATACATCTACTTACCAAGTTTCAACAGTATAGCTCTTATAGTTTCGGAAAAAAGCGGCTGTGACATACGGACGGACAGACAGACAGACAGACATGACGAGTCTATTTTTAGGGTTCCGTAGCCAAATGGCAACGGAACCCTAAAAATCACGTCTGTTGTATGGGGGCCCCCCTTAAATATTTATTTTATTTTGTTTTTAGTATTTGTTGTTATAGCGGCACAACACATAACACACGGCGGTACATAATTTTTGAAAATTTCAACAGTCTAGCTATAGCGGTTCTTGAGATACAGCCTGGTGACAGACAAACGGACAGACAGCGAAGTCTTAGTAATAGGGTCCCGTTTTTACCCTTTGGGTACGGCACCCTAAAAAACAAACAAAAAGTGTAAAGTCCGATGTAAAAAATATTCAGAAAAGGCTGCGCCAAAAAGGCCCAGTTCAGCAAAAAATGCCAGATAAATAGTGCCTGACGCTGGTTTTCAACAGAACCTCGATTTGATAATTAGAAACGTTCAAAATCTAGTCGCAATAAATGACAAATAAATGATAAACTATATCTGACGACCCTGGTTACTTATCTCCTTTGGTGACCGTACATGTTGAGTCTGAGTTTGGAAAACCCTTGCATAATTGACGTAACAATAAATCTACGTATGCATAGACTATAAATAACGTAGCCACACGTACTTATAAAATATATATCTTCACGCCTATTAGACTTTGCTCATGCGTCGATACCATCTCGCTTATTTATGAATGAAAACAGCTCCTACGTAACTACTTTCATATCAGATGTTAATTGGGTCAACAAATTATTCATTTACTCTTCTCTCTATAATTTGAAGGATACAGGAGAAAAATGATGGGTGTCAATTTTAGTTTGATTGGAGAAAATCAGATTATTAAATTCATAGACTATAAAACTACTACTGTATCTGTTAAACACTAACCTGACACTAAATAAAATCCATGTTTATCCTCCTTCCCACTAATATTATAAACGCGAAAGTATGGATGGATGGATGAATGTTTGTTACTCTTTGACGCCAAAACTACGGAACGAATTTGGATGAAATTAGGCACACAGATAGTTTATAACCAGGATTAACACATAGGATACTCTTTATCCCGATATTCTCACGGGATCGAAACTTATGCGGGTGAAACCGCGGGGCGCAGCTAGTAGGTTTATACACTCGCGAGCAATGAAAAAGTTCCAGTGACATAGCACCAAATTACTCCTAAACGGGATGACGCCGTCTGCAATATTGAAGTAAGTCCGTCGAAACAAATTATTTTTTTCGAACTGGCAAATACATTTCGGGAATAGGGACAGCCATCAAATCATGTTGTCATTAATTCTTAGTTTGGGCCTCGAACGAATTATATGTCCGTAAAGCTCGGTTCCTATAAACAAAAACGAATCTTTTTGCTTACCAACCTTCTTCTTCCCAGCGAAAACACTAGGTGATGGGCGCGCGTTTTGGGGGACTGTCGATTGTAATTTTGACGTTCGAAAAGTGGTGCTTGGCATTTTATGTTGCCAAAGTGGGCGTATAAGTATACAGATTCGCAAGTTTATTTAACTTGTGATAAGTAGCTACTTCCTCATGCTATGAGGGATTTGCTTCATTATTGGTATTAGATACAAGTCTTAATTTTAATCAATAATGGTCCATAAATTACTGGTATCGACCATAAGTGACACGCAATGTTTATTATTTTTATCTGATGTATGTATCTGGGCCCCAAGTCTGCTATTTTTATAAATTCGTCATTCCAACACGATCCCATTCCCATCCCATTGTCATTTTGCTTAAAGTTCGTAATCTGCTAAATTCTTAATGGCGATCATTGGTCGGTCAATGGTCTCGTAATAGAATTGTGTCATAATGACACTGTCGTATTGCCATTATTATAAAACCCGTTATTAGAAATGATTTTCGAAAAACTACCACTACTTTATTTATGCCAGATTTCATTTATATATATTTTTACATATTATTTATTAGTGTTTTATACAAATCAAGTGTTTTATGTAGGTCAGAGATTCATTTATCATTATGTACGAGATTACCATTCTATGCCATTTCTTTCAATGGAGTGTCAGTGGTTGACCACTGGAAAGTCATAATGACGCCATTATGTTAGCAGATTACCAAACTTGTCAAAATCAACAATTATGAAATCAATGATAGACCATTTTGACACTATTGTAATAGCAGACTTGGGGCCCTGGTATATTGTGTGACTTTTAGTCTGTACCAAATAAATGTATTTTCTTTCTTTCTCTCATTAGGATACGTAACTTCGGCTGTAACTACGGACTAGACCCCGAAATACGAGATCCTATACGCCATAGACGATTACTTACGTCAATTTTAAAGTCTAACAGCAGACCAAATCTACGTCAACTTTGTGTCTGCTGACGGAATTACGGTCTAACGCGAAGTTCAAAGTTGTTGCTGATATCACAAATTGTTGGAAGTAAACATAATGTAATCTAGATTTAATTAAAATAATATTATTGCTGTTTTAGTAGGAAAAGGGGCCTTTTCAACAGCTCGGTAGGGAAAACTATATGGTATCTTAGACTAAGATAATACAAGGTGGTTAGATGGGGCAAAAGTAATCACCCTATTGGAATGCGATTGCGCTATAACTTTTGCAAATGGCGGAAAATGTCAAATCTGTTTTGACATTTGTGAAGTAAACAGATGCAGAGTACACGTCAATAAGCCATGAAACGCTATACTCCTCAAGAACGCGGAATATTGTTTCCATTCGTCTAATCTCACGCTTTGGCGATTTGCACTGTCCGGCCAGAACACCGATTTGACCGCTCCAGACTTTTTTTTGTGTGGTTACTTGAAGTCCCAGTAATGTAAACAAGCCTCAGACTCTTGAAGCCCTTAAAGAGAATATCTGTCAGGAATGGGAGAACCTATCGCCGGAAGTTCTGACACAAGTGAGGGAAAATGCCATAAAACGAGCGTGTATGGTCATCCATTTTGACGGTTTTTTTTTTCGTTTTGTTCGGC
The DNA here is from genome assembly GCA_951799955.1 of Apamea anceps. Taxonomy (NCBI): domain Eukaryota; kingdom Metazoa; phylum Arthropoda; class Insecta; order Lepidoptera; family Noctuidae; genus Apamea; species Apamea anceps. The sequence goes on from OX637528.1 coordinate 3,651,520, forward strand.
TCTTACGGCCGCCAAAAAGCGTGATGTTATGTTATCTTATGAGTGGGGCTATCAAGAATTTTTCAAATCTGACTGGTAGTTCCAGGGATCAGCGCGTTCAAACAAACTTCTCAGCCTTATTATTAGTAGTTGTGGGGACGATAATAAATTACAACACGTGCAATACATGCACGTGCAGTATTAAAATTGTTCATCATGGGTGTCGTTTTCATGGTTTTTGAGGGTTCCACAACTAGTGATGTCAAAATGAAAATCCAAGATGGCGGTTGCAACAGTAGGAAGTTGTTATACCAACTAGGTTGTGAGCTTAATTGCCATCCAATTACCTACATAAAAAATAAAAGATTATTGTCATCATCCCAAAGGGTGTAACAAGTCCTACTCTAGCCATGCTACTATAACGTCTATCATTTTATGAATGACTATGAAAAGCCTGCGCCCTCTATGGAAATGCCCTCTAAGGTTGTGGCCTGAGATATTGTGGCAGCGAGCTCACAAGCGGCAGCGGGGCGGGAATTAAAACAAATGAGCGAGTTTTACGGTTAAAGCTACTATACATGTAGAGATCAGAGGGGCAATCCTCATAATTTGACGAACATTCACAGTCCGATCTCAGTCCCAATCTGTCAAAAATGCCTTTAAAATCCCTACATTTTTGACAAGTTTTTCAAATGCCGCGCGTTTCATACAAAATTTTTAACCTTATCACTATGCGAATTTTACGTTTTATATGAAAAAAAAAAAACATTAATTTAATAGAAATAATGTCCACATTTGCGAGACGCTTACTTTGCTTGGCAAAGTAAAGTCAATTTTGTGTTCTGTGAAGCTTATCCTAAGTTTCATCTCTGTATCCATACCCTACCCACGTCCTTCGGCTCGCCGCTCCTGCTACGTCTCATGCGTCAGACCGTAGCCTGAACAGTAATATTTCGGCCTCCCACCGAGTAATCAATGAAAGACTTTATGGTGGGCGTAACAAACTCATTTTTGGGAGACTATTGTCGGCAATAATACTCGATACATTGTCATATAGTGTTATTAATTTTACTAATACATTCTAATCGATAAAAATGACTACTTATTTAGTTATAGATACAGCTATTATGCAGAGGGGCTTGTGGCTAAGTAATAACAGCCGCACGGGTCGATCGAACAGATTATGCTACGCTTGCCGCGATTGGTCTTTGGATGGGTGACCATCTTCAAATAACTAGACCCGTCCGTGCCTCGGAAAGAACGTTAAACCATTGGTCCCCGCTGTCATTCGTGGATCTTTACATACCGTGCCTCAGAAAGCACGTAAATCCGTCGTGGATCTTTGACAGTCGTTACGGGTCGTCAGTAGCCCGAAAGTCTGACAACCAGTCTTACCAAGGAATATCGTATTACCCAGTAACTGGATTGTGGAGGTCAGATAGCTTTTCGCTTCATGTAAAATACTGGTATTCAGCTGCATCTGGTTAGACTGGAAGCCGACCCCAACTTAGTTGGGAAAAGGCTTGGCAGATGATGAGATACAACTACGAGTAGATACTACATTAAAAGACTAACTACACTCGGTGTCATTCAAATCGCACCTCTCCGAAAATATGTTTCGAGCATGTCTCACCAACAACAAATACATTCAACCCAATTAATATTGGTATCAATAGAAAGTACAGACGCCAGCGTATCAAGCTACTACAATCTGTCAAATTTCTTTAATAGATTTAAAACTTTCTCGCTGAAGCATTAAGGTTCAAAGTTGATTGGGAAAATTTGACAGTTTCGGGTAGCTTGACCTGCTGGCGTCTGTACATTTAACGACCTTAAAATTAACAAAAATTAGAATTCTTAAACACAAAAAATCTCATTAGCACGTATGTACCGTCAAATAAAATGTAAATACAAAAACAAAAGGATATTTAGGCGTCGGAGTACCTACTCATCCGCATTGCTGTCATCCGGAAACGTGCCCAGAAGACTGGCAACATTACCACGTCGAATGGCAATGCTTTGGCCAAAGAAGGATCAAAAAACAACTGGGATTAAAACGTTTACAAATAGTAATTACATGTCATTATTATTATCTATGTTTAGGAGAAATGTAATTCTGGGAAACTAATAGATAAGTGCCAGCAATTTCTTATTATTAAACAAAGATAATTATGTCAATAGATACTAGTACAGACGCCAGCAGGTCAAGCTACCCGAAACTGTCAAATTTTCCCAATCAACCTTGAACCTTAATGCTTTAGCGATAAATTTGACAGATTGTAGTAGCTTGATGTGCTGGCGTCTGTTCATTACTCGCACGCTAATGGTTTAGTACTGTTTAGCACGTTCTTATTTCCCCCCGAAAGTTATACTCGTAATAAAAATATCGTGTATACCCTGTCCATCAGGTTAACCGTTTTTTGACAGCTGTCTTAGAACGTAACTATTCCAGATTACGTAAAAGTTAACTTTAAAATGGATAATAAAATAAATGTATAAACTACATTATCTTATTGAATTATCTTATTTATGGCTTCTTACAGACATTATAATACCGTACGTGTATCAATCAATGTATTGTGTGTTGCTGCAATCACTAGTTCCAACTGTCAAAAACGGTTTACTTAAGGTATAGGGTACAGACGCCAGCACATCAAGCTACTACAATCTGTCAAATTTCTTTAATAGATTTTTAACTTTATCGCTAAAGCATTAAGGTTCAAGGTTGATTGGGAAAATTTGACAGTTTTGGGTAGCTTGACCTGCTGGCGTCTGTAAATGATAAATGATTTTATTTTGTAAGTAGGTTTGTACAAACACTTTTACACGTCAATCATATTTTAAAACTAGATGAGGTCGGCGTTTCCTATCTGACTAGTCTGAGAAGAAAGGCCGAAACAAACTCAGACGTCACAGTCTCTTTTAAAGTCCAGACATAATCTTGGTCAGATCATGTGAAGACCATGTAGGTCGATGTCTGAGATGGTATTTTGAGGAAAGAACCACACAGATTGAGAGGACCTGTCCAGTCAGTGCACGCATATGTCAGAAATCGTGCAGCTCAACTCAAAACTTAAGGAGCTCAACGGTTCGACGAACAATACCAAAGAAAGGACATTTGGGTAGGCCGCATTAATTACTCAAACTGCCAGACCATGACAAAACTAACAGAACAGAGAGAACAATAAAAAATAAAATGACCCACATAGTCTTCACATTCACAAAAATTAAAATAATAGAATACTTTACAAAGTAAGCAAATGTCATAGTATATATCAAATTCATTAATGTCAAAATGTATATATAAAAAAAAACAACAAAACAAAATAAAAACATTCAATAAATGTAAAAATTGGAAGCAGCTTAATCCCAAGCCTTTTTGTCCTCGATATAAGCCTTAACGGTATAAAAGGCTTTCTGTACATTGTATACATCAATCACAAACTTGAAGTTATTTTTCTAATGCCTTTCCTATCCTTTTTACTTACTATATCTATTATCTCTCTCTAACTTTCGGAAATATTTGTTTGGTACCGGTACAGTACCGATACTGATTAGAAATACCAATAGTACGGCGGGCGGGATAATTGCGTAACACACTATTAGAATCAATGGATTTCATTTTGACAGTTCAACAACATTCATTGCGTTATTTACATTGTTGAGCAGACATGTTTTTCGAACATATGAAGCAATGGATTAGCAATATCATTCAAAATGATTAGGGTGCAGGTCATAGATATAAGAAAGAAGTTTAAAAGTGAAGAAGTTTGTTTTTGGAACGAAGTTCCTTATCGCGCGTTGCGAAAGGGGGCTAGACTGAAAAAATTAAGACCAAAAGTTGGAACGACACTTTTTGCTATAGTTGTGACCCGTGGGACGTGCGCGTGTTTCTCTGTACGCTCTCTCTCTCTCTCTTATAGAAAACTTCGTTCCATCCGGGTGTCCCTTGACACTTCTCAAGTTTTTTTACATTTCTATGGTATAAGGTACTACGTCTGGTACCGGTATCACACCAAGGCTAATGGTACAGGTTCCCAACAATACCGGTATTTCAAGCCTTGGCCTGGCTGGCAAACTTCCTCTAATATAATCAGCAGAAGGTAAATTCTCGTAATTAAAAACGTTCTAAATTTAGTCGCAATCTATTCTCAGCGAAAATCAATGTCAAAAACTTTTCAAAACTGTAGGGAAATTAGAGGTATTCGTCGCAATCTTTCAAAAATACCTCTAATTTCCCTTTATTTTGACATTTGTTTGTCGCCGAGATGACACTGCGGCTAGATTTTGAACGTTTTAAATTACGAGAATTGACCTTCTGACTGTGAACGGTCTCAAAATTACGAGAATTGTCCCTTGTTTCTTCACCATTTAATACTGTTTTTCTTTTGTTTCAGTCAACAACTGGAGAGGGTGAACATACAGTTTAATGGAGACAAGCTCAGCTTTCAGGAACGCAACCATTTTCAGTTTTTAGCAGAAAAGAGTAGCGGGGCTCATTTCGATCAAGTTATTGTGCCGAATCTACCTTTACTTGTGAGTATATTTTAAATCACATACACACATAAAGGGGGCTTGTGGCTAAGTAATAACCGCCACACGGGTCGATCGACCAGGTTAAGCTACGCTTACCGCGGTTGGCCCGTGGATGGGTGACCATCTTCACATACCAAGACCCCGGCCGTCATTCGTGGATCTTTGACAGTCTTTACGGGTCGTCAGAATCCCGAAAATCTGACAACCAGTCTTACCAAGGGGTACAGATAAGCAGTCGCTTCATGTAAAATACAGTAATTCAGCTGCATCCAGTTAGACTGGAAGCCAACCCCAACATAGTTGAGAAAAGGCTACGCAGATGATGATTTGTTTGTAACTCGTGTTTGTATACCGATACCCAACTCGTCATCACTGACGTTTACACAAAAAGACCTTCAAAACTTGTTTTTCTAGTAAGTACAACACAAAGGGTTGTTGACCCCAAAAAAAATATCAAAACATCATTGTTTTTTTAGTTTTATCATATCCTAGATATCGATATGTAATACGACTGCGTAGTTATCTGTAACCATAAATACTTTTACATTTCTATCTTTTTTCTTTTCTTTTTATTTTTTTAACAAAACGTTACTCCACTCTAGGAATTTCTCCTGTATCGTGGGTACAAACATTTAAACTCACATACACAAACGGGTAATCAGAAACCTGAAATTCTGACAAACAGTCAGAGGCAAGGGGTATCGTATTGTAGCGGGATTGTCCGAAAGGGTTACCGCTGCCCTGGAACATAAAGGGCTAAGGAAGGAACACGGGTGGGTTTTAGTCAGTAAGAGTCTGACACTCCCTTCTGCTCCACCCAGAGCGGGAGGGGTCATTTGATGATTTCCCATCCTCAAAAAAAAAAAAAAAAAAAAAAAAAAAAAAAAAAAAAAAAAAAAAAGGGGTATCGTTTTGGGATATCCTAGGGAGAGACAGGGGCCTTTCTTACGATTTATTTATTTATTACAGCATGGAAAATTTACAGCTAAAAAAACAACAAAAAAAGGAAACAATAGTCGACAGTAGGCCAATTACAAATTATAGGTTTGAATCCAGACAGGCACTTTTCTTTTGTCCTTTTAAAGTCAATTAAGTACTTACATTAAAAAAGAAATAAAGAAGGGTTGTTATTGTTGTTGTAACCTCTGAGTTTGTTTCGGCCTTTCTTCTCAGACTAGTCAGATAGGAAACGCCAACCTCATCTAGTTTTTAACCGACTTCTATAAAAGGAGGAGGTTCTCAATTCGGATGTTTGTATGTTTTATTTTTTTATGTTTGTTCGGGCATAACTCCGTCGCTTGCCAACCGATTTGAAATATTCTTTTTTTGTTGGAAAGGGTATAGTTCCCAAATGGTCCCATAGAAATTTCATCAAAAACGGTTTAGTACTTACTTTAGTTTTTAAACCAAAATTACTGGTAAAAATTACAACTTAGAAGTGAAAAATAAAAACTCTTTTGCAAAAAAAAATACAACCGACTTCCAAAAACGACACTACAAAGTGAAAAATAACTTTAATTTCGGAAGTCGGTGGCAAACAACGAAAATGCGAACCCAACGACACCGACTTCCGAAATTAAAGTTATTTTTCACTTTGTAGTGTCGTTTTTGGAAGTCGGTTGTTTTTTTTTTTTGCAAAAAAGTTTTTTAAAATATGATTGACGTGTAAAAGTGTTTGTACAAACCTAGTTACAAAATAAAATCATTTATTTGTATTTATTTTGTAAAATATTGTATTTTTTGCAAAAACATAAACTAAAGTTTAATATTAACTCGTTATAGTACCAGGAGCTCAGTTACCTGCTAAAGTGTTATCGTCGTGTGTGCAAAGGACAGAAAGAAGGTGACAAATATATTTCTCATCGGAGCCATTATTTTCTGCGCACACGCGGGTCGGCCGCCCATTGTTTGTCGCCCAGTTTATTTATTTATTTATTTATTTATTTAAACTTTTCGCACAAAAAGGTACAAAGGCGGACTTAATGCCTTAGGCATTCTCTACCAGTCAACCAAGGGTGGTGAAGAGATTAGATGGCAGGTGCGTCGTTTATCAAGACCCTCATTAGCACTTATATCTACACTGTGTTGAAGCTCATGCATTTGGTGACAATCTTTGACTACGTAAACTGTGGACCTACTAACATTTCTTAAAAATGTCAGCACAGCGAACTCCACCACCAAACAAGGTTCAGTCTGAAAATGATATCTCCAATCTTGATCCGGATAATTTCTTAAATTACGTTGGACGAAGACAAAAAAGACCCCGTAATGAAGACCCAGAATCTCCAGTCGATTCTGCCATCAAGGATGAAGTTATGGCTATGCTATCCAATTGGAAAAAGGATCTAGATATTGTGCTAAATAAATTGTGCTCAGACATTGCGGAACTCAAACAACAGAACGCCAAGATTCAGTCCTCGAATGAGGAGATGGATAAATCTATGAAGTTTATGTCCTGCAAGTATGATGAAATGAAGGAAAAGTTTATCGGCATGGAAACCAAACGGAAAGAAAACTAGAACTACATAGCAACTTTGGAAAATAAAGTTGATGATTTACAAAAAAGGCTTAAGTTCACAGTTATCGAGTTTCGTAACATACCGGCTCAGATTAAGCAGGAGACACAACAAGATCTTTGTGAACTCGTAAAAAAAACTTGTAATGTTTTTGAAACTCATATTGAACCAGCAGACATCAAGGATATTTATAGAATCCCAAACAAAAAAGGTGGATCTACAGTTATAACGGAGTTTACTTCAGTGCTGACTAGAAACAAGATCCTGAACAATGCGAAGGTGTATAATAGAACTAATGTCGATAATAAACTATCCACCTCTTCTATTGGCTTACCGGGATCATCTACGCCTATTTACATAACCGAAAGCTTAACAAACAAGGACCGTAAACTGTTTGCCATGGCTCGTGACTCTGCTAAGAACATGAAGTTTAAATATTGCTGGGCCAACAGAGGCAGAATTTACGTGCGTAAAGACGATGGAGGTAAGCGAGTGGAAATAAAAAATGAAACGGATATATTGGCTCTCAATAGAATATGACTAGATACATTTTCTCTACTGTTAAGAATTGTCAACTTTGATTTTGTAAACCTTGGCATAATTGCACGGTTAACCAAGTGTACCTCTTACTTTATTTTAATCATACAACTATTTTATATTTTAAGTTTACCCTCAACAGATCATATTGTCTCATGCATATACACGAACACCTTCTATACTCAATTACGCACAATACATTTATACAATAATATAATAAGTTTGTCGCCATGTGATCACGTATTACTGGCATTTATTACCTATACTTATATACACATATTACACTACAATACTGCTGTCAACGTACTGTAAAAGCAACTTTAAATTAAATCGTTTTTTCGTTCTAGATACACATACTGTTAGTGATTCATACACTGTAAAGCATTATAATTTTGTTGATACTTGTACTGGAATATATTTTTGGTGCGGTTCCGCTCAATGTCACCATATTAGTGCCTCGAGAAATATTAAAAATATAATTCGCGGCTATAAATGATTTGATAGCTAACTTGGATAATATTTCCTTCTGTGATGCGCTATCCTGTGACCCTGACGCCTGTATTACTTTATTACCTGTACCGAATATTAACCTTACCGTGTTACAACAAAATATTCGCAGTATTCGTGCCAACTTCTCTGGATTCCTCACTTTACTCGAGCGAATCAATGTACCTAGTTATGTAATTATTTTGTCCGAATGCTGGCTTTCTTGTAATCCCATTATTCCCACTATTGAAGGCTACAACTCCTACAAAACTACTAATAATTATAATCAAAATGACGGTGTGGTTGTTTATACCAAAACGAGTTTGTCTAATATAAAAGTAATAGAGCCAGTAATTTCTGAATGTAATTGTCTAATTGTTACTTTAGGTACCCATGTAGCGATTGTTGCTGTTTACAGACCTAATGCCTTTTCTGATCCTTCGTTATTTATCGAGTCGCTTGACAGTACCCTTGGCGAACTTAAAACCTATAAGAATATTATCCTCATGGGAGATATTAACATTGATATTACCCACGGTTGTCAATCCAAACATTCTTTAGACTATTTAGATCTACTTGCACACCACGCTAACCTAAAATCTTCCAATTCATCTAAAATTTTAGTACTAGAGTCCACTATTACCGATCACTACTCTGTTTTGCTCGCCCTCCTGAAAGATAAAAATCATAACACTAAACTTCCTTCTTTTAACAAGCTTACAAAGGTCAACAAGGATGGGCTTGCAAGTGACGTATTGAACATAAACTTCGATCTGGTATACTCTGTTGAGGACCCTAACTTGGCGACTAAATATTTAGTCGAGCCTATTTTATCAGCATTTGCTAAAAATACGTTAACTATAACATTGTCCCGCAGACGCCGGCCTATCAAACCCTGGATAACCCCAGGATTACTGAAGTGTATGCGTCATAGGGACAATCTCTATAGAAAAATGAAAAAAAAACCCACAAATGAAATTCTCGTTATATCTTATAGAAGGTATAGAAATTATTGTACTGCCCTGTTGCGAAAGGCTAAGTCAGATTATGAAAAATTAGAATTTAAAAAAGCTGGTAGAAACTCAAAACAAGTATGGAATGTTATCCAGAATGTCACTAATCTATATAAATCTCAACCTTCCGCATATGAACTTCTAGAATCCTGCAGTGATAAGCAAACTTCTTTAAACCATGTTAACTCGTACTATGTAAAAGTGGGTAGGGATTTGGCTGAAAATATAATTAAGAGCACCCAACCCCCTCCTTCCCCGTCGTTCTTTTGCTCTCAGCCAAAATCTTTTGTGCTATTAAACACCAATGAGTCAGAGGTGGAACACCTAATAATTTCTCTCAAAAATAGTTCAGCAGCTGGTTGGGACGGCATTTCTTCTGAATTCCTAAAGAGGTATAAACATATTATTGTTCCTCCACTCACATGCGTTTGTAACTTATCTTTAACCACAGATATCTTCCCTGACCTATTCAAAAGGGCACTTCTGCATCCGATTTTTAAATCTGGAGATCGAAGCCGCGTCGAACATTATCGGCCCATCTCTGTCCTACCCGCGATGTCTAAGATACTTGAGAAAATTATCAACTCTCGGCTTGTTGCATACTTGGAGACACACAGCTTTCTGTCTCCTAATCAATATGGCTTTAGAAGAAATCTGTCCACAAATGATGCTGTACATAATCTTGTGGATCATGTAGTCAAGAAACTTGATAAAAGCCATAAGTGTGTTGCACTATTTTTAGACCTCGCGAAAGCTTTCGACACGGTTTCGATTTCCATGCTTATTGAAAAGCTCGAATCTCTGGGAGTGAGAGGGGTGCAGCTGTCCCTTTTTCAGAGTTATTTGACCAACAGAACCCAAAGCGTCAAAATAGGATCTTACACTAGCTCTGAACTACCTGTTGAATACGGAGTCCCTCAGGGGAGTATTCTTGGCCCGACCTTATTTTTGGTCTATATTAATGACCTCTGCAATCTCACTCTTCGAGGCGGTGACATATTTTCTTACGCTGATGACACAGCACTTATTTTTTCATCAAACTCCTGGATGGATACCTATCGCTTAGCTCAAACTGGATTTGATACTGTTAGAGAATGGTTAAATAACAATTTGCTCACCTTAAACACATCTAAAACCAAACTTCTTAATTTTTCTATCCGCAACCCATCGAATTCTTTAGATTCCACTTTGCAAATATCTGCGAATCCTTTACATGCTGCTAATAACGACTCAAGTGTTATGGTAATTGAGCGTGTTACATCAGTAAAATACTTGGGTGTAGTAATAGACAACAACTTGACATTTAAAGAACATATTGAAACCTTATCTAAGAGGGTCAGAAAGCTCATCTACATTTTCAAACAATTACGTCAATCAGCTGACGCGGAAGTCATGAAAATGGTGTACCTAGCATTGGGCCAGTCCATCTTGAGCTACTGCTTAATCACGTGGGGTGGTGCAGCTAAATCCAACCTGATAAAGGTTGAGAGGGCGCAAAGAGCAGTGCTCAAGGTGTGCTGTTTTAAGCCTCGCCTGTTTCCTACAATCCAGTTATACGAATTCTGTCAAGTTCCTACTGTCAGGCAGCTATTTATTATGGCTACTGCAATGAAGCAGCATTCTATTACCCCTGTAGCTGCTAGGTAGTGGTTGGTGGTGAGAATTGAAATACACAACTTTTTGGTAAAATAGACCACTAGGACGGAATGCGCGGGAGTGCGCGTTTAGGACGCGTAGCGTCTTCGCGACGGTTTTTCGACACACTAACGTTTGATTTTTTGCAATGGCGGCCGCAGCGGTAGGCGGGGTGAGGGTGTCGCGAATCGACCAATGAGGGCGCCCGTGCGCAGTCCGTTCTTGATGGTCTTCGATTTTTATTTTAAAAACAAAACACAAATGTTCTAGAAAACAGACTTAGATAGAAAACGTACTTAACCTATTAATAAATTTAAAAAGACAACATATCAACAAATTTAAAAGGACGGGCGGACCGCTACTCTGTCGTCAACATCCTGCCCCTTAGTGTCGTCATTGCGACACTCAAAACTCATGAGTAAAGCAACTCGGGTTACGGGACGTTTCAAAATACTTGTTTTTGTTTTAATGTCTACGGTTCTTACCCGTCCATCAGCTCCAGGATACACTTGATGAATGATTCCCTTTGGCCAGACGTTCCGAGGGGAAGCGGGGTCTACTACAACAACCAGGTCACCTACCTTTAGCTGTGCACCTTCGCGGTCCCATTTCTTGCGGGGCGCTAGTGTAGGTAATACTTCTCTGAGCCATCTGGACCAAAATAAATCAGCTAGGCGTTGTACAATACGCCATTGCTTTCTAAGGTATAAGTCACTGTCATCAAAGATACCTATTTGTGGGAGATTGGATGAAGAACCTAGCAAAAAATGATTGGGTGTTAGAGACTCTGGGTCGCGTGGGTCGACGGAAACATGAGTCAAGGGTCGCCCGTTGATCATGTTCTCAACTTCACACAAGAAAGTAAGCAAAGTTTCTTCTCTCGGAGCCCTTTCCTTTAGAACAACTTTTAAAGCTGTTTTAACGCTCCTAACAAGACGCTCCCATGCACCACCCATATGTGGACTGGCCGGAGGAATGAATTTCCACTCGACTCCCTTGTTTAAAGCTTCAGTTGTTAATGCTTGTTGATTATCGAGTAGTTCTTTATAAGCCCTTTTCATTTCCGTGTCAGCCCCTCTCAAATTAGTACCATTATCTGAAAACATGGTGTGTGGCCAACCCCTTCGAGCGGCCATTCGCCGAAGTGACATTATCATGGAATCAGTAGTAAGAGTCGGAACTACTTCAATATGAACCGCGCGCACCGTGAGGCAAGTGAATAGTACGCCATACCTGCGCGCCCTCTGCCGACCGACCATGACTTCCATAGGCCCGAATAAGTCTACTCCACACATGGTGAATGGTCTCTGGTGATGTGTAAGACGACATTCGGGTAGGTCACCTAGGCGTGGCGGCAAAGGCATGGCTCTTTTAAAACGGCAAAATAAACATTGTTTAGATATAGTACGAACTGTAGGTCTCAATCGAATGAGCCAATATTTTTGACGCAACTCATTAACTACCATCTCGTTACTAGAGTGCGCAGCCTTTATATGGTATTGAGTAACAATTAGTCGCGCGATATAGTCATTGCCATCTAAAATTATTGGATATTTAGTGAGCTGATCTACACCCTTTACGTTACCGATACGACTACCCATGCGTAATAAATTATTTTCGTCCAATATCGGGGTGAGTGATCTCAAACGGCTATCTTTATTTACTTCTTTGTTTAATCTAAGCAAATTTATTTCAGTTTGAAAGGAACATTCCTGTGAGTAACGAAGTAACAATAGTTCCGCTTGATTTATTAACTTTTCGTTAATTACTTTAATTCCACTCTTCTTACATTTTTCAACAAACAATAGAACAGTTGCAGCACTACGTAATAATCGCAGCCAACTAGAGAATCGACTTGGTTCGGGAACAGGTAAGTTACTTATTGTATTATTATCTTGAACAACGTGTACTTTTTCTAATATATCATCACTAATTGTTTTTATTTTAGGTTGTTGCGGCCAGCAAGAACGCGGCTGGCGTAAGAACGACGGGCCCGAGAACCACTCCGAATCGCCTGTCAATACGTAATCACTATTTTTTGTCGCCAGGTCTGCAACGTTTACGCCAGTGGGCACATATCGCCATTCGTCGGACTTACTCAACTCGTCTATTTCTCCTAGCCTGTTCGCGATGAATACTTTATACGTTCTACTATTATTTTTAACCCAGTGTAGAACAGTAGTCGAATCTGTCCAGTAGAAAACTAAATTAGGTTGTAATCGATGTTCCTTTTTAACACTATTAGCCAACTTACAGGCTAACACGGCTCCTTGCAATTCAAGTCTAGGCACAGAAACCGGTTTTAATGGAGTGACTTTACATTTACTCGCGATAAATGATACGGTTACTTGTCCGTCGCTGCTTTCGCGACGCCAATATGCGGCAGCGGCGTACGCGCTCGGCGATGCATCACAAAATAAATGAAGTTCTAAACTAGCTAAACTTTCATTCGACTGATCACAGGGAAAATAACAACGCGGAATTCTAATACTATTTATCTCCTTAGCTTGATTAATCCACTTACAGAATAAATCATATAATTTATCATTCAATTTTTCATCCCATTTGATATTAAGTTTCCATGTTTCACGCATCAATATTTTTCCCTTGATGGTAAACGGTCCCAGATAGCCGTGAATGTCAAAAATAGACATAATAATACTTAGCATTTCGCGCTTCGTAGGTATTCGTTTCAAAAGTATAATATCTTGCGGAATACGTTTAAATGATAAATCTAAAGCTAACAGATCGCTGCGCGGGAACCACAATATACCTAATGCCCGCTCCGCCTGTTTATCAAAATTGAACTTTATTGCTATGTCGTTAAGGCTGTCTTTTGGAATATCACTTAGCACATTAGGTACATTACTGAGATAGTTACACATTTTAAATCCACCTTCATTATGGATAAATGAAATTTCTTTTATTATTTTTCTAGCCACCTCCTCATCAGAAAAACTATCAATATAATCATCCATGTACTGATTGTTTGTTATAGCTTTCACAGCGTCTGGCATCTGTTGACTAAATCGAGAAGCATTTTTATTTTGATTAATAAATTGGGCAACAAACGGGGAACAATTCGCGCCGAAAATAAGTGACGTCATTACATACTTATTTACAACATCGCTGCCTTTCTCTTTCCACAAAAACCTAAATGCATTTTGATCGTTATTATGTATTTTAATACGTAAAAACATATCTTTTATGTCTCCTATTATTCCTATAGGGTTCTCTCTAAACCTAAACATTATACCATATAAAGATTGCAATAAGTCAGGCCCTTGGAGTAGAAAGTCATTAAGTGACATATTATCACTTTTGGCGGCGGCATCAAAGACCAACCGCAACTTTTTTTTGTTTGGGTTGTCCACACCAAAATGCGGTAAATACCAAACGTGGTCCGACTCGGAATCAAACCTGCACTCTGCCTCAGTCAGTTTTCGTGCGTAATTATTTTTAAGTAAATGTTCAATACGTTCGCGGTATCTAATTTCATATTCTGGATTAGAAGACATTTTTCTTTCTACAGAGTGTAATCTTTTTAATGCTACGGGATAAGCGTCCGGCATAACAAATTTATCGTGCTTCCATGGAAGCTTGACCGACCATTGACCGTTAACTAATTCAGCTGACTCGTTAAGGATATTTACGGCTCGTATTTCTTCAATATTTTGACGAGGTTTGTTACTGATACCAATTGAATCGAGTGAAAATGAACAGCGAATTAAATCGTGTAATTGGCTTAAATCAATGTCTGTACTACATTCGAAGGTATCTTTAACGACAGCTGACTGACACAATTGTTTATCCACACATGTAACAAAATCAAAACATGAAGTCCCGCTCGCGCCCGCGCCGCCGTTTCTCGGGGACGAGTCGCGGAGCGCGTGCGCGGCAGGCTTACCTGGGCGACTGAGTGTGCACGATGTCGCTGCTCCGTGCGCTGCGGCTGGCTCGCCGCCGGCGCCGCCAATGCTGCCGATGTTGTTGACGTGCTCGGCGCGCTTACCAGTAAAATCAGCTTGCCAAGCTCCGTGCACACACCATCCTAATAAAGTTTGCGTGATGTATGGTCCGCCCGGCTTATACCTTTTACATAAAATAGGTGCAATTAAATCATAATTGTCTTGACCAATTAACATTTTAGGTTTAACATTGCTGTCACATATTATGGGGTTATTATTACTGGAAATGTTTTCACAGTAGTTTACACTAGAGGTGAATAACTGTAAGGGCAAATTAAGTTCTTTGAGTTTACGAGCACGTAAGTCGAATTTGTTACCGTCACTATTACTTATTTTACATTTAATTATCTCAGTCTCGCACAATAACTCGGAGTCCCATGCACCTGAAGCACGCATTGTGACCCTTTCCCCGTGCAGCCCGACTTTATCGGCAAGGTCGGCCGCGATGAGAGTCACTGTTGCGCCGTCGTCTAGAAGCGCATGTGTAGCCACACTTGACCTGGGTCCATGAATAGTGACCGGCACTATTTTTAGTACTACATTTGTCTTTGGTTTTATCACTGACACTTCGTGACACTGCGCGGCGCGGGTGATGGCGTGTGAGACGAGCTCACTAGCGGCGGCGCTAGCGGAGTCGGGCGTCGCAGTATCGTTGGGTGGCGCGGAAGATTCACGGCGCGCCGCTTCTGGCTTCTTCCAGTGTAGCATCTGGTGATGAGCCTCACCACAGGCCTCGACGTTGCAGTTTTCCGCAGTACACTCGTTCTTATCCGGGTGTCGAGCGCAGAGACATTTATAGCATAAATTGTTTGCTCGAACAAATCGCCAGCGATCCTTTCTCATGGCTCGCTTGAATTGACTACAGTCTGGCAACGCATGCTTGTTCCTTCTGCAAAACTTGCACTTGCCGGCAGAGTCGGGGTCACCGACCTTAACAGATGTTAGCACGGAATGATGATCGCTATGCTTTTTCTGGTGTTGTTTATTTTTGTTAAATTCATTCTGGTATTGTATGTGGCTAACTCCCGATTCTGCAACCTTTTGCGCTTCACCATATAGGAATTTGGACAGTAGTTCCAATTTAGGCGTTTCAGTGTGTACTCGGTTTTCGTGTAGGTATTCTACCCATTTGTTAACGAGTCCTGTTGGCAATTTGGATACGACGATTGTTAACAACTCTGGACTTTTCAAGTAATCTATTTGTTTCAATGTAGTTACTGTGGTGACGTAATTTTTTATTTTTATGGCGAATTTCACAATTTCGGCGTGGTATGAGTGAGGCAGTGGTGATAACTTTTTCAGCTGTGATATAACGTGCCGCATGACGTTTTCTGGTCTGCCGAACCTCAGTTCGAGTGTTTCTATGATATCGTGGGGCGAGCTGGCTCCCATCAGCAATGCAGCGGCTGCATCTTTTGCGTCGCCGCGCAAACACTTTCGTAGACGCCACACATTTTCATTATCACTGTATTTACATACCCGTGAAGATTCATAAAACGCTTCCCGAAATTGTATCCATTCCAACGGATCGCCATAGTACAAAGGCAGATCTTTCGAGGTGGCCAGCCTAGACAACAGCACCTTATTGCCCGTGTTAGAATTAGATGAGTCGACAGCCTTCTTAATCGCATTGGTCAGCTCCTCGATGGCGCGATGAGAACTTGTCGCGGTAGTAGGTGGCTTATCCATCTCGTTGCCGTCGATGTTGCGGTGGCACTCACCGCCCCCGACCGTCGCTTTGTTGCGATCGTGCGACGTACCGGGTTCAGCAACAGACTTTTCCAGCCAATTCTCCACTTTGCTTTTGTAGGAAGCTGATGAAGATTGATTTGAGCAGCTCGATTTCGATTCCAACTCGGCTAAGTCCATGGCCAATTTCTTGTCGACCAATTCTTTTTCGATGCGAGCCTTTGTTTGGATTTCTTCCATTTCGATTTTGGCTTTGACTTGAGCGGCTTCGTATTCCAGTTGTTGCCGCCGTATTGCTGACGACGCCGCGCGTGAGTTGCGAGAACTTTTACACTCGCCGCCATCTTGTCGCTTCAAGCTCGAGCTAGCGTGTGGGCATACATTGTTATCTGAATGCACTTTCCAGACTTCTTTCACTGCATCCGTACTGCTATGCAGCAGATCTGATTTGACTTCAAGTTGTTTTCCTTCTTCGTTAGTCAGTTGCTCCATTTTCTTTTGTGCACGTGTTTTCATCACACGCGGCGATCGGAACAACGACATCCCTGCTACACAGGTTTTACTTCTCACTACTAAACAATCCGGCTCGAAGGACCAACTTTGTAGCTGCTAGGTAGTGGTTGGTGGTGAGAATTGAAATACACAACTTTTTGGTAAAATAGACCACTAGGACGGAATGCGCGGGAGTGCGCGTTTAGGACGCGTAGCGTCTTCGCGACGGTTTTTCGACACACTAACGTTTGATTTTTTGCAATGGCGGCCGCAGCGGTAGGCGGGGTGAGGGTGTCGCGAATCGACCAATGAGGGCGCCCGTGCGCAGTCCGTTCTTGATGGTCTTCGATTTTTATTTTAAAAACAAAACACAAATGTTCTAGAAAACAGACTTAGATAGAAAACGTACTTAACCTATTAATAAATTTAAAAAGACAACATATCAACAAATTTAAAAGGACGGGCGGACCGCTACTCTGTCGTCAACAACCCCCTTCAACCGGAATTCTACCACTCGTAACCATCTCGTTGCAACTTCTACCGGACTAAGTACATCCTTTAGCCGCAGATTCTTTGTCTTCCTTGGACCATACTTGTACAACAAACTCCATAAAATGTTATCCATACATCACTTAAATCGCCGTATATATAAAACTACTCTCTTGAATTGGCTTCTTACACAATCATACTCACAAACAGAAGCCCTTCTGGAAGTCCCCCAGTAATTTTTGTCCTCACTCTAATTATTCTACAGTTATTATGGAGATAATAATATCAGGCTATGAAATTTGGTATACACAGGTTCACTAACTTAGGCACATACCTTCTTCACACGTGCACACTCAAACACACACCACACCACACCACACACACACCACACACACGCCCCCACCCCTGTTTGTACAGACACCCTTACGAGGACCTTGTTAGTCCTAGAACGTACCGAGGACCCTCCAAAAAACTGGTTTAAATACCTCGTTGGCTTTTTAGAATAAGATAGAAAGAGACAGGTGAATAAATCTATAGTGATGAGCTTATTGGGATATTGCTATCTCAACATTTTTCTGTATGAATTTCGGCTATCATACTGAGGACCTGAAATACACAGCAAAATGTGACCAGCGATGCACATACGAGGACTTTGTGTAAGCCAACCGAGGACATCTTACGTAAGCCCTGCGACGTCCTTCCGAGGACGTATTTTTACACAAAATTTCATATAGCTTGTACAAAGTGCGGACGTTGTGTTAGACTTTATATCACTAAACCGAGGACAGTTTTTCGCGTAGAATTTGTACAAACCGAGGACCTGGAAAATCTACCTACCTAAAATATTTTACGTGTAAGATAATAATTATATCAATGTAAGTAAAATGTTCCGACTTCTTTCTTACACACTTTTTCTAAAATGAAGTACCAAGCGAGGACGAGTCGATGTTTTTACGTTTGCCGTTGATGTGGACCGCGAATAAGAAGGGTGTAATCACTGTGGAGGAAAGGTAATTTAATTTTATATAAACAACTTTAAAATTAGTTTATTATTATAGTATCAGATGTTGCAGCCAGGGTCGTCTCTTCATGACGGTACTCCTTAGCACTTGATAGCATCGTCTTCAAAATTGGCATACGCATTAGGTTTATCTAGTAACACTAAAATGATTACCAGTTTGTGCTGATGCTGCAGCCAGGGTCGTCTCTTCATGACGGTACTCCTTAGCACGTGATAGCATCGTCTTCAAAATTGTCATACGCATTAGGTTTATCTAGTAACACTAAAATAATTACCAGTTTGTGCTGATAGCCAGGGTTGTTTCTTCATAAGGGAGCTCCTCAATAATTGATAGCATCATCTTCAAATTTGGCATACGCATTATGTTTATCTAGTAATATCAAAACAATTACCAGTTTGTGCTGATGCTGCAGCCAGGGTCATTTCTTCATGAGAGAACTCCTCAACAGTTGATAGCATCGTTTTGAAATTTAGCATACGCGTTAGGTTTAAGTCGTAAAACTAAAATAATTACAAGTTTGTGCTGATGCTGCAGCTAGGGTTGTTTCTTTATGGGGGAATTCCTCAATAGTTGGTAGCATCGTCTTCAAATTTAGCTTACGAAAATAAAGTAAAACGAGAATTCAGGTTTAAAATGAGTAGATAAATCAGAATTCAGAAACTTCAGTTTCATGATATTCAATACAATATCAAGTTATTATTTCGTTTCTTTCAGATAAGCCGGGATAAAGAAGAGAAAACTAAAGTCTAAATTCTAGATCACAAAGATGCTGGTATTGATTATAGGCTTCTTCTGCAGTATGTGCTAAGTACCTAGGCCTGCTTAGATTATACAACATTATGATTTGCACCATAAAATATTGTATTGGCATGAGCTGAATACGGTCTTCATAAAGAACCTCATAGAGTGAGATCCCAGGGCCACCAGACGTCACGTATTTTCTGACGAACGAAATGTTGACGATTGAGTAGTGTTAGTATGTACATACTAAGAACGCATGCCTACCTGCTAGCTTGCTGAGACGGTCAATTCTCAGGTATCAGGTAATCAAGGTACATAAAAACATTACTTACCTCACGTAAATTCTCCAAGCTGATTTTCACGTATATTTTAGGCATTGGCGCCGATTCCCTTATTCACAAACTAAATTAAATTAAAGTTCAGTGCATCTTTTTCTTTCTATTCCATTAAGAAAAGGACAGAAGATAAATATTAGTTTAGTCCTGTCAAACTAGTCAGCACCTGACGTAAATTGACGTATTTCTAGCAGCCATGTTTTTAATCACGTCTAATCTGTCTATGGAGTATCTTAATTTGACAGGACTAAACTAATATTTTATCTTCTGTCCTTTTCATAATGAAATAGAAAGAAAAAGATGTACAGAACTTAAATTTAGTTTAGTTTGTGAACAAGGGAATCAGGGCCACTATCCTTAAAAATAAGTCGCCAATACTCCCAGACACTTTCCATCGGCCGTATTGCTTTCTAGACGCTTTAAAGCTCCCAAAATAATTAGGTACTTAACTTCACGTAAATTCTGATGCTCCATTTTTATATATGTCCACCAGACAATTATTTTAAAACCCTTTACAAGAAGCCAGACCGATCCAAAGGGCCAATCATCCCCTAAACTCAATTTTAATACCTCTGTGGGTAGGAGCGCGAGGGCATATCAATTTCAATGACAATGATAATGAAGATTAGAGGCACTACTCAGAAATGTTGAGAGATTAATATTTTTCTACTTTGTTTTTTTATAATTAATTCCAAATAAAAAAAAAAAAAAAATTGAAGTTAATTTGAATTTATCAAAACAGCTTGCAGAATAAAATTCTAGAATTATTGTGGTCAAATGAGCATTTTTAACAAGTTAATCTTTAATTATTTACCTGATTTTTTAATTTTTGGCTGATTTTAAAAAAATATTAATAATTAATTGATATGAGTAAACTGTAAGAGCGTGTGAGAGAGAGAGAAGTCAATATATCCTAATACATGTCTCACTCAGTCTCATGCGCGTGGATAATGCCAACGCGCTCGTACCCACAGAGGTATTTAAATTGAGTTTAGGGGATGATTGGCCCTTGGATCGGTCTGTCTTCTTGTAAAAGGTTTTAAAATAGTTGTCTGTTGGACATTATAAAAATGGAGCATCAGAATTTACGTGAAGTACCTACCTAATTATTTTGGGAGCTTTAAAGCGTCTGCAAAGCAATACGGCCGACGGAAAGTGTCTGAGAGTATTGGCGACTTATTTTTAAGGATATTGCCTAAAATATACGTGATAATCAGCTTGGAGAATTTACGTGAGGTAAGTAATGTTTTTTGTACCTTGATTACCTGATACCTGAGAATTAGTCGTCTCAGCAAGCTAGCAGATAGGCATGCGCTCTTAGTACATATTAACACTACTCAATCATCCACATTTCGTTCGTCAGAAAATACGTGATGTCTGGTGGCCCTGGGATCTTACTCTATTAGGTTCTTTACGAAGAGCACACGTATTCAGCTCATGCCAATACAATATTGTATGGTGCAAATCATAATGTTGCATAATCTAAGCAGGCCTAGGTACTTAGTACACACTGCAGAAGAAGTCTGATTATTCCTCGTGCACCTATTAGCTACTAACGATTTGTTTAAGGATTCAGTCTACCTTCGTTTTTCTCCTTCATAATTTTATTTAAATGATGATAGCACATAACTCGTCTTCTACACACGAGGAAAACTGTTAAACCGAGGACTAGAATACACACTGTTCGGAAAATCTAGCAAACCGAGGTCTTAAATACACATTGTCTGGAAAAGCTACCTAACCGAGGTCTTTTGTGTTAAAGTTAACACATAGGTCCTCGGATAATACAACAAACGTGAAATGAGTGTAAAGAGCCTGTGTATGAGGCGAGAGTGGCACCATCTGGTGGATACACAATATTTGTGTAAGATTATGAATTTTCTTGATCAAACCGAGGTTCAGACAACTTTTTCGTAATAAGTATATAGAAAGACTCAAAATCGCTTGTAGAATACGAATCTTTGGTCAAGTCAAACCGAGGACCCTCGAAAAGGTCCTCGCTTTGAAAAGGTCCTCGGTCGTGCCTTGTGTATTCATACGCACGTCCTCGGATGGTACTTAAAACAAACACACACACACCACACACACACACACACACACAACACACTTTTTTGTCTTCAGTATTTTAGCTTACTCACCTATTTTATGATAATTTCTATACGCGCCATTGTACATTTATTTGCTAGTTTTATAATTAATGCGATTTTGAGGTGGAGGCCTGGTGTCCTGTAATACAGGTGTTATTTACCTACCACAGGCACCAGCAATCCACAACCTAAGTTGTAACTTGTTAGCTTATGTTTATCATTTATCTTTGTTCTTAACTTGGTTTGTGGTGAGAAATAAACGATTTATTATTATTATTATTATTATTATTATTTATCGTTGTTGTATTGTTGTTGTTGAAACTTTCGACAAAAATGGTTTTTGTCGAAAGTTTAATAGATTTCTTAGCACACAAACTTTCTTCTAGTCCAAAGTTTGGTGTGCTAAGGAAGCCATCCATCCGAAATATGACCGCGGCAAGGTCATCTGTCTATTCATGTAACCCCCCATGTTTACAAGTCAACAGATTACACATAGTTACTAGAATTCATAATAAAACCTATCTAATCTTTTCTGCTATAACAGCACGAGAATAACTTGATATGAGGTTGTGTATTTTCCAGTAATAAAATCGCTTCAGGAATGATCGAAAACTCCACTATAGTAAGTAAACAGGGTCAAATGTACAAGTATACATACAATATGTCCGGGGACGGACTGTACAAACTTTAGGGGGTGATAGTTTGCTCTATTTTATCACTAAAATTATTCTACATGTGGGGTCTAAACCCAACACCCTCTGAATGGCAGCCATTTTTGTATTTTGGTTGACTTTTTCGTAGCGTCCATAATAAAAGTTATGTAGCTTTGGAATTTAATGCCCGATTATCGTAAAAAAAAAACTTTCCATAACGGAAAAGTATTAACAATCAGTTAAATAACTCAAATAATTTGAATAAATGCTGTATCATATTGAAATAGATGCTAAAAGATCAACTTTACGTCAAAATTAACACTGTTTTTTTAGTTTTTCAAGGTTATTATAAAAAACAGCCCCGAGAACTACCTCTTTTTATGTACGTTTTCCACAGATGGTAAGTTTACATAAATAATTATACCAAAACCTCGATCCTATGACAATTGGTTTATGAGATATTGTTGTTGGAACATAGGCTTGCGCAGGTAGTGAATTCATAACGATTTGGTTTTTCTTTAGATATTTACAGTTATGAGCAAAGATAAACAAAATAACAAGTATTAATTATTTATTTACAAAAGTAGATAATTTAGACATTTACAATAATTGTTCAAAATGCCCCCCACCATTTTGAAGGCACGCAGTAGCCCGGATCGCTACCTGCTGTGTTGATCGTCTTAACTGGCTCGGATCAGCCTTAATTTCGGCAGCAGCAACGCGAATACGCTCCAGCAGCTCTTCTCTAGTGTTGACTGGCTCAAAATAAACTTTCTGTTTCATCCAACCCCCGAGCAGTAAGGGCACACCTAGGCCAACATCATCCACAGTGGATTGGCCGCGGCGGTCCTGTAGCCGTACAGGACCGCCGCGGCCAATCCACTGTGGATGATGTTGGCCTAGGTGTGCCCTTACTGCTCGGGCGAAGTGTGGAGGAGCTCCGTCTAACTGAAGCCACATGCGTCGCCGATATGACAATGGCAATTCTAATAACGCATCCCAAAATTAATTTGTCAGAAATTCCAAAAATCTTGCCCCATTTAAATTTCTTGGGAGTTCGATAGGGCCAATCAATTGATCATCGATCATAGCTGCCCACACATTTACAGAAAATTCATGCTGAAATGTTGATGGTCTAACAGCATGTGGGTTTTCAGCCATCCACAAGTGTAGATTTCTAAAATTTGTTATTCCTCTTCTTGTGAATGATGCCTCATCTGTCCACATTATCCGTTTTAAAAATGCTGGTGTACGTCGCATATTTTGACTTATCCAAAAGCAGAATACTGATCGTGCCGCATTGTCTGGCTCTCTTATATCCTGCACACGTCTTAAATGATATGGATGTAGTCCTTCTTTCTTTAAAATCTTCCAGACTGTCCATCGTGATATTCCTAAACGCGTTGAAATACGGCGGACACTGAGTCTTGGATCACTGACGATTAAATTCAACACCGCTTCTTCACTATGCACAGATACGAATGGGTTACGTTCACCTTGAGGCCTCCTTATACCATATTCAGCTAATCTAGCGTGAATTGCACTGAATGTCTGGTGATTCGGTACTGGTCGATTCGGATATCGTCTTTGATACTCCCGCACAGCAGCTCTTGCATTTCCATTGCAAAATCCGTAAACTAAATGCATATCAGCAATGTGTCTACTAGAGTGTTCACGAGCACGAGTTCCCATTAAGAATAATTAGAACGTCACGTCACTTTAAGTAAACAATAATACGCATAGGAGCAAATTATGTGTAGTCACAATAACTAGAAGAAACGGACTGGTAAAAATGTAACTAGTCGAGTTTTATCTGACGAATACTTCTTTTGTATTCACGTTGTTCCCCAAAATGTGTATTTTGTTCCTTTCTCACTTCAATAATACGCAATAAACCATTTTTCTACCTGCTTCCCCATAGAATGCGGCACTCATTCATAACTTACGCACGGAAGGGCTGCGTTCAAGCAAGAGTATCCCTTAAACCAATTGTCATAGAACCGAGTTTTTTGTATCATTATTTAGGTAAACTTACCATCTGTGAAATACGTACATAAAAAGAGGTAGTTCTCGGGGCGGTTTTTTGTAATAACCTTGAAAAACTAAAAAAACAGTGTTAATTTTGACGTAAAGTTGATCTTTTAGCATTTATTTCAATATGATACAGCATTTATTCAAATTATTTGAGTTATTTAACTGATTGTTAATACTTTTCCGTTATGGAAAGTTTTTTTTTTACGATAATCGGGCATTAAATTCCAAAGCTACATAACTTTTATTATGGACGCTACGAAAAAGTCAACCAAAATACAAAAATGGCTGCCATTCAGAGGGTGTTGGGTTTAGACCCCACATGTAGAATAATTTTAGTGATAAAATAGAGCAAACTATCACCCCCTAAAGTTTGTACAGTCCGTCCCCGGACATATTGTATAAAAAGGAGGGGAAATAATCAAAGGACATCAAAAATTCATCCGCATCGCTGTCAATAGGAGCAGTGCCCAAAAGGGTCACGTGAAGAGTCGACCAACCGCTTGGCGATGTATCGAAATACTAAGTGTACACTCGGACCCCGTTTCAACCCTCCACGGCTCGAACATATAAGTTCCAAAGAGATTAGAGTATTTGCGCCGTTTGAGGTTTCCGCGCCTACAGCAGCCGCCCCAGCACAGCCCAGCGTGCTTGGAAGATGGGATGACGCAAAGGTGTCGACAGACGCTGCATCCCACACCAAAAGCCTACCTACCGTCCAAGGCATTATGGTCATTTCGTCTGGTCTCTTCCCATCGTCGCAAGCCAAGCCATTGGGTTCTAAAACAGAACATACAGGATAATTTTTTATTCAGTGCGTAAATTTTCACAGGGTGTTCTACCCATGAATATGAACAACTTTCACTATGGGACCATCTCTGAAATCACAAAAAAAATATCAGCTGTTTCTTATAAAAGTTCAATACCTACTCGACCAAAATGTATGAATCTGCTGATTTTTTTTTCGTGATTTCAGAGATGGTCCCATAGTGAATGTTGTTCATATTCATGGGTAGAACACCCTGTAAAAATTTACGCACTGAATAAAAAATTATCCTGTATACAGATACTCAGCTGCATCCAGTTAGACTCGAGGCCGACCCGAACAGTTGGGAAAATGCTACGCAGATGTTGAAATATAGATATAATTTTTTATTTATTCTTTTGTTTCAGGGAGTGGTCTCCAAAGCTGTCAGCATGAACCTCAATAGCCTGGGCCAAATGACTCTCAGCTCTGCTCTGACCTGGGCAAACCATCCTTATGCCTTCGCGAAACTGCCTGTGCACAGGTAAGACATACTCTTTTCAAACCAACCAAATTTGACGACACGATTGGCGCAGTGGTTAAGCGATTGACTGCTGCGCTGCGTGTCGCGGGTTCGATTCCCGCACGGAACAAATATTTGTATGACCTACAAGTAGTTGTTCCGGGTCTGGCTGTTTGTGTACACTCACCTTCCAATATATAAATATAAAAGGATAATAAACGTATTATATAAAATCCTTATAACAGCCTTTCCTTTGGTGTTCCTCCATTAACCCTAACAGGTTTATGTAAGATTTTAAATGTTTGTAAACGCACCCACGATACAGGAGAAATTCCTAGTGTGGGACAACGTTTTTAAAAAAGAACCTGCGGTGTAATTGAGTATAACGTTTTTATCTATCAATGCGTATCACACTAACAGTATCAATTGGCTTACATTTTGACAGTTCAACAACATTCATTGCGTTATTTACGTGGTTGAGCAGACAATTTTTTCGAACAAAAGTTAAAGTAAAATTGTGCATGATGAAGATCAATCACACATTGACTAAAGTGTTCTCATTCATCCAGGTTCCTATGGGGCTACGAAGACAGCATCATTGACATCGCGAAGCCGTTCCTAAGTTTAGGAGGACAACTCAAGTTCGATAAATTTGGCTTACTGGTTACTGTAAGTTATTTAAAATACCTTAATCCTACAATAATTTAAGTTCGTTCCGTTCCGTTCCATCACTGAAATGATTGATGTCACTCGGTAAGCTGCCACGCTTAAATTGAATTGGGCTGGACACATCTGCCGCATGTCAGACGACCAATGGGCCAAACTTAAGATGCAGAGGGTCCCGCTTCATGGCAAACGACATGGCAGGCCCAGACAGAGATGGCGGGATGAGCTGGACTCCTTTAATAAAGATTGGTCCTTGGCAGCTCTGCACAGAGAGAGGGGGAAGAAGAGTAGGTAGCCCTTTGCCCAGCAGTGGGACTTTAATGGCAAATAAAAATAAAAAAAACCTACAATAAATGCGCAACCCGAAACGTCTTTTTTTTTCAAAGACCTAAAATGAATTAAACCTATCAATTAATACTACTATTACTTATTAGAAGTTAAGTAAACTTTTGATACTGAAACAAACGAACAAATTAAAAAAAAAAATTGATTTTATTTAACAAAAATAATCGTCGCGACACCACACTGTTCAATGCGAAATAGAAAGACGAAACGAAAATAACTGGCTTGCTTTCTATACGAGAGAGAGAGACAGACAGAGACACACGCACGCGCACGCCGCACGGCTTACAACTATAGCAAAAAGTGTCGTTCCAACTTTTGGTCTTAATTTTTTCCGTCTAGCCCCGACAAAAAAAAATCGACAAATAATTTAAATATGTATTTAAGATACAGCAGGCACCTTACTCTACGTTCTACGTGGACATTGGCGCCGATTCCCTTGTTCACAAACTAAACTAAATTTAAGTTTAGTGCATCTTTTTCTTTCTATTTCATTAAGAAAAGGACAGAAGATAAATATTAGTTTAGTCCTGTCAATTTGGTCAGCGCCTGACATAAATTGACGTATTTTTAGTCGCCATGTTTTTAATCACGTCTAAGATGTATATGGAGTATCTTAATTTGACAGGACTAAACTAATATTTATCTTCTGTCCTTTTCTTAATGATGTAGAAAGAAAAAGATGCACTGAACTTAAATTAAGTTTAGTTTGTAAACAAGGGAATCGGCGCCTATCAATGAATTCGTAACGACTTTCAATTCTTCAAAATGATTCAGATTATGATTTTTAGTCTGTTACGCAAGAAGGGTGCTGATTAAGCTTGAGTACATGATACTTATTAAAATGTATATTTTACAGAAAAACGGCACAGTCTCGGAGCGGTTTACGATCAACACCGGGGAGTACAATAAGGACAAGATGAACATCATAGAACAATATGATGGACATGACAGTCTGTCATTCTGGGGCAGCGAGGAATGTAATAGGTATGTCCATTTCTTTATTTCTTTTCCGTTTTGGGGGACTGTCTTATGTAATTTTGACGTTCGAAAAGCGCTGATTTTTTGCGTACCTATAGCAGTGTTCATAACCTCAGATAATTTACATTCCATCGCCACTAATCAGTTGTCTACTTTAGTGAGTAAGTTGATTTTTGAGTGACCATTTGTAACAAGACGGTCCTAATAAGCTTTTGGTAGCAATGGAATTTGAACTTTGTTAAGTGTGACATTCAGTTTGTGGTTCCATAAAATGAAAATTTACTCAAAATCTTAATTCAAATATAGTTTGAATATGACTTTTGATTTGAATTTTTGAGATAGACGTCCAAAAACGTATTTATACTCTGTCCACTTGGTTAACCGTTTTTTGACAGCTGCCTTAGAACGTTTAGTTACTATTCCAGATTACGTAAAAGTTAAGGTGGATGCTCCAAGGTAGCCCGCGAAATTTAAATTTTCTTACGTTTTTTGCAATTTGCTGGTCAGTACTAAGTTGTACGTTGATTAAAATATGATTCGCGGCCGTAACAAATATGTATTTACAGAACTATAATCATTGAAGTCATCAACACAACTCTCTAAGATCATGTAATCCTACTGAATAACTATTTCATGAAATCTTGACATTTTAGGATTATGCTAACTTAACAAGTTGTATTACTGAAAATCATAATTCATCATAATTCTGTAAATACATATTTGTTACACCTTAACTTTAAAATGCGTAATAAAATAAATATATAAACTGCCGAACCTTATTGAATTATCTTATCTAAGACTTCTTACAAACATTATAATACCGTACGTATCAATCAGTTTTGACAAAAAATATATAATTGCTCACTAGTTCGATCTGTCAAAAAACGGTTAACCTAGTGGACAGAGTATTATTGTCAAATATATCGCAAAAAAAAAACCAAAGTCACTATACGTATTTACATAATTGTCAAATCTATCGTAATATTTTAAATCTATCGCCCATTCCACTACTGCGGACGCCATATTGGTTTTTAAAATGGCGCGTGGAGCTATCTCACTAAAGTCATTGACTACACCATTTCAATGAGATGTAGACTAAGAAACATTATCAATATTTTGTAATGCGCATCATATGATCCAGTCAAAAGGTTATCATTGCTGATAACCAAGCGCCTGAGCCAACAGCACAAACTATGTCTAAAAAATACTTAATATAGATATGATTTTGTAACTTTAATTTGCGTAATGTGTGGACATTTGATTCGTTTGAGGGGCTTGTGGCTAAGGAACAAGCACATGGGCTGATTGGCCAAGGCTAAGCTACGTTTGCTGCAGTCGGCTCGTTGATGGAACCATTTGGAGGGAACCATTAGTGAATCTATCCATTTCGTACCGAGAGCCCTCGGTATCCCGGAAAGTACGTTAAGCCGTTAGTCCCGAATTTCGTTGGCAGATATTTGAGAGTTGTTACGGGTAGTTAGGAACCCGAAAGTCTGACAACCAGTCTTACCAAGGGGTATCGTGTTGCCCTGTAACTGGGTTGTGGAGGTCAGATAGAAACTCGCTCTTTGTAAAATATTGGCTAGAAGCCGACCGCAACCGACCAACCGACCGACTTCTTGACAATTCAAAAGTCTATAAATGGTTTAATTGAAATAAATGCTTTGTGTTTGAGTATTTAAAACGCTAGACAAATGCAGTCCGTTTATCACATTTTACTTCTGACAGCAGCAACCTTATTGTGACGAAAATAAATATCACAAAGATTTTGACAAACTTGTCAATGGCAGCAACCCAACAGCAACCTTAGTAGAATGAGAATAAAGATCACTTTGATTTGGACAGTGATGCAAAATCATAGGTAAAATATCTGTGAACGGGCTGTAATAGCCTTGAGTGACAATTAATTATGAAAAAAGTGTGGTGTGCAAACAAATAAATTAGACCATTTTCGTTCATTGGCCGTTACAATTTAATAATGATTGCCGACTGGTCGCTAACTGACGTGAGCAGGCTGGCTGGCTCGATCTTTAGCCAAAGAAACGTGGCAATTCTGCCAGTATTCTGTCGCTCTGCCATGAGTTTGACAGCCAAAACTCGCTAGCGTCTCCGTAAATAATATATGAAATACTGTACAGCTCTAGTAGTCACAGAAAGAGTTAAAATTCACGTTAATACTGTTGCGCGCCACAATTAATGCCTGGTACACACGGCTACACATCAAGCTATGCAAAACCAGTATTGGCTGACCGTTCATTGTGAGAAAATATCATACAAAGTGAGGCCAAGACAAACTGGTTTTGTATAGCTTGACGTGTAGCCGTGTGTACATGACATTAGTTACCACTAGCGCCATCTAGTATCAAGTAGCAGAACAAATTTACCACTAGCGCCATCTAGTATCGAGTAGCAGAACTAATAGATCCTACTAGAAATTTCGATGCTAGAATTTTCTAGAACTATCGACATCTGGTCAGCCGGGGCCGGTATGTACTCGAACATTCTAGATGTTTCTACAATAGAAGGTTCTAGAACTATCTGCTGCACTATATAAGGCCGGGATTAGCCACGACTGAGTCAGACTTGGATCCGCGATATAAGCGAATACATTGAAAGCGATCTTCAAGTGCGATTTAAGTGCAATTGTGTTTTATAATTAGTGTGTTTGAGTTTTTATTAGTGTTGTTTAATTGAATTGTAATTTTTGGTAATTTATATCGGCAGTTTTAATTGTCACGAACCCCGAAGCTCGGAACAATACGCTACCGAGTTTTCGATAACAACTCATGGTAGACGTAGGTACTGGGCACGTTTCCGGGTGCGATACGGACAAGCACTTCGAAGCCTAAGTAACTCGAGAAAATAAAAGGATTTTTGTATTTATTTGTACTTATATTTAGTTATTCTTTGTATGTTCTCATTATTGTACACACAGACAGCTACATCTACCTGCACCCTAATTACGTAACACACTTTCAATCACAATCCGATAGTTTTGAAGGATACTGCTAATCCATTGCTTTTGAAATTCGGCCGCTCAACAACGCAAATCACGCAATGAACGTGGCTTACCTGTCAAAATGAAACCTATTGCAATCAACTGTTATTTCATGTGTGTTACGGAATTACCCTGTAGGTACAGACGCCAGCACATCAAGCTATCCGAAACTGACAAATTTTCCCAATCAACCTTACACCTAATTCTTTAGTGAAAAGTTGAAAGTCTATTAAAGAAATTTGACAGATTTTAGTAGCTTGATGTGTTGGCGTCTGTACTCCAGCAAAAGATACGCAAGTTCAAATCCGATAAAGCTGCGTAACAGTTTTTAGTCATTTTACATAAACATGTTATGAACAGTGATAGGAATAGGTAGTGCCTATTTGCCTAAACTTCGAAGAACAGAGACAAGAAACGGAGACTTCCTTAGGACTAAATTTTTTCCGGGACATCTGTCCAGAAATTCGGGACAACACTTTTAATAATAATAATAATAATAATAATTCATTTATTTCAGATAATAATAATCCATACAATACATTAAATTCTATTAAAATCAATTGGTACGTAGACCACAGACACTGAAATATAATTAAAATCAATTTAAACAATACTAACATTACATTAAATTAAATAATTTACAGTAAAATCAAAATAAAAAATTGTGTTATTATATAATTATATATGACGTACGCAATGTGTTAGTGAGTGAGTGAAAAATTTAGTCCTAAGGAAGTCTCCGTTTC
The DNA here is from genome assembly GCA_951799955.1 of Apamea anceps. Lineage (NCBI taxonomy): Eukaryota > Metazoa > Arthropoda > Insecta > Lepidoptera > Noctuidae > Apamea > Apamea anceps. Next base: position 3,682,730 of record OX637528.1, read on the forward strand.
TTGTCTCTGTTCATCGAAGTTTAGGCAAATAGGCACTACCTATTCCTATCACTGGTTATGAATTATGATATATACGTATACGACAAGCAACGATGCAGAAGAACATTTCAGTGGTGTTAGTATCTGCTAAAGACCAATTCCCGTAGTTAAAAATGTTCAAAATCTAGGCGCAATCTAATCTCGGCGACAATCAATCCTTTATTCGCATAATATTAGATTCTCAAAAAAGCAGATTCTCAAAATATTAGAGATACGCTAAATATTATATTCTCAAAATAGCCGAAATTGTACATTTAACTCGAGAAGTGCATTTTATTTATAATGAACGTTTTGTGATCCGTTCGATAAAAATATCCGGTCAACATAATTATCAAAAACTTATCAAAAATGTAGCGAAATTAGAGGTAAGTATTTTTGACAGATTAACACTGAGATCAGACTGTGAACGTTCTTAAAATTACGAGAATTGCCCCTCTGATCTCAGTCTCAATCTGTAGCGGATATGATTAGAGGGAAATATTAATATCTGCATTTACAGATTTGGAAAAAATTAACAGTCCAGACAATCGCATAAGACCTTTTTCAAGAGGTTACGATGATTACCGTCATCTCAAAAAACTATCCTATAAAGTATAGATGTATTATTATTTTTCTTTATTTCAGCATCGAAGCTTCAGACGGCTCCATTTTCCCGCCATCACAGCTGGACAAGAATACCACTCTCCATGTGTTCTACCCCAACCTCTGCAGAAGACTGCCTTTCGAGTTTGAAAAGACTGTTGAGGTAATATTTCCCTTATTAAATGTAATAGTGCTCCAGACAGTATTTCGGCCACGGCGGCGGCCAAACACATCAGAGAACTAACCTTCGGCGCGGGAGACATTGGCGCCGATTCCCTTGTTCACAAACTAAACTAAATTTAAGTTCAGTGCATCTTTTTCTTTCTATTTCATTAAGAAAAGGACAGAAGATAAAATATTAGTTTAGTCCTGTCAAATTTAGATACTCCATAGACAGTTTAGACGTGATTAAAAACATGGCTACTAAAAATACGTCAATTAACGTCAGTCGCTGACTAATTTGACAGGACTAAACTAATATTAATCTTCTGTCCTTCTCTTAATGAAATAGAAAGAAAAAGATGCACTGAACTTAAATGTAGTTTAGATTGTGAACAAGGGAATCGGTGCCATTATAGTGCACAAGTGTGTGCGCAGACACATGTGCTCACTCTCATATGCAGTCCAATGGGATGATGACATAGCACTATATTATTATGACGGGAACTGTACGTTCACTCCGTGCGTTCGTGCTAACGCACGGAGTGAACGTAAATTATAAGGATAAAAAAAATGAAAATACTTGTTTCGCACATAATATATGAAATTGGCGTTTTATGGAAAAAGCGAAACGATTGTTTTTAATTAAATCAAGAAATTATGTATTTAATCAATCAAACTGTCAAATTTTCCCAATCAACCTTGAACCTTAATGCTTTAATGATACAGTTGAAAATCTATTAAAGAAATTTGACAGATTGTAGTAGCTTGATCTGCTGGCGTCTGTACCATCGTTATGTTTGCACTTTCGCCATATTATATGGATGTTCATTGATTCCTTTGCTGAATAAATTGTGGGAACAAGAATCAATAAAATCTTTGAAGGTGGTTTTGACTGCCTCATCGAAATTGAATTTTTGCCTTGCAAGAAAGTGCTAATCTGTTGGAGGGTCCGGGGAGTGTGGTGGGTGTCGGAGACATTCCAATCAGCAATCGCAGCTCGTAGTAAGAATTCACAATTCGTTTACGTTTCCCGACCTTGTTTAGTGTGTCAAATAAGACCATTAATCTAATTCTCGAGTAACGTTTGTTGACTTACATGAATTAGCAAGGCAGTGTTAATTTTTCGGGTTTATGCGCTTGTGGCTTTCGAAGGTCATCTGACGAAGCAAAAATAATACTGTGTTTGTTATTATAAACAGTCATACTTATTATGAGTATGGCAAATACAACTTATCTAAATGTATTTTTTTGCATTAAGTATATGAAGGGCTTGCATTACGTGATTACGTAATTACGAACTCATTTTAAAGTATTTTCAATTCCGTACTTACGTAATTATTGGTATCATCGATCAATCAAAATAGTCAACCAATAAAAAAGCATTATACGTACGCACGGCTACACATCAACCTATACATAACCAGTATAAGCTGACTTCTGATTGTACGAAAAACCTGTACAATACGAGCTCAGCTTAAACTGGAAATGTATAGCTTGATGTGTAGCCGTGTGTACACATTTATAATGTGGCAACACTATACGATATAACTACATCGAAACTGTACAAACAGGGTGTTCCCGCAGTTTATTTTATCGTTTGTTAAATCTTGCAAAAAATAGTTCTAAGACGTACAGAATAGAGTTCAAATAATTATATCAACTTGGCGAGTCGGCAGTCCCTGACGAAAAGTCCCTACGACCACGGAGAAATTAGGGGAACTACTATGCTCTTCACTTGCATAGCTAAAAACATTTAAAAAAAAACTATTGAAAAAATAGGAACAAATAGAACAAAAAGGGTATAAACGTGAAACCCTATAAAAAGAAAAAAATAAGCTTGAAATTCTGACCCTACTTAAGTACAGACGCCAGCAGGTCAACCTACCCGAAACTGTCAGATTTTCCCGATCAACCTTGAACCTAATGCTTTAGCAATAAAGTCGAAAATCTATTAAAGAAATCTGACAGATTGTAGTAGCTTGATGTGCTGGCGTCTGTACCTATGCATGATATTTTTTTATTAAATCTTGTCCCGTCGGAAGACCGCTCTAATTATTAGCCTAACGTTCTGTTAAAGTTTAAAATAGTCCATTATTAGTAGAAATGTGCATTTACGACAGTGCTGGCGGCGGTCGCGAGTGAGCCTTTTCATCCGCCAGATATTTTTGTAATAAACTAAGTAGTTCCCTGGGTGACAAAACTTTAAATGCCTTGTCATTTATGAGATCACATTTTCAAGAAAAAAAGTTATATTCGGGACGAAAAAAAATGGTGTCATCAAGCTACTACAATCTGTCAAATTTATCTAATAGATTTTCAACTTTATCGCTAAAGCATGAAGGTTCAAGGTTGATTGGAAAAATTTGACAGTTTCGGGTAGCTTGACCTGCTGGCATCTGTACCATGATAAGTTCTTGAATAAATATTTTTTTGTTTAAATATTGTGTTTATTTTGATAATTCCTTGAATTTGAGTTAGGTAGTAAAAGATAATTCTAAAAATTGTAGATACTCTATAAACAATATTTACAAAAATTCATACCTAATCGATTAAAAACAAATATGAAAAATTACGGAATTAGAGAAAAAAGTTGTGTAATTAGTTACGTAATTGACATTTCCGTAATTTTGGAAGCCCTAATTATATGTGTAGGTATATTTAATATTTTAGTTTTAGACTTCACACATTCATATTTTTCTCTTCTTGTTCTCACACACTATTGTCTACATTTCTTTTTTACTTCTCCTTTCGCAGGTCTGCTGGAAGAAATTTCTTAAGAGATAAGCAGTACCTTTGTACTCATATAATAACTATGTCATATCCCTATGTATTTTACTGTGTAAACATAAATAAATAAATACAATAAAAAAGCCGCTTAAAAACGCGCCTATGCAAAAACGCTGAAAAAAAAAACTAAAAAACTGCCATGTGTCGTCGCCTTCCAACGCTACGTCTTCCGATACGTGGTCGTCACTCCAGAAGAGAAGAAGAGGAACACAAAACCGCACCCTAATTGCGTAACACACAATCAATCGTAATCAGAATCATTTTGAAGCAAATTGCTAATCCATTGCTTCATAAGTTCGAAAAATTTGTCTGCTCCACACGTAAATAACGCAATGAATGTTGTTGAACTGTCAAAATGAAACCGATTCCGAGTGATTGTGTGTTACGCAATTAGGGTGCCGGTCGAAGTGGAGGTGCTTGGGGGAGGCCTATGTCCAGCAGTGGACATCTTTCGGCTGAAATTATGATGATGATGATTCCGTTTAATATGTCGTACTGATTCAACAGAAGACGCTTTTGTTTTAGTATTTAAATTATAAAGATATCTGTTCTTTCTGCCCTACAGATTGCCGACGGCATAGAATTATATCGCTACAGAATGCCGTTAAACGTTTTCGATGACCCGTCTCATAACCCTGCAAACCTGTGCTACTGTGAGATTGACACCGCTACCTGCCCTCCGAGAGGAATCATCAACGTTACCGATTGTACTATGGGTGAGTTACCCTACCTTATAAACAGCTACAAAAATATTTTCACGCCGGCATGACATTGACAGAGGGGCTCTAGTAAACATTTGTTTTTTTTCGATTTTGGTCACGCGCCTAAAGATCCAACTTTTTGTAGGAAAGTATTTTAATCTGTGGCTTTTGTGTAGTACCGCCATCTGTAGTCGAGTAGCGGAACTAGTTTTGTTTAAAATGCGTTTGTATTAAATAAATTAAACCAGGCTCTGGGCAGTCAAGCTAGCCTACTTGACTCAATTTTAAATAAAATAATAATAAAAGTTAAAACAATTAACTCACGTATACAATACGGCCCCTCCAATTCCTGGGAGAGGTAGTGTTATTGAGCTTTTTCGATCTGGGAGTTCTCATCAGCAGCTCGGAGTCTGGTTTTGCGCCCGGTTGATGGCAATAGGCAATACGCTCGCCGCCTATTACATGGGACTTAATAATAATAATAGCAATGATTGTCGATGTTACCATTCCACATGACGGGAACCTCGTGAAAGCTGAGAAAGATAAACAAATCAAATATCTTGACTTAGCACACGAGGTTGTTGACATGTGGAATGTGAGCTCGACTGTCATAGTGCCGATTGTCGTATCGGCCAATGGCCTGATGGCCGAAAGCCTCGATCAACATCTATCGAGGCTCTCGTTAGGCGGTTGGATCAAGGGCCTGATTCAGAAGGCAGTACTCCTCGATACGGCTCGCATTGTGAGGAGGTTTCTGTGTGTGGATTTTTAAATGTTTTTTTTTTTATACTAATATTTAAAAATGTATTAAAATAAGAAAGATAAATAAATAAACGACATAATAATAAAAACTTTATTTCAGACTATAGGGTCCATAAGTATGTTAGTATTTTAGTGTTAGTAACAATGGTGCTTAAATAAGTAAGTTGGTATTGTTAGTTTTCACAAAAATATTTATTTATTTAGACCTATGACTGCCCCCACCCAGTGTCCTTGAAAGCGACAGTCCGGTCTATAACGCCATGGCAGTCCCAACAGCATCCTAAAAGCATTATTAAATTGAACAAGCAGGACGTTGTAGGCTCGGCGCGTGTATGATACCCACAGGCCACACGTGTAAAACGATTGACAGAACGCCTTAAAAAGGGTTATTTTGACGTCTGTAGTACGGTCAGCAACAAAAGTCGGTTAACACTTCAGTTATTTAAATATTAAATATTGAGCAAAATATTCTTAAAAAACATGTAGTAATAGAATCTTTAAGAATAATTAACTCTTTGCTATTACATGAAATAGTGAAAACCAATGTATCGCATCATTTTGTATCAATTTAGTTGATTTATAAAAGTAACAGAGTTAATTGACTTTTGTTGCTGACTGTACAACGAGCGAACCTGCGGGCAATCATATTGCTCCTCACAGACAACGCCCTGCGCTCCCTCTCTATTTCTAAGTCATCCCTTAGGTCGCTCGTGACAACGTGGCCAAGGTACCTAAAACTATCCACAATTCTAAGTGCGACACCGTTGAGACTTATGGGAGGAACACTGCGCGGCTGCTGCTTAGGTGCTTTAAATACAAGAATCTCACTCTTCTTCGAGTTGTATATTAAGCCATGCTCCTCCGCATAGGCCTCGCAGGTCGATAACAACTTCTTCAACCCCCCCATCGAGGGACTGAGAAGCACCATGTCGTCTGCATAGCTTATATTGTTGACACTCGTTCCGTCAATGTGGCAGCTAACATGTGTGCAGCTCAGTCGCTCGATGAGCCGGTTGATATAGAGGTCAAAAAGAAGAGGCGAGCTTAACCCCCCCCTGCCTGACTCCGCATTCCATTAAACATAACTGGCGAAATGTGGGTGTACAATACACTTCTGCCTAACCCTTCGATTTATTACAGGCGTGGTGTAATGTTAATGTGTATTAACTAATAATCTTAACGGTTTTTCTTTTCCAGGAGCTCCAGCACTTGTATCGTTCCCACACTTCTACCTGGCCGATCCTCGTCTTCGTGAAGATATTACTGGACTGAAGCCAAACGCAACGAAACACGACTCGTTCCTTGATTTGCATCCTACTTTGGGAATTGCTCTCAGTGGGAAATCTAGGTAAGAATGATTTATTAAGTCATGGGCTGTTAAACTCATGAAGAAAATACTCTCTCTCTCTCTTCGCCTTTTTCTTTAAAGAAGCTGTGGCGTTCATAATCTATCATTACTAATCTATACCAATAATAAACCTGAAGAGTTTGTTTGTTTGAACGCGCTAATCTCTGGAAGTATCAATCGCAATTGAAAAATATATCAATAAACATCACGTCGGCGGAGTTTCTCTAGCTCGACATTGGCGCCAATTCCCTGGTTCGCAAACTAAACTAAATTTAAGTTCAGTGCATCTTTTTCTTTCTATTTCATTAAGAAAAGAACAGAAGATAAGCATTAGTTTAGTCCTGTCAAATTAGTCAGCGCCTGACGGAAATTGATGTATTTAGTAGACAATTTTTTAATCACGTCTAAAATTATCTATGGAGTTTCTTAATTTGACAGGACTAAACTAATATATATCTTATACAGGCTGGCAGGGACATCGACGCGCAAACTGTAACCATGGATTCAGCACATGAGTTTAAACCCCATAGCGTCGAAATTATTCGCCGGTTATTAAAAAAAAATATTGCTGCTCAGCAATATTTTATTGCACTTTTCTATGACACAGAAGATTTTTTTTTATAACCGACGAAAAATTTCTACGCTATGGGTCTAAACTCATGTGCTGAATCCATAGTTACAGTTCGCGCGTCAATGTCCCTGCCACCCTGTATTATATCCTTTCCTTAGGGCTGATTTTTCAATCATCTGATAACTTTATTCGAGGAATAGTTTTGAAATTTTGACAGGTAAGTATTTCATACAAAAACTGTCAAACGTCAATTTTATTCCTCGAATAAAAAATTTCTGAAATTAAAAAAAAGAATCACTTAGATTAATTTGTGAACAAGGAAATCGGCGCCAATGTCTTATTGATTCATGAAATTGTATTGGATGTTGATCACTTGGTTCATACACTATAAATTTCTAATTTTTGTTTCAGCATTCAAATTAACATCCAAGTGAGGAAGACTGACATGTTCTCGTCAGTTAAATACCTTGATCAAGGACTAATTTTACCAGTAGCTTGGATAGAAATGGTGAGAACAAATAAATTAGCAATTAATTCAACTTAAATCCTACAAACAGAGTCTACACTACTCGTCGCTAGATGACGTTAGTAACTATAAAAAATCCCATTACTGAAGATAGATGGCGTGCATATCAATTCTGAAAATAGTGACATCTAGTGTTGAGTAGTATGAAATTAATGATTTTTTTTTCATTTTGCATGGTTTTATTCGAAGTGTTCATTTACTGACGCTACTCGACACTATACATATATCACTTTTCATTTATTTCGATCCCTTACAGAGAGTTAAAAAGTGATAGCTTGTCATAGGTGGCAGCACTGTTCAACAGCAGACGTTGGTCAGCAGCGACATCTGAAGAGTGCAAGTGGCAGTTTCTATCCCCATTAAATATGAATTACATTAACCTAAATTATTTATTTCTTTTCAGGGTGTAGAAGAGCTTCCTGAGGGCCTCCGGTCCCTCGTCTATCACGGCACCTACTCTACTGCAGCAGCTCAACTTGGCTTGACTGTGATCTGCGTGATAGCATTCATTGGATCCGGAATATGCTTGCTCTGCACTTTCGCCCGCAGAAAACAAAAGCCGTGTGCTACTTTGAAAGTTAAAATACCGCTGGAAACTGAACTAAAAAGTCAAACATCGTGAAACGATAGTTTTTTGTAGTTATGTGCTAACTTCATAGATTTGTCAATTTCAAATCCAAACCAAAGAATGCGAAATCCATTTTTATTATCAAGCTTTTCTCCAAAATGGTGAACTTCGCAGTTCTTCATTTTGTCTGACTTCTGAACCAGCTATGAATAGTCGTTTAATATTTTGTGTATAGGTATCAATGTTTTGCTGTACAGTTACGAGCAAAAGTATGTATACACTCGGCTTTATTTAAAAGCGATTTACTCCTTTATTTTTGAATGAAATTTTATGTTGTTACGAACATAGCATTTTCGAACCCATAGGTTTATGTAATGTGTCATATTTCAACATTGCGTTCGTTTTTTCACGAAAAAATCGCAATTGAAAGTTGCCAAGTGTTGACATATTGGTGCTCGTGACAGTACACAAATTTTATGAAAACTCAGGTAGGCTACATTCCACATTACAAGAAAAACTATGTTTATTGGAATTTCATCTCGAAATCCGAGTACCTATGTCAAACTAATTTTTAACCAAATGTCAACTTTTTTTACTATTACCTATTATTATAAAAAATAATGGAGTTTGATAATAAAGTTAAGATGATGTCAAAGACTGGCTGTGTCTTGTTTATTTTAATTTACACAATAATATACGCTATCTAGTTACAGTAGGTAAGTACCATTTCTTAACTTAGGTACCTACTTATCAGAAAAATATTGCTTTTTAATTCATATTCTTTTTTAATGTTAGATGTATTTGTTTCTTTCTTTACTCGATTCAATTTGTAAAGTTGTACACGTTTTTTTGTTTATAGAATAAACTTACTTAGCTATTTAATTAAGGGAACAAAACTGACCAATTTGACAGAAACACTTGTAATATAAAATAATACTACAATCAGAGAAATGTAGGATTCTTTAGCATTTCACAATTTAATTCCCCAACTGACAGTTCTGGATTTGATTATACGGACAATTAATTTACATATGTGTGCACACTAGAGACACCAGTCGACGAAAGAGGCAACTACTACCCTCGACGCGTGTCGGCGACTACCATCAACGCGTGTCGGCATCAGCCACACACAACTTGATAATCACCATAGATTATACAGTCTATTATTGGTAATAATCACTTTGCCAAACGATCCATTTCCTTGACTGTACATTGGCGCCGATTCCCTTGTTCACAAACTAAACTAAATTTAACTTCAGTGCATCTTTTTCTTTCTATTTCATTAAGAAAAGGACAGAAGATAAAATATTAGTTTACTCCTGTCAAATTAAGATACTCCATAGACAGATTAGACGTGATTAAAAACATGGCTGCTAAAAATACGTCAATTTACGTCAGGCGCTAACTAGTTTGACAGGACTAAACTAATATTTATCTTCTGTCCTTTTCTAAATTAAATAGAAAGAAAAAGATGCGTTGAACTTAAATTTAGTTTAGTTTTTGAACAAGGGAAACGGCGCCAATTGCCTACTTGTGTAGTGCATTTTTTTTAAACTTATAGTTTAGATACAAAATGTAAGAATGATTGTATAGAGATGCTGAATTTGTTCTAATCTAGTTTTTAAGCGGGAATAATGAATGTACAATTTTAAGTTTTTTTATGTGCTATTACAATGTTAAACTAAAGAAAAATAATTTAATATTAATGTTTAAGGACATGAATCTCTGATGAACACTAAAAACAAAATATTTGTAAATAAGATGCCATTTTAAAATAATAGTTGTGCTACTCCATACTAGATGTCGCTACTGCTTTTGAATTGGAAATGTAAAGAAAAAGCATTCAAAGATATAGACCACCAACAATTGAAAAGTAAAATTAAAATTGTCTAATAAAGTTTTTTTTAATAGTTATTATTTGTAGCAAGCGCCGGTTATCCCATTCGGACCAATTTGCAAATATACCCAAGCGATCTTGTGAACTTGCAAGCCCCGTATTTTTATGAACGTTTGCATTCTAATCTCAGTCGCAATCTGTCAAAAATTCCTCTAATTTTCATATTTTTTTAAAAAGTTTTTGACATTGATTGTCGGTGAGATGAGATTGCGACAACATACTTTTATGTTTTTTATTTGGTCGACTGGCTTTAGAAAGAGACTTTCACACGGGTATGAGTGACAGAGGCAACGCTCTACAAAGCTGAAGTTTTTAAGTTTACAGTGCAGCCGACGAGAGAACTAATTCTTGACAGCTGTCAGTGTTATACAAACACTATTAGCAACTAGACTAGATTTGTTGCACTGACAGATGTCAGGAACGCATTCTCTCGACGGTCGTTCTGTAGATGAAAATAGTCAATCAATACCAGTAATTTGTGAACAAATCCACAGGCGAGTGCTAGTATTGTAATTTAAATTATTTTTAATTAAATAGGAATTAAATATTTTTAATAATTATGATTGTTGTAGAGTGAAGAACATTATATTGTAAAAAGAAATTATAATATGGAGAAATACAATTTAATAATTTATTTTTAAATAGTTTTTTTTTTATTATTGAGCCTAATTGAGACTGCGGGGTAGTTGCGTAGCGCAATATCAGTAGCAATGGGTTTCATTTTGACAGTTCAACAACATTCATTGCGTATTTTTAGTTGACGTATTTTATATTGCGATTTTTAGTAGCCATGTTTTTAATCACGTCTAAACTGTCATTAGAGTATCTTAATTTGACAGGACTAAACTAATATTTATCTTCTGTCCTTTTATTAATGAAATAGAAAGAAAAAGATGCATAGAACTTAAGTTTAGTTTGTGAACAAGGGAATCGGCGCCATTGGCACTGATTCCCTTGTTCACAAACTAAACTAAATTTAAGTTCTGTGCATCTTTTTCTTTCTATTTAATTTAGAAAAGGACAGAAGATAAATATTAGTTTAGTCCTGTCAAACTAGTCAGCGCCTGACGTAAATTGACGTATTTTTAGTAGCCATGTTTTTAATCACGTCTAATCTGTCTATGGAGTATCTTAATTTGACAGGAGTAAACTAATATTTTATCTTCTGTCCTTTTCTTAATGAAATAGAAAGAAAAAGATGCACAGAACTCAAATTTAGTTCAGTTTGTGAACAAGGGAATCAGGGCCAATATCCTTCAAAATGATTCAGATTATGATTAATAGTGTGTTACGCAAACTGTGCGTTGACGTTGTAGTCCAGAAGGAAATCCTGTTCGCGTTAAAAAATCGCCCGTGCGCCGAGTTTATGTTTGTTAAATGTGCTTTACGCAGTTCTAAGTATTACATTAGTGTGTAGTATAGAGGATAGGTTTCTACAAAGTAAATCAAACAAGAGTATCCATTTTAGACGTATATTGTTTTAAAACTGAAGACATCTTTATCACTGGTCTTTACAATACCGCCGTATGTAAACATGACCGGTTTGAACATAGGCTCTCTGAACTTTCGCGCATGCTCTCTCTCACTCACACTCGCCTCATGTCACCATAATTGCCAAATGGTGACATTTGGTTCATTTAAAAAGTTATTGCGCAGCTGTGAATGATTATTTGACATATTATTATACTACGGTTTTTCAAGACTTTTAATTGCATAGATCTTGAAATGCTGATTCAGCGACTTGTCCTGTGAAGACAAAATAGTTAGGTTAATCAGGTGATTTTCGACAAAATGGTGAAAAAAAAAAGTAATAAAATATATTTTTCAGACTAAAATCAAAAGGGAACAACAGTTTTCATCAGGTATGTATCATTGCGAGCTAGGTGGATCATCATTATAAAATAAATCAATCGGTTGAGTTGGTTATTATCACTTTTCGTTTAATTTTTTTTTTTTTTCAAAAAAATCTGTCGAAAATGAATAAAATCACCGCCTCAATCAAATAGAGGCCTTTTTCGCACCACAAGTCACTAAATACATGGCACTAGACATATTTATATCATTCGGTCTGTTTAAAATGATTGACAGAAACAAATAGTTTAAAACAAGTATTCAATGATTTGTGTTGCAAACAGGCCTAGAAAAATAATATAACAAATACATAAAAAGATATGCTCACCTTTGACAAAGTTGCTTAAATTACTGGAACAATATATCACCATTGTATAGTCAGACAAAGAGAGGTATTCAGGCAGGTAACTTTTAACAATGTTCAATGTGCTGTGTAGTAGCCAAGTCTTTTACATAACTCTAGAAGCCTGATTTACACAGTGCGATTAAATTGCCTGTTTCAAACCATAATTTGAAGCGACAATTTACGAAGCGTTTATACATTGTTTAGGGGCAATGCAAGTAATTTGTTGCTTCAATTTATTTATTTTAGCATCTCCATCAAGATATACACTATATTTTTTTATTACAAAAAAAATACATCGGGTAAATGAGGCTAATTGAGAGTAAGCTTTTAAAAAAGTCGAATGCACTAAAAAAATTGGCAGTGTTGCAGAAAGATGAAGCCTGTATACCAACCTATTTTCTTGACAGTGAAGTAAACATAAATAAAACACATTCATCAATTTTTAACGTATATTAACTTAAACGCTCTCTTGAACGGGAGGTTCATAGCCTTCGGGACGCTCCGACTTGTCACCGGCTTCGCCCCTCTTGCCGCCACCACCCTCGCCGTGGAGCTCCATAAGCTTGGAAATCTCGAAACGCGGCCTCTTGAGAACCTTGACCTGGGATTAAATACTCTTTGATTAGTCTGTGCAGGTTGGGAGACAGGTGGTTGTGTGTGTTGGGGGATGTTTCAGATAAAAATCAAAAGGGAACAAGAGTTTTCATCAGGTGTGTATCATTGCGAGCTAGGTGGATCATCATTTTAATTGTTTTGTGGATTGGTTGGGTTGATAAGTATTTTTGTTAAAATAAAGCAAAGGAACCAAATGTTTCTTTCTTTTTCTTCGGTCAAATCTCTAGATCAACGCTTCATAAATAACTATTTTCCCATTTACACAGACTTATCAAACCCAACCAAATGCCGTGAAACGGGGTGCATAGATAGGCAGGGCTGATTCAAGACAAAACTTTGAGAAGGAATTCAACATTTAAAAAATTTAGTTAGTTACCTGTTTGGACTCGTAGTTTATTTACAATTCACTGGTCCTTATTGGTTAAAATACTGGTATTCAGCTGCATCCAGTTTGACTGGAAGCTGAGGCCAACTTAGTTGGAAAAAGGCTAGGCTGATGAAAGTCCTTATTGGCAAACATTTATTGACGTTGAGATCCCTTTCAAAATTCTGTCACTATTCACTCCTTCATCACCTATTTACCCCGTTTTCATAAATTTCAACAAAATTCTTACCTTCCTAATGCAGACATCTCTAAGTGGGTAGATGCCGTGGCACGCCTTCTCGATGTCCTTAGCGATGGAGTCCGGGATCAGCTTGTTGACCACCTCGCGGAGTTCAGAGCTGGTGACGTCACGAGTGATGATCTCGCACATCTTCTTGCGGATGGCACGGACCTGGTGGCGATAAGGTGGGTTAGTTAGAAAGATAGTATTTGGATTCTATTTCAGAATTATTGTCAACAGAAATAAAAAGTACTTATAGTAATAAAAACTCAAGTATACATCAAACTAAAGTATAATACATAATATTGTTGGATAGTTAAAATGAAAAAGATTTATTGGCAAAATATTTGGGCGGACCGCGCCGCAACGCAATGCATTGCAAAAATCCAACATCGCTCTCGTATGTTTTATTACCATCGTACAAAACGGCTTTTATGTTTTGCAAGGCGATGCGCTGCGTTACGTAATAATGCGCTATAATATGCGCTATGCATGCAGATAGGTACAAAATGTCGACAACGAGCGGAAACGCACGCACACAGAAACGGAAACACACGTCTACGCCATTCTTTTGATATACAACATGTACCATCAGAAAGGTGGGGTCAAATTTAGCGACGTAGTACAGTACAGATGATCAAACTGAACAACTTTCAACAAAAAATATCAACTGTCCCGTACCTACAAAACTTCAACACCCGAGGGACCAAAACAAAATAGGACAGCTGATTATTTTTTCGCGATTACGATCGTGGAGAGTTGTTCAGTTTTATGGTCCGTAGCTGAACCACACCCTTAAATTTGACCACAGCTTCCGATTCATGCTGTGGTGTGCGATCGCAGTACGTACATGCGCGTCTACATGTGCGTGCGCTTGTTTTAGCTAGGTGTATACTATAATACTATATTATACAATACATATTACTGTACATGTAAGTTAGGGGACAAATTTCATAGTAAAGCAAACACAAAAAGCCGTATTGTAGAACAAAATTGTTAGTAGGGTGTTTGTACCAAAACCACGAAAAGCCAACGGAACCCCGAGAGCCGCGTTCGTGGTGATGAACGTGAAGTTTTAATGTACGCAGCGGCGGGATGCAGTTATAAAGAGCAAGAATAATACCTAGGCCCTTTATAGTGCAGTCTGCGATAGGTACTAAAAGTAGAAACAATGGCGTAGATTTTCCAAACTAAACTAAATTTAAGTTCAATGTTTCCACAACAGGACGTCCATAGTACATTTGTTACATTTACACAAGCAAAAATGGCTCACGAAATAGTTCAAAAAGTGCTGCGGCAATATTTGCCAACATTGTTGACAATGTGTTGCATCCACACATTCACACATAGCTGGGAAAACATGGCCCATTTAAGAGTGCCTTAAATACGTGAAGAAATACCAAGGGTGGCCAGAATGGTGGTCACACATTGAAATGTAAGCTTTATTATGTGATATTGGCGCCGATTCCCTTGTTCACGAACTAAACTAAATTTAAGTTCAATGCATCTTTTTCTTTCTATTTCATTAAGAAAAAGACAGAAGATAAAATATTAGTTTACTCTTGTCAAATTAAGATACTCCATAGACAGATTAGACGTGATTAAAAACATCAATAATGCGGGTTTCTGGTAGTTTGTTATATCAAAGCGAATAGCGAGTAAACCACTGAATTCCAATTATAAAAGTATGCGGAGTTTACAACTCAGTCGCTGTATCGAGCTTCTAAAGTGTCTAAATCGCTTATAAAAATGCACAAAGATGCACCAAGACGTCTGCTAAGGTTCTAAGTGACAGAGGTTAATCACAAATGCTTAGCCAGCAAGAATAGCATGAACTTTTTTTTGCTACAGTGACATTCATTACTCCATAGAAATCTTCATGCAATCTGTCATTTTGTCAAGGTGCTATGAATGCAGGAAGAGTCTCTTATAGGCAAATGTTCAGCAGCTGGTTTCTGAATGCAAGGATTACCTACCTGGGTGTGCTGGGCATAGCAGGTCTTGCGCTGGCTGAGCGAGTCCTTGTTGGTGAATCCGATGCAGAACACACGGAGCAGGTAGCCATCCGTGGTCTTCACGTCAATGTTGGCCTCAACCAGGGTCTGCCATTTCTTGACCATCCATCTGTTGGGATATAATCGATTGTTAGGAGATGTTTTGATAACATGATGCCTGTATTCTAATTTCCGATGTTGGCAGAGATGTATTTTAAAAATAGTGAAATTTCTCAGATACAGTGTATATTGGTTGTTTCGACCCTGTTGTAATTAATTAAAACTATTACTTTTTGGTTTTATTGCCATTTGACGTTAATACTTACACATCTGCAAAGTTTCGTTAAATAATTAAAAATAAATAAATTACACCTAGAATTCGCGAGTCTTGCCAACTGGGCATAAATCTAGAAGACTACCAATGACAACTTTCAAATGGAAAAAAAACCCGATAACACTGCCAGTCTTGAAGCAATCTAAAGGATGGGTACCCAAATATGCTAGCTATGTATTTGCTTGTAACAACGACACAAGTTACCAGAGTATATGAAATACAGAGGCGTTTCAGTGCGGTAGCATATAATTTCTGCAGACAAAAACGATATGAAGACCAAATGGTATTCCTTCATATAGCTGGACTGCAATATACTAATTTTAAGTAAATTAACATTATTCATCAACTAGCAAAATGTAGGTCTAATTACACCACTGCCTAAGAATACAGAAGTAAAGTTGGTTGTCACAAAAAAAAAAAATTGTGTTGTAAGTTTTTTGTTAACTTATCTACAGATTGTACACCTGTACCTATTTTTTCTGTTCTGTTTTTCATTGTCTGTTTATATATGTGTGTACATAAATGGTAAAATAAATAAATATACAAATTCTGTCAGATATACAAATTACATACAAAAACAAATAACAAAATAACATACAAATTATGTTCCAAGTTCCATTAATTGTTTATCTATTAACCATTCATGCCATGCCACGTTTTTGTATGTTTATTTTGGACTGTTAAAAAGTGGTATTTTAGACGTGGCATGCCATCGGAAGCGCCGTCGTGAGCACGTTTTAATTTGACGTCCATAGGCATCCAAGGCGGTCAAATGTTTAACCAGACGTGGTAAAATAAGCGATCCTGGCAAACCCAAAGAAATATTTCATAACTGACATCTGGTAACTGACATTTTTCATGAAGATTTTTGTCTGAAATTGATAAATAATAATAATATCCCTGGACATTTCACATAGCGCCATCTAGTCCCAAGCTAAGCAACCTAATGCTTGTGTTAAATACAAATAAATAGTACAAACCTGAGCTTGTCAGTGGTGAGGTCCATACCATGGAAGTTGCAGAGCACATTGCGACCCTGAACATCTTCAGCGATAAGACGGAACTTGCGGAAAGACCTGATGAAAAAGTTTTTTGTTGAGTGTGACGATTTGTTTATTAATTTTGATAATCTGTGGGTTTCTGTTTATGGCTATAGTAAAATGTATTTATGGCTTTTGCATACTGTAATTGGGATAAATACCCTATATATACAAATAAAAGGGTTATAAGGTTATGTTCTGACAAACCCAATATTTGTAAAAAAAAAAAGTCTAGTTATTTTAGATTTTAATTTGGAATTTTCATGTGTTTAAGTAAAGTTTTTTTTTTGACTGGGAATTAAATCTTCTGCTGACAATGCATACTATAATTTAATAGAAAAGTGTCTAAGGAAATATAATAAAATAATATTTGTAGCAACGACACAAGGTACCAAAGTATATAAAATACAGAGGCGTTTCAGTGCGGCGGCATATACTTTCTGCAGACAAAAACGATATGAAGACCAAATGGTATTCCTTCATATAGCTGGACTGCAATAAACATTCATACTCACCCATTTTCTAAATGCCTTTAAAAAAAAAACTGATGTTTGGTTATTTGGCTCAACCATAGACAACAGCTCATAGCATGTGGGACTTAATTCAACCAATTACAGCAGCACTCTGACAGGATCAAAGACTTGGGTTTACAGCACAAATGACTGAATACCTTTATGGTTAAACAAATTTAAGACATTGTTCCTTTTCTGCCAATGGTTTGAAGATGACTTGAGATGGAATGATGTTTTAAATAAATTTTTGATGATAAATGCTAGGCCCGTATTACAGAACCTAACTCAAGACTCATTGCAAAAACTAATTTTAACCAATAAAATGGTTTTAAACTAATTTTAAGTAATGCTTCAGACTTGAACGATGTTGTGATACAGGTCGAAGTGATTTATGGAGCAGGCAGGCCTTATGGGCATTCAGAAATCAGGGACTTAACTTTTATAGTAAAACAATCAAGTACCTACCTTTCAGCGTCAGTGTCAGCTTGAAGATCGGCCAGCGATACTTCAAATACACGGCCCTTCAAACCTTCAGAGGCGATTTTGGTACCCTAAAAACCAAAATTAAACTTTTGTAGTAAAATATTAACTTACCTCTGTTCTGAGGGTGTGTTTGAAAAGATTTCAGAAGTAAATCAAAAGGGAACATAAGTTTTCATCAGATATTTATCATTGCGAGCTAGGTGGATCATCATTTTAGGTGTAAAATATTAGCATGCAGTGCAAACTTTTTGTAATAAAACCTCTGTTGTTTTTCCCTTTGTGGCTTCATTGTATAGTGAAGGTGTGTGAAGAATTTTTACACAAAAAATTTGCAGTGCATGTTTTACTGTTAAAAGTTCATGTTTCAGGTATCTCACTGCTTACAGGCTGGTATTAACTTTTACTGAACAAATTATGAGATACTATTGTGTAAATAACTAATAGATTCATCTAGCATTTTTAAGACACATTTAAATTTAAAAGTGCCACATGTTTCTTAGTAGAAATAATAACAATAGTTACTCCCTTTGTAAACAGAAAAAAGGAGTGGTTTTTCAGTGGCCTCATGGATTTTGTGCATTCATGGGTGTACATTGGCATGCAGGTAAAATTACCTGGTGTTTAGGTTATGTTCAATGGCAGTACTCTGAACTACTTGAAAAACACAATTGAACATGCCCATGTGGTATTTAATTCACATATTTCGCGAAGACAATAGCATGAAAATTCTCATTTTACCCCCCAAACGATCACAGAGTAGGATGCTGTATTTGCCGGTAGCAGCGAGGCCAAGACATGAACTTTTACAGCCTAGGTCAGAGGTTAGAAGAGTTCACATACCTGAGTACGGTTAACAAGGGTGGTTCCCACTTGTCTCTTGGTGAACATGGACGGTGCCTTGACATCGTACCAGTCTTTACGGGTGAAGGGATCGACACTGAAAATGTATAACAATTTAACATAACCCCAAAACTATAACCAAAAAACTCACCACACTATGTAAAGAAATATATGTTACTGCATGCCATTTTCTTTATATCACGAGAATTAACGATAGCAACACACTGGAACAAGCAAATCACTGATAAAACTAAGTTGCATTGAGAAAACATCTTGACACGAGACATGGTACTTCTATCCGAAAATATTCGCAACATCACATTTATCACAGGTTTAGTCTAAGGTTTAACCGAAAGATTATAACATTGTTTGATAGGTTTGAGGTTTATTGGAGACTTACATCTTCTTCTTAACACCCTTTTTACCGCCTTTCGAGAGGCCTTTATTTTTACCAACCGCCATGTTCAATAACTAACTTTAGAAAGACTTTATTTTGTTTATGGATGCGAGTCGACCTTGCACTGTCCATCGACAACATAGAGTAGCAGAAAGTTTTAGTGGATTATTCAGTATTCAGTTCTCCTTGAAAGCAGATAGTCGAGTTAGGAAAGTATATTATTCAACTAAGTTAAAAAAAAAAAAAAATATGGGTATTAAAATGAGAATATTTGTTAGTTTAAAGATCTAGAATTATTCCATTAAATTTATCAACAAAATAAATCTGGTCAAAAAAGTTCTGTTTTTATCCATTCTCGAAGATTCATAAAAGTGTTTTTAATTTATTTCAACTAAGTTTAAAAAAATAATAAATATGGGTATTAAAATGAGAATATTTGTTAGTTTAAAGATCTAGAATTATTCCATTAAATTTATCAACAAAATAAATCTGGTCAAAAAAGTTCTGTTTTTATCCATTCTCGAAGATTCTTAAAAGTTTTTTTAATTTATTTTATTGGGTACAAATAGACGACGGTGTCAGCCTTTTGGGAATTTTTCCTGTTGACAGCGATGAGCACAGAACACTAATACCCTAAGCCGGGGCGATGAATATGACAGTTCTGTGACAGCTCTATGATCGTTTCTTCTCGCTTTTTTATATACTTGCACATATTATTTTTTTTTTTTTATTGTATACCTACTTATTTGACTTATCTCACGACCCTGGAGTCCCGGACCTTTGGATGGCGTACGAGGGCCCGAAAAACCAACACGCAGAGGCCCGTTGAAAGCTTTCAATGAAATGAGACACCAACCGCCGATTATCCTTGTACGCATTCATAAGTGCACACAAGGACAACACCCGGTTGGTGTAGGACTATTGCAGGCTAAGGAAATAAATGTATGACTATGGATTAGACTGGTTACCTACAACTGTGGAAGGACTATGGCCCTTGCCTGACCAATGTTTTATACATACAATCTATATCTATATATATATATAAAAATGAAACCCGTTTTCCGTTGTCACGACATAACATGAAAACGGCTTGACCGATTTGGCAGATTTTTTTTTGTAGTTTTCTAATACTCTGTACAAGGTTCTTACGGAAAAAAATATAAAGAAAATCTCTCAGAAAGATTGAAAAATATACATTTAATTTTGCATATTTTAAAAAACGCGCGTAACGAATGTCAACGTCATTCAATTTAAAACAAAAAATCTGTGGTAATCTGTGAGTTGTGACACCACAACGATAACCGCGCTGACAAATGTCAATAGAAGTAGGGTAGGAGTAGGGTAGGGTAGGTTAGGAGTAGGGTAGAAGTAGGGTAGGAGTAGGGTAGGGGTAGGGTAGAAGTAGGGTAGGAGTAGGGTAGGGTAGGTTAGGAGTAGGGTAGAAGTAGGGTAGGAGTAGGGTAGGAGTAGTGTAGGAGTAGGGTAGAAGTAGGGTAGGAGTAGGGTAGGGTAGGTTAGGAGTAGGGTAGAAGTAGGGTAGGAGTAGGGTAGGGTAGAAGTAGGGTAGGAGTAGGGTAGGGTAGGTTAGGAGTAGGGTAGAAGTAGGGTAGGAGTAGGGTAGGGTAGAAGTAGGGTAGGAGTAGGGTAGGGCAGGTTAGGAGTAGGGTAGAAGTAGGGTAGGAGTAGGGTAGGGGTAGGGTAGAAGTAGGGTAGGGTAGGTTAGGAGTAGGGTAGAAGTAGAGTAGGGTAGGAGTAGGGTAGGGTAGGAGTAGGGTAGGAGTAGGGTAGTGGTAGGACACCACGCGAACGAAGTAGCACCGGGCAGCTAGAAATAATTTATATGGCAAAACAACGTTTGCAGGGTCAGCTAGTACACGGATAAAATGGCAGGAGGTGACTTGCACACTCAATAATGGGCCCTCGAAAACGGTAGCTAGCACATGGTGTCGTAGCGACAAGGGGGCAACATGTCCTGAGGTGCTTATGAGGAGTGGAGAGGAATTCCATGGCTACGCATGGCATGGTAAGTACGATCAAAATCCCTACCAGTCTCTTAATGAAATACTTTCTTTCTCCGAGCACGGTTGATCTTGCGTATTTCCACTCAAGCCGGCCAGTAAAGGCAAAAATGAAGTGAGAGCTCAGTTCCGCGGTGGGTTACCGCCCTAAAATGACTCATTGGCATTCACTCACTCATTCACGTCAATCATGACTGTCATGAGGCGCTGAATGAATGAATATAATAGTTGTCAATCCGATCCATTCATTCAATCAATCAACCGCGGCGGGCGCTAGAAAGCTGTTGTACCGCGATTATATTTATTTTGACAAAAAAGTGATATTTCGTGAAACCGCGTCACCTAAATCTTTTTAGTGACGCTTAAAATCGTCCAGAGTGTGAAGTTTAACTAGTGTTTTAGAAATAGCATTTGTAGAAGTGTTACAAACATGGGTGCTAAGGTTTCCAGAACAGATTTTGAGTGGGTTTACACGGAGGAGCCTCATGCAAGTCGCCGGAAAATAATCCTAGGTACGTTATTACGTCACGTATCATTTAAAGCAATCAATTGACCGTACTTACATGTTATAAATAACGGCTTACTAGATTTTGGCTGGAGCGAATTTGGTTGCTTTGGTCTAATTTGACGAAAAAAAAGAAAGGTCGTGATCTCTGCCACTAGTTTTTAGTTTCCGGTTGGCAACAGATTTCTTTAAATTTTGCGGCCCTAATTGTTGTTTGCCAGTAAAAAAAAATAGAAAACTATTGAGCCAGCCGGCAACCAACCGTACTGCATAGATGGTCACGAAATTCCGCCCTTTCCATTGTCAATAAGCCCAAAAAATCTTTATTGAACAATAATCTATTTCCCGTATATCTATCGACATAATTACAATACTTAGGTTGCATAAATGATGGTATACAAAACAAAGCTTAAAAAGTTTTTTTTTTTTTCAATTTATTTGGTCCCTGAACTTATGTAGAAAACATAAGACCCTGACATTGAATGATTATGAAACTATTCTTTTTTAAACTGTCTGTTGATTCAAATAAAACCTTGCTTGTATTTTATTACAGTTGAAAGAGACAACTGATGAAGTATTAAGTACCTCATTTGATTGAATTCAATTGAATTAAGTCTGAGACGACTATAACAAGTGTAGGATGAAAAATCCTACTAATATTATAAACGTGAAAGTTTGTATGGATGGATGGATGTTTGTTACTCTTTCACGGCAAAACTACTGAACGGATTTGGATAAAATTTGGCACAGAGATAATTTATAACCAGGGTTAACAAATAGAATACTTTTTATCCTGATATTCCCACGGGATCGAAACTTATGCGGGTGAAACCACGGGGCGCAGCTAGTGCAAAAATAAAATTAAAACATGATCCATATTTCGCTATTCATCGTTGCCTGCAGCCTTTTCCCATCAAGAAAGAATTTAGGTTGTCACACCAGCATTTCTTAGACCTAAATAAACATTGTTCACGGAATATCTACTTGAATTCAACCTAATATCATCATCTGCCTAGCCTTTTCCCAGCTATGTTGGGGTTGGCTTCCAGTCTAACCGGATGCAGCTGAATAGCAGTATTTTATATGGAGCGACTGCCTATCTGACATCCACAACCCAGTTACTGGGTAATACCCCTTGGTTAACTGGGTGTCAGACTTTCGGAATTTAACGAACAAATCTAAATGGTTTCATAAAAACTGTCCATTCTTTAATGATTCACGAGATATAATTAATAATTAGGTTTTGCACTTATTATCAATGTTATTATGACATGTCTTGACAGATAATGTTTTTTTTAATCATTAATAACTGTATTTTCTGTGGATATGCAATTAATGATGATGAATGATAATTTAATATGTCAATGTTCAGTGTTTATAAAAATAGAGAGCCATGATTGATTCACACAACAATTTGTTGTACCTGCACCATGCAATTAATAATGCATACTTTGTAAGTCTTTTGAATTCTGTCATTGAAGCCAACAAAACTTATTTATTTGATTTTATTGTTAATTTTATCACTTTAATTACCTAGTAAATCCATTAGGCAAACCATGTAGTGCTGTGTTATTTGCTTATTAATCATCCCACGGGAACATGCTACCTGGATAAAAAGTATGTCCATCCCCAGGATGCCATCTATCTCTTTGCCAAATCAGAAGTTCAGTGGTTTAGGTGTGAAAATGTAACATACAGTTTCAAGTTCAAATCCTCCCCTTAAAAATCGAATTACCCCTTTTTGCCCCGTCAGGGGTCAATTTTCGAAATAATTTTCGAGTTAATCAAGCCACGTATTTTAATCCTCCCCTGTAAAATTAACTACCCCTTTTCAATTTTCAACCCGTTAGGTGTAGATTTTCGAAAAACCAATGAATGAATGTATAAATTACTAGCAAACACTGTAGCTCATATAGAGTTATGATAAAAAAATACATAATGAGTATTTCATGCTAAATATAAAATTTATACGTCATTTTTCAGAATTATAGATTACATCATTACAGGGTTTGTTGCCTGTTGAATCATTTCTTCAATGACTGAGTTAACTTTTTAAGGAAATATTTGATACTAGCTGTTGCCAGCGACTTTGTCTGCGATCCAGGATGAAAAGGAAGCCTATGTCCTTAACCAGGTCATGGTCTATCTTTGTACTCAATACCATCCAAATCCGTTCAGTGGTTTTAGCATGAAAGCGTAAAGCCAGGGATACAGTAGGGGACAAATGTCCCACGACATCTGTCGACGACATATCAAGCGAAGCCGGCGATTTCGCTTGATATGTATATCTGGCGACATCGCGCGACTTATGTCCGTAGCGACGTCAGGCGAAGTCGTGCGACTTCGCGAAACTTCGCCTGACATATCTGGCAACATCGCGCCACACTCCGACGTCGTTGGCGACACATATCGCGCCATGTTGCCAGACATGTCGAGCGAAGCCTGGGAACGCCGCGCCACTTCACTCGACGTCGTCGGCGACATGTATCGCGCGATGTTGCCAGACATGTCGAGCGAAGTCTGGCAACGTCGCGCCACTTCACTCGACGTCGTCAGCGACACGTGTCGCAGGACATTTGTCCCCTAGTATACACTAGGGGCTGGCTTTACAAACAAACTCACTTTCGCATTTATCCAACAGCAACCTTATTGGAATGAGAATAAAGATCACTGGGATTTGTACAGTAATGCAAAATCAGGGGTAATATTAGTTAGGACCCTGTTAGGATTAGGAGTTATAGATCAGCTCCTCAACTCATAGCTATGTCCTAGTGATAACAAACTTCAAAATCACATAACTTACAGCTAATCTATCGCTAATCGCACCTAACATGAGACATGAAAGCAGTAGTGAGAGTGACCCAATGATAACGGCTCCAACCTACGAGTCGTAGGTCGTGGGTTCGAACCCAGGCAGAGGTTTACTTTGTGTAAATTATTTAATCACTACTGCTCTCAAAAGCGGTGAAGGAAAACATCGCGAGAGAACCGGCATATCTTAGAAGCAAAAATTCGAAGACATGTAGAAACCGTACTGGGCCCGCGTGGTAAATTATAGCCCACTCCCTCTCGAAGAGACGAAGCCTGTGTCCCAGCAGTGGGAACATTATAGGCTGATAATGTAACATGTCGCCTGTATTTCGCGAAGTGGTAGTCAGTACAGTATACTCATATTTCGTCAGTTCTTTGCTTAGCACGTCCAGCGACTTCCCACCTTCACTAGGTCATCAGCCCGCCTTGTGGGATCCGCCACTTCAGAACCTTTCGACCCCAGTTCTGTAAAAGTTCCAGTAAAACAATTGCCAGAACTGCTACTGAGAATTTTCTGTCGGAAAACCCCAAATTCATTTTCCTAACTCAGGGATCGAACCGCATCGCCACTTGCGAACTACGTATCATACTGACGTCATGCACAATCTGGCATAGCGCAAGCAGAGTTTACCGCACAACTAACATAATACAATAATAATGCCTACGCACTCCACAACTTTCCTCGACAAATCCAGGGGGCGTCAAATTAGTCAGCGCCTGACGTAAATTGATGTATTTTTAGTACGAATCACGTCTAAATAATTGTCTATGGAGTATCATAATTTGGCAGGACTAAACTAATATTTATCTTCTGTCCTTTTGTTAATGAAATAGAAAGATTTAGTTAGTGAACAAGGGAATCGACGCCATTCTGATCTTGTTCTCGGAACTGTAAACTAATTATCTATAAGTCTTCATTTATTTTCGTTGCTTATACATATACAGGATAATTTTTTATTCAGTGCGTAAATTTTCACAGGGTGTTCTACCCATGAATATGAACAACTTTCACTATGGGACCATCTCTGAAATCACAAAAAAAAAATCAGCTGTTTCTTATAAAAGTTCAATACCTACTCGACCAAAATGTATGAATCTGCTGATTTTTTTTTCGTGATTTCAGAGATGGTCCCATAGTGAATGTTGTTCATATTCATGGGTAGAACACCCTGTAAAAATTTACGCACTGAATAAAAAATTATCCTGTATTTAGTATGTATGTATCTATTATTAAGGATATGTATCTGTGTATCTATTTCATTATATTATTGCACCAACGACAACCCGGGTTGCCAGGAAGAGATCACAGAAAGCGATAAGGCCGCCCATTGTGTATTTTTAGTGTTCGATCATTTCTTTTTTTGTTATGTATTTTTGTGGTGTACAATAAAGTAATATAAATAAATACAACGTCCCGAGTTCAAATCACGGGCAGTAGTTCACCCTGACGCGACACCCGTCTATTCGGAGTATCTCCCTTTTCTATGGAGAATGAGTGAACGTTACCTTTATACTATGGTTACAGGTTAAATTCATACCTCTATACCTACGCTTATCGCTTGATTAGCAGTCGCGCTTGCGACCACAGAGTATCGGTAAACCAATGCTTATCGTCAATCGTCCAGCAGTAAAACCGGTAATCATGAAACTATTTATAGAAACTGGTCTGGTTACTAACGGGCGGAATGTCAGAAATGTGCTTTAGGCAAATATTAAAAAATCATAATTATTATGCAATTAAGCCGTCATATTATGCTGTTTGTGTATGTGAGTTTAAATGTTTGTAAACGCAACCACGATACAGGAGTAATTCCTAGTGGGGCAGTTAAAAAAAAAAGTAAAAAAATAATAATAATAAGAGGGGCTCGTGGCCAAATGATAACAGCCACACGGGTCCACCGAAGGTTAAGGCTACGCTTGCCGCGGTCGATTTGTGGATGGGTGATCAGATCATCCATGAGATTGTGACGATGACGATGAGATTTGTGACGACACGGTTGGGCGATTGACTGCTGCGCAGCGTGTCGCGGGTTCGATTTCCGCACGGATGAAATATTTGTATGACCTACAAGTAGTTGTTCCGGGTCTGGCCGTTTGTGTATGTGAGTTTAAATGTTTGTAAACGCACCCACGATACAGGAGAAATTCCTAGTGTGGGGCAACGTTTTTTTTTTTTTTTTTAAATCGTTTTCATTCGTAATTCTTTGACTTTCGTTACGGGTAGTCAGATGAGTTTTGGCAACCAATCTTACCAAGGTGTATCGTGATACCCAGTAACTGTCCAGTCAGATAGGCAATCGCTCCATGTAAAATACTTGTATTCAGCTGCATCCGATTAGACTGGAAGCCGACCACAACATGGTTGAGAAAAAGCTAGACAGATTTATTTTTTGAATATTAAACAATAATAATAATTTTCATTGTTAAATATTTAATTGGATGGCAAACAAACCAACAGCGCTCTGGATAGTATGTCATCACCACTGCCTATACAAAATACAAAATCAGTTTATAACGTTCCCACTACTGGGACACAGACGTCCACTCTGTGAGAGGAAGTGGGCCGTAAACCACCACGCGGGCCTGGTGAGGATTAGTAGATGTCATAAGGCTTCGAACTTTTGGTCATGCCAGTTTCCGCATAAAACCGTCACCTATGGACATTTGCAATAGGGTTAGTGTGCCTGAGTAAAAAAATGATTATTATATTTAGTCCGTCAGTTAGATTATAATCGAAAAATAATGGACACGTTTTTTTTCTTTGGTCAATCAAACAAAAAATCACAAAGATAAAGCGCGTCAAAATTTGGGAGTAGGGGGTCGTGACGTCACGCCTTGCTAAAAACTGTAGCAAGGCGTGACGTCACGCGGAACTTTAACGGGCGATATCTTCATCATTTTTTATATAATTGACAAAAGAAAAAATACGGGTCCAATATTTTTTGATAATCTAACTGACGGACTAATTAGATTTTTTTTGGCATCTAGCCTATACTAGAGGCTTCGCAGATGCCATCGCAGACACAAAACTGGAATGTCTTATGTTCCTGTAATTACAGTTTATACCAGCACCCAAACATTGATTTAGTTTGTGTGAGTAAATTCTTAAGAAATCTCAAGTTTTGACTCACAGTTAATATCTTGTTTACTTTTAAAGATAAAGTGAGAAATAGTGACCGTAGAGATAGCATTGGGCTAGGTTATACTGCTAGCGTTGTGTTTGTGAGTCACCGAATTTGTAACGAGGACAGTATGAATAAACTATAATTATGGTATAATGTTGATAGATGGAGAGGGCTCGAAGGACCCAGGGGCTCGTGGCTAAATAATAACAGCTCCACGGGTCGATCTTCAAGGTTAAGCAACGCTTGCCAAGGTCGGTCCGTGGATGGGTGATCTTCCATAACGTACGGAGATCCCTCCGTGCCTTTGGTCTCGGCTGCCATTCGTAGATCTTTGACAGTCGTTGTGGGTAGACTGAAAGTCTGACTACTAGTCTTGCTTAGCGGTATCCTGTTACCCAGTAACTGGGTTGTGGAGGTCCGATAGGCAGTCGCTCCATATAAAGTACTGGTATTCACTCCCAAAATAGTTGGGAAAAAGCTAGGCATATTAATTGCAAAGTAAAGACCTCTTCTAGTACCGAGAGTCCATGTGGACCGCCTGCTTGTTTGACATCGCACTTTTTAGGGTTCCGTACCTCGAAAGGAAAAAACGGAACCCTTATAGGATCACTTTGTTGTCCGTCCGTCTGTCTGTCTGTCAAGACCCTTTTTCTCAGGAACCCTTGGAGTTATCAAGCTGGAATTTATATCAAATACTCAGGTCTACTGACCCTTGGAGCTGTGAAAAATCAAACTTCTAAGCCAACGCAATCATAAGATACAGCCGTTTATGCCGCAAATTTCCGCAAATTTTCGACACTCGCAAGGGAATCAAAACCTACAGGGTACTTCCCATGAACTCAGAATCTTGAAATTTGATACGAAGCAACGTCTTATAGCACAGATAAAGGAAAAATTGCGAAAACCGTTTTGTAGTTACATACCTACAAATTCGTACGGAACCCTCTATGCGCGAGTCCGACTCGCACTTGACCGGTTTTTTTTTTCATTTGACAAATGAGCCGATGTCGACTATTCTGCCAGCGTCATTAGTGACGGCAACCCAACAAGCCATCGCACTGATAACCAATTATTTACAAACATCCCCACTGTCAGTTTTACCACCACATCGCGCTTCAAATGTTTTAATTAACAATTGTCCGCTAACTGCGTCTAATAGTCTCTTATAAACTCGTAACAGGTACCAACCTAATTAGTACCTCCTTATTGTTACGAGCTTCGGGTTCGTGACAATTAAAAATGCCGATAAAAATTACCAAAAGTTACACTTTAATTAATCAACACTAACAACAATTCAAAACACACTAATTATAAACACAATCGCTATTTAGTCGCACTTGAAGATCGCTTTCGATGTATTCACTCGTGTCGCAAAACCAAGTCTGATTGCTCGCGGCTATTCCCGGCCTTATATAGTGCCGCAGATAGTTCCAGAACCTTCTATTGTGGAACCGTCTAGAATGTTCGAGTACATACCGGCCCCGACTGACCAGATGTCGATAGTTCTAGTTAGTTCTAGCTTCGACATATCTACTCGTCAATAGATGGCGCTGACGGATGGCGTGACTATTAGTTCTACTATTCCATAATAGATGGCGCCAGTTAGTTCTGCCAATCCACAATAGATGGCGACAGTGGTAACTAATGTCACCATGTATCAGGATTGATTGCGGCGCGTAACACTGCCCCCTCCTAAGACATGCTCGTCCCGAGCATTATCGGCGCCAGTCGATCCACATGGACGATCTTAGGAGTACCTCTTGCACCTCTACTACGAGTCTGAGGTCCCTTTACAGCTGCACAACTTGTACATTTGCGACACCAGTCCTTGACATCGTCCCGACAGTGGATCCAGTAAAACCGTTCTCGTATCTTCAGAAGAGTCCGTTTTACTCCCAGATGACCTCCTGAACAACCATTATGGTACAGCTGTAGCACCTCCGGTACTTGAGCTTTAGGGACAACCATTTGCAAATGACAGCTGTCTCCCCGAGCATTTTCCCATTTACGGCACAGGACTCCATCTTGAATCACCAAGCTGTCCCATTGGGCCCAATAGCTTTTTGTGATCGAACTCATCGCTGAGACGTCGCTCCACCTGGGCTTAGGAGCTCTGGCCTTCATCCACTTCAGAATCGGCTTGATGTCCGAATCTTCCTGCTGTGCACGTTGTATGCCTTCCTTCCACTCGTTGCTGAGGTCTGTCTTGAGCATCCTCACAGGTACAACTTCTTTACTCTCTTGCCTAGTCTTCAAGGCGGCCGTCTCATCCTTCCGCTGGTTGACATAAGTACGGTCCTGTTCGGACCGCGCATGCGCTTCGCGTCGCACTCGCTCCAACTTTTTCTGTTCCATGTCAACCGCGCGTTTCAATTCTTCTAAACGTTCTAGAAGGGCTTGCTGTTCCTGGTGAGCCATAAGCAACGCCTTCTGTTGGTGCTGGGCGGTGCTGTTAGCTGCACTGCCCTCTGGAGATCGACCTTCATCTCTTTCTGCAGTTCGCTTGGGGCAACTGGATCGAAGGTGGCCCCTTTCCCCACAGCCGTAGCACCTAGGGCTGTATCCTTTACTGCGGTCGCGAACTGTAGCCGCTGCAACCTCCCTGACGCGATGGGAACGATGATCCTGTCGCACGGCTTCAACCTCCAGTGCATGAGCCAAGGCGTCCTTAAGCGTCCCGTGGTGCCCGAGCCTCACAGCAGCTCTAACTTCAAGGTCGCGGATGCCGTCGATGAATGCCTGCACCAGGTTCCCATCAATAAGCGCAGGCACGGACTGGTAAGCTTTACGCACCAGCTTCTCCACTTCAAGGGCCCACTGCTGCAGGTTTTCATTACTGCGTTGCACGCGATCCTTGAGCTGCGCACGAAACACGTGTTCCAGGTGAGCGTCGCCATACCGAGCCTCCAATGCCTCAAGGAGCTGCTCGTAAGTCACTTCCTTTCCGAGAGCTTCCAGAACGGTTAGGGCCTGGTCGCGCAGGCCTAGGGTGAGGGCAGTCATGGCCTGACTTTTATTCCAAGCGTTCGCCTTCATGACAGCTTCAAACTGGATTTTGTAGGCCGACCAGGAAGAAGTTCCGTCGAACGGTGGCACTTTGAATCCACGTAGCGAAGGTGTTGTAGCTACGGGAGCTGCGATTCCATCCCCAAGTTTAAGGTAATCCAGCGTTTTCTTTACGTCAGCCATCACGGTTTTCTTCACGTCAGCCACCACGTTGTCAACCCGATCATTCACTTGGTCGATCCGGATTTCAGCTTCCGTCAGGCGGTTGTCACATTGAGCAACCTTATCCTTCATCTCCTTCATGTCGTTCCCGAAGGTAGCGTGAAGGTCCTTCATAAGGAGCATCTGCTCTTCCTGGCGGCGCGCTTGCTCCTCCTGGCGGCGCGCTTGCTCCTCCTTATCGTGTTGTAGCTGTTCTTCCAACCGACGAGCCTGTTCCTCCTGTCGGCGAGCCTGTTCCTCCTGTCGGCGGGCCTGTTCCTCCTGTCGGCGGGACTGCTCCTGCAGCATCATCATCAGAGCAGCAAAGTCTGGTGCTGATGATGCTGGAGCTGCTGCGGACGGGTCGGCCTCCGTGGTTGGTAGCTGGCCCTCCGACCTCTGCGGCGCAGCTCCACCAAAACGCCTCTGGTCCGTCTCCTGTTGGCGTTGACTCCGGGTACGGATACCCTCCGTGTCGTCTTTAGGTGAAATCGGCATGATTTTAATCCTTGCTTCTGACACCAATTGTTACGAGCTTCGGGTTCGTGACAATTAAAAATGCCGATAAAAATTACCAAAAGTTACACTTTAATTAATCAACACTAACAACAATTCAAAACACACTAATTATAAACACAATCGCTATTTAGTCGCACTTGAAGATCGCTTTCGATGTATTCACTCGTGTCGCAAAACCAAGTCTGATTGCTCGCGGCTATTCCCGGCCTTATATAGTGCCGCAGATAGTTCCAGAACCTTCTATTGTGGAACCGTCTAGAATGTTCGAGTACATACCGGCCCCGACTGACCAGATGTCGATAGTTCTAGTTAGTTCTAGCTTCGACATATCTACTCGTCAATAGATGGCGCTGACGGATGGCGTGACTATTAGTTCTACTATTCCATAATAGATGGCGCCAGTTAGTTCTGCCAATCCACAATAGATGGCGACAGTGGTAACTAATGTCACCATGTATCAGGATTGATTGCGGCGCGTAACATTATTAATGTCTACGAGTAATGTACAGACGCCAGCAGGTCAAGCTACCCGAAACGAACAAATTTTCCCAATCAACCTTGAACCTAATGCTTTAGCGATAAAGTTGAAAATCTACTAAACAAAGACAGATTGTAGTAGCTTGATGTGCTGGCGTCTGTACAGTGCCCGGGCGATAATAATGACACATTGAGCTTTAGAATGAGATTGTCACACAGGTATGAAAGAACACGATCTTTCCGTGTCGTCATTGTTGCATAATATGTAAAATTTTAAATTACATAAATTAATTTATCATCATTTGCCTAGCCTTTACCCAGCTGAATACCAATATGTACTTTACATGGAGCGACTGCCTCTCTGACCTCCACAACCCAGTTACTGGGTAATTACGATACTTGGTAAGACTGGTTGTCGGAATTTCGGGCTTCTGACTACCCGTAACGACTGTCAAAGATCCACGAATGACAGCTGGAACCAACGGCTTAACGTGCTTTCCGAGGCACAGAGAGGTTTTGGTTTGTAAAGATGGTGCCATCCACAGCCAACCGCGGCAAGCGTAGCTTAACCTGATCGATCGACCTGTGCAGCTGTAATTATTTAGTCACGGCCCCTCTACGTTTTAATCTATATCTAAACTAGTAATAAACTGAAGAGTTTATTGTCTGTTTGTTTGTTTGTTTGAACGAGCTGTCTGCACGGGCGGCTCTCGAAGGCAGGATAGTGTTCAGACAGCCACGTAGCGTGCACGTGCAAAGTCGTCAGTGCCAGACGCTCGCACTAACGGCTTTGATGCGCAGTGCAAACATTGCCGAGGCGCTACAGAAGCGCGGCAGATGCAACAATTTCCTAAATGCGTTATTGTATTGGATACGCAGAGCATTGTAAGCCTTCTGGGTATATGTGAACCACAGAGCTCCCGACTACAGTGCCTTGCAGTATGCCTTTTTTTTTTTTTCTGAGTCGTATTAATTAAAAAAAAAAAATACTAAGCGACTAGACGCTAAGGGTCCGAACCCCACAGGGGTGCCTGTGTGGTTCGGACCTCGGGTTAGGGCGTCGCTGGGAGAGGGCAGCAAGGGACAGGCTGGATCGAAATTATTTAAGCACGAATTTAAAACTACAGGCTTAGTGGCGCGGGCTTACTCGAGTAAAGGTCGGGGAGGTCATGGTATGGGGCCTCGCGATGGGCCTCCATGGCGAGGACGGAAGGACGGCCGGCTGTCGGGACTTATACTTTTTGAGAGTACTGGGGCTGCAGTCTCGACATTCATAGCGATCGCTTTACGACGGAATTCGGTCGCAAAGTCCTGTCACTCCATACATTACACCTGTCAATCCGGGACTTTGCGACCGAATTCGGTCGTAAAGCGATCGCTATGAATGTCGAGACTGCTGGGGCTGGTGGCCTTACTACATTACTACTGTCCTATAGGAGGGTCGTGGTATCATCGGGGATGGTAAGGGTATGCCTCGGTCGGTTCGGTTTTTCCTACGTGTGCGTTATTGCGTAATACGTTCTGTCGTCGCGAACAAATTGACCGTCGTCTGCTCAGCGCTTTACGGCCCACTTCTTCTCACAGAAAGGAGGCCTGAGGCGTCGTCCTATTTGGCTAACTATCGTATAAGTTATCGATGCGATTTCGTCGCACGACGAGATTAAACACACATTTCTTTAGTGTGTCCTAATTGAAGTTTGCAAATCAACGCGCCTCCACAGAAAGAAAGAAAGAAAATGTATTTGGTTTGTAAAGAAAGAAAATGGTTTGGTTGGGTACAACAAACTGGAGACAAGAAGGGACCTAGCTTTTACCACGTATATTTTTAAGCTGTTGCGCGGTAAAATGTTTAATGCTGGTGTTTTGAAGGAGATATGTCTGAATGTGCCTAATAAGTACGCATTACGACGCCGACGTCCACGGTTGTTAGCAGTGCCACGCGCGCGAACGCGAACCAACCTGCTCAGTAAAGCGCCCCTGACGCGAGCCTTGCATACACTGAATGACACTGCTGATAGGATAGATTTATTTAATTGCTCTCTGAATGAATTCACAAAGGTAACATTGTTTGTATTATGTTATGCTAATATATAACTAGTAGCTTTAATTGTAATTTAGAATGTAACTAAAGACCACGCTACCGCATTAGGATTATTGCCTGTAATGATAGTTGTGTTTGTTATAAATAAATAAAAATAAAAAAAAATTATTGCGACTCGTAAAGGGAGATCATAAACTAAACTAAACACGGTTAAAAAAAAAAAAAACAAATTATAATATACGGGGGAAGTATAACTGAGGTTTTGTAACTGGGTCCTGTTGGCACCCTTTGGGTACATAACCCTAACAATTATCAGCTTGTAATCTTATTTATTCCCAGAGTTATTATTACTGTAACTAATCAATCGATCGATCGTTAATCCGATCTAGAGTATTCTAAAGGAAAATAGGTTTTTAATGTCATAATCTACTTTGTTAAACATCTGTCTACACGTAAATTGTCTAATCTTAATTACAGTTATCATTATCTATAGGCTTCAATGAGTTTGATAAGAGATCATTTCGGCATATTAATTTCCATTTAAAATGATTACAACTATTATTTATATTTTATTAACCGACTTCTAAAAGAGGAGGAGGTTCTCAATTCGGATGTTTGTATTTTTCTTTTTTTTATGTTTGTTCGCGCATAACTCTGTCGCTTGCCAACCGATTTGCAAAATTTTTGTTGAAAAGGGGCTTCCCAAATCGTCCCATAGAAATTTCATCAAAAACGGTTCAGTAGTTTGGTTTTTAAACCAAAATTACTGTTAAAAATTACAACTTAAAAGTGAAAAAAAAACAACAGACTTGGAGGAAAACATAGTGAGGAAACCGGCATGTCTTAGAACCAAAAAATTTAAGACATGTGACATCTACCAACCCGCACAGGGCGTGCGTGGTAGATTATGGCCCACTCCCTCTCACAGAGAGGAGGCCTGTTTCCCAGCAATGGGAACATTATAGGCTAAGTATGTATGTAGTCGTTGAGGGTCGTCTGAAGCCCGTAAGTCTGACAACCAGTCTTACCAAAGGGTTTAGTATTACCTAGTAACTGGGTTGTGGAGGTCAGATATGCCTATCTGACGTCGCTCCATGTAAAATACTGGTATTCAGCTGAACCCGGTTAGACTGGAAGCCGACCCCAACTTAATTGAGAAAAAGCTAGTTAGATGATGACACTAAGTAAAGCGTTTGCCTGGGTTCGAATTCGAACCTACGACCTACAGACTACAAATAGGGTGATGGTTTTATTACCACTGCAGTACGGTCTATATTTTATTGAGAAAAAAGACAGTGAGAGTGTTTATGATGACAATCATAATCGAATATTTTGCTTACCTTATCAGGTTCAGTTGATGTATTATTGATGTTTGAATAAAATGAATCATTCATTCACACCTGCCGATACCGACTACAATATATATCAATGACTACGATAATAAACAGTCGTTTGTTTTCCTGTATGAGTGTTTCAGTCATTGCTGAAAATGATGACCATAGGTAATAAGAAGTGATAGGAATAGGTAGTGCCTATTTGCCTAAACTTCGAAGAACAGAGACAAGAAACGGAGACTTCCTTAGGACTAAATTTTTTCCAGGATATC
This sequence comes from Apamea anceps, assembly GCA_951799955.1. Taxonomy (NCBI): domain Eukaryota; kingdom Metazoa; phylum Arthropoda; class Insecta; order Lepidoptera; family Noctuidae; genus Apamea; species Apamea anceps. The sequence goes on from OX637528.1 coordinate 3,717,999, forward strand.
TGTCCAGAAATTCGGGACAACACTTTTAATAATAATAATTCATTTATTTCAGATAATAATAATCCATACAATACATTAAATTATATTAAAATCAATTGGTACGTAGACCACAGACACTGAAATAGAATTAAAATCAATTTAAACAATACTAATATTACATTAAATTAAATAATTTACAGTAAAATCAAAATCAAAAATTGTGTTAGTATATATATGTACTAGCTGACCCGCGCCCACTTCGTTGGGCGGTAAACATTTTAACTTGTGATGAAATAATGAGTGTGGTTCGGTTAGTATTGAGTGCTATCGTGCTCTGACTGTAACTGCCCGCTGTCTTTCTGTTGCTAGGCGTTGCGCATGCTCAGCGCTAGATTCCCGAGCATACGGGCTTGCGATGTTCTCACTCTTTGGTTAGCGAGCCGCTGCGAGCGCTCAGCGCTAGTCTCCCTATCCCTTGTTGCTGAGACATGCTGCCTTAAATCATTGAGACGCTGCGCACGGTTAGCGCTAGATTCCCGAGCACGGGCCTGCGATGTTCTCGCGCTTTGGCGTGCGAGCCGCTGCGAGCGCTCAGCGCTAGACTCCCTATCCCTTGTTGCAGAGACATGCTGCCTTAAATCATTGAGACGCTGCGCACATTCAGCGCTAGATTCCCGAGCACGGGCCTGCGATGTTCTCGCGCTTTGGCTAGCGAGCCGCTGCGAGCGCTCAGCGCTAGGCTCCCTATCCCTTGTTGCAGAGACATGCTGCCTTAAATCATTGAGACGCTGCGCACGTTCAGCGCTAGATTCCCGAGCACGGGCCTGCGATGTTCTCGCGCTTTGGCTAGCGAGCCGCAGCGAGCGCTCAGCGCTAGACTCCCTATCCCTTGTTGCAGAGACATGCTGCGCTGCACACGTTCAGCGCTAGATTCCCGAGCACGGACCTGCGATGTTAGCAAGCCGCTGTGAACGCTCGGAGCTAGATTCCCCAGCGCGTGCTTGCGAAATATTTTCTCTATTCCTCGAGAGGCGCTGATGATTTTCAAGAGCAGACTCTTCCGTACGGGTACGGCGTACTCGAGCTGCTCTTGTCTGAGATGTCTGACGGGAAAGTTGTGATTTCCTTTTAGGCATGATAAACAATCGCTGAAACTGTCCGATATCCCAAAAACAGAAATACCACAGCTTCGAACTCGAAGAATGAGAACGAAGTAGTGTTTGTGTTTTAAGAAACCGAGCAACCAAAACAATTTTGAAGACCAACAACGACATCCAACCAACCGCGTACAACACACCTACCTAACGACGAAAGTTAAATTTAATAATAACTGGAGAGGGTCATTAATCCACGGAATCTTTACACCGCGATTCAGAAAAATGACGTAATTGCACAACGCCATCTATGGGTAAATGGATAAAACGTCCGTACAAAGCATGTTCTAATGCGGTTCGTGAATGGACGGCGGCATTTTGCGATTTAGTAATTTTATATTATCTTCGAAACTATTTAACCAATTGACATACTGTTTTGGGCAAATCGTATCTCTATGATGTTCTTGTGATCAAAATAATATTTTTTTCGATAAGCTTTAATATTTTGTTGTTTAAAAAATTGTCCGAAGGTAAGTACGTCGAAAAATACTTTTTTTAACACATAAAAGCTACTATATCTGCTAAAATATAAAAGATAGAAATATGGTGTCGCGGACTTTTTTGTAGAACTATTCAAAGCGGACCAGTTTGCTATACATTGTTTTCAATTATATACAACTGTTAAAGCAGCGCATGCAAATAACTCTGTTGTAAGAGCTATTTTTTTCCGCCTGGCTAGACAAAAATTGAGGTAGTTCGGCTAATATGCATGATATCTTTATAGTTTATAGCCTATAGCACTCACGAATAATGTAGGTTTCTACCATTAAAACAATTTTTAAAATTGGTTCATTACTTCCGGAGATTACCTCCTACATACAAACTTACAAACAATTACCTCTTTATAATATTAGTATAGATATGACGTACTCAATGTGTTAGTGAGTGAGTGAAAAATTTAGTCCCAAGGAAGTCTCCGTTTCTTGTCTATGTTCGTCGAAGTTTAGGCAAATAGGCACTACCTAATTTAGGAACTTAAAAAAGTCGTTTGGGATGTATTTATAACTTGACTCAAAGATTATTCATACTAATTTTCGAGTTAAACAAGCCATGCAGTAAAATCCTCCCCTGTAAAATTGACTACCCCTTTCAGCCCGTCAGGGGTAATTTTCGAAAAACCCTGATACACATTATTCTTAACTTTCCATCGTAGGTATAAATAGTGAGTTTCGAGATAATCGGACCGTGCGCTAAAATTCTTCCTTACAAACTTTGAAACCCCCCAATCCCCTTTTAGGGGGTAGTTTAGAAAAACATAAAATGGCAAACTTCATAATTTACTTAGATTAGTATTGATTATAGATTAGCGCCAAGTTTCAAGTCTATTAACTCAAGGAATAAGATTTTCAAGACAAACAAAATACCCCATTTCACCCTCTTAGGGGTGGAATTTCGAAAAACCCCTTTCTTAGTGGATACCTACTCTTCAGTAAGAACACACCCTCCAAATTTCATGTCTCTAGGACCAGCGATTTAGGCTGTGCGTTGATATATCAGTCAGTCAGTCAGGACTTTGAATTTTATATGTATGTAGATTATAGATAGATGTAGACCAGCTGTTCGATAAAGGCAGATTATCGCACGCAGCCTACACCACGTAGGTAAGCAGATTATTACAATAGTCATTAAATACTACTACGGTAATTATTCTAATCTTATCGAAAAATACAGTGTACGTGTCGGTAACAATAGGCAAAAATACTGAAAGTTGCTAGCATGCCTGCTAGGTAATACAATGAATTTTCACGTAGAACGGGGGGCTTATCACCAGCTCTTATAGCAGGGCAGAAGTTGAACTGCACTGCTTTTTAGGGTTCCATAGTTCACGTCTCGGAAACCTTATAGTTTCGTCTGTCATGTCCGTCCTCGGCATACCTTCCAAACGGTGAGGGCTAGAAAGATGAAACTTCGCATAGATATGTGTATTTACCACGTCGAGAAAGTGCTAAAATAATAAAATCACGTAAAGTGGGGATGTTTTTTTTTTTCGCATTACCCCATTGTGTGGAGTATCATTAGATAGGTCTTTTAAAAATATTGAGACGTTGCTATGACGTTTTTTTTTATTTTGGTATCCGTTTGCGAAGCGCATTTTTTTGTTAAAATGTATCGCGTATGCTTAAAATATGACGGCAGAGTAAGTGTGCATACACATGAGCGAAACGCGTCAATGGCAGACGCAACTGCAGCTTCCGACAACGTCCTGGGGCTGCAGTCTCGACATTCATAGCGATCGCTTTACGACCGAATTCGGTCGCCAAGTCCTGCCACTCTATACATTACACCTGTCAATCCAGGACTTTGTGTGTGACCGAATTCGGTCGTAAATCGATCGCTATGAAGTGCGGTGCTTAAAGACATGAGCGGCACGTTGTCGACGGCTGGAGTTGTTTCTACCGTTGTCGCGGGTCGCGGGACAGGTCATTGCGTAGGTACTACGCTATTAGCAGCAATAGGTTCCATTTTGACAGTTCAACAACATTCATTGCGTTATTTACGTTGTTGAGCAGACATTTTTTTGAACATATGAAGCAATGGATTAGCAATATCCTTCAAAATTATTCAGATTGAATTTGATTGTGCGTAACGCAATAAGGGGGCGGTATATCCCCAAAGATATATCAGGGACCTTATGGCAAGTTTCCCATTTTGACAGTTCAACAACATTCATTGCGTTATTTACGTTGTTGAGCAGACATTTTTTTCGAACATATGAAGCAATGGATTAGCAATATCCTTCAAAATTATTCAGATTGAATTTGATTGTGCGTTACGCAATTAAGGGGCGGTATATCCCCAAAGATATAACAGGGACCTTATGGCAAGTTTTTTGTTACCAAATCATCACAAAGTTCCTAAGACCCTGCTACATGCGGGCTGGCAAATTAAGACCAGTCGAGTGTTATTAACAACAATTAAACATGTTAGTGGGTACTTAGTAAGTAATGAAGTAGCTAGTTAAACAATTAGTATTGTTAGGCTATAAGCTAAGGCTGAGGCTGGTGGCTGAGGGGCTTGTGGCTAAGTAATAACAGCCACACGAGTCGATCGATCAGGTTAAGCTACGCTTGCCGCGGTTGGTCCGTGGATGGGTGACCATTTTTACATACCAAGACCCCTCCATGTCTCGGAAAGCACGTTAAGCCGTTGGTCCCGGCTGTCAATCGTGGATCTTTGACAGTCGTTACGGGTAGTCAGAAGCCCGAAAGTCTGACAACCAGTCTTACCAAGGGGTATCGTATTACCCAGTAACTGGGTTGTGGAAGTCAGATAGCAGTGGCTCCATGTAAAATACTGGTACTCAGCTACATCCGGCTAGACTAGAAGCCGACCCCAACAAAGTTGGGAAAAGGCAGCAGATGATGATGAGGCTGATGAGCTTTGCTTAGGTTTCTCTGAGACAAATGATGAATGATATAATGTCTCAAAATAGGTTTTAAAAAAAAAACAACCGACTTCCAAAAACGACACTACAAAGTGAAAATAACTTTAATTTCGGAAGTCGGTGTCGTTGGGTTCGCATTTTCGTTGTTTGCCACCGACTTCCGAAATTAAAGTTATTTTTCACTTTGTAGTGTCGTTTTTGGAAGTGAGTTCTTATTTTTTTTTTCAAAAAAGTTTTTATTTTTCACTTTTAAGTTGTAATTTTTACCAGTAATTTTGGTTTAAAAACCAAACTACTGAACCGCTTTTGATGAAATTTCTATGGGATCATTTGGGAAGTATACCCTTTCCAACAAAAAAAGATTTTTTCAAATCAGTTGGCAAGCGACGCCGACGGAGCTATGCGCGAACAAACATAAACAAAAAAAAAATACAAACATCCGAATTGAGAACCTCCTCCTTTTTCAGAAGTCCGTTAAAAAATCACTATTACTCGTCATAAACGAATCATGCTTGATGTTTTACTAGATGGGGTCGGTGTATTTGACCAGCTGACATTTGGCAAATAATTTAATTTAATGTTCTGTGTCTCATAATATTAACTACTTTGCATACCTACTATTGTATAAAAGCAAGTTTTTCTAACTGAACAGACAGCTGTGCTGCCGGAGTTTGTTACTTCTTCCCAGCGAAAGCACTAGAAGTGGTGAAGGTCGGGCGTTTTGGGGGACGGTCTTTTGTTATTTTGACGTTCAAAAAATGCTAATTCTCAACCTAATTTGAATAAATGATTTGATTTTGTCATGCGTAGCCACTGAAACAAAATGGCGAACCGGTATGTATGCCGCGGATTTTCGAAGCCGTTTAAATCGATCGGGCTGTAACTGACTCAAAGGCAAAACAGCACCATACCCCGTCGATGTCGCCTCGCCTAAGACAAAACTATTGTATTTATAAATCAAGCGTTTTCACGTTTCAATACAATTGTTTTTCAATTGGAACGCCCTGGTTTTATTAAACACTTGATTGAAGTACATTAACCACCATTAATTACTTGATAGCCATTACAAAATGGTGGCAGTAACAAACGCGTCTTCGATAAACAGGAGTGTAACATTTTGCAAATGTTTCTTAAGTTCCCTTAAAAATGGTTGAGCTAAATGGTGTTGATGCATACGCCATGTTCGTTACCAACTCTTAGCTGCTACGGCTTATTTTAATGTTGTTTTTTTTTATATTTTTTTTTTATGGATGCTTTTAACGTGTACGTTTTTCTATGTCGTGCTCACACATTATTTTTTTGTTAAGTACAATATTTTGATTTAAAAGATCGTCCGTGGTTCTTGCCCGTTCTTCTCCATAGGAATCTACTACGCTTTGGAATGGGCAACTAGCTTCATCTTTCTGACAGGCTGATCCCTTCACAATTCTAAAGTGCCTGTAATTGGTGTATTTGAAACTACATTATATCTGTCCGTTCAGTCTTGTCCAGATCAAACAAACAAACTCTAGCTTTATTATACATGTTAGAATATAATAGATGGTTTGAGTTTGAGTTCCAATGGCGATATTTATATAAATAAAAATGGATCTTGGATGAATGTCGAGACTGCTGGGGCTGGTGTATGTGTGCGTGCGAGTATCGCTAGCGAGTAGTGGTGGGTCGTCGAATTTTTGACGGACGAAACGCAACCGTTCTCCCGAGGACAAAAACGGTTGCAGAAAACGGTCGTCGTTGCATCTGGTTTGAAGTCGGCTAGGACGAAACTTTTCCAACATGGAATAAAATTGCGTTTTCGAGGTTCTCTTTTTAAACGAAAACGAACGCGGAACAAGACGCGACGGCCAAGTGTGCTAGAGTTGAACCATTGCATTCTAGACTGTATTTTCATAGGCAAAACGGTATTTGTATGTTAACGGTTCGTCGTCGCAACGCCCACCCCGACTATCGACATTCGAACAGACGAGCAATGTGCGCGGCCGGTTGCATACCTATCCCAATGCTGAACTAAGTTGTAATTTTTGATATAATGATGAAAAGATGAATCAATGAACCTTACGGAATTTCGTTCCTAGGGATCTACACCCTAAGAACAATATCCGTAGTTGCAGGCGTTTCCTACTCCTTATCATTACGGACATGCTATGATTAGTTCGGGGAATATAAGAATGAATGACAACACAATTTGACAGTGGTCCTTACTCGCAATATGTATTTGATTTGCCCGTCCGAAAAATGTAATTTGACACTTGTTTTGGCGGATCAACTACTTTCGGAGTGGCACGTATCTTCGTTAACGGACTTACCATGGGGTTAGGGGATATAATACAGAACGCCACTTGCTACGATCCTTAATGCTTCTTTTGCTTCGTTTATGTTCATGTACTGCACCTTAATTGCGTAACAAACCATTAAACTCAATCTGAATCATTTTGAAGGATATTGCTAATCCATTACTTCATATGTTCGAAAAATGGGTTTACTCAACAACATAAATAACGCAATGTATGTTGTTGAACTGTCAAAATGAAACCCGTTGCTACTGATAGTTCGTTACGCAATCACCCCGCTGGTTACCGTTTCTCTAATCCTTATCATATTTTGTCCACAGAAAAATACCCACAAATTAAGAAGCTCTTCGGCTACGACCCTAACTTCAAATGGGTGGTGACTTGCATGGTGCTGGTCCAGATCATCTCTTTGCCGTTCGTGACACAGCTCAGCTGGCCGATGATGCTGCTCGTGGCCTACTGCTTCGGGGGCGTCATCAATCATTCTCTTATGTTAGGTAAGTGGAAAAAATAATTATAATCTCGAAAGATGTCTACTTTTGGATATAGACCTTCGAATCTAAAAATGAATAAATCGGTTGTTTGATACTGTGGCGACATCCATCTCGCCACATGCGAACTATGCATCACACTGTCTTCATGCAAAATCCTGCAACGCGAAAGCAGAGTTTACCGCGCGACTAACATGTAACCCACCAGACACAACCGTCTGTTCGGAAGCTCCTCCCTTTTCTATGGAGGATGAGTGAACTTTACACCCTGTTCCTCATAGCTCTATGTAGTCCTGTTCATAACATTCAGAAGAAATACGCCCTAGATATAATGATGAATTACAAAAACAGCCGGTAGTATTATTAACAGTCGAAATACATCCTGCTAGCTAAAGGCATTCGCATCCAAGGAATTCTCGCTACCTTCAATTTTTCGTCAGAACATTTAGGTACCCCAGGACCTACCCATTATTGAATCAATACGTGCACAATAAGACTACTGGCCTTTGAATCTGCTAATAGCCTACTGCTTCGGGGGAGTCATTAATCATTCCCATACGTTAGGTAAGTGTGCCTGTCATTAGTATCTTTGAATACATCATGCGGCCTACCCAAGTGACTAATCTTTTGGTAATGTTCGTCGGGTCGTTGAGCTACACGATCTTGTAGTACTATGACAACTGTAGGGACATGTCCACTCAAATCTAAATGAAAGAACCATTTCAACATACTTTGCAGGAGATAGGCCTCCCCGCCAAGCAACAAGCGTATTACCGCGACCTTAACCAAGTCGTCGGTCCACCTTGTCGAGAACCTACCCAGGCTGCACGTAGAAGTAGTGGCAGTATTACATACCGGTAAAACGGGGTCGGGGTGAATAGGGATGCAGGGGTGAATCGGGACGAAACTTTAAAATGGATTTGTACTTTAAAATAATATAGTTTGTTGCTAACAAGGACACTTAATCTTCAATTAAAAAGCTGTTAACCCATTATAGTATTTTCTGGCAACGAACTATACTATTTCAACGTTAAAACCCATTTTGAAGTTTCGTCCCGATTCACCCCTGCATCCCTATTCACCCCGTTTTACGGTACATAAATTTTCTAAATAGCTGCAATCATAAATTGGCAATATGACCCGCAATTGATTCTGCCCATACCAAGACCATGTCCATCACGCAGGGCCAGTGCGGGTTGGTAGATGTCACATGTCTTCGAAGTTTTGGTTCTAGGACATGCCGGTTTCCTCTCGATGTTTTCCTTCACCGCTTTGAGAAGAGTGGTTATGAAATATACACAAAGTAAAGCGCCTGTGTGGGTCCGAACCTACGACCTACAACTCGTCAGTCGGGGGAGATACCAATGAGTCACCACTGCTCCTAAGTAATAGTTTAACATCTTCAAAAACTCTCGAACCATCATCCACTCCTTCTTTAGAGGAACCACTCAAAGATACGCCTGCTTGGAAACACATACAAGCTACTATGTGTTATACCGATAACAGGTTATCAAGCAATGCTTTGTAATCACAGCGCTTGAAAAGCGTGTCCTTATCAGCCGTATCTTATATCTTATCTGACGCTATTAACTGTTTAGAGAGGAAATAACTGTGGGGGAGAGCTCTCGAAATGATAAAGTGATCAAGCGCTGATCTGTTCTACAAAAATCGTAAAAACTGAGGGTCATTGCTTACCGAAGATGCCTCACTGCGACACCTCGATGTCACCTCCATGTAAAACAAATGCCTGCTAATAGACACACACGCACATGCCGAAGGATACCTCACTGCGATACATCCATCGCGGGCTGCTTGGGGGGTTTACCTCGATGCCTGGCATGTGCGAGCGTGTCTATTAGTATGCATTTGTTTTACGTGGAGGTGACATCGAGGTAGCGAGTTAAACCTGGAATCTTCGACATGTAATTACCATCAGGTGGAGTAAGCTTTAAAAGAGCAGCTGTATTTCACCTGATGCTAAGGATTGACACGATTGACAGCCCACTTCACCTGGATGTTGGCACGTTGGTCTAGTGGTCGCTAGGGCAACTGCTGAGCATTCGGCTCCTGGCTCTGGTGAAGTGGTATTAGATTTTACACATACATCATGCCCGATTTTCCCAAAGTAAGGTGTGTATAATACACTCGCATTTTGTCATATAGAGGTATGAAGAACAGGGTGTAAAGTTCACTGATCCCCCATAGAAAAGGGAGCATCCTCCGACCAGACGGGTGTCGTGTCTGGCGGGCAACTGCCCGATGAATCATGTCGGGCTGTTGTATATGCAAATTGTGCGGTAAACTCTGCTTGCGCGATGCAGGATTTTACGCGACGTCGATATGACGCGCAGTTCTCATGTGGTGTTGTCGATACCGCTACAGCCAGTTACGTTTTAGTTCAAAAATCTAGAATCCAGGATGTTACTGAAAAAATCTTGAAAGAAATACCCAATAACACTTGCCTGACCTGGACATGAAGAAGGGCGCAGCATCTCCTTGCGACTAGCAATGCAGCCAATTCTTTGATTTTGCTTTTAGGAAAGTCTTGGTAGTACCCCGGATACTAAATTTTTTCTTGGTGTATGGCAAGGGCTTCGCCCCCTGTGGCCCTGTTACATGGGAATTATACAAGGTGAAATGTGGGTTGATGATGAAAATTGGTTTATGCAGTCATACATAAAATCATGCAGATTTCGAAATACTGCACAGCTCATTTTTTTTTTCTCTCTTTATAAAACGTTGCCCCACACTAGGAATTTCTCCTGTATCGTGGGTGCGCTTACAAACATTTAAACTCACATACACAAACAGCCAGACCCGGATCAACTACTTGTAGGCCATACAAATATTTGTTCCGTGCGGGAATCGAACCCGCGACACGCAGCGCAGCAGTCAATCGCTTAACCACTGCGCCAACCATGCCGTCAATAGCTCTTACTTCAAATTTGATAACAGACAGCCGTTTCAAGTGAATAATTGTGTTTACAAACAGATAAGCTTCGATGACTTCTATCAGATTAGTATATCTGTCTAGTCATAACAGGTGCATGCAACGGCCATGTTGCTGGGTGTCAAAAAGGTGACCCATCTCATAGTAAGTAGAGAAGTTAAGCCGTTGGTTGGTCCTGCGCCTGATCTCTCTCCGCTCGTGTCGGATTGCCGTCCCACCGGACTATGAGAGTGAGGGAAGAGGGAGTGCACCTGTGTCTGCGAGGACACTTGTGCACTATAATATCTCCTGCGCCAAAGGCTAGTCTCCGATGAGATTGGCCACCGTAGCGGAAACACGGTCTAGAGGACTTTAAGTAGTGAACTAGTGATCATTGCCTATAGATATCGGCAATACCAGAGGCATCGCAAATCTATTGCCATCCCAAAGAAGAAGCAGAAATGTCTCATCGTGTACCTTCGATCAATAATAGTACTAGATTCCCGATAAGCCCTTCAAAAACGACCCGAAAAATAAGACCACAAAATACTTTTGTGGTCTTATTTCAAATTAGTATGTTTTTAACCTTATTACTTAAACTTGTAAGTTTCATTTTAGAATAAATTACTGAAAATTTTTAAAATAGAATGATTTTATTTTCAAGCGACATTTTAAATATATTTTGCAATGGTAATTAAACTTTTAAAACTGAAGTTGTTAATATTACTTATTAAACTTTTTTCTAAGAAATGTAGACGTTTACGTGTTTGCAAACGTGGCCACTTGAGCGACTGATTTTTGTTCTTGGTCCTTAATCTAGTACTATTATCGAAGTCGTGTACCCTTCAAACCGAAACATAATACATTCAGTTGTGTGTTACACGGCACAAATAGGTTTAGTGGTGTAAGAACTTCTCCGTTTGTGCCTAAGTCGATCGGTCATGGTTAAACTACGCTTGCCGAAATTGTGTTTTCGACATACCTCTGTACTTCGGAAAGAAAGAAAGAAAAAATAAAGTTTATTTGGACACAGTTCGTGAAACACAAATAAAAAGTGTAAACACTTTAATCCATCGGTCCCGGCTGTCATTCGGAGATCGTTCGAAGATACAGATTCGTAGAACAGTAGTCATGGGTTGTCTAAGCCCGAAAGTCTGACAACCAGTCTTACCAAGGGGTGCCGTTATGGATTGGAGGTCAGATAGGCAGTTGCTCCATGTAAAATACTGGTATTCAGCTGCATCCGGTTAGACTGGAAGCCGACCCCAACATAGTTGGGAAAAGGCTAGGCAGATGATGATGATGATTGTAATTGAATTTAATTAGTGGTTTTTTGTCGCTGTAATGTGACTGTATGAGTGTATTTTTTTTTTTTTATTATGAGTCAGTGATACTCGAAGTAAAACGATTTTTTTTTTTTTCTAAACAAGTATGTGCCAGTTTTGACTACCTACGCTCCTAGATCTGATAGGTTATCGTTCTTACAACCGCTGACAGTGGAAAGTCACCACAGTTTCCCAATGCGTTGAGTCATTTGTACTTACCACTACAAACAATAAATGACTCAACGCACACAAATTTTATCAATCAACCATAGTAACCATACTATGATAGATTGATAACATTTGCTGATTATATATTGCTGTAGTGATAGTAGGTTATTATGTCAAAACAAATACTGTAAAGGCTTGCCTAAAGACTCCAATTCACCAGAGAAATTCTCTTCAAGCCGAGAGTGAATAGGCTTCTTCTGGGCATGCTCATTCGCTCGCTCTCTCTCTCTCTCTCTCTCTCTCTCTCTCTCTCTCTCTCTCTCTCTCTCTATCTCTTTCTCTCTGAGCTCTTTCTCTCTGAGCTCTTTCTCTCTGAGCTCTCTCTCTCTCTATCTCTTTCTCTCTGAGCTCTCTCTCTCTCTCTCTCTCGCTCTCTCTCTCTCTCGAGAGAGAGAGCTCAGAGAGAGAGAGAAACACGCGCACGGTTTACTTAACTATAGCAAAAAGTGTCGTTACAACTTTTGGTCTTAATTTTTTCCGTGTAGTCCCCTTTCGCAACGCGCGATAAGGAACTTTATTCCAAAAAAAAAAAAAATGAATGAATTAATAGTGTGATATTGAATAACAAAGTGATAAAGTCATTTTAATTGGGACTGAGGCAGTACGCCAGTTACTATACCTAATAGCTATCTCAGGGGGAGCCGTCTGTAAACTATTGGAGGCCCTGGGCACATATAGATCACGGGGCCCCTGAGTAGATAAGACTAAGCAAAATTTTAAAATCCTTCCCTACTAATATTATAAACGTGAAAGTTTGTACGGATGGATGGATGGATGTTTGTTACTCTTTCACGCAAAAACTACTGACACATATGGTTTATAATCAGGATTAAGATATAGGATACTTTTTATTCCGATAGTCCCACGGAATCAAAACTTATGCGGGTGAAACCGCGGGGCGCAGCTAGTTATTCAATAATTTATTCAAAATTTTCATAGTTGGCAAATTGAATTTCTTACAGTGTTCAATTGAACTTAATTATGTGATATAAAACCAATAAAAGAAACACTAATATTTCATAATTTTGGGGCAAGAAACTTATCGCACTGCGAATATAGATGGGCAATCCACTGGGCTTAAACCCGGTGGATTGCCCACCTATAACAGCAAATCAATTATTTTGTCATTGATTCGGATAATAAGGCGTAGAATAAAACAGCAGCTGCAAATAATGTTTTTTTTTTTTTGTTGACGCAGTCCGGGGCCCCCTTCGATCGTGGGGCCCTGGGCACTTGCTCAGAGTGTCCAATAAAGAAAAGGGGCCTGACAGGAAGTCACGTAGTAATACCGTCAACAGCAGAAGTCGATGAACACTGTAATTTTGTAACAATATAATTTATAAGAGTGTCCTTGGAATTTCTTGCTCGTTCTTCTCCATAGGAATCTACTACGCTTTGGAATGGGCAACTAGCGTCATTTTTCCGAATGACTGACTCCTTTGAAAATTGCAAAGACAATTTCAATAATTAAGTTTAAAAACATAATCTGCATTCGCGATTTATTTGCCAAAAATGTAAGCAAATATGAGTTTATGGAAAAATAACTTTAATTACCATACAGTAAAGTTCAGTTTACACTGCAACTTTAAACATTTTTATAACTTTTCAATAGTGCTAGTCACTCTGAAATCAACTTAATTTCCGTTAAAATAAAGTTGATATTTGTTTTACTTGAAATAACATCAATATGAAACATTAGTTTGAATAGACTAGGTCTGCACGTTTTAAAGATTTTCTCCCTAGGATATTATGTTTATTATGCATACACGAGGAGAGGAGGTAACTCGTTGACTGAATATGTACTTAACTCAATGATTGATCTGACAGGATGACGTAACGCATTCGGTACAAAGTCTTCACTTGTTGACCATTCTACCATATGGTCTGGAATTCTAGAACGTTCTGAGTCGCGATTTAAAACATTTTAATAGTTTTCAAACAATTCTGTACGGTAATTAACACTCCCCTCAAAATCTTACCACGTGCAAATCACGTCAATATCGTGTCTTGTAACGGCAGGGAATCGGAACGTCAACCGTACGGACAACATGAATTTTGACAGTTCAAACTTCAAACCACACCAACTTCGCGTTCATTTCGCGCGGTTTCTTTCATTACGTCATAGAGAATACGTTATTAGCAGATGTCGTGATTAGTTAAGCAATGGACGTGGTTTCAAAGGAAGGAATCATTATGTGGTCATAGTGAATTACCGCCCAGCAGGAGAGAAGTATGGAAAAACCTGACATTTTTCGCCGAATAAAAAAATTGGGATAGCGGTAAAAGAATATGGCTTGCAGAGAAGGCACCAGGACTACCAGATGGTAAATAGTCATCGTCACATTGGCAAAACCAGAGGCATCGCAGGTTCATTGCTGTTTCAGAGACGAAACTGAAAGGCCCCGTGTGCCTGTAATTACACTGACATCCATTATACCGGAAAACAGCAACACTGGTTGGCGACAGAAATATGTATGGTGGTGGTATTTACCTGGACGAACTCCCCTCGCACTAATTTACTTTCAAATCGTGGTATCTTTTTATAATACAAGCCTTCCTCTCGTCTCTTCTTCGCTGATGAATATCCTAGTTAGACTTACCTCAGTAGTCAGAACTCCATGCTTCAAACCAGGGCTTGAAATACCGGTATTTCTGGAAACCGGTACCAGACGTAGTACCTGTACTAGTTTTTCTAATCAGTATCCGTACTGTACTGGTAGCAAACAAATATTTCCGTAACTTAAAGCGAGGACGCACACTAGCCATCTGCGCGGGAGATATTATAGTGCACAAAATGCATTTGCACTCATTCTTCCCTCACTCTCATAGTCCGATGGCACGGCAATCCGACACGACCGGAGAGAGATCAGTCGCACTACCATGATAAACGGGGTTGACATTTCAACCCCCGTCCATGGTAGACAAACCCAGAAAGTTCAAGGGCAAATTAGGGTAATTCGTTAGTATAGCTAGCCATGATATCTATCAAATACTAACGTTTTCATTACACGACAGAATAACAGTGGCCTTCAGAATGTATGGACGACTTTAACATAAATAATTCACATACATTCACAGCGTTATGTGTTATGTTGTGAGTATTTGTGATCGTTTCAGTCTGAAAGGCTGGTGTTTAATACCTTAGTCAGAACAAAATATAATTTATTTTTGTTACAGGTTATATTTCTATGATGACCATCCGTTACATGTCGAGACCCCCATCGTTCCTCGGAAAGCACGTTAAGCCGTTGGTCCCGGCTGTCATTCGTAGATCATTGACAGTCGTTACGGGTAGCCAGAAGCCCAAGTCTGACAACTACTTACCAAGGGGTGTAGTGTTAAGTGTTACCCAGTGACTGGGTTGTGGAGGTCAGATAGGCAGTTGCTCCCTAAAAAATACTGGTATTCAGCTGCATCCGGTCAGACTGGAAGCCGAGCCCAACGTAGTTGGGAAAAGGCTAGGCAAATTGATGGAGAGGTCAGCTTATACTGGACATATATAGTTTGAAATGTCGTCGTGTGGACATTGAGCGTCCTCGTTAAATTACTACATTTTCGTCTAACATAACAGTAGTTGCCACGCCAACTCAAGGCCAGTCAATGTTAGTCATTATCACTAAGACACTAAACTGTATTATACAATGCAGAGATGAAGTTACGATAATAGGAGTTGGCTCGTTAGTCTCGTGATCGCGAGCGCGACTGCTGAGCGTAAGGTCCTGGGTTTGATTTCCATCAGGGTAATTGCGTATCGCACTATCAGTAGTAATGGGTTTCATTTTGACAGTTCAACAATATTCATTGCCCTATTTACGTTGTTGAGCAGACAACATTTTCGAACATATGAAGCAATGGATTAGCAATATCCTTCAAAATGATTCAGCACCCTAATTGCGTAACATACAATCAATCGGAATCAGAATCATTTTGAAGCAAATTGCTAATCCATTGCTTCATAAGTTCGAATAATTTGTCTGTTCAACACGTAAATTACGCAATGAATGTTGTTGAACTGTCAAAATGAATGAATTAAAAAAAAACCGATTCCGATTGATCGTGTGTTACGCAATTAGGGTACAGGTCGGACAAAGGGTCCATTAGGAATTTCTTAGTAACAGCCCGAAGTTTGGAATTATCCAGTAACTGGGTTGTGGAGGTCAGATAGGCAGTCGCTCCATGTAAAATACTGGTATTCAGCTGCATCCGGTTAGACTGGAAGCCGACCCCAACATGGTTGGGAAAAGGTAGGCAAATGATGTGATCGATAGCTTGAGTAATCCCACGCCGATTACCTAATTAATTACTTTTAATCATTGTTTTAATTAGCGATGTTATGGATATGATATTTCGGATCTGGATACGGATATGGATATAGGAATAAAATTATATCGGTTTCGGATACGGTTACGGATATGTAATTATTTCAGATTATCCGTTAGTTTCGGTTACGGATATTAGATTGAAGTAAAATATAAACACAAATAGTATGTAATAATTTGGTTTTATTTATAGGTTTTATCTAGTCTCGATTATCATTTTGTATTATAATCAGTCATATAGGTAAGTAATTATTTAGAGATGTTACAAAAACCTGTCGAAAGATGTCGTTTTTTAGACTCCGCCCTTATACGAAACTATCCGAAACTTGTGTAACGGATACGGTTACGGATATATTTTTATTTCGGATATCCGATAGTTTCGGTGACGGTTACGGAGCTCCATAACATCCCTGGTTTTAATTAAACGTTCTCTTTGTTTCAGCAATCCACGAGATCGCTCACAACCTAGCCTTTGGCCACAACCGGCCGCTAGCCAACAGGCTATTCGGCTTCTTCGCTAATCTACCAATAGGGCTACCTGTCTCTATCAGCTTTAAGAAGTACCATTTAGAACATCATAGGGTAAGTGGGACCTTGGAAGTTTTTACTGATAACTGTTACTTAGGGGTCCGCTAAGGCCGATGCCTGCCAGGGTCGCGGGTTGTTCGAAAGAGTTACCGTGGCCCCTGGAAAGGCAACTGAAGGAACACGGGTGGGTCTTAGTCAGTAAAAGTCTGACATGCCCTCCCGCTTCGCCCAGAGCGGGAGAAGTTATTTGACGATTTCCCAGCGAAAAAAAAAATGGCAAGTTAATGAAAACAACCCCGACTTGTAGGTCGTGGGTTTGAATCCAGGCAGACGCTTTACTTTGTGTAAATAATGACATCCACTACTCTAAAAATGGTGAAGGAAAATATCGTGAGGAAACCGGTATGTTATGTCTTAGAATGAATGAATGAATGAATTGCACCGATCCCAGCGTGGTTTGACCAGACTCGATTAATCGAATGAACCCCAAGATTCGCACTAGCTTCTGTAGCCTCATGTTCATGGTGCTACAGCGACCATTGCATATCAAGAAGTAGACCGGGGGGCGCGGTTTTTGTAAGGAGGACGTGCCCGTAGGAAAGGGTAGGATTTAAGCGCCTACCGGATATGCATCCTAGAGTAAGCCTTGGATTAGTGGAGAGATGGGTGATATTTGTCTATGGATGGGCATCTTTTAAAGACTACGCGGCCAGGTGCTTCAGTTCGAGCTTCACCCGTGAATCTTTTGGCGAGGTTCCACTGCTTTCTTGGTTCTTTTGTATGTCCTTGCTCTGCTGTGTTATGTTGTGTTAGATGTTTCTGTTTTAGATGTCGTCGTCGGAGTTCTCGCTACTATCCGTTTCCAGTTTTTTGTATATTTCACTAGCAGTGATGTTGATCTTGTTTTTGTCTTCAGCCATATCCATCCAGAAATCGATTCCCTTGTCGAAGTACTTCATGTCCTGTTTTAAGTTGTCGTTCCACGTGTAGATAGGTCGACCGAGCTTCTTAGTTTTGGCCTTGTATTCCATTGCTGCATGCAGCAGATGTGGTACGCGGCGCCTGTAAACATGTGCGAGGTAGCACATCCTGTGGTTCTTGATGCGTTTGGTTATTTGATTGTTTTTCCGTCTAAGATTTCATGCATTTTCTTTTGTCTCGGTTTATTCCTGGAGTGGTTTATCAAATCTCTCAATGATAACTCGCTCATATTTTCTGAGTCTTGACCTGTTAGCTTTAGTAAGTGCCGATATTTTCAAACCATGTATCATGCACGGGACGATCACCATTCGTTACATAAGTCTGGCTAATTTCCAGTCCATATTTGCGTGTTTTATGAATGATAGTAACGATTTGGCGTTTCTTATGGCCTGTTTGCAACGTTTTTTAATAGTGCATTTTGCGCTTAACGTAGATGTTATAAGTTTACCTAGGTATTTAATCTCATCACATGTCGGTATGCTTATTCCATTAAGGGTCACGTAGGTCGCTTTCTGTGTAGCTATGGGGTCCCTAGTTAGTATTTTTGTTTCGTTTACTTGGAGGCCTACACTGTCTAGTAGGGGTTTAATATGGTATAAGATACCTTCTAACCCTTCTAGGTCATCTGTAATGAAGATAAGGTCGTCCGCAAATGATAGTACTAGGGGGAGTGAGATTTCACGACGACGGCTTCCTGTAGTATTAGGGGCATCGCTTTGTAGAGCTCAATTACTACTTGGTCAGGGGCCGGGAGCTGTTCCGTTCCGCATTTTCTTGATGATTTCCATTACCTCATCTGTAGTGGGTCCGCCACCTTGTACTTCGGTTATCAGCTTTTTTATATTAACTGTTGGTATAAGACGGCCCTCGGATTTTTTAAAATTTGGTTCCTTTTGGTCATCGGTACATGTGTAGATCCTTTTCGAACTTTTTTTCAGTTTGTTTCTCCTGTAAAAAAAGTACAGCATCTGCATGCATTTCGTTGGGTGGTTTTTCCCTAAACCGCTGAGGCAGGCCCTGCATGCTTTTTGTTTCTCCTGATATTTAACCTTTTGAAGTGTTTCCTGGCATTCTTTTGCGCGGTTATGCCTATTTGGATTATCTGGTTGCCTGCTTTGTAAGAATTTAGCCTTTTGTAGGTTAGCAAGAGCTAATCGATGATCTCTGGAGAGAACTGGCTGAAAAGTTAAAGTTTCTTGGGCAGCCGTTTTTAATACTTCCGTTATGGTATTCCAGGGTATTTTGATGTTTTCGTCCGTTGAGTTGATTCCTATATTTTTTGCTTTTTTGTTGTTATGCAATCTTGGTATTTTGTTTTCGTGAACTTGCTATTGAGGGCGGCATAGTAGCATTGTTTATAGTTGAAATCCTTTGCCACTATTGTTGCCTCCTTCGCGGGTAGCTGTTGCCTTTGTATATTATTGTTCTTTGTGTTTTCTTTTTTGTTTGAAATTCGGTTTGTCCTTAGCAAACCCCAGATTATTTTATGGTCGGATATGCTGCTGGCGGCCCGTTCACCTTTAATAAATTCGGAGAGTTTTTCTGTAGCGTGTGGCGTTATAATGTGATCCAATTGGGTCTTTTGAGTGCCCTTTGACCATGTTAACCTGCATGATGCTCTCGCTTCTTGATGCGTTTGCTTTTGTCTTGATTTATTCCTAGCGTGGTTAATCAAGTGTCTCATGATAGTTCGCTCATATAGCGAGAACATAAGTTCTTCTACCTGCCAGCCGTTCTTCATCTAAGATCCTTTTAAGCGTAAATATGTGGTCCTCTGTTGATCTATTGTTTAAAAAGGCAGCTTGATAGTTGCCCAATTCCGTTATTCATTCGCATCTTTAGGGTTTCGGAATTGGTACCTGCTCCAGCCACATGTCGGGCGTTTCGTTCTGTGACCAGGCTTTGTTTGCTTTTTGTTGTTCATACTGTGTTACTGAGCTAGCCAATTGGGGTTGTTTGTTTGAGACTAGGGTTTCATGGATTGTCCTTGTTTTTCACGTTTTTTGTACTGGTAAACTAAAAGCCTAAGCCTGGCCTATGTTGTGGTGTTTTGACGTTGGTTGTTTCGTTCTTGCATTGGAACTATCGGGTTGCTGTTGTAATGTTCGTCGTCGGTCATGACCCAGCTAACATATTGCTGATCCTTGTAGTGGATGTGTATGTTGCCAGGTTCTGGTTCGCCGGTAGGTGAATACACCAGTGTGGTGCTGGTATGTACAGAGATAGAACTCGGACGCGGCGATTAGGATATCCTCTCCTCCCCAGAACGTCATGTTAACCTGCGTGGTTCTGTATTTTGTTATCCTTTGTTTCTGGAAGAGATTGCTGTTAGGGAGAAATTCTTGTATATTATTAAGAAGTGCTAGGCGAATTCTGTCGTCGTGTCGATGCTCCAAAACATATGAAGCAAGGTTTTTACCGGACAGACACGTGGTCGAAAGTTAAACCCATATTTACTTGGTGGGCTATCGGTTCGCCTCGAAAAAAGAATTCCCGTCTTTTGTCATCGGCACAATTGTGCTTTTGTTTTTATGGTGTTACAAGAGCTTCTCGGCACATGTGCTCGGAACTGGGATGGGTTTTGGAACCAATATGAAATTTATGAGCTTCGCTCTTTTTTTTATCTTTAGGAATACATTTTGTTATGCAAACTTAAGAGTTCGGGGTTGTTTTTTGTTGCACTGAGAGGTTTTTTTTTTGTTTGTTGCAGCGGGCGTGGGTATAGAAACTTGTCTTACAAGCTAGAAAATAGATAACTTGTCCAAGGCAGTTTTGGTAATTTAGTACAATGTTACAATAAGAAAGAGCGTGAAGTACGGAATCTAGAACGATAGCGTATTTTGTGCTAGATTAATAGTGTATTAGTTTATGCCGCCCTACTAAATATAATATGAAAACATTGTCCTAAAGCTTAGCTATAGCTTAGCTTATAGCTATGTTAATTCGTGCGTGGCTTCAAAAATTCAAAACTGAAACCCAGCCGGATACAGCTTCCAATAGAGATCCCTGAAATAAACGGAAAGATCTCACCAGATTAGCCCGCAAAGAGCCCCCAGAGTCACTCGACGTCACCAGGATCCTCGGCCGGATAGCCTAGGCCTCTGGTTATAGATCAGGAACGCACGTATGTCACTTTTACACCGTTTTAATTTGCACCCACGAAAAAAACACGCAAAACACCATTCAAATTTCAAATACGAGGTTCACACTCAAATTCAACCACTTGTTTCGCACGTGGGAACACGACAGGGCACGTCTGCCCTCTTCGACGGTCAGTATCCGCAAAAATTCGAAGACATGTGACGTCTACCAACGGTAGATTATAGCCCACTGAGGGTGAGAGGTCTGTGTCCCAGCTGTGGGAACATTTTAGACTGATTATGATGAGTAAAACAAGACGCCACGAAATATCGAAAAACAAATTAGTTGTGACTAGCTCACCATCGATCACTAATAGCTCACCCGGCAAACGCTACTCCTACAGTACTCCTATACTACTCCTACCCTACTCCTACACTACTCTTACACTACTTCTACCCTACTCCTAACCTACTCCTACCCTACTCTACTCCTAACCTACCTACTAATCCTAGATAATCCGAGTATATGTATGTTGTCGATTCAAAACCCTTAATTTAATACGTGCTTCAATTCGAGTGGACCCGAGTCTACCGTACCGAACGGACGATCGTCAAATGTTTGACAGGAAAGTAGGTAGAACAGTTTATATGGGAAAATGAAATTGTTGTTTTTACTATCTTCCTCGCAATTTTTC
Source organism: Apamea anceps (assembly GCA_951799955.1). NCBI lineage: Eukaryota > Metazoa > Arthropoda > Insecta > Lepidoptera > Noctuidae > Apamea > Apamea anceps. The sequence goes on from OX637528.1 coordinate 3,739,384, forward strand.
CATATTTTCTCACCGTTTAAACCTTCCCTGGACTACGACAAACATTTCAAAACCAAAATCAGCTAAATCGGCCCAGCCGTTCTCGAGTTATAGCGAAACAAACGAACAGCAATTGAATTTTATATATATATATATATATATGTATAATATACATAAATAGATAGATATATGTAAAAATATTATACCTGATCTAAAGAAGAATGGAAGAGCTGGTTTTTTTTTAAGAATTCAGTTTTGCTGAGAGGTTTTGATATGATAACTATTGTATTTTATATGAAGCGACTGCCTATCTTACCTCCACAACCCAGTTACTGGGTACACGACACCTCTTGGTAAGACTGGTTGTCAGACTTTAGGGCTTCCGACTACCCGTAACGACTTGCAAAGATCTACAAATTACAGCCGGGACCAACGGTTTAACATACTTTCCGAGGCACGGAGGGGTGCCGAGACGTACGGAGGGGTGTCGTATATGTATTACCGACTGCGGCAAGCGTAGCTCAACCTCCGATCGACCTGTGCATCTGTTATAATTCCAAGAGTCCCTTTACAACAATATTATACAATTATTCTTCTCCATTCCAGTACCAAGGTGATGAAGTAATAGACACAGATCTCCCAACCCTGATAGAAGCGAAACTCTTCTGTACGACAGGCGGGAAGTTCCTCTGGATGATACTACAGCCACTCTTCTACAGCTTCCGACCGCTGGTGGTCAGGCCCAAGCCTCCTACACCCATGGAGCTGATAAACTTGGTTATACAACTGTTCTTCGATGCTGTTATTATTAAATTGTGGGGTGAGTCGATTTTCCATGTTTTTGGAACGAAGTTCCTTATCGCGCGTTGCGAAAGGGGGCTAGACGGAAAAAATTAAGACCAAAAGTTGGAACGATACTTTTTGCTATAGTTGTAAGCCGTGCGGCGTGCGCGTGTTTCTCTCTCTCTCTCTCTCTCTCTCTCTCTCTCTCTCTCTCTCTTTTATAAAAAGCAAGCCAGTTATTTTCGTTTCGTCTTTCTATTTCGCATTAAACAGTCTGGTGTCGCGACGATTATTTTTGTTGAGTGTATACAGGTTTTTTGTACATAATAAATAATAATAACAACTTCGTTCCATCCGGGTGTCCCTTGACACCTCTCAAGTTTTTTTTTAGGAGCCTGGGATGCCTGTACCAACCTAAAATCTCTCAATCCGTTCCGTTGTCAACCGTTCACTCGTCACAACGATGGCACAGATGACAGAGTGCTTCTGACACTCAGGGCATAGACAAGTAATGAGGTTACGTCTAGCGCGGATTAAAAATAAATAATATACATATATTTAGACAAAAAAAAAAAACAAAAAAAAAAGGTAGGTGGTAGGTTTAGGTAAACCGTTTTTTGACAGATGGAACTAGTGATTACCTAATGGACAGGTCCATTAGGTAAACCGTTTTTTGACAGATGGAACTAGTGATTGCAGCTACACAAAATACATTGATCAATACGTACGGTATTATAATGTCTGTAAGAAGCCATAAATAAGATAATAGGCTAGATGCCTAAAAAAATCTAATTAGTCCGTCAGTATCAATTATATAAAAAATGATGAAGATATCGCCCGTTAAAGTTCCGCGTGACGTCACGCCTTGCTACACTTTAACAAGGCGTGACGTCACGACCCCCTACTCCCAAATTTTGACGCGCTTTATCTTTGTAATTTTTTGTTTAATTGACAAAAGAAAAAATACGTGTCCATTATTTTTCGATAATCTAACTGACGGACTAAATATAATAATCATTTTTTTACCAAGGCAACTACCCTATTCAATAAGATAAGGCAGTACCTATATATTTATTTTATTACGCATTTTAAAGTTAACTTTTGCGTAATTTGGAATAGTATGTTCTAAGGCAGCTGTCAAAAAACGGATAAACTAATGGACAGGGTATGGTTTAGAATCAAATCAAATCAAATCATTCATTTATTTGCTATAAATATGGTACACGAGTTGTTAGTGACAGTTATAGACCAAGACATTTCACCTAAGTTACAGGTATGCAAAAATTAACGAATAAAATTTATAAATACATGCATTAATGAAAATTGATTAAACAAATAAATTTAAGTTTACATTATTGATTATATTACAATGTCAAAATAGATTAAAATGAAATATGAAATAAATTTATGCATCCTTAAAAAAATTGTAGCAGCCTGAGCTTTTCTTCAAAAAATCTTTTACTGAGTAAAAACTTTTCTCTATCAACCAGCCCCGTAAAACACGACAGAATTTATGATATGGTAATTCGGAAATATGTTTAGGTAGGGAGTTGAAAATAAGTGGCGCCATATATGCACAGTTCCGTATAAACCGTTCTAATTTTGGGACCGGCATTTTGAGAAAATCAAATCTTTTCTCTTTATAATATTAGTTTAGAGTAGCCGAAGTAACTCGTGGAGTCAATAGTGTAAATGAAACATACATCTGGGTGTTTTTCTATCTATAATATGTATGTATTTACAAAAAAAAAATGTATATAAGTAGTTTATCAGCCATCTTGTTACCATAACACAAGCATTAGGTTGCTTAGCTTGTGACTAGATGGCACTGTGTGAAATGTCCAGGGATATTATTATTATTTATTTTTGTGTATTTCAGGATGGAAAGCGCTCGGTTACCTAATATACGGTGCTCTTATGGCGATGGGCGTTCATCCAGTTGCAGGTTAGTGATATTTAGATATGACAGGCTACTAAATGAAAAATTTGTTCTTAAATACATGGTCCCATTAAAATAGGTGGACAAACTTTTAGAAATCATTCAGACCACCAAAATAAGGACAATGGTAAAAAAATATAAAAAAACGCATTAGATACTTACAATTAAATAATCAGCTAACAAAAATACACTTATAAATGTTGGGTTAAATACAGAATGATGTAAGGATGTAACAACTGACTGTGTACCTACTTACGAGCATGCGCGCAGCGGGGCGCGAGTGCAAGTACCTACCCATAATGGATGGATGTGTTTATTCTAGTGCCAGGTATTTTTAGGTCAAAATAAAATCATTTTAATCAGTGTTTTTTTTTTGCTTGGATATCTTTGGTTAGACGTACTGAGCGCTGTGGTAAAATTTGTCCATCTATTTTAATTGGAACCTGTATAGACATATATATGCTGACTGTGATACGATTGACTAGCTTCAGTCTTCTAGCGGCGGGCTTGTATCCCTACGTACCCCTTATACACGCGTGGATATTATGTTATTTTTTTTGTCTACTTTCCAGGCCACTTTATAGCCGAACACTATATGTTCAAGAAAGGCTACGAGACCTACTCGTACTACGGGCCTCTGAACTGGATCACCTTCAACGTGGGCTATCACAATGAACATCACGACTTCCCGGCAGTGCCTGGCAGTAAACTACCTGAGGTCAGATATCATGTTTATGTGATTTCGGAAAAGTAACTTTAACGCCTGTACATAAAGTTTAGTTTGGACTGCAAATTAAATATTTTTTATGATATTGTTGCGCGCCACAATTAATGCCTGGTACTTGGTGACATTAGTTACCGGTAGCGCCATCTAGTATCAAGTAGCAGAACTAATTTACCACTAGCGCCATCTAGTATCGAGGAGCAGAACTAATAGATCCTTCTAGCAATTTAGATGCTAGAACTATCGACATCTGGTCAGTCGGGGCCGGTATGTACTGGAACCTTCTAGATGTTTCTAAAATAGAAGGTTCTGGAACTATCTGCGGCACTATATAAGGCCGCGAACTAGCCACGACCAGACAGACTTGGATCAGCGATACATGCGAATACATCGAAAGCGATCTTCAAGTACGACTTAAGACCAATATTGTGTTTTATAATTAGTGTGTTTGAGTTGTTATTAGTGTTGTTTAATTAAAGTGTAATTTTTGATAATTTATATTGACAGTTTTAATTGTCACGAACCCGAAGCTCGTAACAATATTTTCAATAGTAATTGCTTTGTTGGTCTAGTTGTCTCAAGCCTTGCGCACAAGTCTTAAAGCCCAAGGTTTTTCTATTCAGGAATGTCTCAGTATCAGGCGTAGTCTAGATTTGTGCCCGATTTATGGCAATAAGCATGCCCCCTGTTACATGGGATTTAAAAATGCCTGTCGAAATGTGGGTCAACCATAGGACCACCTATGCCTAACCCTTCAGGGATTACAGTCGGGACAGCAGCTCTAGGCGAGCACACGATATACAACTATTTAAACCGCGAACTAATTATGGTAAAAAGCGTACTTTGTATCAAGAAGCACAGATCTACAACAGCCGGTCGATTCTGTAAAAATCTCACCGTGAAAACTCAAGTGAAGTGAGTTGTCCGTAGTGTCAATCCCTAGCATTATTTGGAATGACAGCTCACTCCACGCTCACTTCACCTAAGTTTTCACGGTGAGATGGTTACAGAATCGCACTGCTGTTTACCTAAGCATATAATAATAATAATAATAATAACCAATTTATTTCAGGCAACTAAGGCCCATAGATAAAATACACAAAATAATCTTATACGATAATAAACTAATACATACAAAAACCTTATTCTACAAATTTATTAACTACGTTGAGTCGGCGACGTATTGCGCTGAGTCGAGGTGTCATGTAGCCTTCCGCGAAAACGACGATACACGACACCCATCGGCCAAAATTCCTCCTTCATGAAAGTCTCCAGATGGTGAGTCGGAACCCGCACCACAAAAGACTTGAAGTTAATCTTGTGGCGCGACTCCAACTTCTCGACTCTCAAGGTGAACTTGGTCTTCATCTTTATATACTCCACGACCTCCTCTGCCGTCGTAGAGTGATGTAGACGGGACACGTACAGCTGCGTCGATGGAATAGCGGGACGCAGCAACATGTTCGGACCAGCCAATGCGGTACCGCACTGATTGCGAAGAGTAGGCTTCTTCTTCTTTTTCTCAACACGAATGAAGCCTTCTTTATCTGCCTGTCCTCGGCTTGTTACCGGCGGTAACGAGCTTCGGACTAGTTCGGAGGGCCCCTGGGCACTCCTCGTAACTTTTGGTTGCCGCTGAAGTTTTGCAGGAGTTGCAATAACGGCAGCCGAATAAGCACGCCCCGGTGTTGTCGTGCTAATATTCTTCAGCGTCTTCAATGATAGGGGATGCGGGGAGGAGCGCAATTGTGCATCGCTTGCTGTGTCGATAGCCGGCGTCGAGTCGAATTTTGCTGACTCGAAGCTCTGCTGCGATGTGTTCACTGTGCTGTGACGTGCGTCGACGTTAGTTGCTGGCTCGTGTGACCTACATACCGTGTTGCGCAAATCTGCTACCTCGGTACGTAGATCACTGATGGTTGATTGCGATGCTTCCAACTTCAACTGCATTTCAGCCAGGCTTGATCTTAGGGTTGTGATGTCCCGTAGCAGCCTGGTGACGTCAACGTGGTCAAAAGTGACGGGGGGCAGCTTGCGCAAATCCTTCGCCACGAAAGTCGGCACGTCGTCCGGGTCGGTCTCCTTCAACACCTTGATGATGTCTTGGAGACTCCTCTCTCCTTTTTCATCCCTCCTGCGGGATGGCATTCGGTGAGCCATTTCTAGCGACTCGTACAGCAGTGTCTTAGACTTGCGTATCTCCTCTTCGTTGAAATTGGATATGCAGATCTGGATCACACTGACCTCGTCCATGACATCCAGCTGGTATTGCAGAAATGCCAGGACCTCGTTCGCCACAAGTTCTTCCGAACGCATGGTGACAGCGGCAAATGCCGCGCTCAGCGCAATATAATTTTCTAAAGTGTAAGCACGTCCAATTGCAACGGCGGATCACATTGCACTGGATATAAAAGACACTCAGTCAATATCTTTATTCAAAAAGTTATTAAAACGGCATATTTTCAAAGGCATCACAAAAAAGTAAATCTGTCCGATTCCAACATTATTATCGTACCCACTCCATGTAAACCATCCCTTTTATCTGCTCAAAAACTGCCGCCCAATGACAAAGTTAATTGAAATTACCTACCAATACAGAAATGTAACTTTGTTTCTTTTTTAAGAATACCGTCTATGCGCATCTGTACTTTAAATTGCTTATGTTTTGTTTTATATCTTATTTCTCCTCGTAAGTGATTTGTAATATTTGAGAAATAAAGAATTTTTAAACCGTATATTTTGCTGACTATAGCATTATTTCATTCTACAGGTACGCCGCATCGCCCCAGAATTCTATGACAATCTTCCACATCACGACAGTTGGTCTAGAGTACTATATGACTTTGTAATGGACCCGGAAATTGGACCATATGCAAGAATCAAGCGCAAGCACCACGGTCTGGACAGTTAAGTTGGTAGTCCTGTATTTTAGATTATTAGTTTCTGAAGGTTGGTAGACTGCGCTCGCGATGTTTGGGATAACGCCATCTGTTGGGAGGAATCTAAAGTAGTAGCTGATTGACTATCAAAAATATCATAATTTTGGATAGATAATATTGATTTTACGTATAAAAAAGTTATCTTTTATACGTATAATATAAGTATATTGTTTAATGCAAGTAATAATTATGAAAATTCGTTAAACTTTGTCCCATATCGCAAGCGCCATCTATGAACAAAATAAGTAATTAATTGGCCATGTCTGGAAAAGAAAAGATATATTTATTCTATGATATTTTTAAAGTAATTTTTACCGGAGGAGGAATGAAGATGGAAGGAGTGGAGAGTGCCCAAGAGGGGGGCGGCGTAGGCAAGTAAAAAAAAAATACTATGACTTTGATCTTTTGGATTTTCGTATTTTTAAGTTTCTAGGACTGGTCGATTTTTTTTTTTTGTATCTTTTTTTTACCCATGGCCAGTTGTTAATGTTGATCTTGTTTTTAATTAAATTATGGATTTAATTGAAACTGTATGTATTAATTTACAGTAAGTTTTAATTTAGGAATACTTTTTGTACAGTGTATTTTTCTTTACTTGTCATATTTAGTAAGAAAAAATATGAAACGAGGTTTTCTCTATATTTAATGATCACCCATCCACGAACCGACCTCGGCACGCGTAGTTTAAGCTTCAAACTACCCGTGCGGCTGTTACTATTTAGCCACGAGCCCCCCTTAAAGAAGAAATATATGGTATTTAAATTACTTAAAAAAACTTTTTCGAATTTTCAATGTTAATAGTCGCCATATTTGTAAAAAAAAAAATGAGGCAAGTCAAGAAAAATACTCTTTTATTTCAAGCCGATTTTCTCGTAAGAATACAGCAAGATTTTATTATGTTGTTCTTTCTTTAAGTAAATTTTTTGTTAGAATTAATTACTATGAATATTACTTGGTTTTTATTGTAATTTTGTATGATACTGTTATTATAAACTGTTTGTTATAACCGCGCGTTTACACCAAGGGCAGCGGTGGCCCAGTGGTAACGGCCCCGTTTTACGAGTTGTAGGTCGTAGGTTCGAAACCAGACAGGTGCTATACTTTGTGGTGAATAATTTCATCACCACTGCTTTCAAAACGGTGAAGGAAAACATCGTGAGGAAACCGGCATGTCATAGAACCAGAACTTCGTAGACATGTGACATCCACCAACCCGCAATGGGCCTGCGTGATGGATTATGGACCACTCTCTCTCACAGAGAGGAGGCCTGTGTCCCAGCTGTGGGAATATTATAAGCTGATTATCAGTGATAGGAATAGGTAGTGTCTATTTGCCTAAACTTCGAAGAACAGAGACAAGAAACGGAGACTTCCTTAGGACTAATTTTTTTGTATTAACTTGACATTTTTGAGTGGAGTTTTTAAGATAATCATTGTGTATGAAACGTAGTTAAAGAAAAAAAATATGGTTATTTTAATATTTGATGACCATTACGTACAAGACAGGACATCATCCGCATTTAATTTTTGGTCCAAAAATAAAAGTGACCTTAAATACTACCAAGCATAGTAATGCTACATCTTTGGTGTCAATAACATATTTTTTTAATGTATAAAGTGTTGTCCCGAATTTCGGGACAGATTTCACGGAAAAAATTTAGTCCTAAGGAATTCTCCGTTTCTTGTCTCTGTTCTTCGAAGTTTAGACAAATAGGCACTACCTATTCCTATCACTGCTGATTATGTTTACACCAAGGTATAAAACATATATTCTACATGTTGTAGTTTCATACCTTGTTAAAAATGTCAAAAAGGTAAACAAAATAGTTAATTCATGTTCTAAGCACAGCATGCTGTGCAGGCGCCGCTACTGCGGCTGCTGAGACCCTCAAGCGGCCCAAATACCTTATAGGTTTGAGCCGTTTGGGGTCGAGACGCTCTGGTTTAGGGGCCGACTGCGCCTCTCCTTTTTAAGGAAATTCCTTGGCAACTGGTCAACCCTTCACGTGACCAAAGAGCTGGCTCGTTCTTTGGCCAAAGAATTAGAATTGCCATTCAACGTGGCAATGCTGCCAGTCTGGGCACGTTTTCGGATGACGCCGAAGCGATGCGGATGAGTACCGACACTTATGTTACCAAAAAACAAAGAATTTTTGTATCTATATATACATATAATTAGTTATACATGCCTGAAACAACCTCAACCTGCATCATACATGTTTTATACACATGTTTTTGACTTGTCGAAAACAAGAATCACAACTTGTTTAATCTAAACGCGGGATAACACATAGACGTTTAAAATGGCTATTTAACACGGTACGAGGTATTGTTATCTCCATTAAAAAAAAAATAAGGTTTTATCCTTTCCAAAGAAGAATTGGCTATATTTTTATAGCAACAGGTTTACACTAAAACTACCTATTTGGAGGCCAAACTGACATAGATTTGTCTGTTCGATTGGCCTCTCTATGTATGATAGGCTTGATTTAAGGGGGAGGGGGGCGCTGGTACTCCGCGAAATTCCAATTTTCTGACGATTTTTGCAATTTGCGGGTGTCAGGTTGTATCAAAATCAATCATCAATACAACCCTCTAGGTTCATATAATCCGGCAGACGTCATCCTGCCCGGAAATCAGCGCCACCCACCGGGTCCAATTATGTTTTCAAACCATCCAGGAACCCATTAAAATAAACACACAAAATTTCATCCAAATCGGTCCAGCCGGTTAGGAGGAGTTAGGTGACAAACATACGTACAGAAGAATTATATACATTATATTAAGATTGTTTCATATTTCGAAATAGTAATTCAATAGGATTTTATGAACTGAGAGGATTGTATTGATGATTTTAATTATTGTAATTCTGTAAAGTCATTTGTTGCGCTCGTGAACATTCAACATGACACTGACCCGCAAATTGCAACAAAAGTAAGACAATTGGAATTTCGCGGGCTTTGTCAAATTTTTTGTATTTTGTCAAATTGTAAAGACAAAAACAATCAGCAGCCTGATTGCGTACACAGTTCATTGCTTCATATGTTTGAAAAGTTCGTCTGCTCGAGAACATAGATACCCAATGAATGCTGTTGAACTGTCAAAATGAAAGGCATTGCTATTGTAAATGGGCTACGCAAATATCCCACTGATTTATGTACAGAAATAATTCTGTTAAAAATATATAATAATAAAATCGAATAACTGTTGAAAAGAAAAAGGTATTAAGCATTTTGCGGGATTCAATTGTATACTTAGGGATGATTTCCACTAAACGGCTCGCATCGCATCGGATCGGAAAGGATACGAACGGATGCGGCGACAGCCGATCGCGTCCGGCAGGATATCAACGCATACGATCGGCTCCGTACCGTCGCTTGCGAACGTATCTGTTTCTGTGCCTAGTCAAATAGTTTCATTCCTACCGTGTTGGCGTGTTCTAATGCCGAAAGAATTCGATCGGATACGACGACAGGCGAACGAAGCCGATCGCTCGCAGCATACTTTCGGCTACGATCGCGTGTCGCGGAAGACATCCGCGGTCAAGCTGCTGTGCGCGGCTTGGTAATATAAACTAAGTACTGTATACACGATTTAATATCGTTTAAAGATTGTAAAATCCGTTTCGATCCGATCCGATGCGAGCCGTTTGGTAGAAATCGTCCATTATTTTTATTTTTAATAAATATTATATTTATTGGAAATTACTGTTAGGTATATACAACTAGGCTGTCATTTGAATCTCTGCTTGAAAAGAGTCATGATATTAATTTTCAAATAAATTGAAAACGTGTTTACTTTGGGTATGTAATATTAAAATACTTAATATGATTTTTATATTTCTTCCTTGACTACAGAGATTAATAGTTATAAAAAGCCAATGTATACTTATACCAAGCCAATTTATTTTAATGTACACGAAGAGGTCATGTTTTTACGGAGAATCTCGACACCGCGATTCAGCGGAGCGTGCTAAATGAACAACGCCATCTATCGAGACACTAGGAAAACCAATCGGTTAAAGTATCAACATAAACGTAAGATTGTACAGTTCTTGACTAACAACCCCGTTGGCCTATTGGTCGCAGGCACTACTGCTAACCATGAGGTTCTGGGTTCGAATCCCGGATCGGGCAAAGTGTTATTGGATTTTTCCATTTAGTATTCGAATCTCAATAGCAGCTCGGAGTCTCGATTTGTTCCCGGTTGATGGCAATAGACTCACACCCTATTGCATGAAACTTAAACATAACTGGAGAAATGTGGGTGTACTATACACACCTCACCTCTACCAACTCTTCGTGGAATACAGGCGCTATGTTGTTTGGGGGTGTTTAGTGTCCCGCAACGTGTTAACTTTATTTTAAAAACAAGTTTTGAGAGTTTATATAAATTACTTTGGAATATTACGAGTATATCAGTAAGAATCATGTATCCCAAAATATGCAGTCAGTGACCTCTGCGCAGTCACCGACGTCGCCGTGGAAATGACGAAATTTTTGACCAACAAGATCTAAAATACTGTCGTGTCAGCGACAGTTACAACAATTAGATCAGCACCCTAATTGCGTAACGCACGATCAATCGGAATCGGTTTCATTTTGACAGTTCAACAACATTCGTTGCGTTATTTACGTGTTGAGCAGACAAATTTGTCGAATTTATGAAGTAATGGATTAGCAATTTGCTTCAATATTATTCAGATTCCGATTGATTGTGTGTTACGCAATGAGGGTGCTGTTTGACAAAACTGACTTAATTATTGAAGTTGTGGGTTGAGACTTTTTTGCATAACTACGTCCCTTTGGGGTATTTCGTACCCCACACAAATTAGCTTTTGTAATAATGTTATAGGCTTTTCGAAGCATCTTTGAACTAGTACTACAGGAATGGGACATTCTTTTACCCCAGTGATAATGTACATTGAAATAGTGTAAAACTCGTTATAAAATATACATTACTATGTAAAAATATAAATGATAGTATTAACATTTATGCTTTTTGTTGGGGTAACCCGTGACCCCGTACCTAACCAACAATGTTTATAAGGATTATTATTAATTATTTTTTATTACTTTTGTACATATTATGAGAATTTTAAGTGCCTACAAAGTAAATATTTTATTTTAAGATAGTTTTTTTTTTAAATCGAAAACAGCGCTGTGTTTTTTATAAATTATTTCTTTATCTTGCGCTAGATTTCAGTACATTTTATTTTAATATAAGCGCCGTTCTGCTTATTTATTAATCCTCACACTGGAACATTATGTTGTAAAACTAAAATATAATATACATACAGGGCTATTGTTTCAGACTAATTTATATTTTAGCGTTTTTTATAGATTTTCCTACGTAGAACTTATCTAGAATTTATGTCGCCAATTCCAAATGTTTAGCACTAATACATTTATAAGAGGGAAGTACCTTATTAGTTAACTAAGGGTAAATAAAATTGGCCGCCATAACTACGGCCCATTGAGTCTTTTTTCCTGGTTTTCCTGTAGTCTATTAACAGTTTTAAAGATACAATGATTTTGACAGACTTGTCAGTGGCAGCAATCCAACAGCAACCTTATTCGAATGAGAATAGAGATCACTGTGATTTGCCGATATTTAGTACATTTCGTTTTCGAGATATTTAGTATATTTTCATCATGAGAGTATGCACATTTTGTAAAACTCACTATCTAAAATATTAGTTCCATGGACGCTCACGTTGCTATCAGCGCCAAAATAACGAAAATCAAATTTAAAAAGATCAAATCTTGGTTTTGTCATCGATAATATGATGTCCAGCGTACAGTCACGAGCACCAACATGTCAACACTTGGCAACTTTCAATTGCGATGTTTTCGTGAAATAACGAATGCAACGTTGAAATACGACACATTACATAAACCTATGTGTACGAAAATGCTATGTTCATAACAACATAAAATTTCATTCAAAAATAAAGGAGTAAATCGCTTTTGAATAAAGCCAAGTGTATACATACTTTTGCTCGTGACTGTACTTGTATAATATAGGACAGTGGTATTTGCAAATCAAATCAAATCATTTATTCGCATAGAATGTAGGTGTTTAACAAAAAGTTGGTAAAAAAAATATATATAATTGGCCCGTGTACATTCTGCCTGAGTATTGGCATGCAAAAATTTAACAAATTAAATTTCAAATTTAAATACTAAGGAACACCAAATAGATTTAATAATTTCAAAGATAGGTTTCAAATTTAAATACAGTTGGAAAACTAATAAAATAATTAATATAATAATTTCAAAATTAAATTTTAAACTTCAATACGAAGACTAATAAAATAATTAATATAATAATTTCAAATTAAAATGTAATACAGTGTTCATGGTGTATCTGCAATGTCACAGTAGAGGGTCATTCAAAAAATCACTTTTTGTATAGTAACATTTCTGAGTCAAATATGTCTTGAGTTTGTTTTTAAACTGTTGAAGGGTGTCATTTTTTATGTTGTCCGGTAGTTTATTAAATATAATTGGACCCATGCAAAGAACACTTTTCCTAAGTAGTGCAGTTTTATAGCTGCTGACAGTTAAAAGATTTTTGTATTGACTTCTAACGGGACCTTTCTTGGTGTCTGAGACCTTCTTGGTGTCTGAGACCTGCACAGCCATTACTTTGTTACCGTTGTCCCCTTTGTTAGAAAACTTAAGGGTACCTAATTACATTCCGAAGATATAAATAATATAATAAAAAAAAAGGTTTATTTTCTCCACCACACAATGAAACGTTAGTACAATACATAATTGTGTACACAAAAATACATTGATGTTGTGGAGACTGGAGCCTGTACTAGGAATACCTGTGTTACAGGTCTCCAGGCCTCCATACTACACGATAGGACTACGATACCTCGCAGTTGCGGTTTAGCCCGCTACCTCGATGTCACCCGGGCCTTAATTCACTCATCTGCCTAGCTTTTTCCCAACTATATTAGGGTCGCCTTCCAGTCTGACCGGATGCAGCTGAATATCAGTACCAGTATTTTACATGGAGCGACTGCCTATATGACCTCCACAACCCAGTTACTGGGTAATACGATACCCCTTGGTAAGACTGGTTGTCAGACTTTAGGGCCTCAGACGACCCGTAACGACTGTCAAAGATCCGCCGGGACCAACGGCTTAACGTGCTTTCCGAGGCACGGAGGGGTCTTGGTATGTGAAGATGTTCACCTATCCACGGACCAACCGCGCCAAGCGTAGCTTAACCTGATTTATCGACCCGTGCGGCTGTTATTACTTATTTAGCCACAAGCCCCTAATTCACTATGACCACTTAATGATTCCTTACTTCGAGACCACGTAAATTCCTTAGTTAAATACGACATCTGCTAATGACGTATTCTCTATGACGTAATGAACGAAACCGCGCGAAATGAACGCGATGCTGGCGTGGTTTGAACTGTCGAAATACATGTTGTCCGTACGGTTCACAGAACAGATACTGTGGTACGGTTGACATTTCGATTCCTTGCTGTTACAGGAGTTTCCACAAGACACGATATTGACGTGGTTTACACGTGGTAAGATACGCGGGGAATAATAATTACCATACAGAATTGGGGCTATTAGCATGCATTTGTTTGACAGTGAGGTGAGATCGAGGTAGCGAGCTACTAACTCGCGACCGCAAGGTATCGCAGTGAGCCATCTTCGGCATGTAAATACCCTAAGAATCGGTTGTGTCAAATTAACGCCTGGGGAGTGAGCTTGTAGCGGCATCTACAACGCCACATGCGAACGCGTCATACTGACGTCACGCAAAATCCTGCATCGCGCAAGCAGAGTTTACCGCGCAATTAGCATATATACAACAGCCCGACATCAATCGCCGGGCAGTTGCCCGCCAGACACAACACCCGTCTGGTCGGAAGATCTTCCCTTTTCTATGGAGGTTGAGTGAACTTTACACCCTGTTCCTCATACCTCTATAAGCTAAACAGTGGGTGAATACTGAGATGATGGCTAAAAAAGATGTATGGAAGGAGAAGAATATAAGGGAGGGAAGAAGATGATTTATATTCAACGGGAACCTTTATGACGTAACACACTATCAATCACAATCTGAATCATTTTGAAGGATATTGCTAATCCATTGCTACATATGTTCGAAAAATTTATCTGTTCAACAACATAAATAGAAAAAAAAAAGAAAATTTGTTCTGCACAACAAAAATTACATGAAAGATACACATACAAACTAGCCAAAAGCCTCGAAATCCGGCAATAAAAGGTTGACCAGCAATGCTATTCTGTAACCATCTCACCCTGAAAACTTAGGTGAAGTGAGCTGTCATTCCAACTAATGCTAGGGATTGACACTATTGACAGCTCACTTCACCTAACTTTTCACGGTGAAATCTTCACAGAATCGATCGGCAGGTCAAATAACGCAATGAATGTTATTGAACTGTCAAAATGGAAGCTATTGCTATTGAGTGTGTTACACAATCACCCCGCTGATCTGGCTAAGATCCTAAGGGGTCTCCAAAAGATTTAGGAACAGCTGGGGAATTATTGGGTTTTTTCTTCAGGAATTTCTTAGTAGCAGCCTGGAGTACATGTAATTTAAATGTCTTCAAGGCTAGAGTGAATAGGCTCATAATAAATTAGTGCACTTTACCATCAAAGATTGCATCACTGCTTTCTATCAGGCGGGATCGCAGTCAAGCACTAGTTTATAGAACATTAAAAAATAATTTTTTTTTTCTTTGTGGCTTGTCAAATAACTAGCGAAATATTATGGGGTGTAGGTACAGACGCCAGCACGTCAAGCTACTACAATCTGTCTAATTTCTTTAATAGATTTTCAACTTTATCGCTAAAGCATTAGGTTCAAGGTTGAGTGGGAAAATTTTACAGTTTCTGGTAGCTTGATGTGCTGCAACTATAAACCGCTACTTACCCCCTTCGGGGTCTATAGGTGTGATGTTGTTATTTTTCTGCTGAATATGTTATAAAAAAAAATATGTATGGATATTCTTGACAGATAATTATTTAAGAAGTCGAATGTACAGACTGGCAGGTCAAGCTACCCGAAACTGTCAAATTTTCCCAATCAACCTTGAACCTAATGCTCTTGCGATAAAGTTGAAAATCTATTAAAGAAATTTGACAGATTGTAGTAGCTTGATGTGCTGGGGTCTGTATAACATACCCATTTAGTTCAAAATAATTATAATTGTTTCATTGGTATGTATCTATACAGGGTGGCAGGGAGATCGACTCGCAACCTGTTAATATGGATTCAGTACTTTACATGATTCTTAAACTCCCTTACGTTGAAATGAGATTAAAGATTTTTATATGGAGATTGACAGACAGAGCGGCCGCCATTTTGAAAAAAAAATCAAAATGGCTGGCGGCCACGCATGCAACCTATGTAAACCGATAGCTGACATCAATACAAAGAAAACAATAGGATCAAACCCCGTAAAGCGTCAAAGTTGATCACGTGACATCCATATTTTTTTTAACTTGCCTACATCTTGTTGCGTAGATGTTTGGGATAGTCGCTCTTAAATGTTTAAAATCTAAACATCTATGCAACAAGCTGTAAACAGGTTCAAAAATATGGATGTCACATGATCAACATTAAACGTTGTCTTTTTTTTTTTAGGATGGGATATCATCACATGACCCCTACCGCTCTGGGTGGAGCGGAGGGAGTGTCAGACTCTTACTGACTAAAACCTACCCGTGTTCCTTCCGTAGCCCTTTATGTTCCAGGGCAGCGGTAACCCTTTCGGACGATCCCGCTACCCTGGCAGGCCTCGGCCCTATCGGGCCCCGTCACTTGTGCTGACAACTCTTTGAGGCGCGCGTGGAACACATACGCGCCGTCCGGCACGGGCCTGGTCCTGATCGTATGGTGAGTTACCCATTACTCTCCGCCGCAGGCCCGCGCCTACGGTGACCGGGAGTCGTCACGCGGCTCCCGACGCCCGGAGCGTCTCCCGCGGCGGCTGAGGCGTGAGGTGCGTTCCCTCGCCCACCCCGCCACCTCCTTCGCTAGCATGACTGCTTCGCAGAAGGAGGTGACTGCCTCCCACTCCCTCTCGCCTCGGACCATGGCTCGTTCAGTCTCAGAAATGTGACACTTTACGCGGTTTGGTCTTATTATCTTTTCTGTTTGCATTGAAGTCAACTATCGATTTATATAGGCACTATGCGTGGCCGCCGTTATGAAAAAATGTCTGCCGCAGACCTGTGATAAATTCATGGTTACATTTTGCGCGTCGATGGCCCTGCCACCCTGTATTATAAACAGTGATAGGAATAGGTAGTGCCTATATGCCTAAACTTCGAAGAACAGAGACAAGAAACGGAGACTTCCTTAGGACTAAATTTTTTCCGGGACATCTGTCCCGAAATTCGGGACAACACTTTTAAATACATTAAAAAAATATGTTATTTGGAATAAGGAATTCGTCTATATTTACATGTTATGTCTAGTCGCAAACTTTAGGTAAATATAGACGAATTACTTATTTCAAGTAACATATTTTTTTAATGTATTTAAAAGTGTTGTCCCGAATTTCGGGACAGATGTCCCGGAAAAAAATTAGTCCTAAGGAAGTCTCCGTTTCTTGTCTCTGTTCTTCGAATTTTAGGAAAATAGGCACTACCTATTCCTATCACTGATTATAAACGCCTCTTATTATTGGTGAGAAATAATGTGATCGTTGTTATACCCCGACAATTAGGTTAACCGTTTTTTGACAGCTGTCTTAGAACGAAAATATTCCAGATTACGTAAAAGTTAACTTTAATATATGCGTAATAACATAAATATATACTGCCTTATCTTATTGAATTATCTTATTTATGGTTTCTTACAGACATAATACCGTACCGTACGTGTATCAATCAACGTATTGTGTGTTGCTGCAATCACTAGTTCAATCTGTCAAGAAACGGTTTAACTAATGGACAGGGTATAGCTCAGTTAATAGTCATAGATTAGATATTCATTTTTTTTTGTAGGTTTTGTAATTTTTGTAACATTAGACAAAATTGGCTCAGTAGGGCATGAATGTCTGTAGAACCATTTTTTTTTTTCTATTAGAACGAAGTTCTTTAACGGAGCTTGTGGTAGGAGTAAACTGGTAGAAATCGTCGGTAGAGAGACCAACGGTTTTTGAGGCCGAAAGTGAGGTCAAAGTGAAAATCCAAGATGGCGACAACTTTCTGAGAGCTTCTAAGAACTTGTACTAGATGACTCTGTATTAAGAACGCATATTTAAATTCACACTTTCTCTCTACCTGTCTCTTTTTATTTTATTATACAAGTGTGTGTGCGTGCGAGAATCGCGTAAGGAATTCCGGTCCAGATGGGGGTCCCCCGACCGTACACGTTTTTATTTATTTAGATAATTACAGCTCATCTTGATTGATCGTTAAGGTTTTTAAAAGCTGTGTTGAATCCCCGCTGGAAGGAAAAACGTTGTTTATAGAGGTGAAAACTTAGACGCGTTGTGCGATTTTTGGTAGGGGTTAATCTTATGGGTTCGCTTCGCCAACATACTAAGGCTCAATTTACATTGCCGCAGAACGGTGTGGAAGCGAGTTTTCGTAGCGATATTATACATAGCAAAATTAACTTTATGTCAATTGTCTAACATACAAACTAGATCGAGCGTGTTTCTGCGGGAATTCCCGAGATAGCGCGATAATTCTCCAGAAGATGCGCGACTTGTGCGTATGAGTATCTAATTTGTGCGTTACTCTATTGACATAAAGTTCATTATGCTTTGTACAAAAAAATCGCTTCCATTCCGTTCCACAGCAATATAAATTAAGCCGAATAGCGAATAGCGATTAATCGCTATTGCCTATCGCGAATAGTCGAATAACTCACCATTATTATTCGACATAAAAAAGGAACTTAAAAAATTATTTATTTGTTATCAAATAATAATTTATCACATTTGTACTACCAATCATTTATTGTTGTAATTGTAGTAGTTTGCTACTGCAATCTAAAATTTTTCTGAGGATATGAGAATAGAAAACCATGACGTTAAAGAAATCACGTCTCATATTATACTGATTTTACATTGATTGCCAGCCCAATCGATTTCGCTTGTGTTTAGGTTGGGCGGCACGCATTTGTTTGATTATTTTTAAGTCTACAGGTTTTTTGTTCACTATAAGTTTATTTTAGAGAACTATTCGCCGAATGTCGAATATTACTAGCTATTATTCGGTATTCCACGAATAACAAAAGAATATCGAGTGATGCCGAATAACGAATAATAGCGAGTATTCGCGGCATCTCTAGTTAACAGTCAAAGACATTAAATTATTTACTTGACAATAGACAGGACATCACGAACAAAATCGTAATCCAATACTTTTGTCCTAGTGGTCAAAAGTCACTCAGTCTAGTGTGGTACGCCTGCGTGTCAAGTCGTATTTGTGTCCACCAAAAACAAATATTTTCTAGGGAAATATGCCAAGTTGCGCATTGAGATATTGTAAATCTCGTTACGGTAAAACGGCTGGACCTAACTTCAGTTTATTTTCGTATGAATTATTTATATTTACTCCGTAATTAAAATTAAATAATTTTCATGAATAGATCTAGAAAATTTGCTAATTTTGTAATAAACGCCCTCTATTGCTGAGTAGCTTTACTACTGCGTTGTAGAGATGCAATTTTGTTTATCGACTTGGTTATCGATAATATTTATTAAGTTAAAAAATAAATAACACAAAATATAATACTGTTTGAAGATAATCATGTCATTTTATTTAAATATCAATAAATGAACAAGTACTATTCATTCATGTAGGTTTCTGTTATTTTAGGTTTCCGAATGTAAATAATGTAGAACGTGAAAAGTGGATACGGTTTGTTCAGATAGACCGTAGAGAAGAAAATTGGCTTCCATCTGGTCTCACACTTGGATTACTAGATCATAATAACGATAATTATTAGTCATTTGTATGTAAAAATAATTTTATAAATAAATAACTTTTAAACTGCTAATCATTTTATTGTTTTCATAATCTTTTGGCACTTGGTTCAATCTATTCAAACGCGAAAAAAAAATAGTCACTTTTTTCAATATTATCGATACATTTATATCGAAATGGTAAAATCCCTACCACAGGTTTTATACTGTCTACTTAGTGTCATCCCATTTATTGCCAGACCTACGGATTTTTTTATAGATCTACGGATTTTGGACCTCGCCTCGGATACATACGGATACAAGATTTACAAATATTTGCAAACAGTGTGAAAAAAAAAATTGCTAAAACCGAAACGCAACCGACAATAAAATTGCAAAGAAAATATGCGCTTTGTGACATAATAGGTCTACTTTACACAAAAAGTGTAATAAACTGAGTGCTATAATAATCCAACGGCAAAGCAGGCACATTTAAAATGATTTTATTTTAAAATGTACATAAACACACACTGAAACTGATACCTAGTCATACACGGTGACACGGACAATGGATAGTAGCGAATAAAATTCTAAAATAGTTTTTACTGTTTAAAACAAGTTTTGCTTAATTTGTTTAGTTTTTTTTATATCTATTTACCATTTGAACTAAGTATATTAGGTTTTTCAGGCTTAACCCACGGATTGAAAATCGGATCTGGCAACACTGACCACACTGGCCACCTACCGAGCAATAGCAGAATATATTTTACTAAATTTAATTCATGTTTGCAATTTTTGTGGTAAGATGTTCCCAATTGCCGCTCTAATTTTGCTATATTATACTAGATGGCGTCACTGAGACATGGGATCACAGTTTTTCTATGACATTTCTTTGCATAGCCTCTCTATTGTATCTATCTTAAATCTCTTTGTTAACAGTATATGTGTTGCTATAAGGGTGACCACTGTGCGGCGGCGACCTCTCGCATCCGACCCTGGTTCAAGCCATGGAATGAACACGGGTGGGTTTTAGTCAGTAAGAGTCTGACACTCCCTTCCGCTCCACCCAAAGCGGGAGGGGTCATTTGATGATTTCCCATCCTGAAAAAAAAAAAAGGGGGTGACCACTGTTCTTTCATAGTTTTTAGTCACTTCTGTCGGCAGTCCCTATGACGTCCTATTTTTTTTCTACACATCCAAAAATGAGTCTTATTTGTCTACGGTTGAATTAAAAAAGTCTAAGGCTATAAATTGTGTCCTTATTGCAGAAAGATCTATATTTCTGAATGTGAATTTATGTAAAATGTTGTAATAAAACATATATTTAATTACTCTCTGGTTTCATTTTAAATCCTATTCTAGGTAACAAGCATGACTCAATCAATCTACCAAGCTTCTTCACAACAATGTTGGTGTCGGCTTCCAGTCCGACATTTACATGGATGGATGGATGCAGTCGAGTACCAGTTTTACATGGAGCAACTTCCTATCTGACCTCAAGATCCCAATTTACTGGGTAACATGATACCCCTAAACCCCTTGGTAAGATCGGTGCAACAAATATGTCTGATATGCCTTTAATTTACACTGGCATACATACAAAGTACTCTGTGGATGTTGTGGGTCGGTTCGTTTAGGGATAAATGGGCCCAATATTACCTATGTCAGACTATACTTCCATAAAGTACAAAAAATTCAAAATGCTACCTTTATCCAATAAGTTGACCGTTTTATGACAGCTGTTTTAGAACTAACATATTCCAGATTACGTAAAAGTTAACTTTAAAATGCGTAATAAAATAAATATATAAACTGCCTTATTTATGGCTTCTTACAGACATTATAATACCGTACGTGTATCAATCAATGTATTGTGTGTTGCTGCAATCACTAGTTCCATCTGTCAAAAAACGGTTTAGGACAGGGTATATGTGTTTAGTAAATGTGAGATTTCTTAGTGAGAAAGCTGTAAGTCCAGTTGACCTCGTAGTTGCATTATCTCTTGACGAAAACTTCCAGTAAATGAAAAATGACCTAACTGTCACAGGCCTTAACGCAAAAATTGGCGCCGATTCCCTTGTTCACAAACTAAACTAAATTGTCAAGTTAGTCAGCGCCTGACGTAAATTGACGTATTTTTAGTAGCCATGTTTTTAATCACGTCTGATTTGTCTATGGAGTATCTTAATTTGACAGGGCTAAACTAATACACACATCAACACGGTCTAGGGATATTTCATACTCAATTAAATAACTCAAAAAGTACTGGTCGCATTAAAAACTTTTATACGCCAATTTGTTCGTCATTTATCTCGGAGTTGTTCTAAATTCAATTTTTTGAAAAATATTTTGTTTTTGTGGCAAAAAATGTCTTTATGTGTCGGAGAGCGAATTTTCATATAAGCGAGATTTAGAAAAAAATACAATTTACGTTGAGTATCAGTTTTTTTTTATTTGAATACTTAAAGATAAAGCGCAAATTGAGCCGTTCTAGTCATGCAACGCCGGCATTTAACTAGGGAGGAAATGTTACGGGCTGTAGGAATGCTGGAAGCTGGATCGGTTCAACGTGATGTTGCTGAAGCAATAGGGACGCACCAAAACGTGATTTCAAGATTGTGGACACGCTATCGTGTCACAGGTGAAGTAACGGAGAGGTATCGGGGCCAAGTCGCATCACTACTCCCAGACAAGACCGATTTCTGCAAATTTCTGCAAGAGCACAACCAAATGTAACGGCAACTCAATTGGTCCAAAGGCTGCAGGTGGAACACCAAGTGCTTGTGAGTGACCAAACTGTAAGGAGACGACTGCATGAAGCCAATCTACGCTCTCGTAGACCACTCCGGGTCCCATCCTTACGGAGAGGCAATCGTGGACGACGGTTGGAATGGGTTCGGAACCACGTGGACTGGGGCCGTAAGCAATGGTCCAATGTGCTGTTCTCGGATGAATCCAGGTACGGTTTCCATCCAGATTCACGCAGGACGCGTGTTTGGAGAGTTCCTGGGCGATGGAGCCGACTCCAGCACCCCCAGGAAGTCCACCCATACCAAGGAGGAACAATTATGGTTTGGGCAGGAATTTGCCTTGGAGGACGGACGGACCTCGTTTGGGTGCGGGGCACTATGACGGCAGAAAAATATCGCCAACAGGTGCTGGGGCCCATAATCTTGCCCCACAGAATACAAATGGGGCAAAATTTCTTGCTCATGCACGACAATGCCCGGGCACATACGGCGGGAACGATAGCAGCTTGGTTGCAGGAACACAATGTTAGGGCGTTAGAATGGCCTGCTCAATCGGCAGACCTAAATCCCATTGAGCACGCATGGGATATGCTTCAAAGAAGAGCTCTGAGGGAAGCCCCCGAAAATCTGGCAACAGAAGACCAACTTTTTTCGCACCTCAGAAGGACCTGGGACGATATTCCGCAGCAAGACATTGACAACCTTGTTCTGAGCATGCCAAATCGTTGCCGATGTGTTATGAACCTCATGGGCGCTTTCTCAGATTATTAACTCCAAGTTCATTAACACCAATTAAATGATTTTTCTTTTTTTTTTGATTTTTCTTAAAAAATAAAAGTTAATTCAAATACGGTTTCGGTCTATTATTCTTTTTCTTTTCATAAAATCCTGAAATTGTAAACTAAGTAAACGTTTATTTAAAAGAAATGGTAGAGTATTAAATAACATTTCTTTTAATATATATATGTCATATAAAATTATTAACACATTAATAGTAATTCGCATTTTTTTTAAATATCCCTAGACCGTGTTGATGTGTTTATTTATCTTTTGTCCTTTTCTCAATGAAATAGAAACTCTCTGAACTTATATTTAGTTTAGTTCGTGAACAAGGGAATCGGCGCGCCACTGACGTTTTATAACGTGACCTTAGGGTGGTAAAACAATTAAGAGGTTAACTATACAAAATTATTAGGAAATAAAAAAAACAGGATACATTATTAATAAAATTTTATTCCACACATGTAGGTAGGTACAATAATAAAGTAAAAAATGCGCGTTGGATGGAGCTTAGTCAACTATACTAGTCTAAATTAGTCAGTACATTACAAAGCGTAGTCAGTTAGTTTGAAAACGACTGAGTGACTTGAAAGAACGAAATTTAAAAAAAGAAGTTTTTTTCCGTAATGGACGGTCTAAAATCGATGGCGCGATGGCGGCCCACTAGACAATTCAGACGTACCGACGTACTCTGCATAAATCGGGTTGTCAATAGCTATGCAAGCGAATAAAGATATACAGGTTTATTGGTAAAACACCAACAACCTTGTAGGACTGAATTACTAACATCATAAACAACAGCTATTGTTCTATGACTTTTCACAAAACATAATACATTTACCAAAAACAAACCTTCAAGGTTTCGTTGGTACTAAACACGGCAGTTTGTTTACCTAGCTAGAGCTTTCTTTTGCTTCGCGTAGAGTTCGTTACAGAAAATCGAATATTTCAATTAGTTGAAATCACATATTTTATTTTTGTATGAAAGTTTTATGAATCAATAAAGTCTGGTAGCGGGATCGTCCGAAAGGGTTACCGCTGCCCTGGAACATAAAGGGCTAAGGAAGGAACACGGGTCAGTTTTAGTCAGTAAGAGTCTGACAATCCCTTCCGCTCCACCCAGAGCGGGAGGGGTCATTTGATGATTTCCCATCCTCAAAAAAACAATAAAGTCGTAGAACAAAAGTTGTCGTTTATGACGTCAGTTATGTAATCCTGAGAGGTTGTTATGTTTTACAAATAACCCTGTAGAAAAAAATATCATAACTCAGTCGTCTCATCAAATAGAATGAGTTCCTCACAAAATATGAACATTGTGCATTATAAACAAGGCACTATCAAAAAGGCACAAACAGTGATTGTAATACTTTTCATTTTATGGCTTAACAACAGTCGTTTTAATACATTAATATGTCAATTTATAAAATTACGTGAAAAATTCGCTTTAAAAAGTGCATCATACAAATCTTCTTTGTAAAAACTAATTTCTCAGTGTTCTAAAATTCACTCATACAGATTGCCCTCATTAAAATCAATTAAATATTATCAAACAATAATTGCAAAATACTATAGTATTAGGCCCAAAGACTGCCCTCATTAAAGTTAATTAAATATTATCAAATTCAAAATGTGATTGCATTATACAAAGGCATCTGAAAAAAATATTGCTGTCTTTCTCCAACATACAGGGCGAGAAAGAGATGACTAATTTTCAGTTTTACACGTAGGTATAACATTAGGCAAGTCACTAAATAATAAAAATGAGACACACTTATTACTAAGTAGTAAGTATAATCAGCCTATAAATGTTCCCACTGCTGGGACACAGGCCTCCTCTCTGTGAGAGGGAGTGGTCCATAATCCACCACGCGGGCCCATTGCGGGTTAGTAGATGTCACATGTCTTCGATTTTTTTGATTCTAGGACATGCCGGTTTCCTCACGATGTTTTCCCTCACCTTTTTGAGGTTAGTGGTATTGAAATTAAATACACAAAGTAAAGTACCCGCCTGGGTTCGAAACTACGACCTACATACAACTCGTAAGTCGGGGCCGATACCACTGATCCCAGTAGTAGTAAGAGTAAACGAGACAATAGATTTCCACTATCTCTTTTCATGATCTGCCTAGCCTATTCCCAACTATGTTGCACCGGATGCAGCTGAGTACCAGTATTTTACATGGAGCGACTGCCTATCTGACCTCCACAACCCAGTTACTGGGTAATACGATACCCCTTGGAAAGACTGGTTTTCAGATTTTCAGGCTACTGATGACCCGTAATGACTGTCAAAGATCCACGAATGACAGCCGGGACCAACGGTTAAACGTGCTTTCCGAGGCACGGAGGGGTTTTGGTATGTGAAGACGGTCACTCATCCACGGAACAACCGCGGCAAGCGTAGCTTAATCTGATTGATCGACCCGTGTCGCTTTTATTACTTAGCCACCCCGCTCCTTCCATTATCTCTTTTATGATGTCTTTAATTCAGCTTTAATTTTCTTCCGTCCCTTTCGTATTTCATTTAAAATGTAAAGACAGCAATATGTTTTATTAAGGGCTGATTTTTCCAACGCCAGATAATTTTATCGGAGAAATAATTTTGAATTTTTGACAGTGCTTCCATACAAAATCTGTCAGACGTCAATTTTATTTCACGAATAAAAATTATCTGTCGATTGAAAAATCAGTCCTTAGTCAGTACCGAATTAAGCCTAATTTTATCCAATTGTTTGGCAGATAAAGACTGTTTCACGTTTAAACTAGGTGGGCAAACATTCGTTATAGATGCATCAAAATCACATAATTGAAACATTTGAAATTACATATGCAATTCATATTCATAATTTCTTTTTTATTTTATAAATAATATATTTTATGTACGACAATTCCCCTTTTTTGCAAAACAAACAATTTCAATGATTATTTTGACAGTTTAATTCTGTCATATCTAATAGACAAATAACTAAAATTCTCTAAATTCAGTATATTACAAAAATAATTAAAATATTCGAAAAAAAAAAACTACAAATTTCTTACTTACACTTTAAAATATAAATTGATCAATACAATTATCATAATACACATATAATAATTTATGTTAAAAATTAACATCATATAAAAATAATATACATCAAATATGAGATTCTTAACGAGAAAATATTTCGCTTAATAGTTATTAAAATAATCATTAATTAAAAGGACGGAAATTCTATAACAAATAAGGGCTTATATTTTGAAACTTAGTAATTAATATTATAATACAGTCCTTGCAACGAAAAATGAGTTTTATAACTAGGTTAAATTAGGGCTGATTTTTCAACTATCTGATAACTTTATTCGACGAATAATTTTAGAATTTTTTCAGTTATGTCATACAAAAACTGTCATACGTCAATTTTATTCCTCGAATAAAAGTTATCTGGCGATGGAAAAATCAGCCCTTAATGGAATTAATATGTACTAACCCGCGGTACTAAAGAGCTACTCCTCATAGACATGGCCATTGGCCAACAGGTTCGTCGATCCCGCAAGGATCTGTCGACATGTTCAATAGATTATAAGAAGGCCTACGACTCGGTGCCACATACATGGCTCATGAGGGTGTTGGCGCTGTACAAGATAGATGCACCTCTACGCCCCTTCCTTTAGTCGTGTATGGGGCAATGGAGGACGGTCCTTCGCTATCCAGGGTGTCGACAGATCCTGGGGAATGATGAGCCTGTATGGATTAAACGGGGACTTTTCCCAAGGGAACCAAAGTGGACTCAAACTGTCGCTCTGAAATACAGAGCGACAGTTTGAGTCCACTTTGGTTTTGCTTAGCCCTGAATCCTCTGAGCTCACTACTGGAGGATTCAGGTCTAGTATCGGTTGAAGAGAGGTGGTCGGGTCATATCTCACCTCCTCTACAAGGATGACTTGAAACTCACTGTGACAAACAGACCGTAAATCTGAACAACTTTCTTCATGGGACCAACCTAATTCACTATGACCACTTAATCCCCCCCTCCCCCCTACTTGAAAACCACGTCAATTCCTTAGTTTTACGACATCTACTAATAACGTGTTCTCTATAACACATTGAACGAAACCGCGCAAAATGAACTTTGAGTCTGTGGTTGTTGGCGTGGTTTGAACTGTCAAAATACTACTCTTGACAACCGTACGTGGTTTGCACGTGGCAAAATTACACGGGGAATAACAATTACCTTATTGTAACCACTGACCCACATTATAGAAGTACGCAAGACTTCATACTATAGATGACTAAACGAAGACATTTTGATTTTGGCGCTGATAGCAACGTGAGCGTCCTTGGAACTAATATTTTTGACAGCGAGTTTTTCAAAATGTCAAGTCTTATTCCGTAATTTAGACCTAAATCATCAGATACGTACCAAAACAACACGACGGCCATTAGCAATAATGTGTCAATTTTAGTTCCTGAGACGCTCGTGCGGGGCGCTTTGAATCGGCCCAAAGAACAACTGTCATTTCGTATAGTAATATTTAGTTTAGCGTACTTGTTTATGTCAGTGATGGTCGGACAGTATGACATGTAGCCCTAACTTTCACTACAACAAATTATTTTTTTCGTTGCAAGGACTCTGCTTCAATGAAGAACTAAAGAACTATGTTTGCTGCCTTTTTGGACCATTTCAATTCCCTACGGTAACCTCCCAGTGAATAATATTTAACGTTGTAAGGCTAAAGCGTCAGGGTAGCCCGTAAAATTCAAATTTTAAGTTTTTTTGCAATTTGAAGGTCAGTATCAGGTTTTATGTTAATCAAACTATGATTCGCGACCGTAACAAGTATGTATTTAGTTTGAAAATTCAACAGAGATCCACGCTCGAGGTTTGCCAGAGGGCTATGGAACGGAGTATTCTGGGTATTAAACTTGTAGACTGGGTTAAGAATACAACAATCCGTTCCACCACTAAAATAACTGATGTCACTCGGAAAGCTGCCACGCTTAAATGGAATTGGGCTGGACACATCTGCCGCATGTCAGACGATCAATGGACCAAGCTTAAGATACAGAGGGTCCCGCTTAATGGCAAACGACATCGCGGCAGGCCCAGACGGAGATGGTGGGATGAGCTGGACTCCTTTCATAAAGATTGGTCCTTGGCAGATCTAGACAGAGTGAGGTGGAAATAAAGTAGGAAGGCCCTTGATCAGCAGTGGGATATTAAGGGCTAATAATAAAAAAGAAAAAAATATATAATCATTAAAATCATCAACACAACTCTCCAAGTTCAAATTACTCTCTAGAATGACTTGCGTGAAATCATAATTCTGGAAAAACATTCGTTACCGTGGCGAATCATATTTCGATCAACATACAACCAGCCCCAGCAGTCTCGACATTCATAGCGATCGCTTTACGACCGAATTCGGCCGCAAAGTCCTGTCACCCCATACATTTCACCTGTTAATTCGGGACTTTGCGACCGAATTCGTTCGTAAAGCGATCGCTATGAATGTCGCGACTGCTGGGGCTGGCACACCTAAAAATCGCAAGACACATGAGAAAAATTGAATTTCTTGAGCTCACTCAGCACTTTCCTTCTTCACCCCCCTTAACTTTTTAATATTTTTCGTGCATTACAGGTGCTCCTGTAATGCACGAAAAATATTAAAAAGTTAAAATTAAGTTAGGCAAATGACACATCTTTTTGATTGTTTAATCATACTAAAAATATGAAAATACAAAATGTTTTACAAATCTTTGCAAGGCGTTTAAAATTGTATCTATGCTAATTGCGCGGTAAACTCTGCTTGCGAGATGCAGGATTTGCGTGACGTCAGTATGACGCGTTGTTCGCATGTGGCGTTGTAGATACCGCTACATAGCTATCACTCAATTAAGCCTATTTTATCATTTTTGCCCAAAAGTCCTGCCCATTAGGGGGTATGCAGACGATAGAATTTTTGTGCATTCTGCGACGTTCTTTTTTGTTGCTATTTTCATTTGTTGACGGTTTTGACGGACAAAAAAGTGCGTCTGTCGTTTGTCACAGCGTGCAAAATTGCGCAGATTTTTCTGATTCCCAGTCTAAAGTGCTGTCTTTTGTATTGAGAACCTATACGCGGCAGCGACAAATTTTTGGCCGTGGCAGTCTTGGAACGCGTAAAAATTCTATCGATTGTGTAGGCCTTTACAAAGATATCAAATACAAAACCCCCTTTATCCCCTGATTTATAACCTACCAAAGTTCCCCATATTCACACAGGAGTTTCGAGACTGCCCTCGCCGGGGGACGAAATCTCAGCAAGGGGCGTAGTCTCGGTGGGCTGGTCCGTGGCCGCGTATCATATCTGTGAGGCTGGCATCGTGGAGACAGTGCTGTGGGGAGTGGTGGGGCGAGAGCCGGCTAGTGACGCGTTGAGGGAGGCCATTGTACCCATCTGGGGGTGACAAAAAAATGTTTTTACTCGTTTTTCAACAGCCATAATGAAAATAGAGAAGGATCATAAATCTTTACACAATGTGTTAGGAATTTTAGGCGAACGATGGAAATACACAAAATTACAGGGACAGTTGATACAGGGTGATAACAATTTTATGCCACAGGTAAGAAACTCGCCTCGGGTTTTAGCGCTGACCTATATTACACAATTACGCTGGACTAAACATACTATATGAAATGACATTTGTTTTTTGTGCCGATTTAAAGCGATGGCCGTCGTTTCGTTTTGGTACGTCTCGGATGATTTAGATCTAAATCGTGGCATAAGACTTTTTTGTGTATTTTGTGTTTACTACGAGATATTTAGAATATTTTTATCATGAGAGTATGCGCATCTTGTAAAACTTGCTATCAAAAATATTAGTTATACGGACGCTCACGTTGCTATCAGCGCCAAAATGGCGAAAATCAAATGTCTTCATTTTGTCATCGATAGTACCAGTCCAGCGTACTTGTTTATAATAGGTCAGTGGGTTTTATACCCTGTATATTAGGTTAACCGTTTTTTGACAGCTGTCTTAGAACCTACATATTCCAGATTACGTAAAAGTTAACTTTAAAATGCGTAATAAAATAAATATATAAACTGCCTTATCTTATTGAATTATCTTATTTATGGCTTCTTACACATATTATAATACCGTACGTGTATCAATCAATGTATTGTGTGTTGCTGCAATCACTAGTTCCATCTGTCAAAAAACGGTTTACCTAATGGTCAGGGTATAGTATAGTCTTGGTTAGTAAAAACTATTAAATGGATAAACTCACCCTCAAATGCGCTAAATCCTCCAACTTGGTCAGGTCAGCGAGTTCCAGATACAAACTATAAACCAGCACCCAGCCGTACATGCCCGTCACACAGAACACTATCCAGAACAGACACATGATGACGTTGTAGGCGAAGATCATGTCGTTGACTATAGATGCGAACACGAAAGCAATCAAACGGAAGACTATGAATACGCCGAAGGTGTACAGCCAGGGGACTATGCGTTTTTCGTATTCCTGTAAGGAGCAAAGGTTAATGTTTATTATTTGCTAGGTTCAACCCGCGGTTTCGTAGTAACATCCTCTGAACCTGTGTTATGCAAATAAATAATTTGATTTGATGTTCAGACAATGCAAATAAGCATTTTTCATTATGGACACAATAATGAATTCTTATTTTTTATTAATTTTCATACAAACTAAATACGTAAACAATACGTAAAGTTGATTTACGTATTTAGTTGCCAATTCGGATAAAGATCCGAATTGGCAACGTCGTATTTTCATTCAATTTCTTTGGTTTTTCTCAATTAAATTTCAAAATATCTTTGTAACGAAGCCTTTTTAAGGACTACTTCCTTTGTTGGATTTGATTTGTAAAAGCTATAGAAGCGTTTGCCAAAGTTTATGGATAACGTCAAGAACACGGTGTATAATATAACACGTTTAAATATAATCGTGTTAACATCTGTTTCAGACTCGCGACAGATGGTAAGTAAAAAAAAAATATGGTTCCTGAAAAAAAAAAACAAAGTGGGCGTTGACAAAATAAGGTTAAGAACCCTCGCTACGAACAAATATCTATGAAGTTTATAAAATTAGCTTATGTGCAACTAACTTACCTTATTTTTTCCTTGAATTACTAACTACAGGATGTCAGCATGAATGGTGAACGAATAAGTGAATTAGTATGAGTGAGCATATGAATAAAACAAAGATGAAAGATATGAGATAAAAATACGTAATAAATAAGTGATAGTTTTGAGATGTTTGCTAAATGTTACAGAAAAGGCTTCTTGTTTAAGATGACTACAGTCTGGCCGTCGCGGGATTGCATTCCTGACCACTGTCAGTGCGACCATTCTAGTAACTAATAAAAAATGTGTGGGGTCGGAGCGGTCGGAGGACCCCAGGCAGGGAGGAAGTTCAAAATGAAAACTAAGGAGGCTGCAATTTTTTTTTAATTTGGCGACAAATGTCGCATGGAGGGGGGCATAACGCTTTTTCGTTACGTGATGATTTCTCCTAGTTTACTCCTACTGCAAGCTCCGTTCCAAAAATCAAATTCGTTTGTGCGAAACTGACAGGTACCAAGGACGCATTCTCGTACCGGCCAGACAGTAAGTTAGCGAAACATTAGCAGTTTAAACTTGACAGTACAGTCAGCTTCAAAAAAGAAAAAAAAAACAAAAACCGACTTCAAAAACCTAATAAACACTAAAAACTTAAAAATAATAATAAATTGAATAACTATAATAATCAAGAATTATTAACCTAAATAACCTCCTTTTTTGAAGTCGGTTAAAAAATGATGGTGTAAAATTAAGGAAAGTTTATGCAGTGGGTTAGTTATGCAATGTAGAGATAGGAAAATAGCAGTTTGGTACCAACCAAACTGTCCTAAAAGGTAAACACGACGACATATCCAGCAATACATTCCCAGTTTTAGCTGACCTCGCATTGTATAGACATTTCGTACAATGTGACGTCAGCTTATACTGGAAATGTTGAGCTTGATATGTCGCCGTGCGTACTATCGCCAAAACCTATATCTGACCATTTTGAAAACAAAATCCCGTGCACATGAAGACCACAGCTGCGTCCGTAAGTAAAACTAGAGGATTCTTTTTAGGTCGACTAATAATATGCGCTGCAAGCAGAGGGGCAATTTTCGTAATTTTAAGAACTTTCACAGTCTGGGCCCGTATTCTTGTAATTTAAAACGTTCAATATCTAGTCGCAGTCTCATCTCGGCGACAAACAAATGTCAAAAACTTGTGAAAATGTAGGGAAATTAGAGGTATTTTTGACAGATTGAGACTGAGATCAGACTGTGAACGTTCTTAAAATTACGAGAATTACCCCTCTGCTGTGATGAGGGGCCCGTGGCTAAATAATAAGAGCCGCACAGGTCGATCGATCAGGTTAAGCTACGCTTGCCGCGGTTGGTCTGTGGATGGGTGACCATCTTCACATACCGAGACCCCTCCGTGCCTCGGAAAGCACGTTAAGCCGTTGGTCCCGGCTGTCATTCGTGGATCTTTGACAGTCGTTACGGGTAGTCAGAAGCCCGAAAGTCTGACAACCAGTCTTACCAAGGGGTATCGTATTACCCAGTAACTGGGTTGTGGAGTTCAGATAGGCAGTCGCTCCATGTAAAATACTGGTATTCAGCTGCATCCGGTTAGACTGAAAGCCGACCCCAACATAGTTAGGAAAAGATTAGGCAGATGATGATGACCCCTCTGCTCTGATCTCAGTCTCAAACTGTCAAAAATACCTCTAATTTCCCTACATTTTTGTCAATTTTTTGACATTGGTTGTCGCCGAGATGAGACTGCGACTAGATTTTGAACGTTTTAAATTACGAGAATTGGCTTTCAGGAAGTCGTAGCCCTTACGGTGGTAGATATAGGTTTTGGTGATAGCAGATAAAAAGATAGTTGTAATATGTTTTTAATATTTATACCTTTCTAAGCGCGTTGATGAGTATGATGCTCGTCACCAGCACGGCGAGGGAGCCCAACCACGAGAACAGCGCAAATATTATCAGGACATTGCGAACTGAAACAGAAAATAGTATTATTTATTATATACTAGAATAACCAACTGATACGATCAGAACATAAATACAACCCGTACAAATTAACTGTGCACCTCGCTGGAATGCGACCCCTCTCCCGCTTCCCCGCGCGGCGCCCCGCGTTCGCTTTGAGCGTTCAATAGCGATAGTATCTTTGTTTGTGAGTCACAGCGCCAGGTGCACAGTTAATTCGGACGGGTTGTATATTAACACACTAGCTGCGCTCCGCGGTTTCACCCGCATAAGTTTCGATCCCGTAGGAAAGTATCCTATATGTTAATCCTGGTTATAAACCATCAGTGTGCCAAATTTCATCCAAATACGTTCAGTAGTTTCTGCGTGAAAGAGTAACAAATATCCATCCATCCATACAAACTTTCACATTTATAATACACTTGCGTGCAAAAAAATCGACCCACCCTGTAAGTTTCGATACGGCACACAATATATTAAAATTAAGATCAGACAAACAAAAACTAATAATGTAATTTGAAGGTATGTTTCATAAACATTATTTTTACATACCCTACACTTCAATAAACGGGTTATTATTGATGATATTGACTTGTTTACTCGGACACCCTCATTTCTCATTTTTAATAACGCAATCTCAGTGACATTGCATTTTGCTAAAATTTAATAAATTTATTGTTTATTCAATAATTGGTTATTTTTACTGATTTAGTGACCATTTACCTTGAGTTTAATTGCTTTTACTCTTTGTGAAAATGGATACTACTCCGCCTGAGTGCGCTCAAGTTGTAGCACTGATCCAGGCTGGATTGCATCAGCTTGTCGTGGCCAGTCGTCTTAACCTAAGTCGATCAGCAGTAAGACGAGTGTACCGAAGGTTCTTAGAGACTGGGAGCTTCAATAGACGATCAGGTTCGGGAATAAATCGGGCTACTTCAGAACGAGATGATCGATTTATGGTGTCTACAAGTTTAAGAAATCGACATTTTACTGGTGTTCAGGTGCAACAGCAACTTCGCAATGTTTGCGGTGTAGCTGTAAGTGGATGGATTGTACGACGGAGACTTGCAGAAAGCGGATTGCATCCTCACAAACCCGCTAATGGTCCAAAATTAACCCCCGGGCATCGCCAAGCGCAGCTTCGATTTGCTCGTGCTCACGTTGATTGGACACTCGAACAATGGAAGGTCGTACTGTTCTCGGACGAGTGTAAAATCAGTCTTCATGGAAATGATGGGCGCAGGAAAGTTTACCGAAGAGAGGGAGAACGATTTGCACAGGCTTGTATTGAAGAACGAGTGGCTTTTGGAGGAGGTTCGTGGACTGTTTGGGGCGGAATTTCTTTGGAAGGAAAAACGGATCTTCAGTTCGTATCCGGACCTCGTCTAGGCAATCTGACTGCACAGCGATACATCCAGGACGTGCTAGAACAATATGTCATACCATACGCCGGATTTGTAGGCGAGGGTTTCACGCTAATGCAGGACAACGCCCGACCACATACAGCCGCGATAGTATTCCAGTACCTACGTGAGGTGGAAATTCCTGTTATGGAGTGGCCAGCTAGGAGCCCTGACCTTAATCCCATTGAATATCTATGGGATGAGCTGAAGAGAAGAATCAGGGCCAGAAATCAGCCGCCAGAAACCCTCCAGGAACTAAAGGTGGCTATTCAAGAGGATTGGGAAGGTATACTCCAAGAATTCATAAAAACATTAATAAGGTCAATGAAAAACAGGATGGAAGCTGCAATAAGAGCACGTGGGGGGAATACAAGCTACTGAACAAAGTTTTCTTTAGAAATTTAATGCATTTTTGATTTTTTACTTACAAAATTATTCATTAAAAAATTGAGCTATTCTAACCGTTTTTGTTTTTTCAGTCTGTAAAATCAATAAATCAAAATCTGTTACAGTAAAAACTGGTATATTGTAATCTTAGACTGACATTTAACAAACAGTGTGAAAAGTATTCATGAATTAATTTTGGATTTTTATTTATCGTGTTCTGAACGAAAGCGTACGGGGTGGGTCGATTTTTTTGCACGCAAGTGTATTTATTTATTTATTACAGCATGGAACACTTACAGCTTTAAAAAACAAACAAAAAAATAAAAGGAAACAATAGTCGACAGAAAGCCAATTCTTCAAGCCAAGTCTTCGCGTCTTCGTAGGATAGGCTATTTTCCTAAAAAAATCTAATTAGTCCGTCAGTTAGATTATCAAAAAATATTGAACCCGTATTTTTTCTTTTGTCAATTATATAAAAAATGAAGATTTCACCCGTTAAAGTCCCGCGTGACGTAACTTGCTTTTTTTTTTTTTGGGGATGGGAAATCATCAAATGACCCCTCCCGCTCTGGGTGGAGCAGAAGGGAGTGTCAGACTCTTACTGACTAAAACCCACCCGTGTTCCTTCCTTAGCCCTTTATGTTCCAGGGCAGCGGTAACCCTTTCGGACGATCCCGCTACCCTGGGACGACACTTGCTTGCGACACTTTTGCAAGCAAGTGACGTCACGACCCCCCACTCCCAAATTTTGACGCGCTTTATCTTTGTCATTTTTTGTTTGATTGACAAAAAAAAAATATGTGTCCATTATTTTTCGATAATCTAACTGACGGGACTAAATTTAATTATTATTTTTTTACCCAGGCAACTACCCTATTATGTCGGAAATGCGTTAATCGTTTGACTGATCGGGACGCCAGCGGGTTGTGGAGGTCAGATAGGCAGTCCGGTTAGACTGGAAGCCGACCGCAACATAGTTGGGAAAAGGCTTGGCAGATGATGATGTCTTACATTGGAACCATCGAAACCATGCACTACCGACATGGACTGTAACTTTTGTTTGCTGTATGTGATACTGTCATCATCATCCAAAGTCCGACTTCACCCACCACTCAGCATAGACCATTTCAAGTGCCATTCGCCGAGCCCCTGTGCCAGCCTCATCCAGGTTCTACCTGCGATGGGACTGTACGTCTTATTTATTTACCTGGAGGACTCCCAACGTAGACAAACTGATAGCTGATGACGTAGTATCCGGTGTGCGTGAAGCCCGGTGTTGCCATGTACAAGCAGTACAGGTCAAAGATGCTCTCCGCAAATGTGAAGAGAGCCATGAACTGGAAAATGAAAGTTTTATAAGAATTTGTAATACAATTTTATACTGTACTAGCTTCCCACAATTAATGGCCGGCTCACGAAACAGGTTCTCCGCCTTAATAAACTAAAGCTGCGCACAGTTACTGCAGCTTTAACTGGCCATGGGTCATTTAACAAACACCTCTATGTCATAGGAGTAACAGACAGTCCGCTGTGCAGGGCCTGCATGGAGGATGACGAGACAGCGGCGCATGTGCTGCTAAACTGCCCGGTGGTCGCCACGTACAGGGCAAAGTACTTCGGTAACCCAGGTACCCTACGTGAGACGGTCAGTAACATCAAGGCGTTGCTGGCCTTCCTTGAGGAGCTGGGATGGATCGAATGATCGATTTTCCCACCCGTACGCAAAATACGCGCATTGTCGTGGAGTTGCGGATACCAGCCCGCTGTACCTATTACCTATTACTGTACTAGCTAACCCGGCAAACGTTTTGCCATATAAATTATTTCTAGCTGCCCGGCGCTACTTCGTTCGCGTGGTGTCCTACCTCCTACCCTACTCCTGCCCTACTCCTAACCTACTCCTAACCTACTAATCCTAGATAATCCGAGTAATGAGGATATATGTATGTTGTCGATTCAAAACCCTTAATTTAATACGTGCTTCAATTCGAGTGGACACGAGTCTACGGTACCGAATGGACGATCGTCAAATGTTTGACAGGAAAGTAGGTAGAACAGTTTATATGGGAAAATGAAATTGTTGTTTTTACTATCTTCCTCGTAATTTTTCCATATATTCTCACCGTTTAAACCTTCCCTGGACTACGACAAACATTTCAAAACCAAAATCAGCTAAATCGGCCCAGCCGTTCTCGAGTTTTAGCGATTCAAACGAACAGCAATTGATTTTTATATATATACGTATGTAAATAGATTATACAGGGTGCCTCAGGGTGGCATCGACGCGCAGACTGTAACCATGAATTCAGCACATGATTTTATTGCGCGTCATGTCAAATGTTTCCACTGGTGTGGAGCGAGCTGTCATTCCAACTAATGCTAGGGAAAGGGATTGACAGCTCACTCTTACCTCACTTCATCTAACTTTTCATGGTAAGAATTTTTACAGAATCGATATCAGCAGGTCTTCCCTCTGAGGCTGTCCGTGTCATACTTTCTAGCGGTGACATGACTTTATCGAATTTTAGTTTAATGTCTAAAATGTACGATACGCTAAATTTAAAAAAAATGTACAGACGCCAACACATCAAGTTACTACAATCTGTCAAATTTCTTTAATAGATTTTCAACTTTATCGCTAAAGCATTAAGGTTCAAGGTTGATTGGGAAAATTTGACAGTTTCGGGTAGCTTGACCTGCTGGCGTCTGTACTATTAAGACTTCGCAGAAAACAATAATCAACGTGTCACCGCCAGGAAGTATTCTTTCTATCAAGCGCTATACAGGGTGACAGGGACATCGACGCGCAAACTGTAGCCATGGATTCAGCACATGAGTTTAGACCCCATAGCGTCGAAATTTTTCGTCTGATATTAAAAATTAATTTAAAGGACTCGCGGCCGCAATTTTGAAAAAAATAAAAAATGGCGGACAGGTAGGTATACCCGAATCTTCAAACCCCTTTTCCTGACCATCTAGGGCAATAGTGATAAAATAGATTTATGCTTAATGCACTTCTCTTGCCAAGATAAATGCCATATACCCTGTTCATTAGACAAACCGTTTTTTGACACATGGTACTAGTGATTGCAGTAACACACAATACATTGATTGATAGACGTATGGTATTATAATGTCTTTAAGAAGCCATAAATAATTGAATAAGGCAGTTTATATATTTATTTTATAACGCATTTTAAAGTTATCTTTTATGTAATCTTGGACTTTAACCGTTTTTTGACAGCTGTATTAGAACGTACCTAACGTTCTAATACAGCTGTCAAAAAACGGTTAATCTGATGGACAGGGTATAATCTCTCCTGAAATTGTAAAGGCCGGCTTTTATTAATCTATGTCAAATGTTTATAAAACTTACAAGGGTAAGGAATCCTGTAAGCAGAGACCCTCTCTGAAGGTCCAAGAAGTATGCATCATGGAGTATCGGCTTCTGGTACCATGGTAGTCTTAGTGATCTTACTGACTTCGATGAACGGAGGTTCGTTGATGACCTGCAAGTAATATTATTGTGATTAGAATAAAATTAAATGGGAATGGTAAAAAATCATCATAAATTGGTGTAGTAGAGAATTGTGAATGTTAATGGCTATAAGAGTAGGGGAAAGAAACGATGGATGGACCGTGTGAATGATGATATGGTTAGAAAGGGGGTGATTACCGACATGATAACTAATAGAGAAGTATGGAAGAAAAAACATGTTGTGCCGACTGTAAATAAATTGTGATATGGGCAGGAGATTGATAATGAATATTGGTGTAGTATTTTTTGAGGAAATTGCTGACATACATCCATATAGCTGAAGTCAAATACAAGGCTTCCTTTTATTATACCTGGACAGGAACGGTCTGCACCTGGTGACGGGGACCATCACAAGACACGGATCGCTAAACAAACGCTTCCACACAATAGGCGTAAAGGACAGTCCTCTATACAAGGCTTGCATGGAGGCTGAAGAAACCGTTGCCCAGATTAGGACAGGCTCGGGGCACCCTGATCTTACTCAGATCTTCTTAACAGACCAGGTGATGTAATCAACTTTTGGAGGGAGGAGGTTTGGTTGGAACAACACGACAAAACATTTTGCGAAAGGGTAGGTAGTGTCCCGCTGCTTTTTATTTTATATGGCTGGTCATGGAGGGATATGGATACCTGTACCTGCACAAATAGGAGGTGACTTGAGATGGCAACTGGACGATTAGTCAGGCTGTCAACATCAGGGGTCGATGACCACCATTAGAATAGCGATAAGTATCATCAAATCATCCATATTTCTATTCTTAGTCCCAGGCATTGATTTACATCTCTGGTCTCAGGTCATAGCAGGCAATTGACATTATAAATTAACTAATACAAACTACTTGCCTAATTTATCATAACACTGGCATGCAATAATCTGTGGTTGTTGTAACAAGTGCTAAAAACTTTTCACGAAACATGCAAACTCCTTTTCCAATAAGAAGTTTTTATGTAACTTGTAAAACTTACTTTCCGGTGTAGTGTGAGTACACAGAAGGCGTTGATCGATAAGTTGAAGGCGTCTTTCTTCCGTACATGTTTATTTTTCGTAATAATTCAACGGCAGTTGACGCCCTATTTGTTAATGTATTCAGTCACTAGTTTCACTGCGTTACCGTCGGGTAAAACATTCCCGGTTGTGTAATAAACCAGTAAAGATCACATTTAAGTTGTTTTAGCCTCAATTTATGTCATAAATATTCGTTTTCGTGTAAATAGCCACGCCTGAAAATTGTTTGTTGCTAAGTACTTTCCGTTGTCAATTTGGAATATAATCCAACAAATTTCGATATTTAAACATGCCTTGAACTGTTTAAATGATTGGCGCTAGTGTCTATGGCAAAGTCATGAGTTAGAAAGAGAAGTCAGAGGTGCAAAGCTTGCCATTGCAATTTGACAATATACCACTGAGCATTTATAAAGATAGCATCGATCTAAAAGGACTGATACAATTTGTGAAGCATGCTTAATAATAATAAAGAACTGGCCAATAAATAAAAATAAGTTAATTTATGTGACTTGTCATTTGTCAAAGCAAATCGAAAATAAATAAATTCACAAAAGGCATTACTTTTTGTATTTGGCGATTTTATAGTAAAATTTCTGGTGATTTTTTATAATAAAATGGAACATATGTGTCAGTCCAAGCGAAAAGGGTCCAGTGCGCGGCATTTAGTTTCCGAGATATAAGAGGTTTTGTAAAGTTGGGTATAAAAATTGCATTTCGCGATTTTAATTGGTTATAAATAAATGCTCAATTATCTACAATTTCATATAGTAAATGACTATATACGATGTTTCTAAGTACCAGAAACTTTATGAAAAAAGTTTACTAAAAAGGTACCAGTGGGTGGCATGTCGATATTCTGGGAATAAAATACGTTTCAATACCCCGCACAGTTCACAACAAATTGGGCCACTGTATTTCTTGACAGGATTTAAAGTCAGTTTATTTGGTGTTGCTGCAGAGCCTTTGAGAAAGTTCGTTTTGTACGTAATTCCTGAACCCTGTGCTACTGGGAAAGGAGCTAATGTAATAATTTCAATGCTACATCATTTTTTCGAAAATTTTGGTATAGGCGAAAAAGATGTTGTTTGTCATGCAGATAATTGTGCTGGACAAAATAAAAATAACTATGTCATGCAATATGCAACATGGCGAGTTTTAACAGGCAGACACCGAAGTTTCCGTATATCTTTCCTTCCCGTGGGTCATACGAAGTTTGCACCCGACATGTATTTCGGTCTATTCAAAAAAAGTTTTAGAAAATGGGAATGCAATAACTTAAAGGATATTCTTGCAGCTGCTGTTCAAGCTTGTCCGAAAACAAAATCTATAGTAGCTGTTCTAACTGGTGATGAGAAAGGAGAAACTTTTGTGAAAACTTACGACTGGGCCAATTTTTTTCAACCTGATTGTGTAACTATTAACCAACTTCTGCATTTTAGTCATTTTGAAACAAATGAAGATAATAGAGGGCACATGTTATGTTACAAAAAATATACTGACAGTCAACCAACTGTATCAAAGGTTTTGAACCCGAATAAAGTATACGGTTTTCCTTTAGAAAAATCCCCTGCAGGCATGACGTACGAAAGAAAATCGTATCTTTATAATAAGATTCGTGAATTTGTACGTGAAGAATCTAAAGACATTTTATGCCCGAAACCCATTCCAAATGTTGATGTTGACCACAACTCTGTCCCAACAACATCTGTCGAGTACTCTTTTCAGAAACCATCAATTGAAAAGAGTATTCGACAAAAACCAACATGTTCGTACTGCAAACAGGTTGGTCATAGGAATCAGGTGCGAGGAGGAATTTATTTTTGTCCAAAACGTAAGTTGGAGTCCCAAATAGAATAAGTTTTATTTTTATGTTTGTATTGGCTTTTTTCAAATATTATTGCAACAGAATAATGATTATTTTAGCCACTGGTACCTTTTATGACATTACATAAAAGGTACCAGTGGCTAAAATAATCATTATTCTGTTGCAGTAATGTTTGAAAAAAGCCTGTCTTGTTATTTTGTTAGTTCCTAAATAGAGTAAGAATACTTAATTTTAGTTTTTTATTGTTAATTACTATCGCAATAACTAACTTTTTATTAAATATCGGCAAGTGGACCTTTTTTACTAGACTGTGTATCCTTCTTTTATTTTGATAATAATTGTTTTAGTTTTGATGTCAAAAGTATAATTATAAGTTGATTCTATGGAAAACATATCAATCTACAATAATGAATAAAAATCTACGTAACAAGCAAGTAAAAGTGTGTTTTTTTTTCACTCAAACTTTCAAAATGCTTTTTCTCAAATCAAGCTTTTTCAGAATTTCAACTTCAAATGTCTGATAAAAAAAAACGTGTGCTACTTTTTGATTATTTTTTCAATCCATACTATCAATTGACTATTCTAGATACCGAATCCAGTCTTAACTCAATACCCCACTACTGGACCCTTTATGCCTGGACTGACACATATGTCTCCTCAAGACATAAGCAGTAGCAAAAGTGAAAAAGATGATAAGATTACATACAATAACATTAGAACGAATTGTGGAATTTGCTGTTAGTATTTTGATTATTTACTGAAACATTGAAACATCAGAATTTGTAGAAATAATGAATGTCCACAATCACAATCGATCGATTTAAAAGTTTGCCGTTATGTAGGTACAGACAATTATAGCATTGTATTAATTTCGCTGTTTTTAAGGTTTTGTACCAATTGATAAAAAAAATCCAACTCGGTGCGACTTCGTTTGACTGCATGTTTGTCTGTCCCCTCATAGCTATCATTAAGCTATTATAAGCTAGCATTAGCACCTATTTGGGTATTTAGGTACCTACTAATGCTATCATCATCATCGGCTTATAGCAGTCCACTGCTGGACATAGGCCTCTCCTACTGCACGCCATTCAACTCTCATCCAGCTGCTACCAGCTATCCTGCGAAGATCGTCGCTCCACCTAGCCTAAAGCACTTTCTTTAAATACTTTCTATGATAGAAAGTATTTAAATAAAGTGCTTAAAATACATCATTTTGTGGTATCCCGTTTATACACCCATACAAATCCTCCATAAGGTGGTTAGGTACGTGGAAACGCATTTCCGAGAATCCACTCGAATTCCGTTTATGCAGCTAGACCTAGGATGGATTCTCGGACATGCCTTTGCCTTAGGGTAGATTTTTTGGGGTGGATAAACGCAATAACCGCTCATATTTCTTGCAGGTATTTGCCATAAGCCACCTCTTCATTCGAAAACCTACTACGGCCATGTTTTCTGCAAAGACTGCTTTTACAAATACATTTTTTCGCACGCCAAGAATGAATGTTCTGGAGACATAACAAAAAAAGAAACGGACACTAAGGATGATAAAAAGGAACGCAATGAAGTTAAAAAAGAAGTCATGGAAGATGCCGTGGAGGTCGCATAATAATTATTGTGGAGATGATCAGGGGCAATTGTCTGTACAAATAAAATTGTAAAGTGAATA
This sequence comes from Apamea anceps, assembly GCA_951799955.1. Taxonomy (NCBI): domain Eukaryota; kingdom Metazoa; phylum Arthropoda; class Insecta; order Lepidoptera; family Noctuidae; genus Apamea; species Apamea anceps. Next base: position 3,782,066 of record OX637528.1, read on the forward strand.
CCTACAACAAGTATTTCGAAATGTTTTGTAAGAAATAAAAACGTGTAATGTGGATATTGGTTTGATTTGTAGATATTAAAGTAGCGAGCCTAATGGGGGCCCCCCTCGAGGGCCCTCTGCCCTGGAACATAAAGGGCTAAGGAAGGAACACGGGTGGGTTTTAGTCAGTACGAGTCCGACACTCCCTTCCGCTCCACCCAGAGCGGGAGGGGTCATTTGATGATTTCTCATCCGCAAAAAAAAAAAGGGTAACCCAGTAACTGGGTTGTGGAGGACAGATAGGCAGTCGCTCCATGTGGTAAAATACGTACGGTACTCAGCTGTATCAGGTTAGATATACCCCAGCATAGTTGAGAACAGCCTAGGCAGAGCAGATCACACTGCTCACTGCTACCCCCGCGCAGCGTGCAGGCGGCACGTGTCGCATCACTGTGACGTATTCACTGTTTACTTTCACGCTCGGCTATTGTACGGATAGTTTTGAAAGTGGAGTATAAGTTAAGTTAAGTTAGTTGGGTTAATTAATTTATTTTTAGCCGTTAGGAAGGCCATTGCCCAGCAGTATTTTTCATACTTGTGTACGGACCGCAAACTATAGAAACAGAAAAATTATGAAAAATTATCTCAGCCTTTAGGAGCTACTTATTAGTTTAGGTCGTGATCTGCATCTGCAACCGCCTTCTAGGTAGCTGAGAACAGATTCCCAAGATAGATGGTGGCAGAGATTTTTTTATTATTTTTTAAGTCGCAAGATGGTTTGAGAGAATTTAATATGACGGCTAAGAGCCGACTTAATGCCAAGTGGGGAAGAGCAGATTCAGGAGAGAGAATCCCAGCGGTGCCCGAGGAAAATTTCAATGGAGTTGTGAGAGCACACTGGCGGCTGAGAGCAGAAAGTCGAACATGGCAGTGGAGATCAGAGGCTCAGACAGCGACTGAGATGGAATCTCATTGTGATGTGGACGTTCTGCGATCGAGCCGTAATAAATAAGCAACTCTTTGTATGTCAAACAGCCGAAGGTGACCAGCTTCATGAATATAAGCAACTCTTTGTATGTCAAACAGCCGAAGGTGACCAGTTTCATGAATAGTGTGCTTGGTGTAGAGAATTTGAAGAAAGAAAGAATAGTGTACTTGGTGTAGAGGATTTGATGGAAGACAAGTTAAACAACAATATTTATAGATTGACACCACATTTTTATTCAAAAATCTCTCCGCAATAAACTTCTTTTCACAAATAATCACTGTTTACATATATAGGACCACACTGCCACAAACACTTAGGACAATTTAACAGGGTTCGACTACATACTTTTTGGTTCTGTAGATCGACCCATGCACCATACGAAGGCTCGAAATATGAGCCTTTCGATAATTTAGAATTATCATTGAAGTTTTTCCATTTTTTCAGGCGTTTTAAAGGTTCCCTTAGACCTTTCTCGTGCAGATATTTTGTCAGCTTTTCGATTTTTTCTGCTGCAGACACGTTTAAATTTTCCACGATTGCTGATTCGTCGATGGGGTTGCACGCTTCAGGTGGTATATCAGAGGTCGAGACTTCGGCCCTGTTCTCGGACGAAAAGTCCCGGATGCCCAAAGGGTCGTTCCCAGTTGAAACGGCAAGTGTTGCAGCTGTGAAAATTTTTCATATTCAACTCTTACGCACCTAAAACGGGAGATTTTTATTGGTTATCAACTAGCTATAACATAAGCACCTACTGTTAATTCTGTACACTAGAAAGTTTGTCAGAAAATACTCTTAGATAGACCAGGGTGTTGGAATAAGTTAGTGAAATGTGTGATGTTCATTGGTGTACCCACTTTGCAATATATTTTCTCGCTCGTCCACGCATAAGGGGTGAACTATGCTGCGGTGCGCAAGGCCTATAACAGATAAACTTCAATTGACTCAAGCCCTACAGCTTATGAATAGCTAAGCCGTTATGAAAAGCGTGAGGGATGACGATTCAAAATGGACTAAAGTATTGTGTGCTTGGTAAACAGTTAGCTAAAATTAGACGTCACTGCTGGAAAATAACCCTTCCTCAAGCCTTTAATCACCATGCTGGCCAATCGTGTTTCTTGGTAAGCAGTCATAGTATAGCCTATATGTTCCCACTGCTGGGACACAGCATAGCGTATACTGTTCCCACTGCTGGGACATATGACTCTGTGAGAGGGAGAGTTGCGTTAATTCACCACGCCGGCCCAATGCGGCTAGCTGGATGCCACATGTCTTAGAATTTTTGGTTCTAGAACATGCCGGTTTCCTCATGATGTTTTCCTTCTCCATTTTGAAAGCAGTGGTGATAAAATTAAATACAAGTACCTGCCTGGGTTCAAACTCACGACCCAGAACCAGTCGGGGCCGATACCACTGATACCACTGGGCCACCACTGCTCTAGTAGCCATAACCTGAACTAAATACCTGATACAAAGTCCAACTTACATTTCTTGGGTTCATTATTCTGAAACCACTCCTGCTGGCAGGTACCACATTGACAGAAAGGCGGTTGCTGTTGATTCATCATGAAAATAAACGGTGCCGTTTCCTTATTCCCAGCGAGGAATTCCCTCATATTCTCAGCAAACTGGGGATTATTCTGCCACTGTTCAAAGCAAGCTTTGAAGAACTCGGAAGGATTGTCCTTGGTACGGTTCAGAATGTGCTTGTTGAAACATTCTTCGCAGAAGACTTGTCCGTAGTAGATCTTCACGTTGTCCTTCGGAATTGCGTGGCAGAAATCTGAAATTTAGTTCACTGTTATTAAATGTTAGCCACTGTCTTGAAGTAAAACTATTTTTAACCGACTTCTAAAAAAGGAGGAGGTTCTCAATTCGGATTTTTGTATTTTTTTTTTTGTTTGTTCGCGCATAACTCCGTCGCTTGCCAACAGATTTGAAAAATTCTTTTCCCAAATGGTCCCATAGAAATTTCATCAAAAACGGTTTAGTAGTTTGGTTTTTAAACCAAAATTACTGGTAAAAATTACAACTTAAAAGTGAAAAATAAAAACTTTTTTGCAAAAAAAAACAACCGACTTCCAAAAACGACACTACAAAGTGAAAAATAACTAATTTCGGAAGTCCGTGGCAATGGCAAACAACGAAAATGCGAACCCAACGCCACCGACTTCCAAAAGTTATTTTTCACTTTGTAGTGTCGTTTTTGGAAGTCGGGTTATTTTTTTGGACATAAATTTGACAAATTAGGGATGTTTGGAAGCAAATTCAAAACATACAGGGACCGTATAAGGCGTTAAAGCCATCATTGTTCTGGTGCGAAAGGTGTTAATATTAGAGCCGATAACTGTAATATTAACAATTAGAAAAAATCAGCCTAGGGTAATTTAGAGACGGCCACATGCTGGAACGTCGTGGCTGCCGTCGACGCGTTGACGGCTGTCTCAGTCACGTTGACAGTTGCAGTTGCCTCTGTCGTTGACGGCTATCGCAGACACGTGTCGATGGTTGCCAGTCGTTGACGGTTGTCGCAGACACGTGTCGATGGTTGCCTCTGTCGTCGATGCGTGTCACTGGTGTGTATGCACACTAAGGCTCGTACGTAAAAAGTTCACCCAAGTTTAAAGCTGTACTGCTTAGATATGTACAGACGCCAGCTCATCAAGCTACTACAATCTGTCAAATTTCTTTAATAGATTTTCAACTTTATCGTTAAAACATTAAGGTTCAAGGTTGATTGGGAAAATTGTCACTTCTTTCGCTGGAAACATCGACTTGTGTCGATAGTTCATAAGATACTTACAGCACTTGGCACATTGTGGATGGAAGCTTTGGCCTCCGATGTCTACTTTGTTGTTATCGTCAACACTCTGAAGGCAGCGCGCGCAGATACATCTCTTCGGTGGCTCCTCCGGTGTCTCTGGGGTCTCAGGTTTCGTCTCTGAATGAAAAGACCAAACATTATAGACCGTGGACTTATCTGGTTACATATCATCATCTGCCTAGCCTTTTCTTAACTTGTTAGGGTCGGCTTCCGATCTAACCAGATGCAGCTGATGCAACTGGTAACATTATGTAACTATAATATTCAGATGGTTGACTTAAGTCTAATTAATAGCTCAATAGGATTAGTTGTTTTATAATGAGGATTAATAGAGAAGTATAGAAGAAGAAGAAATGATGAGCAGACCCCAACTTAATAGGGTAGTTTCCTGGGTAAAAAATATTTATTATATTTAGTCAGTCAGATTAAAGAAAAATAATGAACGTGTATTTTTTCTTTTGTCAATCAAACAAACAATGACAAAGCGCGGTTAAATTTGGGACTGCGGGGTCGTGACGTCACGCGGCACGCCATGCTAAAAAGCGTAGCAAGGCGTGACGTCACGCGGAACTAACGGGCGATATCTTCATCATTTTTTATATAATAAATTGACAAAAGAAAAAAATACGGGTCCAATATTTTTTGATAATCTAACTGACCGACTAATTAGATTTTTTAGGAAACTAGCCTATTGGGATAAGAGCAAGAGAATGATGATGGTGGTTAGAATCACCTTTGCTCTCATTATTATTCGCCTCTTGTGGGTGACCGCCAGGCGCCCACTGCATCCACCAGCTATTAGAATGGATGCGAGGACTCTCGCCCCTAAACCTCGACAAGACGTGAGTCTTGAAGCATTCGGTGCAGAACACATGCCCATAGAACATCTTCAGGGATGTAGGAATCGTTCGGCAGACACCTGGAAAATAAAACGACGGTTTTAAGAAATTTATTTCAGGTTTTTAACGACGGTTTTCAAGAAGTTGAGTCGGGACTTACTACCAATTCTATTTGTCACTAACTGTAAAGTTGCGGATGTAAATATATCGTACGGGCAGGGGAGGAATTGCTATGCAGTAGTCTTTTCGCGCTCGTGTCTCCATCACTAACTCGCCCTTCTTTACACTCTTCTCACCAGACCCAAACTCTTACCTGCACTCCTCGCAAGAAGAGCCCAAACCTTTTCTTTTTATAGATGCTGCTGCTGCTGCTGCTGATGGTACAGTCAATCGCACATCAGAACTAAGAATTTGAAATTGACGGCGCTTTTTTGTCGCAGCAGTAAGGGTGATTTTCGTAGTGCGAGGGTTACCACTCAAGCGCGATTTGAATGCATCATCGAATGCATCGAGAGATATTTGGGAGAGTAGACTATTATACTCTTCCAAATATAATAAAATCCTGTTGGATTTGACATACAACTGCTAAAAAAAACGTAAATACTCACAGCACGTGCTACAACACCTGTGGAAGCTCTGCCCTTCGATGTCAACCCTATCTTCAGGATCGACTGGAAGGAAACATCTCGCACAAAAGCATTTCTTTGGTGGTTCTTCGCTTTTATCCATATTGATACGTTGAAACTAACGTTATAATTTTGTTAAATAAAAAAAAATTGAAAATTATTCTTGAAAAGAATCAGCAATGTTTTATTCCATGGAAGATGGTTGTTGGTTCGTGGAAAATGAGAATATAACAACTGAATTACGGATTCTAGCAGAACGGTATATTCGATTTGAATTATGCTGTTTTTTTTGGCAGGCAGTTCTATTCTTTACAGCAAGTATCTATTTAAAATAATAAAACCTTTTTGCTGTAAACTTCCTTAAAGGTGCAGGCTTGCATCCACAAGGTCAAGTAGTCGGAAGGCCAGGTTGGTCCTAGTCGCCCAATTAATTACTTTCGCGTAACATCTTTAAGGTGGATGCTCCAAGGTAGCCAGCGAAATTCAAATTTTCTTACGTTTTGTGCAATTTGCTGATCAGTACTAAGTTGTACGTTGACTAAAATATGATTCGCGGCCGTAACAAATATGTATTTACAGAATTATAATCATTCGAATCAGTAATACAACTTGTTAAGTTAGCATAATCAAATGTCAAGATTTCATGAAATAGTCTTAGTCAGTCGGATTACTTGATCCTAGGGAGTTGTGTTGATAACTTTAATGATTTTAATTCCGTAAATACATATTTGTTACGGCCGCGAACCATATTTTAATCAACGTACAACTTAGTACTGACCAGCAACTTGCAAAAAACGTAAGCAGATTTGAATTTCGTGGGCTACCTCAAACATGTTTATAAGCAGAATGCAGATCTTGCACGAGTAAACGATAGACTAGACCATTTCATTATTGCATTTTTTGCATCTTGTCATGTTTAGGTTCTAGGGTTCGGTCATAGCTCCGAAACAAAATACGAGACCATTTCAAACCAACTTCGGAAAAATTTTGACGGCATCGGCAGCCGATGAATCAGTTCTAGTGTACACTGACCTTTTATTGTATGCAAAGAAAGTCCATATAATACTTAATTGGGAGTCCCTGGACTAGTAAAATACATTCATACTATGAGATATTTATTTTAATCATTTAGTGTAGATACTTACACATAGATGTCGCTATTACCAGTTGCGAAAAATATGGTAAGACACAACACTACACAAATGACGAATCTCATCTCGATTGTCGATTGTAAAGAGAACGTAGCGCGTCACTAGTGTGTTGCCTATGTGTGGTGTGTAAAGTTGTTTGTGTTATCTATCATGTTTTTATCAAAAAAGTGATGTTTGTGAACTTGTATGGAAATAAATCTACGCTTATTTAGTGGTAAAGTAGATCTTTTATCTTATCTTTAACAGTTAGTTTGTTTAAAAGTTGCTAAAACAGAGTTAGCATAGGTTATGACGAACAGTGACCGTTGTGAACGTAACAACTCATGTTTTTACATTTTTATGATTGAAAAACGAACGTTCGAATGCGGATGGAGTTGTTAAACGATAAATCACCCGTACAGTCATCGAATTAACAACTTATAATGCTGTTTGATGCGTGATTCTAGTAAATACAACAGTTTGAAAATCGCTACCGAATGTCAGTTGAGATATGGGTAAAACTTTTTTTTCTGTGTCGAGATGACCCCGATGTTTACTGTTTGGGGCCTTCGCCAAAGGCGGTGCTAACTGTAATGCCAATAACATCTATACCTAAAAAAAAAGTGCGCAAACTTTTTTTTTTATGCATTGCATTCCATGCTGAACAATTTTGAGCAAGAGAAAATACTAAACATTCATTGTTTTTTTGGAATACTAAATTAATTTTCGTTTTATTAAAGATTTTAAATAGGGAATAAACATTTTTATGTCTATCTGGCAAAGATTACAATTGGCTGAGTAATTGTTCCTTTTTATTTTGCATTTTTGTTTGTTTTCATTGAAGCTTTAAATTCTTTAAATTATTATCAGCCTCATAGAAAATAACTTCATTCTAATTTTAACAGTCAAACTTGCCTAGCACAATCAACAATCTTCATAAAAACACTGCCTAATCATTTTGTCAAAATTAAATTAAAATACACACTGCCGTTTTTGAGATTTTTACAAAAATACGAAAATACATTTCTAAAAAAAATACAGATGGAATCTTTTTTTTACATAGATTATTCCCTAGTCATAATAATTTTGCTTTTAATAGAAATAAACAGATATTTAGTGACATATTTTCCCATGCTTTTACCTGGTTTTAAAATAACATGAATATTATATTCTCAGACAACAATGTGGCTGGTAACTGTTGTTTGTGTCTAGTTTTTATGTCAACCTAGTTTTAATCTGCCATTCAGACTAATAAATTCAAAGAATGTTTTGTTTTATGCTTTAGTAGTGTAGTTTTCAAGGAATTGCGAAAATAGAGGAAAAAAATATTTTGTTACTTGTGTAGCCCATTCATTGCCACTTAAATTTTAAAAACATCACCTGGGTGCCACTGAATATTTTTAATGATTACAATAGAAAATACGTAATTAAATGTGTTTTTTAATTTAAAAAAAACCCTAAATAAAAAAAACCCACCCAAAAATGGTAAACGCAACAAATGCGTTGGTGGCACTAGTAAAAGAATTTAAATCGTAAGTGCCCTTGAACACACCGTTTGCGTTGACGTTTGGATAGTATTATGCAACATGTTCAAGCAAGCAAGTTAAGTCAATATATGTACTTGCCTTCTTTATTCATATAATCTATGTTTATTTATAATTTAGTATTAATATTTTCTGCTACTCCTACTAATATTATAAGTGCGAAACATTGTGTGTGTGTGTTTGTTACCGCACGTTTGCACTGCCGAAACATTTACAGGAAAGAATGTTGTGAACGAATAATCATTTTTCTTGACATATCTGACATTATATGATTGCATATACGCTTTCAACATATCTGAGTGCTGAGTGCGAGTTATTTTTACTTTAACGCGATCAAAACGTTACCGCGCATAGCCCTCTGATTGGTTGATTAGCTTGGAGCGGGCCAATCAGAGTGCCGAACGACATAAACAAACTCGCACTAGGCACTCAGTTTCAAAAGATTTCGGCCTAAGGATGAATAGCATTTAAATACCATTGTGGTAGTTCTACATAAAATAAATTTAATAAAAATCCGGTGAGTTTATAATTTAATTTTACATTTTTCACTTTGTCAAATATATGCCAGCTTGCAAAATATTTTGTAAGTATGTAAGTCATTTACTAGTCGTAATATAAGTAACGTGCATACATTTTGGCGTGATTTGTTATGCATAAAACCATCCAAAAAAGATTTTTACTGCTATGCCAATGAACGCACCGTATGCGTGCATGTGATTTCATTTTAAAAATACATGATGAAACAGCGGAAAAAAATGATAAAATTAAGAATATTGCTTAACTTTATCTCCCAATTCACAAATATACAATAAACACCCAATAAAACTTCAGTTATTCCAGAATTAAAATACGACCTTCACAGCACCAACCGTTTTTTCCTTACCAAAACAAGAATGACAGTCCGAAGCAGAAACCAACAGTGTTTCCACATTTAAAAATTGTTTCTAGCCGTGAATGTTGCCAAATTTTTAAATAAATTTCTATCATTTGTATGTAATGGCAAAAAACGTCATATAGTACACTCAACGCATATGGTACGTTGGTGGCATGACGTAGTAATCTTGATCAACGCAAATGGTGCGTTGGTAGCAACGAATGGGGTAGGCAGTTTCAGGGCTTAGGGCTGATTTTTCGACCATCTTTTTTATGCCTCATGTTTGCCGCAAATAAATGTATTGTATTTCTTTCTGGGCTGATTTTTCAATCGACAGATAATTTTTATTCGAGGAATAAAATTGACGTTTGACAGATTTTGTATGGAAGAACTGTAAAAAATTAAAAATTATCTGGCATTGGAAAAATCAGCCCTCAATCTGATAACTTTATTCGAGGAATAATTTTGAAATTTTGACAGTTGTTTTATACAAAAACTGTCAACCGTCAATTTTATTACTTGAATAAAAGTTATCTGGCTATGGAGAAATCAGCCCTTATTCAGATTCAGATTCAAAATGACAGCTACAATCAACCTTCTTTTGTCAACATGACAAAATACGGTAGATTGCAGTTGTCATTTAGGGGTTTATTTATAAACGATGATTACAGTTAAGTGACGTTTATACGTCAAAAATGTATGGCTAAACAGTCGCTAATCACTACTTAACTTTAAGCAATGTTTATGATTAGAGTTTAGGAACAGTTATGAACTAAAGTTGGTTCAACTGTAACTTTTACATAATACCCAAAATTGGCACAAAATAATTTGATGCTCTGGAGGTTAGAGGTATTTTTTGGATTCCATACCCCAAGGGTGCCAATGGAACCCTATTACCAAGCTCTGTCCGTCTGTCTGTTAGCGGGCTGTATCTCATGAATCATAGTAGGTAGACAGTTAAAATTTTCACAGAGTGTGTATTTCTATTGCCGCTATTACCTTTAAGCGATGTTTATAAATAAAGTCCATTACTCTTATATATTTAAAACATGTGCACAACAAAAAAAAAAAAACTTATGTTAACATTATTTTCTTCTTGTTACAGAATGCATCTGGATGTTAAAAAAAGAAAAATGTCCCGCCATGAGAAAGCGAAGAGTGGCTTTGTAAGTAATATTTTTTTATATGGTTTGTATGGAAAAGTGCTTCTCTATTGCGGACACAAAGGGATTATATATCTATAGAATTAGGGCAGATTTTTCAATCATCTGATAACTTTATTCAAGGAATAATTTTGAAATTTTGACAGTTATTTCATACAAGACCTGTCATACGTCAATTTTATTCCTCGAATAAAAGTTATCTGGCGATGGAAAAACTAATAAAAACGTCAGGGAAAGAACTTCCAAACTTGGTAATTAAAAAAAAAAATTACATGTTTCATATTCTGAACTATGAAGCCTTTGTTGCAGACAACAGTAACGCAACATACTTGCAGAACATGAGCTTGTGCTGGAAAGATGTTGCTTGCAACATTGCATTGTTACAGAATGTGAAACATGTGCCCAGTCATGTTGCTGCAACAATGTTGTGCTTGTTTTGTTTTCCATGAATACAAGTCTTTTAGGGAATTTTTTCACTAATTTGTTAGTTGTTCTACAAAAGTATTAACAGCACAAGTTGTAATATATACCTTAATTTTGTACAGTCAGCAAAAAACTCTATTAACAATTTACTTTCATTTAAAATTTCGAAATTGAAACAAACAAAAGTTACATCATTTCCATTTTTTTTTAAATCGTGAATTTGAAAATTTCCAATTCTTTTTGAAAATTAGATTTTTCGTTCGATAACTACAGAAGTAAAAAAAAAATATTGTTGATTTTCGTGGGCTATTGTAGTGTATAATTAGTTCACAATATGCAAATTTTTTCGAAAATAATACCTCATTATGTAATTACCATATCAGTAGCTATGTTTCTATTCTAAATAAGTTTTACGACATTCACAAACGGGCGTGTGCCATTCAAGCGTGCTAATGCCTCGTTCACGCAATCGGCATAGCGTGACATTGTTGGGTAGACTGTACTTATAAATACGGTCAGTAAAACAATAATAAATTAAATAAACTTTATGCAATGGAAATATTATATCATTTAATTAAATATTTATTTTTGTTGAAATCAAAATTAAAAGTAATTTATTCAAATTAGGCTGAGAATCAGCACTTTTCGAATGTCAAAATTACAAAAGACAGTCCCCCAAAACGCCCGCCCTTCACCATTTTCTACTGCTTTCGCTGGGAAGAATTGTTTTAAAAAAAATATGTATAAATTAAAATTTAATTTGATATTTTCAATGCAGACTGGCAACAATCCGATGCTACCATTTCCATTCATTCATTTCTTTTTTTTTTCATTTGCCATTTCTTATTGTTTTTTTTTTGTTTTTTATGTTCTTTTTTGCGTCATGTTTAAACAAACGTATTTTCTTTCTTTCTTTCTTCTTTATTTCTACCGGGCTAGTAGTCCACCTGCAACACTGGCTAACTGACCAACTCTTTGATTCAAAAATACCTAATTAAATGTATTGATTTTTTTTTCACAACTGGCAGTAAGTCGATATCGATAATATTGGCATCTCTCCGTGGTGTCGACTCCACTAATAATTCGTGTATCACCGTAAATAAAACTTTCTTAAAAAAAATCTCTACTCATAATTTAGTTTAGCTGTTAGACAACAGCATCGTTTGTTTAAATCATAATAGCTTTAATAGCGTGTCGTAGGCGTGCCTAGGTAGTTCGCGTGTTCGCGACTCGTTGAAGGAGTGGTTATCTATGGCATTAACGTGTAGAATCGTAGATAAAGGATACTGGTATAGTTTGCACAAAATTAAAATATTCATAAATACATATCAATCTGTCTACGCTCTAGCCTTTTCCCAACTACACTCGAGAGCAATGAATCCGGGTCACTTGAAGAATCCTAAAAATGCTAGGTTAATGCAATAAATTGTATTTAATAGACAATGTAATACTCCTTAAATGAAGGTATTAAAACATCTTAGTTATTGTAAAGTTATATCATAAAAAAATCAAATTTGAAAAAGGGCCACTTTCGAAGATGGAACTACGAAATTACAGCATTTGGTTTTGCTTTTGTTTGTAATCTGTCATTTATGTGGGTACATAAACCATGTTGATAGTGCTCTATATTCATTATTCAAGCTAAAATTATGTCGCTTACGCCTGAAGAATGCACCAGAATACTTACAATGCTGGAAACCGGCCGGAGTCAGCGCGATACAGCCAGGACTGTCGGTGTGTCGCTGTCAACAGTACAAAGAGTTCTCCGACGTTACGAAGAAACTGGTTCTAACCTACGCAGACCAGGAACGGGCAGAACCAGGTGTACCACAGCACGAGAAGACCGATACTTGGTGAACACCATGCTTCGAAATCGCTTTCTCACAGGAACTGAACTCACAAATCAGTTTCGACGCCTCGGAGGAAGTAACCCAAGTGCATGGACAGTAAGACGTCGCCTTGCTGAATCTAACTTAAAACCCCTTAGACCTGCAAACGGCCCTAAACTGGAGCGTGGGCATCGTATTTCAAGACTAAGATATGCCCAGAGCCACGTAAATTGGAGTATTGAAGATTGGTCAAAAGTTATGTTCTCCGACGAATCAAAATTTATGCTCTACAAGCACGATGGAAGACACAGAGTGTATCGAAGACCAGGGGAAAGATTCAAGCAAGCATGCATCGAAGAAAAAGTAGCCTACGGTGGTGGGTCTGTACTTGTGTGGGCCGGAATTTCTTCTGAAAGTCGCACAGAGCTGGTGATCATAGAAAACGGCTCTTTAACTAGCGTAAGATATGTGGAAGAAATCCAAGATCGCGTTGGTCCATTTATGGTCAATTTAGGTGAGGATGCTATATTTATGCATGACAATGCCCGATCTCATACAGGTAGGATTGTGAATGACTACCTTCAAGAGATGAACATTACTCGTATGGAGTGGCCAGCGCGCAGCCCGGATATCAACCCGATCGAGCATGCTTGGGACGAGCTAGGCAGATGCGTAAAACAACGAAACCCTCCCCCAATCACGCTTCGTGAGCTCAAAATTGCTCTCACAGAGGAATGGGAGAATATTCCCCAAAATCGTATAAGGAACTTGGTGTACAGCATGCCAAACCGCGTAAACGCAGTAATGGAAGCACGAGGAGGCAATACGAAGTATTAAAATTCAAGAAAATCGTAATAAAGTTCAAAAATTTCATGTTTCCTATTTTTGTTTTAAGGAGAGATCAGCAGTTTTTTTCTTTATGTAATTTTGTGTTAATAAAATGTATGGTGACTCATATTTTTTTTAGTTTCATTTAAGGAGTATTACATTGTCTATTAAATAAAATTTATTGCATTAACCTATCATTTTTAGTTTCCGAGATTTTTAACATTCTTTAAGTGACCCGGATTCATTGCTCTCGAGTGTATATATGTTGGGGTCGGCTTCTAGTCTAACCGGAAGCAGCTGAATACCAGTATTTTACAACGAACAACTGTCTATTCGACCTCCACAACCCAGTTACCGGGTAACACAATACCCCTTAGTAAGATTGGTTGTCTGAATTTTGGGCTTCTCACTACCCGAAACCACTGTCAAAGAAATACGAATGACAGCCGGGACCAACGGCTTATCATGTAGCTACGAGCCCCCTCTGCTGTAGGATGATATACACGCTAAATAATAAATAGATTTCTCATGGCATCAAATTTAAAGCCAATAGCAACAAACCTTCAGATTTATACACTCCCAAAAACGCACCCCAACTCAATATAATCGAACAGAAATAATAAACACGGGCTGCTTATTTTTTAAATCAGCTTATATACGCGTTCATACATTTTATTAACCTCTTGCTCAAAGTCTTGGAGATTTATAGTCTTGTGCTTGGAGTTCTGCCAACTCTCCCAAGTGTGATGTCATAATAATGACGACAACGTCAAAGATCTACTAATGACAGCCGGGACCAACGGCTTAACGTGCTTTCCGAGGCACGGAGAGAGAGGCTCGATATGTAATGGATGGTCACTGGTCACTCATCCACAAGCGCAGCTTAACCTTAGACCGATCCCTTATCTGTCAACTCTGGGAGCAGTAACAGCCCAATGGTAACGGACCCGACTTAGGAGGCGTAGGTCGTGGGTCAGAACCCAGGCAGGCGCTTTGTGTAAATCATCTCATTACCACTGCTCTGAAAACGGTGAAGGGAAACATCGTGAGGAAACCAGTATGTCCTAGAACGAAAAAATCGAAGACATGTGACATCTACCAAACCGCACTGGGCCCGCGTGGTAGATTACAGCCCACTCCCTCTCGAAGAAAGGAGGCCTGTGTCCCAGCAATGGGAAGGTGGGAACATTTATTTATTTAAACTTTTCGCACAAAAAGGTATTTATGCTTACAACTCTGCCCATCACAAAACAAAAACGGAAACTCTAAAATCACCCGCTTATCTATAAATTGTGTAATATTCATAAATATCCGCATTACGACATAATAAAATTAAACTGTTCAAATATTAACTTTGCCTGCTGTCGGTACTCGCGATAGTAGACTCGCTTACAACACTTTTCAGTTAGTTTTCAGACGCCCTTCAGTGTTATTGTGATTTCTCAGTAAAGTTGAATGTTTAATATTCAAGTTATTATTTTTGTAATTTTCCAGTGGTTTTGTGTAAAAAGGTGGTTTTAAAGGTTGTAGGGTTGTAAAATTATATAATGTTAGGTCGAAGAAAGAATTGAAGTTATTATTATAATTTTGTAGTGGTTTTGAGTATAAACGGGGGATTTTAGATGTTGTTTTGAAGGCTGCGTGGTTGTAATACTTTTACAGTAATGATGGGTTCAAGTAAGGGTTGAAGTTACATGTTGAAATTTTTACTAAAATTTTTATTGTGATTTTGAGTATAAACGGGGGATTTTAGAGGTAGTTATGAAGGCTGTGTGGTTGTAAAAGTATATTATGATGGGTCGAAGTAAGGGTTGAAGTTTTGAGTACTTATGATTTTGTAGTAATTTTGAGTAAAAACGGTGGTTTTTAAAGGGTTCAGTTTGCTGCAGTTTGTATTTAAAATTAAAATAATGATGGGTTCAAGTAAGGGGTAAAATAGGATTTCAAGTTAAAGTTTTCAAAGTTACTGTTGTTTTGTAGTGGTTTTGGGTAAAACGTGATTTTTAAAGGGTAGTTTGTTGTGTTGTTTAAGAGGGATAAGGTAGGTAACTATGGGTTGAAATTAAAGGTTATTTTAGTGTTGTTTTTAAAGTTAATATCGAAGTTATTTTTAACAGTCTTCAAAAAGGAGGAGGATCTCAATTCATTTAATGTTTGTGTTTTTTTTTTTAAATGTATTTTATAGGATTTATTTTTGCATTTATCAGTGATTATTAAGTATTATGAAAATGTTATCAGTTACCCCAAGCAGTATGGGTAATTTTGCTAAAAAAATTAAAAGTAATTTTGCTTTGTGTGGGTCCCCCATAGCCCCATAGCATCATGCTTAGTAGAAGCCTTCTTGTCACAGTCATGACATGTAGCTGTCGACTATTTCTGATCCGTGCTCGTGGTTATTGATTTATTTTGTTTTTTTTTTTTCAACTGTTCTTTATTTATTTTTTATTGCTAAATGGGCTTGCTCTTGACCTCTCTAATTTTCTTATCTTTTTGCACGTGTTTCTGTGACAAATAACCGTTCTATATCAAGTCTTATTATTGATTGTGTATTTGTTACTTTTGTGTTTAAAAAAAATACCCCTTTTCTTTGGTCAATGTACATTTATTTTTGTACAATGGTTGGTGTATTTTAGCTTATTCTATTGATGTAAGTAAGTTTTATCTATATCTTTAAGTAATACGTACGTAGGGTTAAGCTACGCTTGCCGCAGTCGGTTCGTGGATAGGTGACCATCTATTATACAATATCGAAACCTCTCTGTGCCTCAGAAAGCACGTTAAGCCGTTGGTCCTGGCTGTCATTCGTCGATCTTTGACAGTCGTTACAGGTAGTCAGAAATCCAAAAGTCTGACAACCAGTTTACCCAGTATCTGGGTTGTCGAGGTCAGATAGGCAGTCGCTCCATGTAAAATACTGGTATTCAGCTGCATCTGGTTAGACTGGAAGCCGACCTCAACATAGTTGGGAACAGGCTAGGTAGATTGACTGATGGATTTAGGGTAATATTATGTATAGTTTGACCGAAACTGCTGTACCGCGTCCCCCCCGTCTCGCCGCGCACATACCAAAGGCGCGGTACAGCGGTTTTGGTCAAACTATAGTTTAATTCCTGACTTTTCATAGTTATGACTGTAGGTGGTTTTGAACTCGAATAATTTACATACTGCCAGATTTCGTATCTATCTAATCTAACTAGCCTGTATTACCCCACTCCAGGACAAAGGCCCCCCTCTCCCTTTTCCACACAATTCTGTCTTTTGCGAATGCCGGCCAGTCCTTACGGTAGGAGTCAAGCTCGTTCACTCCCCCCCCCTGACCTCCCCCTGACCCGAGGAGGCCCGCGGCGGCGAGCCGGCCGGCACCAGTCGGGTGTTGCGGAAGGATCGACTCCCGGCGTAGGTGTGGTGATTTTTAGTCAGTAAGAGTCTGACAGACCCCGCTGCCCGCCCCAGGGCGGCGGACATCCATGAGGATTTTCCACCCCGGAAAAAAAAAGGAGTCAAGCTCGTCCCGATATCTTCGTCTTGGCCTCCCGCGATGGCATCGTGCGTTTAGTGGGACCCAATCGGTGGTTCTCTTAGCCCAATTGTCATCTGACATGCGGCAAACATGTCCGGCCCAGTCCTACTCGATTTCCTATGTACGCATGTTTTTTCTGTTTGAACAGCTGGCAAGCTGGTAAAGCGTATTGAATCAAACAAAGCATGTGGCTCGAATCATGAAATTTTGATTCAAGAATATGCCGGTTTCCTCGGTATTTTTCTTCTCCGTTTTACCTTGACGGAACGGCAGTAGGGTGTGATTGTTGAGCTATGTCACAAACCATGCTCCACCTCCTATCCTGCCCTCTGTGTCCCAAAACATGCAGTCAATGTGACCTCTGCGCTGCCACTGACGACGCCGTGGAAGTGGCAAAGTTTTGGGCCAACAAGATATAAAAATCAGTCGTGCCAGCCGCACGAAGAAGAAGAAGCGTGTATCAAAAATCTGTGGTCATATTTAAGGGTGTGGTACACGGGCGGAGAGTAATGGGTACCTCACCGTCCGATCAGGACCAGGCCCGTGCCGGACGGCGCGTATGTGTTCCACGCGCGCCTCAAAGAGATGTCAGCATAATTGACGGGGCCCGACAGGGCCGAAGCCTGCCGGGGTAGCGGGATCGTCCGAAAGGGTTACCGCTGCCCTGGAACATAAAGGGCTAAGGAAGGAACACGGGTGGGTTTTAGTCAGTAAGAGTCTGACACTCCCTTCCGCTCCACCCAGAGCGGGAGGGGTCATTTGATGATTTCCCATCCGCAAAAAAAAAGGGTGTGGTACAGACCATCGAATTGAACAACTTTCTCCATGGGGCCATTGAACAACTTTCTCCATGCGGCCCACATCGTAATCGCGGTAAAATAATCAGCTGTCCCATACAAAACTTCTGTATGATTATTCCCTACACACGATACACGCTCTATAAAAGAAATCCTTACAGCGGAAACGCAGACAGCAGACTTTTTGTGTCCATGTCTGCGGCTTACAAACTTTGTGAGAAAAACTTTTTACGTCTTTAGTTTTACTTCGTTAGAGCCATAACACGCTACCGTTTTTTTCTTTGAGCAACATGACGTGAAGAAAGTTTTAGGTATGAATGTGGATGGCTTTTTGGACTAGGGGAAGACCAAATACACGATGGATGGTTTGTGCGAAAGATTCTTCTTCTTTTCATGTCGATGGTACTTTTCTTCGATATTTTCTATTTTTTGAGCCCAGTACGTGGCCGCGTTGATTGCAGCATCAGTGGCATTCATTAAGTCATAAAAGGTGCAGGTTAACAGACACTTACGGCACTCCAGCAAGTGGAGCATGGTCTGATTAGAGGCACCGCACTCGCACTGGGTATTGGATGGGTCAGTAATCCTCCATTTCGACAAGTTGTGTCTGCAGATTCCTACTTGGGTACGCAATCGATTAAGAGTGAAAGATTATATGAATAGAAATAAGAAAGGGTTTGACTTCGGGTATGACGGCTAATAGAGATGTATGGAAGAAAAACATGCTGCGCTGACCACAAATAAATTGGGATAAGGGCAGTAGGATGATGGTACAGAAAAACGTTTTCTTGGCGATTTGTCGGAGTGACGGGATTGGTGCCACCGTGCATTTAGATTAAACGTATTAAAAATATCGTTCCGTTCGTCGTGGAGCTATCGTTTAAAGTTGGCAGACACAGAGTTATGTTTTAAACACGTTTAGAACAACATGAGCAATGGGTTAGCAGTGGGGGCTCAGTGGTAACGGCCGCGGCTTACGAGTTGTAGATCGAGGTCTCGAACCCAAGCAGGCACTTTACTTTGTGTAAATTATTTCGTCAACATCTGCTCTCAAAACGGTGAAGGAAAACATTGTGAGGAAACCGGCATGTTCTAGAACCAAACTACCAACCCGCTTGGGCGCGCGTGGTGGATGACAGCCTACTCCCTCTGACAGAGCAGAGGCCGGTGCCGGTGTCCCAGCAGTGGGAAAATTTTAGGCTGATTATGTGTGGTGCAAAAGTAGGCTTTACTCTCGAATCTGGATTCGGTCCTGCGTCTCTATTCGATCATGACGTAACCTTACATAATCACTATTGAATGACAACAAACTGCCATGGCCGCCAAGGTCAACAGCTGAACTAATTACTTACATGTGTTTAGTACAAAATGGACAAATATTTAATGATAAGCAACGTCTAATATGTCTAGGATGTTGGAAGGTACAGACGCCAGCACATCAAGCTACTACAATCTGTCAACTTTCTTTAATAGATTTTCAACTTTATGTTTGAAGCATTAAGGTTCAAGGTTGATTGGGAAAATTTGACAGTTTCGGGTAGCGCGACCTGCTGGCGTCTGTACATTATTCAGATAGTATAGATACTGGTTATAATGGATGGACAGGAAGAGGAAGACCTAAAAAAAGATGGATGGTTTGTGTGTGTGAGGGACTGAGAGATTACTATGAAAGAAAAAGGAGTGAATGAAAGCCTGTTGGTTGACAGGGGGGAGTGGAAGAAAAAAACACTTGCTGCTTCCCCTCCTCCCAGTAAAATGGGACGAGGGCAGGAAGAAGATAGATAGTAGATATTATCATGAATACCAATCTTATGAGACGATACGAGACGACTAACAGAAAAGAAAGAAAATATTTAGCACAAACTAAAGGTGGCGACTGACTTGAGCATTTGCTCGATGTGAATATTCGCATCGAGAATTTGTTTGTTGTGAGCAAATGCTCATGCCACCTGAATTTTATACGCGACGATATAAATGCTTGACTGTGCTCCATCCCCAGCATTAGTAGTCAAAATGGCGGATGTAGAGGTAGTGTGTGCTGCGTTCCTTTTAATCGGAATGCGTAACGTCGAACGCGTGCGCTCCCGGCAGTGCTCGCGATAGCGTCTGACTTGTAATGTAACATTGAAAGGGATTCGCTAAAATACTGAGAGCTGGGTGGAGTGCGCTCGTGTGCTCGGCGCTCGTCATCGAGCTGCTCGGCTCGCTGTACTGACATGCCGAATATTCGACTTGTATGCTCACATCGTGCGAATATTCAGGTCAGTCACCACCTTTAAAGATACAACAAGTACCTACATCAGATAAAACAAATAAAAAGCGAAAGGTCCAATGTAAGAAATTAGAAGGAAAGTGTGCCTCACGGCTGCTCCAAAACTGTCCACATTCGGAATGACAAACTCGGAAGAGTTTGTCATTCCGAATGCAATAAATTTGAAAATACAGAATTTATTGCTTCTTATGTTTGACGAGTTGCCGAAAATCAAGTTGAATGGCGTGCAATAGGAGAGACACGTCCAGAGAATATGTCCAGCAGTGGACTGCTATTGGCTGATGTTGAAAAAATCGCTTTCTGGATGGGAGGTATTCTTGAATTGTCAAAACTAAAGGGTCTTATGTTTCAAACCGTGTCACGCAATCAGGGTGCAGGAGGTCAAATTCCCCGAAATATTTTGGGCTGGGTAACAGCCTAATGTCGTTTGGTCTAAATTTATAATTCTAGACCGCACCGCACCCATGGCGTGTTAGATAGACTGGGTTGGGCAAAGGATTAGTAACAGGCAACAGTTATTTCTAGAATTTTTTTTTAGGAGCTCTTTGCGTGATCATTAACTCCGGGTGACATCATGCCATTGAAATTACTGCGACATAGATTTTTAATTTGAATATACAGGGTGGCAGGGACTTCGACGCGCAATCTGTTACCATGGATTCAGCACGTGATTAATTTTCCTATGAAACAGCAGATTTTTTTTTTTTGTTTAACCGACAAAAAATTTCTGCAATATAGGGGGTCTAAAATTATGTGCTCAATTCATGGTTACAGGTTTCGCGTCGATGTCCCTGCCACCCTGTATACTAATAATAAAGCTGAAGAGTTTGTTTGAACGCGCTAATCTCTGGAACTACCGGTCTGATTTGGAGAATTATTTTTGTATTTGATAGCCAATATGACCAATAATGACCAATTCTTGAGAAAGGATTAAAGTTTAAAGCCTGCACTACACTACTCGAGAAGTTGATCGAAGTTACGCGAATACGAGAGTGTAGAAGGGCACTTCCGTTCGCTTCGTCCAACCTCGGTTCGCCTCGGGCGACTTCCGATCGTTTTCGGTTTTTGCGCCCGAGTCAAAGGACTCGAAGCGTCTCGTACTTCTTAGCAAGAGTGTGTAGTCTTGTGCTTCGGACTTTGCTCAATTTCGACCAGTACTTCGTCGAAGAAACTTCGCGAATATTGTAGTGCAGGTTTAATATTTATTTCAAATCGCTTCTGCCCGGATGGATGGATGTCACGTGATCAACTTTGAACTTGAATATCTTGGAAAACGTGACACTACGGGGTTTGGTCTTATAATGTTTTCTGTTTGAATTGATGTCAGCTATCGATTTATATAGTTTCATGCATAATCAGCCAATAACGTTCCCACTGCTGGGACACAGGCCTCCTCTCTCTGTAAGAGGGAATGGGCTGTAATCCACCACGCGGGCCCAGTGCGGGTTGGTAGATGTCACATTTCTTCAAATTTTTTGTCCTAGGACATGCCGGTTTCCTCACGATGTTTTCCTTCACCGTTTTGAAAGCAATGGTGATGAAATAAATTACACATAGTAAAGCGCCTGTCTGGGTTCGAACCTGCGACCTACAAGGGCCGATACCACTGGGCCACCACTGCTCTTAGTTTTCTAGGACTCATGCGTGGCAGTGATTTAAAAAAAAAAAACAAAATGGCGCGGCAGTAGGTATGCCAGAACCATATAAAAATCTTCATACCAAACTGTACATAATTATGAAGATGTTTTCCTGTAATTAACAACTGAGTGTTTCAGCAGTGTTAGTACACAATAGTTGTTAATTATGAAAGTACTTACTCTCATAATTAACGACTATGATGTTTGCGATGACGTCATTATATTACGTCATGATCTGCTCGCGTGCATGTAGTAATGTGTACAGGGTTTTGTAAAGGCTGGTGTATACTGCTGCTGATTGTGGCTGAAGCCTTTGTCTATGGTGCGATTTATTATGTTCGGGTACCATTCTGTCTTCTTCGTGTCGCTGCAAAATCGGCATATAATGTTGCCACTGCTGGGACACAGGCCTCCTCTCGGTGAGAGGGAGTGGACTGTAATCTACCACGCGGACCCAGTGCGGTTTGGTAGATGTCACATGTCTGAAGTCACTCCCATTCTTGCCATATCATCTTTCACACAATCCATCCATTGTTTCTTCGGGCTACTCCTACTTAAAAAGCCATCCACATTCATACTCAAAACCTTCCTCACATGTTTCTCATTCTTTCGAAATGACAACCAATCACAACTGCCGATTTAAAATCTTCTGCCCTTCACTTCGTCCGCGTGAAATTTCTGGCTCTCCTCCCCCGCGTTTAATTTCTGGTTCTCCTCTCCCACCCCGTCGCGTCGCATCGCATCGCCTGCCCGCGCTATTCATTTCCGCTTAGCGTTCTTTCTGACTTGTTTTTCTTTTTGCTCGGCTGCGAAGAGTCGTAGAGATCGTCTAATTTAAAATGGCACGCCCCTCCACTGCTTGTTGCATACACATTTAAAATGTTTGTATAGATATTTTAGTGGAGGGGAGTGCAATTTTAATTTAGACGATCTCTTGCGCGATGTTACATTACCCTAAAGCCTTCCTCAAGAATTGGGCTATCAAAAACAATTTTTCAAATCCGACCGGTAGTTCCAGAGATTAACGCGTTCAAACAAACAAACAAACAAACTCTTTAGCTTTCTTATTTTATTAGTATAAACATAGATTGCCTGACTTTGAAGCTGAATCGAGCATCTATAACATCCATTCAGTTTTTCCCACTTCCCATCTCAAAGAAAACCAAGCTGTTCTAACAAACCTCATTATAAAACTCTCCTTATATAAATATCAGATATTTACAAAACATGAATCCTAAATAATGCATTTCATCTAAACCTTACGCAATGGACGGTCATACAGTACATTTTGTTAGTAAACAACCTGGAACGAGCGGAAATCTAGTATAGAACTGCTTGAGTAGAAAACGGTGGTGTTGACAGTGTGAAAAATTGTCCCGGAAACTTTGGAAAAGTAGTGTATTGTGCGTGTGTGACGTTGATTTTACTCGGCAACGTCATCATTCAGACGAAAGACGTCCGTTACCACCGGCCTCTGGCAGTCCACTGCTGGACATGGAGTTCTCCAATCGCAAGCCATTTAATCCGATGTTAATTGTATTGGGGAAAATGGAAAGGGACGCCTTTGCCCACCACTGGGACAACACAGGCTGATGATGATGGTTGATTGTACTCATCATCATTTAGCTGGAAGATGACCGTCATCATCAGCGTATAGCATTTCATTGCTGGACATATACCTCTTTAATCATGCCTAGCGTTTTCCCAACTATGTTGGGGTCGGCTTCTTGTCTAACCAGATGCAGCTGAATACCAGTATTTTACATGGAGCGACTATCTATCTGACCTTTTTAACCCAGTGACAAACTTTCGGGCTTCTTGGACGTGCTTTCCAAGTCACGCTAGTCCAGCTGCAAAAAGCTGTAGAAAGACATCCACTGCTGAACATGTGCCATCGCCACAGCGACCGTACTTTGCTTCCCGCATGCAGCGGATTCCCGTGACATTCACCAGGTCATTAGTCTACCTTTTTTTTTCCGGGGTGGAAAATCCTTATGGATGTCCGCCGCCATGGGGCGGGCGGCAGTCTGTCAGAATCTTACTGACTAAAAACCACCCCGCTGTTCCATCTCAGACCTACGCCGGGTGTCTCGGGAACGTACGATGCTTCCGCAACCCCCCCCCCCTCCCCCACCGCAGTGATCTCCTCGGGTCTACCTACCTAACGCTGCAACTTTCGGTATGCGGTCGCCACAATTGCTGGGCTCCATTGGCCATCCATACGAAGTTATCTGCCATTGTGCAATTCTTCGGGCCATGGCGATTGTCCTGATTATTCTTAGTGATGTCCAATGCTGAGCTTAAGTTTTGAAGAGATTTATCAATGGATTGTATCTCTATCTCGTTCCCTCTTAGAAGATATTAAGGTCCCTCACGTTATCTGAAAATAAGCAAAGTCTGGGTTGCTGGCCATTTTTAGAAGAATTGAAAAATCCCTTGATCCATAACTTGGTATAGATAAATAATAAAAAAAACATTTCTAATAATATCTTTTAACAAAAATCTCGAACGATAACAAACCGTGAAATCTAAGTTAAAAATAATACATTCCTATACAATTCACCTTATCGTTATCAGTAGATAGATATCTACTATCAACGAGTGCTCTATTTAGTTCTGTATTTGTGTTCAAACCAGACGTGTTTGTTTTGCGAAAAGTTTTTATTTGAAATAGTGATAGACTTCAAAAATAAAAATAAATAAATACTACTTGACGAAATGCCCTAAGTGCCAGTGAAAATTGAGTTGGATTTCGTGTTTTGGAGATAGTGCGAAAGTACGAGCAGTGATAATAAATAGACTTTGTTTTATGAAAAATTAATGATAAAGTTATTAATCATATCAAATCAATGTCATTGGCGCCGATTCCCTTGTTCACAAACTGAACTAAATTTAAGTTCAGTGCATCTTTTTCTTTCTATTTCATTAAGAAAAGGACAGAAGATAAATATTAGTTTAGTCTTGTCATATGTAATTCTGATACTCCAATATGTTTTGATCGATCTTTATTGTTACCATATGCGTTTCTTTTTCTCTTTTATTCATAATCATAAGCATATTCAGCCTATAATATTCCCACTGCTGGGAAACAGGCCTCCTCACTTCAAGAGGGAGTGGATTCACCGCACAGGCCCAGTGCGGGTTGGTATATGTCATATGTCTGCGAATTTTTGATTCTAGGACATGCCGGTTTCCTCACGATGTTTTCCTTCACCGTTTTTGAGAGCAGTAGTGATGAAATTGGTCAAAGTAAAGCGCTTCTTGTATTGCCAGAAGCTAGTTGATTTAGGTCATCATCATTGGTAGTCTTGGTCCAACCACTGCTGAGTATTATAGGACTCCTCCCTTTTGTGCCAATAAATCTGGTCAAAATATGAGCCAGACAGCAAGGTGGTCTGGTCAAAATATGAGCCAGACAGTAAGGTGGTCTGGTCAAAATATGAGCCAGGCAGCAAGGTGGTCTGGTCAAAGTATGAGCCAGGCAGCAAATATACGTCTGATGCAACCAGTACAGTCAACCCAGGTAGGATAGACTGTACTGGTTGCGTCAGACGTATATATAAATATCGCTACTCGTGGAGGGTATTTTCTTGCACAATATTTCTGAAGGTGGTATTGATTGAATCTAATGCTGACAGATTCTACGTTATGTGTCAATGGTGCTATAGGATACCTACTATTTGTTTCGTATAGAAGTCTTTCATTAATGTACTCCCCTCTCGAGTGAGCAAAGGGGTCTGTTAGACCCCAACGGTCTTATAAATTAAGATTTGACTTCAGACCCAGGTTTAAACCATCGAGCCATTTTTGAATAACGAACTCGCTTTGTAATAAGGTGCTTCCTGACTAACACCATACGCTGCTCCTCCATCTACCTTGGGCTTGAGAGTCGGGAGTCACAGATGTTCATCTTTCTTTCCTTGGAAGAGCCTTTGTCCAGCTTTCTTTCTTCCTGAAAATTAATAAAAAAGTGACTCACAGAATTATTGTTTTGTTATCTGTTTACACGATTGTTAATACAGTTTTAGTGTTGTATGGTGTGTCTAGAATCACGTTTGAATGTCGTGAGTTTGGTAATAATCTCCCCCATATTAACCGACGTATGAACTTAAAAATATCGCGCGCACTGGTTTGCGCGCCCAGTTGTACCAAGCGGGCACTTTACTTTGAGTAAATTATTTCATCACCACTGCTCTCAAAACGGTGATGGAAAACATCGTGAGGAAACCGGCATGTCCTAGAACCAAAAATTCGAACACATGTGACATCCACCAACCCGCACTGGGCCCGCGTAGTGGATTATGGCCCACTCCCCTCTTACAGAGAGAAGGTCTGTGTCCCAGCAGTGGGAACATTATAGGTTGATTATGTATGTTATGTATGGATTTTCAACGCTCTGCTTAGCGCCGAAACTGGAAAATCCAACATGGTGGTTTTTTGACGCGGTCGGATGCGCTCTGTTGGATTCTCAATGCTCGGCTCAAAACCGAGAGTTGAAAATGCAGTGTGCGATAAAATCCCGCCGCGATACTTTTACGTCGGTTTAGTTTTCAAAACTGGATTGTTAAGCTTCTTTCATTGTTCAAGTTTTTATTTAGCATTTTTAACATGAGTAATTGAAACACCAATATCTTTTAGTCATCAATCTTCATTCTCATTGTTCAGGCTATGCTTCCGAATTTTATCCAGGTCTTACCCGCTTTCTTTTGTATATCATCCGGCGATTTGGCTGTTGGTCTGCCAACACTCCTGCTACCTTCTCTTGGCGATCATTCAGTTAAGGTTACATGTTCTCAACTTTATTTTGCCCACCTTTGAGAATTTTTGTTTTTTCTAGAGCCCCCCAATTTTTTTACTTACCATTTGTCACAAATCTGAAACAGCTATTGCCACGATTATATTTAAACGTGTAATATTATATAGTCGTGAGATAGGATATATAATTTTCTCTGGATCTTCTACTGCCCCCCTGAAAGTCTCAAACACCTTTGACCTCCTTCCATTTCAGTGTCATTATTATCATCATCATCATTTCAGCCGAAAGACGTCCACTGCTGGACATAGGCCTCCCCCAAGCACCTCCGCTTCGACCGGTTCTGTGCTTCTTGCATCCAACGGGTTCCTGCGGCCTTCACAAGGTCGTCGGTCCACCTCATACATCATTATGCAAATCAAAAATTAAAACTAGGACGATGAGATTATTTACTGTATAGTGTCTTCGTGACTTTTGTGCATTTTGATTTGTGACTGTCAGGTCAAGTATAGCACGCGTCAAACTATATGGCGGCTCTGTAGTTTGCTTCTCGCTGCGCAGTACCCCACCTCACCCCCGCTGACACGTGAATTTTGTTACTGCGCAGCGACTCGCCTCATGTTCCGAGCCGCCATAAAGTTTGAACCGGGCTGCACATAATTTTGTCGTCCCCTCTGTATGTCAGTTCGTATGTTAGCATTCTTCTACGAAATGACTAAACCAATTAGGGTGCGGTTGGTGCTAATTACTTATGTTATCTCAAACAGGTCTTAACATAGGCTAGAATTAACACTTTAAAACTTCAGTTGCATCATTGTGATTGACTGACAATAGTCAAAACGACGATGTGTCAAAGAAATAGTGACAAAACTGTTCACAAACTCACAGTCAGTGCTGAAAAGTGACATAAAGTGCCGTAAATAAGTGACAAAACAGTGAAATGGAAAGAAACAGTGAGTTACAATGAGTGAGAAGAACTACAGTAGCCTGCCGAGGCTTAAAAGGAAGGAGACATGGCGGAAAAAGGGGGTAAGCAGTACTGCTAGTGTGTGTTGGTGTTGTTCGTTGAGCTTTTTGTACCCTGAAACCTAAACTTGTAGGGAAAACCAGCAGGATATTAATTGAAGAAAGATTTAATATCAAGTCTAGCTTCTTAAGACAAGGTTCAGTTTTCCTTAAGTAGGTACTCCTTTAGGAAAATCTGCGTTCGCAGGATAGGCTGTTGGGGGTGCGGAGTATGCGCGAGTATGTCCGGCACTTTTCAACTCTTGGTAGGGGCAATACTAAAAAGTCTAGTAGATGTAGAAGTTATCCTAAGACTTAACTGGACTTTCAGCCTCGCTTGCATCACAAATCACTTTGGGGTTTATTTATGTAGGGTTTCCAGAAGATTGACGCCCAAATAAAAAAAATAGATTCCCCGTGTCGTGGACTATCCCAATCACCCCCATGTATGGTTCCGCGATTTGTCATAGTTTTCGAGTCATGATTTTTTTGAGATTTCTCAAACAATTTGACCACAGTAAAAAACTTAAAAAAAAAAAAAACCTTTTCGAGATTTTTTGGAACTGGATATTCAAGAGTCCTACTTTTACGTATAAAATAATAAGCTTCGTGACTGTGATGAAAGTTATGAAAATGTTGGTCTTAAGTAAAAAAATTGGGTTCGGTAAAGTATGACTTCAATTTTCAACTGTAAATTAAGATAGAATCATCATCTGCCTAGCTTTTTCCCAACTTTGTTGGGGTCGGCTTCCAGTCTTAACTGGATGCAGCTGACTACCAGTATTTTACATGGATTGACTGCCTATATGACCTCCATAACCCAGTTATTGGGTATTACGATACCCCTTGGTAAGACTGGTTGTCAGACTTTCGGGCTTCTGACTACCCGTAACGACTGTCAAAGATCCACAAATGACAGCCGGGACCAACGGCTTAGCGTGCTTTTCGAGGCATGGAGGGGTCTCGGTATGTAAAGATGAATGTTATAAATATGTTTAGCTCTTAACGCATTTAGTGATTTGCGGTGCAAGTGGATCTAATTGAACAGCTAAACCCATTTTCTGCGTTTAATCTTAACACACTAATTTTCTGTTGTAATGTTGTTTGTCTGCACTAACTGCACTACTCCATCAACTTCTTCTTAGCGTGTCGATGGCAATCTAAATGGACTTGGCCCAGAATTCGGCTACTCGTTTGGCGCCATAACCAGAGTCCATCAGTTCCTGTAACGTGCAGCTGACAGGACTCGATATTAAGACTGCTTTTCCACCAGAGATGTGCTATTCAGCTATGCTGCGAAACTATGTGACCGTTTCCGCTATGAAGATGCGCCGTCACGAGGTAGCTGTGTGAGGTAGATGCGCATCTCGAGCTATGCGATGCATCGATAGTAGAGCAGGCATGGAGAGCAGCTGCGGCGCGGCTGCTCTGTGCATAGCTACATCACTCGCGCATCCATAGTTCCCATCCATAGCACGCATCCTTCCATATGAAAAACATAGCTTAGTTGAACCCGTTTCCACCAGTGATGTGCTATGTGGACTAATGAGTGTGATGTCAAACCCATCCATAGCAACGTAACATAGCACGTCTCTGGTGGAAAAGCAGCCTTAGTGTTCCATCGTTTGTGAAACAGCACCACATTTACACTCAATCTTTTCATCCTATGGTAGTCCACTGCTAGCATAGGCATCTCCAAAATTGTGCCAGAAAACCCGTTTAGCCGCAGTCGCCGTGGAGGCTTTTTAATGCACCCTAAAACTTCTTATACATGGTAAGAACTGAGAGCGGTTTGTGGCTAAGTAATAATAGCCGCACGGGTCGATTGACCAGGTTAAGCCAAGCTTGCCGCGGTTGGTCCGTGGATGGGTGACCATCTTCACATACCGAGACCCCTCCGTGCGTCGGAAAGCACGTTAAACCGTTGGTCCCGGTTGTCATTCGTGGATCTTTGACAGTCGTTACACGGAAAGTATGACAACCAGTCTTACCAAGGGGTATCGTATTACCCAGTAACTGGGTTCAGATAGGCAGTCGCTTCATGTAAATTATTGGTATTCAGCTGCATCCGGTTAAACTGGAAGTCGACTCCAACAAAAAAAAAAAAGCAAGGCAGATAACATCAAATTGTATAAGACTACTCAATAAACCGATGACTCAGTATCCCAAAACATGATTTTATTAAGACGCAGAATACGACGTAAAATTTAGAGATAAAGCGATTTCTCGTATATATCCAATATTGATTCGATGAGATCACTTTTTGAAATCACTGTAGGTCAGTGTCAACCAGTTAGCGTTGGATTTTATTTGTTTTTGTACGAGTTTCTTTTGATTGTACGTAAGTTAGGAAATGGAATTGTTGGAATGGTGGA
Organism: Apamea anceps; assembly: GCA_951799955.1. NCBI lineage: Eukaryota > Metazoa > Arthropoda > Insecta > Lepidoptera > Noctuidae > Apamea > Apamea anceps. Next base: position 3,811,469 of record OX637528.1, read on the forward strand.
CACTCTCACGGTTTTTATTACTTTATAACTAGGTTCTGGTAACGTTTGCAAGGCCAACATGCCCAGAGATCGCACAAGACAGGGAGGTTTGGAAGGAAAAAGGGATTCTTTGCGTTAACTTCGACGGCACGGTTGGCGCAGTGGTTAAGCGATTGACTGCTGCGCTGCGTGTCGCGGGTTCGATTCCCGCACGGAACAAATATTTGTTTGACCTACATGTATTTGTTCCGAGTCTGGGTGTTTTTCTATCTATAATATGTATGTATTTACAAAAAAAAAAAAAAATGTATATAAGTAGTTTATCAGCCATCTTGTTACCATAACACAAGCATTAGGTTGCTTAGCTTGGGACTAGATGGCGCTGTGTGAAATGTCCAGGGATATTATTATTATTATTATTAAAAGTTTGATTTTTTCACTGCTTCAGGGATTTCAGCCCTGAGTGTTTAATATTAATTTCAACTTGATAACTCCACGCGTTCCTGAGAAAAAGCGTCTTGACAGACGGACAACGAAGTGATCTTATAAGGGTTCCGTTTTTCCTTGAGGTACGGAACCCTAAAAACGTAAGAACATTTGAATTTCGCGGGTTACCCTGACGTAAAGAAGACTTCCTCACAAAAACAAACACGTGTCTACAAAGTCACTGGCGCTAATAAAAACACATCTTGGCCTACTTTGGGAACAATAAATCCTAGGTGCGCCTGCGCCGTGCGACTAGAATTCTAGATGATCAGTATTCTGCTCACATCTGGTGAGAAGGTCGGCAGCTCTAGGGCGGACGGCATTCTTTATTCTATATCTGTGTCAATTATTGTCACCTTTGTGAAGTGCTTATTCGACTACCTCGTTGTCTACTAGGTAGCAGCGGACGACTACGGATTCTGAGGTCTCGGGTTAAATTCCCGGGTCGCGCCAAAAGTAATGGGAATTTCTGCGTAAAGCTGTCTTGCGTTATCGCTCTATCCGATAGTGTGTATTATTGATTTACGATCGATTATTTTAGGGCTTGTGGTCGATCGACACGGCGCTTAGACTGGAATGGTGCTTGTGTATCAAAAAGGATACACAAGTATTTAGACAGTGTGTATCGCAAAAGATACACATGGCGCTGAGCGTGTTAAGCCGTTGGTCCCGGCTGTCATTCGTGGATCTTTGACAGTCGTTACGGGTCATCAAAAGCCAGAAAATCTGACAACCAGGAGCTGCAGTCTCGACATTCATAGCGATCGCTGTCAATCCGGAACTTTGCGACCGAATTCGATTGTAAAGCGATCGGTATGAATGTCGAGACTGCAGCCCCTGTTTTACCAAGGGGTATCGTTTTACCCAGTAATTGGGTTGTGGAGGTCAGATAGGCAGTCGCTCCATGTAAAATACTGGTATTCAGCTGCATCCGGTTAGACTGGAAGCCGACCCCAACAAAGTTGGGAAAAGGCTAGGCAGATGATGAACGATACTTTTATTATTTTATTTTTATATACGTTATATACAAAAGAAACGATGGATGGACTATGTAAATGATGATATGGTTAAAAAGGAGGTGACTACGGAGATGACTAGAGAACTAGAGAAGTATGGAAGCAAAATACATGTTGCCCTGACCAAATAAATTGGGATAAGGCCAGGAGAGTGATGATGATTTGTATGTAGGTACGTTAAGTACAGACGCCAGCACATCAAGCTACTACAATCTGTCAAATTTCTTTAATAGATTTTTAACTTTATCGCTAAAGCATTAGGTTCAAGATTGATTGGGAAAATTTGACAGTTTCGGGTAGCTTGACCTCCTGGCGTCTGTACATGTAATTTATAGTACCTGGAAGGACATGTGGAGGCCTTTGCCTGCATTAGGCAAGCATAGCCTAAGTTAAGGCATTGACTGCCACCGCGGTCACCGGTCACCGCCAACAATAAAATTTAATAAAAATAAAAATTTATTCAAGTATAAAGTAAAGTAAAAATATGATTTACATTAATTACAATCGAGGACAGTTAAATTCTAAATGTAATGTAGACCTGCCTGATCTTCTAGGTTTATGAAAAACCTGTGTTTCAGGCCATCAAATTACATCAAACATTTAAAAAGAAGACAACAATAGATATTCTATTGTGTCTGTTGGCTGGCAATAATCGATTGCTCTCGGTGACGACTGACACATTTTTAGGCACCTATCTTGAGTCAGTCGACATGAGGAGTCTATCTAGTAGGTACAGTCACGAGCACCAATATGTTAACACTTGGCAACTTTCAATTGCGATTTTTTCATAAAATAACGAATGTAACGTCGAAATACGACACATTACAAAACCTATGGGTTCGAAAATATTATGTTCGTAACAACATAAAATTTTATTCAAAAATAAAGGAGTAAATTAGCTTTTGAGTAAAGCCGACTGTATACATACTTTTGCTCGTGACTGTACTCCTGATGCGAGCTGAATACTGATAATCTAGTCATGTGACGCACCTAGGATTTGTTGGTAACAAAGTGGGCCAAGATGTGTTTTTATTAGCACTAGTGACTGTACAGACACATCAACCTACTACAATCTGTCAAATTTCTTTAATAGATTTTCAACTTTATCGCTACAGTATTAGGTTCAAGGTTGATTGGGAAAATTTGACAGTTGCGGGTAGCTTGATGTGCTGGCGTCTGTACTTAGAAAGCAACTCACGTAGGTATTCGTTTTTGTGACAAACTTGTCCTGTCATTTTGTCTCTGTGATAAATAAACTCCTGATGCTACGATAGAAAATATATTACATACATAATATCTATCTCTCAATACTATCTATACTAAGACTAAAGCTAAAGAGTTAGTTTGAACGCGTTAATCTCTGGAACTACCAGTCGGATTTAATTTTTTTTTTACATTTGATAGCCCAATTCTTGAGAAAGGCTATAAGGCTATTTAACATCGCGATATGCCTAGGAGCCGAGCAAAATGTGGTGCGGTCGTGTCGGATTGCCCTCCCATCGGACTATGAGAGTGAGGGAAGAGGGAGTGCACCTGTGTCTGCGCGCACACTTGTGCACTATAATATGTCCCGCGCCGAAGGCTAGTCTTTGATACCGTGGCCCTTGGCACAGGCAACTGAAGGAACACGGGTGGGTTTTAGTCAGTAAAAGCCTGACACTCCTTTCCGCTCCGCCCAGGGCGGGAGGGGTCATTTGATGATTTCCCACCCAAAAAAAAAGGCTAGTCTTTGTTGGCCGACGTGGCCAAAATACGGTCTGGAGGACTTTATTTATTTACCTACATTACTGCCTAGCCAATCCCTTCGGAGAATACAGTCGTGATGTTGGTATTTGAAGAACTGGGGCTTCTGCCCACACATTTGACATTTTGGCTTAGCAACAGGAGTGACGCACGGTCAGATTTTGACATTAACAGAAATAACTATGGGGTGACCTGATCACATAATATGTATGCTGGGTAAGTACCCTTATTTATCGGTCAGCGGTTTCGGGCTAGGACTTCAAAGTTATTGGCAAAAACTTGCTTGAAATTAATTTTAATATCCTAATAATATTATTATAAACGCGAAAGTTTGTGAGAATGGATGGATGCTTGTTACTCTTTCACACAAAAACGACTGGAGTTTGATGAAACTTTACAGTAATATAGCTTATACATGAAAGAAGAATGAAGTACACATCGTTTCGGCCACATAGTCTGCAGCGGCGATGAAAGTTTGGAAAATCTGTTTGTGATTTGGAACATCAAACTCAAGCGATCGCGCGGTCGTCATCAACACTGGATCGTTCAGCTGAAGGAATCATCGTCCTCTAAATTCTACACGGTGGTAAGGGATGCGCTGGACAGAAACCGGTGGAGGCGGATCATCCGCTCCAGATGCAACTCCAAAGCTGACCACGATCCTCAGACATGAGGGACCGACTACAGAGAGAGGATACAATCTAGTTATGAAGGATAAAAAATACTGTCACTAATGAGACACAACGACTTTTTCTATTGTTACCAAACTTAATAACCTTGCCTAACTAACGAGAGGGGATAAATGATGAGTTGAGAAACTACTGGAAACTGAAAAAATTAAAAAAAAAAACGCCTTCAAGGACCACTCTTGTTTTTGAAACGAATGCCAAGATTTGTTTTTATTGGCGACAGAGCATGCGTATTTTCGACGTTTTGGTGACATAAATATATTTTCAAGTTTCCAAGAAAACCCTCTTCAAAATAGATTCTTTTTCTGATGTAAGAGACAACAATTATTTTAAAACCGGCAATAGGCCACTAAACATTTATAAGTAACCGCGACACCAAAATGCCATTTTCAAAGCTGTTGCGACTAGGAGAAGTATATAACATAAACAGCCTATAATGTTCCCACTGCTGAGACACAGGCCTCCTCTCGATGAGAAGGAGTAGGCCATAATCCACCACGCAGGTCCAGTGCGGCCGTGCGGGTTGGTAGATGCCACATGTCTTCGATTTTTTTTTCTAGGACATGCCGGTTTCTTCACAATGTTTTCATTCACCGTTTTGAGAGCAGTGGTGATGATAATTTACACAAAGTAAAGCGCCTGTCGGTTAGAACTTACGACTTACAACTCCTAAGTCGCGAGCTTTACCACTGGGCCATCACACTCACCATTGCTCTTAATCAGCAACAGAAAGCTATATTCCTCAACATTTCAGCAATAAATCAACTCCTAAACCTAGTTAATTAATTAAAAACGGAAGTCTATAGGAATGCAGTTAGCCTGGATAGAACTAGAAGATTTTTTATAACAAATCTAGTATAATATATTAAATCAAACTAGTTGCTTGTACTGAACTTGATAGAACCCCGTTAGTAGTCGACCTTAGTGTGGTCACGAGTTTGTAAGGCTTTAGTTGCAGCGATTTATACTGGATGCATTGCAATGTTTAAATTTATATGAAATTATTATGACTATTCTTAACCATCATAGCTATTTACTACCATTCGATACTCTTCCGTGACGAATTGAACATCAATCATTGTTACGGATTTGTGAAAAGCGTTTCTCCTCCTCCTTCCAAACCTCTCCAACTCCTTCGATAAGGAGTCCTCTAAACTCTCTATCGTTTTGCTACATTCCGGATTCAATTCTTCAGAAACTAGTATGGCCCTATCCATTACTTACTACGTGTTGATTTTGTAGACCAGCCCTACCGTGATTGACCACGTCTGGGCTCTGGAAGTCATAATGACAGAACCTTTGTCTTCAGGCCCTGTGTAATAGTCGATGAGAAGACTCGAGGTCTCGAATCAATAACATTCTCTCATACATATTCAAGGCCGCATAACTAATTTGCGATGCCAACAGCGTGGTAATGACCGATAACTTATGTCAATGTCAAAGCTATTGCTTATTGAATTAGTATTAGTAGTTTTAGATATCTAAATCAACAAGTTGATGTTATCATAGTCCACTGTTAGACAAAGGTCTCTCTTAAATTGCTCTATATCAACTGGGTCTCCATCTTCCGCAACAGTTTGTCCTGGCGGCCTGCTGTAGATCATCGCCTTCTTTTGTCGTTTCGGCATTAACTACATATATGAGAATAGCTTGCCTGCCATGCCGCGGTAAAAATACTCGCCAGCCAGCATGGCGGTCGCGATTAACTATACAGGGCGCACCGGAGGCACATTTGCGTATTGGCACTCGTAAAGGCTTGTTTAAAAAAATGTTAACGATTACTGACAAATGCTTTCACTGACTGGACTGGTCTACTTAAATCTGTGTGGTTCTTTCTTCACAATACAATTTCAGGCACTGACATTGTCCTTACATGATATGACCAAGATTATGTCTGGACTTTAAAAGAGACTGACACCTTTTTTTTTGGGTGGGAAATCACCAAATGACCTCTCCCGCTCTGGGCTGAGCGGAAGGGCGTGTCAGACTTTTACTGACTAAAACCCACCCGTGTTCCTTCAGTTGCCTGTGCCAGGGGCCACGGTATTTCTTTCGAACAACTCGCAGCCCTGGCAGGCATCGGCCCTAGCGGACCTCGTCAGTTCGTGCTGACATCTCTTTGAGCCGCGCGTGGAATACAACGCGCCGTCGACCCGGGCCTGGTCCTTACCGGGCGGCGAGCTGCCCATTGCTCGCCGCCCGGAAGCCCGCGCTTACGGTAGCCGGGAGTCGGCTGTTGACTCCCGTCCAGGGCGTGTCGAGGGCGCAGAGATTGCCTCTCCCTCACGCGCTCCGCCTCCTCCTTTCCGAGCATTACTGCTTCGCAGAAGGAGGTAACGGCCTCCCATGCACTCTCTCTCCGTACCATGGCCTGGACCAGGGCCGGACGCGAGAAATCGCCGCCTCGGGGACACGGCGGTGCTCCGCCCAAGCCGGGCAGAACTCCACCGTATGCTCCACCTTGTCCTCCGAGCGGTCCACACAGTGGTGACACCCTGGCGTTACCTCCCGTCTTATCCTAAACAGGAACCTCCCGAAACAACCGTAACAGGAACCTCCCGAAACAACCGTGTCCGTTGAGGACCTGCGTCAGGCGGAAGGTGAGGGCGTCGTGGCGCCTCTCTAGCCACTTTTAAAAGAGGGGACTTATCGCCGCAATTGTGGCGTGCCCAAAGAGACTGACCCTTGAGTTGGTTTCGCCGTTTCTTCTCAGAGGTAGTCAGATAGGAAATCTCGACTCGCGTCTAATTTATTTTTTTATAATATGACTTGTAAAAGTGATTCCAATGTCCTTTTTTTTTATAGATTAAACAATTTCATTTAATTTCGTTGGTTAGTGAACTAACCATTAGATCGCCCACCTAATGGTTAGTTCACGCTTGCTTACCACCCAACAACACAAGATAATCACAGTACTTAATCAACTTAAATCCATCTAATAAACACATGTTACTATTAACTACATAAGGGCCTTATCGCGATCACTATGACCCAACCTCATTTCGCGATATGATAACAGTTTCCGCGTTATTTTGACCAGATAATCCAACAATCATGCACACGCACCGGCATGCACTGAGAGATTAGGGTTGCCCTAAATTGTAATAACAACAACATACTCGCTAGGTGAAAGCTGATTTCTATCACAACAAAATCTACTAGGCTATAGGTAAATGCTGCTGCCTATGAAGATATCTATCATCATAACCAGCCTTGTTCTACCTACAGCTGACTAAAGTACTTCTCCCTTTTGTGCCAGCGTCTTTGGTCTGTGCGAGTCTCAATCAGAGGGCCAATTCTCCTAATTTTAAAAAGCTGAGACAGGGTGCATATGGCGGAGGACCAGTAGACCAATTTCCGTAATTCAAAACGTTCAACGTCGCAATTTCATCTTAGCGACAAACGAGTTCAAAAACCTGTCAAAAATGTAGGGAAATTAGAGGTATTTTTGACACTTCACAGACAGAGACTAAGATCAGCGGGGTAATTGCATAACACACTGTCAGTAGCGATAGGCCAATGGCTTCCATTTTGATACTACAAAAACATTCATTGCGTTATTTACGTTGTTGATCAGACAATTTTTTCGAACATATGAAGCAATGGATTAGCAGTATCCTTCAAAATTATTCAGATTGTGATTAATAGGGTAGTTGCTTGGTTAAAAAAATAATAATTATATTTAGTCCATCAGTTAGATTATCGAAAAATAATGGACACGTATTTTTTCTTTTGTCAATCAAACAAAAAATGACAGAGATAAAGGACGTCAAAATTTGGGAGTGGGGGTCGTGACGTCACTTGCTTGCAAAAATGTCGCAAGCAAGTGACGTCTCGTGGAACTTTAACGGGCGATATCTTCATCATTTTTTATATCATTGACAAAAGAAAAAATACGGGTCCAATATTTTTTGATAATGTAACGGCCGGACTAATTGGATTTTTTTAGGAAAATAGCCTATAGTACGCTACGCAATCAGGGTTGCAGCTGCAGATCTCTCTTAAAATTACAGGAATTGACGCTCAGGAGGCTGGCAATGATGATAGTGTAGCTTGGGAGATGCCTATCTCCAGCAGTGGAATGCGGTAGGCTGAGTTCATTGTGCGAGTGGAGAGCGATAGCACTAGGAAGTGGTGAAGGGCGGGCGTTTTTGGGGACTGTCTTTTTAATTTTGACGTTCGAAAAGTGCTAATTCTCAGCCTAATTTGAATAAATGACTATTGATTTGATTTGATCATTCATTGAATTTGTGTTGGTCAGCGTGTCTAGTTATGAAACTCGTCAGCCCTATGCGCAGGATTCGATGACGTAACCGCTACAGCATCCTGCTTGCTCACGATTTTTACATCAATAGTCATAGAAGGTCATTTGTGTTTTGTTATGTGATTGTTCATATCAATGGGGGTTTTCTTCTAGAACATTCTTTTACAACATGCCTGGTGTGACGCGGAAGCAGTGGTAACGGCTGCGGATTATAAGTTGTAGGGTTCGAACCCAGATATGCGCTTTACTTTGTGTAAAATTATTTAATTACCTCGCTCTCAAAACGGTGAAGGAAAACATCGTGAGGAAACCGGCATGTCCTAGAACTAAAAATTCGAAGACGTTACATCTACTAACCCGCACTGGGCCCTCGTGGTGAATTACGGCCCAGTCCCCCTTACTGAGAAGAGCCTGTATAAACCCATAGGCTGATTAAGCTCGTCGGCACCTCAAGTTTACAAGAACACTCCTAGCTATAATCAACCACGCGGGCCCAGTGCAGGATGGTTCGCTTTATTTTTTATTTTATTTTTTTACCATTTTTGTACACATGGACAACAAAAAAAAAACAGCTCAGAAAAATAGGTACACACGGCTACACGTCAAGCTATACAAAACCAGTTTGTCTTGGCCTCACTTTGTATGATATTTTCTCGCAATGAACGGTCAGCCAATACTGGTTTTGCATAGCTTGATGTGTAGCCGTGTGTACCATACCTGCGATAGGAAAATAGATAGAGAGATGTATGTAAAAGAATAAAGGTTTAGGACTTTATTGTGAGGCCTAACTAAGACACGTCAGTGCCTAATTATGCTGCTCATAGATGACTAGGCCACACCTACTTGAAACCGGGTGTTAATACAAAAACCGGTTATCCGAACAATTACTTGGAGGTCGGAAGATGAAAAATATTTGAAGTAAAGAATGTTCTATTTTGGGATATGATTAGATTTATTATGACTGACCGACTGTGCTGTGAGTCATATAAAGTAGTCTTGGCAAAATTTGTAATATGTGGGTTTTGCATCTCCAATCCTCCTTGGTTATAGACCTGTTTAGGGTTCCATACCCAAAGGGTAAAGCCGGCCAAGTGCGCGTCGAGCCACGCATAGAATAGGGTTCCGTAGTCACCCATAATGGCACGTGGATTTAGAAGCACCTCGGTAAGTCGCGGTCGTTACCACTTGGCCAGTTGACCAACATTGCTCACAATGCTCTAAATATCACGCGTGCTCCTGTATTCAATTCAATTCATTTATTCAGGAACAATTCACATTGTGTTTGAAATCATTAAAATGATAAAACTAACACATTCATAATACAATAAATCATATAAGATAAAAGAAAAAAATATATATATAAATTAAAAGAAAATACATTAACAATAAAATTCAATACATTACAAGCTACTACATACTAATATTATTCGGTCTCTCAATAACTAATCAAATTTTAAAACGTGGACATGTCGTCGTCTATATTCTGCGAGTTCTGTGACCCCGACCCTTACCCGAGCCGAGCTCGTAGTTTAAATTCGTCCCTAAATAATTCCGATCCAGCCTGTGCCTTGCTGCCCTCTCCCAGCGACGCCCTAAGCAGAGGTCTGTACTGTACCCCACAGGGCATGCCCTTAGCGTGTAGTCACTAAGCTTTTAAGTTTTTAAACCCTGGCTGGCTGTCTGACTGGCGGCCTTAATTTATTGAGGCATCCACAGCCCAGCCCGGTTAAGCAGACGACAATCTCATAGGTTGAACTGCGACATGCCATAGCGAAAAAAAAAAAAAAAGAATTCTGCGAAGGTTTAGTCAGGGGTGTAGCTGCAACCACATTTTGCCTGGTGTTGGGGAATTTTAGGTGACTGGTCAAAAAAACTCCAAATATGCTAATAGTTAGTGAACCATGTATTGACTTGATGACGAACAAAAATGGAAGAAAAAAACAACAAGTGAGTAGGTACACATACATAATCCTTACATCTAATTACAATCTAATTAGCACAACGTTGATTTGCTCATTCTAAACGAGCAGGCGTTTGGCTCGAACATGCCCCCAGACGTTGGAAGCAGTAGAACCGCTTTCAACCAGACGCAGAATCAACGGGCAGTGGGCAAATCCTATTAAAGGCTCTTCTGACGACTCCAGCGGATGTTTTGACGTCGGCCACACGAACAATTCCATCTGACCCTGGATGGATGGCGACGACTCTTCCCAATCTCCATTTAAGAGGAGGAAGGTGGTCCTCCTTTATGATGACCAATGAACCCAACTTTAGCGTGTCTTTGCAGGTATGCCACTTGGTCCTTTGCTGCAGCTCGGACACAAATTCTTTACTCCAACGAGCCCAAAAATGCTGGCGTAGCTGCTCGATCCGTTGGAAACGAGACAATGAAGCAGTGGAGTGGTTCTGTAGATCTTGCTGCGGAAGTGACGTCAGCGGCCGGCCAACAAGAAAATGACCTGGAGTGAGTGGAGTGCAGTCCGCTGGATCGGATGACAGCGGCGTTAGTGGACGTGAATTCAATATCGCTTCAATCTGGACTAATGTGGTGTTAAGCTCTTCAAAGGTTAATTTACAATTTCCCAACACTCGCCTGAGATGATATTTTGTTGACTTAACACCCGCTTCCCAGAGTCCGCCAAAATGAGGAGTGTACGCGGGTATAAAATGAAATTTTATTCCGTCATTAGCCAATTGCTCGCCCAGGGAATTGCAATTAGATTTAAGGAACTTCGAAAGTTCGTTGCAGGCACCGACAAAAGAGGTACCGTTGTCCGAGTAGATGTCACTGGGTTTTCCCCGTCGCGAGATAAATCTAGATAAAGCTAGTAAATACTTATTGCTGGTTAAGTCACTCACCAGCTCTAAGTGAATAGCCTTGGTGGTGAAGCACACAAAGATGGCTATGTACACTTTTACCAGCCTACATCCCCGACCTTGCCTATTGGCAGCCATGATGGGACCAGCATAGTCCACACCAGTGCTTTCAAAGGGATAACCACCTGGAAGGAGACGCTGCTGTGGCAAATTACCCATCACAGGAGTAACTGTTCTACCCGACGTGCGACAACAACGCACGCAATTACGATAACAACTCTTTGCTAGGCTTCGTCCGCCTATTGGCCAGTATGAATCCCTAATCGAAGCCAGCAATAACTGAGGGCCTGCATGCATCAGCTTTACATGTTCAAATTCGAATAGTAACTTCGTAAATTTGTGAGTGGACTGTAAAAGAATAGGGTGCTTTTTATCAAAGGAAAAAGTAGAATTTGCTAAGCGTCCTCCTACACGCATGATTTTATTATCATCTAAGAATACATTAAATTTTATAAGGACGCATTTATAAGGCAACTTCTGATTATTAATGAGTAATTCATACTCGGGAAAAGACTCAATTTGGCTTCTAATTATAATAATATTTAATGCATCCTGCAACTCGACTTGTGATAGAAAACTAATAGAAGGAATTTTCCTACATAATTTTATAAACCTTAAAACGGTTGCTACACTACGAATCAGCCTTAAATAACTAGAAAATCGACTAAAATCTATGAATGTGTGACATTTACTGTTATCACTAACACTAGCGCTCAATAAAACATGAGGTCGAGTTTCAGGCAGCTTGTCTGACTCTAACGATTTGTGTTGAGTTGGCCAATGAGATTGAACTTGCTTCAAAAAACTGGGACCACTCCACCACAAGTCCAAAGATTGCAGACCACTAATATCCACGCCACGAGATATTAGGTCTGCAGGGTTCTTGGCGGTTGGGATGTGTCGCCAAGTACAGTGCCCCGCCTTATCTAAAACTTCAGCAACGCGATTACGCACAAATGGCTGAAGCTTAGAAGGTAACATCTGCAACCATCCCAACACGACGGTGGAGTCAGTCCAGCAATAAACATGACTAAACTTTAGTCGCAGTGAACTCACAACCTTCTCGCACAAACGAGCTCCGACTACGGCACCACACAATTCCAGTCTTGGAATGGTGGTTGGCTTAATCGGTGCCACTCGACTTTTAGCGGCTAACAGACGAACCATGTACTCACCCTGATCATTGGCACTGCGTACATAGACGCACGCACCATACGCACGCTCAGATGCGTCTGTGAACACATGTAGTTCCAGTACAGTATGTGCATCACATATAACGAGTCGTGGAACACGATAATTATTAATAAGCGGCAATGCTTTGACAATAGCATTCCAAATAGCATTAAGTGCCGGGGTTAATGGTTCATCCCACGAGAGTTTGTCTAACCACATCCGTTGTAAAAATATTTTCATTGTGACTACGCAAGGAGATAAAAGTCCTAGGGGGTCAAAAATACGTGCTATTGCAGAGAGTACATCACGCTTTGTAACAGGATCCTTAGGAGGTAACGTTAAACTTGAAAACCCAAATTCGTCAGAACTAGAAAACCAGTCAAGCCCTAATAACTTATTGGGTTCATTAGATCCTATATCTAAATCTAATGACGACTGAGAAGCTTCGGAGACTATGTTAGGGACGTTAGACCTCCACTTTCTAAGCGGCATGCAAGCAGATGCTAGTGCGTTGGTGACCTCTGTGCGGATAAACATAACTTCATTTAAATCATCAGCTCCTGTCAATAAGTCATCAACGTAAAAGTCATGCTTGATGACGTCAGCAATCCTATCTCTGCTACCTGAGGATGACTCACCCACAGAACACGAAGTGATCTTAGTGTCATTGGCTTGATAGTCCATCCCTATTTGCTTAAGGCAACGTGTAGCAAGAAATGGTGCACTAGCCGTGCCATATGTGACGGTATTCAATTTATAAACCTTGACAGGATCGCATGCATTATCACGCCACAGAACCTGTTGCAGGTACCTATCAGATGGGTGGACGTATATACATCTATACATCTTCGCAACATCAGCTGACAAGACGAACTTGTGTTGTCGAAACCGAAGAAGTATAGATATAAGATCGTCCTGCACTGTAGGACCCACCATCTGCAAGTCATTGAAGGATACTCCTGAAGAAGTAACGCAGCTTGCATTAAAAACTACACGGAGCTTGGTAGTTGTGCTACATTCACGCAGTACCCCGTGGTGTGGTATGAAATATCCACTGGAACTGTCATTATTCTTTTTTTCGGTCATATGTCCTAAAATCTCATATTCAGACATGAAGTCACGATATAACTTACCGAACTCAGGCTTGGACTTCAGTCTGCGTTCTAGAGAATATAGACACTTAGAAGCCCTTTGGAAAGATTCTCCTAAAATAGAAGGATTTTGCTTAACAGGTATACGAACACAAAAATGACCGTCCTCTAAACGTGTCGTATTCTTAACAAAATGCTCCTCACACAACTTCTCCTCGGGTAAATAATGTGGGGATAGTGAATTAATCTCTTCTAGATTCCAGAATTTTTCTAAATCGGTGCGAATTTTATTTAATTCACCGTCACTAGGGGAATCAGTTTGAGTTAAATTGCATGAAATGTTACTCAAAATTAATTTACTATTATTATAGGTAACAGGGCCAGAAACAATCCAGCCTAACAACGTTTCACACAACACTGGCTTACCTACTCCTAGTCGAATTCTCTGTGAGCCAACCAAGTCCCAGAAGAGATCCGCTCCTATTAAGACATCTACTTCTGAAGGCTTGTAAAAAGTGGGGTCAGCTAAACAGATATTATCTGGAATATTCAGATCTGAAATGTCGACTTCACGACTGGGCACAACAGTCGTCAATGATGGCAAAACAAAACAATAAAATTTAGTAGCATAACTATTGTCTAATGACGTCATTTTCACATGACATGTTTTGCTTACACGAGAACTTACGTTATTAATGCCATAGACCGAACCATTTATCTGACTAGTATTTAAGTTAAGCCGTTTACATAATCGTTCCGTCATAAAACACGATGTACTACCACTATCAAGCATGGCTCGCACTATGTGCTCACGATCATTGTGATCACATAACTTGATAAGAGCGGTGGACAATAACACAGCGCGTTGTTTACGCTCACTACATAAGGAACTGAGATCCGCAGACAAAGTTAAATTATTTGCACTCGCATCAGTAGTGCTAGCCACGGCGTCAGTAGGTAATGACGTTGATACGGAGTGGGACGAGCTACCGTGTGATTTGTTGTCATTATTGCAAGAATTCGCCGTACCTTTATTCTCCGACGAATGAATCAAAGTGTTATGTCGGCGCTTACATATCTTGCATCCTGGCTTTTTGCATCGGTTAGCGAAGTGACCTGCCCGAAAACAGTTATAGCACACTTTATAGTTAGGTATTAATTTGAGTCGCGCGTCTATGCTAAGTGCAAGGAATTGTGGACAACTACTTAAAACGTGATCAGCTTTACAGTGCGGGCACAACTTACTCAAATCAGTGCTGGAATTATTAATATCCTGTGATACAACCATAGATTTCATCTTATTAGAATGTGAACTAGGCTTAGCGGGAGTGGGATTACTGCTATTTCGTGCTGTTTCTAACGTTTCTAATAAGTCAGCGCGAAAACGAATAAATTGAGTAAATGCAGCAAATGTTATTGTGCTGTCTTTGTCTATACGACCTTTGTGCTCCTCCCACTCACGATAAGTTAACTGATCTAGTTTGCGAGTTACTATGAATATTAATAAAGTGTCCCAATACTTGATGGGCTCATCTAACGATTCCAACGCACGGAGATTTTTATTAAGTTGGTCAATCAATCCTTTCAACGCAACAGAGGACTCCTTGGCAATAGCGTTCAAGTTAAATAAGGATGACACATGATTTTGAACTAACAACCTCTTGTTATCAAAACGATCACAAATGAGCTTCCAAGCTGTATCATAATTGCTTGCGGAAAACTCAATCGCATGAATTACAACAGCAGCAGATCCTTCCAGAGACGCTCGTAAATAGTGGAATTTGTTTACCTGATCGATTTCATCGTTACAGTGAATGAGGCTAGTAAAAGTGTCACGGAACTCCAACCAATTGCTAAAACTCCCATTGAATTTAGGTAACTGTATCGTGGGCAACTTAACAGGCTTACGTTGACTGATACGGGTACATTTTTCGCTACTCATCGACTCGTTATCATTGTTATACTTAACTAACAACATCTGTGACCTAGACAGTGCTTTGTAGTATTGAGACTCAAATTCAGTACGCTCAGAGAATTGAGCTTTAACATCTTCTGCCACACATTCCAATCGCAACTGTACCTCATCGTAATGGTCATACAACGACTCGATTCTACCAATCCGTAACTGCAATTCCTTGACCTCACAACTAGTTAACTCCTTGTCACTGGACGCATCAAGATAATTGATGAATGCAGTTAAGCGTCCTTTGAAGCTTCCTCGTTTCTTAACAAGTTCTCTTTCTTCGGACATTCTGGGAATCGAATGTAGTCAACCTGAAATTTGTATAAAAACAACTTAGGTATTTTACACAATACTTAACTTAATTTAAGGTACCTACGTATAACTATTATGGTATAACAATTTAACCCAAGATGAAATAGTGACTAATACCTGTTGTAAATAAGTATATGTGAATACAAATGAGATTTTATATTTAGACTTTTATTTAAGCTACAGAAATTTCTCAAAACTTGAACACTCAATTACCTAACGTCGAACTTTAACGCAATACTAATAGGTTTAATTGACTAATACGGGTTAATTAACTGAATAAAGACTAATATCTATCTAACACCAACCTACGCACATAAACCATTACAATAATATGAATAGGTAACAAAAATACTGTTATACAATTATAAATGTAGCAAAATATCTACTGGACTTTTCACTGAAAGAACATATAATCGTAATTTTAACAATATAGGTATTCAGGTAAATGAAACACTAACCTCTTAATGGTTAAATACTACCTGAACGAGTGTTGGGTGGCGATATTTTAACTCTAAAATTCTTAACACCGTAAATTAGCTTGACGTCCTTTGTTCACAGTCACATTGCCGGCGTATAACCTCTTCGGCAAAACTCCACGATAAAACATCCAAATCCACTGATTTTTTGAAAATCTTCATAGGATTACCAATCCGGCTCGGTAATGGACCAAAATGTTGGGGAATTTTAGGTGACTGGTCAAAAAAACTCCAAATATGCTAATAGTTAGTGAACCATGTATTGACTTGATGACGAACAAAAATGGAAGAAAAAAACAACAAGTGAGTAGGTACACATACATAATCCTTACATCTAATTACAATCTAATTAGCACAACGTTGATTTGCTCATTCTAAACGAGCAGGCGTTTGGCTCGAACACCTGGTATGTATTTATAAAAATAAATATTAGGCCTGCTCTTGACCTCGATGTCACACACACACACACACACATTATGTCTGATTATGTGATGTGTCAGTATTACAGTTATTTATAGAACTATGACTATTTAAATGAATAAAAGTCAACAAAATAATCCTTATTAAATTCCTGTTCAAATCGTCTATGCTTAAAGACTATGTTTCAAATTGATTTTATTTCAAGTCAAGCAAATATCAATTTTATTTAAATGTTAATTAAGTTGATTTCAGACTGACTAGCACTATTGAAAAAGTTATAAAAAATGTTTGAAGTTGTAGCGTAAACTGAACTTTATTGTGTAGGAATTAAAGTAATTTTCCATAAACTCATATTTGTTTACATTTTTGGCAAATAAATCGTGAATCCAGTTTAGTTAACAACACAACGCACTTGGCTAGACACGAGATGAGGAAGGAATGGATCAACCAATCACAGCCAAGAGATTACAGGCTAACAACTGACGCGAAATGATTTGCACATGGTGTGGGCATGTTGTTATATTATGTAAACAAGCGATCAGTAATAAAATCAGCAGGAGAACTTAACCCATATTTTTCCCAATAGTCCTATATTTGGACGAAATAAAGATAGAATCCCTCTCCATTGCCCTTTGGGTGACTTTTAGCCTTCTAATAAGGAGGTCATCACTGGCAGCACGCACTGTTCAAAGTCTTTCGTCTTGAGACACTGCGGTATGTGGGACGAGAAAATGTTGCGTAGCTTCCCGAGCGCTGCCCAGCCGAGTTGGATTCGACGATTGACCTCTTTCTCGAAGTTGGTCCTACCTGCAACTGGACAGTTTGCCCTAGGTAAACATACTCGTCCACGACTTCGAGTGTAGCGTTTTCGATCTTCATGAGAGTGGGTGTTACATGGGCATTTGACATGACCTTCATTTTGTCCATGTTCATCATCGAGTGTCCCACAAGGTGGACCGAGGACCTTGTGAAGGTCGCAGGAACCCGTTGGATATGCACATAACCGGTCGAAGTGGAGGTGCTTGGGGGATGCCTATGCCCAGCAGTGGACGTCTTTCGGCTGAAATGATGATGATGATGAAAGATCGATCAACGATCTATATTCCATACATATACAGGGTTATTTTTCAAAGACCAGCCAAATTTAAGGATGTGGTACAGACCATCAAACTGAACAACTTTCTCCATGGGACCAACATCATAATCGCGAATAAAAATTCAGCCGTCCCATACATTTAGGTCGAGTAGGTATCGAAGTTTTCTATGGGACGGCTGAATTTTTATTCGCGATTACGCTATTTGTCCCATGGAGAAAATTGTTCAGTTTGATGGTCTGTACCACATCCTTAAATTTGGCTGGTCTATGAAAAATAACCCTGTATATTATACATTTACTAAATTGAAGTCGCTTTTTGTGCCTGTGTGACCGCGTTGTTAAAACTAAACTTCGCAACGGATTTTGATGCGGTTTTCACCATTATTTAACCGGTTGAATGCCGTAATTACAGAAACAATTAAAAAGAAATTATGTCTCGCGTGTATCCACGTTCAGTGAAGAAGATACGAAAGGTTCAAGCATTTATTCTGGAATTTTTCTTAGACATAGAAATCTCGGTGTTTTGTCATGTCGCCATTGCTATGCCATGCCATATGCCATGCTAGTGATAGTACAATTTCTGTCTCGAATTTTTTATCGCCGTCGTTCCCGTAAGTTTTACAATTCATCATAGTTTCTACTTTTGCACATAATTTAATGCCATTGCCATCACGATTACCAATCATTTCGTCAAACTTGGTGACTGTGGCATTAATTGATTTAGCATAGTTATACTTACGTAAATGTTTAGTTAAAACCCTATTAGTTACGGATTCGAAAGGAATTTCTTACCAATTTTCAACATTTTTTTTCCTATCCTGAGCTGTCCCACTCCCGAGCAAAGACCTTCCATATTTCGTGAACCCGCCCTTTCAGTTTTGCCGGAACCTATCCAGCTCGTCCCGCCACATCCTACGTGGTCTGCCGCGACCCTGCCTCACTGTCTCAGGGCACCAGTTCTGTGTTATATGGGCCCACAGTTTGTCCAGCATGCGGCAGACGTGTCCTGCCCAGTCCCATTTAAGTTGGGCAGCCTTTTGAGCCACGTCAGCTATCTTTGTTTTGGAGCCAAAAATTACTTATTAATTTATTGACGTGATAACGTCTTATAATTCGATGGAGCCGGCTGCACGCACGAAAAAACATGACGCATGCGGCGTTACCTCGCTCTGAGGCGTTCCATTAAAATCTTTTGAAAAATGAAACCATTCTATTATTCTAGTATTTTCTTATGACGTTGTCACGTTCAACTATCGTCAGTAAACCGACTTTACAGACAACCGACTTTTTTTTGAGTAGGCACAGCTTTTGTTTTTTCTAGCCAGTGCAACATACATCTCTATCCGCCATCATCACAGTATCCACGTACTTTCTAACCATATCCTCTTCTACACAAGTAATTCATAGTTTCTTTGATCTTCCCCTATACTTTTTTATACGTTCACTATGTATTTTTTAATAGTTACTTATTTCTTTTTCGTTTTTCCTATATTGTGTCCCAGTGCTGGGCAGCGGCCTCCCCTTATTCCTTCTAAACCTCTTGTGCGATCGCTGGCCATGTTAAGTTTGTGTTTGCTCTCTAATATTTAAAACAAGTGATTGTTTCCCGTCTCCCTTGACGAGATGATTCGATATTTCCGTTGTTTTTCAACATAAAATTCGCGTGATTGTGTCATATCATACTCAATTAAAGTGAGTAATTAGGTTGTCCCTCGATCTTCATTAACAGTGTCGTATTTATAGCCTTGTTTTCATTTGAGAAGTTACTTTTATCCGGCGCGTGTATGACCAGAAGACGAGTTCCCGTATTTTTAGGAACCTAATTTGGAAATGTTCGCATTCTAATTTCAGTCTGAATCTATAAAATTAACTTTGTAATTTATTTAAATTTTTGACAAGTTTTTGACATTGATTGTCGCTGAGATGAGATTTCATTTTTAATTACGAGATTGGCCTTCAAAATCAGATGTAATGTACAAAAATTGTCCTTCAGAACCTGAACGAAACAAAAAGAGTACTGTGAGGTTCGTGCGTTCTGTAGTTTCTGCCTACCCTCATGGAAAAAGGCGAGAGAGTTTATGTATGTACTAGTAACGCCCCGCGGTTTCACCCGCATAAGTGTCAATCCTGTGGGAATATCAGGATAAAAAGTATCCTATATGTTAATCCTGGTCATAAACCATCTGTGTGCCAAATTTCATCCAAATTCGGTAAGTAGTTTTTACGTGAAAGAGTAACAAACATCCATCCATTCATCCAGCCATACAAACTTTCACGTTTATAATATTAATAGGATATTTGAAGTCACAATGGTAATCAAATCATAGGTAATGAAGTCCTCTCAGATGCTATTGAAAAGATAAATACAACAATCACAGGTTATTCAGTTCCTGTGAATGCATTGACGTGTTTTCTTGTAAAACGTGACGTATTAGTTATTTAGATAAATTATTTACAATCATAATATTGCATAGATGATGTCACGGATCCTTCTCGGATGAAATGATATCATTCATACATAGTTCATTGGTGGAAATTAGTGTTAGCTGCCAAATTAATGTTTATTTCCGCTTCGTGTGCTTGTCTGTAAACAATGTTTTTATTAAATAAGCAGTACAGATTAGTTTAGGATCTACGTAATGTAGAGTTGGCGTGTATGGCAGAAATGAAATAAAAAATTTTCTATGATTTTTATTAATTCATCAGACTTTCATACAAAAATAAAAATATTTCAATTCAACTAATTTAAATATTCAGTTTTCTATTACGAACTCTACACGAAGCAAAAGAAAGCGCTAGTTAGGTAAACAAACTGCTGTGTCTGGTACAAAATTCAGCGAAGGGGAGCGGGGGGGTTAGATAGAACAACGAAATCTTAAAGATTTGTTTTTGGTAAATGTATTATTTGTTATAAAAAGTCATAGAACAAAAGTTGTTGTTTATGATGTTAGTAATCCAGTCTTGCAAGGTGGTTCGTGTTTTACCAATAACCCTGTATATAACGACCCGCCCCTGCTTCGCACGGTTTTTACGACTGAACAAACAACGAGGTTTCTTCATAATCATCATCATCACCATCAATTACAGCCCAACTTCGCCCACTGCTGGGCATGGGCCTCTCTCTTCTTTTCCAGTCCTTGGACGCCACTCTGTCAAAGCCTTACTTCACCTGTCATCATTGCTCTTTAAGTCCTCGTCTGTTAGGCAAGCTTATTAAGTTCGGTAACAATAGAAAAAAAGTGATTACATGTCATTAGTGACAGTTGAGCTCTTATAATACATGAATATTAAACTCACATATAGAATTTTATATTAATGGATTATACACGTAAACCTTCCGGAATAAATTCTCTAAATATTGGTGAAAATCGCATGAAAATCCGTTGCATAGTTTAGATGAACAACACGGTCACACAGGCACGAAAAACGACTCCATCACTCCACAGTCCACACTATGAATACCGCTCTACTGGCGCCAACGACGATTGTGAATCGCGAACGCAGTATCCGTTCTTGGTTCAAAAATATCGGTCGCGAACGCGAACGATCCCGAGTTATATCGTGGGATCGGGAATTAACGGTTATTGGTGACGTCAGAAACGTGTTAGTGATGTTTTTGTTAGGTTAAGTTCAGTGTGTTGTTAATAAGACTGTACTGCATTTGGAGGCGTGTAATTTGTGACTGTAGGATTATGATTTGATAGGAAAATGCACTTAGCTTTTTTTGGAGCAAGTTTTTTTTTCTCCGTCTGGGCCTGCCGCGATGTCGTTTGCCATTAAGCGGGACCCACTGGGTCGTATGTTTGGCCTATTGATCGTCTGACATGCGGCAGATGTGTCCAGCCCAATTCCATTTAAGCGTGGCAGCTTAAATGGAATGACGGAGATGGCGGGATGAGCTGGACTCCATTCATAAAGATTGGTCATTGGCAGCTCTGGACAGAGAGAGGTGGAAAGAGAGTAGAGTGGCCTTTGCCCAGCTGTGGGACATTAAGGGCTTATAAAAAAAAAATATTCGGGTAATTTTAAACCGAAAAAAAAACGGCTTACCGCTGGACGTTTATTTAAGAGATATTGTGCGATGCCCATGCTTGTCGTTAGTTTAATGACGTGTGAATAGCACACGGTTCATTCTGAATTTGTGCTCTATAAATTTTGGGCATTCTCCTTTTCCACTTTAGTTTCGTAGTAAAATGACGATAGGTAATAGTTCCTTAGGCAGAGGTGTGCTTAAAACTGGGCACATAATTATCCAAACTCCCCGCTTATACCCAGAAATTCCTAATGGACAAACCCAATAACCTGATCAAGAATTTGATGAGTTTTTTTTGGGGTCATCAATCGCAGGTAGTGTAGTCTCAAGAAATATCAGTTTAAAAAATCAGTTTTCTTTGTGTAAACTTCACAGATGTTTTGGGTATAGTATAGATATCAAAATACGATACCTACTCAAATAAAAAATAAAAGATTTTCTCCACTTACACTGCGAATTAATAATAACACGAAAAACATAGAAACTTTTTCATTTTTATTTTATCGTGTTTAGATATTGATACCCATCACGTCTGCGGAGTTTCGCTAGCTAATTTAATTTAACCCTGTATAGTCGACTTTAGATAAGTTTTTGAAAATGGCGCCGATTCCCTTGTTCACAAACTAAACTAAATTTAAGTTCAATGCATCTTTTTCTTTCTATTTAATTTAGAAAAGGACAGAAGATAAATATTAGTTTAGTCCTGTCAAACCAGTCATTAAATTGACGTAAATTGACGTATTTTTAGCAGCCTTGTTTTTAATCACGTCTAATCAAAGATTAAGATTTGTCAGGAGGAAAAAGATGCACAGAACTTAAATTTAGTTTAGTTTGTGAACACGGTAATCAGGGCCAATGTCCGCCAACCCTGAGATTCACACAATTCTGTCGTCACAATGACATAACACGTGGGAGAGTTGGCAGAATTCCAAGCGCAAGAGTGTAAATATCTCCAAGACTTTGAGTAAGAGGTTAATAAAATGTATGAACGCGTTTATAAGCTGATTTACAAAATAAACCGCCCGTGTTTATTATTTCTTTTCGACTATATTGAGTTGGGATGCGTTTTTGGGAGTGTATAAATCTGAATGTTTGTTGTAATAAGGTTTGAATTTGATGCTAAGATAAATCTGCTGAAGGTAGTGGGAATTCCGGACCCAGGTTGGCCGAAGCAAGGAAAACCTGTTCAGGTGGAGATTCATAAACGACTCCGCCTTGGAGTGTGAATATGGTGAGCGCGTATAAAGCAAAATTACCAATCTTATATTTGATTTTACATGAAAAATTCCGGACCAAATCTTAAAATAAAAATGTATGAATGACATGATGACATGACATGATATTTCCGAGGGTTCACTTTGATCAAAAACACGAAATAAGAACATTTCCTCGATAGAAAAAAATCACGAAGTAACCTCTAATTCTTATATTTTTCCGTTTTGTACTCAATACGGTAATGCCTATTGCGACAAAAATTTGATAATTAATTATATTTATACAAGAGTAAAGGCTGTGCTTAGGCATTTTATGTAATCCTTTTAATTTTGGATTTTTTACGATATAACAGTTTTGGCGCATACTACGTTTTTTCTTTTCTATTCTAAAATTTTACTGTCTTTAGGCGCGCTCTTAATATCAAATCAAATCAAATCAAAAGTCATTTATTCAAATTAGGCTGAGAATCAGCACTTTTACAACGTCAAAATTACAAAAGACAGTCCCCCAAAAACGCCCGCCCTTCGCCACTTCCTAGTGCTATCGCTGGGAAGAAGAAGTGGCGGAACAAACTCCCCAGCAGCACAGCTGTATCGTGTCTTGCGTGTCCTGTCAGCTGCACGTTACAGAAACTGATGGACGCTGGTGATGGCGCCAAATAAGTACCCGAATTCTGGGCCGAGTCCATTTAGATTGCTATTGACACGCTGAGAAGAAGATTAATACAGAAATCTGACAAAGACAGCTCCTTGATAACTGAACAAGTCCTTTCTCCTCCAGACCTTTACTTAGACAGATATCGGATATGTAATGTTCATTGTAATGGTTAATTTAACTAATATAGAATCCATTAGGCCCCATTAACCTTCCATTAAAGCCGTGCCAATGACCTCTATGTGCCGGGTATCTCCATACCAATGAAGGTGACAAAAATAACGTTGTCATTTGCATACTTTGTGTTTTTCTTTAGTTGACGTTTTTATTGCGGTTTCATTGTGTTTAGGGGGGCTTGTGGCTAAGTAATAACCGCACACGGGTCGATCGATCAGGTTAAGCTACGCTTGCCGCGGTTGGTCCGCGGATGCGTGACCATCTTCACATACCAAGACCCCTCCGTGCCTCGGAAAGTATTTTAAGCCGTTGATCCCGGCTATCAATCGTGGATCGTTGACAGTCGTTACGGGTCGTCAGTAGCCCGAAAGTCTGGCTACCAGTCTTACCAAGGGTATCGTTTTACCCAGTAACTGGGTTGTGGAGGTCAGATAGGCAGTCGCTCCATGTAAAATACTGGTACTCAGCTGCATCCGGTTAGACTGGAAGCCGACCCCAACATAGTTGGGAAAAGGCAGGCAGATGATGATTGTCTTTAGACAGTGCAGCAAGTGTCCAGTTAGTGCAAGCATTTATTTTGACGGCACGGTTGGCGCAGTGGTTAAGCGATTGACTGCTGCGCTGCGTGTCGCGGGTTCGATTCCCGCACGGAACAAATATTTGTATGACCTACATGTATTTGTTCCGAGTCTGGGTGTTTTTCTATCTATAATATGTATGTATTTACAAAAAAAAAAAAAAAATGTATATAAGTAGTTTATCAGCCATCTTGTTACCATAACACAAGCATTAGGTTGCTTAGCTTGGAACTAGATGGCGCTGTGTGAAATGTCCAGGGATATTATTATTATTATTATATTATTTATCAGTATCGTGTAGCTCAACTTAGATCGTGAGCCTCTTTTTTCTTGTGCCAATCCCAATGTCATCTTAGCTGTTATGGTTGGCTGTCCAAAATAACTGCAATAAATCATATACATTGACAACAGAGGCCTTACCACGAGCTCTTAACGCGATCCAGTTTAGGCTGTTGGAAAGAGACAGAGCTATACAAGTCGTCAAGCGCCATCTCGATCCCTGAGCGTAAATTGAATCGCGTTAAGAGCTCGTGGTAAGGCCTCAGAAGAGACAAATCCAAGCAGACATTATGAAATCAACAAAAATAGAATTCTACCTCTATATTTTGTCAACAACAAAAATTAAGTCTAAATGATGTTGGAAAGGTGACAAACACTTATTTGTGTAGTTTAAATAATTTTATGGCAATGACCACATTGTCTTAAGTACCGAGTATTGTGGCATCATCAGTGTTAATAACTTCATTATGCTTTAGAATCGTTTGCCAAGAGTCTTAGAGTTGAAAAGACAGATTATTATGTTGATGATATGACTTTCTTCTAGGTGTATAGTTGGTCAATAATAAACTGGAGGCTGTGACCAACAAAAAAAAAATTTGCTGTTCCATACACTTCATCATCATCTGCCTAGCCTTTTCCCAACTTTGTTGGGGTCGGCTTCCTGTTCCATACACTTGTGGTCACATAAATCGATAAAATGTATGGAACTGCTGTATTTCGCGATTTCTGTGCAGCACCCTAATTGCGTAACACACTATCAATCAGGATCTCAATCACTTTGAAGGATGTTGCTAATCCATTGTTTTATTACGTTCGAAAAAGTTGTCTGCTCAACAACGTAAATAACGCAATTACTGCTCCGGTACCACAGTATAAAGAGGGGTTTATTTTATCCCTTTTTTATAAATAATACTGCTCTGAATCTTGAATACATTTCTGTATTGGTTAGGAAAACCATTGTTGAACTTTATTGACTAATGATCACTGAATTAGTTATACAGATATGTGTTATCTTTGGCTAGGGCCGGGATTTAAACTAATGAATTGGTGACATTACTATCAGTAACCTACTGTTTACTCGTGCTCATCACCGCCCCGCGCCGCCCGTTTGCTAGCCCGTCGCTCTTTCTTTCATCGTGAAAGGTTTCATCATCGTGTAGGTAAAACTGACCTCACAAACCCTGTACCCAGACAATACAAGTAAAAAATACAACTTCCCGACCCTTGCCAATTCATAGGCACTGGATTAAAATTTAGCTAAAAGTGACAACCCTGTGACAGTAGGTAGTTATATCGCGGATTGGGCCGGAGATAGCCTACTTCCCTTCTTTATACTATGCCGGTATCATAGTAAAAGGCTTATGTTATACATAATCGAATGATCTAAACTAATATTTTAGTTAAAAAAAAAATTTTTTTGTATGTTCGTTTGTCACGCTAAAACGGCTAAACGGATTTGGATGCAATATGGGACATGGGTAGACCATGACCTGGATTAGAACATAGGATACTTTTAATCTCGATATTCCCACGGGATCGAGACTTATGCGGGTGAAACCACGCAGCGTAGCTAGTGTGTTATAAAAACACCTTACCTTAATCAGTTTCTCGACGAAGCAGGCCCCTTCTATGACGGTTCTACTATACAGAACAAAGTATTAAAAAAGCATACAAAACTTTTGTTTAATCCGCACTTTACATAAATTAATAATGTTTTATGTGTTATCCTACCAGCTGATTGCACAATGACGCCATTCGCTTAAATAACTTCATAATAAATACTTCATCGTTTTCTCGTCGCCAATTATTACAGTAAAATACTTTCAGTGTACGTTCAGACTTTGCGTTGGTCGGAAGTGTGTAAAGGCCAAGGAATATTGCTTTAGTCGTGACTTGTGATTTTCAATTGTATTTCTGTGGAAATAAGGTGAAATTTTCAGTGCAGTGTTTTGGATTGTTGTGATTTTTTTTTCTTAAGAAAATTGGCCATAGATTTTTCTTTGGAGTTGAAAGAAAATTGTGGAAGGTTGTCGTGAGCGATTTTAGGGCTTGTTTTCTCGGTGTAAGGTTCAGTTTTCAGTGTAGTGTTTTGTTCAAGTTCAAGGGTTATACTTATTATTATTATAAAATAGCTGATTATTATCCCGTGCAAGTTTCTTAATCGTTTTACTCACTGTTTGTTTATTTATATGATGCATAGATAAGACGTTATCTCTCGTCTTTATTTAAAATCTATTAAAGTTTGACAAATTGTAGTACCTTGATGTGCTGGCATCTGCCGATCGATTCTGTAAAAATCTCACTGTGCAAACAAACTTAGGTGAAGTGAGCTTAGAGTGAGCTGTCAATAGTGTCAATCCCTAGTATTAGTTGGAATAACAGCTCACTCCACGCTCAATTCACCTAAGTTTTCACGGTGAGATGGTTACAGAATCACACTGCTGCACAAGAAGTGATGAATGGTCTTTGCTCCATTGGTGTAATTGCCATAATTATGGCGTTCCTGTGTGAGGATAAATAAATAAATGATTCTCGTAATAGGATGACAGCATTTTGTATTTTTTTATGATTGATGCAGCAGATCAAAGGCCTCTTCTCCTACAAAGAAGGCACGAGTGTTGATCACCACGCTTGCTCAAGACGGGTTGGCGATTTGTGACTTATATTACCTATACGTCCAGGGGGGCATTCTCGTAATTTTAAGAACGTTCTCAGTCTGATCTCAGTCTCAATCTGTCAAAAATACCTCTAATTTCCCCACATTTTGACAAGTTTTTGACATTTGTTTGTCGCCGAGATGAGACTGCGACTAGATTTTGAATGTTTTAAATTACGAGAATTGGCCTTCAGATTGGCCTCAAAATGTTTTCCCTCAGTAGTAATAATAATAATCCTAATAGGATGACAGCATTTTGTAATTTAAATTTATTATTACCCATAAGCACAAAGGAAAACCTGTATATTATTGATATTGTATTCAGCACGTGTACCCAGTATGAGTACCTTGAAATTTATTTTATTTTTTATTAAGACGACCTTTAATAAATTGCGATAAAAGCAGAAGTCCGATGAAGAGGGGCTCGTGGCTAACTAATAACAGCCGCACGGTCGATCGATCAGGTTAAGCTACGCTTGCCGCGGTTAATCCGTGGATGGGTGACCATCTTTACATACCAAGACCCTCTGTGCCTCGGAAAGCTCGTTCAGCCGTTGGTCTCGGCTGTCATAAGTGGATCTTTGACAGTCATTACGGGTCCTCAGAAGCCCGAAAGTCTGACAACCACTCTTACCAAGGGGTATCGTATTACCCAGTCACTGGGTTGTGGAGGTCAGATAGGCAGTCACTCCATGTAAAATACTGGTACTCAGCTGCATCCGGTTAGACTGGAAGCTGACCCTAACATAGTTGGGAAAAGGCTTGGCAGATGATGATTAACTACATAAACGTTCATTTATTATTTATTACTTATTAAATGATTCATTTCAAGTATTTCCCCGACATGTTCGATATTCTGCTGTGAAAAATATATTGTATATGGGTAGTTATAAATTTGTAATACATCAACTATATTGACACAATTCTTTATCATTTGAGTCAAAACGGTATGGGGGTTCCCTAATTAATATCTAAAGTTAGCAAATCTTAAAGTTGGATCCGCGGGGTAATTGCATAACAAACTAACAGTATAGCAATGGCTTTCATTTTGACAGTTCAACAACATTCATTGCGTTATATACGTTGCTGAGCAGACAATTTTTTCGAACATAAGAAGCAATGGATTAGCTATATGCTTCAAAATGGCTCAGATTGAGATTGTTACGTAATAATTAGAGTGCTGTTCCATATAAAAACTGTGAGAAGTCAATTTACGTCAAGGGATAACAGATCCTCGCCTCGTTAGTCTTGTTAATGGTCGCGAGTACTGCTGGTCCTGGGTTCTTTCGAGGTCAGGGAAAGCGTTATAAGGTTTTTCCATCTGGAATTTCTCACAGACTTCGTACCCAAGTAGGCTGCAGCAAGGACGACCTCGACAAGTGGGGGTTCATGAAAGGCTCTGACCTCCGGTGTGTGTGCGGTGTCTCTCCACAGACAATGGCTCACCTCCCATCTTGCGCCGCATGCCCTGTCACCTGCACACGTGAAGACCTAATGGCTGCGTCAGCGAATGCTATCCGCGTTGCTGAATTTAGGGCCAAACAAATTTAAGAAAAAAAAAAAAACGATATTTCTGCCATCGATACGCTAACAAGAAGAAGCGGCCTGGAGTTTGGATATATACCTGGTTGATGGCAATAGACTCAGGCTCGTCCCCTATTACATGAGATGGGGGTGTACTATAAGGTACAGACGCCAGCAGGTCAAGCTACCCGAAACTGTCAAACTTTCCCAATCAACCTTGAACCTTAATGCTTTAGCGATAAAGTTGAAAATCTATGAAAGAAATTTGACAGATTGTAGTAGCTTGATGTGCTGGCGTCTGTACATCGCTGCCTAACCCTTCGAGGAACAAAGCCGTAATGTTATGTTATGGTTACCAGAGGGGCAACTCTCGTAATTTTAAAAACGTTCACAGTCTAAAAAATAAAAGGTTTTTGGTATCACAGTGACAGCAGAACACTGACTCCTGAGTCACAGGATCACCTAGTTTAGGAGTCAGGGTTTACCTTATCCGTATGACCTTTACTTAACCAAGCTGTGTGTCCTAGTCTTAAGCAATGTCAAAGGTTTTTGTATCAATAAAGATTTTTATTAATCCGACTGTCTCAATCTGTCAAAAATACATCTGATTTCTCTACATTTTTGACAAGTTTTTGACATTTGTTTGTCGGCGAGATGAGACTGCGGCTAGATTTTGAACGTTTTTAATTACGGGAATTCGCCTTCAGATATCTGAAGTATCTCGTGACGATGGGTGTCGTTTAAATACCTTTATTACTTGCACGGTATAATAAACAGCTCTTTCGTTTCCTTTTTCTCCTAGATCTTTAAAACAATAGCCAAAATATCTAAAGTGACTATGATAAAGTGGTGTCTAAAAACTAAGTGAAGAAATGTACACAATCAAAAGTATGGGTGAATATGTTATGTCACCGTTTTCGGTAAGTGTATTGCGAAACAACTATTGTGTGATTTATTTTTATTTGTATTGTGTGTTTTGTACCAACAAACTTCTGCCCAGGGATACGCCTGCGTGGATGTGGGTAGATATCCCACGGGAACGTGCTACCGAGACAAAAAGTAGTCCATGCCCCGTAGAATTCCGTTCAGTGGTTTAGGTGTGAAAAGGCAAGATACAGTTTTGAATTTATAATATTAGTATTGATTGTGCTAGCTGTAAGCATCGATCAAGGTATATACAGGGTGGCAGGGACATCAACGCGCAAACTGTAGCCATGGATTCAGCACATGAGTTTAGACCCCATAGCGTCGAAATTTTTCGTCGGTTATTAAAAAAAAATATTGCTGTTCCATACATTTTGACCGCGTAGGTATTGCACTTTTCTATGAAAGAGAACATATTTTTTTTGATAACCGGCGAAAAATTTCGGCGCTATGGAGTGTAAACTCATGTGCTGAATCCATGATTACAATTTGCGCGTCGATATCCGTGCCACTCTGTATATAAATTTGCTGATAAACTGAATAATCAGTCTATAATGTTCCCATTGCTGGGACACAGGCCTCCTCTCTGCAAGAGAGAGAGCGGATCGTAATCCACCACGTGCCTACAATTATCCCACTGCTGGGACACATGCCTCCTCTCTGTGAGAGGGCGTGGGCCGTGATCCGCCACGCGGACCCAGTGCGGGTTGGTAGATGTCACATTTCTTCAAATTTTAGTTCTAGGTTCTAGGACATGCCGGTTTCCTCACAATGTTTTCCTTCACCGTTTTGAGAGCAGTGGTGATGAAATCATTTACACAAAGTAAAGCGCCTGTCTAGGTTCGAACCTACGACCTACAAGTCGTAGGTCGCGGCCGTTACCACTGGGCCACCACTGCAATAATATGTATGCTATCTACTTAATATTCAAAACAGTCTACTGAGGTGATGACAAAATGACATCACACTTGCATGCGATTCGTTAAAAACCGACCTTGAACAAGACCAACACATAAATATAAATACTTTATTTATTTATAAACTTGTATTGCTGATTCACTCTTAAATTAAGTGAGGGATATAAGTGGCTCGGTTTAATTCAGCGCGGAAAACCGCATGTCAATTATCAATAATTGAAGTACGAAATTGAACGTTGCTGCTACGAAATAAAGGCGCTGTCACAGCCAAAAAATCAATTTGGTGTTGTCAAACGGCTTTATGTCCCATGTGACATTAAAGTCGGTATTCAGCCGATCGATTCTGTAAAAATCTCACCGTGAAAAGTTAGGTGAAGTGAGCTTAGAGTGAGCTGTCAATAGTGTCAATCCCTAGCATTAGTTGGAATGACAGCTCACTCCACGCTCACTTCACCTGAGTTTTCACGGTGAGATGGTTACAGAATCGCACTGCTGTATTTCAAAGAGCAGTGGTGGCTCAGTGGTAACGGCCCCGACTTACGAGTTGTAGGTCGTGGGTTCGAACCCAGACAGGCGGTTTACTTTGTGTAATTTATTTCATCACCATTGCTCTCAAAAACGGTGAAGGACAACATCGTGAGCAAACCGGCATGTCCTAGAACCAAAAATGTGAAGACATGTGACATCTACCAACCCGCACTGGGTCCGCGTGGTGGATTACGGCCCACTCCCTCTCACCGAGAGGACGCCTGGGAACATTACAGGCTGATTATGCTATTCAGTATTTGATCACCATCAGCAGAAAATTTGCAATTCTCCAAATAAAATTTTTCTTAGGGGAAATAGCATTAAAATTCTGAGTTAAGAGGGTGCACACAGGTCCACTAGCGCCACTCCTTTAAAAAAATATTATCTCGTGACTGAGAAGGAATTATGAAAATCTGTTCAATCAGCGACCTCGGTAAATGTGTCTAGAATTTTCTAATACCTTTTATAAAATTTCATATTGAGACACGAAGCAACAAAATTCGATCTAAAGAAAAGCGGCCACATTCCTATATGTCGTATTTAGTTGCTTCGTGTCTCAATATGAAACTTAATAAAAGGTATTAGAAAATTCTAGACACACTTACCGAGGTCGCTGATTGAGCAGATTTTCATAATTCCTTCCCAGTCACAAGATAATATTTTTTTAAAGGAGTGGCGCTAGTGTACCGTTGTACACGCTCTTAATAAAGGAAAATAATCTTCATCTTAATCTGGAAGGATTTGGGGGAGGCCATTGCCCAGCAGAGGGACAGCACAGGATAACAAAAAAAAAAAATTCTTCAACATTTTCTTCCTACCTTTTTCCCAAATATGTCGGGGGCGGCTTCCAGTCTGACCTGCTGCAGCTGTATGCCAGAATTAACTATAAAAAAAGGAAAATAGTGTTAGTAAACTAAAAGTAGGATTGTCATCGAATCAAACCCTAGAGCCAATACTAACGACATTAGTCTTTGAAAGAACATCCAATAGTGAAGTAAATAGACAATTGAAAGGTCTGGCGCACCCTCGGCAATAAGCCTTGCTAAGTCGCTTCTAACCTTGGCAGAATTTTCTTCACACCAGCTCAAGCGCTTTCCGTATAGTTCACGCTCTATACATCTGAGGGGCAATTCTCGTAATTTTAAGAACGTTCACAGTCTGATCTCAGTCTCAATCTGTCAAAAATTACATCTAATTTCCCTACATTTTGACAAACTTTTGACATTTGTTTGTCGCCGAGATGAGACTGCGACTAGATTTTGAACGTTTTAAATTACGAGAATCGGCCTTCTGATCTGATGGCCAATTCTCGTAATTAAAAACGTTCAAAATCTATTCGTAATCTCATCTCAGCGACAATCAATGTCAAAAACTTGTAAAAGTTTACGAAAATTGAAGGTATTTTTGACAGATTGAGACTGAGATTATAATGCAGACCTAAAAATAAAAATGCTGAATGCTGATGCTTTCCAAAAATACAGGAATTGCCCCTCAGATAAAGGCCCGTTTGCACCACTAATCTCTAAATACATTTAGCGTTAAACTTATTAAAAAAACATCATTCTGTCTCTGTCATCTTCAAAGGATTAACAGAAACAGAACGATGTTTGTTTGTTTAGAGTTCAATGTGTTAAAGGATTTGTGGTGCAAGCGGGCCTAAATCAGCAGAGTAATTTTGTATCACTCGCCTTTCATTTTGACAATTCGACAACATTCATTGCGTTATTTGCGTTGACGAGCAGACGATTTCACAAACATATGAAGCAATGGATTAGGAATTTGTGCGCAATTGGGGGGCTGAGTCAATAGTTTTCTTACCTGACATTGCCATATCGGCCTGATGACACAATTATGACATCAGAACTGCACGCTATGAATCAACCTTGCTCGAAAAGAATAACATTGAAAAACTTAACTTACCATTTAACTTAAATAGCAATGATTCATTCTTCCTTATCTTAAACCGAATTAAAGGTGTATTATTGGTGATCAAAGGAATTTGGGTTCTATGAACAGCTCACTAACCTATATTATACAAATACGCTGGACTAAATATAATATACGAAATGACAGTTGTTTTTTGTGCCGATTCAAAGCGCCCCATTCGAGCGTCTCAGGAACTAAATTTGACCGTCGTTTTGTTTTGGTACGTCTCTGACGATTCGCATGGTCTAAATCGTAGAATAAGACTTTTTTGTGTATTTTGAGTTCACATGAACATTTTTATCATGAGAGTATGCGCCTCTTGTAAAACTTGCTATCAAAAATATTAGTTCCACGGACGCTCCCGTTGCTGTCAGCGCCAAAATGGCGGAAATCAAATGTCTTCATTTTGTCATCGATAGTATGAAGTCCAGCGCACTTCCTTATTATAGGTCATTGGAATAGCTTTATAGTATCCGGACGTAGATATTATGGCTTGTCAAGTGTTAGACAAAGTTTGATGTTGTAGAGCATCTCTCTGTCAGTCATACATGTGTCTGACACTCTCTTTGTAAAGCTCAACGTACCGTACTATGGTACAGACGCCAGCAGGTCAAGCTACCCGAAACTGTCAAATTTTCCCAATCAATCTTGAACCTTAATGCTTTAGCGATAAAGTTGAAAATCTATTAAAGAAATTTTGATGTGCTGGCGTCTGTACATTGTCCTAGGACATTACTGTACACCTGTACTCGTTCAAATTATCAATTTACCCTTACGGGTTTAGTACATCTCAGTGATCGCGAATTAAGACCAACCTGGCGAATGCTGGCTTTCCTCTAGGTGAGCTTGGGGGGGGGGGGGGCTTCCCCATTAGTGGGTAGGTCTGAACAAGGTGGTGTAGCGGTCCGACAACCTGGTGAAGGTCATGAGGATCCGATGAGGAAAGCACGCGATCAATCGTTGAGGCGATGCAGGAGGAGGCTTATGTCTTGCAGTCTACCTAGACTCCTAGATGATGACCACATTGACCATGACTGGCAAATATTAAAGTGACGTGTCTTGAGTGGCAGTGTAAAAAGTGAATAAGTAAAATGTAAACAATGGACATGTATTCACAATGACACAGATGACATTTGGCAAAGACCACTACCGCGTTCCATTTATATCTCAGGGTTTCAAGGTGCTTCCGAAGAAGTTTTGTCATTATGGGGCACTAACCCGCACTAGGCCTGCATGGTAGGGTACGGCCCGCTCCCCTCTCACTGAGAGGAGGTCTGTGTCCCAGCAGTGGGAAAATTATGCGGCCTATACACAGGTGACTGTCCAAATGGTAATTCGGCTAGGCCGCAAGTGCCTAAAATCGCGAATTCCAAACTAGAGTAGGATTCGACTATTGTCGTGCGGCGACAGGTCGGCTGCGGCGGGTGACTAAAATCAACCGTGAAAATGCTCAATCGCAGGCGATCGCCCGCCGCATGAAGGTCGACATTTTGATGCAAAATGAACTAGTCCTTTGCGATTTTTATCGAATTGTGTAAATGGGGTGGCGATTCGGCTTGGTAAGCGACCAGTTGGGCGGCGAAAATCGACCTAATATTAAGAACGTTCACAGTCTGATCTCAGTCTCAATCTGTCAAAAATACCTCTAATTTCCCCACATTTTGACAAGTTTTTGACACTTGGTTGTCGCCGAGATGACACTGCGCCTACATTTTGAACGTTTTAAATTACGGGAATTAGCCTGCTGAGGTTCGTGGATCTTTGACAATTATTCGGGTAGTCTGAAGCCCGGAAGTCTGACAAACAGTCTTACCAAGGGGTATCGTATTACCCAGTAACTGTGGGTTGTGAAGGTCAGATAGGCAGTCGCTCCATGTATACTGGTATTCAGCTGAATCCGGTTAGACTGGAAGCGGACCCCAAAATAGTTGGGAAAAGGGTAGGCAGATGATGATGAGCCTACTGAGGTTAATCCTCCGTTATATGCTGAGTATGCTGTGGCTAATTCATACATTCAATAAACTATTTCACCGCATGAATATTTAGATGATAACTGTGTTAATTGCTTTATCAAAGTGATTGAGATCCAGTGCAGTTTGATCTAATTAACACATACCTACTGAGATCATCGTTCCGTTTGTCTTAGGCTTGGTCGTTGTAGCATCTTGCTAGATTTGAAACTTCTGCTACGGATACTGTATTACCTACCACTAAGGCTCAATTTACATTGCCACGAAACGGAATGGAAGCTAATTTTTGTAACGAAATGGTGTAAAGCATAATGAGCTTTATCTTAATTGTGTAAAGTACAAACTAGATACGAGCCAAAAAACAGAACAGAACAGAAAGAACAGAACCTACGCGTGTCTTCCGGAGAATTCTCCCGCATTTTCGGAAATTCCTGTAGCTTGCAGCTTCTATCTAATTGTTACGTTACATCATTGACATAAAGTTCATTATGTTTTGTACAATTTTCTGCCAAAAAATTTCTTCCACTCCGTTCCGCGGCAATGTAAATTGAGCCTTACACGTTTGGTTGGAAGACGATCATATTGTGGAAAAACCTTAAACCTCTGTGTTCATAGCGTCATACCTCCTAATGTGGCGGTGATAGCGGTTACCAATCATGAATTAACTCAGCCTATAGCAGACAGCAGTCTACTGCTGGACATAGCCTCTCCTAAGTAGCGCCATAATACTTGTTCACCACAACAGGATAATGGTTGTTAAACCGTAAGGTTTAAGACGGTAGGAGGGCAATATGTCTCTCATCCACGTCTGAAGAAGGTCGTTTATCAGACGAAGGGTATCTATTAGGATTCCACACATAATCAGCAGTGATAGGAATAGGTAGTGCCTATTTGCCTAAACTTCGAAGAACAGAGACAAGAAACGGAGACTTCCTCAGGACTACATTTTTTCCGGGACATCTGTCCCGAAATTCGGGACAACACTTTTAAATACATTAAAAAATATATGTTATTTGGAATAAGTAATTCGTCTATATTTACCTAAAGTTTGCGACTAGACATAACATTTATAATTTATAACTCTATAATAATAACGTTATTATTATGGAGTAATAAATTTTAAATGTAAATATGGACGAATTACTTATTCCAAATAACATATTTTTTTAATGTATTTAAAAGTGTTGTCCCGAACTTTGGGACAGATGTCCCGGAAAAAATGTAGTCCTAAGGAAGTCTCCGTTTCTTGTCTCTGTTCTTCGAAGTTTAGGCAAATAGGCACTACCTATTCCTATCACTGATAATAGGCTGATTATCAATAATGCTTTCACTGCTGGGATTCAGTTTTGTGCCCACAGCCTCAGACCAGAAAGGATTTCTATGTGAAGGAGAACTCTTCACGCGGACCCAGTAGAACATGGTCCGTTGCAAAACATTGTCCGACATACCGTGTACCATAAAGAGAAGCACAAACCAATACGACCTACTTTTAAATGAAGTGTGTGTGTGTGTGTTTTACTGTGTTGCCCATAATGTTCTTACCGCTCAGACTCAGACCTCTGTGTGAGAAAGAGCGGACCGTAATCCACCACGCGGGCCCAGCGCCAGTCTATTGCAAAACACTTTTCAACACGACGACGAAGGTCCACGGAGGATCATCCATTCAAACAAAACCAGCCGACAGTTTTCATAGCTAGTACTCGGTTTTGTGCTCAGGCCTCCTCTCTGTGTTAGGGAGCAAAAAATCAAAAGTCAAATATTTAAAAAGTCATATAGTATTTATTCAAACTAGGCTAAGAATCAGCACTTTTTCAACGTCAAAAATACATAAGACTGTCCCCCAAAATTCCCGCCCTTCACATTACAGTGTCCAACATAAACTATACCTTAAAGAGAAGCACTAACCAATACGAACTACTTTTAATTTAATGAAGCATAGCATCAGCCTATTGTGTTCTCACTGTTTAGAGTCAGGCTTCCTCTCTGTTAGAGGTAATGCACAGTAATCCACCACGCAGGCACAGTGCTGGTCCGTTGTAAAACATTGTCCATCATACCGTATTCATTAGCGAGAAGCACAAACGAATACTTTCAGCCTATAATGTTCTCACTGCTAAATCTCAGGGCTACTCCTTGTGAGATAGATTAGGCTGTATTCCATCACGCAGGCACAGTGCTGGTCTGTTGACCAACGTTCCCTATACCTTAAAGAGAAACAGAAACCAATACGAGTTCTACTTTTAAATGAAGTAATAGACCATAAACAAGCGCATTTAGCACACAGCCATTACGCATTGTGCCATTGTATTACTTTTAGGGACGTCATTCGATTCAGTATTGTATACAAACTGAATCGCGTCTGTTGTCATCGATGCTAATCGATTATGTTATATTAGTAATCGATTTGGTGTCGGTGCGTCCGTTTGTCGACATGCGGATTGTGTTGCGCAAATTTTTCCCGAAGGTTTTTTTTTGTAGATTTTCTTTTGTTTTTTTGGCGGTGGGATGTGGCCAGTCGGAAAGTTTTGCTGTGTGAATATTTGTGTTCGTGTGTGCGTTTGTTTTTGTGTGTCGCATGATTGTCGTCTAATTTGATTATAATATTTTTAAAATGGATTTTTAATGTGATGCAATTAGTGGGATTTAGGAGAAGCTCATGTCCAGCAGGGGACTGCAATAGTCTACTTAATCATTGATTTGAAAATTACCATTGTCGTGTAAGAACTCGTCAATTGGATCATAAACGTAGGAATTCTTTCAAAAAGCTAAGTACATAAAGTATGACGTACGGGGTAAATTATTATTGACCGGGTTTGACATAAACGGTTATGTTAAATCTACCAAATAACTTTGTCTAATGGACTTCCGCGTAGTAAATGTTTCCCTTTACTTTATCCTTTTCGGTCTGTAGTACTCATTCATCAAATAGAAAACCCTATTGATATTCTATCTAAGTATCTATTATGTAGAGTGCTACATATCTAAGGTTTATGTAGGTACCTAAACAGGCTAGCCTACTCAACACACGCACTATGTACAGACGGCAGCACATCTAGCTACTACAATCTGTCAAATTTCTTTAATAGATTTTCAACTTTATTGCTAAATCATCAAGGTTCAAGGTTGATTGGGAAAATTTTACAGTTTCGGGTAGCTTGACCTGCTGGCGTCTGTACATTGAATAAAATTTGTTGCAAGTTAACTGCCTGTATATTTTTCTCTTGTTGATAGTTTTTTCCAAAAAAATTTCTCAAGCTAGTGATCATGTAGTTTCTGAAGTCTTTATTATACTGGCAATTTACTAGCGTTGTAAGAGCAAGTTGACCGGTCACTTTGCTAGAAAAACACTTCCAAGCTTCGCTTATGAGATAAGACTCTAAGGCCGAAATCTATTAAACGTCACATAGGTCGTGCTTTAACTTAAAAATGTTCTATCTCTATCTTGCACTTGTAGTTTGACAGTTGTGCGACAGTGACAGGAATAATGCTTACCCTAAGTGACGTTCATATATCTTGGCCTAAGAATAAAATAGTCTACCGCACACTGAGCAAGCAGGTGCTTGCTCTGTCTACCAATCCACACTGGGCCTGCTCTCCGTCCGAAGAGCGGAGGCCTGTGTCCCAGCAGTGGGAACATTATAGGCTGATTACGATACTGAGCAAGTAAACCAAATGGACAAAGTACCTTTTTCATTCTTTCCTCTGCTAACACAATATTATTTCTTTGTCAACAGCTGGACACATGGTTCGGGAGGCCGAAGAAAGGTGGGGGGCAGATCGAGCGCGGTTACGACACTGTACCGCGAGGGGCGGAACCCCGGGCTGAGGATGAAGAGCCCTCGGCTACCGCGGAGTATACCAGCAGGATAGATGCCCTAGATGATACCCAGCTGCAAAGGCGGTTTGAGGAGATGCTGGTGAGTAAAACAATTTACAAGGCTTGAACATTTCCAGCCAGATCATGCGCAGCGCGAAAGAACTCTGTCGTCGCACTAACTTGTGCTGAAACGAAACATGAACATATTTACGCAGAGATGTCAGCATGAGTGACGAGGCCCAATAGGGCCGAAGCCTGCCAGGGTAGCGGGATCGTCCGAAAGGGTTACCGCTGCCCTGGAACATAAAGGGCTAAGGAAGGAACACGGGTGGCTTTTAGTCAGTAAGAGTTTGACACTCCCTCCTGCTCCACCCAGAGCGGGAGGAGTCATTTGATGATTACCCATCCTCAAAACAAAAAAAAACATATTTACGCATATCGCAATGTCTTATCTCGGTGCGACATATTAAGAGGAGAAAAACTTCATATTTATAGCCTTGGTGATGTAATTTTAGAAAAAAACAAATGACGGTGCACACTTTACAAAATTTAGTGCTGAAGTTAGCTGAAGCGTATACATTCTTTTCTGATTTACTTTTTGCGCTAGAAAACGGTCGTGCGGTTTTTTTTTTTGGGAATGGCATCTCGCAATTCAACCTAGGAGGCTGTCGTCTGCTTAGCCGGACTTGCTTGTGGATGCCTCAATAAATTAAGGCTTCCAGCCAGGGTCTTAAAAAATACTTAAAAACTAAACGACTACACGCTACTCCTGTGGGGTACGGACCTCGGCTTATGGCGTCGCTGGGAGAGGGCAGGCTGGATCGGAATTATTTAAAACTACAGGCTCAGCGGCGCTGGCTCGAGCAAGGATCGCGGCGGATATGGAAAGGGGCGTCGCGACGGGCCTCGACGGCGGTCGAGACTTGTACTTGCCGAGAGTACTGGTGGCACGGACGAGCGGTGAAACCGGCCATACTAATATACGCTCCCTTAAGACGAACTCACAGAAACCTTTAAAAAACTAACATAAATTTTTCTCCACTTTATAGGCGGACATGAATCTCAATGAAGAAAAGAAGGAGCCTCTTAGAAAGTACCCTCGCGACCAGAAGAAGAAGATGCTGGTCGCGTACAAGTTTGTGAATACACAGGTTAGTATCGTTGTAGAATTATTTCGACCAAGAAAACTTTAATAGGAGGTAGAGTACCTATCAAGGTGTTAATATCCATGCCACATCTAGATTGATGGCGTCATTCCGTTAATACAAAATTAACTTTATATCAATAAGTATAGGGTATATTTTGTTTTACTCAAGTAATGCGAATATTTTGTCAAATTCGCCAAGTGAAAGCCAGCTTTAGAAAGAGACTGTTATAAAGCTAAACTATTATAAAAAATCGGTGTGCCATATTAACGGTCGCGCTCGCGTACAGTGTCATTTGTACCATTTCTTCAACCCGTACTGCTGAACCTTTCAGTACGGACTTGAAAAGAAATTGTCTTAGAAAGTACACACAGTCAACTTCAAAAATTTGTGACAATTGCTTTGCTTAAGTTATTGTTTTGAAC
Source organism: Apamea anceps (assembly GCA_951799955.1). Classification (NCBI taxonomy): domain Eukaryota; kingdom Metazoa; phylum Arthropoda; class Insecta; order Lepidoptera; family Noctuidae; genus Apamea; species Apamea anceps. Next base: position 3,851,822 of record OX637528.1, read on the forward strand.
ATTTAAGGAAATTATACCCTGTGCATTCGGTAAACCGTTTTTTGATAGATGGAACTAGTGATTGCAGCAACGCACAATACGTTGATTGGTACATGTACGGTATTATGTCTGTAAGAAGCCATAAATAAGATAATTCAATAAGATAAGGCAGTTTATATATTTATTTTATTACGCATTTTAAAGTTAACTTTTACGTAATCTGGGATGTGTACGTTCTAAGACAGCTGTCAAAAAACGGTTAACCTAATGGACAGAGTATAAATCATTCATTTCTTTGACAAATCAAAACCATTTTCATTTTAAAATATCAGATAGGTCTTTAGCTTTTGCTATTGGCTTATTATACCTCAAGACATGTCTGATGCTGAGCAGTATTGTTGATCAGTTGATGACACATCTTTTTCTATTGTTATGTCTCAATCTAAGCTACCAGAAAGGTAAACAAACTTGTTTTGATAAAATTCTTACGCAATCACTGACTAAAACAATGATTATGTAATACTTACATTAATCTGTATTTCGAAGATTTCAACTTGATGTCTAAAAATTTGTTTGAATAACTTAATTAAATTATAATTGAGAGATTTATGATGAAATGTTGGGATATACAAGTTGTAATTTAAATAGCTGAAGATGGGATCTATGGGGGATGGCCTTATGGGGTCCTTGTACTCATCATTATAAACAACTAATATTATATTATACTTCGGGCCCTACCCTGAGATCGCGAATATTGATTGACCTATTTTTATTTTCGCAATATCAGGGTGGCTCTCATCACTATAAACAACTTTTTACTAAGGGCCGATTTTATTCGTGGAATAAAATTGACGTCTGACAGATTTGGTATGAAAGAACTGTCAAAAATTCAAAATTATTCCTCGGATGAACTCATCTGGCGTTGGAAAAATCAGCCCTATTATCAGTTGTTTAAATAATGATGAGTACAATGACCCCTTAAAAGATTTTGAGTTATTGCAATTACACGTTGTATATAAAACTCGACTACGAAACTGAAATATGAAATAAGATAATATTCATTCAATTATTTATTTTTCAGATCGTAAAATCTAATTTGTTAGTACTTACATACATAAATTACACACTAGTGTTCAGTTAAGTGTTATATTCCCTGGTCTTATTTGCTAAATTACATTAAAAAAAAAACTTACTTTTAACCCCCAAATCTTTCAGGAAGGCCGCTCAAAATTCGAGAAACCTTCAGACTACGTCACTTACCTGAACCAACCAGAACTGTCGGTGGGCAAGCTACACGGCTGTCTGGAGAACCTGAGGATATCGCTCACCAACAACCCGCTGTCCTGGATCGAGGAGTTCGGCACTAAGGGCATCGAGAGTCTGCTTACGACGCTCAACCAGTGCTATACAAAGTGAGTTTAATAATTGCCCCAGATTGCTCATTAAATTACCCAAGACTTTTGGTCAAATTGCCTTAGGTAAGTCATCTTATAGAACGAGGCTACTCATCAAATTGCCCAGGATATCTCATCAAATTGCTTAGTGTTCTTCATATTGCTCCAGACTGCTGTGTTGTATTTTGTAGCTTTATAATTTTGTTTTTGTGAGCAAAGTGGTAACGTAGGTTCGAACCCAGACAGACCCTTTACTTTGTGTAAATTATTTCATCACCACTGCTCTCAAAACGGTGAAGGAAAACATTGTGAGGAAACCGGCATGTCCTAGAACCGAAAAATTCAAAGACATGTGACATCTACCAACCCGCACTGGGCCTGCGTCCCACTGCCTCTCACCGAGAGGAGGCCTGTGTCCCAGCAGTGGGAACATTATAGGCTGATTATGCTTATGATTTGTTTTGTTTTTGATGACATTCACGTAAAGGATTTTGGCTTCTGTTTATAAAGGGTATAATTCATATCGTTTTCGACGGTATTTCTCAAGATTTTTTATACCTTATACAGGGTGGCAGGGACATCGACGCGCAAACTGTAACCATGGATTCAGCACATGAGCATAACCCCATAGTGTCGAAATTTTTAGTCGGTTATTAAAAAAAAAAGTCTTCTGTTTCATAGAAAAGTGCAATCACTTTTCTATGAAAAAGAAGATTTTTTTTGATAACCTACGAAAAATTTCCACGCTATGGGGTCTAGTATCATGTGCTGAATCCATGGTTACAGTTTGCGCGTCGATTTCCCTGCCACCCTGTATAGGTACACAGATACCTCGTGACTACTTAAATGGGTTATAATCAAAGATCGGAGTAGGTAGATTGAATTGGGGTCATTGATCCGAAACGTATATATTAATATGGACATTCCTCCGGATTTTCGGAATTGTTTGTTTATTAAAAAAAAAAACGGAACTTAGGTAGGAATTGTATTAAAATGAGCAATATTATATTGTTCATAATTTTTTTAAACGTTATCCAGTCACGATCTGACACAACCCAATGACCAATCAGAGCAAAGGATCATGGGTGGTGCACTAACCGGTTATCAAAACAATGCGTACGCCCGGCGACGATACCAGGTAGCTCACTCGTTCCTTTAAATGAACTGAGTAGTAATAATATCACTACCAACATTAACAATATTTAACTGGATCCGGAAACACCGGAATTACTTTCCGGGAAAATGGCTTATCCATGTTATTCTTTCTGTGAACATCTATGATACAAGTACCAAAAATCAATCTACCTACTCCGATCACTGGTTATAATATATTATATGGGTCATAAGAAGTGACATTGCCACCGCCCTAAGCAGACAAATGTACCAGTTTCTTAATATTGTTATTTATTATTTCATGCTACTAGCGGGAGTGGATTTTATCGGTAAGTTGGATGTGCTCATCCAATAGCAGAGCTAGGCAAAAAATGAACAAAAACGACATTTTGTTTCTTGTACTTGGGTGATTTTTATATATAATAAACTAGCAGTACCCCGCGGTTTCACCGGCATAAGTCTCAATCCCGTTGGAATATCGGGATAAAAAGTAACTTATATCTTAATCCAGGTCATGATCTAACCATGTGCCAAATTTCATCCAAATCCGTTGAGCCGTTTTAGCGTGAAAGCAACAACAAACATATAAAACAATCAAATCTTTTCTTTTTTATAATATTAGTTTAAGTAAATACATTTTTCTTAGATCAAAACTCAACTTAATTTACTGCATCGCAAGATTGGAAATACCTAAACAAAAATGTAGAAAGCGGAAAAACAACTTTTATCAACTTTATTTTCTTATGACTAAAACATCAAGTTGTTAATAATAAATGTTTAATTAATATTTTTCTCCATTTCAGTGACTCCCGCTACGACAGAGTCCAGTACGAATGCATAAGATGTCTATCTGCGATCCTGAACAACACAGTGGGCATTCGCACCATGTTCGAGTGTCGCGAGGCGTTGCCGGTGTTAGCCCGGAGTCTGGACGCTAGGAAACCGCACTGCGCTTTAGAAGCAGCCAAGGTTAGTGCATATTATCACGACTATACTCTAACAAGGCCTAGGCAGACGAGTATAGTGTTGTCTCACCTACCCGCGTCACCTCTCCGGTGCACCTGTGGCGTCACCTCCCGGCGTCGCATCTGTGTCACCATTCGGCGTCACCGCCCGGCGTCACCTCTGTGTCACCTCCTGGGGCACTTCCCTGCATCGCCTCGTTGTCACCATTCTGTGTCCCCTCTGTGTCACCTCCCGGGCACTTCCCAGCATCACCTCTTTTTCACTATTCGGCGTCACCTCCCGGCGTCGCTTTCCGACGTCACCTATGTGTCTCGGGGTTATTTCTCTGCATCACCTCCTGGGATCTTGGAGGAGGCGTCCATCTTCAGGCACACAATGAGTGCCTGAAGATGGACGACCCCGACCAGGTCAGTCCAGAAAGCGGTGGTGAGATGAACTGGGCGCATACGCGAGGGCTGGTTTGTGGTGGCGTGGGGAGAGTTCTTGAAAGGACTTGGGGAGGCTTTTGCCCAGCAGTGGGACAGTAAAGGCTATACAAAAAAAATACTGTTGCTTAATTACTTATTGCTGGTAATTAAACCATTGCTGGGGGCCTACTCCGAAGTCCAAAGTGCGAATGTTCGGATCGGACCGACACATGGCCGAACCGAATATTATTGAAAAATGCGAAAAATGTTCGGATCGGCTCAGTTGGGTCGGGACCATAGTATATTCGAAAGAGTGTAGGAGTGTAGGATCAGAACCGACCGAACCAAATAGTAACTTCGTAGCAGGAAACGGCCGAACATTCGGCCGATACTACTTCGGAGTAGACCCCCAGGTTTACAAAAGAACGACTGGAACACGAACATTGTGCTATCCTTCGTAAATCCTAATCAAGTAAATTGTATTTTTCCAGGTGCTAGCCGCAATATGTCTCATCCCCAACGGCCACGAGAAGGTTCTGGAAGCCATCACGATGGCTGGCGAGTCCAGCAGGAAGCCGCGACTGCTTCCCATCATCGAGGGCTTGGAGACCAAAACGCCAGAGAGTTTGAAGGTAACTTACTTACTTCATACGTATTTATCAGATCTTCACGCAATTTGACGCCCTTTGGTCATAATAATAAGACACACAATTCCTTACTGCCATTCCAGACAGGCTGCATGCAACTGATGAACGCTATCATAACGGAACCAGAAGAGTTGGAGTTCAGACTTCATCTCCGCAGCGAGTTTATGAGAACTGGACTCTATGATTGGATTGGTAAGGTTAACATTGTAAATTTGATTTTGACAAATTTTAGAACGTTAAGGAACTATTAATTGAATGTTTTCTTGCACATTACAGATGAGCTCCGCGCAGGCGCGGAAGGCGCGCGACAGATACAGATGAATGTATTTGACACACACGCCGCAGCCGACCAGGACGAGTTCCTTGCTAAGTTTGATGATGTTAGGTTAGTTATTGTCGCAGCAATTCTTTAGAAATAATAAGATTTTATTTAAGAAATCTTCTGAGTAAAGTAGCCAAAGATGCTCTCATTTTTGCAAATGGCGTCCTATGCCATTACTACATTGATATTCTTAGATGTAAAATATAAACCATGTAACGCTATACTTCACAAAAACACGTTATTATGGTCTCCCAGCCCCTTCCCGTGGTATAGCGATTTGCAGTGCACCAGCGTCAGGCACTATTGTCTGGCATGTTTGCTGAACTGCAGTGCGATTCTGTAACCATCTCACCGATTTCTCGGTGAGATGGTTACAGAATCGCACTTGGTAAAGTGAGCGTGGAGTGAGCTGTCATTCCAACTAATGCTAGGGATTGACACTATTGACAGCTCACTCTAAGCTCACTTCACCCAACTTTTCACGGTGAGATTTTTACAGAATCTGGCTGGGCCTTTTTGGTGCAGCCGTGAGGCACACTTTCCTGCTAATTTCTTACATCGGTCTTTATACTTTCTATGTGTTTTTTTATTAGTTGCTATCTGATGTATTTATCTGGTGTATTGTGTCTCTTAGTCTATGCTAAATAAATGTTTTTTTCTTTCTTTCAGTGGCCACCGTTTCAGACTTTTTTTCATTTTATTCTGTTACCCGAACAAACCACATTGGCGGCCCTAAATGCATCCCAAATATGCATAAATGCTTTCACAGATATCTTTTTTTGAAAATAATTAAAATATTCATTATTCGAGCAATCTTTTACCGTCCTTCACGGGACTCCATCCCTCAGATATGTGTGGAAATGTTTCATAAACAAAATATTCTATTTTCAGAGTGGACTTCCACGATGTGAACGAATGCTTCGAACTAGTCAAGAACCTAGTGATGGACACTCCGGCGGAACCTTACTTACTATCGATATTACAACACTTACTGTTCATCAGAGATGACGAGTTGATCAGGTGAGCTAATTAGAGAGTTTATGAAGTATGCTTGAAGTTAGTGAAATTAGATAGAAGTTAGCGAAGCAAGTTAACAAGTTAGCTTAATGTTAGTAAAGCTACCTCACTAACTTCAAGTTGATGAGGTAAGATTTGTTTATTCGACAAGCTTAAAGTTAGTGTTGAATGCTCAGACGAAAAGCGTTCCAAAGACTAAGGCTACACTGCCACTGCACAGCAATAATTTTTCAAAATATAACAACTGACGTAGTTCTTGATTCAATGCCCAAGGCGAACAAAGTGTTGTAGCGGGGTCGTCCGAAAGGGTTACCGCTGCCCTGGAACATAAAGGGCTAAGGAAGGAACACGGGTGGGTTTTAGTCAGTAAGAGTCTGACACTCCCTTCCGCTCCGCCCAGAGCGGGAGGAGTCATTTGATGATTAGAAAACTCTCATTAATTGCCTGTAGTTGAATTCGAGGGCCATTCATTGTAATAGAACATAATTGATGAAATGTGGATGTAATGTGGTGTACTGTAAGTAAGGTCAGCTATGACCCAGTGGTCACGGCCGCGACTTCCGATTTCTAGGTCGTGGTTTCGAGCCCAAGCAGGCACTTTACTTTGTGTAAATTATTTCATCACCACTGCTCTCAACACGGTGAAGGAATACATTGGCGCCGATTCCCTTGTTCACAAACTAAACTAAATTTAAGTTTAATGCATCTTTTTCTTTCTATTTAATTTAGAAAAGGACAGAAGATAAATATTAGTTTAGTCCTGTCAAACTAGTCAGCGCCTGACGTAAATTGACGTATTTTTAGCAGCCATGTTTTTAATCACGTCTAATCTGTCTATGGAGTATCTTAATTTGACAAGAGTAAACTAATATTTTATCTTCGGTCCTTTTCTTAATGAAGTAGAAAGAAAAAGATGCACAGAACTTAAATTTAGTTTAGTTTGCGAACAAGGGAATCAGGGCCATTGTGAGGAAACCGGCATGTCCTAGAAAAAAAAAATTCAAAGACATGTGACATCCACCAACCCGCGCTGGGCCCACGTGGTGGACTACGGCCCACTCCCTCTCACAGAGAGGAGGCCTGTGTCCCAGCACTGGGAACATTATAGGCTGATTATGATGGGTGTATTGTACAATTTTGCCTACTGCTTAGGGGGCGTCCATTAATTACGTGAGGTATTTTGTGCGATTTTCCGAACCCTTCCCCCCCTTGGTGAGATGTCGTGAGATTTAGCTCGACCCCCTGCCCCCCTCCCTAATCACACGTGAGATTTTCAAAATGTGAATTTATAGTGTAAATGCGTTGGATTTATTCTGAACAAAAAAAAAACAATAATCTATATTATCATTGTGTAAGATTTGGCCATATTATAGTGAAAGAATATGTTTTACTTCATTTAACCCAAATTTCTCGCAGTTTTACTGTTTCTTGAGGAAAAAAAATACGTGATATTCGCAGAGACCCCCCCCCCCAAAGTAAGATTAGATGAGATTAGTCTTGACCCCTCCCCCCCTAGAACACCTCACGTAATTAATGGACGCCCCCTTAGAGAATTACTACCTGTGTGGGAATCTCGTTCTAAATCTCGATATTAACGTCTATTAACGTCTGGGTACTATAACTTCACTATTTTTCTATAATTCGATATTATTTTTTTTATAATGAACACTTTTCTGTTTCAGGCCAGCATACTACAAATTAGTAGAAGAATGTATAACGCAGATAGTGCTACACAAGAACGGGTACGATCCGGACTTCAGAGCGACGCAGCGGTTCAATATAGATGTGCAGCCGCTTATTGATGGGCTTATAGGTATGTGTTTGTTATAGTTTTCGGGATGTTAAACTATAATAAAATTGATGAAAAAGAAATTATCGTTTGTCTGAAACATATTTCTAAATATGTTTCACAGAAAATGTCAACAAAAACAAATACACTACGCAACTTTAGTTAACATTAAAGGCTCCCCCCACAGACGCGTTATTATCGATCGATATGAGTTCTTAAAACATTTTGTATTAGGATTTAGGATGCATACGATCTTACACACACCTGCGTAAAGTGTAGTAAAACATATCTTCAATACAAGTGACATAAATGATTCATTTGAATTTTAATTCAAATTCATTGTTTGATATGTGCCGTTTTTAAACTAGTACAATTTTGTGACTTCAAATTTCCTCCGGCATGTTTGCTGAGGCTAACGTAGATAGCTTTGCAACAATAATGCGCAAGCGTTGCGCCTCCATCCTCACACGCATGCGTGCTAGTTCCAACGGCAACTTGCGCGTATTGGCAGATCGATAGGACTCCGATGCTTGAGCGCTGGATAAGACTGCATGCAGTCAAGTAAACAGGTTTACTGGTGAAGGATTGTCCGAAAACTTGTTTTTAATTTTAAATTCTTTTTTGTTTAGTATAATAACTTAGTTTATAAGTATTTTTGTGCTACTAATAATAATATGGATGTGTGAAAGTCTGAAATAAATGACTTATTATTTATTATTATTAAAATTTGCATTTATTTAAGGTTTAAATATTACTCTGGAATTTTTTTCAATCTCAGAGCTAAATCTTTAAAGCGACAATGATTACTGAACACCATTTTCAGAAGCTTTTATTTAATTAAATTAAAATACGAACGAACAATTCGACGTTCTCTACTGTAAGCCTACTTTTTTTTTAAACCCCTTAACAATTACAGAAAAATCACGCGCCGAAGAAGAAAAGAAAGTCGAAGAATTAAGAACGAAACTAGAAGCGGCCATCTCTGCCAGACAAGAAGCTGAAGCGAGGGCGGACCATCTAGAAGAGAGGTTGAAGAACTCTGCGGCTCACACTGGACCTGGCGGCGTCACGCACGGAAATATCGCTGCTATTGCTAAGGTGAGAAGGACTATAATAATGTAGCAAAATATATGGTATCATAATTGACCCAGAAATCGATACAGGCAATCTGTGTGCCGTATATATTCGTTTTTATAATTTATCAGTATTTGGGGGGCAGTCTAACCAAGGGGTATCGTATTACCCAGTAACTGGGTTATGGAGGTCAGATAGGCAGTCGCTCCATGTAAAATACTAGTATTCAGCTGCATCCGGTTAGACTGGAAGCCGACCCCAACATAGTTGGGAAAAGGCTCGGCAGATGATGATGATCAGTATTTGAGGGGCCCGTGGCTAATTAATAACAGCCGCACAGGTCGATCGATCAGGTAAAGCTACTCTTGCCGCGGTTGGTCTGTGGATGGGTGAGTATTACATACCGAGACTCCTCCATGCCTCGGAAAGCACGTTAAACCGTTGGTCCCGGATATCATTCGTGGATCTTTGACAGTCGTTACGGGTCGTCAGAAGCCCGTAAATCTGACAACCAGTCTTACCAAGGGGTGTCGTATTATCCAGTAATTGGGTTGTAGAGGTCAGGTAGGTAGTCGCTCCATGTAAAAACTGGTATTCAGTTGCAACCGTTTAGACTGGAAGCTGACCCCAACATAGTTGGGAAAAGGCTAGGCAGATGATGATATTAATAATAATAATTTATTTAATCAAATAACAATGTTCACTATAACCAGTAGTAATCTGTATGTACACTTGACTTATGCTAGTTAACAAATTAGGTAGATGTTTCAATCAGCACCCTTACTAAGTTATAAAATGACTTGTATTAAGGTGGATGCTCCAAGGTAGCCCGCGAAATTCAAATTTTCTTACGTTTTTTGCAATTTGTTGGTCAGTACTAAGTTGTACGTTGATTAAAATATGATTCGCGGCCGTAAAAAATATGTATTTACAGAATTATAATCATTAGAATCAGTAATACAACTTGTTAAGTTAGCATAATCCTAAAATGTCAAGATTTCATGAAATAGTCATTCAGTAGGATTACTTGATCTTAGAGAGTTGTGTTGATGACTTTAATGATTATAATTCTGTAAATACATATTTGTTACGGCCGCGAATCATATTTTAATGCAAAAAACGTAAGAATATTTGAATTTCGCGGGCTACCTTGGAGCATCCACCTTAAGGGTAGTGGTACAACCCCATACATAATGACATGGAGAGGTTACGTTCCGAGTGTTGTTACAATAGTGCCGTTGTCCGCAGGCGATAGGCAGTCCCGGCGGCCCCGCGCCGCCGCCGCCGCCGCCCATGCCCGGAGGTCAGTACTGCATTAATCATTAAGTACAGACGCCAGCACATCAAGCTACTACAATCTGTCAAATTTCTTTAATAGATTTTCAACTTTATCGCTAAAGCATTTAGGTTCAAGATTGATTGGGAAAATTTGACAGTTTCGGGTAGCTTGACCTGCTAGCGTCTGTACATCTAAATTAATTCTTATTAGGAATCCAACACAATGGGGTTGACGTATCCGTGTGGATAAAGACCCCTTATATATAAAGAATAAAAAAAAAAAAAGGAATCCAACAGTGTACTGTGTTGGATTTTCAATTTTCGCCGTTAAAATAAATAAATAATGAATCTTTATTTCTCAATAAATGCATTTACATTATATTGGTCTAAAAATGGCTTTAGTTAGTCTTCCAGAGTGAAAACCCTGACTTCTAAACTAGGTTTATGTACAGACGCCAGCACGTCAAGCTACCCGAAACTGGCAAATTTTCCCAATCAACCTTGAACCTTAACGCTTTAACGATAAAGTTGAAAATCTATTAAAGAAATTTGACAAATTGTAGTAGCTTGATGTGCTGGCGTCTGTACCTATATCTTAGAAGCCAGAAAACTGTTAAACCGAGCGTTGAAAATCCAACATCAGGCATTTGTTTAGGTGTCGCCTAGTTTTGCTGAAAGCGCACGACAGTAATACATTAAGTTATAGGCAAAATCTGCATGCCAAACAATATATAAATGTTTTTTTTTTATCTAACGAAATCTATCAAAGTTAATTTACCCATATTAATATTACCAATTCATTTTTAATTCACAATTTAAACCACCATGAATGCTCTCTCTCTTGCACACATGCATGTCACTATATCTATCTCTTTCTGGTGTGGTTCATAGGGGCTGGTCCGCCGCCGCCTCCGCCAATGCCGATGCAAGGTTTGTAACCAATGTCTTACTAAATATTTTAGACCAATAGTTGGGCCAATATTTGTACAGTACATTGCCGTTAGAATTTGAGATAAGTTTGACGCAATTAACTGTAAGGATGGGGAAATGTGGGTTAGTAGATTTGGGCGTAACTGGGACCAATAAGGGTTATTGATCGTACCTGCGAGCAGTGGTGGCTCAGTGGTATCGGCCGTGACTTAGAGTTGTAGGTCGTGGGTTCGAACCCAGGCAGGCGCTTTACTTTGTGTAAATAATTTCATCACCACTGCTCTCAAAACGGTGAACGAAAACATTGTGAAGAAACCGGCATGTCCTAGAAAAAAAAAAATCGAAGACATGTGACATCTACCAACCCGCACTGGGCCGCGTGGTAGATTACGGCCCACTCTCTCTCGAAGAGAGGAGGCCTGTGTCTCAGTAGTGGGAACAATATAGGCTGATTATGTGATTGTATCAGAGGGGCAATTCTCGTAATTTTAAGAACGTTCACAGTCTGATCTCAGTCTCAATCTGTCAAAAATACTTCTAATTTCCCTACATTTTGACAAGTTTTTGACATTTGTTTGTCGCCGATGAGATTGCGACTAGATTTTGATCGTTTTAAATTACAAGAATTGCCCTTCTGTTTACAAGAAGTGTAGTCATAAGTTAATAACCGAAATACCGAACAGTACATAGTATTTACTAGAAGGTCAATGATAAGGACAATAAATGCATGTATTTCACCAGTGAAATAGTGAAAGTCGAGGACAAAAATATGTCCACTGGTCCAGACCAGTGGACATATTTACACGCATGCAGCTTCATAATTTTCAACAATCCGTCCTATAATATAATATACAGCGTGGCAGGGGCATCGACGCGCAAACTGTAACCATGGATTCAGCACATGAGTTTAGACCCCATAACGTCGAAATTTTTCATCAGTTATCAAAAAAAAAAAATCTTCTGTTTCATAGAAAAGTGCAATACCTACGCGGTCAAAATGTATGATAAATGATAAATGATTTTATTTTGTAAGTAGGTTTGTACAAACACTTTTACACGTCAATCATATTTTAAAACTAGATGAGGTCGGCGTTTCCTATCTGACTAGTCTGAGAAGAAAGGCCGAAACAAACTCAGAGGACACAGTCTCTTTTAAAGTCCAGACATAATCTTGGTCAGATCATATGAAGACCATGTAGGTCGATGTCTGAGATGGTCTTTTGAGGAAAGAACCACACAGATTGAGAGGACCTGTCCAGTCAGTGCACGCATATGTCAGAAATCGTGCAGCACAACTCAAAACTTATGGAACAGCAATATTTTTTTTTATAACCGACGAAAAATTTCGACGCTATGGGGTCTAAATTCATGCGCTGAATCCATGGTTACAGTTTGCGCGTCGATGCCCCTGCCACGCTGTATATGTCACAGTCAACTGGTTGAATTAGCCATGTAACCACCGCCTGGCCTTTGAAAGGTGTGCTCGCCTCGCTCAGCTATCTCGGCTTGCACGCGGTTGATCACAGTTCTAACCTAACCCATTTGGCCGGGGTGCCCCGGCTTAGTTACTGCGACCAATTCGGCTCGCGCGTCATTGGTTACAGTTCCAACCTAAATTATAATTTATTGAATATCATTCAGGCCGTTTAGTTAAAAGGCTAGGCGGTTAACTAAACGGCTAATTAAACCAGTTGGCTGCGACATGTATACACCGTTAAATTTTGATCGTTTGAATCCTTATAAGGGGTCATTGTACTCATCATTATGAACAACCTTTACTACGGGACCAACCCTGAAATCGTGAAAAAAAAATTATCAGTTGATCCATAGATTTATGTTCGCATAACTCGACATAATGTATGGATCAACTGATTTTTTTTTTCACGATTTCAGGTTTGGTCCCGTAGTAAAAGTTGTTCATAATGATGAGTACAATGACCCCTTTTAAGGATTAAAACGATCAAAATTTAACGGTGTATAAGGTTTTCTAAGCATGCCACTATCTGATACGCTTGTGTCCACACAATAAAATAGGGTGGTGTGTTTCTAGGTGCGTCGAACGCACCTCCACCGCCCCCCTTACCTACAGGTATGTGTGACGTCATCACGTTTACACGTAGTTTAGAGTGTACTTACCTGTCTTTGTTTTAAAGGGTTTTTGTGGGATTGGGAGAATGTAGATGGTTCAGAAAGGCTTCCCTTCCCTCCATTCAACGAGCAAAAACAGATGTAAGGGTGTCGCATCGCGTCGCCTGCGTTATTAGTTCGTTTTTTGCGTTCTTTTTTAATTTTTTTTTTCTTCTTTTTACTCGGCTCCTAAGAGTGCTAGCGTGATGTTAAATAGCCTATAGCCTTACGAAACTAGCCTATTGTCTCCGCAATCCACATTACAGACCATTCACAGTTATTTTAACTCTGACAGCAGCAATCCAATAGCAACCTTATCACAATGATTATAAAGATTACTCTAATTTTGACAGTGATGCAAAATCAAAGGTAAAATAATTGTGGAAGGACTGTAGTTGTACACTGTACTGTCGCCAAAACCTATATCTGACCATTTTTGAAAACAAAATCCCGTGCACATGAAGACCACAGTTGCGTCCGTAAGTAAAACAAAAGAGGCTCCTTTTTAGGTCGACTAATAATATTCGCTGCAAGCAGGAATAGTCCTTACGGCGGTGGTCAGATATAGATTTTGGCGATAGTACTTCAGCATCTTTTGGGAGTACTTAGTAAAATCTTTATAAATCTCCAGGCTATGTGAATAAATACCGGAAACATGCCAATCCTACGGTGAATTCTAGAAAGAAGACCTTTAGTATGTTCACTTGATTAAAATCGTTGAATAGTCTATTAGTAAAATTAATTATTGTAAAGGTGGCTTCTCTCGGTGCGAGAGGAGTATGCACATTTCACAAGCGACTTTACATCGTATTGCTACGCACATAAAGTTTAAAACCGAAGGTCCGTCAGTCAATTCCATGTGCTGTTATTTTGATCTTTATGACGTTAGCAATTCGGTGTAAATTCGCTAGTGCATCTGTAAAATTGCGCAGTTGTTTGGTAGAGTATTAGATTCATTAAGTTGGTGATGGATTATTAGTGTTCAGTTCAATTATGTCACATTGTGGGTATTTTTAACACTGGTGTATGTTTAAAGCCTGATTTTTCAACAGTCAGATAATTTTTATCTAACGAATAAATAGGTATTGTGGCTTGACAGCTTTTGTATAGAAAAATATATCAAATAGCATAAAAGTTATCCGACTTGAAAAATCGGCCCTATGTTTCATGTTAGCTGTTGGATATGTACTCGTACCAACTTGTAAAATACATATCTTATATATTCATTATCAGTGATAGGAATGGGTAGGTAGTGCCTATTTGCCTAAACTTCGAGGAACAGAGACAAGAAACGGAGACTTCCTTAGGACTAAATTTTTTTCGGGACATCTGTCCCGAAATTCGGGACAACACTTTTAAATACATTAAAAAAATATGTTATTGACACCAAAGATGTAGCATCACTATGCTTGGTAGTATTTAAGTTCACTTTTATATTTGGACCAAAAATTAAATGCGGATGATGTCCTGTCTTGTACGTAATGGTCATCAAATAATAAAATAACCATATTTTTTTTCTTTAACTACGTATCATACACAATAATTATCTTAAAAACTCCACTCAAAAATGTCAAGTTCATACAAGATGATAAAGATATATTTATTGCATAACTGTGTACATTAAGTTCTTATTGACAGTCTACCCAAGTCGGACATGCAATAGTATTTTAAGACATTAGGTACATAGAAATATTATTTTTTATCAAAAAACTCATTCAGATTATAAAATACATTATCAATTAACATTTTTTTCAATTTATTTTTAAACATATTTCCATTTAATTGCTTAATTGCTGGCGGTAACTTATTGTACACCCGAATAGCAGTAACACAGGTACTTTTATAATACATCATATTGTTGATAAATGGTAAATTGATGTCATATTTATATTGTGTCCGAATGTTTCTTTTAGAATTTGATTTGAAATTAAAAAAATGCATATTGTTTTTAACAAATAAACATAATTCGAGTATATAAATACCAGTCAGTGTCAGGAAACCCTCCGTTCAGGAAACAAAAAATTTAGTCCTAAGGAAGTCTCCGTATCTTGCCTCTGTTCTTCGAAGTTTAGGCAAATAGGAACTACCTATTCCTATCACTGTTCATCACTATCAACATTAGATATTATTTGACACTCGAGCTCATATGATATGATTCCCGTCAGCAGGCGGAGGCCCCCCGCCGCCGCCCCCGCCCCCCATGCCGGGCGGCCCGCGCGGGCCCCCGCCGCCCCCCATGCCGGGCATGGGCCCCGCCCCGCCGCCGCCGCCGCCTATGATGGGGGGCCCACGGCCACCGCCACCGCCTGGAGGATTCATGCCGAGAATGGTGAGTTTCTCGTAATATTTGATTTGATTTTTTGTGTGTCTGTTTGTTACGCTGTCGCTCTAAAACGGCTGAACGGATTTAGATTAAATTTATATACCCACGAGATCGAGACTTATGCTGGTGAAACCGCGGGGCGCAGCTAGTAGCAGCATTGCAAATGCTCTCAAAACAGTGAAGGAATACATCGTGAGAAAACTGGCATGTCCGAGAGCCAAAAATTCAAAGACATGTGACATCCACCAACCCGCACTGGGCTCGCGTGGTGGAGTACAGCCAGTTCCTTCTCGAAGAGAGGAGGCCTGTGTCCCAGCAGTGGGAACATTATAGGCTGATTATGCAATATGCGTGGTAAAAACAAAAAT
The DNA here is from genome assembly GCA_951799955.1 of Apamea anceps. Lineage (NCBI taxonomy): Eukaryota > Metazoa > Arthropoda > Insecta > Lepidoptera > Noctuidae > Apamea > Apamea anceps. Next base: position 3,867,556 of record OX637528.1, read on the forward strand.
CTTTTTAAAAACCAACAAACCCAAATTTACAAATAGCTTTGACAATTATTAATTGAGAGCATCGGTGGCTCAGTGGTAACGGTTCCGACTTACGAGTTGTAGGTCGTGGGTTCGAATCCAAGCAGGCGCAGGCGCTTTACTTTGTGTAAATAACTCATCACCACTGCTCTCAAAACGGTGAAAGAAAACATCGTGAGGAAACCGGCATGTCCTAGAACCAAAAATTCGAAGATATGTGACATCTACCAACCCACATTTGTCCCGCGTGGGAAGCCTTTGTCCCAACAGTGGGAACATTATATGCTGATTATAAATTCATAATAAATACTTGTTCTGTCATGAGTATTTTACATAGATAATATATATACCTTAAATATATTTATTTTCATTTACAAGATAACACTAAAATAACAAAAGTCATGAGTATTATGTTTACGTGATAAATAGGTAAACTAAAAACGTACAAAAAGATCGCATTACCAATTGTCTGTATTTTTTTAGCCCGTACCCGACGTTCTGCCCCACGGTCTGAAACCTAAAAAGAAGTGGGAGCTCGAAGGACCGCTGAAACGAGCCAACTGGAAGACTATCATACCACAGAAAATGTCCGAAAAGGCCTTCTGGGTTCACGTAAGTCAATGTCACTTTTTAACCGACTTCTAATAAAGGAGGAGGTTCTCAATTCGGATGTTTGTATTTTTTTTTTTGTGTTTGTTCGCGCATAACTCTGTCGCTTGCCAACCGATTTTGTTGGAAAGGGTATACTTTCCAAATGGTCCCATAGAAATTTCATCAAAAACGGTTCAGTAGTTTGTTTTTTAAACCAAAGTTACTGGTAAAAAATTACAACTTAAAAGTGAAAAATAAAAACTTTTTTGCAAAAAAAAAAAAACAACCGACTTCCAAAAACGACACTACAAAGTGAAAAATAACTTTAATTTCGGAAGTCGGTGGCAAACAACGAAAATGCAAACCCAACGACACCGACACAACTTCCGAAATTAAAGTTATTTTTCACTTTGTAGTGTCGTTTTTTACTTACACCCTGTACATTAGGTAAACCGTTTTTTGACAGATGTAACTAGTGATTGCAGCAACACACAATACATTGATTGATACACGTACGGTATTATAATGTCTGTAAGAAGCCATAAATAAGATTATTCAATAAGATAAGGCAGTTTATATATTTATTTTGTTACGCATTTTAAAGTTGACTTTTACGTAATCTGGAAGGCTGCCATCAGACGGACTGCATCACAGCAACCGCGCGCAGTCGATAAATTCAACTGAACATTCAACATGATATCAACTTCACGCGGTCGGCTGCAGTCGTGTGAAGTCAATATTAACTGCAATAGTCAATATTATAGTAATAATATGTATGTGTATGTAACCTTTTTATGTATTTGTGTACCTAGTTTAAAGAGTTTTTTTTTTTAATTATTATTGTCCCTCTCAACCAAAGCACCTGCCATCTAATCTCTTCACCACCCTTGGTTGACTGGTAGAGAATGCCTAAGGCATTAAGTCCGCCTTTGTACCTTTTTGTGCGAAAAGTTTAAATATATAAGTAAATAAACTGCATACAGTCGTGACTTCAACTTTACGCGGTCGGCTACAGTCGTGTAGTGTCGACGCACGCTGTCCATCGCTAACCGCATACAGTAAGAGAAGTAAAGTCTGTGCTTCCATTTCGACGTCAAATCTTACACTGAGCTTCTGGGCAAGATGCGTGGCGTTAACTGCGGAAAGTCAGATCCGACTGCAGATATCTGCATGCGGTTGAATATATCGACTGCGCGCGGTTGCTGCGATGCAGTCTGTCTGATGGCAGCCGAATATGTACGTTCTAAGACAGCTGTCAAAAAACGGTTTTCTTAATGGACAGGGTATAGTGTGCATATGTTACCGGCAATGTGTATAATTCAGGTATTCTATACAATACCTAGGCAATGTATAGAATACCTGAGGCGTCCAGGCAATTTATGAAATATTGTGAATATTATTGTCCGTTACATACTTTGCCTAGGTAATGTATACATTTCCTAGGGATTATATAGAATACCTGCTGGTTCATCGGCAATGTGTAAAGTAAATAGATTTGGTCTATATTTATCAATATTATGTAAGTACCATGGGAGAAACAACCATCTATACACCGTAAGGACTGTCTTGCTTGAAATACACGGCCGCTATATTAATCAGATGTGTTCATCGTGTGCATGTGATTTTTAACCGATGAAAATAAAGGGGGAGGTTCTCAATTCGACACGTATATTTTGTTTTCAAATTGGTCAGATGTAAGTTTCCTCTATAGTACTGGCTGCTCGCACGTCTTCCCTTTCCCCGCTTTCGTCTTTTTCACACATTGCCGGCTGCGCATTCGGTACTGTATTGCCTGGACGCCTCAGGCATTCTATACATTGCCTAGGTATTGTATAGAATACCGGATTATACAGATTGCCGGTAACACATACACACGAGCGACACGCGATGATATATTCTTATAAGTAGAGGATTTTTACGAACCCTGTCTAAAAGTATTATTACTCTGTCAGGTTCAAGAAGACAAGTTAGCATCACCGGACATTTTAAGTGGTTTAGCACTCAAGTTCTCAAGTAAACCGGTCACCAAGAAGAATGAAGATGCTGTCGATAAGTAAGTTACATTCATGTTTTTATACCTTATTTGTCTCAGAATAGGGTTTATTTTCGTATGTATCGCGTATTCACATTAGCGTATTCGAATATGAACATTATTGTCATGAGAATAAGGTTAATATTCGTATGAAACGCTAACTTTAAAGTCATCATTCTCCTGCCCCTATCCCAATTTATTTGAGGTCGGTGCAACATGTCTTTTTCTTCCATACTTCTCTATTAGTCGTCATCTCGACAGTCACCCCCTTTCTAACCATATCATCATTCACACAGTCCATCCATCGTTTCTTTGGTCTTCCCCTACTCTTATAGCCATCGACATTCATACTCAAAACTCTCCTCACGACATTTTCCTCATTCCTCCGTATTACATGCCAATACCATGACAACCGATTTCAGATCAAACCAAAACTAACAATTCTACAACTAAGACTAAATTCCAGGGTCCACACACTCAAGAAAGTGAAAGACTTAAAGGTGCTAGATAGTAAGGCAGCGCAGAACCTGTCCATCCTGCTCGGAGGCTCCCTCAAGCACATGTCGTACGAACACATCAGGACGTGTGTGCTGCGCTGTGACACTACTGTGCTGACCGCCAATGTACTGGATCTGTTGATACAGGTGAGTCGGGAAAGTCGTAATTGTCGGTGTAGTCGGAAAAGTCATTATAGTCGGAAAAGTCGTAAATAAGAACAGGCGTGCAAATTAGACTATAACTTGTGTTAGAAAAGCTAATAAAACTTGCCAGTCGTAAAAGTCTGTTTAGTCAGACAGTCGGAAAAGTCAAATATTAAAAACTACAAAATGGTACGGTCAGCAACAAAAGTCGGTTAACTTCAGTTGTTTAAATCTTAATCATTGAGCAAAATATTCTTAAAAAACATATAGTAATAGAATATTTAAGAATAATTAACTCTTTGCTATTACATGAAATAAAGATAAAAAAGAAAACCAATGTATCGCATCATTTTGTATCAATTTAGATGATTTGTAAAAGTAACAGAGTTAATTGACTTTTGTTGCTGACTGTACAAGGAGGTATTATACAGGGTTATTTGTAAAACACCAGCAACCTCTTAAGAGGTCTTTGTACTCATCATTATGAACAACTTTTACTATGAGGCCAAAACTGAAATCGCAAAAAAAAATCAGCAGCTACATTTATGTTCGCATAACTCGTCAAAATGTAGGGAGCAGCTGACTTTTTTTCGCGATTTCAGGTTTGGTCCTATAGTAAAAGTTGTTCATAATGATGAGTATAATGACCCCTTAAGAGGTTGTTGGTGTTTTACAAATAACCCTGTATAATCATGACAGAAAGGCTTATAAAGCTTGCCAATCGTGCGCCGATATCCCTGACACCCTGTATAATTTAATTTTTAGTATACTTATCTTATGAGTAGCAAAAGTAGTAGGAAACAGGATATTGATATGTTTTATTTATTAGAGAAACTAAAAATCAACGCTTCACTGAGATCACATAATAATATGTCCGAATGCGGAACCGTTTCCGGACACAAGTGGGAAGATGTAAGTCCAACCTGGTAAAGTGGGGCTTGACGGAACAGCAGTAGGGTGTGATTGTGGAGCTATGTCGCAAACCATGCTCCACCCGCTATACTGCCGTCTGTTTCGCAAAACATGCATTCAATGTGACCTTTGCGCTACCACTGACGACGCCGTGGAAGTGGTAAAGTTTTAGGCCAACAAGATATAAAATTCAGTCATGAAGCAGCACGAAGAAGAAGAATGTCCGAATGTAACCTTTTCTAAATCCTAACATCTTGTTCCAGTACCTACCTCCAGCGGACCAGCTAAAAAAACTAGCAGACCTCAAAGTGAACAGCGAGGAACTAACGGAAGCTGAACAGTTCGCGGCCACCGTGGCTGATATCAAGCGGCTGGTGCCGAGACTGAGGAGTTTAGCCTTCAGGGAGCATTATGCTGAAATTATATCTGAAGTTAAACCTGTGAGTAGCCTGAGCAATTTAATTTTCATAACATGTACAGTCACCAAAAGAGATAAGTAACCAGGGTCGTCGGATATAGTTGAAGTTCAGTAGGAAACCAGTGGATGTTTTTCAATGAAATTTAATTTGATAAATGAACTGTTTGTTTTTCTATTAACTTAATTAAATTTTATTCGAAAACGTCCATCATCTTCTTACTGAAATTCAATTATATCCGACGACACTGTTTACTTATCGCCTTTGGTGACCGTACATAGTGGCCCATCGTGGCCGAGCATGGCCTTTAGACCGTTCATACAGTGGCCCATCATGGCCTGCGTAACTCGTACACCATTGCGTATCGTGGCCCATATGTCATTTACACAGTGGCCCATCATAGCCTATGCGACCATGTCACTCTTACACAGTGGTCCCTTTATACGAAAGATTTTTTAATTTGTTAATTTTTTTGTTCGCAGGACATAGTATCTGGCACAGCGGCTTGCGAGGAAGTGAAGTCGAGTCATAAATTCGCCAAAATACTTGAGCTTTTACTTTTATTAGGAAACTATATGAATTCGGGCTCAAATAACGCTGGCGCCTATGGATTTGAAATTAGCTTCCTTACTAAGGTATGATATTTGTTGTTGGTTGTTGTTGCGACTGTCCCGATGGTCTCGTGGCCGCAAGTGCGACTGTTGCGCTTGGGGTCCTGGCTTCGATTCCCAGGTCGGGCAGTTTTATTGTGATTTTCCATTGGGAATTTCTGAGTATCAGCCCGGGGTGTGGAAGTGTGCCTCGGTGCGCACGTTAAGCCGTTCGTCTTGCGCCTGATCTCTCTCCGGTCGTGTCGGATTGCTGTCCTTGAGGACTATGAGAGTGAGGTTCAGGAGAGTGCTCCTGTGTCTGCGCACACACGCCTGCACTATAAACATCTCCCGCGCCGAAGGCTAGAAGGCTAGTCGAGCGGTCGGCCGAAATACGATCTGGAGGACTTCATAAACAAATATACAATTATTTTTTCTTTTGTCCACAGTTAACAGCGACGAAAGATCTAGAAAATAAACAGACATTATTACATTATTTAGTAGAAACTATAGAGAATAAGTTCCCCGAAGTACTGACGTTTGCAGAAGAAATGCCTCATATAGACAGGTAACTATATTTATCTTATCTAAACAAAATATCGGATCGAGCAGTGGCGGGCCATTGGTAACGACCACGCGGACAAAGGTCTCCCAGCTGTCGCATCGTTGGTTGCGCGCACTTTCATACAAACCCGCAGACTTGATGTGAGAGACGAATTAGTTGCAGAGACAAAAGTTCCTCGGCGCCTTCCCTGACTCGCCTAGGCGACTCAGAAATGTAAATAGATAAGGTTTTGAATTTCATGGATATCTAAAGGCCAATTCTCTTAGTTAAAAATGTTCAAAATCTAGTCGCAATCTCATCTCAGCGACAATCAATGTCAAAAACTTGTCAAAAATGTAGGGAAATTGGAGGTATTTTTTGACAGATTGATACTGAGATCAGACTGTGAACGTTTTTAAAATTACGAGAATTACACCTCTGTGCTCTCTCAAAGATTAAAAATGAGAAACTCTATGGATTGAAATGACAATATAAAAAAAATTAAAAGTCATTTATCAAATTAGGCTGAGAATCAGCACTTTTTGAACGTCAAAATTACATAAGACAGTCCCCCGACACGCCCACCCTTCACCACTTCCGTGTGCCCCAGCAGTACGCCTGTCTGTTCAGTTAGAAGAACTTGATTCTATACAATAGTAGGTATGCAAAGTAATTAACATTACGAGACACAGAGCCTTAAATTATTTGCCATATGTCAGCTATGCACGCCAATATACCACAAATACAATAAAAATCTATACTTATAATAAATCTGTAGAAGTGAAAATTCTGTACATTGAAAATATCAAAAAAATAAATGGCAGGGGGTGTTACTAGACCGACACCAAACCCAAAAATGTGATTAAAAAAATTTTTGTCTGTCTGTCTGTCTGTCTGTCTGTTTGTTCAGGCATCACGCATCGGCAAACTACCGGCTCGATTACGATGAAACTTGGTATAATTATTCTTTAATATCCTGGGCACCACACTGGGTACTTTTTATCCCGGAAAAGTATATACAATAAAAAACAAACTTAATTTTGCGGTTCGATCCCTAGACCCGATTACTGTACCAACCGCAAATAATAAGTTTGTCGTAGGTTACGTTACCTGCAATGGAGTTCACTAAAGTTATGCTCTAAATGTAGTGCTGAAGGTTGAATTTGGCTTGCACCGTTCGCAGCACACGCGTGGCGCGCGGCCGCCACGGATCGCTACCGTATATAAGGACATTTTTTGAACTTTGATTTGAACGGACGTGTTGAGTGGCGTTCGTTCTTATTTTAACTGCTACTTGCAATTCTAAACCGTGTTTTTCAGTGCGACCTTTTTTATTTCTATTAGTTTTTAGAGTTATTTAGGTTTATTTTTATAAGTCGTAGGTATAGATTTTAATTTTAAAGTATAGGTAGTATATTTGATAGTGTACGTCAATGATATTATAAGTAGTAAATAATATCATTGGTGTACGTAGTGACCGTAGGTTATTTTATACTACTGTTAGGTAAGATTAGTCATTCGTATAGATATTAGTTTTTAGGGATTTTGCTTATTTATTGAGTTTAGTTATCATCAGAAATAGGTTTATTTAGGTAGGTAGGTATTTTATTTTCTGTTATTGAGTTTTTTTATTTTTTATTATGTAGGTACTTAGGTAAGGATATCATATAGGTACCCTCTTAATCACCACTAATGAGACAACAGTTGGTTTTCTATTGTAATTAGCCACAAAGGGCCCGCGAGATAGATGGCATCCTGGGGAAGCACATACATTTTATCCTGTTAGCACGTTCCCGTGGGATAATTTCCGACATCCACGCGGGCGAAGCCGCGGGCAGAAGCTAGTTATAAATATAATTAATTCCGTGTGTTACTTATTTGTGTAAAAGTGTTTGTACGGTCACCAAAGGAGGTAAGTATCCAGGGTCGTCAGATATAGTTTAAGTTTGTTAAGTCATTGACTGCCACCGCGGTCATCGGTGTCCGCCAATAATAGATTTTCTATTGTGTCTGGTGTCTGGCAGTCTACGTGTTAAGTTTCAATAATAACCAAGCTCTAACCGCCATTCTTCTCCACAGAGCGGCCCGCGTATCAATGGAGAACCTACAGAAATCTCTGAAGAAAATGGAAAACGACATCAAAGCGTTGGAGATGGATCTGAACAACTCGCGAGTGCAGCAGTGTTCGGACGATCTGTTCCATGAGTCTATGAGCGTATCCTTTTATAAAGCATTGACTAGCATAATCAGCCCATAATGTTCCCAATGCTGGGACACAGGCCTCCTATCTTCGAGAGGGAGTGGGCTATAATCCACCGCACGGGTAGTGCGGGTAGGTAGATGTCACATGTCTACGAATTTTTGGTTCTAGGATATGACAGTTTCCTCACGATATTTTCCTTCACCGTTTTGAGAGCTGTGGTGATGAAATTATTTACACAACGTAAAGCACTTGCGACCTACAACTCGTAAGTCAGCCACCAGTGCTCAAAGCGCAAACTTAACTGTTCAAACTGTTGAAGCATATCTGGCTAAGCGTGGTTGCACTATTCATCTCCGCCTTCGCCTTCGGGGAATACAGTCAATATACTCTTTAAACGGTAACAAAGGCTCACATTGCACCCCAAAATCAACCTTCTACTTATAGAGGTATGAGGAACAGGGTGTAAAGTTCACTCATCCTCCATAGAAAAGGTAGGATCCTCCGACCAGACGAGTGTTATGTCTGGCGGGCAACTGCCCGATGAATCATGTCGGGCTGTTGGATATGTATATGCTAAATAACTCTGCTTGCGCGATGCAGGATTTTGCGTGACTTCAGTATGACGAATAGTTCGCATGTGGCGTTGTAGATACCGCTACATACTTTTGATTTTAAGTTTCAAAATTAACAATTTCTACCCTTAACTCGACCACAGTCGTTTGCAATAGAGGCGCGCGAACAATGCAACCTCCTCCACTCAATGTTCCGCAAGATGGAGGCTTTATACACCGAACTAGCTGAGTACTTCGTGTTCGACGCGCAGAAGTACACGCTCGAAGAGTTCTTCTCGGACATCAAGACCTTCAAGGACTCGTTCATAGTAAGTAGCATTTCAAAATAGATTGTAGTCGTAAAATTCGGAAAAGTCGTAGTGAGTAAGTTCAGTGAGAATGGATGAAATTACGACATATACACTCTTTGACAGTCGTTACGGGTCGTCAAAAGCCCGAAAGTCTGACAACCAGTCTTACCAAGGGGTATCGTATTACCCAATAAGTAACTGGGTTGTGGAGTTCAGATAGGCAGTCGCTCTATGTGAAATACTTGTATTCAGATGCATCCGGTTAGACTGGAAGCCGACCCCAACATAGTTGGGAAAAGGCTAGGTAGATGATGACATTCCCATGTTCAAATGTTTAACATAACTTACTATCTACCACAGGCCGCCCACCAAGAAGTAGCCGCAGCTCGCGAGGCAGCCGCGCGCGCCGCTCGAGCACGTTCTGCTCGCGCGGCAGCCGAGCGCGAACGTAGAGACCGAACACACCGGTACAAGCAGCTGCTTGACATACACCAAGCACAAGATGGCGTTATGGACAGGTACGATAACAATTATTATTATTTTTAACTACTTCTGCATCGCAGTGTTACCAGATTTACAGAAACCGTGCATTTATCTAGCATGAAAAAATGTCCTTTTGTCTCTGAGGAATATTTTAGGCACTGATTTAAAGCGGCAGTTGTTTATTGTAGGTTTAGTGAATAAAAAATGCATGTTTATTAACAAGTTTAGCAGTTAAAACTGAACAGTAAACTAAATAAAAATGAGTCGTAACGCATATTTAAATAGGTGATTAAATAAATAATTTAGCAGTAAAATTACTGAACGGACAGTTACGTGTGAGTTGTTAGCAAATCAGAATTAGTCGTTAAGAAATCTAACTTGGAAAGACCACTCGCCTGCCACTGCCGCGGCCCGCTCGGCTCGCGCGTGGTTGGTCACAGTTCTAACCTAACCCATTTGGTCGGGGTGGCCTGGCTTAGTTACTGCGACCAATTCGGCTCGCGTGTGGTTGGTCACAGTTCTAACTTAACCTATGTACTGCCGAACTATTTATCTTATCGCCCATTCCATAACTTTTCTGTCCATTTTTAATTGAGTATTTTTTATACTATACTTTTTTGGTTTAGTATTTTTTTTTAAATTGAGTAGGGAGTCTTTTGCCCAGCAGTGGGACTGCTGGGCAAAAGACTCCCTACTCAATTCATCAACTCATTAACGACTAATAAAAAAAAATGTACTGACATTGTAGCATGAAGTAACCGGCCAATTTGCTTAATTACATACATATGTTAACTGTATCGTTTTATTTCAGTTTGATGGAGGCACTACAAAGCGGGTCCGCGTTCAGTCGAGAGCGACCCAGAAAGAAAGCGAATCCTAGGGTAGCAGGAGGTAAGATTATTTCATTACTTTTACTAAATTTATTATACTTACATATTTCACTTCATCTCAGTTTAAGTGTCGTACATTTTTATTACACATGTTTTGTCTCTCTTTAATGTGATTACTACGCAAGAAGGGGAATTCCCGTATTTGTAGTAACGTTCGCATTCTAATTCAGTCTCAATCTGTCAAAAATATAATAACTGGTATATAATATAAAAATATATACCAATCGATAGCGATGCGGATGAATTTTTCGACGCCATGTTTTAGTTTGTGAATAGTTTTGGTTAAGTTAGGATATAATTTTGCTATTTTAATTATTTAACTAAGTATTCATTGCTATTTACTTTCCCATATTGATATATTACATATACTCAAAATATCTAAAAATACCATACTTTTTTTTGACATCCATTGTCGCTGAGATGAGATTGCGACTAGATTTTGAACGTTTTTAAATACGAGAATTGGCCTTCTTATCATTATAAAAATACACTAGTCTTATTTTAAATTCATAAATGTTTCATAATGACGAGATTTTGTTTTTATGCTATTCACTTTTTCTTAATACATTAGGGTAATTTAAATGTTAGGGTAAGCACCCGCGCTATTGTAGGGTAATTTCACTCTATATTTGTGTTCAATTCAAAACGTACTATAAACTCAATCACTGTAGTTTCTATCAACACATTAGGAACATCATCATCACTTACTGTATTTCTTTAACACCGAAAGGATCTCTACCCATTATCCATCTTCACGCAAAGCATTTTAACTAAAACTTGATCACCATTCACTGTATTTTCTATAACACCAACACTAGTCATCATTTGCTCGACACAAAGTCACGAGGGTCACCATCCACTATTCACCAGCACACAACATTCTTAGGGTAACCACTCGCTGTCTTAGGGTAACCACCTGTACTATTTTTAAACCACAAATATCTTGACACACGCTATCACAGAGGACGTAAGCGATGGCGACGGTCTAGTACATGCAATACTGCACCGATTACAAGGTCTCATTATAAAGCAAAAATTATAAGGTACATCACTATCTGTATTTACTTGACATATAACGCCTAGTGTCAACACCCACTATTCACCAGAACACAAAAGCTTAGGGTAACCACCCGCTTTGTTAGGGTAAACACTCACTGTCTTAGGGTAAACACTCGCTGTCTTAGGGTAACCACTCGTACTATTTTTAAACCACAAATATGTTGACACACGCTATCACAGAGGACGTAAGCGATGGCGACGGACTAGTACATGCAATACTGCACCGAATACAAGGTATGTCACGTTTAACAGTGCACCCAGCAGTAATGATGAGAGATCGTAGATTTTTTCCTTTGCTTACACTATTTAGAAGCATTATCAGAGCACAGTAAAGCCTGTTATGGCTTTAAGAGTCGTTTTTTTTATATGCCTGCACTTTTTTAGATAAACTTAACACACTTTACAATTTTGTAACTGAATAATTCACCCTGTATAGATATTCACAGGATGTATACACTTACAGTAGACTGCGCTGAAAAATTTACTGTGCTACAGAGTACAGTAACATTTTTACCTTGAGCTAGCCGAGCGCGGTAGAATTTTAATAGAATCCGAAGCCAGGGCCTATTTAATAAAACGGACACAGATGACGATCTGAAAATTCTACAATTTTTACAAGATTGTTTCATACATTTTCTGCTTTTTTAAACAGCAGATTTTTTTTTATAAAAATTATTTGGGTCCCTTGTCAGTTATATTAAAAAGGGTTTCTTATACTGATTTTGCTACCACTGTTACCTCGTTAGGCCTACTGTACCATGCATGCAGACATTTTTATTACCTCATTTCCTGTTAGCGTATTTAAAATGTAACCGATAAGTTATGTTTACAGTACACTGACCTGTAATAAACAAGTACGCTGGACTTCATACTACCGATTACAAAATGAAGACATTTGATTTTCGCCATTTTGGCGCTGACAGCAACGTGAGCGTCCATGTAACTCATATTTTTGGTAGCGAGTTTTATAAATTGCGCATACTCTCATGATAAAAATGTTCTAAATATCTCGTAGTAAACACAAAATATACAAAAAAGCCTTACTCCACGGTTTAGACTAAATCATCAGAGACTTACTAAAACAAAACGACGACCATTTGCAGCAATGTGTCAATTTTAGTTCTTGAGACGCTCGAGCGGGGGCACTTGAATCGGCACAAAAAACAACTGTCATTTCGTATACATATATTTTTAACCGACTTCTAAAAAAGGAGGAGGTTCTCAATTCGAATGTTTGTATTTTTTTTTTTTTTTTTTTTTATGTTTGTTCGCGCATAACTCCGTCGCTTGCCAACCGATTTGAAAAATTCTTTTTTTGTTGGATAGGGTATACTTCCCAAATGGTCCCATAGAAATTTCATCAAAAACGGTTCAGTAGTTTGGTTTTTAAACCAAAATTACGGGTAAAAATTACAACTTAAAAGTGAAAAATAAAAACTTTTTCTGCAAAAAAATACAACCGACTTCCAAAAACGACACTACAAAGTGAAAAATAACTTTAATTTCGGAAGTCGGTGGCAAACAACGAAAATGCGAACCCAACGACACCGACTTCCGAAATTAAAGTTATTTTTCACTTTGTAGTGTCGTTTTTGGAAGTCGGTTGTATTTTTTTGCAGAAAAAGTTTTTTGTCCAGCGTACTTGTATAATATAGGTCAGTGTTACAGTATGTTTATTAGAGTTTTCACTGTCGTATCGACCGTAATTTAGTCACATATTTAGATATATTATAATATGCACGATAGTTTCCGCCCGAGACTTTTTCGCGTGAAATTTATTGTTACCCCGACCCACCCCACCTCATTGCATCGCATCGCATCGCCTGCCCGCGCTATACTTCGTTTTCGCTTAGCTTTCTTTTATACATTATTTTTGTCGTCTTCTAAGACTCCTAGCGTGTTCCTTCCTCAAGAATTGAAAGGAACACACAGTACACCAGAGACATACATCAGAGGGCAATTCTCGTAATTTTAAGAACGTTCACAGTCTGATATCAGTCTCAATCTGTCAAAAAATACCTCTAATTTCCCTACATTTTCACAAGTTTTTTTACATTTGTTTGTCGCCGAGATGAGACTGCGACTAGATTTTGAACGTTTTAAATTACGAGAATCGGCTTTCAGATAAAAAACAAATAAAAAAGTATGAAGTACAATGTAAGAAATTAGTAAGAATGTGTTTCACGGCTGCGCCAAAAAGGCCCAGTTCAGCAAAAATGCCAGACAACTAGTGCCTGACGCTGGTTTTCAACTGGGCTTTAAAATGCAATAAGAAGTTTTCAAATCCTACAGGTAGTTCCAGAGATAGCGCGATCAAGTAAACATACTCTTCAGCTTTATTATTAGTTTAGATATAGATTTTATTTAAGTGATTTTACCCTTTGTCGTTCCTACAACGTTTAGTGTCCGTTCACAAAGCGCCAGTTCGGAGAAGAGAGTACATTTTTATCGCGTTTAAAAAAGAGTTTTGTTTCATTGAAATAAGGTTGATTTTTTCACGTCACTGCGCGTTAGGTCGGCTCCAAGCTTTCTCATTGAAAAAAGAAGTGACATGAAAAAATCAACCTTAATTCAATGACCCAAAACTCTTTTTTGAATGCGACAAAAATGTACTCTGCTCTCCGAGCCGGTCTGTGTAAACGGACATTTATACGTAAACCAGAATATCTGTATATTAATATTGACCGTTATTTTCAGCTGAACGAAGAGCGCAGTTAAGTCGGTCGAGATCGCGATCCGGACTAACAGGCGCGATGACTACGCGGGAGCTAACAAAGTAAGTTCAACCATGTTTTAACTAAATATTATTTTGTTTAAATTTATCAGATTTTTATGTTATTTACTGACATTTAAATATTTTTACGCCACTAAGGCCAAACCTGACTGATCTATTAATGTATTGTGATAACTTGATATGCTTTGTATGTATACTCATGTTTCCACAAATAAACAATCTTGAATCTTGTTGTGTTGTCATCTAAGAATAGAATATTCTTTATTATGTACAACATATAAATGACAGACATAAATATATAAATGTTACAAAGGGTGACACAAGGGGCGATCTTATCGCTAAGAGCGGTCTTTTAAAGACAACCTTTGGATGGATTAAAAAGGAGACGGAAAGACAAATACTGTCGATAGTCTGTGGTGTACTATTTACATAATACAATAAATTAAGTACAGACGCCAGCAGGTCAAGCTACCCGAAACTGTTAAATTTTCCCAATCAACCTTGAACCTTAATGCTTTAGCAATAAAGTTGAAAATCTAGTAAAAAAATTTGACAGATTGTGGTAGCTGGATGTGCTGGCGTCTGTACATTGATAATGGCCCTGATTCCCTTGTTCACAAACTAAACTAAATTTAAGTTCTGTGCATCTTTTTCTTTCTATATCATTAAGGAAAAGAGAAGATAAAATATCAGTTTACTCCTGTCAAATTAAGATACTCCATAGACAGATTAGACGTGATTAAAAACATGGCTGCTAAAAATACGTCAATTTACGTCAGACGCTGACTAGTTTGACAGGACTAAACTAATATTTATCTTCTGTCCTTTTCTAAATTAAATAGAAAGAAAAAGATGCAGTGAACTTAAATTTAGTTTAGTTTGTGAACAAGGGAATCGGCGCCAATGTTAGTTATAGATGTTAGTATCGATTAAGAGCTCGCACACACGAGGGGCACGCGTCAACGGTGAAGGCAACTCAGCCGCCGACACGCGTCGACGACTGCAGTTGCTTCTGTCGTTGATGCTTGCCGCTCAGGTTTGAGAGCTAATTTAGGATTGGCGCATTTATCTCATTGGGTTATCCCAATGCGATAAATGCGCCTATCCTAAAACTCACAGCGTATTTGTACCACAAGTAAAGCGCGTGTCGCTTCGTGAGATAAAAATACTGTACCATGATAAATTATTGCCTGTATTCCTAGGCTATTTAGTATTTATATTTCATGAAAACTTGGAATAAAGTCTTGATTGCTTCTCCCAACAAGCTTACGGTAAGACAAAAAGTGTTCTTTATGTCAACGGCTACATTGTCGCGATGGAGCGAACTACGCTTCGCGCGCTCTCTGTCTGAACAGCGAGACGTCGAGCGGCGTGAGAGAGAGAGCGTGCTAAGTGTCGGTCGCCTTATTGCGATAATGTAGCCGTAGCATTCGCGGCCTTCATGACATTCGCAGGTGGAAACAATGACATTTTTATTATGCATTTTTTTTTCATTTTTCAGTGAATTGCTGAGCAACGCGTGATGAAACTCACACCAAGTGATATTAGGAACTTAATATGACATTTCACTTGACATTTTCACAGCACAATGTATTTATTTAAACATATTTATAATAACAGAAATTATTTTAGCTGATTTTTGGTCTAAAAAGAGGTTCATGAGAGATTTTTTGATTCCAGAATCAGACAAAGTGTTATTAAGGTATTTTTTTTTTTATCTAAAAACATCACGACCCTCCTTTTGGACTCTACTGCAGTCGGGTAATAATGAGTGTATTAAAAAATTACAACATTTTTTTTTTTTGATTAACCTTTTAGAAATGCCTCCAACGTTAGAAAAATATATGTAATTGTTAATTTTTAGATAAATATTATTATTGTATAATTACAAAATGCTGTGAACTTGTCGAGTGCTTAAATTGAATTTATATTGCATAAATTAAATAATATTAATAATTATTGTTACACCATTTTTTTCATAATTATGGTCTCTGGCATATTATATATTAGTTAGTAAGTTATGTGAAAGCTAAAGTAATCCACATTTGTAGAGCAACAAGCAGGGTTCGAACGCATGACCTAGTTTTCGCCCATCGAAGCAATCACTCATAAAAAAGACACTGCATATATAAATTGGTTATTAATATCACCAATTTTTTTCTAATTTGGTGATAAGTTTGTGCAATATAAATTCGATAACAGTAGTAAATAAGTATAAAATAATAACAATAATGTAAACAAAAAGACGTAGGAAACTTGCGTTTTAATTAAATATCTAAAAAGACTTCTGTTAAGGTTTTATTTACTTGGTAATCAAAATCAAAAGTCATTTATTCAAAGTAGGCTGAGAATCAGCACTTTTCTAACGTCAAAATTACAAAAGACAGGCCCCCAAAAACGCCCGCCCTTCACCACTTCCTAGTGCTATCGCTGGGAAGAAGAAGTGGCGCAACAAACTCCCCATCAGCACAGCTGTCTGTTCAGTTAGAAAATACTTGATACTTGATTGTATACAATACTAGGCGTTAAGTAATTAACATTACAAGGCACAGAACATAAGATTAAATTACTTGCAATATGTCAGCTAGCCACGCCAATATACCAAATATATAATAAAAACTATACGTACTGATAAAGGTTCTATGTTGATTAAAATATAAGTCGCAATCATAACAAATATGGCTATACAGAATAATTATCATTAGAATTTGCAATACAACTCCTTAAGTTAGAATTGGCCTCATTTTATAGGGTAATATGAACTTAGGGCTCATGTTTCCATTGCCAGATAAGTTTTATTCGAGGAATAAAATTGACGTTTGACAGTTTTTGTATGAAAGAACTGTCAAAATTTCAAAATTATTCCTCGAATAAAGTTATCGGGTGATTGAAAAATCAGCCCCTAGAGACATGTATTGATGATTTTTATGTTTATACAAAAGTCAATATTTGTTACGACCGAGAATCATATTTAGATCAACATACAGCCTGGTACTACCTGAAAATTGCAAAAAACGTATGAAAATTTTAATCGCGAATTTAAATTCAAGGTTACCTTGACGCTCTCGCCTTCTGATTGCGTCAGTGAGCGGAGTTTGCACAGCTGAATTTTAAATCAAACATGTTTGAGCTTTTTGCCATCGATACACTAAGAAGAAAATATACAAATAGACTTTAGTTTTATGACGAGGAAGTGATTTTCAACCTAAGGGTGATAAAGGAGTTACGAGGTCGATTGTCCTATACAATTCTGCTTACCCCTCCATAGAATACAAGCTTGATGTTATTCTATGTACCAAGTGAATAAAACTTTAAATATGCATATATGTGTCCACTATAATATCTGTATATATTGCTAATACGGTAATAATGAGTACTTTGTAAGTAGATGCTAAATAATTTGGTGTCGACGGCCTTATTAGCTTAAAAGCCTTCAAGTCCATATTGGCCTTGGCCTTAACGCTTAAGGAATAAGAGCTACACTCGAAAAGCTACCTTCCATGGAACCGGCATGTCTAAGAGCCAAACGATTCAAAGACATGTGACATCCACCCTCCCTGTGTTCCAATGAGATGAGGCCAGAGTCCCAGCAGTGGTAACATTATTGGCTGATTCAATGCTTCCATACACAAACCCGTCCAGGTTTTCCCTCCTTTTTTATATCATCATCAATTCGGCCTAAAGACGGCCACTGCTGGATGGAGGCATACTCCAAGAATCGCAAGCTTCTTTTTGTATGATATTCATTTATGAATTTTTTGATACACCAGAAAAACTAGGGTTCCGTCTTAATAACGTGTCTCTGCCATTTGTTTTCTGTTTTTATCATCATCAGTCTATAGCAGTCCACCGCTGGACATGGGCCTCTCCTATTGCACTCAAACTCAAAATATTTATTTCAATTAAACCATTACAGGCACTTTTGAATTGTCAAGGGGTCGGTCAGTCAGAAAAATGAAGCTAGTTGCCCATTCCAAAGCGTAGGTACCTATGGAGAAGAACGGGCAAGAAACTCCATGGACACTCTTTTAAATCAATATAATATGGTTACAAAGTATTGGTTACATCATTCATGTTAGAAATTATGCATGTGAGAACGATGCAGAACGTTAAAAGCGTCCGTAATGAAAAGCCATTCAACTCGATCTTCGGCAACTCTCATCCAGCTGCTACCAGCCATCCTGCGAAGATCGTCGCTCCACCTAGCCTGAGGGCGTCCTACCTTACGTTTACCGATTCGCGGTCTCCACTCAAGAACACGTCTACCCCAACGGTATTTATAACTGTATTTATAATAATCAATGGATCTATCTAACCTTTACCCAACTATATTAGGGTCGGCTTCCAGTAACCGGATGCAGCTGAATACCAGCATTTTACATGGAGCGTCTGCTTATCCGTCCTCCACAACCCAGTTACTGGGTAACACGATAACACTTGGCCCATTTTTTTATACATGGTAAAAAAAAACAATTTGACGAAACACCACCGCAGTTTCTCAGAAGGTGAAAACTGAGAATGTAGCTCTTTTTTCTTCAAATTTTTATCTTTAATTCAAATAATTACGGCCTGATTAAACTTTGCTGCAATTTTATCATTGTAAGGGTTGATTTTTCAATCGACAGATAATTTTCATTCGTGGAATAAAATTGACGTCTGACAGATTTTGTATCGAAAACTGTCGAAAAATCAAAATTATTCCTCCGATAAAATTATCTGGCGATGGAAAACTCAGTCCTAAGTCCTATTAATTTATTATAGGTTTCGATACGAAAATGGTTCATGTGTTTGTAGCAAATTTGTATACGACATATCAACAAAATATTGCTTTTACAATCTGCGATGTCATACGGGGTCAAGTTAAATTAGCTAGCGAAACTCGCCAGTCGTGATGGGTAAAACAATTAATCAACTCAGCCTATCGCAGTCCACTGCTGGACATAGACCTCTCCCAGACTGCGCCACAACACCATGTCCTCCGCCTTCCGCATCCAACCTACCCCAGCCACCTTCCTAAACACGTTAAAAACAAAATGTTTTTTATTTCTTTTTGGGGTCAACGACCGCTGGTATTGTTGTTACCTGAAGTATGAACAGATTTTTTAAACTGATATTTTAAGTGACTACACAATGACCCCAAAAAAAATCATCAATTATTTTATTTTTTGTTTTATATGTTTAGATATTGATTCATCACGTCTACGGGGTTTCGCTAGCTAATTTAATATGACCCTGTAAAATTTTGCCTTATTTTTTTCAAACAATTCCATGAATAGTAATCCATCATGGACCATTATATTTTTGGCTTACGGTCGAATTCTTAAACGCAACTCGATTTTATCTCAACTATTATTCTCATACTGTCCCTTTCACTTTAACGTGTTTTGTAGCGACAGAAAGACTTTTAAGAACGCCTTAAAGTTAGTTGTCGTTTGAGAATTCAGTGAAGTGGTAAGACCAGAGGCCTTACCACGAGCTCTTAACGCGATTCAATTTACGCTCAGGGATCGAGATGGCGCTAGACGACTTGTATAGCTCTGTCTCTTTCCAACAGCCTAAACTGGATCGCGTTAAGAGCTCGTGGTAAGGCCTCAGGTGTGTAATTACGTCAAAGGGGTACTTGCATAATTTTTCACTTAAATACTGTTTTGTATAAAAAAAAAAAAACTTAACTTGAAAAATTCATAATCCCTTTTTAACAGTCTTAATTTATTTTTATTACTTTTTCATACATGCTTTTTTTTTTAAAGAAATAGATTTTATTAGTGATCAGATCAAGTACCCAATACTTACCGATTTTGGCATGAACATGCCTAGATATTTTAATTTTAGCCATAGAAAAAGAAATAATAATTCGTATGGTCCTACAAGACGTATGATATACGCCTCGAATCTGAAAGAAGTATTATTTCTTTGTCTACCTACACCTTAGGCGTCGAAAGTATTTTGAGCTAACTCATTTTGTATAGAAAATATTAATTTTTATTTAGTTTTAACCATGCATTTGTTCTATTTCACACAAAAACGATGTAAATTTAAATGTTTTTTTTTTTTGATATTTTGAATAAATGTAAAACATAAGTTTTTTTTTAATGTCTTTAGCCGATAGGATATGCAATCAGCGTCATAATATTATTATTATTATTATCACTTTTCATGTTATTACGTCACAATTTACTTAATTATGTCATATTTGTGACTTTTCCAAGATTCATGATTTAAATCAAAGATTTTTGAAGTGAAAACTTCTTTAGACGCACCTTGCGCTCTTTCTGAACAGTGAACGAAACTAACCGTCACACGCTCGGATCGCTGATGCTGAATCGGATATGCTCAGCTCTAGTCGGCCGGTGACGCTGAATCGCGTATATTCGGCTCCAGTCGTAAGTTTTCGCTTCTATCGTGTAATAAAGCACACACCCTCTTTTTTTATTGAACATTAGGGGGATAAATCTTAAAAGATTAATTTCTAATCCAATTCAACATCCAAATCATGAATTAGAAGAAATTGAAATTAAAGTTCTAAAAAATAAAATAAAAAGAAAAAATATCTTATTAGAATTAAATAAAAAAAAATTTCTCCATGATTCATGGAGAAATTTTTCAACTCCATGATTTTAATGAAACTACCCAGATTTAAAATAAAGCTGCAATAAGCTAGGTTTCTTTAAAAAAAATATGAACGATACAATACATACAATGGCCAAACTACTAAAAATAAGCAATTACAGTAATAAAAAAGGTTTTTTTTTTCTGATTAAGGGCCGATTTTACCAAAGTCTTTATCCGTGAAAAAATCTTTTATCCGTGGAATAAAATTGACGTCTAACAGTAATAATTCTAGTATGGAAAAACTGTCAAAATTTATACTCAGGGTAAGACTTATTCTAGGTATGAAAGTTTGGTGAAATTCGCCCTAAGTAAATTATTGAATAATATCAATCATGATTTTTAGCCAACTTCAACAATAGGAGGTTCTGATTTGGTCGGGACTCTTTTTTTTCTGTAGAAAAATATAAACAATTTTATTTCAGTCTTCACCATGGTATACAATATTATTGTAACCAATTGGCCAATATACCAACCGATGCCAACTTTAAAAAAAAATCATGACTTTTTCAACCGTCATTTTTCGACTATGTTATTTTCCAAGTCATTTAAGACAAAAAAAAAAACATCACTATGGCCCCAATGTCATATTATTTAAAAGACATTTCATGCACAAAATATTAAGCTTATATTTAAGACAATATTATAATTGAATTGAAAATTCTTTGTCTGTATGTCTAATTAACATGCCGCTGACTGTACCTAGTTTATGTATACATGTAAATATATTTTTGTAAAATGTTACATTTTTACTTAATAATAATGTTTTTAAAACTATTTTGCTGTTTTATTTCCAAAACCAATTATCAAAGACCTTCCTCTCAGAACAGCGGTTCTGTTCTGTAAAAATCTCACTGTGAAAATTTTGGTGAAGTAAACTTGAAGTGTAAGCTGTCAATAGTGTCAATCCCTAGCATCAGCTGCAATGATCACGTAATTTTGCCGCGTCACCTTGACCACAAACGGGAAATATATGTGACAATTTGTGGTAGACATATACAGGTGGCGTTGCGAGCAATGATGGCCTTGTTGCACGTCCTGGGTTCGAACCCAGGCAGGCCCTTTACTTTGCGTAAATAATATCATCACCACTGCTCTCAAAACGGCGATGGAAAATATTGTGAGGAAGCCGGCATGTCCTAGAACCTAAAATTGGAAGACATGTGACATCACTGACATCTACCAACCCGCACTGAGCTCGAGTGGTGGATTACAGCCCACGCCCGAAGAGAGGAGACTCGTGGCCCAGGAGTGGGATCATTATAGGCTGACTATACAAGTCATCATCTGCCTGCCTTTTCCCAACTATGTTGGGGTCGGCTTCCAGTCTAACCGGATGCAGCTGAATACCAGTATTTTACATGGAGCGACTGCCTATCTGACCTCCACAACCCAGTTACTGGGTAATACGATACCCCTTGGTAAGACTGGTTGTCAGGCTTTCGGGCTTCTGACTACCCGTAACGACTGTCAAAGATCCACGAATGACAGCCGGGACCAACGGCTTAACGTGCTTTTTGAAGCACGGAGGGGTCTCGGTATGTAAAGATGGTCACCCATCCACCGACCAACCGCGGCAAGCGTAGCTTAACCTGACCGATCGACCTGTGCGGCTGTTATTATTTAGCTACGGGCCAACAAATATGTGACATCGAAGGAATGAAGTAAAAACCTCACTGAAAACTTAGGTAAAGTGAGCTGTCAGTCCACCTCATGCTAGGGACTGACTTCAAGCTCACTTCAACTAAGTTTTCACGGTGAGATTTTTACAGAATAGAGCGGCAGGTACAGTGCCCAGGCGTTTATATAACAAATCGAGCTTTAGAAAGAGTCACAGAGACAACAATACAAAACAAAGCCGAACTTTTTCTAAAACTAAGTATGCCATATTTAACGGCACGTACTTTATTAAATCAATCAACTCAGCCTATCGCAGTCCACTGCTGGACATAGGCCTCTCCCAGGCTGCGCTACAACACCCTGTCCTCCGCCTTCCGCATCCAGTCTGACCCAGTCACTATTTTGAGATCGTCTGTCACCCATACTACGCTTTACTTTAGGTAGTACTTGCGTGAAAACCAAATGAAAACTCATTCTGTCTTATTATAAAACAAGGTTTTTCTTTGGACCTGCTTTAATTAAACCATTGAACCAATTTTTGTTATAAGAACCTAAGGAGTACTACGCGAATTTTCGGGTCGGCATGGTTCGGCACAGCAGCACAGCAAAATCAAATGTTTGTAGATATACATACACAAACTCACACTTTCTTCGCATGTGGTCTGGCAGAAACTACAGAACGTCACCTGCATAGCTATACACAACCGTTCGACAGATTGTCGAATCCAAAAAGACACATTTTCAGTTACTAATTTGCCTTGCTCGAGACAGCACTTAGCTGTCGGTAGACTGGCGATCGTCTGTTTGATTACCTTTATTGGAGGAATAATTTTGAATTATTGACAGTTCTTCCTATAGTTGCAAAACTTCTGAAAAATTCGGAATAATTCCGGAATACTTCTGGGAAAGTTTCTTTAAATCAGAATTATTCAAAATGAATTTAATTAAGATTTTTATTTTTTTTTGCTGAAAATCGTATTTTGGATCGATCGTCGATGCGTACACCCGACTGCCACGAGTCGTGCGTGCGTGCAGGCGATGGCGGTGCGGGGTGCGGTAAGAGGGGAGATGCTCCCCGGAGAAGTTTTCCCCCCCGCGAGAAAGATTCGTACCCCGCAATGGAATGTTTCCGCCGAATATTTCACCGGAATATTTCAATGGGAATAAACGTGTTTGTTTGTGGAGTGGTGGGTGAGTTAATTATTGTTCAGTGGCACATACGTAAGTAAAATATAAATGTTTATTTTATTATACTAGGGATTGATTAAGTATATATTATGTTGATATTTTTATAGGTAGGTAGATATGTTAGCCTGCGATTAACAGGATTTTTATTCTTTTGTTTTTAGGTAGGTGCCTACTTATTTCGAAATCGAATGCTATTTTATAAAATGTCAGTTGTGGAATTAAAAACCAGGCCTAGCATATTATTTGATTTGTTTTTTGAAAAAGGGTTACTTAACTACCTATGTTTTTGGTTAGTTTGTATGTAGCTCTGTACGCATCGCGAGTATTCGCGAATCGCATAGGTAGGTATTAATCATTACCTACCTACTTAACGCGTATAATAACCCAGTCAATAAAAACAAATAAAGGCAAACCTTGCAAGCAAACACGAGGTAGGACACGCATGCGCAAACGGCACGGCGCTGTCGGCGCCCAGTCGCGCTCGCGCTGCCCGTGACGCGACGTTGTGTGTGCTAGATGCGACGTGTACGCACAACCATAAACTTATTATACCTACCGCTCAAAACACAACTAAAGATAATATAATTTACAACTTCCAAGCGCGAAATAGGTAGTAAGGTCGATTTTCCTGGTTTTTTTTTGACAGTTGAAATATTCCCAAAGTTTCGGAATATTTCGGAATACTTCCGAAGAATTCGACGGGAATGATTCGGAATTTTTCCCGCTAGCATCTATAGTTCTTCCACACAAAATCTGTCAAACGTCAATTTTATTCCACGAATAAAAATTATCTATCGATTGACTACTTACTTACCTATACATATATCAACAAAAAACAAACACTTCTTTACAAAAATCATATTACATAGTAAACAAACCCTAATTCTGCAAATAATCTGTTAAATAACCATAACACCAAAACTTTCGATGGGCGGAGCGTTGCTCGTGCCAAGCTCCGCCCATCGACGCGAGCGCACGTCGCTGCCGCCATTAGCAGCGTTCCCATCTCGAAATAAAATTAAGGTTACCTACATGAGTATCATAATTATACAAATATTATGATCTTAAACTTACTGAGTGACTGGTAAAGGAAAATATCGTGAAGAAGTGGTAGGTAATTCTAATTATCGGTCGTTAACGGGCGCCGGCATTTCTTAACTGCCAGGGCTTATTTTAGGTAATCTTATATTTTGAATTGTATCTTCAATTTTTTTTTACATTTTTCTCACATATAGAAACAAAAAGAATAATATACTTACCTAGGATTTTGTAATATCTTGATTTAAAACAGTGTCCTTGGAGTTTCTTGCCCGTTCTTCTCCAAAGAGTTTTGGACTGTCGTTGTCAGTCGCCTATTTGACAATTCCAAAACGTAGAATTGTGAAATAGTCGGTCAGTTGAAATAAATGTTTTGAGTTTCAGTTTGAGTTTGACAACTCTGAAATCGAGAACACGCAGTGAGAAAGGGTAGTGATCAACCCTCTTCCTTCCCTGGACGAGAGGAGGCCTTTTTCATGCAATAAAACAGTTACCTATACAGGGTTATTTAAAATTGACTAGCTAAAGTCCGCAGTCGAGATGGGTACGCTAATTTCAAATAACCCTGTATTACTTGTTATTTTAAAGTGCTTACCTCTAATTTCCCTACATTTTTGACAAGTTTTTGACATTGATTGTCGCAGAGCTGAGATTCCGACTAGATTTTGAACGTTCTTAATTACGGGCATTGGCCTTCAGGACGCGTACCGCGACGGCTGGCTTAAGGTGGCGCGGGAAAAGAGTTCCTGGACGGTCTTGGGGGAGGCAGTATGTCCCACTACTGAGCAACGGCCTCCCCCAAAGTCCTTCCAGGAACTCTTTTCCCGCGCCACCTTGAACCAGCCGTCGCGGTACGCGTCCTGAAGACTAATTCCCTTAATTAAAAACGTTCAAAATCTAGTCGCAATCTCAACTCAGCGACAATCAATGTCAAAAACTTGTCAAAAATGTAAGGAAATTAGAGGTGAGTACAGACGCCAGCAGGTCAAGCTACCCGAAACTGTCAAATTTTCCAAATCAACCTTGAACCTTAATGCTTTAGCGATATAGTTGAAAATCTATTAAAGAAATGTGACAGATTGTAGTAGCTTGATGTGCTGGCGTCTGTACGTTTGACAGATTGAGACTGAGATCAGACTGAACGTTCTTAAAATTTCGAGAAATGCCCCTCAGGTCATCTCACCACCGCTTTTTCATTTTGACAGTTCAACTACATTCATTGCATTATTTACGTTGTTGAACAGACAAATTTTTCGAGCATTTGAAGCAATGGATTAGCAATATCCTTCAAAATTATTCAAACTGTAATTGATAGGGTGTTACTGGGTGAGGATTCTGGCCGAAATAGTCTTGCCAAAGGTTGAGATTGTGACCTATAGTAGGGTGAGAAGAAAACAAATAAAACTCCAATGATACAAAATCTTATATAATCTCAAATATTGAGCATAATTTTTACTTAGAAAATACTTAATACGCTTTTTAAATACAATAATCACATTAACTACTATAATAAATACTAGGTCCTATAAGCATGGCTAATTTATTTCACTTTTTCAATCCGTGCATTCCGTGCAATTTAATAGCAGCATAACATTTTCGTTGAAACTGCACCTATTGTCATCTTGTACAGTCAATAAAAGAGATAAGTATGCAGGGTTGTCGGATATAGTTGAAGTTTAGTAAGAAACCGATGGATAATTAAATTTAGTTTGATAAATGACCTGTTTCTTTTCTATTAATGAAATAAAATTTTATCCGAAAACATCAATCCGTTTCTTACTAAACTTCAACTATATCCGACGACCCTGCATACTTATCTCTTTGTACCTACTGCACACGGACACAGACAGTCAGGGGGCTTACCACCAGCTCTAATAGCAGGGCAGAAATTGAACTGCACTGCTTTTTTGTCCTAAGTTATAGAACAAAAAAGCAGTGCAGTTCAACTTCTGCCCTGCTATAAGAGCTGTAGGCCCCCTGAGGCCTTACCACGAGCTCTTAACGCGATTCAATTTACGCTCAGGGATCGAGATGGCGCTAGACGACTTGTATAGCACTGTCTCTTTCCAACAGCCTAAACTGGATCGCGTTAAGAGCTCGTGGTAAGGCCTCTGTTCACAGTTATTTTACTTCTGACAGCGGCAACCTGCTGTAAGGTTGCTTATTGTAACGAGAATAAAGATCACAATGAATTAGACAAACTTTTCAGTGGTAGCAACCCAATAGCAACCTTATAAGAATGAGAATAAAAATCGCTGTGATTTGGACAGTGATGCGAAATCAGAGATAAAACAACTGTCAGACGGACTGTATATCTGTTTCTAAACAAGTCCAGCAGTTTCGTGACTAAGGGCGAATTTCCGCCGCATTCAAGAGCTGTCAGTGCTAATAATGTTGTGGAATATTAACACTGACAGCTCTGATCGCGTTCAGTTCCTTTGGTGAAAATTGCTCTCCATCATCATCATCATTTCAGCCGAAAGACGTCCACTGCCGGACATAGGCCTCCCCCACGCACCTCGACCGGTTTTGTGTATTCAGCGGGTTCCTGTGGCCTTCACAGGATCGTCGGTCCACCTTGTAGGAGGCCTTCTAACACTACGTCTTCCGGTACGCCCTAAATTGCCCCCTAATGTTTTAAATAAATAAAACTTGGAAGCTTAGTTCCATCGAAGCTGCAAAGTTGCACTAAGGTAGGATTTTATACTTTTCTAAAACCCCTGAGCTGAGTTTTACTCCCCCGTACCTAACGGGGGAGTAAAACTTTCCTAATGACCGAAATCACAGGAAACATCTAGTTTTGAGTGTTTTTCTATGTAGATTATAAAAATAATCTATTAGTTCTATATTCTATGGTGTCATGGCGTGTCTTTGGTATGGCTTGAGAGAGCTTGCACGATACATCGTAATCTGGCGAGGCTGTTGACTCCACAGGATGTGTTGTCATCTGTAACAAAAATTCCTAATTAAATCAATAAATTACTAATGAAAAAAATAAAATGCGGTAAACATGACGCAAAAAATAACATGAAGAAGAAAGAAAAATAGTTTATTCGGCACAAACAAAACGCACGTTACAAATAAAAAAAATATATAAAAAAGACATAAAATACAACATAGTCAAAATCCTCGTACTAAAAAAATAAATAAAAAAGGGTTGGGGGAAACATGCGTTACATCCACGGAGTATGTAGATGATTGTTGTGCCGATAGTTGTTAGATCCTCAGTGATTCTTGTGCCGATAGTTGTTAGATCCAAGTGCATTGACCACACATGAGAAGGCTCTCGTACGACTGTTGGGTCCCCTTGACCGTCGTACGAGAGCCTTCTCAGGTCTTGGTAAAGAATGCAGGATTTCCTGGACACGGTGCGTATTGTTAAGAGGTTTCTTTCTTTGGAGCCTTGAACGCCGTATAAAACTCATATTTCACCTGGGCACAGTGCGTATAATGTTCAGAGATTTCTATCTCTCGGGTCCTGACCGACATTTCACCTTTTATGTCCTAAGTGGAGGTGAGCCTGTTGTCATTGTCCGGTGAAGACTTTAAGCGTGAAAACTGAACAGTAGCAGTTTGTGCCCGCAGAACGGATAGCTTGAGGCTAAAAAGCTCTGTAGTGGCGACAGAAAGCGCATCGTGGGTAGGCCTACAAGACTGACTAAAAACCTGATGGGGAGTGGGCAATCCGCTGAATGCTGGAAACAGGACCAATCGTTGTGGCGATGCTTGAGGGAGAGGCCTGTGGTGACATCTACATCGCCACATGCGAACTACGCATCACACTGACGTCACGCAAAATCCTGCATCGCGCAAGCAAAGTTTACTGCGCGACTAGCATATATACAACGTCCCGAGATTAATCGGCGGTCGGAGGATCCTCCTTTTTCTATGGAGGATGAGTGAACTTTACACTCTGTTCCTCATACCTCTGTAGGCCCATGTCCAGCACCGGACGTCTTTCGGCTTAAAATGATGATGATACTCACTACTTAGGAACGGTTGCTCTTTCTCTGTCTTGGTCTCTCTGGTGTCGTAGGACCGCTGTGACGTCACAGGCGACTCCATGTAGCCCTTGCAGTTTTCTGACTCCAACTAGGGAAAAAAAAGATATTTATTTATTTGATCAATAGGGACGAGCACAATTTTTTTTTATTTTAATCGCAAAAAGATATTTGTTTGCGAAATAGTGTAAAAAATACTACAAAAAGACTAAAAGCTTGCCAAATTATAAACGTTTTAAAATAACTGCTAGACAAAGACGGCACCATCACAGAAGTGACGTCACGACTACATATATGTAACTTCATACTATAACCTGTCCATTACCCGTTTTTTGACAGCTGTCTTAGAACGTACATATTCCAGATTACGTAAAAGTTAACTTTAAAATGCGAAATAAGATAAATGTATAAACTGCCTTATCTTATTGAATTATCTTATTTATGGCTTCTTACAGAATTATAATACCGCACGTAGTGTATCAATCAATGTATTGTGTGTTGCTGCAATCACTAGTTCCATCTGTCAAAAAACGGTTTACGCCATGCATTCCGCTATGCTCGGACTTTTCCCGTATAATCAGAAATGAAGAGACTCGCAGGAGAACGATAGACCCTCCATAAAAATTTACAAACTTAATGGTCGATGGGACCGAAAAATCTGAAAGCTTCTACAGCACAGCACTCTCCACTTTATTCTTAAACGTTGCTTAAAGTTAAAGTAGTGATTAGCGACTGTTCAACCACACATTTTTGACATAAAACGTCATTTAACTTTAATAATCGTCTATAAATAAACGCCTCTATCTTTACGAGAATTTTCGAAACTAATTTCGGGATCTACAGTTTGTAGCCAAGACAGATAACTCCCGAACAGTTCTAACACTAAATCAAACCGGAATACCGGACAGAAACAGGCTACAACAATACTTATCAAACAATCTGTCTCCTTCGAAGAGATATTTCTTCTATTATTAGCGTAGACCACACAGTCGCGTCTGAACTCGACCAGCGATTTTGAACTGTCCACCACTTTGTGTTAAGGCGCAATCTTTTTGCATTTATTTGCTACAATTCATCATCTTGCTATAGAAATTATTTGATAACTATGCGGATAGATAGGAATGTAGCGGCATCTACATCGCTACATGCGAACTATGCATCACACTGACGTCACGCCAAATCCTAAGCAGAGTTTACCGACATCAATTGTCGGGCAGTTGCCCACCAGACACAACACCCATCTTGTCGGAGGATCCTCCCATTTCTATGGAAGATGAGCTTTACACTCTGTTCCTCATACCTTTATAGGTATAAATAAGAACACATGACATAACATATACCTAACCCCCAAAGAGGTAGAAGTGTACTTCACACAGACAATTCGCCAGATTAGTTATAATAAGGTCCGGCCGCTATTTTGAATTTCCTTATGCCAATAAGACTGTCCGACCCTGGGGATCAAACCCAGGGCCCTAAAGTGGAGTCCCTCCATTGGGAAATTTACTAAGCGGATTGTATTATATTATTCAAAGCCTAAATTCGTACACTGGCCTCATCGGACTGAACGAATGATGTTAATCAAAAGGCACAACGTGAAAATAACGGCCACCCATTCACATTTCAACCGCGGCATTCACAACTTAACCTCGCTACTTACTTACTTAGCCCCAACTCTTATAATAGCCATCCTAAGTAATTAAAGGCAGGTGGCCGAGTATCGTCGCGAATCAGAACCACATTTGACAAGTTAGCCGACGCGGGACGCTCCCTGAAATAGACGCGCGCAGACTAAGCGTTTCATGTACCTAACATGTTTTATGTGCATGTAACTTTAAGCTAAGCGCACAGTGCAGCCACAACGGGCCGCAGCCAATGATATTATAAGTAGTAATTTTACTTATAATATCATTGGCCGCAGCGCATTGCATTTTCATACAAAAACGTGTGGTGCAGCCCACTAGTGTGCGTTGGTTCGTATGAAAGTGCTGCAGGAGGATTATTGCAGTGCGTTGCGGTGCGGCGCGGCACGCCCCGATCTGCGCTTGTCTTTTAATACTCGTAATTTTTTTTTTTTATTTATTTATCCATTTATTTCAGGCATCAAGGCCTATATAAACACTAGGGTTGCCAACTCTTTTTCAGTCAAAAATAGTAGTTTTGAAATAATTACCCAAAAAATATAGTAGATAGCGAAAAAATGAAAAAATATATAAGTAGGTTTTAAAATAATTTATTTCTTAAAAGAATATTTTTTGCTACTTTGAGCCTTCATAGCTATTAGTGCAATTTAAATTTAAATTACTAAATACCATTAGCTCAGCTTTAATTAATTTTATACTGGCCTTATTGCGCTCATCTCGCCATATAACATACATTACAGAAAATATACGCCCTGTGTAGGCGGATTTGCCGGAATTGATATTATTTTTTAAATATTTGTAAGATCTGCATCACTCAAAACTTGTTGCCGTTTTGCAACTGTACTTTCTGAAGAAAAAATTTCATCAGGAAGAAGAATATCTAGAATTTTACTTATCTGATTTATTTCTGTATACAAATCATTAAGTAGCTATTTCCAAAACATAAACTCAGAGAGGTGCAAAATTGACAATCTGTCAAACTCAAAGTGACATACCAGAAGCGTTCAGAAATAGATATTATTGCTTAGTGGGTTTTATGCCTAATAATATAGTAGTTTCGCCTACTATATACTTTTTTCAGAAATATAGTAGTCGGACCTCTAATACAGTAGGATACTATATTATATAGTAGGGTTGGCAACCCTAATAAACACATACAATACAATATTAATATAACTTAAAAATACTATAAATACATACAACATTATAATTACACTAACAACTAACTAACGCACAAGTGTCTGCGTCGTGTTTCGCTGACTGGTGTCACGTAGCCGGCCACGAAACCGGCGGTACACATCACCCTTCGGCCAGAACTCTTCCTTGAGGAACTTCTCGAGATGATGTGTCGGAACACGCACCACGAACGACTTGAAGTTCGTGTTGTGATGCGACTCCAACTTCTCGACCCTAAATTCAGTTGGTTTTCACACGCATGTAGTCCACGATCTCCTCAATCTTCGTGGAGTGGTAATATGCTTGTACTCGGCCCAGGTTGATGACACCCGAAAAAAAAATTAAGCAAATTAAATTAAAAAGAATTTAATTTGCTTAATTTTTTTTTCGTTCTATCATGTTTACAATTACATATCGATACCTATCAGTTCTGCGGAGTTTTGCTAGCTAATTTAACTTGATCCTATCTAATTGGGTAACTTTGTTTTGTAATTACGGGTACGTGAGATATTTCAACTATGCCTCTGGGGCTGCAGTGTCGACATTTCAGTCTCGAATTCATTACACCTGTCAATCCGGGACTTTGCGACCGAATTCGGTCGTAAAGCGATCGCTATGAATGTCGAGACTGCAGCCTCTGGGATGGCAACGCGACTGCGATGCCTCTGGTATTGACGATGGCCATTTGCGTGACCTCTTACCATCAGATGGGCAGGCGGAAAACAAGTTCCACCCAATATACCATAAAACAGCTCTTGGGTTCAACCCTTTCTTTTTTAACGTCACTAATCCCTAACTCCGACGGCTCAGATCTCAAGTGCGTATGCGGCACCTCCCCACAGACAATGGCCCACCTTCAATCCTGCGCCGCATGGACTGTCACCTGTGCGCTTGATGAAATTACGACTGCGTCAGTGAGCGGAGTTCGCGCAGCTGAATTTTGGGCCAAAAATGTTTAAACTTTTTGCCATCGATACGCTGAGAAGAAGAATTCTTAAACTCAACATCCAAATCCCTTCAATCTAATTCCAACTTCACATATACCCCACAACTATCCGTAACCTATACTAATAATAATAAAGCTGAAGCGTTTGTTTTTTTTTTTTTGTTTGTTTGAACGCGCTAATCTTTGGAACTACAATTCGGATTTGTAAACAATATTTTTGCGGTCTCCGCGTTCAATATAACAATGCGTTTAGGATACTGGTGGGGCTGTCCCGTTTCTGTTGTGCGTCAGGGATGTTCGCAGATCCACATGTAGATTGCTTTTACGCAACAATGCGTAAAAGGTGCGCTTCTCTGGTGCGCAGGGTGTGGGGCGGCTCCAACAGTGTCTTAAGCATGATTGCGAGTCGCCTGGACCCCAAGTCTGCTATTTTTATAAATTCGTCATTCCAGCACGACCCCATTCCCATCCCATTGTCATTTTGCTTAAAGTTCGTAATCTGCTAAATTCAGTCAATGTCAATGGTCTCGTAATAGAATTGTGTCATAATGACATTGTCGTATTGCCATTAATATAAAACCCGTTAGTAGAAAATAATGATTTTCGAAAAACTTAGATTCCAGATTTCATTATTTTTGCATATTATTTATTAGTGTTTTATACAAGTCAAGTGTTTTATGTAAGTCAGTCATTCATTTATCATTATGTACGATATTACCATTCTATGCCATTTCTTTCAATGGAGTGTCAGTGGTTGACCACTGGGAAGTCATAATGACGTCATATGTTGGTAGATTACCTTTGTCAAAATCAACAATTATGAAATCAATGATAGACCATTCTGACACTATTGTAACAGCGGACTTGGGGCCCTGGACTGTGTGTACGTGGGTCACTGTTGTGCCGTCTCTCATGGGATGTCGCAACGGTGACGAACTTTTGTATTGTTTTCCTTGTTTTTGTTTAGTGTCTGTGCATACCAACATAGTCATAAGTATAACTAACAATTTTGTTGAGTCTTTGTAACTTGATTAAAGAAAATTCTATTCTATTCTATAGCTCAATACTTGAGGAAGGCTTTAACATCACGCTAGAGCCTTTAGGAGTCGAGCAAAAGGAAAAAATGTCAGAAAGAACGTTTAGCGAAAACGAAGTAGTAGGTAGCATGGGCGAGCGACGGGATGCCAAGCAATATCTCGGGGCCGAAATTTCACGCGGAGGAAGTCACGGGCAGAAACTAATATAATATACAACACGGTGTGTTACCTAGCACCGAAGGCCAATTCTCGTAATTTAAAACGTTCAAAATCTAGTCGCAGTCTCATCTCGGCGACAAACAAATGTCAAAAACTTGTCAAAATGTAGGGATTTTAGACGTATTTTTGACAGATTGAGACTGAGATCAGACTGTGAACGTTCTTAAAATTACGAGATTTGTTTTAACGCGCCACTTGCAGTGAACGAATAGAAAGAAAGAAAGAAAGAAAGAAAAAAAGTTTATTTGGACACAGTTCGTGAAACACAAAATACAAAAATAATAAAATAAATAATAATGTTTCAGACAACAATAGTGTGTGCCTCACGGCTGCGCCAAAAATGAACCTTTAGGGAAATGTGACGGGGAGTACACACAGTTTCAACATACCTAATACATACATATAAATAAATAAATAAACTAGTAATCACATAGGTACTCGTACATATCATTACAAATACAGATAAGAAAAAAATAAAATAAAAACAAAGCAACAAAGTCACAGCAAAACCTGTTCTTCTCGATCAATCTATGTAGATGAGATTGATCCGTGCACAACAACATGTCCGTGCGAATAACATACGTCTACTTCTTTTTACGTATAATATCATTGACTAGCATAATCAGCCTATAATGTTCCCACTGCTGGGACTCTGGCCTCCTCTCTTCGAGAGAGAGTGGGCTATAATCTACCACGCGGGCCCAGCGCGGGTTGGCAGATGTCACATGTCTTCGAATTTTTGGTTCTAAAAAAACATCGGTGAAGAAAGACGGTGATGAAATTGCAACTGCTTGAGTTCGAACCCACGAACTACAATTCGTAAGTCGCGGCCGTTACCACTGGGCGACCACTGCTCCATCATCATCATCTGCCTAGCCTTTTCCCAACTATGTTGGGGTCGGCTTCCAGTCTAACCGGATGCAGCTGAATACCAGTATTTTACATGGAGCGACTGCCTATCTGACCTCCACAACCCAATGACTGGGTAATACGATACCCCTTGGTAAGACTGGTTGTCAGACTTTCGGGCTTCTGATTACCCGTAACGACTGTCAAAGATCCACGAATGACAGCCGGAACCAACGGCTTAACGTGCTTTCCGAGGCACCGAGGGGTCTCGGTATGTAAAGATGGTCACCCATCCACAGACCAACCGCGGCAAGCGTAGCTTAACCTGACCGATCGACCTGTGCGGCTGTTATTATTTAGCCACGGGCCCCTGACCACTGCTCCATTAATTCTCGAATATCCCATCCCTACATTTAATTCCTACTACACACATACATCCAAAACTATCCGTAATCTATCTATATATCTACAGACGGTAGTGTGTCGCGATGTTAAATTGTCATCTATCCACGTCCGCGGATTATTTATCGCTACACGTGCGCGTGCGCCTTAGAATAGAATTACACAGAATCGCGCGCTTATAGGCGAGCAATCATTTTAATTGCTGGTGGGTTTTCGATTTTTGGTGGTCGTGAGGTGGAGTTATGTTTCTTGGGATGTGTGCATTGAAATTGTAGTGTTATTTTCAACTCGATCTGGCTTTTAAATATGACGGTGTCAGCGATGGCTGATGCTGTCATCGTCTCGATTCAGTGGCACGGAATCCATAGTGCAGGTCTACAATTCTTCGCTGGCCCGACTGTACTTCAAATCTGGTTTTTCCAAAACTTTGCCACTTCCACGGCGTTGTCTACATATTTGTGAGGAAAATACAATAAAGTGTACAGAAGCCAGCACATCAAGCTACTACAATCTGTCAAGTTTCTTTAATACATTTTCAACTTTATCGTTAAAGCATTAAGGTTTTTTTTTTTTTTTGAAAAAATCAATGGGAAATCATCAAATGACCCCTCCCGCTCTGGGTGGAGCAGAAGGGAGTGTCAGACTCTTACTGACTAAAACCCACCCGTGTTCCTTCCTTAGCCCTTTATGTTCCAGGGCAGCGGTAACCCTTTCGGACAATCCCGCTACCCTGGTAGGCTTCGGCCCTATCGGGCCCCGTCACTCATGCTGATATCTCATTGAGGCGCGCGTGGAACACGTACACGCCGTCCGGCACGGGCCTGGTCCTGATCGGATGGTGAGTTACCCATTACTCACCGCCCGCAGGCCCGCGCCTAAAGCATTAAGGTTCAAGGTTGATTGGGAAAATTTGACAGTTTCGGGTAGCTTGGTGTGCTGGCGACTGTACCTAGTAATGCTTAGAAAGCAGTGGTGGCCCAGTGGAAACGGACTTATAAGTTGTAGGTCCTAGATTCGAAACCGCTTATTAAGTGTAAATTATTAAATGATTATACAGGATAATTTTTTATTCAGTGCGTAAATTTTTACAGGGTGTTCTACCCATGAATATGAACAACATTCACTATGGGACCCTCTCTGAAATCACGAAAAAAAAATCAGCAGATTCATACATTTTGGTCGAGTAGGTATTGAACTTTTATAAGTAACAGCTGATTTTTTTTTGTGATTTCAGAGATGGTCCCATAGTGAAAGTTGTTCATATTCATGGGTAGAACACCCTGTGAAAATTTACGCACTGAATAAAAATTTATCCTGTATACTGCTCTTGTTCTCGCGAGACTGTGCTTCCTTACCCAATCCTTTCGTCCTACCAGCTGAAGACCTCCCACCTGGACATGAGTTGCCTAAGGTAACCTGGAAGTCTTTAAACAGACTCCGGACCGGTTGGCCGAAACAAGGAAAACCTGTTCAGGTGGAGATTCATAGACAACTCCGCCTTGAAGTGTAAATTTGGTGCTGTTCCACAAACGATGGGACACTTAATATCGTGTCCTCTGCGTGTCCTGTCAGCTGCACGTTACAGGAACTGACGGACGCTGGTGATGGCACCAAACAAGTGGCCGAATTCTGGGCCGAGTCCATTTAGATTGCTATCGACACGCTGAGAAGATGAAGACTACTGCTCTTAAAACGGCGAAGGAAAAATAAAAACAATTGTGGGAACATCGTGAGGAAACCGGTGTGTCCTAGAACCACATATTCGAAGAGATGTGACAGCTACCAACCCGCACTGGGCCAGCGTGGTGGATTACGGCCAGCTGCCTCTCACCAAGAGGAGGTCTGTGTCCCAGCAGTGAGACCATTATTAGCTGATCATGATTTATGCTTAGTATTCTATATCTATATGCTTACCACGGCAGCAGCTCTTAACGCAGCTTGTAGCCTTTCTATATGTTGTATGGCAGCTCGCAATATTTCCAGCTTGGGCAGTCTCCCGCTACCAGCTCTGGCTCTGATGCGCAACTCTTCGAAGGCAGCATTTACCTGTTTGACAAAAGTTTTTTAAATAGTTAAAAAGAAAATACATTTACACATTCTAAGTAGGTACTTATATTTAGGATTGCCAACTTTTTTTAAAATCTGATTTCAGAGAGGGCAAATAGACTAGAGAGGGGAGAGGGGAGAGGATAGACTTATAAGAAAACCGGACAAGTGCGAGTAGGACTCTCGCCCTGAGGGTTCCGTCACAAAGCTGCGGGGTAATTGCGTAAGACACTATCAGTAACAATCGCTTTCATTTTGACAGTTCAACAACAATCAATGCACTATTGACGTTGTCGAGCAGATTTTTTTTTCGAACATAATTATGAAGCAATATTCTTCAAAATGATTGAGATTATATTTATAGTTTGTTACGCACTTACGTAATCAGGGTGCTGTGCCCGGGTGTCCGTGGTTTCACTTATGTGACACGGCCTACGAATTTCCAATTCCGAATTGAAGGATAAAATAACTATGCAGTTGAAAAAACAGTTTTGTTAAAGCATAGAGAGGATTGAATAAATAAAGACTTAATGTAACACATCAGCATAATCAGCCGTAATGTGTCCACTGCTGGGAACGGGGCTGGGCCGTAATCCACCACGCGGGCCTACTGTGGGTTGGTAGATGCTACAGGTATCTTCGAATTTTTGGTTCTAGTGTATGCCGGTTTCTTCACTGTTTTGAAAGCAGTGGTGAGGAAATAATTTACGCAAATTAAAGCGCCTGTCTCAGGGTTCGAACCTACGACCCACAAGTCGCGGCCGTTACCACTAACACCATCACAGATCGCCGTGTAACATATTTTATTGTGAACCAATTCAGACTCCCAGTTACTAATTGTAATTGTATTTTATCTTTTTAACCGACTTCTAAAAAAGGAGGAGGGTCTCAATTCGGATGTTTGTATTTTTTTTTATGTTTATTCGCGCATAACTCCGTCGCTTGCCAACCGATTTGAAAAATTTTTCAAATCGGTTGGCAAGCGACGGAGAAAAAAAATCATGAAAAAAAATCTGATTGCTAGTTTAAAAAAAGAATTCTTTTTTTAAACTAGCAATCAGATTTTTTTTCATGAATACTTAGTAAAATTAACACAATCTCGACTCCTTTCACAAACAATTACCTACTCCTAATTAATACAAAAAATCTCGAGCCTAAAACTAAAAGGGTTCGCTAACACATGCGCACGCGTCTCTCTGGCCGTTAATATGCCGTGACACGCCCCTCCCCAGGGATCGATTGCACTGTAAGCACAATTAAATATACTGACGTTTTAAAGCTCTTAAGAACTGTCACATTTGATTTTCGAACGCGTGTCATTCGGTAAATATAGATTGGTGGGTGGAATGGCGTTAAGTCTATTCATAATATAAATTAAACTTGTGGCTCGTGGCTAAGTAATAACAGCCGCATGGGTCGTTCGATCAAGTTAAACTACTCTTGCCGCGGTTGGTCCGTAGATGGGTGACCCTTTAAGCCTTTGGTCCCGGCTGTCATTCGAGGATCTTTTTCAGTCGTTACGGGTCGTCTGAAGCCCGAAAGTCTGACAACCAGTCTTACCAAGGGGTATCGTATTACCCTGTTACTGGGTTGTGGAGGTCAGATAGGCAGTCGCTTCATGGAAAATACTGGTATTTGGCTGCATCCGGATA
This sequence comes from Apamea anceps, assembly GCA_951799955.1. Classification (NCBI taxonomy): domain Eukaryota; kingdom Metazoa; phylum Arthropoda; class Insecta; order Lepidoptera; family Noctuidae; genus Apamea; species Apamea anceps. The sequence continues at coordinate 3,905,954 of OX637528.1, forward strand.
TACTGGAAGCCGACCCTAACATAGTTGGGAAAAGGCCAGGCAGATAATGATGATAAATTAAACTGCTCGTTGATTTAGTGGACGCCAGCGCTACCGCTGAACATGAGATCCTGAGTTTGATTCCGGGGTTGGGCAACGTGTTGAGATTTTCCATCTTGAATTTCTTAGTAACACTTGCAGTCTGGATTGGCGCCCGGTTGATGGTAATAGTGTGGTCCCTACACCAGTTATGTCTCAAACGTAACTGCCGTGATGGTCTATATATAGTCTATACCATAGAAATATAAAATACTAGCAACACCCCGCGGTTTCACCCGTATAAGTTCCGATCCTTTGGAAATATCGGGATAAAAGGTACCCTATGTGTTAATCCTGGTTATTTATTTTATTTTTCCTTTATTGGCCAACCAACAATTGTTTAGACTGTAAGTATTTAAAGTGCTATCTACCATAATCTAGGATTAGTGTAACAATTTCTTACAGGTTAGCACCGCATGCCCCATAAACATTAGGTGTGCCACAAGCACTATACTATAAAAATAAAATTGGTTATAACTTATCTGTGTGCCAAATTTCATCTAAATCCGTTCAGTAGTTTTTGCGTGAAAGAGTAACAAACATCTATCCATCCTCACAAACTTTCGCGTTTATAATATTTGTAGGATAATAGGATCTATGGTCTCTAAACTATATCTCTGTCTTCCCCTTTGGAAGATACAGGCGCGATGTTATGTTACAGCCAATCCTCTACCACCCTCACAAATCAAATTCTAAATTGCCATAAAACAAGACAAATAACTTTGAAAGCAACGACACAAACATAAAAAGTCAAAAACATAATGCGTACGACATCCTCTCAATTTAATTCTATGTTTTTTTTTATTTTCTGTGCATTTCTGAACGTTTTAAATAAGGTTGGCTTTAAAGTTAGCAATATATTGGCGCCGATTCTCTTGTTCACAAACTAAACTGAGTTTAGTGCATCTTTTTCTTTCTATTTCATTAAGAAAAGGACAGAAGGTAAAATTAGTCAGCGCCTGACGTAAATAAACGTATTTTTAGTAGCCAATTTTTTAATCAAGTCTAAACTTGTCTATGGAGTAGGTATCTTAATTTGACAGAACTAAACTAATATTTATCTTCTGTCCTTTTCTTTATGAAATAGAAAGAAAAAGATGCATTGAACTCAAATTTAGTTTAGTTTGTGAACAAGGGAAGCGGTGCCATTGCCTGTGGAACAGCTTAACGGGAATGAAGGAGATAAATCAGGATAAAAAACTCGGGGTAAATCTGAGCAGAAAAAAAACTTTTTTGCAAAAAAATACAACAGACTTCCAAAAACGACACTACAAAGTGAAAAATAACTTTAATTTCGGAAGTCGGTGTCGTTGGGTTCGCATTATCGTTGTTTGCCACCGACTTCCGAAATTAAAGTTATTTTTCACTTTGTAGTGTCGTTTTTGGAAGTCGGTTGTATTTTTTTGCAAACAAGTTTTTATTTTTCACTTTTTAGTTGTAATTTTTACCAGTAATTTTGGTTTAAAAACCAAACTACTGAACCGTTTTTGATGAAATTTCTATGGGACCATTTGGAAAGTATGCCCTTTCCAACAAAATAATTTTTCAAATCGGTTGGCAAGCGACGAAGTTATGCGCGAACAAACATAAAAAAAAAAAAAAATACAAACATCCGAATTGAGAACCTCCTCCTTTTTTAGAAGTCGGTTAAAAATCTGTATCATCTCCTTCTATTGTTCCCACTGCTGGGACACAGGTCTCTCGGTGAAAGGGGGTAGGCCGTAATCAACCATGCGGGCCCAGTGCGGGTTGGTAGATGTCACATGTCTTCGAATTATTGGTCTAGGTTATGCCGGTTTCCTCACGATGTTATCCTTCACCGTTTTGAGGTGATCAAATAATTTACACAAAGTAGCCCGCCTGTCTGGGGTCGAACCTACGACCAACGACTCGTAAGTCACGGTCGTTACCACTGGGCCAAACCTGCTCTACCAGTACCTCCAAATTCATGGTGTGAAAACCAGTAGTTTAACGTAGTAATGTGCAAAGTTCATCTTCAAATATTTTTTTCGCTTGAAACACATGGCTAATAAAAATCTCAAAAATATGTTTTACTAACACAATTTAAAAAAACAATCTGTCATCCTTGTCAAAATAACTCTTTAATTTATTTATAGACCAAAGACTTGAAAGTGTTTTTTTATATTTTTGTGGTATATTGGCTCGGTGGTTGTCAATGGTGCGCATCTAATAAGCGCTGTGGCTTAAAATTAGCCATTCGGTGCATAAATAAGTTTATTTTAGTTATTTTTCTGCTGATTTATTACTTAAAAATATATCATGGACTTTAGATGCCTCGGAAAGCATATAAAGCCGTTGGTTCCGGCTGTCATTCGTAGATCTTTGACAGTCGTTACAGATACGGGTAGTCAGAAGCATAAAAGTCTGCAACCTCAGGGGCAATTCTAGTAATGTTAGGAACGTTCACAGTCTGATCTCAGTCTCAATTTGTCAAAAATACCTCTAATTTCTCTACATTTTTGACGTTTGTTTGTCGCCGAGATGAGACTGCGACTAGATTTTGAACGTTTTTAATTGGCCTTCAGTTTTTTTCGAAGGGGCACAACCCGATTCATACTTTATGGCGGTTCTGAAGTGCGCTTCTCGCAGCGCAGTACCTCACCCCTAAAAGAAATAAAGAAAAATATTTTATTCTGCACAAACAAAACGCATAAGTACAATAAAAAAAAAATAATAATAATAAAAAAGACATAAGATACCTACGCATAGTCAACAGACTCGTACTCAAGCAAAAAATGTCCCCCCCCCCTCACCCCCGCTGACACGTGAATGTGTTACTGCGCAGCACCTCGCCTCATGTTCCGAGCCGCCATAAAGTTTGAATCGGACTGTATCGTGTTACCCAGTAACTGGGTTATGGAAGTCAGATAGGCAGTCGCTCCATATATAAATACTGCGCTCTACATGCGTAACAGACTATAAATCTCAATCTGAATCATTTTGAAGAATATTGCTAATCCATTGCTCCACATTTTTTAAATATGTGTCTGCTCAACAACGTAAATAACGCAATGAATGTTGTTGAACTGTCAAAATGCAACCCATTGCTACTGATAGTTTGTTACGCAACTACCCCGTTGGTATTCAGCTGCATCCGGTTAGACTGGAAGCCGACTCTAACATAGTTGGGAAAACGATAGGCAGATTTGACTTAAAAATATACGAGGGAACATTTTATTGTTTTTTAGTGTTCTGTGATAAAATTAGCAAATGGGTCATTAAAGAATTAATTCGGTGTCACACTAGTCTGACGGTCATAAGATTTTCATTGAAAGTAGGTAAGTATTTAATTCTTAAAATCCTACTAATATTATAAATGTGAAAGTTTGTATCGATGGATGGATGGATGGAATACCTACTAATATTTTAAACGTCAAAGTTTGTATGGATGGATTGTTACTCTTTCACGCAAAAACTTCTGAACGGATTTAGATGAAATTTGGCACACAGATGGTTTATAACCAGGATTAACATATAGAATACTTTTTATCCCGATATTTCCACTGGATCGAAACTTTTTTTTTTTAAATCTTTATTTAAAGAGCTTTGTCGTAGCTCGACAATGTCGCTCTATACGTTCTCAAATACATAAACAAAAACAAACAAAAAAAAAAAACCACCAAACAAAGGGAAAACACTCAAATGAGCTTGAGATTGCAACAGTCAACGTCTCAACCTCAAGCCCAAATTGACCAGCTTGTACAGCGCCATAGCTGCCCTCGACATCGGAACAGCTAAGGCGCTGTTACATCCACCCACCGTACGAATTTTGGGATATTTGTGTAAGATTTCTATTCTAAGCGACTCGTTCCGGACACATTCCATCAAGATATGATCGAAACTTATGCGGGTGAAACCGCGGGGCGCAGTTAGTACCCTATAATCATAATAATAGCCTCCCGAACGATTTCGGTCACAGTGGCCAATCTCAACGGAGAGTAGCCAGGTACACAGGAGATATTATAGTGCACAAGTGTGGGTGTAAACACAGGTGCACTCTCTGTTCCTTTACTCTCACAGTCCGATGGGACGGCACTCCAACACGACCGGGGAGACATCAGGCGCAGGACCAACGGCTTTACGTGCTTTCCAAGGCACGGGGGCATTACCCCGCCAACTTCCAAACTCCGGGCTGCAACTCGTAAGCTAAGAAATTGCTCATGGGAAACTCAATAACACTTTGTCCGACCCGGGAATCGAACTCAGGACTCCACGCTCAGTAGTCGCGCTTGCAACCACAAGACCATCGGGGCAGTTAAAAGTTCGAAAATACTATAGATATTACATTTCTATGGAAAATACCCTATAGAAAATCAAGACCGATCTTGATCAATCAAACATTGTACCTATCTAAGTAAAGACGCCAGCACATCAAGCTACTACAATCTGTCAAATTTCTTTAATAGATTTTCAACTTTAATTCTGAAGCATTAAGGTTCAAGGTTGATTGGGAAAATTTGACAGTTTCGGGTAGCTTGACCTGTTGGCGTCTATACCTACCATTTTAATCTATTAATTACTTAACTCAACTTTATATTTGATGTGTACCACAGATATAGATATATCTGTGATAAAGTTTAGTTAAGTACCTATGTACTTAAAATGTTTTGGTATTACATATGTACATATAATACTGGTATTCAGCTGCATCCGGTTAGACTGGAAGCCGACCCCAACATAGTTGGGAAAAAGGCTAGGCAGATGATGATGATGATGATGTACATATATGTATAATCAGTCTATAATGTTCCCACTGCTGGGACACAGGCCTCCTCTCGGTGCGAGGGAACGGGCCGTAACCCTCCACGCGGGCAGAGTTGGTGAATGCCACATGTCTTTGAACACTTGGTTCTAGGATAGTTTTTATACAATAGACTTAACAAAGAGACTAAGAAACAAAATGAATTTAAAAAGAACTAATTGGATAAAACCACTAACCTATGATGAAACGGAGGAGCTGCTAAGTTAAATATACCGCTACACCTACCTAATGCCTGCACCATTCATAACCTTATGCAATTATGCATACACTCTGATTCATTCGTGACACACCCTCAGTCACTCTCATACAGACACTCGCATGCCTGCGTGCGCGCTGCATGTTTAGCTTTAATTTTCTTTTTCTTTTTTTGTTATTATTTCCCTTTTTTGTTTTGAGGATTTTCTTGCTGACTAAAACCCAACCGTGTTCCTTCCTTAGGCCTTTATGTTCCAGGGCAGCGGTAACCCTTTCGGACGATCCCGCTACCCGTTATTATTCCTGAACGTTACTTATTAAGTTATGGAAGAGCGGAGACTCCTAACACAGGCTTATCTGCTTAAAAGGGGCTCCAATCACTAGTTTTTAGGGTTCACTTGTTAAAATAATAAACCATTTTTCATCATTTTCATTTTAGAGCAGTTATTGGTGTTGAATGAATTAACCCAAAGTGAAGTGCCTGCCAGGACTCGAAACTACGACCTACAAATTATAATCAGGAAGTTCCTCTCTCTAGTCTCTCTGGAGCCCTGACCGCCGGTAGCTTGGACCCTGTTCCCGATACCGGTGGTGGGCTACTATTTTTAAATGTGTTCTTTTTTATCTTTTAAAAATATTTTAAAATGTAATTTGTGAGTATTTAAATTAAATAATGGAAATCATAATCATTTATTTGCCAATAATGTAGGTATACAGATAAGATGTATGGTTTTTAAGACGTAACTCGCGGTCGTTTTATTTTTGTTTATTGATTTATTTTAATGTTTTATTTGATGTTAATTTTGTAATAGTTAAGGACTATGGACATTGTCTGAAATAAATGAATTGAATTATTTCCACTGGGCCATCACTGCTCTCGAATTTTTGGGATACCTGCTGCAAAAAAAAAAAACTCACAAAAAACGGTTTGCACTCCGGGAGTGCCGGCAGAAGTGAAAACTTGAATATTAACGTTGTGCATTTTTGATATTTTGGAATGCGGTCTACTCTCCCTCCGTCTCGTCTTACGAATTTTCGATCAGGTCACGTCACAAAAAATGTTAAACTCGCGTCAGGACGCGAGTTTAACATTTTTTACCCATCACAAAAAAATGCACAAAGAAGTTTTCACTTCAAAAATCACTTTACCCGAACCGAATTTGAAATAAAGTATGCCAAGTTCAGCATTTGCGCTTGCGCAAACTAAGAAGACTTACGAAACAGTCTACTTCTTACCAAAGATTTTTTAATCGTCGAAAACATCAAAGAAAGAAATCTCTCCACACAGATAAGTATAATCATTTTGATCAAAATAAATTACAATAATACAACATTTAATACGGTATCACTTTTTATAGACCAATAGTTTAATCCTCATAAGAACTTAAAAAAAAAAAACATAAAGAAACAAGAAATGTCATTGTGACATAATATGTCACATACAGTTTGACAGATTTATATGACACTATCATAATATTTAAGGCTAGTAACACAAGCGCTACAAACGGTCGCGTATAAAAATAAATCGTGTCGCGTTTGAGAGACGTAGTAAATTTGTTTTTATGTGAAATTAAGATGTATGTCGTATTTTCTTGAGTTTATCGGCTGAGTGGTGTATTTTTAGTGTTAAACCTAGTTTAGACTGCGGCGGCTACTCTCCTTGGAGTTTGTTGAATTTATTCCGTTTATTCATGCAATTTTACCCAACAGCAAAAAATTATTGAATAAATAATTAGTAATAATTATAATTTACCGAAAATGGAATCAGTACTATTTAGATGGCTACAAATATTGATATGAGAGGCTTCCGTAGAATCTTTATTTTCTGCACGTATTACTACGGTACTTAGTTTAGTTCCAACCCGCACTAAGTCCGCGTGGTGGATTACGGCCAACTATCTCACAGAGAGGAGGCCTGGGTCCTGTGTGACGTTATAGGCTGATTATGGTGACTTAGTTCACCTTACGAATATCTTGAAACAAACACATTAATTACAAATCAATATAATGTAATTAAAAAGAATTACCATACCTACATGTTTCTGTTACGTTTTATCAAAAAAAAAAAACATTTATTAGGTCTACCACAAATTATTCACACTAATCTACAAATAAAAATAAAACAAGCGTTTAAACTCTACACAGTGCAACAATTACTTAAAGGTAAACACCACATGAACCAAAAAAAAAAAAACAATAAAAGGTAACTATGCTAGTTGTACGCTACATATTGTAAAGTAAACTTAGTAAAATATATAACTATGTATTAGTAACATGTGCTGAATTTTATAAGCCTCATATCTTTATAAAGTTACGTAAAATATAGTAAAAGTTGGTACGGAAGTGAATTACCTCAGAAATATTTTCTGAGTCACGTGTGCACCCCGCATTAAAACTATTTCACGTACGTTTTGAGCATTTTATTTTATTTTATTCTGTTAATTTAAGACACACGTCGGTGAACTAATAGCCTTAGATCTGAAATAAATTACATGCTTTTACAGTTTTAATGATAATACACGTTCACCTACATATACATACTGCCATCTAATTGTAAATGAGCGCTATTTTGTGGCTGTACCTATTACTGTACTACAAGAGGGGCTCGTGGCTAAATAATAACAGCCACATGGATCAATCGAGGGTTAAGTTAGCTTGCCGAGGTCAGTCCGTGGATGGGTGACCACCCATTACGTATCAATTGAGACCCCGCCGTGCCGCGGAAAGCACGTTAAACCGTTGGTCCCGGCTGTCATTTGTAGATATTTCATAGTCGTTACGGTTAGTTAGGAGCCCAAAAGTCTGATAACCAAGGGGTCGTGTTACCCAGTAACAGGGTTGTGGAGGTCAGAAGCCGACCCCAACATGGTTGGGAAAAGGTTTGGCAAATGTTGATAGTCATGCAATTTTACCTTAGAAAATTACGTTAGAAATAATTTCGGAGTCACGTGTGCACCCCGCATTAAAACTAATTCACGTACGTTTTCAGCATTTTATTTAGTTCATTTACGACACACGTCGGTGTACTAATAGCCTTAGATACTGAAATAAATTACATGCTTTTACAGTTTTTAATGATACCACACGTTCGCCTATACTGCCATCTAATTGTAAATGAGCGCTATTTTGCGGCTATACAACATGTCCCGGAATTAACGTAAGTACTTACACCGCCAGACACCCCAATTAGAATATTATGTTATAATCATAATACATACTTACATTGAATTTTTATTATTATGTAAAAAACATGTTTTTTTTTTAAATAAATTAGTTATGCTGATTGTGGGAGAAAATTATAGTCACATTACAAATCTACGAATGCACACAGTCACACTCGTATAAGGATCTAGCTTAGTGGGTATTTAATCCATTTTGACTTGTTTTGACTGTACAGCGGAAGTGTGACAGCAATTTACGTAGTTTTTATTATTTTTGGGATAAAAAATTACCAATATTAAAAATTACAGAAATCGATTCAGTAAACAATTCTGAACAAACTACTTTCATAATGTGCATAAATTAAGTTACACATTGTATACATTCTGAAGTAGTAATAGTACTCCTTCCCCGTTTTGAGACGGTGTTCTCTCAAAACGGTAAAGGAAAACATCGTGAGGAAACCGGCATGTCCTAGAGTCAAAAATTCGCAGACATATGACATCTACCAACCCGCACTGGGCCCGCGTGGTAGACTACGGCCCACTCCCTCTCACAGAGAGGAGGCCCGTGTCCCGTGTCCCAGCAGTGAGTAACTGAGAACATTAAATGAAATTAAATGGCTGAGTATTTTAGTTTTTCATGTGCCTTGCACATGAAAATCTATAATCGAAGTACAGACGCCAGCACATCAAGCTACTACAATCTGTCAAATTTCTTTAATAGATTTTCAACTTTATCGCTAAAGCATTAAGGTTCAAGGTTGATTGGGAAAAATTGACAGATTCGGGTAGGTTGACCTGCTGGCGTCTGTACCAAGGCAAAAGCCTCGCCTCGTAAGATAATATGCCTACCTACTACAGTACAGACCAGACACTACAGTGCAGATAAACTTCAGAAATCGGGCCAAGGTCCGACTTTTCAAAAATTATCAACTTTGTAAAACTTCTCTTTCCCATTATTAGATAATTAGAAATGAATGTATTTTCACAATAGCAATAGCGAGATCTAATTCGACGCCAACGCCATTTATTGAGTCGCTGGACAAACTTTATTTTTCGACCGCCTTATAAAATTTTGCTATGTTTTCGCTACGTTTAACGTTTATTTCTGCTAAATAAAATATAGCTAAATCTATATATCTATATAATAAGACAGACAGACACAACAGCACAGAGAGAGACAGTCGCAACAGCATCCTGAGAACTGTAGAGGAGTTTCGGCTCTCCAATTGTAAAGCAATTTGTGCAGAGGGTGATTGGTACTAAGGTACTAACACTAGATAATAAATTGTTTTTATTTTATGTTACTAACACTCTATAGATTCTTTGGTCCGAAATAAAAATCATTATTAATAATAATCTACATAATAATAAAGCTGCTAAAGAGGTTGTTTGTTTGCACTACGCGCTAAACTCTGGAACTATCAGTCTTGAAAAAATCTTTTTGCTTTTGATAGCCCAATCATTGAGGAAGGCTATTTAACATCACCAGAAGAAGGTTCCAAACTAATTGTACATAGGTATGTGATTATCCTACGAAGTCATACGAAGTAAGAAATCTAAATTCGAGCGAAACTACGAACTTCGTGTTTAGGTAGTAGGCCCCAGGTACAATACAAGAAATGGCCAACAAATCGATAGACAGGGTTCAATTAAATTAGCTAGCGAAACTCTCTTAACGAGTTGGGTTATATCTAACTAAACACGATATAAAAAAACTTTTCTCGACTCAAACATACAAGTAACAAGACTATACAAGCAGTCTAAAAGCGCGCTATGGAGCGAGCTATGCTCGGAGCCTCTGAAGGATAAAATCAGGAATGAAATTATCCGGAAAAGAACCGGAGTTACTGACATATCTTGCAGAGTAAGCATACTGAAGTGGCAGTGGGCTGGCCATGTCTGTCGAACGACCGATGGCTGGTGGAGCAGACGAGTCCTGGAGATCAGACCGCGTATTGGCAAGCGTAGGACGCCCCCCAGCTAGACGGACGATCTAAAGAAGGTGGCTGGGACAGACTGGATGCGGAAGGCAGAGGACAGGGTGTTGTGGTGCAGCCTGGGAGAGGCCTATGTCCAGCAGTGGACTGCCATAGACTGAGTTGATTGATTGATTGATTGAAGCAGTCTAAAAAAACCTTAAATCTTTTTTGTTTTTATTTGATCATGTTTAGCTATCGATACTCACTAAATCAGCCAACAAAATTCTGCAGACGTGACGTCTGCAAACTATTGCTAGCTAATTTAATTTAACCCTGTATATATGAGTCTCATCATCATCATCATCATCATCAGCCTACAGCAGTCCACTGCTGGACATAGGCCTCTCCTATTGCACGCCATTCAACTCGATTTTCGGCAACTCTCATCCAGCTGCTACCAGCCATCCTGCGAAGATCGTTGCTCCACCTAGCCTGAGGGCGTCCCACCTTACATTTACCGATTCGCGGTCTTCACTCAAGAACACGTCTACCCCAACGGTCATCGGTTCTACGGTTAATACGGCCGGCCCATTGCCACTTCAGCTTGCTTATTCTGTGAGCTATGTCGACAAGTTTGGTTCTCTGCCAGATCACCTCGTTGAAGATTCGATCCCTCAAAGAGAGTCCTTTATATGAAGCATCATCATCTGCCTAGCCTTTTCCCAACTATGTTGGGGTCGGCTTCCAATCTAACCGGATGCAGCTGAATACCAGTATTTTACATGGAGCAACTGCCTCCACAACCCAGTTACTGGGTAATACAATAACCCTTGGTAAGACTGGTTGTCAGACTTTCGGGCTACTGACGACCCGTAACGACTGTCAAAGATCCACGAATGACAGCCGGGACCAACGGCGGTCTTGGTATGTGAAGATGGTCACCCATCCACGGGCCAACCGCGGCAAGCGTAGCTTAACCTGATCGATCGACCCGTGCGGCTGTTATTACTTAGCCACAGCTCTTTGTATGAGTCTACAATATTATAATAAAACTAAACATTTGAAAGCAATAGTTTTAAAATGAACTCGTTTAATCTCGTGTGACATGTCTGTGCATGTAATATAAATAAATAACACGGCTTCGGCCGTTAGTCACGTTCTGCGGATTACTGGGCTAAGACGACACGGTAAGTGTACGGGAATTCGGATTTACGGATACCTATATATAATATAAATATTATAAAGGGTGTAAAAATATCCTTAACGAAGCCGGGAGTCACTTGTTTTTCACATTATTATAATATTTTTTTTTGGACCGGTGCATACCTGCCTCTGGCAACCGTAAACCTAAAGGCCCTGAAGCCGTAATTAAAAAAGTTCAAAATCTAGTCGCAATCTCATCATCTCCGCGACTTGTCAAAAATGTAGGGAAATTAAAGATATTTTTGACAGATTGAGACTGAGATCAGATTGTGAACGTTCTTAAAATTACGAAAATTTCCCTTCTGATTCAAAGTTTTAACTTTTTTGACTTTTTGTTTAGGAAAACAAGTTTTTTTCTTTATAATAAAGCATAAGCATAATGAGCCTATAATGTTCCCACTGCTGGGACACAGGCTTCCTCTTTCTGTGAGAGGGAGTGGGCCGTAATCCACCACGCGGGCCTAGTGCGGGTTGGTGGATGTCACATGTTTTCGTTTTTTTTTTGGTTCTAGGACATGCCGGTTTACTCACGATATTTTCCTTCACCGTTTTGAGTGCACTGGTGATAAAATAATTTACACAATGTTTACAAAAGTGCGTGATTTTTGTAACTATACCGGCTGACTTTTTTACCGTCTGGACAAAAAACAGGGTATAACTTCGGAACGGAGTAGAAGCCTATGGCACAGATTTTATTTTTCACAAAACAAATAGACAAATAATATAAAAATTCAACTTAGAGGCACCCTTCTCTACGCGCGGAAATTATCATTGAATTCGTAGCGACATTCAATCCTTTGATTGGAGTCATCGGCCTGCTTAAATCAAAGGATTGAATGAAAAAAAAAAAAATTTTTTTAGTTTTTTGGGAAATAAAAAGATTTCTGTGCCACATGCTTTTAATCCGTTCATCTTCCCCTGTTTTTGTCCAAACGGTAAAAAAGTCAGCCGGTGTAGGTACCTCCTGTGAAGATCTTTACGACATTCACGGTACACGGGACGTACCAAATCAAATACGGTTTATCTTGTTAAATTGAATAATTATTCCTTTATAAAAATACTTTAAACCATTTGCTTGACAGCCTAAACTCTTCTCTGACACCTTATTTTAAATTCGCTTAATGTTCGAATGGAACCCGCGCTAAATTATAGCCGGCCAGCACTACAAAATGTTGCTTTTTTTTTGCGGATGGGTAATCATCAAATGATCATCGGCTCTGGGTGGAGCGGAAGGGAGTGTCAGACTCTTACTGACTCAAACCCACCCGTGTTCTTTCCTTAGCCCTTTATGTTCCAGGACAGCGGTAACCCTTTCGGACGATCCCGCTACCCCGGCAGGCTTCGGCCCTATCGGGCCCCGTCATTTATGCTGACATCTCTTTGAGGCGCGCGTGGAACACATACACGCCGTCCGGCACGGGCCTGGTCCTGATCGGACGGTGAGCTACCCATTACTCTCCGCCCGCAGGCCCGCGCCTACGGTGGCCGGGAGTCGTCACGCGGCTCCCGACGCCCGGAGCGTCTCCCGCGGCGGCTGAGGCGTGAGGTTTTCTCCCTCAGCCATCCCGCCACCTCCTTCGCTAGCTTGACTGCTTCGCAGAAGGAGGTGACTGCCTCCTACTCCATCTCGCCCCGGACCATGGCTTGAACCAGGGCCGGACGCGAGAGGTCGCCGCCGTTGCCGATCGCCTCTACGAGGACACGGCGGTGCTCCGCCCAAGCGGGGCAGACCTCCACCGTATGCTCCACCGTGTCCTCTGAGCGATCCTCGCAGTGATGACACCCGGGCGTCTCCTCCCGCCTGATGATACGCAGGAACCTCCCGAAACATCCGTGTCCGGAGAGGACCTACGTCACTCAGGCCCCAGCCAACACATAAGCCAGATAGTAGCGAAAATATACCACAATAAGCAGTGTCAAGCTTTATTACTTTTGTATAACAGCTGATGTTATGGCTTTATTTTGAATAAGAGAGTTCTTAAATTAAAATAATGTTGTAAGCTTACTAAATTCTGCATAAAGTTCGCGGTATTTTTTTAAGCTGAATAGTAATCAAGAGTAGAATCTGCTAAACAAGCGATATTCAAATAAAAGTAATTGAAACAGCTATTATCTGCACAGTAGCTAAAGTTTTTGCATTGTCCTGTATAACATATTTAAGCAAAGCAGTTAAACAGCAAAACGCTGAATATTAGACGAAATATTTTCTTTGAGCTGCATAGTGTACGAAATGGTACTAATTTATTCAGATGCTGAATATTTTGGATTTTTTCTTCTTTACACAGCTGACTTCTGCATAATTGAAAATAAACTCCTTGTTTTAACTAACTTATAGCGCTATAAGCGTACAATTGTCTTTATGTTCAGCTTAAAACGATATCAGTTACAAATGTGGGTATCTTAAGCAGCAAATAACTGATTAGTTGAAGATATCGTATGTTTATATCCAGATATTTCACCATTTCATGACAAAACTGATAAATGCTGCATAAACAATATGCCTCCTCAGAAAAATAATAACAAAAGCGTAAATGATTCATGGAAAAAAGAAAGAGAACGGGAGGAATAAGAAGAAAGTGTTCACGAGAGTATGTAAAGATAAAAAATAGTATCTGTGCAGTAATAGAAAAGGGTTTGACAACTGATACAAAGGCCCGGGTCAAGTGCGACCAATACAGTTGAAGAGGGTTCTGTACACGATGATTGTGCATCACCATGCCATCGAATTAAAATCTTTCAAACTCAAACTCAAAAACTCAAACTCAAAATATTTATTTCAATTAAACCATTACAGGCACTTTTGAATTATCAAGGGGTCGGTCAGTCAGAAAAATGAAGCTAGCTGCCCATTCCAAAGCGTAGGTACCTATGGAGAAGAACGGGCAAGAAACTCCATGGACACGCTTTTAAATCAATATAATATGGTTACAAAGTATTGGGTTACATCATTCATGTTAGAAATTATGCATGTGAGAACGATGCAGAACGTTAATAGCGTCCGTAATGAAAAATTTAAAAAAATAAAAATAAGAACAATTCAAATATTAAATTAAATTAAAATAAGCCATGACAGCAAAGAGATGACCAGTCCCTACTGACGGCGCCCGTTCACGAACATGACGCATGGATTAGCACCATTCAGCTCAACCATTTTGAAGGGAGCCAAATGATCCAACACATGCGCCACCATCAGCGAGACATTTGAGTGAGCATGACATACTCTCTGCTGCCAGGGCACCTTCAAGTCAATGAAAGACGTACCCAGTAAATGGTAGCTTTATAGTATGTACATAGTACTCACTCATGTGCTATACAATTATACAATACTAGGAGATTTATTTTGTGAAATACGAGAAGATGTATTAACGCGTGGATCTTGTTGTTGTTCGTAATCCGTAGGTATCAGTTCTATTCAACATTTGAGATAATTCTTCCTCAGCTTCTTCAAAAGTTTTGAAATGATTGCCATTTTTTTTTGGCCAGTATAACTTTCCATTATTCTCCCAAGAAGCGGGCACTGTTGATAATTCAACCCGGCCTTTTTTGCGAGTCGAAACGAATTTTGAACATGTTTCTGAAAAAAATATATAATTTTTATATAACACTTCAAAAATACTACAACACTATTACAAAGAACAACAACACTATTATAAATACTAACTTTATATAATAAATCTCGATGTTTACGTTTGTATCTTACTTATTGACTACACGAGCGCGACAAGGAAGCTACGATAACGGGGACCTCTCTATTTAAAGTTACAATTTCGAATGAGCAACAACGCAGCGAGCGTGGCCAAGCGCAAACCGATCGTAAGCCGAGTTTAGCCGAGCGCCCATTTGAAGTGTTGTGGTGGGAAAGGAAGCGCGATACTTTTGGTTGCGACTACCTACAAAGTGCTGTGTATCTAAATGTATATTTTAGTTGGTAATATAAACAATTGTCAAATTGTCAAACAACTAAATATTACGCAATGCGTCATTCATAGTAGTACTGTAGATAACTTTAAAAACCTAATAGTGGGTCCTACCTACATTAGTATAGGTCCAATCAACCTCAAATATTCATGGATTTATTTTATATAAAAAAGAACCCTAAAAAGCTGAATAAGAGTATACTGCATTATGTAATTTAAGACCTTTCTCTGAGAAATGTATAATTATTGTACTTTAAACCAAATAATTTCTGGACATGTAGACGTATGTGAACTATTAAGCAGAAATAAGCAAAATAATCACTGAAATAGACACTTTTATTCAAATTGGCCGTCCGCCATTAACTAACGTTCCACATAACCTCTTTTTATAAAAATCCTCAACATTTATCTTATGAAACACTTTGTTTAGTGAGTAGGAAACATTAGCAGTTATACAAAATTTGATTCTCATTATTTTCTGGGACTGAAATTTGATAAAAAGTAAAGATAATTTAATTTAAATATTATTTCACATTTGTTTACCTTTTAAATTGTAGCTTTATCTTAAGGCGCTCAAAAAATGTATAATAATCATATTGATAATTCACAGTAAAGTGCCATGCGTTTATATAATTCACCTTAAACTTACTTAAAATGTATGAAACAATTTACTTACCAAATTTTTGAAGACGTGATCAGCGACCATTACAATTTTTTGAACACAAAATAATTTCGTCACAATGAAAAATACATTTATACTTTTTTTACTTGCATAATTTCTTTGTAAAACTAGTCCTGAGATCGGAATTTTGAATATCATTTGAATATCTGAACTCACAAATTAACAACTGCATAAAATATGTATAATTTCTGGACTAAAGAAAAATCAGAATTTATGCAGAAGATATTCAGTGTGTTGTACATTTATTCAGCTGCTATGTGGCTATTAATCAAATGTTATCCAAATTGAAGCAAGATATTTTGTGCCCAAATTGCTTGAATATCATCTGTATAAGCGCTTACACAGAAGTTATACAAATACTTTATCCAGCTTAAAGTCAAAAGAATTGCTTTTACGCAAAATTTATTCAGCTAATCTGTGTTGGCTGGGGCGGTAGGTGAGAACGCCGTGACGCCGCTCTAGCCACTCCTCAAAGAGGGGACTGAATGTTGCTTTCGGCAGACAACCTGTACAGTACCTACCATGTTTGTTGAATGAAGAAAATGTTAATTAAAACAAACTGTTAGTTGACCTCAGTACCAAGTAAGTTACATAACTTAGGGCTGATTTTTCAATCGACAGATAATTCTTATTCGTGGAATAAAATTGACGTGTGACAGATTCTGTATGGAAGAACTGCCAAAAATTCAAAATTACTCCTCGGATAAAATTATCTGGCGTTGGAAAAATCAGCCCTTAGGTAAACCCCTTAAATTCTATCACTGAATACCAAAGTTTTCACATAAAACTCTTGAAAGCAATCGTGAAAAATGCGAATCCAATACATTTAAAAGACGTACGAACTTAAACCTAACTTGGAAAGCTTTCCATTTAACTTAGCTAAGTTAGTGGCAACGGACAAGTTAAGTTTTAACTTGAAATCTATAGTATAACAACGACATAGTATGCAATCGTTGTGCAAGCATCGTCTAGCAGTGTTTCCAAAACATTGTTGGTTTTGACGCAGAACGTCACTTTCGCAAAATGTCATGGTGAAAAATTTGGTCACTTTCGCAAAACGTCATTTTCATTAATATTGATAGAGTTTTACGAAATAGAAACTTACCCGATTGTGCAGTGTTGGTATTAGGTCTCTCCTAAGAAAAAAATGGGTTGAATGACATTCTGCCAACATGACGTTTTGCGAAAGTGACATTGTGCGAAAATGACGTAGAAAATGACGTTGTACGATAATATAATGACGTTTTGCAAAAATCCATCAGTGGCTGCGACCCGGTATTTTATTTTGGAGGCCTGGTACCGGGTCGCGATCCACCAAATGGGAAACGCTGGTATATAGGCTTGCAGTACTAATAAAATTCGTGGCACCAAAAGTGCGTTGAGCGCATTACTTCTGTCACAGCTCGATTTCAGTTTCTTCAGCGTGTATCGGTGTGGACAAATTCAAGAGTGTGGTACTGACCATCAAACTGAACCACTTTTTCCGTGGGACCAACGTCGTAATTGTGAAAAAATAATCAGCCGACCCATATAATTGGTCGAGTATTTAAGGAAGTCTTTTTGTAGTCTGGTATGGATCAGAATATTAGGCCACGAAAGGGATGAATGAAAGAAGGAAGAATGCTAAGAGGGATGTGTTGTGTTATACGAATGGATAGAATAAGAAATGAGTACATATGAGGAAAAGTTGTGTGGAAATCGGTTGTCATGGAGGAATGAGGAAATTGTCGTGAGGAAAGTTTTGTGAATGAATGTCGATGGCTATAGGAGTAGGGTTAATCCCCCGTTAATCTCTTTACTCTATAGTCTATGATAACAACCTACTTTTCTTAACCGCCGTCGCTCCCTCAGTGTTGCCGCTTTCCGTCGGTCCACAGCCGCCGTTTTCCTTTTACAGGCCTTGCAAGCCCAGGCCAAGCATCTCCTGCTAGGCCCCAATACGTGCTGAACATGACTTTCATCCTTGTCCTCCAAAATCTCCCCATTTTTGTGCTCATTTTTAACTTGGCAACACTGTGCGTTTAGGATTTCTTTTTCTTCTTTTTGAAAATCGAAGTCTTTGTAATTATTGTTGTTGTAGGAGTTGTATAATATAGTGTTGTAACTCATTGTGTTTGGTTTTGTGAAGATTTAAATATAAAATTCTATTTATTTTCTTTCTCTTTCATTGATTTTTTTGACACGTGGCTATGCAGGTATATTTGAATACCCACAAAAATGAAACATTTATATAAATATATGTAGGAGCTTTTTAATAGGAACTATGGTTTTGTATTGTTTCTTCAGTCTATTATATTATTACTTTAGCATGAATTACATATATTGAGCAATTTTTTTTTGTAACTACGGTAATTCTATTGAGCGAAACAAGTTTTCTAAAATTAAATTAAACTAAACCAACGAGAGACGAAGTTTTATAATTTTAATCGGTTGCGTTCTTGTTTTAAGCTACTGCTTTTAAATATTTATATGTAAAGCAACTATTCAAAATCTAATTTCACTATTTAACATTATTTTAACCCTTCATGAATACCACACACAGACCACTACACAACACAACACTAAAGAAAAAACAAAACTCGAAATTCGAAACTCGCGCCAAAATGTGACAGTTCACCGAATCGTAATTTTTTTTTTCGGGTGACGCGCCCGGCGGCACAGGCGACACTGAATTCAGCCGAGGGTTGATCTCAGTCAGAGATTTACAAAATATGCTCGCTATTAATAAACTGTCTAGCTACACAGCTCCTAACGTCGTTGAGAGATGCCAATTTATTAGTGTTTGGATTGAAATTGATGCCGGCAATATATTCCCTTTAAATTTGTTGCGTCGAAAGCTCCCGGACGTTTTTATATGCGCATCTCGTTTTCGTGTTTCGAATCGATTTTTAATGTGGCTTTTTCGAGTCGAGTCGTTTTTTGTTTTTTATTTTATTTATTTAGATACTATCCATAGTTATATTATAAATCGAATGTAACTCTGTCTGTATGTTACCTTATCACGCCTAAACCACAGAACGGATTTCAATAAAATTTGGCAAGGAGATTGATGGCATCCTGGAGAAGGACATAGGCTACTTTTTGTGCCGGTAGCTCCTTCCTATGGGATAATATCCAACATCTACGCAGCTAAGTTGCGGGCAGAAACTATTACTAATGTAATAACGCTAAATAGTGTGTTTGTTTGTTTGCACTACCAGTCTGGAACTACCAGTCGGATGTAAAAAATTCTTGGTGCTTTTGATAATTCAATTTTTGAAGAACGTTATTATGCTATTTAACATCACGCTACGACGCTTAGGAGCCTTGCAAAAACAAAAAGAGTCAGAAAGAACGCGAAGTGACTGCGGGCGAGCGATGCGATGCTACATATTTTTAACCGACTTCTAAAAAAGGAGGAGGTTCTCAATTCGGATGTTTGTATTTTTTTTTTTTTTATGTTTGTTCGCGCATAACTCCGTCGCTTGCCAACCGATTTTAAAAATTCTTTCTTTGTTGGAAAGGGTATAGTTCCCAAATGGTCCCATAGAAATTTCATCAAAAACGGTTTAGTAGTTTGGTTTTTAAACCAAAATTACTGGTAAAAATTACAACTAAAAAGTGAAAAATAAAAACTTTTTTGCAAAAAAAAAACAACCGACTTCCAAAAACGACACTACAAAGTGAAAAATAACTTTAATTTCGGAAGTCGGTGGCAAACAATGAAAATGCGAACCCAACGACACCGACTTCCGAAATTAAAGTTATTTTTCACTTTGTAGTGTTTGTAGTGTAAAAAAGGTTTTTATTTTTTATGTCAAACAATATATTTCAAGCGAACCAAGTCGCGGACAGAAGCTATTACTCGTAATATAATAAAGCGACAAGAAGAGTTTGTTTTGTTTGAATGCGATTTGATAGCCCAATTATTGAGGAAGGTCATAGGCTATTTAACATCACGCTACGACACCTGGGAGCCGAGCAAAAATAAAAATAGTCAGAAAGAACGCTAAGCGACACCGAAGTAAAAGCACGGCCGGCCATGCGATGCTATATTTTATACAGGGTTATTTTTCAAAGACCAGCCAGATTTAAGGATGTGGTACAGGCCATCAAGCTGAACAACTTTCTCCATGGGACAAATAGCATAATCGCGAAAATTTTATCAACTGTCCCATAGAAAACTTCAATAGTACTCGACGTAAATGTATGGGACGGCTGAATTTTTATTCGCGATTTCGATGTTGGTCCCATGGAGAAAGTTGTTCAGTTTGATGGTTTGTACCACATCCTTAAATTTGGCTGGTCTTTGAAAAATAACCCTGTATACTTATAAATATATTAAAACAAGAATTTTCACGCGGACGAAGTCGCAGACAGAAACTAGTTTTCTTTATATTGTCGTATTATTTTTAAAGGATGATTATGTATAAATAAAAGCTTGATGATAAATCTTTTTGAACCAATGAGGTTGATAGGTATATGGGCTGTGGCCGTTTGTCTGTTCACAAATACGTTTTTATGAGGAAATAAGTTAATATTGTAGCTGTAGTTAATTTTATTTCCATACTTAGCGGTTTCAATTTATTTGATGTTTCTGTAAAAACAAAACTTGTTTGCTATTTCCGGTTTAACTTTTTATAAAGACTAACAAAACAGTTTTTGATCCATTTCGTAGTGACTCAGAGTGCATCTGACCAAGATTATGTCTGCGGAGTAATTGCGTAACACACTCAACAGTAGGAATGGCTTTCAATTTGACAGTTCAAAAACATACATTGCGTTATTTACGTTGTTAAGCAGACAATTTTTTCGAACATATGAAGCAATGGATTAGCAATATCCTTCAAAATGATTCAGATTCTGATTGGTAGTGTGTTACGCAATTAGGGACTTTAAAAGAGACTGTGACCTCTCAGTTTGTTTCGGCCTTTCTTCTCAGAGTAGTCAGATAGGAAACGCCGACCTCATCTAAATAAGATAAGATTTTTAGCTTTTCTAGGTTATTTTTTTTTATAATTTATGATTTATGACATGTAAAAGTGATTCTGATATTCTATTTACAGAATATTTATTTATTTTCATTTCATTTCTTAATGTAGGTCATCATCTGCCCAGCGTTTTCCCAACTATGTTGGGGTTAGCTTCCAGCCTAACCGGATGCAGCTGAATACCAGTAGTTTACATGGAGCGACTGCCTATCTGACCTCCACAACCCAGTTACTGGGTAATACGATACCCTTGGTAAGTCTAGTTGTCAGACTTTCGGGCTTCTGACTACCCGTAACGACTGTCAAAGATCTACGAATAACTGCCGGGACCAACGGCTTAACGTGCTTTCCGAGGCACGGAGGGGAGGGGTCTTGGTATGTAAAGATGGTCACCCATCCACGGATCAACCGCGGCAAGCTTAGCTTAACTTGATCGACCGACCCGTGCGGCTGTTATTACTTAGCCCCAAGGCCCTTTCAACCCAAATCGTCTTACTTTTGACATTTTGGTGGCTACGGTGTCTTTTAATCTTCAACTAGCTTATTTTTTGGAACGAGTTTCTTTAACGGAGGTTGCGGTAGGAGTAAACTGGGAGAAATCGTCATGTTACGTAAATGCGTAATGCCCCCTCCATACGACTTTTTATTACATATAATAGAGAGTCAGTGAAAGAGAGATGGTTTCCGAGGGTGCCGAAGCCGATAGTGAAGTCTAAATGAAAATGCAAGATGGCAGCTGCAATTTTTTTAAAATTTTTCTTTAAAGGTGTCGTTTTCATGGTTTCCGAGGGTGCTGAAGATGATAGTGAAGTCTAAATGAAAATGCAAGATGGCGGCTGCAAAACTGTTAAAATTTTTCGTCATGGGTGTCGTTTTCATGGTTTTCGAGGGTGCTGAAGCCGATAGTGAGGTCAAAATGAAATCCAAGATGTCCGCTGCAAAAAATTTCACATTTTCGCAGCCGCCATCTTGGATTTTCATTTTGAACTTCGTTCCTGCCGGGGGTCCCGACCCCACAGGTTTTTTTTTTTAAACATTGCTTGTAAACGGGTTAAGGATCCTGTTTACAGAATAAACTCATTACAAACGATTTAATTTCAAGTAATGAACTCATGATGGCCATGTTATGACCGTTGGCTTTCATTAATGAAGAAATAAAATACGCCTGAATATATTTTTTTACTCGAAGCAAACCCTATTTGATCTGCGTTACCCAAGTAACTGGGTAGTACCGTCATTCTTGGGTAAGACCGGTTATTTATTTAATACTTTAAGCGCACAAAGGTACAGAGGTGGACTTAATGCTGCTTAAAAGTGTTTTGAGGTTAGGTTACAATAATTTGTTTTTCCCAAGAGCGGTGCGTTACCTTTTCATGGAAGTGGCGCCAGGGGAGAGTGGGACACCCCTAACGACACAACAGAATTGATCGGCAGGTATCATAATACAAGCCATGTAAGTATACCTATTCATATTAGGATATGCGAATATAGAATAATAGGTTACCAGGTATTAGTCAAATAATAGGGACGCGTAATAGCGAGGCGACTGATCGCGGCGACTGATAGCGCCCTATGGTGACCAGTGACCAATGCTCACAGCGACTCCATATTATTGCTGAACGCAGTGATTGATAACTAATAAATAGTAATAACTATGTATTCATTATTTTTTTAGTGTTTAGTGATTGGGTTGATATTTTATTTATTTTTGTTGGAGGTTTTGGTCCAAGGAAAATTTAATCGCCGTTTCACTTCTATAATAGATTAGGCATACGTGAATAATAAACGTGCAGAATCTCGTATTTTATATCAGTTATTATGGAGACTATTACCGATATTACGCAGATATGCTTAATAGATTGAGTAGCTATAATGAATTGGTTTACTAATATTTGACTAATATCCAGTAATAGGTATGATATCATAATATGCGTTAACTAATATATTCAATAATAGGATTACCTGAAAGTGACCCTAATATAACATCTCTATTGTTTTCTAACATTGACACTGACAGCTCTGGAACGCTGTTTTGATCGCGTTCAGTTTCTTCGTCGAAATTGGAATTTACAGTCCGTTGTCAGCAGCAACCGATAGCAACGTTAGGTATTGCCACAAAAATAAAAATCTTTGTGTTTTTGACAGACTTGGCAATGGCAGCAACCCAATAGCAACCTTAATACCATGAAAATAAATATCACTATGATTTTAACAGTGATGTGCGTTGTCTAGATTTTTCTCCAATCGGCGGCATGAACCGATTACAATAGGCTTGCCCCATTGTATTTAACTAACAAAATGTGGGTGTACCTGCAAATAGATAGGTACTCTGTCTAACCATTTCGAGAAAAACCGTGATGTCACGTGTAAATTAAATTAAATATGTGTCCATAAATAATAAAATAAAATAAATATGTTCCAGTTACAGCAGCTCCCCTAGCGGCATTTTCCGAAACTACGTCATGACTAGGGGCGCCAAAAACTGTAACAGTCGCGGTACTAAAGTACGCGCATGCGCGGTAGTCGCTAGAGGGAGCCTGCTTCACAAGGGAATCTAAAGAGATGTGTTGTGATTAAATATTTTAGTTATTTATTTATTTATGCTTGTTTTCGTGAATGGTGCAGTTGTTAAAGTATTTTGGCGATGGGCAGTGCTTGAAGAAAGGCTAAGTACGGCAGTTGTTAATGTGTTATTAAGAACAAGTTCGGGGAATATTAATTTATCGATTGGTACAAATTGCCTTTAAATATATCGTTAACATAAGTGAAAATACAGTAATTAGCAGACTAATGAAATAATGAAATTTAAAAAAAGTAAATATTAATGCTAAAAAAAGAATTACACTAAAAAAGAAAAATAAACCGGGGAATGTATCAGTAACTTAAAACCACAAAACAGCACAAGGTAATTAATATCAACGTTTTTCTTAAAACTGATACTTTACAAACACAACTCGAGAAAACCCTCAACACAAATATTTATTCACCCACAAAAATCCACCCCAACTCTTAACATAGTCATAAAAATATTTTTACAACATAATAACGACTCCATGCATTTCTTATTCTGTGAGAACAACATCCCTTACGATTGGGGTGTGATCCGATCGCTAGGACACTTAAAACATTAAAATTAACAAAATAACACAACCTTGTAAATAAATAACACTTAAATCATATAAAATACATTTCAACAAATATATTTTCTTAATGCAATAAGGAAAAACTGTGGATTTTGTGCTAAACGTGTTTGTAAAATGTCGACTGTGAGTAGTAAAGATTTTCTATTCCAACATTATTTTTAAATGTTCTATTTTTAAATTCGGTTGTTCTTTACGCCATTATTTTTATTGTGTCGTGTTTTCTATTATCCCAGTGTTACTTTTGTGATTTATGGTTCGAAGTGACGTGACAAGGTTCTTTTTACAGAACTCGATTTATTTGTCAAAAATCTAGGATAAGAAATACCTACTCGTCGTTTCAAGTAATAAAAATGATATCGTAAGTATTGAAAATGGTTTTAGCTTACAGTTAATTTGTTTATAGTACTTTTTGTAGATTTAATTTAAAAATATATAATATAATTACGTCACGATTTGATTTAAAAAATGATTTAGAATATACAAATTAATAATCATAATTGCGTCAAATTTTATTTAAGAAATGTATTTTAGTGGTGCAAAAAAAGAAAATATTTTTTCAAAATTCGAATTGAAGCTGAAGGGTTCAAGGGTTGAAGAAAAATCATAGATAATCTTTTATAAATCGTTTTGGGTACGTTCTCACGAGAACGTACCCAAAACGAATAAAACGAAACGATCGAACGAACGAACGAACGAACGAACGAACGAATATCGAATTTACAACTCGATATTATTACAGTTAAGCATTAGAATCGAAATCGCCTGTGACCTATTTCGCAAGATGACAACGTACCTAGACATGACCTAGGTCAGGCGACCTGTCTGGATGCTGTAATTTTGCAACAAATATATGTAGGTAACATTATAAAATGTGATATTGAGAGTGACAAATAATGAGATGTTTATTTTCAAGTTTTTAAAAACGCGGAACGTTTTTATAAACTTGATTTTGGTCTATGTAACAATGAATTTTATGAAAAGGGACTCACTCTTTTCATAATTTATTCAACGTCAGTTTATTTTATTACCACAAAAAAAATTGGCTGACAGGTACGTATGTACCTGCTTTCTATAAATGCTTTCCTGTTGTATTTTGGTTTGTTCATCATTACCTAATTAAGGGCTGATTTTTTCCAACATCAGATAATTGCTTAATATTATCCGAGGAATAATTTTGAATTTTTTTACAGTTCTTACATGCAAAATCTGTCAGGTGTCAATTTTATTCCACGAATAGAACTTATCTGTCGATTGTAAAACCAGCCCTGAGTAATATAAAATACCTAAGTACCTACGGAGATATTTTTGTTTTCTAATTCTTCAATTTTAATAATGATCAATGAAATATTTTCGATAATTAACGACACGTAACCTCAAAATTATTCGTGATGCTATCAGTGAATCTGCTGTCAAATATATAAGTACCTACTTACCTAGTTACCTGTACGCCAAATTCCGTAATTAAAAACATTCAAAATCTAGTCGCAATCTCATCTCAACGACAATCAATGTCAAAAACGTATCAAGGGTGGTAGGGACATCGACGCTCAAACTGAAACCATGAATTCAGCACATGATCCTAGACCCTCGAAGAAATTCATCGTATTCTATCAAAAAAAAAAATAATAATCTTCTGTTTCATAGAAAAGTGCAATACCTACGCGGTCAAAATGTATAGAACAGCTAACTTTTTTTTTTAATGACCTATGAAATCTATCGACGTGAGGGTGTTTAGAATCATGTGCTGAATCCAAGGTAATAGTTTGCGCGTCGATGTCCCTGCCACCCTGCTTATCATATTACAAATAATAAAGCTGAATAGTTTGTTTGAACGCGCTTAGGTATCTCTGGAAGTACCAGTCGGATTCGAAGAATTCTTTTTGTATTTAATAGCCCAAATTTTGAGGAACGCTTTAGGCTTTAACATCACGCTAAGAATCTTAGGAGCCGAGCAAAACGAAAAAAAAGTCAGATAGAACTTCAAGTGAATACGAAGTAATAGCGCGGGTAGGTGATGCGATGCGATGCGGTTTCACGCGGACGAAGTCGCGGGCAGAAGCTATATTAATCCTATTAATATTTTAAACGTGAAAGTTTGTATGGATGGATGAATGGATGGATGGTTGGATGGATGGATGGAATCCTACTAATATTAAAAACGTGAAAGTTTGTATGAATAGCTGGATGGATGTTTGTTACTCTTTCACGCAAAAACTAATGAACGGATTTGGATGAAATTTGGCACAAAGATGGTTTATAGCCAGGATTAACACATAGAATACTTTTTATCCCGATATTCCCACGGGATCGAAACTTATGCGGGTGAAACAGCGGGGTGCAGCTTGTTGAATAATAAATTGAAGTGACATATTTCGACGACAGATTAATTGACTTACAAATCGCCATTTTACAAGCTTTTATTTAACTTGCGATGTACATATTATGTATGTATGTATGTAACTATGTTTGTTCGGGCGGACTCTTGCAACTCAATTTTGACGCAGATATCTTCAACTGATTGAGCTAAAATTTTGCATGCTTGTGTAAATCGGATGACAATACAAAATTATTATGACATGGAGCTGATCTGATGATGGAACCGGAAGGTGGCCATAGTTACTCGGTAGTTAAACGACACAACCCCATCGAATTTGGACTCGTTTGATTCGTCTTGACGAGTACTTTGGTGCTAGATGGTAACCAGGGTCTGATGATGGAGCTGGAAGATGGCCATAGGAACTCGGTAATTAAACGACACAACCCCATCGAGTTTGGGCTGGTATGATTCGTCTTGACGAGTACTTTGGTGCTAGATGGTAACCAGGGTCTGATGATGGAGCTGGAAGTTGACCATAGGAACTCGGTAATTAAACGACACAACCCCATCGAGTTTGGGCTCGTATGATTCGTCTTGACGAGTAGGTAGTCTGGTGCTAGATGGTAACCAGGCACTAAAGATGAAAAGGTAGGTGTTTAAGTGCAGTTAACGCATATAAAAGAAAAACACTGCTACGCGCTACGAACTACGCCGTAGTCAATCTCGCATCAAATATACCTACTAAAAAGTTAAAAATAAAATTAAAAGAAAAAAAAACTTTTTAAAAACAAGCTTTATTACTTATTAATAAAAAGAACTAAAAAGTTAAAAATAATTTAAACCTGATAAGAAATAAATAAAAGCGTGTTACATTTTGATGGAACATTAAAGAACATTTAGAACACAATGTAACACGCTTTTATTTATTTCTTATCAGGTTTAATTTTTTTAAAACTTTTTAGTTCTTTTTATTAATAAGTACCTAATAAAAGCTTGTATTTATTTTAAGTCTATGCGAATGATCACTGTGCCACTTTGTCTAGAGTACTCACCTTTTGACTACGTTGACCTTTATGAGAAAGGGTCGTAGGTCATCTTCATTGTCTATAAGGGCAAAGCATTAAGTTTCGTGTAACTTCGTAAATGAGACGAAAATCTGTAGAGCTTTTTGTTAGGAGTGTTTTTGAGGACTGACCTCTTTTGTGTTGTGACGACATTTTTCTGGAGTTGAGCTGAACGATTTCTGACAAATGCGTGCACTAACTGGACAGGTCCCCTTTACCTGTGTGGTTCCTTCCTCAAAAGACCATCTCAGATCATCTACATGGTCTTCATAGTCCTGAGTAAGATTATTTCTGGACTTCAAAAGAGACTGTGACCTCTGAGTTTGTTTCGGCCTTTCTTCTCAGACTAGTCAGATAGGAAACGCCGACCTCATCTAGTTTTTAAAATATGATTGACGTGTAAAAGTGTTTGTACAAACCTACTTACATAATAAAATTATTTATCATTTATCCTCATTCCTCCTCATACTCCTCGTATGCGGAGGATATAATTAGGACACTTTTGAGTATGAATTTGGAGGGCTATAAGAGTAGGGGAAGACCAAAGAAACGATGGATGGACTGTGTGAATGATGATATGGTTAGATATTAGGGTAGAAAGGGGGTGGCTACCGAGATGACGACTAATAGAGAAGTGTGAAGGATGAAGACATGTTGCCCGATCCCAAATAAATTGCAATATGGGCAGGAGAATTATTGACGGCATCTGCTGCGCTGCGTGTCGCGGGTTCGATTCCCGCACGGAACAAATATTTTTATGGCCTACAAGTAGTTGTTCCGGGTCTGGCTGTTTGTGTATGTGAGTTTAAATGTTTGTAAACGCACCCACGATACAGGAGAAATTTATAGTGTGGGGCAACGTTGTTTTAAAAAAAAAATGTTATGGATTTTTTATTGTTTTTGAAAATGTACTTACATCATGTTTAGATATCGATAGTCATGACATCTGCAGTGTTTCGCTAGCTAATTTATATTGACCCTGTTTAATACGAAAACTAGGAACTCTTTCAACAAAACTTTTAGGCGATACGATACGTAACCCTTACTGGAAAGCGATAGGTAATCAATAAACCGCTGATACCCCGTTCAGCCGATCCTCTATGTAGGTCTATGATATAGGTACGAACAGCAATATTTCTGCGGGGTGCCTTTATAGCATTTTCCCAACTATGTTGGGGTCGGCTTCAAGTCTAACCGGATGCAGCTAAATACCAGCAATTATTTTTGTGCAATGTTACTTAGTTTCGTCTGCCTGGCCTTTTCCCAACTATGTTGGGGTCGGCTTCCGGTCTAACCGGATGCAGCTGAATACCAGTATTTTACATGGAGCGACTGCCTATCTGACCTCCACAACCCAGTTACTGGGTAATACGATACCCCTTGGTAAGACTGGTTGTCAGACTTTCGGGCTTCTGACTACTCGTAACGACTGTCAAAGATCCACGAATGACAGCCGGGACCAACGGCTTAACGTGCTTTCCGAGGCACGGAGGGGTCTCGGTATGCAAAGATGGTCACCCATCCACAGACCAACCGCGGCAAGCGTAGCTTAACCTGTCCGATCGACCTGTGCGGCTTTTATTATTTAGCCACGGGCCCCTCGCAATGTTACTTAGTTTGGTGTACAGAATGTTTAGTTGACGGCTAAGTAAGTATATGATGTGCGCGGTGCGGGAGGGGTGATAGTTGTCACAAGTTGACGAATCACTGAGCTCTCGCATCACGTCACCACACCGCTCCCGCACAGCGCTGCTACCTCAGGCAACGTCTCAGCTAAGTGGTTGGCTTATAGTAGTTTTTATGAGAAATCTGTATTAGATATGGGTTTTGTACGGCTGAATTTGATATAGCTACTGATTTTCTGCGTCGGTAATCGGCTAATTCAATATTGGTAGGTAATACCCGCATTTAACTATGAGACCAGCATCACTATTCACAACCACTCGATACGCTACCGTATCGTATCGAACATCAATCAATGTTACGAGTATCGTAGGAGTCCTCTAAACGCTGTTCATTCCAAAACCCGAAAATGCTGTCTGTTTAAGGGCTGATTTTTCATAAGTCACATAACTTATTTTCTGAAGTATAAATATTACAGTTTGACATATTTCCTATCCAAAAGCCGTCAAACCGCAATATATATTCCTCAGATATAAATTATCTGTCTATTGAAGTATCAGCCCTAAATCAATTAAGACGACCTTTTCTTCGATTCTTCTGACAGCTGTTTGCTGTCGGGGGCAAGGCAAATCAAATTATGGAAATGTGTCATTTTCGACACTATAGCCTGTCGGATAGTTGTGAATAGCTAATGCTGAGTGAGGGGCAATTCTTATGCCATTTTAAGAACATTCACAGTCTGATCTCAGTCTCGATCTGTCAAAAATACCTCTAACTTCCCTACATTTTGGACAAGATTTAGACATTGATTGGCTCTGAGATGAGATTGCGACTAGATTTTGAATGTTTTCAATTACGGGAATTTGCCTCATAGCTGTTCAATCCACACGGATACTTTTATATAAGACAGTGTAGGAAAACATCTAGAAGAAACAGTTTGTCTTAGAACAAAAAATGACAACAAGACGTGCCATTCACCAATCCGCACTCGGTCCGCGTGGTGGATTCCCCAGGTCCCAGATTCGGAGATTTCAGTGGTGACTGACCACTGCTCTCAAAAACGGTGAATGAAAACATCGTGAGGAAACCGGCCATGTCTTAGAACCAAACACTCGAAGACATGTGACATCTACCAACCCGCACTGGGCCCTCGTGGTAGATTATAGTAGCCCACTCCCTCTCCAAAAGAGGAGACCTGTGTCCCAGTAGTGGGAACATTATAAAATCTTAACTGCCAGGGCTTATTTTTAATTTTATATTTTAAATTGTTTATTTTTTTACATTGTTCTCACATATAGAAGCAATAAGAATAATGTACCCAGGATTTTGTAATAATATCTTGATTTAAAAGAGTGTCCGTGGAGTTTCTTGCCCGTTCTTCTCCACAGAGATCTACGTTTTGGAATGGGCAACTAGCTTCAACTTTCTGACTAACTGACCGACTATTTTGAAAATTCAAAAGTGCCTGAAATGGTTTAATTGAAATAAATGATTTGGGTTTGAGTTTGAGTTTGAAGCTGATGATGATGATGATAGTGGTGGTGGCTGACTGACAGACATCGCAATGACGTAGAAAGAAGAAAGATAAATACCTTCGCTTACTGTACGGCCAATGAAAAACAACAAGAGATGAGTAATAAAAAGATCCTTTGAGGAGAGAAAAAGGGTTTTGAAATTCAATCCTTAATGTGTGTCGCTGTCTCATTGTGGTTGTAGTTTTTAGCTTAGGTATGAGGATACTATGGAATTAGTATGTACTAACACAGACATGCACATATTTTTGGAACGAAGTTCTCTTACGGAGCTTTGCTCCTTTGTGCTCCTCCTGTGTTGCTTTTTGGTTAAGTGACGATTTCTCCCAAGAAATTGTCACTTAACGAAAAAGCGTCGTGCAACCTCCATGCGACTTTTTATTACATACTTATAACAGGAGAGAGAGAGAGATAGTTTTTGTTGTTTTTCATGGTTTTCGAGGGTGCTGAAGCCGATAGTGAGGTCAAAATGAAAATCCAAGATGGCAGCTGCAAATATTTTAAAATTTTCGAAGCCGCCATGTTGGATTTTCATTTTAAACTTCGTTCCTGCCGGGTATCCCCGACCCCACACGTTTTTAGGGTTCCGTAGCCAAATGGCAACGGAACCCTTATGGATTCGTCATGTCTCTGTCTGTCTGTCTGTCTGTCCGTCCGTATGTCACAGCCGCTTTTTTCCGAAACTATAAGAGCTATACTTTTGAAACTTGGTAAGTAGATGTATTCCGTGAACCGCATTAAGATTTTCACACAAAAATAGAAAAAAACAATAAATTTTGGGGGTCCCCATACTTAGAACTGAAACTCAAAATTTTTTTTTTCTTCAAACCCTTACGTGTGGGGTATCGGTCTTCAAAAATGATATTGAGGTTTCTAATATCATTTTTTTCTAAACTGAATAGTTTGCGCGAGAGACACTTCCAAAGTGGTAAGATGTGTGTCCCCCCCCCCTGTAACTTCTAAAATAAGAGAATGATAAAACTAAAAAAAATATATGATGTACATTACCATATAAACTTCCACTGAAAATTGGTTTGAACGAGATCTAGTGAGTAGTTTTTTTTAATACGTCATAAATCGTAACGTAACGGAACCCTTCATGAGCGAGTCCGACTCGCACTTGGCCGGTTTTTTTAATTAAGGAGGATGCTAAGGTAGCCCGCGAAATTCGAATTTAATTACGTTTCCTGCAATTTGCGGATCAGTGTCAGCCGATCGATTCTGTTAAAATCTCACCGTGAAATGTTAGGTGAAGTGAGCTTAGAGCGAGCTGTCAATAGTGTCAATCCCTAGCATTAGTTGGAATGACAGCTCACTCCACGCTCACTTCACCTGAGTTTCACGGTGAGATGGTTACAGAATCGCACTGCTGTTTGTATGTTGATTAAAATATGATTCGAGACCGTAACAAATATGGTTTTACAGAATCGGCAATGGAACTCCTTATGTTAGAATAGGCCTCAAATGTCATGACTTCATGAAATAGTCAATCAATAGGGTAATATGAACTTAGAGAGATGTATTGATGACTTTTATGATTATTATTCTCTAAATAAATATCGCTGACGCCTGACGTTTTCGCCTTAAAGTGGTCTGTAAAGTTTTCACCACTGACCTACATTATACAAGTACGCTGGACTAAATATACTAT
Source organism: Apamea anceps (assembly GCA_951799955.1). Taxonomy (NCBI): domain Eukaryota; kingdom Metazoa; phylum Arthropoda; class Insecta; order Lepidoptera; family Noctuidae; genus Apamea; species Apamea anceps. The sequence goes on from OX637528.1 coordinate 3,938,195, forward strand.
AAGTAAGACAGTTTTTTTTTTGTGCCGATTCAAAGCGCCCCCCGCACGAGCGTCTCAGAAACTAAAATTGCCACATTGCCGCAAATGGCCGTCGTTTTATTTTGGTATTGGTACGTATCTGATGATTTAGGTCTAAATCGTGGAATAAGACTTTTTGGTGTATTTTGCTTTTAATACGAGATATTTGCAACATTTTTATCATGAGGGTATGTGCATTTTGTAAAACTCGCTATCAAAAACATTAGTTCCACAGACGCTCACGTGGCTGTTAACGCCAAAATGGCGAAAATCAAATGTCTTCATTTTGCCATCGATAGCATGAAGTCCAGCGTACTTGTTTATTATAGGTCAGCGGTTTTCACCCACTAAGTACTTACAAAACCATAGACAGAGCACCTAACCATAGACTAAAAAAATACTTACTTAACGCTTTTTTAAAGCACGTTAAAAAGCGCTCGTCAGCAGCAGGCCTTACCAACAAAACCTTTTCTTAAAAGCAAAGGCAAAGAATGAGCGCAATTATCAGATTGTGTTGATAATATTCAGGGCAAAATCTGAGGCATCTTGCTTTGTAAATAACTTGAACTTTTCTCCGGTATTTCACTTGGAATGTCTTATTGTTCGGTCTTTTTTAGGGTTCCGTAGCCAAAAGGTGCCAATGGGATCCTTAGACCCTATTACCTAAGGTAATACGGGCTGGTCTCCGCAACTCTACATCAATGCGTGTATTTTACGTACAATTAAACCGACTCCGCTATCGGTCCGTCTGTCACAGGACTGCAAAAAGTTGTCTTATAATTGCCACGCAAGAAAGTTAATTACTTTACTAATATTAACTACGAACTAGCTTCGCCTGTAATGTTTATGGTTATATTCTTAAGCTTATTTTAAGGTTGCTAAAAGAAAAGATATTTAAAATATGTAGTGTTTAGAATTCACTGGGTTGTGGAGGTCAGTACAGTCGCTCCATATAAAATACTGGTATTCAGCTGCATCCGGTTAGACTGGGAGCCGACTCCAACATAGTTGAGAAAATGCTAAGCAGATGATGATGATGAGTTTTTAGGACTCCAAAGGGTGCCAACGGGTGCCGTATTACTACATAAGCCTCCGCTGTCCGTCCGCCACAGGGCTGTATCTTTTGAATCGTAGTAGCTGTCGCCACTAGGACCGCTATAAAAAATAATAAAAAAGCTAAGCAATTATTTAAGGAGATCCATATAAAAAAAAGTGTTTTCAATAAAATGTATTGTTAAATATTTTACGGTCGTGCGGAACCTTTCGTGTACGAGTCCGACCCGCACTTGGCCGCTTTTTCTCTTCACAGCGGAACTTTTGGCTTTAACTTTAGCGTTGAGAAGGCGAAAAGACATTTTTATTTTACTTTTTTAGTCTTACACGGGCACGCTTTTCGTTACGGTGGATGCTCCAAGGTAGTCCGCGAAATTCAAATTTTCTTACGTTTTTTTGCAATTTGCTAGTCAGTACTAAGTTGTACGTTGATTAAAATATGATTCACGGCCGTAACAAATATGTATTTACAGAATTATAATCATTAAAGTCATCAACACAATTCTCTAAGATCAAGTAATCCTACTGAATGACTATTTCATGAAATGTTGACATTTTAGGATTATGCTAACTTAACAAGTTGTATTACTGATTCTAATGATTATAATTCTGTAAATATATATTTGTTACGGCCGCGAATCATAATCAACGTACAACTTAGTACTGACCAGCAACTTGCAAAAAACGTAAGAAAATGTGAATTTCACTGTGAATTTTAAAAATTAGGTATAGTCTGGCCGTTGAGAGATTGAGTTCCTGACACCTGTCAGTGCGAGAATTCTAGTAGCTAATAGGGATCGAATTCGCAAAACATCACCTAAATTAAACAACATAAACATTTTATTTCTTTCCTTAAACACCACTACATTACTATCTATAATTATTTTTAAACAAATATTAATCGATTTTTTATAATTTGCAACATATAAATCTACTTATCTAGAGTATTGTGTGCCTTACTTAAATAAATAAAATTAAATAGCCTTTATTGCTATTTCATTCCTTACAAATAATACATACCTACATACAAAAACTAAATTGATTTAATCGATTTTAACTTGCATTTGAATGATCGGCAATTGTATGTTTGTGTGGAACAGCTTGTCTGTCGACAAAGGGAAGGAGCTTTTGTCGAAAGACAAGCGTGTTACATTGTGTTCTAGGTAAATGTTCTTTAATGTTCCATTAAAATGTAACACGCTTTTATTTATTTCTTATCAGCTTTAAATTATTTTTAACTTTTTAGTTATTTTTATTAACAAGTAATACAAGCTTGTTTTTAAAAAGTTTGCTTTTTCTTTTTTTTGTGTTTGTTATTGTCAGGACAAGGTTTATATAGAAGAAAATTAAAAGAAAAAAAGATAGGATACTTTTTATCCCGATATTCCCACGGGATCGGGATAAAAAGTATGCTTTACTTTAACTTTAAAGTATCCTTACTTCTGCGGGTGAAACCGCGGTGCGCGGCTAGTAAACAATAAAATTGACGAAGTAGTCGTTAAATAAAATTCCCCCGCAAGCGATTTGCAAAACTGCAAACCGCATTTTCACATTTTCAACGTGCTTAGAAAAGATAATGTAGACGGTATACCTTCACCGCTTGCCACTTCCGTCGTCTGATAAAGTCACGTATGTCCTCAAAGTGTCAGCTCCGTGAAATGGGTCATAATAACACACAACGGTCTACCTGTCTATCAAGGCAGTTAACACCGTCGCGTGTTATGAGGAAAGTGTTTTATGATCATTTTTTTTGGGTTCCGTACCTCAAAAGGAAAAACGGAACCCTTATAAGAACACCTCGTTAACCGGCTGTCAAGACCCTTTTTAGGGTTCCGTAGCCAAATGGCAACGGAACCCTTATGGATTCGTCATGTCTGTCTGTCTGTCTGTCTGTCTGTCCGTCCGTATGTCACAGCCGCTTTTTTCCGAAACTATAAGAGCTATACTGTTGAAACTTGGTAAGTAGATGTATTCTGTGAACCGCATTAAGATTTTCACACAAAAATAGAAAAAAAACAATAAATTTTGGGGGTCCCCATACTTAGAACTGAAACTCAAAATTTTTTTTTTCTTCAAACCCTTACGTGTCTATGGATAGGTCTTCAAAAATGATATTGAGGTTTCTAATATCATTTTTTTCTAAACTGAATAGTTTGCGCGAGAGACACTTCCAAAGTGGTAAAATGTGTGTCCCCCCCCCCCCTGTAACTTCTAAAATAAGAGAATGATAAAACTAAAAAAAATATATGATGTACATTACCATATAAACTTCCACCGAAAATTGGTTTGAACGAGTAGTTTTTTTTTATTCTCAGAAACGCGTGGAGTTATCCAATTGAAATTAATATTAAATACTCAAGGCATTCATTAAAGCAGTGAAAAAATCAAACTTCTAAGTCAACGCAATCAAAAGATACGGATGATTTTGTTCCAGTTATGCCGCATATTTTGACACTCGGGTACTTCCCGTTGAAGAACTTCTAGAATCATGAAATTTGGCAAGAAACAATGTCATGTAGCACAAGTAAAGAAAAAAATCCGAAAACCGTAAAAGACAATGACCAAAAGTGGCACCAAGTCTCATGCATCAAAATCAAAATATTATAGTAATTATTTTCATATTTTTTTACGACATTACGCGTCGGGGATTTGATTTTTGAACAGGGAATTCAATTTAAAGTAAAACAGTGTTGATGTTGTTTGATTCCCTATACATTACATTCCGTTTCAAATGATCTGAATTTTAAGTGTCATGATCACGTCTTTCAAAAAACATGTAAAAAAATTATACTTTGCCAATTCCACATTAATAATTAAAATAACTAGAATATAATAGAATAGAATTTTTAATTAAACGATTATCATTTTTTTTGGAACAATAATGGTCGTTCGTGTATGACAAAATAAAGTACCTAGATTTTAGGTTATTCCGATTTTTTTTGAAAATCTCCGAAACCCGGATTTTGTTTACAAAAAGAACTTTTGCAGAAGTTAATATGATAAATGTAGTCTATAAAAACAAAGTTTGACTTTGATACAGCATGGTACGGGTTTTCATATATCCATGAGCATTTTCATTTGTAGTTGCATATCTACAAATTCGTACGGAACTCGACTCGCCTCGGTGCGCGAGTCTGACTCGCCCTTGACCGGTTTTTTTTCTGATATGGACACAAATTATTATGAGAATAGCTCTCCAACTTTGCAGCTGGGACTCATTTCCAGCATGTAACTGTCCCACTTCAGGCCAAATACCCCTTCTCATACAGTGATGTGATGACACGAGCATTAATCACCACCCTTGCTCAAAACGCAATTACCCCGCGGTAACTGCGTAGCGCACTACCAGTGGCAATGGTTTACATTTTGACAATTCAACAACATTCATTGCGTTATTTACGTTGTTGAGCAAACAAATTTTTCGAACATATGAAGTAATGGATTAGCAATATCCTTCAAAATGATTCAGATTGTGATGAAATAAAGAAGTGAATGTGCTACTTGCATAGTGCATTTCAGGCCTAGCTGTATAGTAGCTAGGTGTAGGTACCTACAGGACTTAGAATGAGGCTGATCGATTCACCTGAGGCTGTTTATAGATTGCATGCAGATACGGCGCATTGGTGTCTGATGTTCAGCAGACCGAATTAATGCTAAGCTTACGAGATAGAAACTAGACTCAGAATACAGAAAGAACATTTTGTAAGCTTCTTGTGAAGGAGTTTGTCCGGGGATATCACTGACTTATATTATACAAGTACTTACGCTGGACTAATAATAATTAATATACTATACGAAATGACAGTTGTTTTTTGTGCCGATTCAAAGCGCCCCGATCGAGCGTCTCAGGAACTAAAATTGACACATTGGCGCAAATGGCAGTCGTTTTGTTTTGGTTCGTCTTTAGGTCTAAATCGTGGAATCAGACTTTTTTGTGTATTTTGTGTTTACTACGTGATATTAGATCATTTTTATCACGAGAGTATGCGCATCTTGTAATACTCGCTATCAAAAATATTAGTTCCACGGACGCTCACGTTGCTGTCAGCGCCAAAATGGCGAGAATCAAATGTCTTCATTTTGTCATCGATAGTATGAAGTCCAGCGTACTTGTTTATTATAGGTCAGTGGGGCTGGGTCATATACTTAGATATACTGTCTAAAATCCTCAGGTTAAAATAACTTACGAGTAATTTTATAGAAACGGAACGTAAAGTAAAAATAATAATAACCAGTCTTTCAATGTTGGAAAACGTGTAACGCTTCCTTAGCTAATTATTGGCACTATAAATCAAGTACAGATAGTTACCAGCAGTTTTACTAGTAACAATTTTATGGAAATATCATGCATGAAGTTTGATAATCAGCATTCATAGCATGCTCCATTCTAATGTACGCCATTTATCAGGGAAATGAGGGCTATTTGTGATGCGGTCGTAAGTTTGATTCTCGGCTGAGCTGCTATAGTACGCGTAAGATACGTCTGCGCGCGACGTTTCAGTTCAAGATCCCGAAGGCCAAATCTCGTAATTTAAAACGTTCAAAATCTAGTCGCAGTCTCATCTTGGCGACAAACAAATGTCAAAAACTTGTCAAAATGTAGGGAAATTAGAGGTATTTTTGACAGATTGAGACTGAGATCAGACTGTGAACGTTTTTAATATTACGAGAATTGCCCTTCTGGGCCCCAATTATGTATGGTAATTATTATTCCCTGCGTAATTTTATCACGTGCAAACCACGCACGGTTGTCAAGCGTGGTATTTTGACAGTTCAAACCAAGCTAACTTCGCGTTTATTTTGCGCGGTTTTGTTCATTGTGTCATAGAGAATACGTTATTAGCAGAGTTGACGTGATTTCGAAGTAGGGAATCATTAAATGGTCATAGTGAATTAGGGCCCTGACATACCTAAACGTCAAGATGGCGGCAAATGATCATTTCCGATTTCGGCCGCGCAATATTTTGCGCGGACTTTAGTTTTCGTTACTCTGTTAGAGTTATCTCGGATTCATATTTTGGACACATCCTAAAACTCTGGCAGATGTCCAATGCGGGGGTTGTATAAAATAATAAGTGGATATGGGCTAAAATTCTTGCTGACTGTGCTTAAACATTTTCAAATAGATAGACTACCTAATATGAATGCAGTTCACAGGGAGTTTAAACATTATATTACCTCCATTACTCATCATCTGCCTAGCCTTTTCCAAACTATGTTGGGGTCGGCTTCCAGTCTAACCGGATGCAGCTGAATACCAGTATTTTACATGGAGCGACTGCCTATCTGACCTCCACAACCCAGTTACTGGGTAATACGATATCCCTTGGTAAGACTGGTTGTCAGACTTTCGGGCTTCTGACTACCCGTAACGACTGTCAAAGATCCAAAAATGACAGCCGGGACCAACGGCTTAACGTGCTTTCCGAGGCACCAAGGGGTCTCGGTATGTAAAGATGGTCACCCATGCACAGACCAACCACGGCAAGCGTAGCTTAACCTGACCGATCGACCTGTGCGGCTGTTATTATTTAGCCACGGGCCCCTCCATATTACCTCCATTACTATGACCACTAAACTTAATGATTCCTTATTTCGAAACCACGTTAATTCCTTAGCTAATCACGACATCAGAAGGGCAATTCAATTAATTTTAAGAACGTTTACCTACAGTCTGATCTCAGACTAAAATACCTCTAAATTCCCTACATTTTTGACTAGGTTTTAGGGTTCCTCGAAAGGAAAAGACGGTCACGGATCACTTTGTTGTCCGTCCATCTGCCCATCTGTCTGTTGGTCAAGACCCTTTTTCTCAGGAACGCGTGGACGTATCAAGCTGGAATTTGTATCAAATACTCAGGTCTACTGATCCTTGGAGCTGTGAAAAAATCAAACTTCTAAGCCAACGCAATCAAAAGATACAGCCGTTTATGCTGCAAATTTCCGCATATTTTCGACACTCGCAAGGGAATCAAAACCTACAGGGTACTTCCCGTGAACTCAGAATCTTGAAATTTGGTACGAAGCAACGTCTTATAGCACAGATAAAGGAAAAATTGCGAAAACTGTAAATTTTTAGTTACATACCTACAAATTTGTACGGAACCCTCGGTGCGCGAGTCCGACTCGCATTTGACCGGGTTTTGACATTGATTGTCGCTGAGATGAGATTGCGACTAGATTTTGGACGTTTTTAATTACGAGAATTGGCCTTCTGCCAATGGCGCCGATTCCCTTGTTCACAAACTAAACTAAATGAAAGTTCAGTGCATCTTTTTCTTTCTATTTCATTAAGAAAAGGACAGAAGATAAATATTATCTAGTTTTTATGTTCTGTCCTTTTCTTAATGAAATGGAAAGAAAAAGATGCACGGAACTTAAACTTAGTTTAGTTTGTGAACAAGGGAATCGGCGCCATTGTGCACTATTACTTAGTCGACCTATTAAAAGTTGCTTTACAATAAATAAATTTGCTGACTCTAACCTTTTTACTCAGAATGAATCGGGCTGAATCCTCCTGAGAGCGATTCAGCTTTTCGCTGTAAAAGTTGGCAAAGACCACCGTTTTGCACCGAAAAATATTATTTAGTTAGAACTTACACTACATTTATGGCATCATTTAGTCTAGATTTTTCGTGTTCTAGTGTAAGCAGATGCGGCAGCATTTTACACACAGTGACTGCACTTTGACTTTTGACATACTCAAGAAAGAAAAAGATGCACTGAACTTAAATTTAGTTTAGTTTGTAAACAAGGGAATCAGCGCCATTTGCATACTTAGATACTTATTTTATTTTATTATATTCTATTTGGGAAACTTTAAGCTAATATAAACAGTGTAGTGTCTTACACAATATGCATTTGAAGGCCATTTACAAGTTTCCACTGATAAACACTTAAGGAAGTCGAAAGTCGGTGTCAAAAAACGAAAATGCGGAACCAACGACACCGACTTCTAAAATTAAAGTTATTTTTCACTTTGTAGTGTTTTTTTTTGGAAGTCGGTTTTTTTTTGTAAAAAAAAATTTTGTCCGCGTAACCGCTCCGTGTTGCAATGCATGACATTGCGTTACTGCAACGCATTCAGTTTTTTTTCGCCCTCGTGCTAACAATGTTTTATAATTAAATAATAAGTAATTACCTTAATCCTGTATTATCAATATAGGTATCTACTAAACGTGATGTCAAAGCATTTTACTCAAAAACATTTTCTTTCTTTGCAGATCCTAACTCCGTAAAAGATGGACGTCAGCAGTGTTTTAACAATGGATTCGTATTGTAACATCAGTCACAATTTCTCTTAATCAGGTGAGAATTTCTTACTGTTTCTTACTGTGTGATATAATATGATTACCATACCCTCCTCAAACGTACAGACGCCAGCACATCAAGCTACCCGAAACTGTCAAATTTTCCCAATCAAACTTGAACCTTAATATTTTAGTAATAAAGTTGAAAATCGATTAAATAAATTTGACAGGTTGTAGTAGCTTGGTGTGCTGGCGTCTGTACAGTCAGGGAAATTAATTGTTTTGCAGATGCTGACACACTACATCAATTTAATACGGAGAATTTAAGTTGTTGGTCAGTTTGTTTAGCAATCAATTTCCCAGATTTTACATTATCTTGAAATGTTTTGTATATTATCGGTTGTAAGTAGGGGAAGACTAAAGAAACGATGGATGGACTGTGTGAATGATGGCATGGTTAGAAAGGGGGTGACTACCGAGATGACGACTAATAGAGAAGTGTGGAAGAAGAAGACATGTTGCGCCGACCTCAAATAAATTAGGTTAAGGGCGAGCGTGATGATGAATGATGATTAGCGTCCGTGACAGATCCACAGACAATGAATATTAAAGTAAAAGCTCAGATTTTCAACGTCAAGCCGCATCAACTAACATACTTCTCTCTCCCTCTTCCACAGCGAGCCAGCGCGCTGAGCGAGCGAGACAGCGCGATGCATCCAACCAGTAGGTGACGCTGTCGTCTACACCCGCGGAACATGTCATGGGACTCAATAGAGTCGCGCGACTTCCTAGGGTAAGAGCAAACTGACCATAGCTATCGCGCATTCGATTTTCAACGCACTGCTTAGCCTCGAGAGTTGGAAATCCAATAGTGTGGTTTTTTGACACGCTGGGATGCGCTCTGTTGGATTCTCAATGTTCGGCTCAACACTGAGAGTTGAAAATCCAGTGCGCGATAAAATCCCGTCGCGATATTCTTACATTCATGCGAACGTCGGCGGATTTCATTCATCATCAACAAGTCCCGATCGCCGTCCGCCGTCCGTCCTCGCCGCCGAGATCCGCCGTGACGCCCTAATCCAAGTCCGCCCCGACCCTTGCTCGAGCCAGCGAATAGCTGGTAAGAATATCTGTGCAGGTCTGTAAAACATTGTCATTCCTCTGTTCCAGCGGGGTGCCGGCGCACCAGCTGTCGGCGACACGTCTGCTGAGCTCACCTGACCCATCCAGACACCACCTCGATGAGCAACAAGGTAAGCCACATCGCTTTAAAATAATGTTTATTCACATTCATGCATCCGGGTTCTCGGATGGTAACCAAACCAAGCCTTCGGCACACGATCTGGGGGAAAAGTCTAATTTACAAACGTTCCAAGGTGTCTTCATTTTCATTTCTGAATTGTTTTTTGTTTTTATCTTTTTTATCACGGACGCTTCGTCGTTCTACATTGTTCTCACATGTATAAGTTCAACATGAATGATGTGACCAACATTATGTAACAATTTTATGATTTAAAAGAGTGTCCGTGGAGTTTCGTGCCCGTTCTTCTCCATAGGTACCTACGCTTTGGAATGGGCAACTAGCTTCATCTTTCTGACTGACCGGCCCCTTGACAATTCAAAAGTGCCTGTAATTGGTTTGTTTGAAATAAATACTTTGAGTTTGAGTTTTTGACAGATATGCCATACAAAATCTGTCAAAAACTCTTCGTTCAGTAGACTTCGGCCCCAGGTGGTAAATGGCAACCGCAGCCTACATCTGCAATACCGGAGGTGTCGTAGTTGTGTTGCCATTCCAGAGACAAAGCAGCACCCACAGACTTATATTAAGTCTGTGGCAGCACCTCATTGCGTAACTATCAATTTCAATCTGAATCATTTTGAAGGATACTCCTAATCCATTGCTCCATATGTTCGAAAAATGTGTCTGCTCAACAACGTAAATAACGCAATGAATGTTGGTGAACTGTCAAAATGAAAACCATTACTACTGATAGTGTGTTATATTACCCCGCTGAACGTCTCATGTGCCTGTATTACACTGGCACTATTATGCCTTGAAAGCGGAACACAGCGAGAATGCTCGACGGCGGGATAGGGGAATGGTATTAGCATTTCCTCGGAGGAGTTCCTTCACAAAGAGCTCAAATACTACACACTACAAAGAAAGATCACGAGATTACATGATATAACTATGTAAAGTTTAACAATCAAACTAATATTTACGTAATACAAGCTAACACTTAAAACAACACACAATACAACCATGCACACACACACATACGCACACACTGTACAATACATACACAGTACAATCATGTATATGATAAAAGAAGAAAAAGAATCATAGTCCATCAAAAAATTCGTCCGCATCGCTGTCAACAGGAACAGTGCCCAAAAGGCTGGCAGCATTGCACGTTGTATGGTGATGCTAATTCTTTGGCCAAGAAATAGGCCAGCCTATTCTCTGGTCACGTAAGAGTCGAACAACTGCTTGGCGACATCTCGAATAACCAAGTGGGCACTCGGACCCCATGGCCAAAGAACCAAACGGCTCGAACATATAGCTCTAAATCAGGTTGGAATATTATATACGCCGTTTGAAGTTTAATCAAACTCAAACTCAAAATATTTATTTCAATTAAACCATTACAGGCACTTTTGAATTGTCAAGGGGTCGGTCAGTCAGAAAAATGAAGCTAGTTGCCCATTCCAAAGCGTAGGTACCTATGGAGAAGAACGGGCAAGAAACTCCATGGACACTCTTTTAAATCAATATAATATGGTTACAAAGTATTGGTTACTTCATTCATGTTAGAAATTATGCATGTGAGAACGATGCAGAACGTTAAAAGCGTCCGTAATGAAAAGTTAAAAAAAATAAAAATAAGAACAATTCAAATATTAAATTAAATAAGCCATAGCAGCAAAGAGATGACAAGTCCCTACTGACGGCGCCCGTTCACGAACACGACGTTAACGTAATCGTTCTTAGTCTTTAGCTGCAAAGGACAGAAATAGGCAAAATATGAACCCAGACCACTCAACTTCAGTAGTATTTGTGATGGCGTTTACGATACGACAAACTTCTTACAAAAAGAGCCTTTGGGTGATCCAAGGCTCTTTTTATGGGCGTCGTAAGCGATGACCCTGCAGGCTATTATAATCCTGCCAGGGTAGCGGGATTGTCCGAAAGGGTTACCGCTGCCCTGGAACACGAAGGAAGGAACACGGGTGGGTTTTAGTCAGTAAGAGTCTGACACTCCCTCCTGCTCCACCCAGAGCGGGAGGAGTCATTTGATGATTTCCCATCCTCAAAAAAAAAAAAAAAAAGGCTATTATAATAGTGATTCCCTAACAGATCTTAATCTTTTTCAGAAGTATACCCGTTCTCGGAGGACTACAGAGGCGGCGGCGGCGGGGGCTCGGGCCGCAACGGCACGCTGCGCTGGGGCGCGCGCTTCGGGCCCGCGCACCGGCCCCCCGCCGCCGGCCTGCTCGACTGCTTCAGAGCCTGCCGCTCCAGGCTCGACCAATACCTTGCTAGGAGGAAGGTGAGTCCACAAATAATTAAAAGTATTTTTGTGGCAGTGAGACCTCAAAATACTGATGCAATTTCTACATTTGGCGGCGAGCTTAAACACGACACTGAGAATGAGAAAGACTTCTTCCTGACCTTCCTGTCCGTCTTTGTTGCGAAGATTTGGCTAAAAGCAACCCAAATCTTGATATTGACGTCAGTTAGCAGTGGCACCTGCTTATCGGAGACTACAGTTCAAAACACCCTATTGAAATCTCTCAAAACCTCAAACTAAGAACTGTTTTCGTTTCCGTCTCCAGATCGAGCGAGGCGTCCGTCTGTACGGCCAGAACGAACAGCGGCTAGCAGTGAAGATATGGCTCTCAGCACTCCGCGGTGTAAGACACAGAACTGACAAGTTTGCGCTACTGGGGCATCTGTACCAGGCTTACATGGACTTCGGGAAGTATCGGTAAGAATCATTTAGGAATCATTATTCAATTGAAAGACGTCCACCGCTGGGTAAAAGCCACCCCAAGCATCGCCACAACGACCAGTCTTGTGCCTTTCCGCATCCAGCGGATATCCGCGTCCTTCGGTCCACCTTATTGGCCTATTTTTTTTTTCGCGGGGAAATCTTCAAAAGCCACCCGACCTCCGGGGAGGGAGGTCCGGGAGTGTGGGATTTTTACCTTACTAAAACCACTCCGGTGATCACCATCAGCACATAGGGGTGGTCCCGGTTCCTCTTAAAATACCGATTCCGGAACCCCCCCTATGCAACGCCTGTAAGGCACATCTCTGAGGTTGCGCTTAGTTTTTCGCAATTACCAATAAAAAATATCAGGCTTGTTTATAGACCACAGAACAGACTTAGGGTATTATTAGGCTAGTCAGTTTTTGGCTGCCTCGTAGGTCTAGTGGTCGCAGTCGCTACTGCTAACGGTGACGTCCCTGAATTGATTCCCAGGTTGGGCAAAGCGTTACTGGGTTTTCCACCTGGAATTTCTTATTAGCTGGCTGGTTCTGTGCCCGGTTGATGGTAATAAGCTCATCTCCTATTGAAATGAGGGTGTACTACAGGTACCCTTTTGCCCAACCCTTCGGAGAAACAAGTCACTAAGGCAGTTGGTACTTAATTAACAGGGGACTTACTCAGCTCGTATGTCCCTAATTGACATCACTTCTTTAAAAATAAATGATTTTATTGCCATCAACCCGGTTTCGTAGTAGAAACCAAATAAAGATAGAAAATAAATGGCTCAGGCGCACAATATGCACATGAAAAAAAAAAGTATAAACATCCGAATTGAGAACCTCCTCTTTTTTTTAAGTCGGTTAAAAACTTTAAAACAGTACCTATTGAGTGCACGGCTGCGCCAAATAGGCCCAGTTCAGCATAAATACTTTTCTCACGCTAGTTTTCAACTGGACCTATGTTACGAGGACGTCTTACGGATGTAATAAATCAGTTTTGTAGTAGTATTATCAGCCTAGAACGTTCCCACTGCTAGGACACAGGCCTCCTCTCGGTGTGGGCCATAATCCACCACGTGGACTGCGGGTTGGCGTGTAAATATTTAAATAAAAAATTTAACCGCCGAAAAAACTGAAAAGCAAAAAATAATAAACCTTTTTTATTTAACCCTAATAAGGTAAGTTCTTAAACTAATGTAAGTATACCTAAGTAATTTTGAGTCGGCGCCAAACAATCAATAAACAAAGATCACTAAATTGCCTTTTTAAACGGCGCCGACTCAAAATTATTTAGGTATACTTACAATAATTTAAGAACTTACCTTATTAAGGTTAAATAAAAAAGGTTTATTATTTTTAGCTTTTCAGTTTTTTCGGCTGTTCAATTTTTTGTTAAAAAGTTTTTATTTTATAGTTTTTTGTGGCTATACCTAATCTACTAATTGTTTGCCAAAGGGCAGGAGGCATATGTGGCACTGAATAGAGTAATAATTAATACACCACTCAGCATTAAAATCTGTGAGTGAACAATAAATCACCCCTATTTTCCCACCCTTAGGGTTGGATTTTCTTTTTCAAATTTATATGCCTTTCCAATAAAAAAAGAATTATCAAAATCGGACTACTCTGTAAAAAGTTATGCTTGGTCATACATAAAAAAAAATATACGTGTCGAATTAGAACCTCCTCCGTTTTTTTTCGTCGGTTGAAAAATAGCACTTTTTTTTTGGATATAATTTCTTATAGAACAAGGGAATTTGTCAGGAGTATTGCTAGGGATAGTCCGCAAGCAAAAGTTGTTTCCTATATGACCTAGCTATTTCTACACCCGAGAAATATTTACCACCCACCGAACTACACGTGCAAACTCGCAGTTCCATTGCCAAAACTTTCTAGATATCGTCATAAACTAGGGGACAGTGATTGGTGCAGTATGCCCACGCCCCGTCTTTGTACACAAATCATATGTCGAGCGCCATCTCTCATGCAAATATCAAGCATTTGATACTCCCACGGATGCATTGATCACTATTTATTTAGATGGTTGTATGCGAAATAAACAGTTCTCTTTTTTGGCTCGAATAACGGCCACGAAAAAGGTTCTTCGCACAGACAAGCTGTTGTTTTGCATCCTCGTCAAATTTCAGGAGGCTGTTATGAAATACATAAATAATCAAATAAAATTACGATCGCTGGTAAAAGTAAAAAAGTAAAAGTCTGACACGCCCTTCCGCTCAGCAAAGAGCGGAGAAACCAAAAAAATAAAAAAACTGACACCGTCCATTACACGAATGGATAGAATAAGAAATAAGTACATTAGAGGAAGTCTGAAAGTGGCACCGGTAACTGTCATCATCTCCTCCTCATTGTCCATCCTCTTTCCTCCGTATCACGTCCCCCCCATACCATGACAACCGATTTTCACGACACAACTTTTCAGTCACCGGTCAAGGAGCTTGTGGCTAAGTAATAACAGCCGCACGGGTCGATCGATCAGGTTAAGCTACGCTTGCGCGGTTGGTTCGTAGATAGGTGATGCCTCGAAAAGCACGTTAAACTGTTGGTCCCGGCTGTCATTCGTGGATCCTTGACAGTTGTTACGGGTCAGTGGCAGTAGCCCGAAAGTCTGACAACCAGTCTTACCAAGGGGTATCGTATTACCATACGATACCCCTGGATACCCCAACCCAGTTACTGGGTTGTGGAGGTCAGACAGGCAGTCACTCTATGTAAAATACTGGTGTTCAGCTGCATCCGTTAGACTGGAAGCCGACCCCAACATATTTAGGAAAAGAAAGATGGAATTCTGTAGTCATGTTTGTTAGGTTCGTGAATCATGTTTTAATCAACATTCAACATGACACTAATCTGAAAATTGCAAAAAAAATACGTAAGAAAATTTGAATTTCGTAACCTGGCGCTTTCCCCTGAAATCAAAATACATTTGCATATCTAGTATTTTCTCACTAAACTTCCGCATGCGACCGCAAAATGTAATGACAACATTACAATAAACTGTCCTCCACTACGCCGTAGTTTTGGCAAGCCATCAAGAGAGATGTCTCGTTTATGATAAGTCAGTTTTTATTTGGCAAACTGCCAGAAAAGTTTAGTAACGGGAAAAGTTAGATTTGATTATTTTATTGTTTGTGATGTTGTCTGAATGAAAACATAGCAATACAAGTTTTGTGCGCTGCAACGCAGAAGTTACGTTACAAAGCATCCGTTTTGTTGTTATACAAGCTGTTGTTTTGCATCCTCGTCAAATTTCAGGAGGCTGCTATGAAAGACATAAATAATCATATAAAATTACGATCCCTGGTAAATATAATGAATACATACTTGTTTTTTTAGTTATTTAAGTTTGACAGTATTTCAGAATACACCACTTTCAAAGAACAGAATCGCGTTATGGTATCGTATAAGCGGCCACGTTTTTATGTGTGTGTAAAAGGGCAGTTACAGCGCGGTCTCATACAGGCCGCGTTTTAAAATGCGTGTCCCACACATGCTGATTTCCGAAAATTAGAAAAAAAAGAAAGAAACCTGCTTATTTTATTACTGATTCGTGTCGAGAATCAGTAGCATAGTTACCTCCTTGAATTTGACGAGGATGTAAAACGACACCATGTATTGCAAAATCAGCCTATAATGTTCCCACTGCTGGGACACAGGCCTCCTCTCGGTGAGAGGGAGTGGGTTGGTAGATGTCATTGAACTGCTAAGCTGCAGTTTATTTTACTGGCCTCATTGGTGTATTTTGCGTTTCAGCAATATTGCCATAACTATACGGTTTTCCGGCGAGGGAATCACCAAATTTGCGATTCGATCAACGGCCTATTTTTGAAAAGGTTAATTTTTCTAAAACTTACTCTATGTTTTCAGATATACGTATTTTGGATAGTCTAGTAACCACTATGCTGTTGGCTCAGCTATCCAAGATGGCCTCTGGTTATACTTTTTAGGCGAAAGCGTCAGGGTAGCCAATCGTAGCGAAATACAAATTTCCTTGCGCTTTCTGCAATTTGCTGGCATCGTTGATCGAAATATGACTTACGTCCGTAACAAATATTTATTTTTAGAATTCAAAAATCTAATATTATGATCATCAATACAGCTCTCTACAAGTTCATTACTCTTTTGAATGACTATTTCATGAAATCTTGAACTTTGAGGCCAATTCTAACTTAAGGAGTTTTATTATTGATTCTAATAATTATAATTTTGTAAAGGCATATTTGTTACGTTCGCGAATCATATTTCAATCAACATACAACCTGACCTGCAAAATGCAAAAAATAATAATTTCGCGGGCTACCATAATGCATCCTCTTTTATATTTTCCACCAGAACTATTAAATATCTGTACATTTATTATACAGATATTTAATATTATGGGTGTTTTTCTATCTATAATACGTATGTATTTACAAAAAAAAAAGTATATAAGTAGTTTATCAGCCATCTTGTTACCATAACACAAGCATTAGGTTGCTTAGCTTGGGACTAGATGGCGCTGTGTGAAATGTCCAGGGATATTATTATTATATATATATTATTATTATTATATTATACATTTCACTACTATCACGGTACTACCTCGCTTTTAGACAAAAGCATCCCATACGAACAAAAGGTTCAGAATACAAAGTTAAAATTAATTATCCTTTACAGAGAATCGCTGGAGTTTGCTAACCGACAGCTGGGTATATCTGAAGAGTTGGATTCTGCGCCGATGAGGGCCGAAGCGTATCTCAACCTGGCTAGAGCTCATCAGACCTTAGGAGGACTTGACAGGTAAATATCAGATTAGGAGCGGTCTTTTTTACATGATATTTCTCTATATTTTATGTAGATATTTAACAGTGCGGCCGATTCCCTTGTTCAGAAACTAAACTAAATTTAAGTTCAGTGCATCTTTTTTTTTATTTCATTAAGAAAAGGACAGAAGATAAATATTAGTTTAGTCCTGTCAAATTAGTCAGCGCCGGATGTAAATTGACGTATTTTTAGTCGCTATGTTTTTAATTACGTCGTCTATGGAGTATCTTAATTTGACTAGAACAGACTAATGTTTTATCTTCTGCCCTTTTTTTAATGAAATTGAAAGAAAAAGATGGACTGAACTTAAATTTAGTTTAGTTTGTGAACAAGGGAATCGGCGCCACTTTCTAGCAAATGCAGGGGGCATAAATATCACAGTCACAAGCAGAAGTATGGCACTTGGCTTTATTCAAAAGCGATTTACTCCTTTATTTTTTAATGAAATTTTATATTTTCGTGGACGTAGTATTTCCGAACCCATGGGTTTTTGCAATGTGTCGTATTTCATTGTTTTTTTTCGTTATTTCACGCCAAAATCGCTATTGAAAGTTTCCAAGTGTTGACATATTAGTGCTCGTGACTGTACAATACATGTCTTGAGGAAAGTCTTGAGTATAATTATGATGGCAAAGATTAAGGGAGGACCAAAAAAACGATCGATGGATTGTGTCAACAGTGATATGGCTAAAAAGGAGGTGAATACTGAGATGGCGGCTAAAAGAGATGTATGAAAAAGAAGGTATCCCGCGCACATCCATATGAATTGGGATAACGACAGGAGGAGGCAGTACACAGTAATAAGTTTGCGGATTTCACTACGGATCCTCTTTTCATATATTAATATTTTCGATCCTTGGACAGTGTTTATAGGTAGGTAGGGGCACAGATTTTTCCTAGTAGCAGCTCCGTAACTTTAGATTTGTAGTCGCCTAATTCGCGGGAAGTCTACGGCCTGATTTGACTTAACGGCGGCACCTAACTAGCGAGAATGGATACTACTTAGTTCTACACCACTGCCTATCCCTTCGAGTAACAAGCCTAATGTTGAGTAATAATGATCAAATTATATTTCGTTTTCCAGAGCCCTCTCATACGCTCGCCAAGCCCTTTACAACGACTGCGGCGGTGGTTCAACAGCCGGCTGCGTTCATCTTACAGTAGCGGCTGTCAGTCTGGAACTAGGAGCCTTCTCTAAAGCTATGGATGCTTTCCAGAAAGCGCTGGCTGTGGCACAGGCTCAGAACGATAACACTTTACTGCTGCAGGTACGATAAGGTGTTATGTATTTACTTCTGAGACATGCAGTGTCTAATGGCAACCTCTGGCGGTGCCGAATATGAGTATCATCTGAAAAAACATCCGGAATGTCTAGCTGTGAATACGATGGCACTAACCTGAGCTAGCTCTTTGGGGAAAACAGGCGTGATCTTATGTTATGTTGTTATGTAACTGGGGAAGAACTGTAGAAGAGACAAAGCATACAAACGATGGACATATAGACTTAAATATTGAAAAAAAATATATTAGTCTGACACTAAAAATACATGAAATCCAAAGGCATGACTGAATGACTGCTTGCAGTTAAGAAAGTCTTTAGCAGTGAAATTCTGGAGAAGGCCATTGCTGCTTGTCTACTCCGTAATCTCATTTAAGTGTAAATTAACTTCAATTTAATTCAAAGTATTTTATTTCACATTAAGTATACCCCTACATGAAAACATTGGGCAGTTTTAAAATTCAGAAGTTAGGTACACATTTCCAATAGTCGTTTCTAATGCAGAAGAACCGGCAAGAAATTCCATACATAACATAATCAGCCTTTAATATTCCCACTGCTGGGACACAGGCCTCTTCTCTTCGAAAGGGAGTGGGCTGTCATCCATCACGCGGGCCCAGTGCTGGTTGGTAGATGTCACATGTCTTCGAATTTTTGGTTCTAGGACATGCCCGTTTCCACATGTTGTTTTCCTTCACCGTTTTAAAGAAATTTCATGGTTGGCTGTAATGCATCTGCCCTAACTTCTTTCATCAGGTATACGTAGGCCTCTCAGAGCTCTGGCGCCGTCTCCGCGACGCAGAACGCGCGGTCGCGTGTGCAGCTCGCGCGTGCGACCTCGGCCGCGGTCCGCGCGCTACTGACCTGAACACACGACATCATCGGATGGCTCTCCTACAAATGGCTGCTGCGTTGAGGGCGAGAGGCGAACTTGGAGATGCGCATGATTATTGTAATGTAAGGCTTTCTCTGTTCTGTAACTATCAACATTTACAGCGAAGACTAGCTAAGAGACGGTGATACTACCTGCTGAGTTGCTGATAACCGCATTAGCTAATGTTTTTGTACAACTGATGGATGAAGCAGCTTAATCACAAATCACCTCTACCATGGGCCAAAAACATCAACAAAATTTGCAAAATTTGACTTCGCTACAGGGTTGTGGAACTATCATATAATATGATAGTTCCACAACCCTGCAGCGAAGTCAAATTTTGCTTTAAAAACCACGTCCCATTCGTCTGTCAAGTGCGATGTTGGCGTTTCCCTTTTTTGGCTTCAATGAGAATTTGTCATAGAGATGCCGCCTTAACGTCCACACTTTAAAACGCAATCATAAAAACCTATTGATTCAACCGTAGTATGATGTTGCTTTGTTGTTTTTCTTTTGATCTGCCAACAAACTGCTCTGCAGTTTGGCAGAAGTAAAATTTGTTTGGAAAATTTAGGCGGTCACCACGAATAAACGCTTTTTCTTTTTTTTTTTTCTTCTTTACCCACAATCAACATTAGAATAAAACAATTTCCAGGAATCGTTACGACTAGCAGCAGTGGCGGGTGATCAGGGATGCTACGCGCGTGCGGTGCGCATTGCAGGCGATGTATACCGCAGGAAATGTGATATCGGGAAGGCGTTAAGGTATGTCACGAGTAAAGATCAAAGTTCCAAGTTCCCCTTGATATTAGTTGGATGCAGTAAAAGAATTAATATTTACATATTGACTGTAGTCACAAGGCAATAACTTATTGTAAAACAATTATTATTGATTTGAAAACACAGCACAAAGTGAGCTGTTCAGCTATTCATACTATTGGCGCCCACCGTGGGACACTGTGCCTCAGTTGGGCGCCAACATCACTGAGCTTAATTGTTTAACTTTTAATGTCAAAGCTTCACAGCTTTCGCTTACCCTTAATACATTGACACTGACGCCTCATAACCTGTTTTGCGGTTTTAATATCATTAAAAAATCTATTACCTTTCAAACATTTTATGGTACATATTGATATATTGTTGATATAATTCCGAGCCTTAAAGTACAAGCTACTTGCTCAGGTATGCTAGTTTGCAATAATCATTAATCAGTCAGCCCAATGTATGTCAAAATTATTGTATTATTACTTTTGTATAATACTAACTTTATTTCATCAATCAATCAACTCAGCCTATCGCAGTCCAGAATCAGAATCAGAATCTTTATTTGTAAACATAGGTAGAGTTACACAGTGTGTGGGATGTTACAATATTTACATAGGTTCTCTATGTTTTGCCATTAGGCGTACAAATCTATATATATACTACTCTGTTCAAAAGAAAAGGTGAATTTTGAAGTTTTTTGAAAAGTATTTCTTTATTTATCAATATCCATTTTTCCCCTTCAAAGTAATCCCCCTCAGATATCATGCACTTATGCCAGCGCTTCTTCCAATCCTCGAAGCATTTCTGAAATGCGCTTTTCGGTATGGCCATCAGCTCGTTCTTCGATTCTGACTTTATCTCATCAATTGTGGCAAAACGCTTTCTTTTCATTGGTCTCTTCAGTTTTGGGAATAGGAAAAAGTGGCAGGGAGCCAAAACTGGTGAATACGGTGGTTGAGGCATAATTACGGTGTTGTTTTTGGCCAAAAAATCACGAACAAGAGTTGATGTGCGAGCTGGTGCATTATCGTGATGCAGAATCCATGATTTATTTTTCCACAATTCCGATCGTTTAAGCCGTATTGCTTCACGCAAACGTTGCATAACTTCCTTGTAGTATTCCTTATTAACCGTACGACCTGTTGGCAAGAACTCATGATGCACCACTCCATTGTAATCGAAGAAAACAGTGAGCAAAACCTTCACATTTGATCGAACTTGGTGTGCTTTTTTCGGTCTTGGCTCATCTGGCCGCTTCCATTGGGATGATTGGGCCTTGGTTTTGACGTCATAACCAATACCCACGTTTCGTCACCGGTTATGACCCTTTTGAGCAAACCTGGATCGTCGTTGACGTCATTCAACCACTCCTGAGCGATACTAATGCGACGTTGCTTTTGCTCAAAATTTAGCAATTTGGGAACAAACATCGCTGCCACACGTTTCATGCCCAAAACATTCGAGAAAATTGCATGGCATGAGCCGATTGATATGCCAACATCCTCTGCAACTTCCCTAATAGTGATTCGACGATTTTCCAAAACAATTTTTTTCACTGTTTCGTTGTTTTCTTCGCTTGTTGACGTGGTTGCAACTCCAGGACGCTCATCGTCATCAACATCTTCTCGGCCTTCTGTAAAGCACTTGTACCACTTATAAACACTTTTTTAAAACAAAGTGGACTCGCTGAATGCCACAGTCAACATTTCAAGTGCCTTGGAGCACTTAATTCCATTTTTAACGCAAAATTTAATACATACTCTTTGATCCATTTTTAAAAAAATCAAATATCGAAGAACACATAAAAACGTGACTAATATTTTCAGTTGTCAACAACAAACTACTAATCCAAATTGGCTGATAATGCCAATATATGATAAACATATGTGTACCAGCATAACAAAAAAAAAATCGATAATCGAATGTACATAGCCCGCGAAAATTCAAAATTCACCTTTTCTTTTGAACAGACCTCGTATATATATATATATAAATTAAACCCTATTTCCCTTGATCACGCCATAACTTGAGAACGACTTTACCGATTTCATCTATCTATTTTTTTAAAGTTTTCTAATACTTTGTAGAAGGTTCTTACTGAAAAAAAAAATTAAGAAAGTTGCGCAGAAAATTGGAAAATTTAAGAATTACGCTTTTACGCTAATACAGCTGAACGGATTTAGATGAAATTTGACACATGGGTAGAGTGGACTGGAGAAGGACATAGGCTACTTTTCATCCTGGATCGCAGACGAAGTCGCGGGAAACAGTACATTATAATTATCAATTTTAATTCAAATTAATTAAGTACAATTACTGATTATTATAAATTATAGAAAGCGCCAGAATAATGGATCAATAATTCCCCTCCAGAATGTCCACAAAAAAATGTTAAGAAAGCATATAGATCCTATATTAAATGTCAAAAAGAAATAAAATATTAATGTCAAAACAGGTCAGAAGACCAATTCTCGTAATTTAAAACGTTCTAAATCTAGTCTCAGTCTCATCTCAGCGACAAACAAATGTCAAAAACTTGTCAAAATGTAGGAAAATTAGAAGTATTTTTTGACAGATTGAGACTGAGATCAGACTGTGAACGGTCTTAAAATTACGAGAATCGCCCCTCTGGTGAAGAGGAGGAATTATAGAAATTGTCATCCAAATAGTTCTTTAACGAGTAGTAACATTTATTGACTAAAATTTTTACCAAAACACTTTTGAAATCACTCACTTGCTGGACATAATAATAATAATAAAAACTTTTAATTCGGACCAGTAGATATCCATATTTTTGTTAGTTACAAGACAAAACTTAAGAACACATAGGCCGCTCTCAACACCCTGTCCTCCGCCTTCCGCATCCAGTCCGTCCCAGTCACCTTTTTAAGGACGTCCATCTATCTAGCTAAACTTTACTTACTTTAATACAACTATCCCTTCCTCAACAGACACTACGAAGTAGCAATGGGAGCGGGCCAAGCGTTAGGTGACCGCCTCGCACAAATGGAAGCCATGGATGGGGCGGCGCGTTGTCTAGAAGCGCTGCGACTACAGGGCAGGATCTGTAACTGTAGACCGTTGGAGTTCAACACAAGGCTGCTTGAAGTCGCTACTTCTGTTGGGGCTAAGGTAAGCATACCTAGCATTTTTATGGTTTTCTGCAGAATAGTCACTAATGAAAAGTATTTCTAAGGCATAGGGCGAACGTTTCAATGCTTCATGTAGTTAAGACGAAGGTAACAGTTATATAATAACCAAAATGCATTACACTAAGTGTAGTATTTTGATTCGTCAAAGGCATTTAATTTTGTTCACCATAGGTATTAATAGGTAGTTTTCTGACTATTAGTTTCCAATCATTCAATCTTCTTATTTACAACTTATAACTTCAGTTACATAAAAACTTAATAACTAAAATCGCTTTAATGTGAGTGTTCCGCAAGGTTCAATTCTAGGTCCAAGTTACTTACTACTTTTTCTATTAACATCTTTGAATTAAAGTTTACTTTTTTAAATTAAATTGGGGGGTTATACTTAAGTACAATTTAATTATTATTGCCACAACACCCTATGCTCCGCCTTCCGCATCCAGTCTGACCCATTCACCTTCTTCGTTCATCTCACACACATCATACACTTATGGCTTATCATAATATTTGTACACAGATGCTAGTCCGTCGCGTCCGTCTCCGTCTAGCAGAGATCTACACCGGACTAGGCGACAACGAAGCCGCCGCGCGACAGAAGCGCGCGGCGGCGGCGTGGGTGGCGCCCGCGTGCGCGCGCTGCCGCGAGCCGCTCGCCGACCGGCCCTCGCCCCTCGCGTCTCTGCCGTGTGCTCATATTGTGCATCATGCGTAAGTGTTATTTGTCCTAATTAAGAATGTAATTCCAATTCTAACCAGAGTAGACCAGACAAAACGGCTTCAAGGTGTGAAAATAGCGGGATCGTCCGAAAGGGTTACCGCTGCCCTGGAACATAAAGGGCTAAGGAAGGAACACGGGTGGGTTTTAGTCAGTAAGAGTCTGACACTCGCTTCCGCTCCACCCAGAGCGGGAAGGGTCATTTGATGATTTCCCATCCTCAAAAAAAAAAAAGGTGTGAAAATAATAACAGTTTGCCCATAATCTTACAATTTTAGCCACTCTCCCTCTACATAACTACAGGACAACTACGCTTACAAAAAATGTTGTCACACCATCTTTACGAAAAGGAAAGTAAACTTAACCGAATGGTGCTATAGATAACCAAGAACATATTTTTAGTAGATAATATATTACTTTATTAAAACCATATAAAACCACGATAAATAAAACCATGATTAGACCTGCTGTCTTGTATGGATCAGAATAATGGGCCACAAAAGGGATAAATGAAAGGCAATTGCATGCAGCTGAGATGAGAATGCTAAGAGGGATGTGTGGTGTTACACGAATGGATAGAATAAGAAATGAGTACATAAGAGGAACTCTGAAAGTGGCACCGGTAACTGAAAAGTTGTGTGGAAATCGGTTGTCATGGTATGGGCATGTGATACGGAGAAATGAGGAAAATGTCGTGAGGAGAGTTTTGAGTATGAATGTCAATGGCTATAAGAGTAGGGGAAGACCAAAGAAACGATGGATGGAAAGTGTGAATGATGATATGGTTAGAAAGGTGGTGACTACCGAGATGACGACTAATAGAGAAGTGTGGAAGAAAAACACACGTTGCGCCGACCCCAAATAAATTGGGATAAGGGCAGGAGAATGATGATGATGATGAATATATTACTTTATTATACATTATACATTTACTGTATTATGTAAGTGGTAACCCACAGACTACCCTATTTGTCTCTCCTTCCCCTTTTTAATCCATCCAAAGGTTGTCTTTAAAAGACCGCTCTTAGGCTTTTAGCGATAAGACCGCCCGTTGTGTCACCCTTTGTAACATTTATATATTTATGTCTGTAATTTATATGTTATACATAATAAAGGGTATTCTATTCTATTCTTTATTTATATTTCAAGTAAAGACGGAAAAGCAAAGAATAGGTAGGCTATTCTTTATTTTTCCGTCTTCATCGCAAGCAACATTGCGGCAGGCGCAGGTGGAGATGAGCAGGAATCCTTAGATAAAGACCAGTAAAAAAAATAAGATATAATTAAAGAAGTGGAAGAAGAGTGGGGAAGCCGTTGCCTTGGAATGGGAAAAGACAATACGAGCTTCTAACACAACATAACGCCTGTACTACCCAAAGTCTTAGTCAGAGGCGTGCCTTTAGTTGGCATTGCACAAGTCTGAGGCCATGTGTTTTCATGGTCCTCGGGACGCGCCACCGTCGGCTTCACAAATAACGGCGGGAGGGGTTCACATCGGCGTCGAGCTGACGATGAAGTACCTGGGGCTCGTCCTCGACAGCCGGTGGAATTTAGTCTGACACTCCCTTCCGCTCCGCCCAGAGCGGGAGGGGCATTTGATGATTTCCCACCCAAAAAAAAAAAGGCGTGCCTTTAGTCCACCAACAACCACCAGCAACAACCAACCACCATCACCAACTAACTACCATCATAATGTTTTCCAGCTGCATGCCGGAGTCCTGGTCTCGTCGTTCAACCCGCAGTCAGAGTGGAGTGGACTGCGCCGAGTGTGCGTCCCCGCGGGCCCCGCGGGCCCCGCCGCCCGCGCCGCCCGCGCCCCGCGCGTTACCCACACAGGTACACCTTCAGCTACAGATTATAGCCATCTATTATTCACTACTAGGTTTACAGGCTAGCGCGCACAATGGATAATTGCCAATCTGGCTCCTTCGGCGTATACAAGCAAACACGACGCTCATCTCATAGTACAAGTAAGTTGTCGTCGCCGTCTTTGGGAATCTGTAATAATATTAGTCCTCCAGACCGAATTTCGGGTTGTGGCAGCCGATCTCAATGCACACTAGCCATCTATACGGGAGATATTATACTGCAGGCGTGTGTGCGCCGACGCAGGTCCACTCTCTCTTCCATTACTCTCATAGTCCTATGGGACGCCTCCGCAACGACCGGAGAGAGATCAAGCGTAGGACCAATAGCTTAACGTCCTTTTGCAAACGAGTGGGCATTTGTAATACCAGAGGCATGGCAGGTGTTTTATCATTCCATAGACTACTCTGAAATGTCTCACGTGCTTGTCCCACTGGCACTTATAATCTTCAAAGAACACAGCAACGTTGCTTGACGCTAGAAATGTGTTGTGGTGTTGGTAGTACATATTGTATTGTGTAATTGCCCGAATGACAGACATGATTCAAAATCAAAAGTCATTTATTCAAATTAGGCTGTGAATCAGCACTTTTCGAACGTCAAAATTATAAAAGACAGTCCCCCAAAACCCCCGCCCTTCACCACTTCCTAGTGCTATCGCTGGGAAGAAGAAGTGGCGCAACAAACTCCCCAGCAGCACAGCTGTCTGTTCAGTTAAAAAATACTTGATTGTATACAATACTAGGTATGCAAAGTAATTGGCTCGATCTCAGAATACCAGATTCTCAAAATACCAGATTCTCAAAATACCATATTCTCAAAATATCAGATTTTCAATATATCAGATTTCGGACAGTCGGAATCTAAATATTTATATTATAAAAAAACCCAAGCTACTTTTTGCAGCAAATAAATTGCATACTACACATTTAGCAATAAATACTGTTTGGTTTTCCTATATTACCTATTTTGTTTTATTGACGTTGTAATTTAATAACATTATTAATGATTGTTAACATAACAAGACACAGAATATTAAATTAAATTATTTGCCATATGTCAGCTACCCACGCCACTATATCAACAAATACAATAAAAACTATAAGCACCGTGTAGTCAAGCAAAAACATTATAAATGTAGACAAACCTTACTACCTAAATAAAACCTTTCTTGCTTAGCTTAAAAAGATTTCCCAGACGACTCCGCCCGGGATTATAAGGCTGCTTATCCACCAGAGATGTGCAATGCAGCTATGCTGCGAGGATGTGAAAGCTAAGATACGAAACTATGCGACCGTTCCCACTAATGCTAAGCTGTGTAGAGGAGCGAGTAAGATGTGCTATGAAGATGCGCCGCCGCGCCGCGAGGTAGGTGTACGAGGCAGATACGCAGGTCGAGCTATGCAATGGTTCGATAGTAGGGAAGGCAATCTGCTCTGCACATAGCTAAACCACTCGCGCATCCATAGCTCCCATCCATAGCACGCAAACTTCCATATCAAGAACATAGCTTAGTTGAGCCCGTTTCCACTAGTGCTGTGCTATGTGGACCAATGAATATGATTGGTAGATATCAAACGCATCCTAAGCAACGTAGCATAGCACATCTCTAGTGGAAAAGCAGCCTAAATGTGGTGCTGTTCCACAATATCGTGTCCTGTCCAGAGTGTCCTATTGTTTGCACGTTACAGGAACTGATGATACTTAAGAGCGCGTATAAAGCAAAATTACCAATCTTATATTTGATTTTACATGAAAAATTCCAGACCAAATCTTAAAATAAAAATGTATGAATAACAACATGATATTTCCGAGGGTTCACTATGATCAAAAACATGAAATAATAACATTTCCTCGATAGAAAAAAATCACGAAGTAACCTCTAATTCTCATATTTTTCCGTTTTGCACTCAATACGGTAATGCCTATTGCGACAAAAATTTGATAATTAATTATATTTATACAAGAGTAAAGGCTGTGCTTAGGCATTTTATGTAATTCCTTTTAGTTTTGGATTTATTACGAACAGTTTTGGCGCATACTACGTTTTCTTTTTCTTTTCTAAAATTTTACTGGCTTTAGGCGCGCTCTTAAAGTGCCAAACTCGTAGTCACATTCTGGGTTGAGTGTTTTTGCTTTCCCGCTGAGAAGAAAAGATACCCCAAATGAGTTCCTGCGGGGTAATTGCATAATACTTACTATCAGTGGCAAGGGCTTTCATTTTGATAGTACTACAACATTCATTGCGTTATTTAAGTTTGTGAACAGACAAATTTTTCGAACATATGAAGCAATGGACTAGCAATACGTATCCTTCAAAATGATTCTGATTGTAATTGATAGTGTGTTCCGGAATTAGGTTGCAGCTTGACAAAAAAGCTTTATCAACACTGCAATAAGAAGCTGCTGTATATTTAAATAGGACATTGCTTCATTGCTTTCTACAAACACAGTACTGCACGCATAAACCAAGATAGC
This sequence comes from Apamea anceps, assembly GCA_951799955.1. Classification (NCBI taxonomy): domain Eukaryota; kingdom Metazoa; phylum Arthropoda; class Insecta; order Lepidoptera; family Noctuidae; genus Apamea; species Apamea anceps. The sequence goes on from OX637528.1 coordinate 3,966,463, forward strand.
GGACGTTACCCAGAAAGCCGCTAAGCTGCCGCGCACTTAGGGATGGCTTGTTGTGTGGTTCACGGGAAAGGGGTTTAGACGATACAGCTGACCACGCTTGTCTAATGCGGGTTGGTGAGCGTGCAGTGTGGGCCGGACATCTTTGTCGCATGTCAGATGACAATTGGGCTAAGAGAACCACCGATTGGGTCCCACTAAACGCACGACGCCATCGCGGAGAGCGAAGATGGCGGGACGAGCTTGACTCCTACCGTAAGGACTGGCAAAAGAAGAAAAAGAAAGAAAGAAAAAGCATTTATTTGCGGCAAACATGACGCATAAAAAAAAGGACATAAACACACAAAAAATAACAAGTTGGGGGTAAACATGCGTCACATTCACGCAAAACGGCCATCGCTCAGCATAATGCTAAGACCCTATACGAGACAGAGCCCCAGCGCTGGTTTTCAGCGACAGCCGGCGCTGACGTGATGACGTTAACCAGTGCAGCATGCAATTATACATAAATAAATAAAACAACAATCAAAACAAGAAATAAAATAAACCATTGCAACATATGATTCGACACAAACAAAAAACAACAATCAAAGCATGAAATAAAATGAAATATACATAAGAACATTATAAAAAAGAAAAAAAGAGATGGTGAAAACATGAAATATGGTAACATTCCGGGCAACGAATCTTGCGCCGCCGGGTATAATTAGTAATCTGTGCGCGTTCGCAGCTGTCAAAATGCTATGCTTAGATTTGACGTTTTGACATCTTGAACGTAGGTAAACAAAGACTACAACAAATGAACGAAATAATTAGCAATAATATGGCTCATTATCAAAAGACAGAATTATTGTCAAAAGACAGAATTGTGTGGAAAAAAGAGAGGGAGGCCTTTGTCCTGGAGTGCGACAATACAGGCTAGTTAGATTAGATTACTAGGGAGTTATTTGCGCAACTTCTTCCCTGTTAAACCACTACGTAGAAAGGATGCAGCACCTTAAATTAATTAATTGCGTAACACACGATCAATCAGAATCGGTTTCATTTTGACAGTTCAACAACATTCATTGCGTTATTTAGGTACGTGTTGAGCAGACAAATTTTTCGAACTTATGAAACAATCGATTAGCACTGTGCTTCAAAATGATTCAGATTCCGATTGATCGTGTGTTACGCAATTAGGGTGCTGGATGGTTTTGGGAATTGCCTCTTTTTAATCTATAATACTTAATTTATGAAAATAATATGTTAACTTGATGTTTTTCAGGACTTCCCATTCGGAACACCACCAACGCTTCGGGAATCGGATCTAAACTCCATAATATCAGATCACAGCAGTCAACAGGCGACATCTAGCGTTTAATTTATTTATTTAATTTAAACGAATGAATAATAATCACAACTTTATTTACTCATTAAATATTACAGGTGGCAACACTGAGATCAGTTTTGAGATGTTACGCTTTTTAAAAAGATTAACATTATGCCTATAATTTAAGCTTTGATATTGAAAAGTATATTGAACAAATCATGAATTTATAATAGGCTACTGAAAGAATCTAAGCAGAGTTAAAAAAAAGTTTGGCAGTTTTTGTCAAGCACTAGTGACATGCAACGTTGCACAGGTCACAATTAGAAATTATAGAATAATTTGCGCAAATCGATTTCTTTGTATAAAAAGCGCATAAAAGACTAAAATATTGTTCGCCTGCAAGAATTAAAAAGTGATTGCACAAAATAATTTAAACAATTAAATAAATTATTGTTTGTCTTGTATCTTTTACTGTTTCGGAGGCAAATAATTATATTAGATTACAATACTTTAAACAACTAAGGGCAATTTCTCTAACGAAAATTATTGAAAAATATTACAAATAACAAACAAAACATGTTATGTTATGTGTCAAACATGTTGTTGTTATGTGACAAATCTTTAAGCGCGCGTAAAATACTGTCAAAATCGCCTAAATCACAGTCGTTTACGCGCGCTTGACAAATCTAATTGTCAAGCGCGCGTAAACTGCTGTAACAAATTGTCACATTCATGTTCGCTCGAGAAACTAGCCCTCAGTATAGCTACTATCGTTTTTCTATACAAGTCAAAGCATAAATTATAGATTCATAGAAAAACCATGGCTTTTGTCAAGTTTGTCAATATTTTTCTTTGTTGCATAAACCTTAGCACTTACACATTTTCACCAAATATTACTAAAGAAAATGAACGAAAATTTACTATTAATTATATTGAATTTAAATTCTATTAACATCACGCTCGCTATGCGAAGCGGTATAAGTAGAATATTGTCGTTTTTGGTGCAAAAATATATTGATGTCTAAAGATTATATTGTTAATATTAAATAATTTAAAGCGTGGTTTTAATATGTGGTTACTGTACTAAAGTTTAAAAGAATCAGCAATACAGAAATATTTTTGCTTTCAAACAACCACATTATAAAACCACAAGAGAGTGTTGTAAAAATTAATATTTTGAATGAAAAGAATGAAGTGAAGGTATTGCAAGGAACGATTAAAATGAACGAATGTCCATATCCTACTGTAATTATTCTATGTATATTTGTAATGTTTGGAAGTCTGTACATTTAAAGAGAGATGTTACTGGAAGACTTAAGATAAAAGAAAAGCAATTTCTTGTTAGTTTATATTATTGCTTAAAAAACTAAACTTTTATTGAAACGACTGTGAGCTGAGTGATAATCTCATTTGCGTTTGAGATATATTATATTACGCTTATTTATTATTAGGTTTATCACATAAAAATGGAGCATAGCTATAAACTATACAAAAATACATAATAATTCGTCTAAAAATAAACTTGGGCGTATAATACGAACAAAGTTGCAAGCATGATTAAACGGTTCAATGCTGTAATTTACAAAACCAATTAAAAAGCCACTATGTCTCGCGTGGATCCACGTTCGATACGAAGGGTTAATACACTAGAGTGTGAGATTCGGTACCAATCTACCAAGCCATTTCCCAACTATGTTGGAATCGGCTTCCAGTCTAACCGGTTGCAGCTATGTAGACCAGTATTTTACATGGAGCGACTGCCTGTCTGACCTCCACAACCCAGTTACAAACATGATTAATATAGAGTGGGGAAATTCGGTTCTATACGATTTTTTCTTCTATGTCTAACTCAGACTCACGAAAACGACACATGCTAAAAAATAAACTAGATACCTAAATATTGTGTATTTCGGATAATTCAATTCCTTTGAAAATATGACTTTATTAAAGATGGAGTCGTTTCTGTTTATACGAATTATATCGGTTTAATTACTCATTACAAATACTGCGGGGTAGTTGCAAGGCACACTATCAGTACCAGTAGGAATGGCTGTCATTTTGACAGTTCAACAATATTCATTGCGTTATTTACGTTGTTGAGTAGACAAGTTTTCCAACATATGAAGCAATGGATTAGCAATATATTTCAAAACGATTCAGATTGATATTGATTGTGTTTTACGCAATTAGGTTGCTGGTATTGGTGTCGTGAAAATTATTATTACTGTCGGTCTGTATGTGAATATGTTTTACCAACAAACACAAATAATTTAATCCTTTTGATTACCAAGAAAATATTACTTACACATATTTCTACAGCTTTGTAGCTTTTTCTCCAAAAACCCTTCACCATATCTATTGACAATCATCCGACAGGCTATCGTATCGAAAATTACACATTTCGATAATCGGATTTGTCTTGCGACCGACAACAAACAGCAAATTAAAATTATATTAAATTAAATAATTATTTTTAATTAAATTATATTAAATATTTAATTTAAATTGACAACATTATCGGGTTTTGGGCTTGTGCACAGCGTTTAGAGGACTCCTACGATATCATTGATTGATGTTCGATACGGTATGGAAGCATATCGAGTGGTTGTGAATAGCTATGTTGTACCTATAGAAGCGCCCTAATTACGACAATTCAAAATTTACTACTAGCATTCTGGTTGCGCCTATACAAGCTGTTGTTTCGCATCTTCGTCAAATTTCAGGAGGCTGTCATGAAAGACATAAATAATCAAATAAAATTACGATCCCTGGTAAATAATGAATACTTACCTGTTTATTTAGTTATTTAAGTTTGACAGTATTTCAGAATACACCACTTTCAAAGAACAGAATCGCGTTATAGTATCGTATAAGCGGCCGCGTTTTTATGTGTGTGTAAAAGGGCAGTTACAGTGCGGTCTCACACAGCCCGCGTTTTTAAAATGCGTGTCCCACACATGCTGATTTCCGAAAATTATAAAAAAATGAAAGCAAAACCTACTTATTTTATTATTGATTCGTGTCGAGAATCAGTAGCATAGTTACCTCCTTGAATTTGACGAGGATGCAAAAAGACATCTTGTATAGGTAATAGTGCGAAACATAAAACTCGAGTTGTGACTAGTACCTATAAAATTGAGCAATAAAAAGCTTCTAAAATGAGAACCTCCTCCTTTTTTGAAGTCGGTTAAAAACACCGTGTATAATGCATTCAATTTTTTTTTTTTTTGAGTCCGTTACGGGTCCGTGCACGAAAATAACCGTCTTTTGTCAATTTCTTGTCTATGGTACACTTAATAACATTTCCTACGTGTTCTGTCACCTACACGTTAAACTGATGGACGCTAGTGATGGCGCCAAGCAATTAGCCGTATTCTGGGACGAGAAATCAGAAATATTTATTTGTAAGTTATAGGTACAATAGATGTAAAATGGTATGTACAGTTCGCTATAACCAGCCATTAATGGCATAAAAAAAAGATTATAAATCAATGAATGAATTTAGCTTAGGTACATAATTTCCACTCCATTTAGATTTACATCGACACGCTAAGAAGGAGATCTATTTGGAAGAAAACTTGAGAAAATAATTGAAACTTAAGTCTGTGTGACTATAAAAGTACTTACAGTTTTCGTGGCGCAAAACCATTCTTGTCAGTCACAGCACCTATTAATAGTTTTATCACTTTTGCGAAAATAAAGTTCTTTACACCTTTGAAAAGCAAGAAAAAGTATTTATTGCGAATCGTACAGGAAGATCACATACTAAACTAAACAGAGTGAAAGATAAAAAAATAAAACAAATTATATAAAAAGCAACAAAAAGAAAAATGAAACAGAAACTTTTGATTTACTTAAAATGAAGATTTTGAATTTTCATTAACATATATACAGTACATGTGTACAAATGCCAGTACATCAAGCTACCCGAAACTGTCAAATTTTCCCAATCAACCTTGAACCTTAAAACTTCAGCGATTAAGTTGAAAATCTATTAAAGAAATTTGGCAGATTGTAGTAGCTTGATTTGCTGGCGTCTGTACTAATATTTATATTTTCCCAACTATGTATGTTGGTGTCAGCTTCCAGTCTAACCGCATGCAGCTGAATACCAGTATTTTACATAGAGCGAGTCCTGCCTATCTGACCTCCACAACCCAGTTACAGGGTAATACGATACCCCTTGGTAAGACTGGTTGTCAGACTTTCAGGTTTCTGATGACCCATAACGACTGTCAAAGATCCACGAATGACAGCCGGGATCAACGGAGGCACGGAGGGGTCTCGGTATGTAAAGATAGTCACCCATCCACAGGCCGACCGTGGCAAGTGTAGCTTAACCTGATCGATCGACCCGTTCGGCTGTTATTACTTAGCCACGAGCCCCTCAGATTAAAATCCTACTTCCTACTAATATAATAAACGTGAAAGTTTGTATGGATGGATGGATGTTTGTTACTCTTTCACGCCAAAACTACTGAACGGATTTGGATGAAATTTGGCACCCAGATGGTTTATAACCAGGATTAACATATGGCATACTTCTTATTCCGATATTCTCACGGGGTCGAAACTTATGCGGGTGAAACCGCGGAGCGCAGCTAGTATATATAAATATATTTCAAGGATAACTGAAGACTAATGTTTTCGTGCACGGCCTCTTAAAAGGTAGATTTTGTTTAGGTATCTACTTATATTTTTAACGGCATCAATTTCCAATCTTTAACTTCCAACAGAAAGTTGGTTAGACAAGCTTTTACTATAGAACTATCTCTTCAAAACTCAAAGGGAGTTCGTTGCGCGTTCACGAGCAACTTCTGTCTCCGCACCTAATTTGTCTCTCACATCAAGTCTACGGGTTTGTATTAAAATGCGCGCATGTAGCGACGCGACAGTTGGGAGACATTTTTGTCCGCGGGTTTGGACGCAACTGTCGCCCGTCTATTGGTTACAAGTGCGCGCACGGCGACAAAAAAGTTGCTGCTCAACCGAATATTTTACAAAAAAAAGTCGCGTTGCTGTCACTTCCGTGTGACGAAAAGACAAAAAAGTTGCTGGCCAACTAAGTTGCTCGTGGGTGCCATCCCAAAACTATATTTTCGGAGTGAAGCAATGTGACATACAGGCTGACGTCAAAGATATTGTGATTATACTTTTTTTAGAAGGAATATATACGCTTGGATAGCAAGAATATACGTTGCTGTTTATATACTTCGTTATAGTACGTAGTTGTATATTTCTAAGTCTTACGGAGATATATTTAATTATATAAATAAATAAATTAAAGTCATGAAATGAATCCCGGCGGAAGGATGGACAAAATGGCGGCGTAATCAATGTTTGTCAAATATTTTGCTGTATCCTGTTATATCACTATCATCCTACAACATACTGGGCCGGTTTCTCGAACGACAACGTGTTAAATTAATGTGACAAATTGTCAAGCGCGCGTAAGCCGCTGCGATTGGCTGTTGATAAATCATTCAACCAATCACAAATATTAATAATAATGTAGACAAGTAGGTACCATTTAAAAAAAGGATAGAATCATTGGGCATCAAAAAAATTGTCTGCATCGTTGTCAACAGGAAAAGTGCCCAAAAGGCTGGCAGTATTGCCACGTTGTATGTCAATGCTGATTCTTTGGTCAAAAAATAGACCAGCCATCTGGTCACGTAAAGAGTCGGCCAAGTCTTAAATAAATTGTGTAAATGTTTTAAGGTAATAAATTAAGCTACCCGCTCTGGGCTCGCGTCGTGGATTACGGCCCACTCCCTCTCACCGAGAGGAGGCCCGTATCCCAGTCCCAGCACTGGGAACATTATAGGCTGATTATGCTAATTAATTAACCAGTCACAGCATTTTACGGGCACTTGACAATTTGTCACATTAATTTTCCGATAATTTTCGTTCGGGAAACTGGCCCTAAGCCTCCCCCGTTTCTTAAGCCCATAAAACATGTATACTATTATTAATGTATTCTATTTATTCAGCAAGTAATTTATTATTTTGGCGCGAAATCAAACAAAGTTACAACTATAGTTTTCGCGTTTTGGCATGGTACTAGCGGTCATTGACCCAGCATTTTTAATTTCAAAAACCGAATTAAAGTCGTTTAACGTCCAGCGGGGTGATTATATAACACAGTATCTATCAGTAGCAATGGATTTCATTTTGAGCTCCTCAACATTTATTGCGTAATTTACGTTGTTGAGCTAACAAATTTTTCGAACATATGAAGCAATGGATTAGAAATAGCTTGCCAGATTGAGATTGATACTGTGCATGGTATATAATTAAGTTGCTAAATCAATACTTATATAGCGTGATCTTCAACATGTTTCAATAACGGAAAGCCATACATAGTTTGTTATTTGGGTCCCCAAAGAGAAATATTACGGAAAGGGCGATGATCACTATTGCCTTGTTAAAACACGACAACTATATGATGTAAAAGAAAGGCGTGGTCAAAGGGCTTTGAAGTTCCGTAGCATACCTACCTATCCGCCATTTTGATATTTTTTCAAAATGGTGACGGAAAATATAATAGGACCAAACACCGTAAAGCGTTACGGGGTTTGGTCCTATTATATTTAGCGTTTGCATTGATGTCAACTATCGATTTTTTTCGTATAGGTTTCATGCGTGGCCGCCATTTGGAAAAAAAAAACAAAATGGCGCGACAGTAATTAATCCAGGCTCCACATCAAAATCTTCAATCCCCTTTGACGATCATGAGCCATCGGGGTTCAAATCCGTAAGCATAGAAATTAAATCAGCATTAAATTACTAAATCTGGAATTTAACATATTCTAAATCCATTATTAACTGCCAAATTTCTAATCGTCAATTAAGCGTAAAACATTAATATAAAGATCATTAATAAACAGTAGGTATTTTAGGCGCACTGGTTTGTCGGGCACATCAAATGTAAGGGGAAGAGTGGAAAAAGTAATGTTTAAGGGCCGGTTGTTTCAAACGGTTGGTTAAAGTAACTTACGTATGTACGTATACGTAATCGTTATTATTTGACGTACGTCAAGGCCATAATTTTGTAAAACAACACGTTTTTTGGTTTGACTATAGTTGGCGTTATTTTTAACGTACAGACGCCAGCAGGTCAAGCTACCCGAAACTGTCAAGTTTTCCCAATCAACTTTGAACCTTAATGCTTTTGTGATAAAGTTGAAAATCTATTAAAGAAATTTGACAGATTGTAGTAGCTTGATGTGCTGGCGTCTGCACCTATACCCGTGCGTCAAGTCGACGTGAAACAAAACAACCCGCCCAACAAACATATAAAAGTAAAGTTTAAAATTTCGCGAGACTCAACAGTTGTACAACATGAAAAATAGTCTGAAGTCTTTAATAAAAACCTTAAAAAAGTTTTATCTGCATAGCTTTTCACAACCATCTGGAACGCTATCGTATCGAAAATCACACATCTCGATAACCTGGTTTGCCTTGTGACAGCAAACAGCTGTCGGAAAACAGCGGTCGTCGACAAAATTTTCGGGTTTTGGACTCGTGAACAGCGTTTAGAGGACTCCTACGATGACAATGATTGATGTTCGATACGATACGGAAGCGTATCGAGTGGTTGTGAATAGTTATTCTGGGCAAAGGTATACAAAAGTATCCCATACCTTTTCAGTCCTCATCATCATCAGCCTATAGCAGTCCACTGCTGGACATAGGCCTCTCCTATTGCACGCCATTCAACTCGATTTTCGGCAACTCTCATCCAGCTGATACCAGCCATCCTGCGAAGATCGTCGCTCCACCTAGCCTGAGGGCGTCCCACCTTACGTTTACCGATTCGCGGTCTCCTCTCAAGAACACGTCTACCCCAACGGTCATCGGTTCTACGGCTAATATGGCCGGTCCATTGCCACTTCAGCTCGCTAATTATTCGAGTTATGTCGACAATTTTGGTTCTCGCCTTTTCCAGCCCGATTTATCTTAAAAAGGAAAAGAAATAAATTATTTAAAACTTACTTTTTTCACTCATCCTCAGAAACTAAACACTGTTGAATAGATAAACAAACATATAGAGAGTGTTTAAAATATATCCAAATAATAGTCCAAAGTCTATCATCGTTACTTAATATAAGGTTTATAAATAACGTTGTGTTTCCGATGTACCTATGTATACTTGTCGTTTGTGGAAGTATTAAGGTAAATTACTTTTTTTATTGTTAAATGGACCTGCTCTTGACCTCGATCACGCCTGCTGGAAAGCGATGGATGAGGTTTATGATGGAACGAGCGTGCCCAGAAGATGCCTGTTCAGTCTTGCTTTGAAGGCAGACGGGGATAAAATGTGGGAGGGAACACAGATACGCAGAGTGTTTCACACTTTGGCTGTGTTGTGTGCTCAAATAATAAAAATTAAATTGTCCGTATCGTTGTCAACAGGAAAAGTGCCCTAAAGGCTGGCAGCATTGCCAGATTGTATCGCAATGCTGATTCTTTGGCCAAAAAATAGGTCACGTGATGATTTGACCAACTACTTGGCAATGTGTCGACAAACTAAGTGGGCACTCGGACCCCATGGCCCTAGTGTGTCAACCCCAAATGGCTCGAATATATAAGTACCAATAAGATTGGAGTAAGGTAATGGCAATATACAAAAAAGGAACCTACTTGTTAACTGACAACTGGATAAAACAAAATGTTGACAATCTTGTAAAAAAAAAAACACAAAATTGGACTATTCTGTAAAATGAGGACATAAAAAACATACACGTGGACTTGAGAACCTCGTTTTTTCGTCAGTTAAAAACATATCCTAAGTTACATCGATGAATGGGGATAAAAACTGCCACTTGCTAACTTTAGATGTCGCTACTATCAGTAGTCCAAGAATTTGACAGCTAGCTGTCACTGGCATTATCAAAAATGTGTCATGAATTAATTAGTTAAGTACTTTTTTTCTTTTAGTTTCGCACGGTCTTGTGCATTTAGCCAGTGTCACGTTAAGTTTATTTTAATTTAAAAAAGGAAGCGACCGTCATGTCAGAAGTGTCCCGCGCTTTTTTCTATTAAAAATTACTTAAATACTTCCACAAATCTTTTTACTTATAAAAAAAACACTGAACTAAACCTCACTTCGTCCTAACTGCTATATCTTATATTTTAGCTAGACAAACTGATTTAGACTAATATTTTAGGGCACATAGACAAGCATTAAGTTTTGATGGGATACATTTATAAGATTTTGTCGTGAGCCGAGCAAAGAGAAAAAAAGTCAGAAAGAACGCTAAGGCTACGTACGCACTGACAGGTAGCTTGCTTAGCGCCTAGAGCCTATTTTTTTTTTTAGATTTGGCTTCTTGTAGTTAATAATTAGTAACCTATGAGGTTGTCGTCTGCTTACTCGGGCTTGCCTGTGGATGCCTCAATAAATTAAGGCCTCCAAGCTGGGCTTAAAAGACTTAAAAACTAAGCGACTTCACGTTCAGGGCACCCCTTGTGGGGTACGGACCTCGGCTTAGGGCGTCGTTGGGAGAGGGCAGCAAGGGACAGGCTGGATCGCAATTATTTAGGGACGAATTTAAAACTACAGGCTCAGTGGCGCGGGCTGGCTCGGTCTAGAGCTTAGTGACTTAACATCCTTACATACACGCTAGGCGACTAGCGAAGGCTTCAAGCGCGCAGTGCGAAGATTCTAGAGCGTTCATTTCACTTCGCTACTTGCAAGGAGACTCGCTAGGCACTAAGCACCACCTTTCAGTGCGTACGTAGCCTTACGAAAACAAAGCTTTCGGCACTTGCATAGATATAAGAAAGAAGGAGATATGCCCGTTAGTTGAAAACGTATCGGATCCCAGTGTCACTAGTCTCCCCCTTCCACGCGCAACTACAACACGTGCAGTTCAGTAAAAGCAATAGATACGAAGTCACGCGTACACACGCAATTCATACATTTACATTTCTATGGCACTAAACAAGTCATCTGTCAGTGCGTAAGCCCAAGCGAAAACGAAGTATTGGCGCCGATTCTCTTGTTCACAAACTAAACTAAATTTAATTTCAGTGCATTTTTTTCTTTCTATTTCATTAAGAAAAGGACAGAAGCTAAATATTAGTTTAATCCTGTCAAATTAAGATACTCCATAGACAGTTTAGACGTGATGGCGACTAAATATACGTCAATTTACGTCAGGCGCTGACTAATTTGACAGGACTAAACTAATATTAATTTACTTCTGCCCTTTTCTTAATGAAATAGAACGAAAAAGATGCACTGAACTTAAATTTAGTTTAGTTTGTGAACAAGGGAATCGGCGCCAATAGCGCAAGTGGGGGATGCGATGCAACGCGACAGTCAAACATGAAATTTCACGAAGGTGACAGCTCTATATGTCAAATCCTGCAAATGTATTCCACCCGCAAGGACGTTAAGATAGATAGGAATTAAATTTTAGTTAGGTATTATTGAAGACGTGTCTAAAGAAGTCAGTCTAGCTAGTCGTTTTTTGGAAATCTCGTAACAGACTTTATAGCAACGAAATGCTTTAACAGAAACCACCACATCAAATGACGGGTGTAAAAATACCTTTCACGAAGCCGAGAGTCACTTGTTCTTACCGTTATTATGATCATTTATTACTGTACCATATCTTGGAACCTTCTGGTTACCTACGGAGATATTGAAGGTCAAGGTTATCAAGTCTTACAATATACTTACTCCCACGATCCCTGTACCGTTGCAGGGACCCATGAGCATAAAATGTTTTGTGAGTTACATTGCACACTACCGTAAACAGCTAATTTTGACAACAAAAATAAAAGTTACCAGCAATTATTTTTGTACAGACGCCAGCAGGTCAAGCTACCCGAAACTGTCAAATTTTCCCAATCAACCTTGAACCTTAATACTTTGGCGATAAAGTTGAAAATCTATTAAAGAAATTTGACAGATTGTAGTAGCTTGACGTGCTGGCGTCTGTACAAAGTTAGTAAAATTTTGTGTCTGGTAAGCTCTGATTTTGAAATTGCTATTATAGATCAAAATGACAGCTAATCTATACTAAACAATGTCACGTTCGAACGCAGCTGTCATTTAAGTCTGGCAAATTAAAAATCAATGCATATGGTTTGATGTATGTAGGTATGTACGGACGCCAGCACATCAAGCTACTACAATCTGTCAAATTTCTTTAATGGATTTTCAACTTTATCACTAAAGCCTTAAGGTTCAAGGTTGATTGAGAAAATTTGACAGTTTCGGGTAGCTTGACCTGCTGGCGTCTGTACAGAATTCAAAGATGACGGCTTCGTTAAAGGTCTTGTTACACCCTGTAGTGCAGACTATACAACTGCCTAAAAGGCTAATCTTTAGAACACAATGCTGTCCTTCAAAACATAGAAAATTAATGCCAAAATAGTGTCAGTAGTTTACGAGTAAAAATATTTAAATAAAATGCCACTCTATTCCGTCAAATATTGATTAAAGATCAGTTAGAAGATTTCCAAAAAAAAAAAAATTGAAAGTTGGAAACTGTTAAAACCAGCCGATTCTGGAAAAATCTCACCGTGAGAACTTAGGCGAAGTGAGCTATCAATAGTGTTAATCCCTAGCATCAGAGCGGTGGTGGTCCAGTAATAACGGCCCCGACTTTCGTGTTCAGTCCTAGACAGGCACTTTACTTCATCACCACTGCTCTCAAACCAGTTTCCTCGGGAAAACATCCCGAGGAAACCGGCATGTCCTGGAATCAAAAATTCGTAGACATGTGACATCTACCAACCCGCATTGGGCCCGCGTGGTAAATTACAACCCGCTCCCTCTTAAAGAGAAGAGTTCTGTCTCTCAGCAGTGGGAACATTATAGCCTATAGGCTAGTTATGCTAGCATCAGGTTTGACATGACAGCTCACTTCACCTAAGTTCTCACGGTGAGATTTTTACAGAACAGACCAGCTTGGTCTACTAAACCAAACTTAACACACGCCGTGAAAGTGCGTACAAAAGACGCGAATCCAACTTTCATCAAATCTTGATAAAACTTACTGAAATATTTAGAAGAAAATTATATTATTGTAATAAAAAATATAGTATTAATATATATCTTAACTTTATAATATGTACCTGCACATAATAAATGTCCTGTGCACAGTGGCTCGCGTTATCCATTTTATCGTCCATTGACGAATTTATTGAGTATTTATAAACTCCTTGTTTTATTTCAATAATCACTCGAGCCTCTCTGCACAGGAGTAAAAGTACCTACTACTTGTTAATACCTGCCTCTGAAAAACTATTTTACTTACTTAAACTATGAAATTATATTTGTTATACTTTTGAAATCAGACGACTTTTCATTATGAGACTTAAATATTTAATAAAAAGTCGGTGGTTTTGTTAATCTTCTTTAGTTACATGTTGTTAGTGGAAAGTATATTATCTTAAAAATAAAAACATAAAATTGTAAAAAAAAAACGCATTTATCACGTTGATAAAAAAAAACAAAATATTTTGCACAGAAACCACAGTGCACATAAATAATTTAAGCCACAGTGCACATTACCCTTTAAGATACCATAGATTTCCACTAACAATAAGTAACAGAAAAACAATACTCTATCAAAGAAATATATTTCGTTGAGAAACTAAATCTAAACTGTCTAACGTTCTAAGAACTAAAACTTTCACACTAAAACTAGCTAAAAGTAGATAGATTGCACTCTATTTATTAGAATTTACAATTTTATTTATTTCATAAGTAGCAATAAGTATTTGTCTCGTGGAATATGTACCAAAACTTGTTTAAAAAAAATATCGCAATAATATTTGTGGTTTATACTTACTCTTTGTGCTTGTGTGTTCTTTTTTTTAAAAGGTCGTATGTCTAGTATATTTAATTTGCATATTTTTATTGTTGCACAGCACTAAATTGAGTTTTGGATTAAAAACATTTTCTTTGCGCTGTTTTTGAGGTCTGTAGGGCACTTTTTTCTTGGAAGAACTAAAGTTCAACTTGCTTGAAGTTTACTTTAGATTTTTCTATCATTGACCGTGGTTTGCCTAAAATCATAAGCTAGATTATAGTTTCTGGCCCAAAGACAAGCCCAACGGATTTTTTTAGACGCTCAAAACATTATTTTCAGTCAAGAAAAGACTATACGACCTTTTTAATTTTTCTCTAACTCAATATTGTTTTTCTTAATGATATTTTTCATTATAAAACTGTGCCAAAACGTTCCCATTGTGATTCCAAATAATTGATTATGTATTGTTATACTGTAAAATAAAATTAAAATAAAATTGTAGTTGTGAAAATCGGCGTTGTGTTAATCAGTCATTTTTAGAATAAAGGTTGAGAGAATAAATGATTGCTCGTTATATTTTAAAATTTTAATTGAAATATATTAATTTCAAAATAGGTTGTTTTATTTTTGAGACGTAATTATTTTTAATTCCCCGTAAAAAGGTTCTGGTTATTTGTATAAACAGAATTTGCGATGTATGCAAGGAAGGCGCTCGAGCTCGACAGTCGAATGTCGTTACCGAAAGTTATCGAATAACAAAAGCAAAACCGGCCAAGTGCGAGTCGGACTCGCCCATGAAGGGTTCCGTTACGTTACGATTTATGACGTATTAAAAAAAAACCTACTCACTAGATCTCGTTCAAACCAATTTTCGGTGGAAGTTTATATGGTAATGTACATCATATATTTTTTTTAGTTTTATCATTCTCTTATTTTAGAAGTTACAGGGGGGGGGACACACATTTTACCACTTTGGAAGTGTCTCTCGCGCAAACTATTCAGTTTAGAAAAAAATGATATTAGAAACCTCAATATCATTTTTGAAGACCTATCCATAGATACCCCACACGTATAGGTTTGATGAAAAAAAAAAATTTGAGTTTCAGTTCTAAGTATGGGGACCCCCAAAATTTATTGTTTTTTTTCTATTTTTGTGTGAAAATCTTAATGCGGTTCACAGAATACATCTACTTACCAAGTTTCAACAGTATAGCTCTTATAGTTTCGGAAAAAAGCGGCTGTGACATACGGACGGACAGACAGACAGACAGACAGACAGACAGACAGACATGGCGAATCCATAAGGGTTCCGTTGCCATTTGGCTACGGAACCCTAAAAATGAACTTGTAGGTACAAAGCAGAAAATAAAATACAATTTGGTTTCAAATAGTCCGCCACAGCAGAAGGTAAAGTTCAAATATTTCCCGCCACATTTGGCTTCAAATGACAGATGCTTCGTTCGGAAATTCTAGCTGTCACTTGAGTTTTCATTTCCTACACGTTATTTTCTTAATACATCACCTTTATTTCTGAAAATTGTACCAAGTATACTAATTCTAATACAATCTTATTAAAATTAATCAACTCTTATTATATAAAAGTATAATGCAAAGAAAAAAATGTTAAAATAAATGACAACCGGCAGTGGCTGTATGCAGATAAGCCTGTGCCCATCCTTAAAACTACAAAAAGTTGTTTATAAAAAAAAACTTGCATTTGTATTGATTTTCGCAGTTCTATCCCAGATATTTCCCGTGAAAATACACCTGCAATTTTCACCAAACATTTTTTTCTCTCTCATAGACACAAAGAGACCGTGGTGTAGCTTGATCGAGGCAGTTTTAGTGGACATTAAACCTACTTTTACGCTGTGTAGCCACCCGTAACGATCTTTCTGAATATACTTTGCATTCTACTGCTGTTTTTCTGAAAAATAAAGTGTTTTAGATAAAAATGAGTGCTATAGCGCAACAAAAGGTCCTCGTTAAGGAGGGTTTATTTCAGTTTATCACCAAACACATCCCTAGTGCGAATGTAAATGTGATCGACGATATCGTTCTCAATTATGTGATCTCAATCCTGGAGGAGGCATCCCAGGACCCCTGCTTCGATGTAGAAGGTAAGAAAACCATTTTATATTATCATAAATATCTTATTTATCATTACTCTTCGCCAGTTAAATTTTTGACCTAAATAAAGACATTCAAAGTGCATATCCATATCATATTGTTCATTTTTCATTGTTTTTCGTAACTCCACTGTGTCTTTCGATTCGAATTACGTCGTCGCATAACAAAACACGTTCGCCTCCCTAGATACATTCATAAATAAAACAAAAGAATGGCAGCGGTAAATTTTTCAGTGATATAATTTGGTTGTTTATGTTAAAGATTTTTTTATTGTATTCAATCTGTTTGGATTTAGTATATTTTTAAATATTTTACATTAACTTATAATAATTTAAAATAAAGACATTGGTTGCTACAAACAGTGCGTAGGCTTATCGGAGCACTTCGGAGGATTTTAGTAAGCCTTCTACGTCTCTTGGATTTTCAAGAGTATTATCAAATTATTTAAATTTATTTATAGAAATACATCAGAAAATAGTCTTAGTAAACATGGCAAACAGGAACATAAATATCTGGTTTCCTGGCAGAAATCACCCAGAATGATAAGGCTGCTTATTGTAAATTTCTGCCGTTATATCAATCAACTCAGCCTATGTCACTGCTGGAGATAGGACCGTGAGGAAACCGGCATGTCCTGTATAGAACTAAAAATTCAGACATCCACCAACCTGCACTGCACCCGCATTGTGTATTTTGGCCCACTCCATCTCACAGAGAGTGGGACTGTGTCCCAGCTGCAGTGGGAACATTATAGGCTTATTATATTGCTCGACATAGGCCTCTCCCAAGTTCTGCCGCAACACCCTGTTCCTGACCCCAGTACGTACTTGTTTTTTTTAAGTTTAAGGGACAATATTATGGAAAATTAATTCTATTGTGTTGATATGTTCTTTGTATGATCAACTACAATCCTTACATACTCTTCTTGCTTCGTTTACGTTCATACGTTTGGTCATACATGCGCGCCAGTTGCAAGCACTATGCATCTGACATAATATTTCTAATTTCTTCTATCTAAAATTACTGATCCTGAGCATCAAACTTGCAGCTCTACATGCTGCCTTAAAAATTTACTCAGAACAGGTCTAATTAAAAATTTAAGCCCGACGTCAGCCATTTGGTACAACAATATTTAATTAAGTATGCAGTACGAGCCCCTAGTAACAACGCCATGGCTTGGTTAATTGCGTGCATTTTAAATGGACGGCCATTACAGCAGATAGTTTATAATTCTGGAGAAATAATACCTTACTAATAGGGAGGGCCAAGTGTTAGGTTTCCAATAGGAAATTCCCAGTAGCTGGTTAATGGCAATAGACCCTATTCTTACATGGGTAGTGGTGGCCAAGTGGTAACGGCCGCGACTTACGTTTCCTGCCGGTCGTGGCTTCGGACCCAGGCAGGCGCTTCCATCATCATCATCATCAGCCTATAGCAGCCCAACTGTTGAACATAGGCGTCGGCTATTGCACCCCATTCAACTCGATTTTCGGCAACTCTCATCCAGCTGCTACCAGCCATCCTGCGAAGATCGTCGCTCCACCTAGTCTGAGGGCGTCCCACCTTACGTTACTTTGCGCAGCGTAGGCGCTTTACTTTGCATAAATTATTTCATCACCGCTGCTCTCAAAACGGTGAAGGAAATCATCGTGAGGAAACGGCATGCTAGAGTCAAAAATTCGACGGCATGTGACATTCGCCAACCCGCACTGGGCTGGATTACGGCCCCCTCCCTCTCAGAGAGGAGGCCTATGTCCCAACAGTGGGAACATTTCATCATTATTACATGGGACTTAAACATAACTCGCAGTATTCGCCTACACTTACCGGAGAATACAGACATAATATATAAGTTTTTTACAATATCTTCACTCATTGGACTCGTAAGAAGTAAGCTGCGCCAGAACTGTGCCTGAGCACTATCGCGAACTTTGAAAATATCGACCACTTCTAGCGACAGCGTACGAGGGTCATTCAATAAATACTTAGCCTACAAAAAGTAAACGAAAATTTTGGAAAAGTGTCAATTTATTTTTCAACATAGTCTCCTTTTAGTTCGATACACTTAGCCCAGCGATGCTCCAACTTTTTTAACCCGTCCGAAAAATAATTTTTGTCAAACTCTGCAAAATAGGCCTCCGTGGCGGCGATGACCTCCTCATTTGATCCATATCTATCTATATCTATCTATCATATCTATCCCGGCGAGAGATTTTTTCAGATTAGGAAACAGAAAGAAGTCGCAAGGGGCCAAATCTGGAGAATACGGTGGATGGGGCAGCAATTCGTAGCGTAATTCGACCAATTTGGCCATGGCAACGGCAGACGTGTGAACCGGTGCGTTGTCGTGGTGCAACAGCACTTTTTTCTTCGCCAGATGGGGTCGTTTTTTCTTTAATTCGGCGTCGAATCGGCCCAATAAATCGGCATAGTAAAGCCCTGTAATTGTTTTACCCTTCTCGAGGTAATCGATGTAGATCACACCTTGTGAATCCCAGAAAACGGTGGCCATAACTTTTCCGGCCGATTTTACAGTTTTCGCCTTCTTTGGAGCACGTTCCCCGGTCTGGATCCATTGTTTTGATTGCTCCTTGGTCTCTGGTGTGTACCAGTGGATCCAGGTTTCATCGACGGTCACAAAACGACGCAAAAACTACGCTGGATTCCGCTTAAACAGCGCCAAACACGTCTCCGATGTGGTCTCACGGTTGCACTTGTTTTCCGGTGTGAGTAAACGCGGCACCCATCGCGCCGACAGCTTTCTCATGCCGCTGTTCCTTCTGAAATGCCTA
The DNA here is from genome assembly GCA_951799955.1 of Apamea anceps. Lineage (NCBI taxonomy): Eukaryota > Metazoa > Arthropoda > Insecta > Lepidoptera > Noctuidae > Apamea > Apamea anceps. The sequence continues at coordinate 3,985,470 of OX637528.1, forward strand.
CAGTCTCAGCTAGCTCCCGAACCTTCAATCGGCGATCTGCCAATACGAGATCATGGATTTTTTTAATGTTTTCCTCCGTAGCAGCTGTTTTCGGTGCACCTGGACGTGGTTCATCAAAAACCGACGTACGGCCACGTGCAAACTCGTTGAACCAATTCTTGACGGTGGCCATGGATGGAGAAGAGTCACCGTACACAGCATCCAAGCGCTCTTTGATTTCGATGCGCGATTTCCCTTCCAAAAATAGGAATCGAATCACCGAACGATATTGCTCTTTTTCCATTTTTGTAAAACCGATCGATACATTCGCTTCCATAATTTTTCAAATTAAAACAAATGAAGGGATTGAAATGAAAATTTGAAAAAAGAATTCAAAAAGAATGTGCTACACTGTGGTAAAACTCTTTTGAAACTACAGCGCCCTCTGGCGATTAGGCTAGGTACTTATTGAAGCATCTACCAGCTGGGCCAATAGCTGAAGATGCTAGTCAGAATGCGCAAAAAAAAAACCTTGAAGTCGCTCAGCGATCAATCAATGCTTGAGAGATCGTATCGTTATCGGATGTAGAATGACCAAGTTGAAGTGTCAATATGCCTGCCTTCTAAGCCGTGAATATGAGCATGGATTCGCATCGTAAAGCGACTAAATCGGCGATGCCCAAAATATCATGGTCTGCTTTGGGCTTTAGCGCTTAGCGCCGAGTCCTAAGGATCAGAAAACACAACGTGACCGTCGATTCGAGAAGAAGTCTCTCTCGGATGTTATTTAACATAAGCTTTTGTCCGTGGTTCGGCCCACGTGGAGGTCGGGAATTACCTCACCGTACCCACTCGTACTACCGGGACAAAAAAAACTTTTTACAAAAAAAAAATAACCGCCTTCAAAAAAAGACAAACAAAAACGTCCCTGCACTAAAAAGTAAAAAATAAAAAATTGAATTCCTGTAAAGAAACTTAATTTAAAGGTAAACTTATTTGACATTAATATTTTGCAAATATTCAAAATTGTATACTTCTTTTTGGAGTCGGTGCCAGCAGTTGTATCCTGTGCCATTTATTTTTTCAATTCACGATTATAAAATTTTAAAACAGATGCTTACAAACTTAATGCTTCAAAAATTTCAAAGTACTTAAAAAGTGGCAGGGGATTTTTATACGTATGTATAATTATTATTATTTAAAAGAAATTATTGTGAAAATTGTGTCAATTTGTTTTAGAGTACAGTCTAGTCTGTATTTGTGTTTTAATTATTCTAGGTATGCAATAGGTATCTTGGTAGTTTTATAGTAAATGTTAGAGGTCGTTTTTCGAGGTATTGTTGCCCATACGTATTTCCTTGCCTTGGCTGGCACCGACTCCAAAAAGAAGTAAACAATTTTGAATATTTGCAAAATATTAATGTCAAATAAGTTTACCTTTAAATTAAGTTTCTTTACAGGAATTCAATTTTTTATTTTTTACTTTTTAGTGCAGGAACGTTTTTGTTTGTCTTTTTTTGAAGGCGTTTATTTTTTTTTTTTGTAAAAAGTTTTTTTATTTCTAGCCGTTTAGTGTATTTTTTATTATAATACACTCAAGAGCAATGAATCCGGGTCACTTAAAGAATGTTAAAAATCTCGGAAACTAAAAATGATAGGTTAATGCAATAAATTGTATTTAATAGACAATGTAATACTCCTTAAATGAAAGTAAAAAAAATATGAGTCACCATACATTTTATTAACACAAAATTACATAAAGAAAAAAACTGCTGATCTCTCCTTAAAACAAAAATAGGAAACATGAAATTTTTGAACTTTATTACGATTTTCTTGAATTTTAATACTTCGTATTGCCTCCTCGTGCTTCCATTACTGCGTTTACGAGGTTTGGCATGCTGTACACCAAGTTCCTTATACGATTTTGGGGAATATTCTCCCATTCCTCTGTGAGAGCAATTTTGAGCTCACGAAGCGTGATTGGGGGAGGGTTTCGTTGTTTTACGCATCTGCCTAGCTCGTCCCAAGCATGCTCGATCGGGTTGATATCCGGGCTGCGCGCTGGCCACTCCATACGAGTAATGTTCATCTCTTGAAGGTAGTCATTCACAATCCTACCTGTATGAGGTCGGGCATTGTCATGCATAAATATAGCATCCTCACCTAAATTGACCATAAATGGACCAACGTGATCATTGAGGATTTCTTCCACATATCTTACGCTAGTTAAAGAGCCGTTTTCTATGATCACCAGCTCTGTGCGACTTTCAGAAGAAATTCCGGCCCACACAAGTACAGACCCACCACCGTAGGCTACTTTTTCTTCGATGCATGCTTGCTTGAATCTTTCCCCTGGTCTTCGATACACTCTGTGTCTTCCATCGTGCTTGTAGAGCATAAATTTTGATTCGTCGGAGAACATAACTTTTGACCAATCTTCAATACTCCAATTTACGTGGCTCTGGGCATATCTTAGTCTTGAAATACGATGCCTACGCTCCAGTTTAGGGCCGTTTGCAGGTCTAAGGGGTTTTAAGTTAGATTCAGCAAGCCGACGTCTTACTGTCCATGCACTTGGGTTACTTCCTCCGAGGCGTCGAAACTGATTTGTGAGTTCAGTTCCTGTGAGAAAGCGATTTCGAAGCATGGTGTTCACCAAGTATCGGTCTTCTCGTGCTGTGGTACACCTGGTTCTGCCCGTTCCTGGTCTGCGTAGGTTAGAACCAGTTTCTTCGTAACGTCGGAGAACTCTTTGTACTGTGGACAGCGACACACCGACAGTCCAGGGCCCGTATTCTCGTAATTTAAAACGTTCAAAATCTAGTCGCAGTCTCATCTCGGCGACAAACAAATGTCAAAGACTTGTCAAAATGTAGGGAAATTAGACGTATTTTTGACAGATTGAGACTGAGATCAGACTGTGAACGTTCTTAAAATTACGAGAATTACCCCGCTGGCCGTATCGCGCTGACTCCGGCGGGTTTCCAGCATTGTAAGTATTCTGGTGCATTCTTCAGGCGTAAGCGACATAATTTCAGCTTGAATAATGAATATAGAGCACTATCAACATGGTTTATGTACCCACATAAATGACAGATTACAAACAAAAGCAAAACCAAATGCTGTAATTTCGTAGTTCCATCTTCGAAAGTGGCCCTTTTTCAAATTTGATTTTTTTATGATATAACTTTACAATAACTAAGAAGTTTTAATACCTTCATTTAAGGAGTATTACATTGTCTATTAAATACAATTTATTGCATTAACCTAGCATTTTTAGTTTCCGAGATTTTTAGGATTCTTCAAGTGACCCGGATTCATTGCTCTCGAGTGTATAATGGCAACGTAGTTAATATCTTTTCTACATAGAATATTATTTTGAAGAAGTACCAATATCATACAAGTAGGTACATATTACTGTCTACTTTCTGATCTTTAATTTGATCCCGTAGAGAGATGATAATATGACGCATGAAATACTGTCGATTCTTATGCGTCGTATGCTGCCTCTAATAAAATATATGTCGCGCTAAGTCGTGTCAGAAGTTTGGAAGGCATAGTGTTATCAGATTTAGACGCCAATAAATTATTGAATCGACCACACGATGATCGAGCGATGACAGAGATAACAAGGTTGCGGAATCTGCCATCTGATAATCAAGACAACACATAACGTGCCATGGAATAGGCCTACCGGGGAAACCACATTAAAAAAAACGCGCCCAGCACACTACCTCATAGGTGACGTGGAAATGTGTGCATACTACCAAGAATACAATTTTATTTTAGTAAATAATAGAAGCGATTTTTTTTTAAACATTGTAAGCAAAATGCCTTTAATATTTCAGAAGTTGTTTTGTGGACACATTGATGATAACATCAAAACTAGATTTTCAATGGCACCTTGTATTCAGAGTGCATCTCATGACAGTTCTAAGCCCAAATACTGCTAAGATACATTGTTTTATTTTGAAGTTCTCATGCCAACCTTCCACCTTCCAGCTCCATCATCAGATCAGTTCGATAGTAACTTATAGCCAAAGTGCATTTCATGACAATTCTAATAAGCCCAAACACGGCTAGAATACGTTGATTAATTACGGAGTTCCGGTACCTGTCTTCCGGCTCCATCATGATCATCAGATCAGTTCAATGATAACATTTTCAATATAACTATTCAGGATTGTATGTTTATTTGTATTGTCATAGTTGGTTAACTTTCTTGATTGTGATATCTATGCGAGTGACAAGTTCCGTTAGCCATATCTGATCTTCTTCACCAGTTCCACTTCATCAAATGTTACTTTTTGACTGTAAACGCTTGATTTCTCGATGAAAATATTAAAATTACTATATAGTTGCCTATAATATTTGAGGAGTTCCCTCGATTCCTCATGGATCCCATCATCAGAACTGGATTTTGAAAAAAATGGGACCAATCTGGAAGCATATCCTTTAAAGTTAAAAAAAAATTTTGCAAATCGATCCATAAACAACGGAGTTCTGAGGTAACAAACATAAAAAAAAAAAATAAAAAAAAAAAAATACAACCGAATTGAGAACCTCCTCCTTTTTTTGAAGTCGGTTAAAAAGTATTCTTTGTCCTATCCCAGCCGATCGATTCTGTAAAAATCTCACCGTGAAAAGTTAGGTGAAGTGAGCTTAGAATGAGCTATAGTAGTTGTCAATCCTTTGAATTACTTTGAATGACAGCTCACTCCACGCTCACTTCACCTACGTTTTCACGGTGAGATGGTTACAGAATCGCACTGCTGGTCATGGTCTAGGTGTGAAAAAGTAACAGACAGACAAAGCTACTTTCGCGCTTATAAGTACGGTATAGTTATGCACCAATATATGTAAGTAACACTAGATTGACCTGATTTCAGGGCTAGAATCAAATATGGGTACCTAAATAGACTGTCGATCGATATTAGCATGTAACACACTTGGAATCGGACAAGTTCTACAGCTTTCGCAAGACCTATTTCTGCCGTTAAACAGCGTTGTCGGTTTGAAGGGTATGGTCCTCTGACTAGCCTTTTACACACTGAGTCTAATACAGATTTCGAGGCTTTTGCAAAGCCGTCGTTTTGACGACAGTCCTACACTATCCTCCCATGCCTGTTAACACTGTAATTTGAAAATTAACCGTGGAGTTTCTTGCCTGCTCTTCTCCATAAGAAACGACCCATTGGAACTGTGCACCTCGCTTCTGACGTTTCATAAGTGCCCATGTAGGTTTATGCGAAATAAAATATTTTGATTTTGAACCTACGTCTGCTGGTAAGGAGCGGTCTGTCTAGCCTATTCCTGTGTTGGTATCAGCTTCAAGTGTAACCAGATGCAGGTGAATACCAGTATTTTATACGGAGCGACTGCCTATCTGATCTCCACAACCCCGTTACTGGTTAATACGATACCCCTTGTTAAGACTGGTTTTCAGACTTTCGGGCTTCTGACTACCGGTAACGGCTTGGCAGATGATGATGCCGGTGTCATTACAGGCACTTGATATATTACAGCTTTCAGCTTTGTCTCGATTCAACGAATAGATACATAAATAAAGTTTTATTTATGCTTCCGTTCACAAAAAGGGTTGTTAGGACACGATGAGACATAGTACAGCATAATTACTTAATCTAGTACGCTTGCCGCAGTTGGACCGTGGATGCGTAATCATCTTTACATATCAAGACCCCTCCGTAGCTCGGTTGATCCTGGCTGTCATTACGGGTCGTCAGAAACCCGAAAGTCTGACAACCAATCTTACCAAGGGGTATCGTATTACCCAGTCACTGAGTTGTGAAAGTCAGATAGGTAGTCGATCCATGTAAAATACTGGTATTCAGCTGCATCTGGTTAGATTGAAGCCGACCCGATTGGGCAAAGGTTTAATTCTATTGTGTGATAAATAAGCCTTGTTGATTTTATGGTTTAAAATGTTTAATTAGAGTAATAAGGGAGAAAGATGATCGACGATTAATTTTTTACTAAAAATTATTAAAAGACTGATATACTCGTAATTATAAATCTTGTGTGATTTGAAACAAACTTTAAAAGTTACCAGTGTCGGAATTGAGAACCTTCCGATATTGCATGCCCTAGCTGGTACCCACATGGTGGTAGATTGAGCCCGTGACTCGTCTGTCCATGTTATTGCGTGAAAATAATGGATTGTTTGAGTGGAGGGAGGGGTGATTCAATCATGTTGCGCAATGTAAATATTACACAAACTATTGTAGGTATAGCGACCGGCCGGCAGCCTCGAGCAGTGTTATCAGATTCAAATTATCAACTACCGTGCTGACAGATTAAAAATACCATGTTTTAGGCTAAAATTACCGTGCATAATTAAAAAAAAATACTGTGTAAGTAATTACCGTGTAAAATGCAAGAAAAACCGTTATGAATTATTGATATATTATTTGAATTTAACAATTCTATAACAGATTTACTGACTTAGTCTAAAATTATCACTTCTTGCTCATATATACTTGCAGTCATTTTCATTATCATGTCTTTAGATGGTATGTACAACCTTTTTTATTTAGTCATATTACATAATCGTACTAAGTTCGGGGACGGGGAGTCCCCAATGGGGATTCTTCCCCTGCAATGACAAGAAAAAATAGTGTTGCGACAGAATGCTGTAATTACGTTTCATTTCATGTATTATTTTATAAAATTGAGCTAGTTTTTTTATAATTATTCATTAAATTTACACGGTAATTTAAAATTAAAAATACCGTAGAAAATAACACGGTATTGAAAAATACCGTGCTTCTACGGTAATTACCGTGTATCTGGTAACACTGCCTCGAGGTGACGACGCCCTTCGCGATCAATTATTGCACAATATCACGAATTTCGCAATATTGTCGACCGTATAGGCCCTATACGGTCGACAATATTAATTATTTTTAAAACACACTTATTTTACCCACCCGCTCAGACATCCACTTTGAGAATATTTTGTTTTTCTATAGTCCCCCAATTTTGTTTCCAGCTGTCGCGAATCTGAAACAGCTATTGCCATTGCAACGATTATATTTTAACGTGTAATATTATATAGTCGTAAGATAGGATATATAATTTTCTCTGGGTCTTCTACTATCCCCCTGAAAGTCTCAACCGCCCACGAGGATTGCACAATGATTAAACTGATGTAAATTTAATTACAACATATTTTTTCATTGCACCGTTTAGGATGCAGTTTATGCAGTATTGCGACGCTTGCTCACGCGAAAACATTTCAGCTTACCTATGAGCCGTCAATGTTATTGCGCGAAAATAATATAAATTAATCGTTAGAGTACAATGTGAAAACGGGTGATTCAATCATATTGCGCAATAAAAATATTGGGCAAACTTATTGTTTGTAAGGAGGTGTCGGACATGCATTTGCTGGAGTTTGTTGCGCCACCCCTTCTACCTAGCTAAAACGCTAGTAAGCGGTGCAGGGCAGGCTTTTTGTGGGACTGTCTTATTACTAATTAGCTTCTGTCCGCGATTTCGTCCGCGTGCAATTTCTTGTTCCCTCGACCCACCCAGTTGCAACGCATCACTTATCATCCCGTACTATCACATCGCTTTCGCTTGGCGTTCCTTCTGACTTTTTTCTTTTTGCTCTGCTCTAGCCTTTCTTAAGAATTGGGCTATCAAAGGCAAAAATATTTTTTCAAATCCGACTGGTAGTTCCAGAGATTGACGCGTTCAAACAAACTCTTCAGCTTTATTATTAGTATTGTGAAGGGCTAGAAAAGCCCTTCGAGGTGCCGGGAGGAATTGAACAACGATACGATTCCTTTACGTTTGACTGAAGGAGTTTACATATTCCCGACTAAACTAGCACTGACATTTCCTAAACAAAAATACTAATAAAATATTTGATACCCCGTTCTAAATATGATTTAATGTTCGAATGGAAACCGCGCTAAATTATAGCCAGCCTGCACCAAATAAGGTTTACTTTGGTGGACAACCTTATAGATTTTGACGTCCAAAATTAATGATTCTCAGCCTATTAAAATTCATTTCATTGATTTTGATACCAACAAGTGGACCGTCATAACAAAGGCTTGTAATAAAGCATTAGCCCGTCAGCGAGGGGGTGCAGTCGGTGAGATGTCGAATATCGAATCGGTCTGCTTGCACATGCGTACTGCAGTCAGTTGCCTCGCGTCCATTTTGCATATCAATATCTGGTTTATTACATGTTGAATGTAATTTACGAGATGACTATTTGAAGTCCGTAGATTATTTCTGAGGTGAAAACTTCTTTAGGCGCGTTTAGCGATTTTTAATCGACGAAAATAAAGGATGAGGTTCTCAAGGCGAAGCGTAGGTACCTATATATTTTTTTTTATTTGGTCGGGGATAATCTGTCAATAACATGAAGCCCCCCTGAGCTGCCGCGCACTTAGGGATGGCTTGTTGTGTGGTTCACGGGAAAGGAGTTTAGACGATACAGTTGACCACGCTTGTCTAATGCGGGTTGGTGAGCGTGCAGTGTGGGCCGGACATCTTTGTCGCATGTCAGATGACAATTGGGCTAAGAGAAACACCGATTGGGTCCCAATAAACGTACGACGCCATCGCGGCAGGCCGAGACGAAGATGGCGGGACGAGCTTAACTCCTACCGTAAGGAATGGCCGGCGCTCGCAAAATACAGAATTGTGGGAGAGGGGGGCTTTTACGCTGCAGTGGGACAATGCAGGCTAGTTAGATAGAAGAAAAAGAAAATACATTTATTAGGCATAAACTAAAAGACACACAATACACCAGATACATACATCAGATAAAACAAACAATAAAATAAAAAAAAAGATTAAATAAAAAGTGTGAAGTCCGATGTAAGAAATTAGCAGGAAAGTGTGCCTCACGGCTGCGCCAAAAGGGCCCAGTTCAGCAAAAATGCCAGACAACTAGTGCCTGACGCTGGTTTTCAACTGGACCTGGGCCCGTATTCCCGTAATCTAAAACTATCAAAATCTAGTCGCAGTCTCATCTCGGCGACAAACAAATGTCAAAAACTTATCAAAATGTAGGGAAATTAGACGTATTTTTGACAGATTGAGACTGAGATCAGACTGTGAACGTTCTTAAAATTACGAGAATACCCCTCTGATGTGTGAGGTGACGGATGGAAATAGATAGGGGATAATCTCGTGGGTTCGCGTCACCGTGATGCTAATGTTAACAGTATATCAGCAGTCCGATTCTGTAACCATCTCACCGTGAAAACTTAGGTGAAATGAGCTGTCATTCCAACTAATGCTAGGGATTGACACTATTGACTCACAGCTCACTCTAAGCTCACTTCACCTAACTTTTCACGGTGAGATTTTTACAGAATCGATCGGCTGTTGCTATGAGTTAGATATGAGCGCCGATGGCCAATTCCACGGCGGCGGCGTGGCCTGAAAATTTCCACGGCGGCGGCGGCGTCACGGCGGCGCGGCGTGGCCGGCTGTGGGCCTTAGATATTTTTTTACCAGGGAGAGATTTATATTTTTTTGATAAAGGAACGTATTTGTTAAATACAATTTAACAGTCTTCTAAATAATTGGAGATCACGTTTAGTGAAAATTAATCATTTTATTATTTTCAGTTGAAGAGACTGAGCGTTTTTAATTTTTAATCACATCACTATCTATCTATACATATAATAAAAACTAAAAAGAAAATATTTATCAACATAACTGTTAAATATGTATAATTAAGTAAATTCTATAATAATGTAAAAAAACTAAGAACATAAAACAATCATATATAATAAATAAGTAATTAAAGTAGTATCATCTAAGTGAGTAGGTATTGCTGGCTCTTGATATAGAAAAAATAAAATATCAAAATTTCAATAACAACAGCACATAGGTAATTATAATAAGATATGACGGACGTAACTTTATTCCTACATACTTACACCAAAAAGCAAAATACATAGCTGTCATGGATAAATAAATACTATCTTAGTTAGCCTCAAAGGATTTAGTCGTGAACGTTTCGAGGTTATCACGAGTTCAGCTGTGGAAAAGACTCTCGCACGGGGCGTGCTGCTGTTGGCTGGTATATTCAAAATTGGGCATGTAAGAGCATACAGTGCAGGCATAGAAGTTTTCCTGTCTTTGCAGTACTGTAGAACGTCTCCACCGCAGTTATTTTCGTTTTATAAACATCAATAGTAGTCGAAGTTGCGGCCATTGTTAAAACTAAACAACAACACACGTTCACTCGGTGAAATATTCGACTCAACTGAGTGAGCGACGAGCGTGGCGAGGCGACTAGACGAACTAATGCGGGCGGGCCGCGCGTGCGTGCGGGAAAGCTAGTTGCGATTCGTCGCGACGACGCGCGACGGCGCGCCGCGTGCGCCACTCGGCGACGACGCGTCGACGTGAACTCACGGCGACGGCGGCGCGCCGGCGCGGCGCTCATATCTACTATGAGTATGACGTGTTGCACTTGCTAGCAGTGAAAGTATTGTATAATATTTTTGAAGCAAATTTTTAGGTAATTGACAATAGCGCCTCGCTGCAACAAATAAGCCAACTTAAAAATAACTTTAATTTCGGAAGTCGGTGTCGTTGGGTTCGCATTTTCGTTGTTTATTGCCACCGAAAATTAATTATAATTTAATCATGATTCTTTTAGTGACGATTTTATTATAAATGCCGCGAGTTGAATTTTGATCAACATTCAACGTAAAGCATCGTTGTAGTTTGCAAAAAAACGTAAGAAAATTCGAATGAATTGAATTTCGTGGACTTCATTGACGGATTCCCTCTTCCGGTTCCGTAGTCATTTCTTAAAAGTAGATATTATATCACATTGAAAAGATAATTTCCTGAAGTCTGGATTCGTGTCCGGTTGGCGGCAATAGGGCCGCTCCCTTTTACATTGGGCTTAAAAACATAACTGGCAAAATGTAGGTGTACAGGGACATCTCTACCTAACCGTTAGGGGTTTACAGGCGTAATGTTATGTGACGTGTAAAGGTAATATTTGGAAGGATTAACTCTTTGAGATAGTAATCAAAATTCTGCAACATGGTGTTAGGCTTGGTTCACGAAACAATGGTTTCGTGGTCTAATTAGGACCCAAGCCCATTGCATTTAGATTCAAGCTGTAAAACTAAGTATGTTTTTGGATTTAAGCAAACTCGGTCAGACTAATTGAGCTTGCTTGAATCTACAGTCAACAGCAAAAGTAGATGATCAAAATCAGAAATTCAATACTAATGAACGAAGTTCGCGTCAGTAACAGTGACGTACTAGTAGTAAATGTTTGGTATAATTTACAATCACATACTTTTGAATCACTTCGACGCCACACAGTTCTGACGCGAACTCCGTTTTTCAGTATTGAATTTCTGATTTTGATCATCTACTTTTGCTGTTGACTGTACAATACTCGTCGTTTCCTGCCATTTCGGATCCACTGAGTGGTGGCTTTTGCGTATTGCTGCTCCGAATTGCGACAGACATGTTCCACTTTAGTCCAGCAGCTGTGCGGCCAGCGTCCGCTATTTGAAAAATAATAACCATAAAAGACAACAGAGAAATTGGACGGTTTATCAGCAATTCAGCACGTTCTAACTCCTAAGAAATGCATCCTACCTAGAATAACAAACAACACAGAACAAGAATTCAATATTGATTACCTGCAAATCGAATTGAACGCTCAAAGGTAGGACATGAATATGGTAGAAATACTCGTAGGTCAACACTTCTCCCAATACGCGTTGTGAGGCAGCTCGGGAATTCGTCTTCGTATACCTACTGAAAGCTTATTCAGCTGTCAGATGTAATATTAGCTCCTGTGATTCTTTGGACAATCCGAGGGTTTGGAGGAGATTCCCAATCCATTGATAAATGATTTTATTTTGTACTAGCTGCGTATTGCACTGACCACAGAACAGATAAAAGAGGTTAGAAGGGCCTTGTGGGCGGGGCAGGCGCGCCGCAACGCTGATCAGACGCTCAACGTCAACAGAAATTTGAATCACCGCTCAACAATCGCGCTCTTGTTGTGACAGCGTTCGAAACTCCGCGGAAAAAAATAATTATGCCGTCTTGCGCTATCATAACGTGACGGAAAAGAAGTCAGGAGTGTAATGTGGCCCGAGGAGGGATTTCTTATCACAGGTAAGTCCAAAAACCTTAAAATATGAGTGATATTTGTAATTATTGCAAAAGTATTATGTAGTTTGTAGACAAAAACGATAAAATCGCATTCAAATGCAAAATTATACATTGCTTGCAATACATGGGTACGATCTTGTACGACGTGAGCGGTCGCGCAATGTATTGCGTTCACTGCGAACGCCGCGTGTGTCGAGCCAAAGCATCTATTCAGGGAAATCTATGCGCATCGATAGTGTTGTACCAAATTGTAAACAATGTCGATATTAAGTATGTGTATTAAACGAATGATTATTTTCAGTAATGTTACAATTAATACACTTCGTTTTTATTTACACTAATTTTATTATTGTATAATGTGGATTATTATTATTAATTTAGTTTCTTAGTTAGTTTTTCGTCTATTTGGTTTGAGGTTAGTAGTTTACGATGAAATTTTTTTTTTAGTTTTCTAAATTTGCGTTAAAATTGAGGCTAAATTATTGTTCAATATTTAAATATTCTTGTATTTTTACTTGTGTCATTTATTTGCTTACTTACTAACTTTAGCCCATATCTTTGTACGCTTGAATGACGTTAATCCCGGACACAGAGCCTATAAGGCCAATTCTTGTAATTAAAAACGTTCAAAATCTAGTCGCAGTTTCATTTCAGCGACAAAAAAAATATAATAACTGGTCAGAAATGTAGGGAAATTAAAGGTGTTTTTGACAGATTGAGACAGATCAGACTGTGAACATTCTTAAAATAAAGAGAATTGCCCCTCTTAATTAATCCTCATCCAAATAAATATATTACTCATCACAAGTATTTAATTTTGAACAAAATTGTCCTTGATTGGATTTTGGATTTCAATGAATATCTTAGGAGATATCATGGTTTTAAAATAACTCCGCAAGGCGGCCGGTCATTAGCTTCCTATAGTAATGTACTAAGTGATAATCGTAAGTAATACTCTTAAAGTAATGGAATATATTATTTCAGTAGGCTTTTTCCTCAAATTAACGCGGGTGAAACCGGCGGGCACAGCTATTATTCATAAATTAACATGATATAGTTAATAAATACATTTTTCACAGAGTAATTCACAATACATTAATTAGATTATATTATGTTAATTCGACTTAGCATTCGATGTGGCCGTGAAATTTAAAATTTCGTTTTAGTTTTTTTGCATATTGTAGCTTTGTTTTACGTTTTATGTTATCCAAAATGCTATTTTTCTTTCTTTCTATTATTATGACGTAAAACAGAGCTGCAACTAGCATAAAATGAAAAAAAAATTAATATTCGCGGCAGTATCGGATGTTCCCCCTTAAATTGACTTTGATTTAATTTTATTTATATGTAATTAGGATATCCACATTATTCGTACCGTACCCGCAACTAAAAAAATTGCAAAACTTTAATTAACAAAATTACAGTAATTTTATCGATATGATTAAACGACCTTTTGGTCGCCGTAACTATTTGCTTTTACACGTGTGTGAGTGTACGTCCAGAGCAGTATTTGCGTTAGTGTGAGAACCAATAGCAAACACGCGATCTAAGTGCATGTGGTTTATTTGTGTGCGTAATTCGCGTACGTATTGATGTCTTGCTTGTAGTGGAGAGACAGGAGTAGGAGACAGGCGGCGACACGCGTTTTAATACAAATCAGGAACTATTTCCTTTCTAACCTCTTTTATCTGTTCTGTGGCACTGACCGTAGCAATGACTTTAATTTTGACTGTTCAATAACATTCCTTGCGTTAATTACGTTGTTGAGCATACACATTTTTCGAACATCAAACAATGGTTAGCAATATCCTTTAAAATGATGCAAGTTGAGATTGATAGTGTATTACGCAATTAGGATGCAGGTTAAGTAAGATAAGATACACCTCTGGATAACCCTTCGGGGAATACGGGCGTGATGTTTAATAAATAACAACAACCGACTATACGGGGTGGCGATTTAATCACCTGCATCCGTCAATAGGGTCCCGAAATTGTCGGTCTTCAGTTGAATAGGAACTTGTTTTTTTTGCACGAACCGGTTTTGAGCATCATAGGGTAAGTTGTTTAGTACAACCGTTAGTGTAACCCCTTGACGAATGCAGATGACTAAATTGATATCCTGTAAGATGGAGACAGCATAGTCCCCAAAATACCTACCTACCTACTATTGTATAAAATCAAATATTTTCTAACTGAACAGACAGCGAAAACACTAGGAAGTGAAGGACGGCCGTTATGGGGGACTTATGTAATGTTGACGTTCAAAAGGTGCTGATTCTCAGCCTAGTTTGAATAAATGACTTTTGATTTTCTTCCATATATTATCTCGTAGTCACCTTCTTTAAACTATGTCATTCACCCAATCCATCCGTCATTTCTTTGGTCTTTTAGACTGAAAACAAAGTAAACAGAGAAAACTCAATATCGACTATTACCTGGAAAAATAATCTAGTTTTCAAGGCAGGAAATTGTTGCCGAGTGCTTCGAGAAAAATAGGTCAATCGGTACACCATCCATTAGATGTTGCTAAAAGGGACTGGGATGAAATTGAAGTAGATGTTGTAGTAATAGACGACTTTGTGAAACCGTAACTTTATGCTTGTATTCTTCGAAGAGGAAGGTCGATCAGATACTTAGGTACAGTCATATTTAGCTTGTTTAAAATCCCTGGTAATAGAGAGCTTTACTTTGTGTAATTTATATCATCACCGCTGCTCTCAAAAAGATGAAGGAAAACATCGTGAGAAAACCGGCATGTCCTAGAACCGAAAATTCGAAGATATGTGACATCTACTAACCCGCACTGGGCCCGTGTGGTGGATTACATCCCGCTCCCTTTCCCGGAGAGGAGGCCTGTGTCCCAGCAGTGGGAACATTATAGGCTGATTATGCATAGAGAGTGAACCGGCTCATACCATAAAGGCTATTTTCCCAGATGGATAAGGCAGAAGTGTATAGCACAGCCACATTTCGCCAGTATGTTAAAAGTCCGATGTGAAAGGGGCCAAACCTCTAGCAACTCCGGGCGATTTACGAATTTCCTAATAAAAAACCCAAGAACAGTTGAAGTAGAAGTACTTAGTAATAGTGGTCTCTGTGAAAGGGCTTATAGCATAACATCATGCCTGTTTTCCCAGAAGGGTAACGCAGAGATGTATAGTGCATCTACATTAAGCTTGTCCCATGTATCATGTAATAGGGGGCGTACCTCTTATTGAATCAAAATCAAAAAAATCAAAAGTCATTTATTCAAATTAGGCTGAGAATCAGCACTTTTCGAACGGCAAAATTACAAAAGACAGTCCCCCAAAAACGCCCGCCCTTCGCCTTCATTGGTTTTAACTACACACCAATAAACTCCGGGCTTGTGTTGGGAATTTCGTAATAGAAAAACCCATTAACACTGCCAAACCTAGAAGAAGTAGTTGGTAAGTAATAGGTATTTGTGTAAAAGCTTGTGGCGGCATCTACATCGCCACATGCGAACTACACATCACACTGATGTCACACAAAAATCCTGCATCGCGCAAGCAGAGTTTACCGCGCGACTAGCATTTACATATGCATACAATGTCCCGACAACAATCGTCGCCCACCAGACCCAACACCCGTCTGGTCCGAGGAGGTCCTCCCTTTCAATATTTATTTGCCGATACACCAATATAATCTCAAATTTCGCGTGTTTAAAAAACCTAAGTAAACGCGCGGTGATGAACTGTAAGTCAAGCGCAGACGAGCCACGATTTATGCTCGGGGAATCCCTGCATTTTATTTCGTTTGTAGTGTAGAATCGCCCGCCTTACACACCTAGCTCATTCATTACCTAACCTACGCTTGTTGCTTTCGCAACATTCTTAAGAGCGCGCCTAAAGCCAGTAAAATTTGAGAATAGAAAAAAAACAAACGTACGAATCCAAAACTAAAAGGAATTACATAAAATGCCTAAGCACAGCCTTTACTCTTGTTTAAATATAATTAATTATCAAATTTTTGCCGCAATAGGCATTACCGTATTGAGTACAAAACGGAAAAATATGAGAATTAGAGGTTACTTCGTGATTTTTTTCTATAGAGGAAATGTTATTATTTCATGTTTTTGATCAAAGTGAACCCTCGGAAATATCATGTAGTTATTCATACATTTTTATTTTAAGATTTGGTCCGGAATTTTTCATGTAAAATCAAACATAAGTTTGGTAATTTTGCTTTATACGCACCATTAATACAGAGAAGTTTTTTAAACATTTTCTCTTAATTTGATTGAACACCATAGTCCTTTTAATTTTAACTATCCGTATCGGTATTCGATCGTACCTAGAATGGCACATTACAAAGATCTCTCATAGCTCTAGTTACCTTTGACATAAAATGATGTCAATAGCCGATACTTAGATACTAATATTATAAAGAGGTAAAATTTGTTTGTTTGTTTGTATGTATGTAGGGGGTAATCTCTGGAACTACCAGTGGGAGTTGAATAATTATTTTTCATTTGATAGCCCAATTCAAGAGGAAGGTTATATGCTATATAACATCACGCTGCGACCAATAGGAGCGGAGCATCAATGAAAAATGTTGCAAAAACGGGAAAAATTATTCCTTTTTGAGAGCTTCCGTTGCGTGCGCTGCGTAAACGGTTAAAGTTACGCAAAAATCATCTATGATGGAATTGTTCGTCTTTAAAAGTTATAAAAAAAAGTCCACGACAGATGACTATCTTTTAAGATTGACTCACTATACCTAACCTTTGTTATGGTAATCAAATTTGTTCAAAATTAATGCATTATTTGCGAAGGTATTTTACGAGTAGGTATCAACATGATATTAATCCTTATCCAAATAAATACGTTATTCATCACAAGTATTTAATTGTGAACAAAATTGCCCTTGACATCACTTGATTTCAATCAACATCTTAGGAAATATCATAATTTTAAAATAACTCCGAAACAAAATAGGTATGATAACGTTCGGGTCGGTTCAACGTCACGCTAGGTCAAAATGAATACAGTCAGAAAGAGAACTAAGCGAAAACGAAGTGATAGTGCGGGCGAGCGATGCGATGCGACGGGCTGCGGACGAAGTCGCGGGCAGAAGCTAGTTCATATTATAAACACACTGTCTGGACAAACAGTCCCCACCGCGCCGTTAGAAGGGCACAAAAGTTCGCCCTTGTACAGTCCTTTCAGATTTATTTTACCTCTGACAGCTGCAACCAAATAGCAACGTTATTACAACAACAATAAAGATCGCTGTGATTTTGACAGACTTGACCGTTGCAGCAACCCAACAGCAACCTTATTGTCACGAGAATAAAGATCACTATGATATTGGCAGTGATGCAAAATCAAAGGTAAAATTACTTTGAATAGTGTAGTCTCTATCACTCATACCTGTGTGACGTGCTCTTTGTAAAGCTCGATGTGTATATCAACAACCAAGTACTGTAATTAAATTTTCGTTCCCCCTGGAGTTGTACTTACGGCCCTGAACTACAAAATGGATGGGTAGCAGAAGGTCGACTTCATATAACGGATGAGAACAGGCTTACGCACAGACAGGCAAGGACATCGAAGCGCAACTTGTTACCTTGGATTCTGAACGCACGTTGAAATTTTTCGTGGTGTTCCATGACACGGGTAGTGTGTGGTGTATCTGTGTTGTACCACGACACGGGTAGTGTGTGGTGTGTCTCTGTTGTGTGAAGCACAAGTAGTACTGTAGATATATCTAAGGAATGTCCTACGGTATTCTGCTGTGGGGCAAAGCCGCTGATATATAAAATATATTTGTCCTTCAAAAACGAGCTGTTCGAGCAATTTACCAGCTAGGTGCCAGAGTTTCTCTAAGAGATTTTTTTAAAGATATTGGTATTCTCACGGTTGCATCACAATTCATCTTCGCCAACATCCTATATATTAGGCAAAATTTGCACTTGTACACTAAAAACAGTGATATTCACAGTGTTAACACTAGAAATAAGGACAAACTACGTGCCCCCTTTCACCGGCTTCATAAGGTTCATAACTCATTTGTTGGGCTTGGTATAACCTTTTATAACAAGATACCGTCTTTGCTAGACTTGCCTTTTAATGCGTTTAAAGCTCAAGTAAAATCCAACCTTTGTTCAAAGGCTTACTATTCCATCAACGACTACTTACACGATAAGAATAGTTGGTCGCCCTAATTAACGCAAGACAATGTTCATGTTCTTTCTCCAGAATTAGCTTAGGTACTGACAGGTTACTGTTATTAGTATTAACTCATTTATTTCACATCGATGGTCCTAGTTCATCATCTGTGACTGCAAGTGACAGCTATGTGACGAACCCAGCAATGCATAAATATGTAAGCTGTCACGCCCTTTATGCCTGGAGGCTTTTATTTAGGTAGTGAGTTTTTATTTTTATTTTAATTAATTATTTTTTAGCTTGAGTACGTATAGTTTTTATTATATTTGTTGGTATATTGGCGTGGCTAGCTGACATAATATGGCAAATAATTTAAGCTTCTTGTAATGTTCATTACTGAACATAGGTTCCTAGTATTGTATACATGCAACTATATTTTAACTAAACAGACAGCTGTGCTGCTGGGGAGTTTGTTCCGCCACTTCTTCTTCCCAGCGATAGCACTAGGAAGTGGCGAAGGGCGGGCGTTTTTGGGGGACTGTCTTTTGTAATTTTGACGTTCGAAAAGTGCTGATTCTCAGCCTAATTTGAATAAATGACTTTTGATTTTGATTTTTTGATTTTGATTTTGATCAAAAAATAAAAAGAAATTGTATACTGCTGTGGAAGAGCGGAGTCTCCTAACACAGGCATTACTTGCTTAACAGGAGGCTCCAATCACCAACTAATGTAAAACTCTTTGGTTCAGAAATAAATTTGATTTGATATACAGCCTCATTACCGATGACCGTGGGTGATACATTCGATTTGCAGTCAGCAGCGTACGGCCTCCTATCCAGGGCGCCGAGTTCGGTCTGAGTTCATTTGAGTATGCCGAAAATGTACATCAAAACCGGCATGACCCAACCGTTGAAGGCGCGCACCTTTTTCCGCCTGATAGAAGGCTACTGTGTGTCTTCTACCTTTGCTTGCGTTCTGGCTCGAAGCATGGAGTTGAACTTCTGCATCTATCTATTCTATGCCTGAACTCAAAAGGGACACAACGTTGCCATCACTAGGGTCGTCACATTGAATAATTGAATTGTGGTTTGATGTCGCGACACTTCGATCGGTTTTGAGTCAATAATTTTGAAAGACAGTGTAGGTACTGTAGTGCGAAATAGGAAATCGTAGCAAATATTTGCACTCCATCTAATGTAACATTCCCTTGACAAATAAGACCCTTTTTACCCGACGCGCAAAGCCAAAAGAAAGGAAAACTTGATTTCTGTCTGAAAAATATTTCAGGTACAAAAATGATCAAGGTAAAGCCGTGGTCGCATGCCATTATAATTTAGTAGGTGATCCTGGATCCTGGCACTGAGGGGATTGTGGCTAAGTAATAACCGACGGCACGGTTGGCGCAGTGGTTAAGCGATTGACTGCTGCCCTGCGTGTCGCGGGTTCGATTCCCGCACGGAACAAATATTTGTATGACCTACATGTATTTGTTCCGAGTCTGGGTGTTTTTCTATCTATAATATGTATGTATTTACAAAAAAAAAAATGTATATCAGTAGTTTATCAGCCATCTTGTTACCATAACACAAGCATTAGGTTGCTTAGCTTGGGACTAGATGGCGCTGTGTGAAATGTCCAGGGATATTATTTATTTATTTATTTATTTAAACAGCCGCACGGGTCGATCGATCAGGTTAAGCTACGCTTGCCGCGGTTGGTACCAAGACCCCTCCGTGCCTCGGAAAGCACGTTAAGCCGTTGGTCCCGGCTGTCATTCGTGGATCTCTGACAGTCGTTACGGGTCGTCAGAAACCCGGAAGTCTGACAACCAGTCTTACCAAGAGGTTTCGTATTACCCAGTAACTGGGTTGTGGAGATCAGATAGGCAGTCGCTCTATGTAAAATACTGGTACTCAGCTGCATCCGGTTAGACTGGAAGCCGACCCCAACATAGTTGGGAAAAAGCTAGGCAGATGATGAGGTGATCCTGGCACCCACATGGTATACAGGCATGCGACCAAGGCTATACCTTGCCCATTTTTGTACCTATGCCTTGATTTCTATCTGAAGCACTTTCTTGTTTCGTACTTTTTAGATCACTTTTATTTTTCCGTAGTCGGGTAAACTTAATTTTTTATGATCAAGGAGATGATGGAAATGAAATACGTGTTACTTTACAACAAGGATTCAACGAAATCAATATAATGCTTTTATGAACTGAAACTCTTCAGGAAGAAATGGTTCAAAAGATTTTCGTGTGGACCATTTTTCTCTAAGTAAAATATGTATCTATAACTAGCTTCTCCCTGCGACTTCGTCCGCGTGAAATTGCCTGTTTTAACATGAAATATACCATATGACACTCGAAGGAAGGTCGTGGTGGTAGTAGATCTTTGATCAGTCGTTACGGGTAGGCAGGAGACCGGAAGTCTGACAACCAGTCTTACCAAGGCGTAACATGTTACCCAGTAACTAGGTTGTGGAGGTCAGATATGCATCCAGCTAAACTCGACGCCGCCCCCAACATAGTTGGTAAAAGGCTACGAAGAGGGTCTCGGTATGTAAAGACGGTCACCCATCCACGAACCGACCGCAGCAAGCGTAGCTTAACCTGTTCAATCGACCCGTGCGGCTATTATTACTTAGCCATCGTAATAAAATCTCTTGCTATATTACACAATTTTCAATTTTAAAGTACCCTTACCAAAGTAGGAACTTTATATTTAGATCGGAGAACATCGGAGGGTCATCGTGCGCGCTGCGGCGGCGCCCTACGTCCTTTATTATTAACGCGCTATTGGACGCGAAAGCCGAATAAGGTCAGTGTAGGGCCATTATCGACTCGACAATTTATTTATAAATAGAAATTGCATTGAAAGAGTCTTTGTAGGGTTGGTTATTTTCGAAAAAAATATTACTTACTGTGCACTGTTAGCCTGCATCATCCCACAGCTGGGCAAAGGCCTCTCTCCATGACTTCCAGGTCTTTCGATCCAGGGCTAAAGTCAGATCCAGGACAAAACAAACGACCACTGGTCGTTTGTTTTGTCCAGCTCCTCCCGCCATCTTCTACGGGGTCTGACGCGACGCCTTCTAGCTGTGTCAGACCTGCACGTGGAAAAAATATATTTCACATAAACCTACATGGGAACTTATGAAATGTCAGAAGCTAGGTACACGGTAGGTCCTAGGTAAAGGAGCTCGTACCGCGAAACTCTACATTACTTATTACTGCCGCCAAGTCGTAAGTTCTGGGGTCTACTCTCTCCAAGAAGATCCGGCCCGTCCGAAAGTAGGTCGACTGTCAAAACAAGTGTCAAATTCAATTTTGTTTTGACATCTTTCAGAAAGACAACTGTCAAATTGTGTTGTCATTCATTCTTAGTTAGGGCCCCAAACTAATTGTATGTCCGTAAATGATACGGAGTAGGAAACGCCCTTAACTTCAGCCAAAACTACGGACATCGTAATAAGGGTACTCACTTATCAATCTACTGAGCTACACGATTACTGACAAATGCGTGCACTGATTTGACCTGTCCAATCAAAACTGTGTAAATCTATCCTCAAAAAACCATCTCAGACAGAAGAAGGGCCGAAACAAACTAAGAGATCACAGTATCTTTTAAAGTAGAGACATAATCTTGGGCAGATCATGTGAAGACCATATAGATTGGTGTCTGAAACTGTCTTTTGAGGAAAGAGCTATACAGATTTAGTATTTATCTGCTGGGGAGTTTGTTGCGCCACTTCTTCTTCCCAGCGATTGCACTAGGAAGTGGTGAAGGGCGGACGTTTTTGGGGGACTGTCTTTTGTAATTTTGACGTTGAAAAGTGCTGATTCTCAGCCCAGTTTGAATAAATGACTTTTGATTTTGATTTAGTGGACCTGTCCAGTCAGTGCACGTATTTGTCAGTAATCATGCATGTTGCTCGCGGAACAGATGGCCGATGGGACCGAAAGGTTCTGGAGTGGCAACCGCGTACCGGAAGGCGTAGCATTGAATGGCCTCCCACAAGGTGGACCGATGACTGTGAAGGCCGCAGAGGAAGCACAGAACCGGTCGAAGTGAGGTCCTTGTGGCAGGCCTTTGTCCAGCAGTGAACGTCTTTCGGCTGCAATGATGAATGATGCTGATGATGCAGCTCAAATCAGAACTTAAGGAGCTTAACCACAGAACATAAGTGTGTCTTTTTACTAAATATCTGGCTTCTCTTGTCCACAGGTTTCATAGAGATGATGTCGGCCTACGTGCCACATTTCGGTCATATCGACGCGGGCCTGGTCTGCACGTGGGTGCTAGAGTTGGAGGCTGAGCTGAACCCACGGGATGATACTGACTCGATTTCCAACCCTGGTGAGTATTCGCTGACATATATGAAATAAAATTTAAGTGTCTGCAATGTGAAAATAACAGCTTTTATATAAATACATATGAAATTAGTATATACGGTACCTATAACAAAAAATCAATTTATAAAATTGTTGTCTGTGTTTGTTCCGGCTAATCTCCGAAACGGCTGGACAGATTTTGACGGGACTCACTGGCCGATAGCTGAGGTTATATGGAGTAACCATGAATTCCGACATCCACACGGGCGAAGCCGCTTTTGGAAGCTAGGACATAAAATGCATTTCCCAACTATAGAATTCAGATGAAATTGTTGGATCACGCGCGCAGTTATCCAATTAGAATTTCCTCACTATACGGGGCCGATTTTCAGTCTCACCAAATTTGACAGAAAATCGATATTTTACCAACCTGCAACGCCCCTGCTGCACCCTTCCTGTTAACGTGTGGACGCCATTACATACTCACATCGACAGAATCTAGGGATATTTTATATTTCATGAAATATCTAAAAATCTATAAAGAATTTTCTGATATAGTAAATAGAAGAATGATAGGTTATTTTAAAAGCTTTTCGTTGTAGAATGTCCCAGGCATGCTCGATAGGATTTAAGTCGGGCGACTGTGCAGGCCAATTCAAAACTTGAATATCGTGGTCTCGGAGGAGAGCGGCCGCTGCCCACACCATGATTGTCCCGCCTTGGTATAAGTGGACCTCCTGAGGGTACCGTAGACGGCTAACTCTCCCTGGAGATCTCCAAACGCGTGTTCTTCGTGAATCCGGATGAAACCCAAACCGGGTGTCATCGGTGAACAGCACCAAAGACCATTTGTTCGTCACTCCATGGTAAATGCTCCCAAGCCCACGAAAGCCGCCGACCGCGATTGCCACGTCGCAATTCTGGAACATGTAGCGGTCTTCGAGCATGAAGACCAACTTCATGCAACCTCGTTCGCACGGTTTGGTCGCTTACCTGCAGCTGGTGGTCCTCCTGGAGCCTTTGTACTAGTTGCATCGTTGTGATATTGGGTTGTTTTCTGGCGGTCATTTGGAGAAATCGATCCAGTCTCTGTGTAGTAACACGATATCTACCCGTGTGCCGTTGAGCCACTTCCCCAGTACTGCGATAACGTGACCACAGCCTTGATATCACGTTTTGGCTGGTGTGTCCCTACACACCAGCCAAAACCAAAATGTTAGAAAATAGTGCTATTCAACGCGTCGTTGCTGAGGCCCTCCTCACCAACGACGCGTTAAGCACCATTTTCTAACATGCTCACGGCGTGACGTGACTCTTAAAACTCACACGGCACGTTAAATTAAAAAAGAAAAACAATCTAATCCTCATTAATTCATATTAATAAATCAATTTTCTTTTTCCTTAACGTAACGAATTACTAACTTCTTTTGTTTTTTTTTATTTACATTTTTAAATATTGAAAATAGAATAAAAGAAGTTTCAATCTGCATAGTATAAACTTTTTATGGAAACTAAAAAGATTTTAAACAATAAATTCGTAAATAATTTAGGATTAAGGTATCCCTAGATTCTTCTGTTGATGTGTGTATTTGTTTTTGTTTTGCTCAAAATTCAGCAACGAGAAAATTAGATTTTGCCTAGCCTTTTTTCAACTATGTTGAGGTCGGCTTCCAGTCTAACCGGTTGCAGCTGAATACCAGCATTTTACGCGAGCGACACAGAGCGACTGAAGTAAGAAATCATTGAGTGGTCAACATTAACACACTATCCCAATCTGAATCATTTTGAAGGATATTGCTAATCCATTGTTTCAAAAGTTCGAAAAATTTGTCTGCTCAACAACGTAAATAACGCAATGAATGTTGTTGAACTGTCAAAATTAAAGCCATTGCTACTGATAGTGTTTTACGCAGTTACCCCGATGGTGTAGTTGTGATTAAGTTCATCGTCAATTTATCAATAAAAAATCTCGAAGTTTTAGCTGTCTGCGCTGATCTTTGGACGATTTTGAAAACCGTAAAAATGTATGGTCAGCAACGAAAAATCAAATACAAAAAGATTGGTGCGACCCGCCTGTACAGTCAACAGCAAAAGTATATGATCAAAATCAGAAATCCAATACTAATGCACCGAGTTCGCGTCAGAACTGCTGTGTGGCGTCGAAGTGATTCAAAAGTATGTGATTGTAAATTATACCAAACATTTACTACTAGTACAGCTGCCATATAGCTGCGAACTCCGTTCATCAGTATTGAATTTCTGATTTTGATCATCTACTTTTGCTGTTGTCTGTACACTACAGGCGGGTCGCACCGATCTTTTTGTTTTTGATGCCACATTTCATATACATACAAAATGTACAGAATTGATGTAAAGGAGGATTTTACGTTGCGGCCCGCGGCGTGACCCGCCAAAATGTCCGTCAGCCTTGTATCATATCGAGCTTTAAAAAGAGATAGTCACACAGGTATGAGTGAGAAGGCACTCTACAAAGCCGAGCTTTAGAAAGAGACAGTCACGCAGGTATGAATGAGAAGACGCTCTACAAAGCCTAGCTGTAGAAAGAGACAGTCACGCAGGTATGAATGAGAAGGCGCTCTACAAAGCCTAGCTGTAGAAAGAGACAGACATACAGGCAAGAGCGAGAAGGCGCTCTACAAATTCGAGCTTTTTCTATAACTCAAAGTACCTAAACATCGATAACCTCGTTGTCTGTAAAATAAGATAATTATTTTTTGTATAGCACTAGCTTTTGCGCGCGGCTTTGCTCGCGTTAATTTAGAACTTGACAATCAAATTCAATCATGATTGGAAAGACACGTGGCGCCATCTATTATCATAACAACGTTATTGTTGTTTTCCTCGGGAACAGCACTTTTTTTCGGGATGAAAGGTACCCTACGTCCGTTTCTCTACACCTGACAACGTATATGCAACAGGGGCCCAAGTCTGCTATTTTTATAAATTCGTCATTCCAACACGATCCCATTCCCATCCCATTGTCATTTTGATTAAAGTTCGTAATCTGATAAATTCTTAATGGCGATCATTGGTGGGTCAATGGTCTCGTAATAAAATTGTGTCATAATTACATTGTCGTATTGCCATTATTATAAAACCCGTTAGTAAAAATGATTTTCGAAAAACTACCACTACTTTATTTATACCAGATTTCATTTATATATATTTTTACATATTATTTATTAGTGTTTTATACAAGTCAAGTGTTTTATGTAAGTCAGTCATTCATTTATCATTATGTACGAGACTACCATTCTATGCCATTTTTTTCAATGGAGTGTCAGTGGTTGACCACTGGAAAGTCATAATGACGTCATTATGTTAGTAGATTACCAAACTTGTTAAAATCAACAATTATGAAATCAATGATCGACCATTCTGACACTATTGTAATAGCAGACTTGAGGCCCTGGAAGATCGGTTCAGTGGTTTAGGCGTGAAAAGGTAACAAACAAACTTACTTTCTCATTTATAATTTTAGTTAAAATTAGTTAGGATGATCATTGATCATGCATGATCAAAAGCCGCTCATCAGTTCAACAAAATAAACTGTTTCGTCAAGAACTCAAGAGTTGTACAAGATGAAACTAGATGGCGTTGGCGTCGAGTTAGATCTCGCAAGCGTTGTGTGACAACGATTTGGTTGGGTTTGTGTGAATTTTAGCAAATATATTACCAGCAACCCGTCAACCATCTCACCGTGAAAACTGGTGAAGTGAGCGCGGAGTGAGCTGTCATTCCAACTCATGCTAGGGATTTGCAGCTCACTCTAAGCTCACTTCACCTAACTTTTGGATTTGGAGATGGGTACAGAATCGCACTGCAGTATACAGTTTGGTTGTTTTATTCAGACCGTCAACCCTACTAATACAAGGGCTGATTTTTCAATCGACAGATAATTTTATTCGAGGAATACTTTTGAAAATTTGACCGTTATTTCATATAAAAACTGTCAAACGTCAATTTTATTCCTGAAATAAAAGTTATCTATAAATAATAAAAAATAATAAAAATGTTTATTTCAATTAACATAGTTGGTTTGCATTATATGGTTTGGAGACTCCTTTTAAGCAAGGAAATGCTTGTGTTAGGAGACCCCGCTCTTCCACTTATCAGTGTCCAAAAAATAATAGAATTGAAATACATGTATTTAGAAAAGAGCATGGAAGTAGATTAAAACAATAATCAAAAAGGAAAAATAAGCGCGATTGAGTGAAGTGTAGTGTAGTGAGAGGTGTGTGTGTGTGAGTGCATGAGGGTGAGAGAAGGTGTACAGTGGTGCAATGTGATATGATTAATTTAGGTATTGTGGTTAACCCTGCGACTAGCGTTGCCATGCGTCCGGTAAAGCCGGACATAGGTAGGCTTTTTGATTGCGTGTCCGGCCAAAATAAACAGTGTCTGGCTTGTCCGGCTTTTGTTAGGCTTTTTATATTTCGCAAACGAGCGAGCGCCGATGACTGATTATGACAATAATCAAAAAAGCTTGATTTTACATACAATTTTTTTGTCGTACCTATTAATACTGAGACACAAAATCCCCAATAATGTAGGGTGTCCGGCCTTTCTACCCAAATGTCCGGTCAAACTGGCTGGTCTGTCCGGCTATTAGGTTTAGCGACCTGGCAACCCTACCTGCGACAGTGTCTTGGGATTGGAAGAAGTCACAACCTCTTCCATTTACCGTAAATACTGCGGAATGACTTGCAGTCCGGAATTGAGGAGAGATTATTAGACTGTAAGCGATCGTTTTCAGCGATAAGTTAACCCGTTGTGTCAGCCTAAGTATCTAGCGATAGAAAAATCAGCCCTAAGGCATATAAGGTCCTGCCAGGGTAGCGGGATCGTCCGAAAGGGTTACCGCTGCCCTGGAACATAAAGGGCTAAGGAAGGAACACGGGTGGGTTTTAGTCAGTAAGAGTCTGACACTCCCTCATTCTTTTCTCAAGAATTGGGCTGACAAATGCAAAAATATTTTTTCAATCCCGACTGGTACCTAGTTCCAGAGATTGGCGCGTTCAAACAAACTCTTCAGCTTTATTATTGGTATAGATTACGTTGTTCATACATACAAAATGTACGAACCTGAGGGACAATTCTCGTAATTTCAAGAACGTTCACAGTCTGATCTCAGTCTCAATCTGTCAAAAATACCTCTAATTTCCCTACATTTTCGACAAATTTTTGACATTGATTGTCGCTGAGATGAGATTGTGACTTGATTTGAATTGGCCTTCTGATGTGGGAAGATTTTACGTTGCGATACGACCAGCTCACAAGTCCACCATCGGTCCACTCAAATGTCTCGCTGATGTTGGCGCAAGTGTTGGATCATTTAGCTCTCTTCAAAACGGTAGAGCTGAATGGTGCTAATCCATGCGTCATGTTCGTGAACGGGCGCCGTCAGTAGGAACTGGTCATCTCTTTGCTGCCATGGATATTTGAATTGTTTTCTTTTATCTTTTCGCTTTTAACGTTCTGCATCGTTCTCACATGCATAATTTTTTAACATAAGTGATGTGACCAGTTCTTTGCAACCATATTATTTTGATTTAAAAGAGTGTCCGTGGAGTTTCTGGCCCGTTCTTCTCCATAGATACCTACTACGCGTTAGAATGGGCAACTGGCTTGATCTTTCTGACTGACCGACCCCTGAACAATTCAAAAGTGCCTGTAATTTGTTTATTTGAAATAAATGCTTTGAGTTGAGTTTGGGTCCACAAGGTGGACCGACGACCTTGTGAAGGCCGCAAGAACCCGTTGGATGCGAGAAGCTCAAAACCGGTCAAAGTGGAGGTACTTGGGCCTATGTCCAGGAGTGGAAGTCTTTCGGCTTAAATGATGATGGTGATGACTTTTTCTTCTAAGCCCTCTGTTATATTTAAAACATATTGTTCCAGATGATTCTGCTAGCAGCGATA
The DNA here is from genome assembly GCA_951799955.1 of Apamea anceps. Classification (NCBI taxonomy): domain Eukaryota; kingdom Metazoa; phylum Arthropoda; class Insecta; order Lepidoptera; family Noctuidae; genus Apamea; species Apamea anceps. The sequence continues at coordinate 4,014,002 of OX637528.1, forward strand.
GGCTAAGTCTCACTCTGCAGAATCTGAGTGAGATGCTGCCTCCCATGACCAAGAATAGCCGGTAAGCATACCTGACTTGCTAAATTATTACACGAAGGACGATTTTCTTTATGATGATTCACTAACTGCCGGTCGATTCTCTAAAAAGCTCACCGTGAAAACTCAAGTGAAGTGAGCTTGATGTGAGTTGTCAGTAGTGTCAATCCCTAGCATTATTTGGAATGACAGCTCACTCCACGCTCACTTCACCTAAGTTTTCACGGTGAGATGGTTACAGAATCGCACTGCTGAGTGACATAATTATTGTGATTGGCTTGATTATTTTTTTTTTTTTTTTTTTATTACTGTAACCACGCTGACATTTTTTTATTTTATCTATGTATATTGTGATTCCAATGATCTGAATGTGATTTTTTATTTGGAATTATTGTAAACCTTTGCACGCCCATGTGACGGTAACATATGGAGAACTTTATTTTTTTTTTGCTAGTTATGTACTAACGCGACATTTTGCGAAAGAGACATTCTGCGAAAAAGGCATTGTGAGAAAGAGACATTTTACGACCAGTAGACATTTAGCGAGAGACGTTTTGCGACCAAGCCCTTCTTTGTTACCATGGGAAGGTCCTTTTTCACGACATGGTCATGGTCAGTCTGGACTCTTTTGCTTATCCGCTATTTCTGCAACCTTCAAGCTCCCTCTAATGTGTTCAGGCGTTATGTTGTAATTTTAATAAACGTTTGTATCTGTTTCAGCTCTCATTCCAACTCGGAGTCGTCGGAGAGCGTGGAGGAGCGTGGTGGCAATCGTCGTCCACTACTCGAGGAGGATGTGCACGCCGACCAGTGCCAGGCTCTAGCCGAGATGTTCCCCAATACTTGTGCTATGGAGGTAAGATGTCCTTCCTGGACACTAAGCCTTCAGAGAGTGTTGAGGACAATCGTCGTCCGCTGCTCGAGGAGGATGTGCACGCCGACCAGTGCCAGGCTCTAGCCGAGATGTTCCCCAATACTTGTGCTATGGAGGTAAGATGTCCTTCCTGGACACTAAGTCTTCAGAGAGTGTTGAGGACAATCGTCGTCCGCTGCTCGAGGAAGATGTGCAAGCCAACCAGTGCCTAGCTCTAGCCGAGATGTTCCCGAACACTTGTGCTATGGAGGTAAGATGTACTTCCTCTACGACACTAAGTCTTCAGAGAGTGTTGAGGACATTCGTCGTCCACTGCTCGAGGAGGATGTGCACGCCGACCAGGACCAGGCTCTAGGTCAGATGTTCCCCAACACTTGTGCTATAGAGGTAAGATATCCACATGATACAGGTATTAAAGGAAACAACACTGTTATGGCCAGGTCTTGACGGTCTGTTTCTTAAAAGTAATGCAACTGACAGTTTCATTTAAAACGGTTTCTGCTGCCTTCGGTAAATCTGATAGATACATACTACAAGATCGCCGTGTTTTAGTGTGTATTATTAAAATTTTGTTCTCCAAAAAATTCAATATGAACACCAGACAATTTTGTTTTTCTCTTCCGCAGATCAAGCACTGCGTGTCAATCGCTCATGGTGACGTAGAACGTGCCGCCGCGACTCTGTTACACCGTCGCGAGCAAGGCCAATCGCTGTCGGCGGCCGCGCTTCACACCGCCGCGCGCCAGCCGCTCTGCGACGATCATGAGCTCAAGAACAGGATCATTGCTCGGTGAGTGTTACACCGACTCTTACACCGTCGCGAGCAGCGCTTATGATAAATGATTTATTTTCTGAAACTGTAAGTAGGATGCAGCTGAATACCAGTATTTTACATGGAGCGACAGCGTATCTGACCTCCACAACCCAGTTATTGGGCAACACAATTTCCAAACTCAACAAAATTTTAACATTGTCCTTACAGTTACTCCTACGTGGACAAGAACTCGGATCAGAAGGAACATAAGCCGTTGGCTCCTAAGATCGAGCCGAAGAAGATGGTACGCTACCGCGACAACAAGATCGTGTCTCTCAAGGGAGAGAGGTACACTGAGGTACGTAGTAGTCTTAACATCACGCCTGCACCCCCTAAGGGGAGGCAGAGGAGTATATTAGACACAAACTTAGGAACATAAGCAGCTGGCTCCTAAGATCGAGCCGAAGAAGATACTGCACTACCACGACGACAAGATCGTGTCTCTCAAGGGAGAGGTACACTAAGGTATGTAGTATAAGTACAACTTTCCCAAGAAAACACCCCTTAGGGGGAAGACAGAGACAACGAGATCATGTTCAGAGGGAGAGCGGTACACTGAGGTATCCAGGGTGGCAGGGACATCGACGCGCTACCTGTTACATGGATTCAATACAAGATTTTGAACCCGTTGACTTCTTCGGTTATTAAAAAAAAGAGCCAAGGATTTTGGCGCTCGAATGACGTTGCTGGTTTCTGGAATCTATTAAAACTAAACAAGATTTGAGTTAGTTCCGATTTTGATCATGACCCCCAAAAGACCCTTGTACAACTATGCTATAAATGGTGTAGCGGTATCTACAAAGCCACATGCGAACTACGCGTCACACTGACGTCACGCAAAATCCTGCATCGCGCAAGTAGAGTTTACCGCGCAATTAGCATGTACAAAAGCCCGACATGATACATCGGGCAGTTGCCCGCCAGACACGACACCTGTCTGGTCGGAGGATCTTCCCTTTTCTATAGAGTATGAGTGAACTTTATACCCTTTTCCTCATACCTCTACATATAATGGAAAATGATATTTAATTCTGTAAAACACTTTTAGATAAATACCTGATGTTTTAAAACTAGACGAGTTCGGTGTTTCCTATCCGACTACTCTGAGAATAAAGACACTATATACTACTGACATATCTCCATAAAACTTCCAGGTACCCAAATCTGGAGCCGATGAGGAAAACTTAAAGAAGCCCAAAAAGCATCACTGCCCTTAACCATTAAGTGCATGTCAGTACAGTGGACAAGCGGCCCCCGCTCTCGCCCCACTCTCGCTGTCCCCCTCCCCCTCGGCCTCCCCCTCCCGCTCGCCCTCCCCGCGCCTCCCCCGCGTCCCTCACGCACGCTCTACACCCCCCCCACTTCGCGTCAACCCGAGGAAAACTAGACTAGACCCAAGATACCGTGTAATTCCCAACGTAAACGTAAACCCATGCGTAATCGTAATTATATTCTCGATTACGCTTTTAAAGTGTTTCAATGTATTCTTTCGTAGTGAATTAATGTATAAGGTAATATCATATTCAAATTGTCGTAGAATTAACGCATGCGTAACGCGTGGAAGTGTCAAATGTATTGAAAGTCGCGTGAAAAATAACCGCGACCTTTTCGATTTTCGCGTTCTGATGACGTGCGCTCAAAAGTTTGAAGGTAACATTAAAAATGCGCAATGCGTAATATTACGTTACGCGGAAAAACGCGTAATTACGCCAAATGAATTAAAAAATCTCTTAAAAATTACTCGTGTGATTTATAACCTATTTGTAACTTTAATCAATTGTGATTTTGACGTAAACCCCGAAGGGGGTGATTTCGTAAATCTGCGTAATTTTGACAATCGTCGCGACACAGGCGGGCGTGCGTATGTGTGTGTATGTAGTTTAGAAGTAGATATAAAAGTGCGTGATTCGTATAAACTTTACTTTCATCCGCTTTATTCCAGTACTGATTTTATAAATTTATTTAATTTTAATATGTCACAATTTAAATGCATAGACTGTAATTATCTTATTAATTATTTAATTTCAAATGTATTTATTTTTAATTGTAAGCTTTTTAGGCAGCTGCACAGTATTAGTTGTCCTATGGCATCTAAGGAAAGTCAGTGTGTTCAAGGTAGGATATATAAGGTTTGTGAAAAGAGAAGGAATGATGCCATAGATGTGACTTTCGGAGCGCTAAAATGTTGCTCGGCCTCGAACGAAAACGTTCGCCACCTAAACGTCGCCCAGCGGCATTCTAGCGGCCCGGCCAGCCATTTTGGATTTCCAATAGTTTTAAGTAAAAAGATCTGTTTACCTGTGATTTCGTACGTTTATTATAATTTTATTATCATTAAAAATGTGATTCCTAAGATAGGTTTAAAGTTTTTACATACATCTGTGATTGTGATGCCATTTTATTTGATATTTTACCCTTTAAGCGGTTTTTATAGTGATTTAAGTTTCGACAATAGTTATTATTCGCATTCGTGTCAAAATGGACGAATGATTCTTTTGTGATGATATTTTTATTTAGTTTTACTGATAATATGATAATGATTCACGTTGTATGTTTGTATGTCCCTCGCTGATTTCTCGAAAACAGTCAAAACATAGTATACCTACATTTAGAATTTAATCGGTGTTAAATGTCTGTATCACAAAGTAGTTTATAGTCAACTGAAATCAAATAGTTTTAATTTCGACATCTTTATATCTGATGTTCGAAAAACTTATTAACATTACCTATTAGAATTTAATTGTACTAACCCCATCACCAACGTGTTTTCAAAACCTGAATATAATCTATACTGCATTCGCAATTGAGTTTCCAAACAAGTAAACAAGCATGTGTTTCTGAAATATCAACTTTACTACCCACAAAACAAAGTTCAGTTTGCACCAAACATTTATGACTTTTTCAATAGTACAAGTCATCTGAAATCAACTTAATATATACTGATATAAAGTTGATATTCGTTACATAACTTCAATTGTAAACAAGAACTTGAATAGGCTATAAAAAGTCGATTTAGTCAACCTATACAGCCATACTTTATTAGAAAATATTGAAAATAGAATCTTAACGTCTCAAATCTGCTAACTATCAAAATACAAGACTGCCAATTAATTTAATATTAGTTCCTAAAACACGTATTTACACACTGTTTCTACTCATGAACTATACTTAGGGCGAATTTCACCAAAAACTGAGCACATCTAAACCGCTTTCCAAAGCTGTCGAGTGTCAAAATTGTTATAAAATATTGACACCGTGAAATCCGCGCTTAGAGGGCATGTCTGTGCCCTATAGTAATACCTACAACGTTCGCGGCAGCTGCGGTCATAAAACGCGAGAGCGACAGGACACTAGACCTATTGAGTTTTTTGGAATTGCGTACCTCCTAAATGCTCAGCGTCCTACTCTCATCTTCTATGACCGCGATTGAAACGTGACTAAGCCTTTAGTTTCCATGAAAAGCGGTTCCGTCATATTATAACCGGCCCCGTAATGAAAATAAAATCTGTAATTTTCACCAATATTTGACATCTCCTTCTTAGCGTGTCGATGGCAATAATCTAAATCGACGCTTGAAAGGCGAAATTTAATAAGCGACAATTTTCAGGAAAAAAATCATATAAATTCTGATTCACATGATAAAATAAGAATCCCAATACAGTAAGAATTACGCCTGTAGGATGACTACAAGAATTTATATGATTTTTTTTCTGAAAAGTTAAACTTTAACTGTTCTACTGTAAAGTTAGCCCTATGTCGCTTAGTCGATTTTGCCTTTAAAGCGTCTAAATGGTGTCGGCCCAGAATTCACTACGTGTCAAGCACCATCACTAGTGTCCATCAGTTCCTGTAACGTGCAGCTGACAGGACACGCAGGGCATGATATTAAGGACAGGTTTTGACATTAAGAAGTCAAAAAACGCTCTGAATATCGCCAGCAGTTATTGTGTGACCGATTCTCCACTTTCTTAGGCTACGTAGGCACTAACAGGTGGCTCGCGTAGAGCCTTAACATACTTACATACGCGCTAGGCGACTAGCGAAGGTGCCTAGCGCGCAGTATAATTACCGGCACGTAAATTGGCAAGAGATTTTGTAGTGGGGGAAGTTCGCGTATGTAAAAATGTATGAAATTGTGCGTGCGCGAACTTCCCCCATTACAAAGTCTCTTGCCAACTTACTTGCCGGTAACTATACAGCCGGTTGCGAAGATTCTAGAGCGTTCGTTTCACATCGCTACTCGCAAAGAGACTCGCTAGGCCTAAGCACCACCTCTCAGTGCGTCCGTAGCCTTACGAAACCAAAGCTTTAATGAAAAAAATCACGAAAGTAAATACTGAATCATTATCATTTATCTGCAAATAATTAATTTAATAAATTATTTAATTAAATAGGTTTGTGACATAGACTGATTTATTTATAATTTATAATTATCTCATTGAATGAGATATAATTTTATTTTTATTTATTTTTTCTTATACGGCTAGGCTGTATATTGTCTCTCTTCTTTATTTATTTTGTTCTTTTGCAAATCTTTTGTAGGATTATTTTAATATTTTCGGTGTTAAAGGCTTGAAGTCCGCCATTTTGATTTTCTTCAAAATGGCGGCCACGCATGAAGTCTATATAAAGCGATAGCTGACATTAATGCAAACAGAAAACATACTAGCTGAGACCAACCCTCGTTCAAAGTTGATCACGTGACATCTATATTTTTTGGACTGGGAATATGAAAAACAATCGGGATAGTTGGCTAAATAAATGTCTAGCTAAACTTAGAAATAAATTAAAACTGCTTTGATCCAAAATATTAAATAATACTAGCCTATTATTGTCTCACAGCAGGGCAAGTGGTCACTTCTCTTTCTGCGAATACATGAGCATTGATCACCACGATCGTCGAAAATATTAAATTAATCTAACAAGGACCAGCTTATTTATTTGGGCTTTTAATTAAATTAAATAATACAATTGGGATTATTAATAATACTGTGAAATGAGTGAATAAAATAATAAATCAGAATTTTTCAGAAAAGTCAAACTTCTTTATGAATTTGTCATTTAAATATCAATGGTCACGGGCTCGATTTCTGGTAAAAAAAAAACAACTGTTTAAAGATCAACATTTTACTATGATTAAATATCTACAACACAAGAATAAAGGGAAAAAATGATGATATCATTATGATATATTATGATATCATTTCACAGTATTGTTTATATGACCTTGTATTAAAAAAATGATATTTCGCCAAAATTTGGTGCTAAATCAAATTAAAAAATGAAATTGCCAAAACGCTGTAGTTAACTTTAAAAAAATTCTCGATTTTAAATTGTTAGGAAAACTCTATGTACCTATCTTTTATCTTGGAGCTTTGCTTAATTATTTTAATGATTTTACTATTTATTAAAGGACGACTTTGAAAAATGCAAAAAAAAAATGGAAGAGAAAATGATTCAGAAATATTTATGGATAAAAAGACATATTTTGAAGATCAATTAAAAACGGAATAAAAATATACATATACTTAATTTACATTTCGCAATAATTAAAAACTAAAAATGCATTTTTTTAACTCGTCCTAAAATACTTGTTACTTTAGACTATTGTTGAATCTCTCAAAATCAAATAAATTGTTTTGAATTTTACTTGTCAGTATTATTTATTAAAAAATGAAATGAATTATTTACAAAAACATTAATTTCAGAAACTTGCAGCTTATTTTAACGGCCGGACTATATCATTCGTGGATTATTTAAATTTTTAGAGTTGATAGAAAGACATTAATAACTATTTTAAAAAAATAGGAAAAATATAAAACCATTTAAAAAAAAATACGCGTGTTATTTAAAAATATAGATAATCTATGAATGATATAACTAACCTAAATCTGCGAGACGCCGAAAACAATATTTTCAATAGTTTTCTACCAAATTGTATATTTTTGTTTTATGTTTTTGGTCACAAAACATGCTTTCTTGCCATGAAAAATAGTCATAATTACTATAAATTATGATCAAGAAATGCGTAAAACCTATACACATTAATATGTGCATGGCAATTTATAGCGAAGTGTGTCATCGCAATAACAAAAAAAAATTATATACCTAACATCTTTTGCACCGCATTTACTGCAAATAAATGACTGGCATTATGAAATGAGAAATCTTGTCTGCCTGCCTTCAAAGCAAGAGTGAACAGGCATCTTCTGGGCACGCTCGTTCCATCATAGACTTCATCCATCGCTTTCCATCAGGCGTGATCAAGAACAGACCCGTTCAGAAATAAAAACGGCTTTGCAAAGACCAGTCTTTATCTCACACACACCTGTGTGATGGTCTCTTTCTAAAGCCCGATGTATCATTTTCACGCCAGGGTACTGTAGTTTGAGGGGTTAACAGTAATACTAGCAAAATGCTAGTAGTTCTTTTTATTTCATAATAGTTTGTGACCGTTGTTACAATAAATATAGACAAAATATACAATTTTGTTAGCAAACCAAAATCCAAGATGGCGGCAATCACAGATGCAATAAAAACTCTAAACCTCTCACCGCATTTATTTTCTATGATTTTTTTTTAATTTTAATTAAAAGTGTATTATGATTGTGTATAGTTTTAATGAATTTTTGTGAGCAGTGCCGGCTTTAGCCTTGCCCTAACTCATAGGACAACATGATGTGAACAAATCAAATGATATTATTTGTTAATTGGTATTCCAATACACTTTACGGCATGAATTTGACATTTCACTCAATTTTAGGGAACTATTTGATATGGCCCCCGATTTCGGGCATTATTTAACGCCACCCTCGATTAGGGCATTATTTGACATCCGTTTGTGGCACTATTTGACGTCTCTCCCTATTGGGGCACTATATGACATGACCCTCAATTTCGGGCACTATTTAAAGACTCACTCACTTAGCGCATTATTTGACATCACCACCGTTTGTGGCACTATTTGACGTCACCCTCATTAAAGGGCATTATTTGACGTCACCCTCAAAATAATAACCCTCACTTTGTATGATTTTTACCCCTAAAGCCGGTACTGTTACATGCGATGATCGCGCTCTCGTTGTCATATCTAAGTCCAGTGTGAACAATTGTACTGAAATATATCGTTAATATCCCTAAATGATTCGTGTTTTATTTCATGTTAGTTTACTGGCCTTCCTAAGAGCAGGTCCAGTGGAAACGGCCGCGACTTATCAAGTTGTAGGTCGTAGGTTCGAACCCAGACAGACGATTTATTTTGTATGAAATTATTTCATCACCACTGAGGATCAAATCGATGAACATCGTGAGGAAACAGGCCTAGAACCAAACCGCATGGTTGCGTGGGCCCGTGTGGTGGATTACGGCCCACTCCCTCACACAGAGAAGGCCTGTGTCCCAGCAGTGGGACACTGACGTTACCTAGGCTGTTTTATGATAAATAAAATTCTTATTTATTCGGAGATAAAAACAGATCATGGAATCGCCGCGCCGCTATCAGCGTCTAGGGACAGCTGCATAGCTATTCACAACCACTCGATACACTTCCGTACCGCATCGAACATCAATCAATGTTCTCGTAGGAGTCCTCTAAACGCTGTTCACAAGCCCAAAACTCGAAAATTTTGTCAGTTTAAATCAAATAGACGATCGCTAATCGTTCGACAGCTGTTTGCCGTCGGGGGCAAGTAAAATCAGCAGAATCATAATATAATAACAATATGAATCATATTAAAAATCGTAAAATGGTCACAAACTGACAATTCATAATAATATGATCTGCGTGCAATTCATATCACAATGAAATAACATTCAAACTGTAGAAATAAAAAAAACAATTTGATTTTTTCCCTGTGGCGTTGGACAGGCTTCTCACGGTTTAGTTCTCATTTACCTGGCCTCAAGGAACTTTCTCCTCTTTCTTTCTCCCTTTTGGGATCTCCCAGTTTTCTTGACGGCTTGCCAGAAGCCATTTCCTGACGTAAACAGCTTCTCCTCAATGCTCGGGAACGTCTCAAGGATCTCTCCGCGCACGTTGCGATTTTGTTATTGCGCATGTGTTTTGCCTTACCCAAGGTTACGTATCTCTTGCGGACCGCTCCTACCTGGCTTTGTCCTGAGGACAAAATAAAATATCTTTATCTTTATCTTTGAAGTATGTTCCTTTGACTGTGCTCTAAAATCAACGGTTGAGTCGATCCTGAATGTGTCTTTTAATGATGCGCAGTGGAGGCAGGCGGTTCTTCCTATCCTGTACGGAGGTCTTGGGGTGCGGTGCGTGCATGATGTGGGTCTGCCGGCTTTCCTGGCTTCGACACATGGGGTGGCTGACCTCGTCGCTGTAATTCTAGATTCCAATGGTGACGGGGCAAACATACCATTTATGTTGGATGCCGGGTCAGCTTGGTCTGTCCTCAACATGGGGGCAGCAAGCCCTGACGCAACATATGTTCAGCGCGCTTGGGACGACGTCACGTCCAAGCTGATCCAGGAACAGATGTTGGTGGGTTCCTCGGGGGCTGATTTAGCCAGACTCAGGGCTGTATCGCAGCCGGAATCGGGGGCATGGTTGCACGCGCTTCCTTCACCTCACCTGGGCACGTTGCTTGATGACAACTCTTTGCGTGTGGCGGTGGCCTTCAGCCTGGGCTGCAAGGTGTGTGAACCCCACAGATGCACCTGCGGTTCCATGGTGGAGGCCGACGGCCATCACGCTTTGAGTTGTCGTCGTTGCTCGGGGAGGTTCCCGCGTCACCATGCGCTCAATGATATTGTTCGGAGGGCTTTTGTGTCGGCTGATATCCCCTGCCTGTTGGAGCCTCCGGGTCTGTGCAGGACTAACGGCAAGAGGCCGGACGGGCTGACCCTGGTGCCTTGGAGGAACGGCAAGTGCCTAATTTGGGACGCAACTTGCGTCAGCACTGTTGCTGCCAGCCACCTTGGTCGCACCATCCACTCTTCGTCAGCAGCAGCGGAAGATGCCGCTGAGAGGAAGAGGGTGAAGTACGCACCGTTGCTGGACCGCTATCATTTTGTGCCCATTGCCGTGGAGACCATGGGTGCTTGGGGCACTGAGGCCAGGAAGCTCATTAGTGAAATAGGGCACAAGCTCCGTGACAAGACAGGTGACTCCCGCTCCGGCTTGTTCTTGGTGCAAAGGTTAGCCATTGCCATCCAACGTGGCAATGCAGCAAAGCGTTTTGGGTACCTTTGCGCCGGGAACAGTTAGGGGCGGCGTTATTTGACTAGGCGGACGTGTTGTTCTTGTCCTTATATTATATATGATTTGATTAATTATTTTAATACTAAATAAAATACCAATTATTTAAAAAAAAAAAAAAAAATTGATTAATAAAAACTGTAATGAAAAATTAACCGATAAAATTACGGTTTTTATTTTTTTCATGCGGCAATGTTTACACCAAATATGAAATGAAATTTTACGAAAATTAGAGGAATTGCTAATGATCTGCTGGGAATTCAGGAAATGAATAGCTTTTAGAGGTAATGCTAAAAGTGGCCTTTTTAGACCCATTTGTTACCGAAATGTTTCATTTTCAATACGATAGCCTGTCGGATGGTAGTGAATAACTATGTAGGTCTATAGGCCGACCGCTTAACTGAGACGTTGCCTGAGGTAGCTGCGCGGTGCGGGAGGGGTGGTAGTTGTCACAAGTTGACGAATCACTGAGCTCTCGCGTCACGTCACCACACCGCTCCCGCACCGCGCTGCTACCTCAGGAAACGTCTCATTACGCGGTTGGTTTATAGTAAATTTCGTAGCACCGAAAGTGCTTTCAGCGCACAACTTCTGTCACGGACCGCCTCAAAAGAGTCGTCAGCTTCTATAAGTTATTAGGGTAGTAGTGCGAGTAAGCGGGGTGACAAAACGAGCCAACATCCCAGCTGGTGGTACAGTATTTTATCTCACGAAGCTACGCGCGCTTACTTGTGGTGACCAAGTGTACAACAGGCTGTGAATGTGTGTAATCACAAGAGCTCTCGGTACTGCCCAAGGGCAGTTTCGTTTTCACGGTTTTTGAGGGCGAAAATCCACTGGCGGGCGTCGCATCGTGAGATAAAAATACTCTATGAAGATCTGTAATCCCAGAGGCATCGCAGGTGCGTTGTCATCCTAGGATGAGAACGCACCTGACAGTTGACAGACAAAGTTGAAATATCTCATTGTTTCTCCTTACTATAGCAGCCATACCCTTCAAACTGGACCACAGCAACGCTTGGAGGAAAAAATTGGTACCTATGGGAAAAAGGTGTGGGGAAAAAGGTATATCATCATCGCCTGCCTAATCTTTCCAAACTATGTTGGGGTCGACTTCCAGTCTAACCGGATGTACCTGAATACCAGTATTTTACATGGAGCGCCTTAGTGAAATTATATGTACAGGACTAGCTATGCCCGCGATTTTGTTCGCGTGGATGTCCGAAAACAATAATGAGTCTCTCTACTAATTATTTTTCTAAAATAAAAGTATACGTTTCTCATTATAACATCAGCTATTCGCCAATGAAAATCCCGTCAAAATCGGTCCAGCCGTTTCGGAGATAAACCGGAACAAACAGACAGGCAATTTTTTTTTTTTATTATTAATACCTTAACTCTTTAAGGATATACTTTCATAAACTAAATGCATATGAAAGTATGTAAGTAAAAAGCTGTTATTTTGAAATTACAAACACAGACTTTAATTTTATTTATATGTATAGATTGTATTAGTTCCGTGGCTAAATAAAAACAGCCGCACAGGCCCATGGATCAGGTTAACGTAGGTTGCCGCTTGCCGCGGTTGATCTGTGGATGGGTGACCATCTTTACATACCGAGACCCCTCCGTGCCTTGGAAAGCACGTTAAGCTGTTGGTCCCGGCTGTCAATCGCAGATCTTTGACAGTCGTTACGGGTAGTCAGAAGCCTGAATGTCTGACAACCAGTCTTACCAAGGGGTATCGACCCAGTAACTGGGTTGTAGAGGTCAGATAGGCAGTCGCTCCATGTAAAATACCTTCAGCTGCACCCGGTTATTCTGGAAACCGACCCCATAGCGGGAAAAAGTTAGGCAGATGAGATTTTATCAGTACGACAGGAATAAATAAAACGATTATTGATTTCAACTTAAAATTATTTATTATTTTATATAATACATAAGTAATTACATTTAATCTTCCTTTGGCGGTTTCTATGAAAGTAAAAATAAATAGTATTCGAATGGCTCTGTGAAACAGACTCTAGTGTAATATAATGAAGTATTTAAATAGTGAAAAATTAACAATAATAATATCTGACCATTTTGAAAAAATCCCGTGCACATGATGACCACCGCCGCGTCCGTAAGTAAAACAAAAGAGGATCTTTTTCAGGTCGACTAATAATATACTCTGCAAGCAGGAATAGTCCTTACGGTGGTCAGATATAGATTTTGGCGATAGTACATTCAGGTAAATAACTTAACATGATTTTGAACTATTATTTTTTCTGATTAATGGAAAGAAACCTTGTTCTTCATGTACAGATCGATGTTATCTGAAAAATAAAATTGAGAAATATAATAATCAACATTTTAACTTTGTAAGTTAATGTTAATATATCACATACAGACGAATACTCAATTAAAGGGGTTTGAAGATTCGTTACATAACTACCTGTCCACCATTTTTTTTTTTTTTTTTTTCAAAATGGCGTCCATGGTGATGTTTTAAATAAAATCGTTATTTATCTTTAAGCAACGTTTATGAATAAGAGGGCATAAATATATTAAGTAAGGAGAATGACCAAAAGTAGTACCAAAAAGTCTCATGCATCAAGATCAAAATATTTTAGTAATCATTTTCACAATTTTCTACGACATTACGCGTCGGGGATTTGATTTTTGAACAGGAAATCCAATTTAAAGTAAAAAGGTGCTGATATTGTATTATTGACACACAGGCGTGCTTTACATGACGTTCCGTTTCAAATGATACGATTAATATAACCTTGAATTTAAAAAGTGTCCTGATCACGTCTTTCAAAAAACATGTAAAGAAATTATACTTTTCCGATTCTACATTAATTAAAAATAATTAGAATATAATAGAATAGAAATTTTACTTAAACGATTATCATTTTTTTAGAGCAATAATGGCCGTTCGCTTATGACATGTCAAACAAAATAAACTAAGTACCTAGTGTTCAGGTTATTTAGATTTTTTGAAAATCTCCGAATCTTGGGTTTTGTTTACAAAAAGAACTTTTGTAGGAGTTAATATGATAAGTTTAGTCTATAAAAACCAAAGATTAACTTTGATGCAGCATGGTACGGGATTCCGTACATCCATGGGCATTGTCCTTTGAGGTGCATGCGGGCCTAACAGCCAGTTCCTCGAATGAAACTGTCGCAAAATTAGCGTGACAGATTGTCAAGCTTGCGTAGACTGCTGTGATAGGGCTGGTATTTATGATAAATCAGTCAAAAACAATGGCGGCAATGTACAGTCACCAAAGGAGATAAGTAATCAGGGTCGTCAGATATAGTAAGAAACCGATGGATGTTTTCGAATGAAATTTAGTTTGATAAATGAACTGTTTGTTTTCTTTTAATTAAATCCGAAAATCTCCATCCGTTTCTTACTAAACTTCAACTATATCAGACGACGCGACGCTATGGTTACTTATCTCCTTTGGTGACCGTACGTTAATTTTGCGATAATGTTCGTTCGTGAAACTTGCACCAAGTCCCACACTGGGTATACTGTTGCGTCAGAAATAAATTTGAGTGCGTCTAAAGGACACTTTGTTTGAGTATTCGAGGGAAACACTAACTCTACATACTGTTGTTAGTATTTCTAAATAACTACATGCATTTTGGGGTTTAGGGGTTAGTTAGGTAGATGTTGTGTATGATGACGATTTTCTCACAAACAGAAAACTTAACCAAAGTTAGTATTGAAAATAGTTACTAACATGCAACACGATCATAGTTAGGAGGTACAGACGCCAGCACATCAAGCTACTACAATCTGTCAAATTCCTTTAATAGATTTTCAACTTTATCGTTAAAGCATTAATGTTCAAGGTTGATAGGGAAAATTTGGCAGTTTCGGGTAGCTGGACCTTCTGGCGTCTGTACCTACTTTGTTTTCCAGTGACAGCATATTTATTTACAGCGAAATATATATTACAAACAAGATAACATAAAAACATATAATATTATGTACAAGTATAACTGGGGCGAAAAAACCCTCAACGCAGCCGAGAGTTGTTCCCATCATTGTGATAAAAAAAATTGTACTCCATCATACCTGAGAACCTTCTGGCTACCGAAATATTGAAGGTATAAGTTCAATTTTTTTTTTTTTCTAATGGCATCTGCTTAACCGGTCTTGCCTGTGGGTGTCTCAATAAACTAAGGCCTCCAGCCAGGGCTTAAAAAACTTAAAAACTAAGCGAATACACGCTAAGGGCGCCTCCATGGGGTACGGAACTCGGCTTAGGGCGTCGCTGGAGGAGAGTAGCAAAGGATAGGCTGGATCGGATTACGGTTTAAGATTTTATTTTTTACGTAAGTAAATGTGTTGCAATTCCTTTTTTACACAAAAATACTGAAGCTGAGATCACTAATCCTTCTGCCAAGCTAAGCATTATTGGCAACACTTCTCTTAATAATAGGTTTATCTAGGCATTGGCCCTGATTCCCTTGTTCACAAACTAAACTAAATTTAAGTTCTGTGCATCTTTTTCTTTCTATTTCATTAAGAAAAGGACAGAAGATAAAATATTAGTTTACTCCTGTCAAATTAAGATACTCCATAGACAGATTAGACGTGATTAAAAACATGGCTGCTAAAAATACGTCAATTTACGTCAGGCGCTGACTAGTTTGACAGGACTAAACTAATATTTATCTTCTGTCCTTTTCTAAATTAAATAGAAAGAAAAAGATGCATTGAACTTAAATTTAGTTTAGTTTGTGAACAAGGGAATCGGCGCCATTGTCTACCTCAGAGACAAAGCTCATAAAAGCATGTTTGTAATAACACCCATATTCCTCCAAACCGGAACATATCAACGCTGCGCGGCGCGCGGCGATAGAAATCGATCATTTTTATTCTATTTTTGATCTATACAGGATAAATTTTTATTCAGTGCGTAAATTTTCACAGGGTGTTCTACCCATGAATATGAACAACTTTCACTATGGGACCATCTCTGAAATCACAAAAAAAAAATCAGCTGTTTCTTATAAAAGTTCAATACCTACTCGACCAAAATGTATGAATCTGCTGATTTTTTTTTTCGTGATTTCAGAGATGGTCCCATAGTGAATGTTGTTCATATTCATGGGTAGAACACCCTGTAAAAATTTACGCACTGAATAAAAAATTATCCTGTATATGATAGAGGTCGTGGTCTCCACCTCGTCTCCATCTCTAAAGGTCCTAGTGCAGGTCAGCACCCTAATAGGCTAGATGCCTAAAAAAATCTAATTAGTCCGTCAGTTAGATTATCAAAAAATATTGGACCCGTATTTTTTCTTTTGTCAATTATGTAAAAAATGATGAAGATATCGCCTAAAGTTCCGTGTGACGTCACGCCTTGCTACACTTTTTAGCAAGGCGTGACGTCACGACCCCCTACTCCCAAATTTCGACGCGCTTTATCTTTGTCATTTTTTGTTTGATTGATAAAAGAAAAAATACGTGTCCATTATTTTTCGATAATCTAACTGACGGACTAAATATAATAATTTTTTTACCCAGGCAACTACCCTATTGCGTAACACGCTATCAATCACAATCTGAATCATTTCGAAGGATATTCCTAATCCATTGCTTCATATGTTCGGAAAATTTGTTTGCTCAACAACGTAAATAACGCAATGAATGTTGTTGAACTGTCAAAATGAAAGCCATTGCTACTGTTAGTCTTACGCGATTACCCTGCAGGTCAGGTAAAGTGTTCTTAAAGTTACAGAAAATAAAAAAATAAACAAATTACGCGTGCAGCACCGTACACGCAATAAAAGTGAAACTTCTTAAAAAATAAAGAAAAACAGAAATTTAGTCTGAGAGACAGAGAGATTTATATCTTTCTTCCCTCTCATGTAACGAAATGTGCCTAAATGTGACGCGACCTTGAAATTTCACTCTCAATTCTCGTCCAATTATCGAATCGCCGCCTAAGAAATTTCACTTTAAAAATATAGTATGGCGGCAGTATACTCATACCAACTATTTTATAAGGGACTCTACTACTACACTAAATTCCAAGACTCGTGGCAGTTGCGATCATAAAACGTGCGAGAAGAACGGCGTATATTTTTACGGAAACTGCAGGTCTACTTCCTAGGCACGAAATCCGTAGTTTCGGCTGAAGTTACGGGTGATTCCTACTCCGTATCACTTACGGACATAAGATTAGTTCGGGGCCCGACCTAAGAATGAATGACATCAAAATTTTACAGTTGTACCTACTCCCGATGTGTTTTTCAATTCAAAATTCAATTCAAATTCTTTATTTCAGACGTAAGTCCTTTACCGTTTTTTTTTTTTTAGTCGTTTTTACCTGTCCGAGAAAGTTAATTAATCGGGTTTTGTGAATGTGAGAACATTGTAGGACTTGTGGACTGTAGACCATTTTCTATTTTTATTAAGAACCAGCCGATCGATTCTGTGAAAATCTCGATTCTGTCAAAAGCTGTCAATAGTGTCAATCCCTAGCATTAGTTGGAATGACAGCTCACTCCACGCTCACTTCACCTGAGTTTTTACGGTGAGATGGTTACAGAATCGCACTGCAGCTGGTACCTGTTGACAGGCCTACCCTATCCTCCCATACCTATTAACACTGTAATTTGAAAACATTGTAAAAGGCACTTATTTTTAAATGAGTAACCGTGGAGTTTCTTGCCTGCTCCATAGGAAACGACTAATTAGAATCGTGCTCCTCTGACGTTCCATAAGTTCTCATGTAGGTTTATGGGAAATATTTTGATTGGTGAGTACTATGTACATACTATAAAGCTACTCTTTACTGGGTACGTCTTTCATTGACTTGAATGTGCCTTGGTGGCTAAGATTATGTCATGCTCACTCTATTGTCTCGCTGATGGTGGCGCATGTGTTGGAAGATTTAGCTCCCCTCAAAATCAAAAGTCATTTATTCAAATTAGGCTGAGAATCAGCACTTTTCGAACGTCAAAATTACAAAAGACAGTCCCTCAAAAACGCCCGCCCCTCACCACTTCCTAGTGCTATCGCTGGGAAGAAGAAGTGGCGCAACAAACTCCCTAGCAGTTTCAAAATGGTTGAGCGAAATGGTGCTAATCTATGCGTCATGTTCGTGAACGGGCGCTGTCAGTAGGGACTGGTCAACTCTTTGCTGCCATGGCTTATTTTGATTTAATTTAATATTTGAATTGTTTTTTTTTTTATCTTTTCATTATGGACGCTTTTAACGTTCTGCATCGTTCTCACATGTATAATTTTTAACATGAATGATGTAATACTTTGTTATTATATTATTGTGATTTAAAAGAGTCTCCATGGAGTTTCTTGCCCGTTCTTCTCCATAGGTACCTACTACGCTTTGGAATGGGCAACTAGCTTCATCTTTTTGACTGACTGACCCTTGACAATTCAAAAGTGCCTGTAATTGGTTTAGTTGAAATAAATAGTTTGATTTTTGAGTTTTTTTTTATTATTTTGGAGTAATCTTTCCAAAGTTTCGATCTACTTCCGGACGGGCCCGTATCTTCGTTAACGTACTTAGAGAGTAGGCCCCCTGTACAGTCTCGTGTCATCTCGCTTTGGCATGTTATGACCGCGGTTGCCACGAACGTTGACTTCTACTAACATGCAAAAAATAATAATACGACAAAATAAAAATTACCAATTTATTATTAATAATAATAACTACAATAAATAATTAACTAAAACATTATCTAAGTTCGTAATACTTTCGGCTTTCTTTAACCGATTTGTTATAAAAGGGTTTTTTTTTCATTTGTTTTTGCTGTTACATGAAAAATTGCGATTTTTTTGTCGTAATTTTTTTGCTGGTGACATATTTTTTTTAATACTTTAGGTTAATAATACTTACGAGCAGAGCATAATATTATAAATCTCACTTTGTTGAGTAGAATATTTTATTTCTACTACATTTTGACATAATAATTTCGAATTTTGTCTTTTGGTCGTTGCAATGCAATTTTGAGCATATTTTTTTACCCCAAGCTAGCACATTTGCAGTGCAGACTTTAAAGCATAAGGACTTTTGTAGGTAATTTGCAAGGCAGCTAGGTCGATTTTTTTTTTTGTGAAACAAGCCGTTGGTCAATTTGAGTAAGTCCTAGGACATATGCAATCCATTTCTTAGACTGTAAAGTCCATCATGTGATTGCTGCATAGACAAATAGTCCTTATCGTTATAGTAACATTCAACCTTTGGGTGGTAAAGTTATTACAAGGTCGACTGTTAGGCTCAATTTATATTGCCGTGGAACGGAATGCAAGCGATTTTTTTTTTATACAAAGCATAATGAACTTGTATGTCAATAGCGTAACGCACAAATTAGATACACATATAAGCACAAGTCGCGCATCTTCTGGAGAATTATCGCGCATTCTCGGGAATTCTCGCAGTAACAAGCTCGTATCCAGTTTGTACGTTAGACAATTGACATAAAGTTCATTTTGCTATGTACCATATCCGAAGTTCCGAGATCCGAAGTTCCGAATAAAGTTCCGAGGCAATGTAAATTGAGCCTTATACGATAATTACACCCAATTTATAGTTACACCAATTAGGATAATTTGTTAGTTAATTTTGATATATTTTCCATTACCAATTAAATTAGTATAATGAGTCATATAAATGTTTTTTTTTTTAATAATGATGACGATTTTGAAAGCGGTGCGGAATAAGATTATTTAAGCTGTGCCCAATAAGCCCCAATTCTCATTAAAACAAGCAAAATACCAATTTAAAAAATGCCAATCCAAAAATACCAATTAAAAAAGTACAGTAATATGCTGTTATTTTTACAAGGCTTATGAACTGTGCTTAATACTATTAATATTAATAATAGGGTTTGATACTATTAATATATGTATATTTATCTACCTATATAAAAATGAATCCCTATTTCCCTTGGTCACGCCATAACTTGAGAACGACTTTACTGATTTCATCCATCTTTGTTTTTTAAGTTTTCCAATATTTTGTAGAATGTTCTTACGGAAACAAAATTTAAGAAAGTTGCTTCATGTGGACGAGGTCCCAGGCAGAAGCTAGTTTAAAGTAAAAAAAAAAAAACAAATCGGCATTTAAAATTGATTTCAACAAATTGCTTGCCATCTCTCCATCATATCCATTCTTTTATTCGGGAGGCCGTAGCGGACCATCATTTAGGTGAATATCCATACACATCATCAAGCCCTCCATGTAAAATACTGGTATTCAGCTGCATCCAGTTAGACTGGAAACCAACCACAACATGGGAAAAGGCTAGGCAGATGATGATGCTTTCACATATTCAGCATAACTTTAATGACCTTTGATGACCTATGATGGTTTCAATACTATAATATTACTAATGAAAAACATTCAAATAATACTGTTTAAGAGTCTATATCCAGAAAAACGACTATCATTTAAGATTTTCCCCCAAAAAAAAAACAGTTCATAAGTCACCTAAAAACAACAGACTAATTGGTTGAGGTACACTGAACACAATAGAAGTTTGCTTTTTACCTTCGATCAACAATAGTACTAGATTTCTAATGATCGCATCAAAAACGGCCCGATGATAGCAAAAATATGACCATCTCGGGTATTATTTTGCAACATAGTTTTTTCAACCTTATGGTTTACTTATTTAATCATTTATAAACAGACAAGAAAAAAAAAGATCAGAAAAATAGATAAGTACCTAAAAGGTAAAAAGAAAGGAATTGCTTTGAAATTATGTTTTATTTTCCAATCAATATTTTTGTTTAAAATACTTTTAATTTTCAATCAAAGTAGCAAATATATTGCAAACGATAATAAACTTTATGTTGGAAAGTTAAGGTTTATAATCAAGTTGTATGCAATCGCAGCCACTTCAGAGTTGTTTTCGTCCCTAATCCTTAATCTAGTACTATTCTTGATTGAAGTATTACGCCTATGGACGTTCAGTGCCCCTCAAAGAGTATTTAACAAAATAAAATATGTACAGACGCCAGCACATCAAGCTACTACAATCTGTCAAATTTCTTTAATAGATTTTCAACCTTATCGCTAAAGCATTAAGGTTCAAGGTTGATTGGGAAAATTTGACAGTTTCGGATAGCTTGACCTGCTGGTCTGTACTAAAAAAAAAAACTCTGCTCTTCAAAAAAAAAAACAATTCAATGTTTTAAATTACCGATAATCGCTTTGATAACGTCGGTGGAGGAAGCGGTACCACCGAGGTCAGGAGTCATGATGTGGTCCTCATTGATTGTCTTCTGTATGGCGTTCCTGATCAGCTCCGAGTGGAAATGGTGTCCGAGATGTTCCAGCATGTCTACTGAAGCGTTGATCATGGCTATGGGGTTGGCGATATTCTTGCCAGCAATGGCTGTTCCTGTAATACGGAGAAGGAGTATTTTAGGCAGTGTTATTTTTTTTTTAGATCGTTGCCCCACTCTAGGAATTACTCCTGTATCGAGGGTGCATTTACAAACATTTAAACTTACATACACAAACAACCAGACCCGGAACAACTACCTATAGGCAATACAAATATTTTTTCCGTGCGGGAATCGAACCCGCGACACGTTTCGCAGCAGTCGATCTCTCAGCCACTGCGCCAACAATGTCGTCAAATAACTAAAAACCTAAAAAGGGGTATATTCATCACTAGCTTCTTATCCGCGACTTCGTCTGCGTGAAATTTCTTGTCTCGTGGTTCGCCTGTGGATCGCCTTCGTTTTCTGCGTTTTGTATATTTTTGCTCGGTTCCTAATGGTCGTAGCGTGATGTTTAGCATATAGCCTTTCTCAAGGCTGGGCTATCAAAAGCAAAAATATTTTTTCATATCCGACCTTTAGTTAGTTTAGAGAGGCCCGTGGCTAAATAATAACAGCCGCACAGGTCGATCGGTCAGGTTAAGCTACGCTTGCCGCGGTTGGTCTGTGGATGGGTGACCATCTTTACATACCGAAACCCCTCCGTGCCTCGGAAAGCACGTTAAGCCGTTGGTCCCGGCTGTCATTCGTGGATCTTTGACAGTCGTTACGGGTAATCAGAAGCCCGAAAGTCTGACAACCAATCTTACCAAGGGGTATCGTATTACCCAGTAACTGTACTGGGTAATACGATACCCCTTGGTAGCGACTGCCTATCTGACCTCCACAACCCAGTGGTTGTGGAGGTCAGATAGGCAGTCGCTCCATGTAAAATACTGGTATTCAGCTGCATCCGGTTACACTGGAAGCCGAACCCAACATAGTTAAGAAAATGGCAAATGAATTTTACATTGTTCTCACATACAGAAGCAATAAGAATAATGTACCCAGGATTTTGTAATAATATCTTGATTTAAAAGAGTGTCCGTGGAGTTTCTTGCCCGTTCTTCTCCACAGAGATCTACGTTTTGGAATGGGCAACTAGCTTCAACTTTCTGACTAACTGACCGACCATTCAAAAGTGCCTGAAATGGTTTAATTGAAATAAATGATTTGAGTTTGCAGACGATGATTTACAGTACCATTAATATTCAGAGTACAATGGTGGTTCATAGGGTCGCAGAGTGGCTTGTAGCAGCTGGATGAGAGTTGCCAAGAATCGAGCTGAATGGCGTGCAATTGGACAGACCTGTCTTGCAGAGGACTACTGTAGGCTGATGATGATGAATGGCAGTCTTATTCAGCTGCATCCGGTCAGACTGGAAGCTGACCCCAACATACTTGGGAAAAGGCTAGGTAGATGACTATTAGTAAGATATGCATACCAGTGTTCCTGGTACCAGGCTCGAACACGGCGTAGTGGTCTCCGTAGTTCCTGCCGGAGTGCAGGCCTGCGCCCCCCATGAGGCCGCACACCAGGTTCGATACGATAGAGCCGTACAGGTTGGTCATCAACATCACGTCGAATTGATGGGGTCTGGAAATAGAGAAAAAAAAATTGATGTTAGTTCTAGTTTAAGGGTTTATATTGCTACTTTGCTACTACAAGAGCTTGTCAATCGATATCGTGAGTATTCTTCGGATAGATGTAAACTAGGAACAGAGGGGCAATTCTTGTAATTTTAAGAACATTCACAGTCTGATCTCAGTCTCAATCTGTCAAATACCTCTAATATCCCTACATTTTAGACAAGATTTTGACATTGACTGTCGCTGAGATGAGATTGCGACTAGATTTTTGAACGCTAATTCCCGTCGTAATTAAAAAATTACGACGGCAATTGGCCTTCTGATATTCTATCAGTTTTTAGTCTGATTCCTGATTTATAAATAAAATTGTATGTTACTCCTAAGAAATTAAGTTCAAATTCCAACCCTTCCTTTTCACCGTAATGTGAATTGCTACACTTTTTAGCATGGCGTGACGTCACGAACATCCACTTCCAAATTTTGACACGCTTTATCTCTGTCATTTTTTGTTTAATTGACAAAAGAAAAAATACGTGATAATCTAACTGACGGACTAAATATAATAATTCTTTTTTTACCCAGGAAACTACCCTATTCTGTTGGACCCTGCTCACATGGAGTGAATAAAGTTGTTATTGACCAAATTTTCTCTCGGTGAGAGGGACTGGGGTGTAATCTACACCCGCCCGTAAATTTACTTACTTAGAAACAAGCTGCATGCAACAGTTGTCAATGATCATGTCGTTGTGCTCGATGTCGGGGTACTCCTTAGCGATGCGACGTGACGTCTCCAAGAACAGACCGTCAGAAATCTTCATGATGTTAGCCTTGTGAATTGTGGTCACCTAGAAAGAGATGACATATTGTACGGTCTGTTCACATTATATGTTTGTCTGTGCATAACTGATAAACCTCACGTTATTGATAGCGATTCGTTGGCGACGAATATTTTAGATTTTTGGGCGTACCTATTCGACATTTAGCAAGATTGGAATCACGAAGGTTTGAATACATTGTACTTAACTTGCAGATAACTTTTTTTCAAGGAATAAAATTGACGTTTGACAGTTTTTGTATCAAATAACTGACAAAATTTCAAAATTATTCCTCGAATAAAGTTATCAGATGATTGAAAAATTAGCCCTAAGAAAATAAAAATTGGGAAGTAGGGTATCCAAGGTCGTATTTTACCTGTGGGGATGACCCATTGGACAAGGTAAGGTCATTTTATAGCAGTGGGTCATCTAAGGTCAATTTATAGCAGTGGGTCATCTAAGGTCATTGTATGGCAGTGGGTCATCTAAGGTCATTGTATGGCAGTGGTTCATCTAAGGTCATTGTATGGCAGTGGTTCATCTAAGGTCATTGTATGGCAGTGGTTCATCTAAGGTCATTTTATAGCAGTGGGCCATCTAAGATCATTTTAAACCAGTGGGTCATCTAAGGCCGTTTTATAGCAGTGGGTCATCTAAGATCAATTTATAGCAGTGGGTCATCTAAGGCCGTTTTATACCAGTGGGTCATCTAAGGTCATTTTATAGCAGTGGGTCATCTAAGGCTATTTTATAGTAGTGGGTCATTTTATAGCAGTGGCTCATCTAAGGCCGTTTTATACCAGTGGGTCATCTAAGGTCATTTTATAGCAGTGGTTCATCTAAGGCCGTTTTATAGTAGTGGGTCATCTAAGGTCATTTTATAGCAGTGGGTCATCTATGGCCATTTTATAGTAGTGGGTCATCTAAGGTCATTGTATGGCAGTGGTTCATCTAAGGTCATTTTATAGCAGTGGGTCATCTAAGGCCATTTTATAGCTGTGGGTCATCTAAGGTCAATTTATACCAGTGGGTCATCTAAGGTCAATTTATAGCTGTGGGTCATCTAAGGTCAATTTATAGCAGTGGGTCATCTAAAGTCAATTTATAGCACTCTGCCATCTAACGTCAAGTGAGTGCCATATTACCTTCTTCCTATTATTCTTCTTGGCGAACTCGAAGGCGAAGCGCGCGACTCTTTCCGAGTTGCTGGCAGTCACGACCTTCATGGATTCAATGACTCCGTGCACTGATTCGTGCTCCAACATGGCGTATTCACCTTCTGTGTTTTGTCTGAGGAAGAGAATAGGGTATATAAATAAATAATCGGCTTATAATGTTCCGACTGCTGGGACTCAGGCCTCCTCTCAGTGAGGGAGCGGGACGTAATACACAACGCGGGTTCAGGGCGGGTTGGTGGATGTTACTTGTGTTCGAATTGTTGGATCTAGAACATGCCTGTCTCTACCAATGCTCTCAGGGTGGCAGAGACATCGGCGCGCAACCTGTGACATCGATAAGTACATGATTCAGAACCCCAATGCGTTGAAATTTTTGTTTTATTAAAAAAAAATTAACTGTTCCATATATTTTGATGTATTGCACATTTCTATGAAATAGCTGTTTTTTTTTTTTGTTAATCTCCGAAAAATTTCTACGTTGGTGTGATCTATACTAATATTATAAACTTCTTTCTTCTTTCTTTTTAACCCCCGACGCAAAAACGACGGGGTGTTATAAGTTTGACGTGTCTGTGTGTGTGTGTGTGTGTGTGTGTGTGTGTGTGTGTGTGTGTGTGTATGTCTGTCTGTGGCATCGTAGCTCCCGAACGGATGAACCGATTTTAATTTTGTTTTTTTTGTTTGAAAGGTGAATTTGTCGAGAGTGTTCTTAGCTATGTTTGATGAAAATCGGTCCAAGATGGCCGCCGCTACAAAATGGCGGATTACATATTTTTTCACAACTTCCTCAATATGGGTATCAAATGAAAGGGCTTGACTAGTAGAATACTATACACTATGATGAATTTCCAATCCAAGATGGCCGCCACCACAAAATGGCAAAATACATTTTTTTTTTTCACAACTCCCTCAATATGGGTATCAAATGAAAGGGCTTCACTAGTAGAATACACTATGACAAATTTCAAATCCAAGATGGCCACCACAAAATGGCGAATTACAAAAAACCTGATTAAATACCAAATCATCTGAATCTTAAAACGCAAGAAAATAAAAGAAAAGAAATAATAAGGAGTCCCTACAAAAAGCATGAAATAAAAATTAAATTAAAAATTTAAAAAACCCCCGACTACGTGAAACGCTATAAAAAGAAAAAAATAACCTTGAAATTATGACCCTACGTAAGTACGTATGAAATTTTTTGATTAAATATTGTCCTGTCGGGGGACCGCTACTATTTTAAACTTTAACAGAACGTAGGCTAATAATTAGAGCGGTCCCCCGATGGGACAATATTTAATCAAAAAATTTCATACGTACTTACGTAGGGTCATAATTTTTCTTCGAAGATTCCAAAGAGTATGTAGGGACTAGGGACCTAGTCCCTACATATCTTTGGAATCTTCGAAGCATCATCTATAATTACCTACATAAATAAATTACGTCTAACAATGCCTTCTAATTAAGGCCCCTCGCCCACGGCGACTTTTTGTAGCGATGCCGTCGCGCGTTCGCATCGATACAGTCGCGATGGGGTCGCTAGCTGATTACCCTCACCCACACCACGATTCTCAGTCGTGATGCAAACGCGATACTGTCGCAATGCGAGTTGCACTGATACTCGGTTCTCCACTCACGCACCACTCCCTCCGTCCTCTCCCCGATGTCGTCCGACACGGTCGCGCGTTTGCATCGATACAGTCGCGATGCTGTAGTGCGTTGGCATCGCTTCTGTAGCGCGTTGCAAATGAGACTAACGTGCGTTAGTAGCGATGCTGTCGCGCGTTTGGTAAACGCGCGACAGCATGGCTACAAAAAGTCGCCGTGGGCGAGGGGCCTAACCTCATATAGAAGCACACTCATTTTAAAACAAAAATAAATATGACCTACTAGAATTGGTTTTCGATATTTTGTGGAAACGGTTTAGCTGATCTGATTCCTATTTTTTTTTTTTTTTTTCACTAATGGTAAGCTACAGTATTTCCGAGAGTAGTGGGTCATATTTTATGTTAAAACAAGAAATTTCAAGCGAATGAAGTCGTGGGCAGGATCAGTACGCTACAAAAACTAAGACCCTGGGCTGCTAGCCCTTCTTACACCTTTGCAGGCTATGTAATGTGTTCACTATAGCAGGAACTATTAAAAAAATAAAATATTCTTACCTGACAATATGAATGTCAATATCCTTATGCCTGGTAGTGATTCCGGGGAAGGACTTGCAGTGCATGACGTAAGCATACATGTCCAGTTCGTTGCGGAGCGCCACGTTACGGGAGGTCACGTACGCTGCTTCACTCTTTGTCTCGATGTTACCCTGGTGGTGGTGATAAAATTATGATGAAAATATGTCTATGATCAATTATGTGTTTCTAGGCTTCTGCTGATGACTTCCATTGCATTCCTTCGAACTTTTTTTTCTTTTGCACAGCTCTTATGGGTCATACCGTGATGTTAAATAGCCTACAGCCTTCCTCAAGAATTGAGCTAACAAATGCAGAAGGAATTTTTCAAATCCCACCAGTAGTTTCAGATTTTTGTGCATTCAAAGAATGAACAAACTCTTCATATTTATTATTGGAATACGAGATTTGTCCCTATGTGAAAAAAATTATAACTTGTCCATCCTCATGTAGACAAGTTGCATCTGGGTTCCACAAGGAAGTGTATTGGGTCCGCTTCTTTTTACAATAGACATCAATGTAGATATAGAAATTATTTTTCGGTTCGTATGGTCATCATAAATAAAAAAAACCTTCAACGTTTACGCAACAAATGAAGACAAACTCCAACTCATTTTACAATTTCTTTGGAACTATATATTATATTAATATAATGTTATTACTAATAAAAATTTATTAATAAAATTTCTTAGGAAATAAGCAGTAACTTTGTACTCAAATTATAATTATGTCATATCCCTATGTATTTTACTGTGTGTACATAAATAATAAAATAAATAAACAATAATAATATATATTATGAATTCTTTTGATAGGTACCAAAACTAAAGAAATACAAAGTGGGGATGTACAGACGACAGCAGGTCAAGCTACCCGAAACTGTCAAATTTTCCCAATCAACCTTGAACCTTAATGCTTTAACGATAAAGTTGAAAATCTACTAAAGTGACAGATTGTAGTAGCTTGATGTGCTGGCGTCTGTACTATGGGTACAGATCTGCCTTACCCTTGCGGAAGACCGGTGTTATATTAAACATACCTTAAGACAGACACCGTTCCTCTTGATGGTGGTGATAGCGTACTTGACATCCTCATCGTTGTCTACATTGGGGTCAATATCCACAATCTCGAAGTCAATCGGGGCTCCAATGTACCTGTAAAGGTTATTAGAACATTTTTAATCTAGCATTATACAATCTTTGGCTTTTAATTACCCTAAAACTCTGAAGGGGTCATTATACTCATCATTATGAACAACTTTTACTGTGGAACTAACGCTGAAATTGGCCTCCCCTAGGCACCTCTACTTCGATCAGTTCAGGAGGGCAATTCTCGTAATTTTAAGAACGTTCACAGTCTGATCTCAGTCTCAATCTGTCAAAAATAGCTCTAATTTTCCTACATTTTGACATTTGTTTGTCGCCGAGATGAGACTATGACTAGATTTTGAACGTTTAAAATTACGAAATTGGCCTTCTGTGCTAACCGCATCCAGAGTGTTCCTCCATACATTTGTGTTTGCATAAAATAACCAAATATATGAGACAGCTGATTTTTTTTTTTTAATTTCTTGGTTCGTCCAGTTGTCCACTTTTGTCAGTATACATTTATGGTTTCCTGCTGTGCTTTACTATCATAATTTAGGTCTCAAACTATAGGGTATATTTATAAACAATGCTTTAAGTTAACGAGACATTCAAACAATTCAAACAACAAAAAATGAATGGATACACAGACCTTAAACATTGAATATATGTATAGCAATGTTTATAAATAAACACCTACATTAATTATAGCAGTGTAGTGTTATCTATACTAGACATAATTAATTGGTCTAGTCTAGACCATTGTAATTAAGAAAGAAATTGATATTACTAGGTGAATAAGTAGGCATGTCATGTTCTGTACATAATAAATTAATTAACAACTAGGCTAATCTTCTGTTATAAATTGTTATTAGCTATGGTTTTGCTCACAAACAAATTGAGAAGTAAAACCTTTTTAATAGGTATGCCCTAACCTAAGATAATGCTCACAGCTATTAAAAAAAAATACCCAGCTAGAACATTTTGGTTTCCTTCAAAAATAGTATTCTACTTCCATATTTGAATATTATAAAGTGTTGTTAATATGACTATTTATGTACTGGACCATGATAGTTATCTTAAATTGTTTGTTTCCTCAATCATGTGATAAAAAAAATATAAGTATTCATAGAGGGTTTTCTGAACTGTATTAGAGCAAGGTTATATTAATTAATGTATTATCTGCACTCAAATACATTGCGTAGTTTATTTTTATGAAAACTTACTGCGTATTATTTTGAAAATAGATCAGCTGATTCCCAAGTACTTTTCCTGCCAGTTCTTTAGGGTTCACGCAAAAAGGTTATAAATACTTACTTGAAAATGTCCCGGACGTAGCCCATGCACTCAGGGCCGATTCCTCCTCCAGGGAGCATGGTAACGGCATGACGACCTCCATAGTGGGCCTTCGGAACCAGATGCTGTTTCCTCACAACTGGGGTCTTATGCTGAACATCGAAATCTGATAATGTAGCTGGTGCAGCCGCAGAACTAAGGTTTACGACACCACGGAGTTCAGGTCGAACACTCAATTTACTTATTAATCTCAGAGCCATCGCGAATTTTGCGCAAATATCTTGGCTCAACTATTAAATAACCACAGGAAGAGGAAAAGTCAGGAAAACGGAAAACGGCAGTGTTGCAAGCATCTTGGTTGTTGCAAACTTATTGGTAGTTTTTATAATTTTTTGCGATGATTGCTTTTTAGTGTAAATAATTCATTTCCTTTTTGTTACCCTTCGATCAAGACTATTCATTTGTTTCAGAGATACACATCTTACTATTTATATTTCTTTAACTACTTTACCATTAAAATTCCTTTTATTTTTAAAGTTTTAGTTTATCATAGCGTTAACAACTTTCATTCATAAGACATTACCTAATTCCTGGCCTGTATCCTTAGCGGACAAGAAAATTGAAGAAATGCATTTCTATGGATGGTAGAAAAAAAACAAGCATAGCAAGCACACCGAATTTACGTTTTGACACAAGCTACTAGCGCCATTGCGGAGTGGCAAGTAAACTAAATAGACGCGGGAACTTTCAAGAAGGGTTCATTCTTGGACCATTTTTTTACCGACTACTATGCTTTTAGCAAGTTAGGACACTTAAAGCCTATTAGTAACTTTAATCTTTTTGGTATCTAAGGTAACAGTGCCCTCTAGCGAGAGCAATATCTGCAGAAAGGTTCCATATTTTTGCTCGCTTTTACATTCTCTTAGCAACATCACAGATCACAGTGAATCAAGTACTATAGTCCATTTATAATAGCATTAGAAAAAAGAGGCTCGTAGAAGCAGGAATGCAAAACATTTTATTTCAAAGTTATGATAAAACAATTTTAAGGGAGATGCTTAAATTCTAATTTTCTTGCGTTTTTTGCAATTTGCAGGTCAGTGTAAGGTTGTATCTTAATAAAAATAATATGATGCGCAACAATAAGAAATATGTAGGCAATAATACAATTTTAACCTTAAAAATCATCAATACATCCCTTTAAATTAGAATTGCTCCGAATTCGTCTGATTTCGCGGGCTACTGCAGCGCATCCACCTTAGTTAAAATAAAATTCGGTAGAATTATAGTGAAACGAATAACGTTCCAAGTATTGTTCATCCCTGCTTCTTTTAGGTTTTTAGCATTGACACTGTAATTTTAAATTGGAGTTATATAATATAAATAAATTAAAGCCACATAATTTCATAAGATAAATAGTTAAAATGGTTACAATTAAGTGTGACAGCTGCTGTAAAAATAGATCATAATAAATTCGGCGTCTATCATAATGTAGCAATGTTTATTGTATTTTTGTTACAAAGTGTGCATTAAAAATAACCTTTTTTAACTTCTTTCTAATGCTATTGTAAATGGACTATAGCTAATCCCAAACCAAACTAGAATGCTCAAAATTTCGAGTTCGCTTCACTCGGTCTTCAATAAAACGAGTCAGTATGCTTCAATTTTCTATCGTTCAACGTTGAAAAGGGACGAAAGTGTGTAACATGCGCGCTCTAAATTTGACCAATGAGCGCGCGCGGCACTAGAGTTGGCTGTTGAAATGTTAGGTACACATATGTTACTGTAAACTGTAAGGCTCGCTCTCTTTTTTTGGTATTATGTAGCCTATGTAGGTAAGTAGTAGAATAAAACTAAGTATATGTTCAGTTCAGTCAAAACATTTATTAAATTATTTATTTATTACATTTGTCATTAATTAATTATTTATTTATTACATTTTAATACTAGTCCGGTCAAATGAGTCTTGGAAATACATAGTGATCAAATTACAAAAATTCCGACAGAGCAAAATTTTGGTGGAGACCTTGGGTACACCATTAGAA
Organism: Apamea anceps; assembly: GCA_951799955.1. NCBI lineage: Eukaryota > Metazoa > Arthropoda > Insecta > Lepidoptera > Noctuidae > Apamea > Apamea anceps. Next base: position 4,045,441 of record OX637528.1, read on the forward strand.
ATAAAGTGTCAAAAGTCTCCATCGATCCCATGCATGTGTGCTAACAAAGTTATTCGGGATCAACGGTCAAAATTTGAGGTTTCTTTTTTTTGCGAAAACGGTAAATTTTATCAAAAAAGTAGCCTAGACAAGAATTCATGTTTTTTCTAGGAATTACCATTCCTTAGATATCGCGGTTCTAAAAGTTGAAGGAGTCACGTTCGACATAGTATGCACACATTTCCACACCAACTGTGAGGTAGTGTACAGAGGCGCGATTTTTTTAAAGTGGTTTTCCTGGTAGGCCTACTCCATGAACTGTTAAGACGGAATTTTACGGGACAATACCCTTTTAACTGCATGATGATATTGATATTGATTATTATTATAATAATAATAAAATTCTTTATTGAGAGTAACCATGAGACTCATAGAGCGTTAGTAACAACAAAATCACAACTATGTTAGTGATACAATTACACAAAAACACAACAAAACAATCACTGCTTCCGCGTTACAGCTGAGATACTGGAGCAACGACTTGGATGCTGTTGGAACTGGCTCGCACCCTGCGCAACAAGGACGCACATCTTTTATGCATTAATGCATAAAAGCAATCAACACGCAATTCCGCAAACATCCCTGATGCGCTACAGAAGCGAGGCATCATTAACATCCTGAAGGCATTATTGTACTGTACACGAAACCTCGAGTGTGTGCTGCGCCGCGTCCTCCACCGCGCCACAGTCGTGGCACGACGGCGTCTCCTCCGGTCCGATTCGGTGCAGGTACGATCCGAAACAACCGTCCGGACAGCACCTGTACCAGACGGAAGGAGAGGAACCCATGCGACCGCTCGAGCCAGTCTAGAAGGTCCGGCGGCCGAAGCCCGAAAACCGAACTGAGCGTCCGATAAGTCCGGCCCGATATCCCGCAGGTGGCCCTTTCGGCAAGCAGCGATTATCCCCTTGAACATTTTGCCGACCTCATCGAGCACAACGATGGGCCGGTATGCCGAGGGGGAGTCTGCTGGGCGGCCCTCCTTGCGAAGGAGGCACAACTGCCCCTCCTTCCACGGTTTCGGGAACCTCCCAGACGCAAGGCATGCGCTGAAGAGGTCCCGTAACCTCTCCTCCATTCAAGTGACAGCGATCGTCACCACTCTTGCGGGAACACCGTCGGGGCCTGGAGCTGTCTTCTTGGCGCGGATACGGAGAATCGCCGCGCCAAGTTCCGACTTCGTGACAGGAGGGGGGGCCTCCACTTCCTCCTCGTCCAGCGGGGCTCCACACATCACTGGCGGGGTGAAGTTGTCCCTGCACGGAACAGGGACTTAACCACCCCGTCCAGAAATGACGGCTCCAGGGTCTCGGCAACCGGGGGACCAAAGGGGCGCAATTTGTTGCGCGCTGCCTTATATGGTCTCCCGTAGGGGTCTTTGTCGAGACCCTCCAGCAGCTCGGCTCTCGCCGAGTCTTAGGCGGTGGCAATGGCCCGATCGAGGACCATTTTTGCCTCCAAGTATACCTCATAGAGGTGGTCCTCGTCGGCCCGGTCCCGTCGACGCCGCCGCCGACTCCGCGTATAGGCCCTCCTTGCCTCCACACAAGTTGCTCGAAGCCCCGCCAGCTCCACCGACCACCAGTACACGGCGCGTTTGGGTGGTAGTCGGTGAGACCGAGGCATGCTAGAGTTGAGTTGAGATACCTCGGTCAGACTCCCTCAGCTGCCCCGCTACGGTGTCCACATCCAGGCCGGCGGTAGGCGGCGAAAGCCAGTCCTGGATGAACGCCGCCTCTCTCTCTAGGCGGGTTAGAGCCCACCGCGGGAACGGTGATCGCCCCGAGATGGGCCGCATCTCTCCGGGGCCACTGGTGGAGATGTCGAACCTCACGTAGCGGTGGTCCGACATAGTCTCCACCAGGTCCACCCACCAGTTCAGCACGAGCGCGGCTAATGCAGAGGTGGCGAAAGTGACGTCCACTATTGAGCCACCCTGACGCCGCCGCACGCATGTCTGGACGCTTCCTCTGTTCAAGAGGGAGAGAGAGTCCAGAGGAGGCTGCCCACATATCCACCGCACGCCCGCGTGCGTCGCTGGCCGGGTTGCCCCAGCTCACCGACTTGGCATTCAGGTCTCCCAGGAGACCCGACGCGGCGCCGCCCTGCCGACCATGGCGGCCAGGACTCTGAGATAGTTCTCAAAGTCCTGGAGAGGGCGGTTTGAGGAGAAATATACCCCCACAAGGGCTATGTCTCCCCAAGCGGCGGCCACGTATCTCGGTTCTCTCTCTATTAGCGAGAGGGGAGGGGAATCTGTGGAAGACCGCGCCGCTAATGCCACCGAGTCGTCTTCGTCACCCAGCCAACTGCTGGAGATCGAGTAGGGCTCGGCGACCACCGCTACGTTCACCAACCACTCGGCCATGACCTGCACTACCAGGTCCTGAGCCACTCTGCAGTGGTTGGTGTTCGCCTGGAGAATGCGGTAGTCTGAAACCATTATTCCGACATCGCACCCCCCTTCTCAGCTACCACCGCTGGAGCTGGAGCGGCGACGATGGCGGTGGCGGTGGCAGTAGGGCGAACCTGCGCCGGCACTATGCCCTTCCTCACGGGGGGCTTACAGCTCCCGCCCGTCATCATGTGGTCCGCGGGGCAGCCACTGGCGGCACACGCCATGCAGTGTGGCGTGGTGGCGGGGCAAGTGGCACTCTTGTGTCCCTCTTGCCCGCATTGGTAGCACGTGTCACCCCAGTCGAACTTGGAGGAACACGTGGCTCGGGTGTGGCCGAATGCGAAGCTCTTGAAGCAGCGCATAGGCTGGTCTTCAAGTAGCCGGACCACAGCCGAGCTGAGCCCCACAAGCAGCCGTCCCTTGGTCGCAGCAAGGACGGTCCCAGCCGCGGCGACTGGGCACTCGACGTGGATGATGCCCATGCCGCGGCGGCCGAACCTGATGGCTCCAACCTTCACCGCGCCAGCGTCACAGCCTCCAGCCACCGCGACGGCCGCCACCACATCCTCCTTGGTGACCGAATCGTCCGGATCGGCCACCTCCAAGGCAGCAGTCTTGGCAGGCTTGACGACCGTTGCCATGTCCGCGATGACCTCTTGCAACTTTGTTGCGAAGAGGTCCGCATTTGTGCCGCGCTGTTCCCCCTAGAACTCGAAGATTCGAGCCCCGGTTAGGGTTCGGCGGCACGTAATGTTGCTGATCCCTAGCTGGGAGGGATCAGCATTGGTACGAGCCCGTCTTAGGACGGACTCGTACGTCTCGCCCCGCTCCACGGCCTCCAAGGTGATGGTCACCACGATGGCCGCGGTTTTGGGAGGAACTAGGTTCCTCCCGCCGGCTGGAGCCCTTTTGGCTGCAGGAGCAGTCGCAGCGGGCTTGGGGGCCGACTTTTACCCTCCCTTCCCTTTCCCTCTCTTGACCACTTCCATCCACGACTGGTTGGACGGGGCGGTGGAGGGAAGAAGAGCGTCTTCCTCCTGCGAGTTCTGGGTGGCTGTTGGAGTGGCAGACGACTCAGTCGCTCCCTCCGCGCTTGTGGTGGGGGTTTGAGGAGCTGCCTTAGTCCTCTTGCCCTTGGAGGGCTTCGGGGCCTGGGATTGGGCGCCCGATGCCGGGCCTGCTAGAGGCGCAGGTTCCGGCTCCCTCGATGGTGGCTTATCCGCCGCTAGCGGCGGGCGAAGCCGCCTTTCCGGCAAGAGCCGGTCCTCGATGCCTGTGAAGCAGGCTCTGGTGAAGGCCCTCTATTCCATGACAACCTTTCGGATTATATCCTCAAGGTTGGAAGGGGAGGAGAAGGAGCCTCCTACCACCCGACCTGGGGCAGGTTGAGCAGGTCAAGCCGTGGCCTCAGCCAGCTTCTGGTGTAGCTGGCTGACCTCCGCTTGCAGGCGATCCACCTTCGCCTGCAGCTGCCACGTCTCGTCTGTGGCCGTCTGCTTTACCAGCTCTAGGAGAATGCCGTGCAAGCTGGCGGCCCGGCCTTTGAGGGCCTTCTGGAAAGTCCCCTTCAGGTTGGAGGACTTTGAGACGACCTCCAGGACCTCCTCCTTGTCCTCCTGCGCCATGCGCTCCAGTTCCGCCAGGGAGTGGTCAGCATACAGGACACTGGATGCCCCATAGCCAGCCTTCGACCGGGAGACTTGCGCCTGGCGCTCCTTGGCGGCGACCCTCTCCTCCAGGTCTTGCTGGAGTTCGCCGTTTTCGCCAGGTTTAGCTGGCGCTCAGCGTCCACCAAGCCCACATCGTGGGTATCGGCCGTTTTAGAAGTCGAAGCCTTTTTGGACTTCGACTTCTTCACCGCCTTACCTCCGGCAGACTCCGAGGAGCCCTCGGATCCGAGCCTCAGGTGAACCTAACCTAACACTATTGACCTGGTTCCTGTACCAAAACTTAAAAATATTTATGTTTTCAGGTGGTAGCTTCGCATCGTTAAGTTTTTTCCAGAGAGTGTCATATGAAACCAAATCAAAAGCACTAGGCAGGTCGAGGAAACAAGTGTAAACCGGTGTGCTACGGCGTGTGTAGTACTCTACAGCATGCTTTAAAACCCAATATAGCACTATCGGTAGACAACCCGTGTCGTTATTGACTTTAACTGTAGTTCTGATTTCTTCTGATATTTTAATCTGATACATACTCTTCAAAGTCGACTTCAACAGCTTTCATGTCTTCTTCGATTTCTTCTTCTTCTTCTTCTTGCTTGATGTTCATAAATTGTTCAAATGAAGATGTATCGGCTGTCTTCTCATCGAAATCATGTTAATCTTTGTCTGTTGTATTCAATTAGACATTTAAGAAAGACTGGCCTTGGCACATAGTAACCTTAGAACAGAGAACATAGTAACCTTACTCTTCTACAGCCACATTTAGCACTACTTACAACCTTTTTTGCAATTGCAAAAAATAGTATTTAGGAGTTTTTCCGGAGTAAAGTTTGAATCGTTTCCAAAGTAGTTTCTTGCCGGCTGTTCTCCATAGGAAACGTCAAACGACCAATTGGAACCGTGCACCTAGCTTCTGACGTTTCATAAGTGCCCATGTTGGTTTATGTGAAATAAAATATTGATTTTATTGTCCCTGAAAATTCCGTCATAACAATTCGTGGAGTATGCCTACCGGGGAAACCACATTAAAAAAAAAACGCGCGAAAGTACACTACCTCACAGGTGGTGTGGAAATGTGTCCGTACTATGTCGAACGTGACACCTTCAACTTTTAGAATCGCAATATCTCAGGAATGGTAATTCTTAGAAAAAAAAGTATAAGGACCATTTTTGTAAATAATTTTAAGATATATAATTTTATTTTTGTCTAGGTTACTTTTTTGATAAAACGCACCTCAATTTGTCCTTTGACCCTGAATAACTTTTTTACCACACAAAGGATCGATGGGGACTTTCAACACTTTATTTCTAATGGTATATTCACGGATTTTCTTAGTGCAAAGACCAACATCACATTCTGGGAAAATTATTTTTGACTTTTCTTTTTCTTTCCTGCACCCAGCACCTGACACATTTGCGCCTTTTAAGACACCCATTGTCATTTCTCTCTAATTCTTTAGGCATGTGTCTTGCCCTTTGAGCCACAAATATGTCAGCTATAGGGGGAAGAAGTTCAAGCAGCACTTTTTCCCTATGTCTATATGGATAGAGTACTGCTTGTACAGACGCCAGCACATCAAGCTACTACAATCTGTCAAATTTCTTTAATAGATTTTCAACTTTATCGCTAAAGCATTAAGGTTCAAGGTTGATTGGGAAAATTTGACAGTTTCGGGTAGCTTGACCTGCTGGCGACTGTACCTTTTTAAACAAAAAAAAAAAAAAGTAATTTAACATTAACATTAGCAGAATGTATGCCTATTTTTTTAAAACATCTCATGGATTTGTGCTTAATAATAAGCTAACATTTGGTCGTGTCGATCAACACCTTTCATGAATTTATTGTATTTTGTAACCATACATGGTTTGTTGACCACACGACCAAGCCTTTATCCCACTGGCATCAAGGCGGGTGAACGCTCAGTGAAAATAGTGAGCACATCTCTCCACTTGCTTACACAAACGTCTTTTCCGTTATATCTAAAAATATTTCCACCTTTCAAAATGTTTTTTTATCACAACAGCTGCTGGTTATTTTTTCTATTGGCAAGTTCCAGCGCAGTATGTTTTTTTTTTTTTTTTGTCAGTAAATTTACTGCTAACTGGACACTGTTATAAAAATTGTCCATAGAAATTGAATGGCCGCTGTGTAAATAATCATTTGAAAGGGTCATGCCTGGGGTGCATGTTGAAGAGCCTCCTCGTGGCGCACCCTGGGCAACGTCGGCTCCAAGTGCCCACCAAGTTTTGGTGGACACTTGGGGCTGGCGGCTAATCTTCAACAAACGGGGAAGGGTCATGGTTCCAATCACCGATCATCCTTGATGGTCGGTGAAGGGAACCGGGCTACATACGTCTACTCCCCCTCTGCTTACAGAGGAAGGTGAGTGGGCGTAGACTGGGGGGGGGGGCGGTTCGCGCCGCTGCACCCACTAGAGTGTGGGTGGTGGAGGAGTCCATGTCCGCGCTGCGTCTGTCCGGCATCCGGCGGCAGCGTGGGGACGTCGGGGCGGTGGTTGGTTCTGCCAGCCGCCGGCCACCCCGTAATCCTGGGTTCAGGACCGGGGGTCCGAGCCACTGAGGCCCGGGCCGCGAGGTAGACAACCTCTCTAAAAAATCACCCCAATCCCAAGGTCTAGCGTGCCGATGGGATGAATGGCCGGAGGGGATCCGGTCATTAGCGCGTCCAAGGGACCTCACCCTTAAAAGGAAAACATGAAAAAGTCTGCTATTGGAAACATTCCTCAGGCGGGTACCCTCCTACTCAAGGAGGGTCAATCCCGCCCTTCTACGGAAGGCAGCCCCACTGTATCTGGGGGGGGCAACAATAGCTTCGTAGGCCGGCAGACCACCGCTGGCCTTCGTCAACCAGGTCTTGCGTCGCAAGAAAAGGAGCTCCGGGTTAGCCCGGAGCGCCTGTGCGGCGCAGACGCACCGCTTGCCGTCGTAGACGGCAACAAGAGCCGAGGAGGCTCACGGAAGAGTGATGCGGGGTCGGAGTCCGACGTCGCATCTGGAGGAGCGAGCTCGGGAGGCTCAGGGAGCCCTTGCCGAGACAAAGAGATGGCCGCTGCAAAAAGAAAGGCACGAAGCAAGCGGCCAAGGTCATTGGACGGCCAGGGGTCGTCCTCTGACGTAGAGCTGGCCTCGGCTCGGAAAATCCCCACCAGTAGGCGGGGGGGAGTCCGAGAGCGAGGCGTAGGGAGGGGGCTCACTGCTCGGGAGGTGGCAGAGCTTGCAGAGAAGCCGGCAAAGGAGGGGGGAACCGGTAGCGCGGTCGCTACGGAGCCCTCGGGTGACGAAGCGGGCGAGGTTGGCGGCCCTGATGCGGACCGCATGAGGAAGTTTGCGGCGGTCGTGGAGGCAGCGATTCGGGACGTGTCCCTGAAGAAGCTGCAGACTTCCAAAAACAGGGCCGTAGCCTCGGCAAAGGCCGCCATTATGGCGGCGGCGGAGGCGGCCAATTGCACCGGTCCTTCGGCCGGCGAAGTGGCCGAATTGCGGGCGGAGGTCGCCCGCCTGACGGCTGCCACGGAGCTTCTCCAAGAGGAGAACAGGAAGCTCCGGGCAGACCTGGCCGGCCTGAAGGCCCCCGACAAAGGGCAGGTGTCACCAGCAGCCAGCCAGCCAGCCAGCCAGCCGGCAGGCCAGCCGGCAGGCCAGCCGGCAAGCCAGATCGTGCCGGCGGAGAACCAGGTCCTGAACCTGGTTCGGCAGGAACTGGCAGCCTTCCAGGCGCGGTTCGTCGCCCTGGAGGGTATGGTCCTGCGCCCGCCCTTAGCGGGTAGGACGGCCCCAGGGCCGAAGGCGGCCTCGTACGCAGCCGCTGCCGCCCCTAAGCCCGGGCCGTCCGGCCGGGCCCAGGCGTCGGCTGGAGGAACCGCGGCGCCGGCGAAACCGGCATTGGCTGGCAGAGCCGCCGTGCCGGCAAAACCGGCCAAACCGGCGAAAAGGAAGAAGGGCAGGGCGGCTGGGGAGGCGAAGGCCCCAGAACCTCCGCCTCCCCCAGAGAAATCTCTCACGACCAACGCTGAGTGGCAGGTGGTCGGGGAGAAGAAGAAGGCGGCCAAGGCGGCCAGAAAAAAGGCGCAGAGGAGGCGCCGCAAGGAGCGAGCCGTTGCGGCTAGGCTTCGTGCCCCGAAGACCGCAGCTGTAGTGATCACACTACAGCCGGAAGCGGAGAAGAAGGGCATGACCTACCGCGACGTGCTTTCCAAGGCGAAAGCGGCGGTAAATCTGCAGGACCTCGGCGTTGCTGGGGGCATCCGGCTAAGGGTCACTGCGACTGGGGCCCGGATGCTGGAGGTCCCTGGTGCGGCTAGCGGCCCGACTGCTGACGCTCTGGCCGAAAGGCTCAGAGCGTCCTTAAATGCGGACGAGGCCCGAGTGACCAGACCCACCAAGTGCGCTGACGTGCGCATCCTGGGTCTGGATGACTCTGCGACGGTGGAAGAGGTGGTGGCCGCCATCGCTAGGACTGGGGAGTGCTCTACCGAGCAGGTGAGGGCGGGCACTCTCCGTCCTGACTCCACGGGGATGCAAGCCATCACGGTGAGCTGCCCCGTGTCGGTGGCCCAAAAGTTAGCCGGGGAGGGCCGAAGGCTCCTGGTAGGCTGGGTTTCCGCGCAGGTGAAACTGCTGGAGCCCAGACCTCTGAGGTGCTTCCGCTGCCATGTGGGCAGCCACGTGGGGGCTAAATGCACCTCGGGGGTGGACCGCAGCAGTCTCTGCTTCCGCTGTGGTCAGCCCGGTCACAAGGCCGGCTCTTGCAACGCCATGCCGCACTGCTATGCATGTGCGGCTGCCGGCAAGCCGGCCGATCACCGGGCGGGCAGCAAGTCCTGCGCCCCACCCACCGAAGCCAGGAGGAAGGGCAGGCCCTCCGCCGCCGCCGTCGCCACCACCACCACCGTCGCCGCCTCTGCCGCCGCCGCCGCCGCCGCCGCCGCCGCCGCCGCCACCACTACCGCCGCCGCCGCCGCCGCCGCCGCCACCACTGCCGCCGCCGCCGCCGCCGCCGCTGTCGAGGGTCCCTCACAAGGGGCCCGGGAGGGGGCGGAAATGGAGGAGTAATGGCTCCGCCTTTACGCCTCCTTCAGGCGAACATCAACCACTGCGCCTGCGCTCAGGACCTGTTGCTCCAGAGCATGGCGCAGTGGTCGATTAATATCGCCGTGGTCGCTGAGCCGTACTTTGTCCCGCCCAGGGATAACTGGGTGGAGGACCTTAACGGCTCAGTGGCCATAATTTCGTCGGCTGCCGCCGGTACCCCGTCCCTCGAAGGTGTCACGAAGGGACAGGGGTGCGTAGCAGCACGGTTCGGAGAGATTGTGGTAGCGGGAGTCTACTTCTCTCCGAGCCGAACTCTCGCCGAGTTCCAGAACTCCTTAACAGAGTTGAGTGTCGTCGTCGCCAGAAGCCATCCTTTCTCCGTGCTAGTGCTCGGGGACTTCAACGCCAAGAATGTGGCCTGGGGTTCCCGTTGCACGGATGTGCGGGGCAGGATGGTGGAGGACTAGGCTCTGGAAACAGGCCTGGTCGCCGTGAATCGGGGTTCTGTCCCTACGTGTGTGCGGATGCGGGGCGAGTCGGTAGTGGACATCACGTTCGCCAGCCCCGCTCTGTCACAGCGTGTCATTGACTGGCGCGTCATGGAGGAGGTGGAGACCTACTCCGACCATCGGTATATCCGATTTGATGTCTCCACCCAGACCTCTAGCGCGCTGGTCCGACAGGCCCCGAGTGGTCCGCGTTGGGCGCTGAAGCAGCTGGACCGGGAGCTCCTCCTGGAAGCCTCGATCGTGCAGGCCTGGGTGTCTTCACCGGACAGGCCTGCTGATATCGACGATGAGGCGGAGTGGTTCCGGGAGGCCATGTCCGAGATATGTGACGTGGCAATGCCCCGAGTCCGGCCAGGATGCGCCCGATGCCGGGTGTACTGGTGGTCGCAGGAGGTGGAGGCGTTGCGCAAGGCGTGCGTTGACGCGCGACACCGGTACACCAGGCACCGCAGGCTCCGCATCCGCCCTCCGGATGCGGAAGCCACAGAGGCGGAGCTGTACGAGGGGTACAGAGCGGCGAAGACCGCCCTCCGAGAGGCTGTCCAGCGGGCCAAGGATGCGGCCCGCGAGGAGATGCTGGAGACTCTGAACAGAGATCCATGGGGGCGCCCTTACAAAATGGTGCGGAATAAACTCCGCACCTGGGCCCCCCCGCTGACTCAGAGTCTCCGCCCACAGCTGGTGGAGGAGGTGGTGAGCGCTGTTCCCTTCGCGGGGGGAGCATACTCCCCCGCCTATGGCTCCGCCACTGGCGGTGCCCGAAGCGGACCACGCGGACGACGACGACGACACCCCTGAAGTGACCGGGGTAGATCTGAGAGCGGCGGTAGGCAGGCTGAAGGCCAAGAACACCGCCCCAGGACCCGACGGCTTGCCGGGTAAAGCCTGGGTCCTGGCCTCGACGGCTCTCGGGCCTCGACTGGAGGCGCTCTTAAGCGCATGCATGGAGAGAGGCCAGTTTCCGCTCCGTTGGAAGACGGGGAAGCTGGTCCTCATTCAGAAGCCAGGGCGCCCTGCGGACTCTCCGTCCGCATACCGGCCCATAGTGCTGCTCGACGAGGTCGGCAAGCTCTTCGAGAGAGTAATTGCGGGCCGCCTCGTCGGGCACCTGGTGGGGACTGGGCCGGATCTTGCGGATTGCCAGTTTGGCTTCCGCAAGGGGCGCTCGACGGTGGACGCCATCATGCGCGTGAGAGCCCTCACGACGGGGGACGCGGTGTCCCGGGGTGGGGTGGTCGTGGCGGTGTCACTCGACATCGCCAACGCGTTCAACACCCTGCCCTGGAGCTGCATTGGGGAGGCACTCCGGTATCACCGGGTGCCGACCTACCTCCGTCGAGTAGTCGGGGCGTATCTGACGGACAGAGCCGTCATCTACCCCGGTCGCGACGGGAACTGGAACCGGCGAGAGATGTCGTGCGGTGTCCCACAGGGATCGGTTCTGGGGCCGCTCCTGTGGGACATCGGTTACGACTGGGTGCTGCGGGCCGACCTCCCTGAAGGCGTCAGCGTAGTTTGCTACGCTGACGACACGCTGGTCCTGGCGCAGGGGAGGTCGCATCAGGCGGCGGCCGACGCGATGACACGCGGGGTTGCGATAGTCGTGGAAAGGATCCGGCGGTTGGGTCTCGAGGTGGCATTGCACAAGTCCGAGGCCATGTCCTTTCATGGGCCTCGGTACGGGCCACCTCCAGGATCCCAACTAGTGGTAGGAGGGGTTCACATCGGCGTCGAGACCACGATGAGGTACCTGGGTCTCGTCCTCGACAGCCGATGGAACTTCGTCGAGCACTTCCGACGTTTGGCCCCCAAACTGGAACGGGCCGGGGCCGCCCTAAAGCGGCTCTTGCCCAACCTGAGGGGGCCAAACGCCTCCTGCCGGAGGCTTTACGCGGGGGTCGTGCGGTCCATGGCCCTATATGGGGCCCCGGTATGGGCGCGTTCACTGCGGCTGCGAGCCGCACACTACCTGAACGCGCCCCAAAAGGTGGTAGCCATAAGGCTAATCCGGGGCTACCGCACGATCTCGGGCGAGGCAGCAAGCCTCCTTGCCGGACTGCCGCCATGGGATCTGGAGGCGATAGTGCTCGCGCGCCTGTATGATTGGCGCGCGGAGGCACTACGCCGGGGGTTAACTCCGCATCCGCGGCAAACCGCGGCGGAGCGGACGAACCTCCGGCGCGATCTCATGGCGGCATGGAAGGAGCGACTATCGCAACCCAGCGCAGGGCACGCCACGATAGCGGCGGTAAGACCCCTCTTTGAGGAGTGGCTAGAGAGACGTCACGGCGTTCTCACCTACCGCCTGACGCAGGTCCTCTCCGGACACGGATGTTTCGGGAGGTTCCTGCACATAATCAGGCGGGAGGAGACGCCCGGGTGTCACCACTGTCAGGATCGCCCAGAGGACACGGTGGAGCACACGGTGGAGGTCTGCCCTGCTTGGGCAGAGCACCGCCGTGCCCTCGTAAAGGCGATCGGCAGCGGCGGCGACCTCTCGCGTCCGGCCCTGGTTCAAGCCATGGTCCGGGGCGAGAGGGAGTGGGAGGCAGTCACCTCCTTCTGCGAAGCAGTCATGCTAGCGAAGGAGGTGGCGGGGTGGGCGAGAGAACGCGCCTTGCGCACCTCACGCCTCAGCCGCCGCGGGAGACGCTCCGGGCGTCGGGAGCCGCGTGACGACTCCCGGCCACCGTAGGCGCGGGCCTGCGGGCGGTGAGTAATGGGTAACTCACCGTCCGATCAGGACCAGGCCCGTGCCGGACGGCGTGTTGTGTTCCACGCGCGCCTCAAAGAGATGTCAGCATGAGTGACGGGGCCCCATAGGGCCGTAGCCTGCCAGGGTAGCGGGATTGTCCGAAAGGGTTACCGCTGCCCTGGAACATAAAGGGCTAAGGAAGGAACACGGGTGGGTTTTAGTCAGTAAGAGTCTGACACTCCCTCCTGCTCCACCCAGAGCGGGAGGAGTCATTTGATGATTTCCCATCCTCAAAAAAAAAAAAAAAAAGGGTCATGCCTACTTTGAAGACGTGTCCTTTACCACCAACTTCAAGGTCTGCGCTACCTTTGTATCCTCTCCTATTCATATTCCAATTGTTGACGACAGAGTAGCGGTCCGCCCGTCTTTTTAAATTTGTTAATATGTTGTCTTTTTAAATTTATTAATAGGTTAAGTACGTTTTCTATCTAAGTCTGTTTTCTAGAACATTTGTGTTTTGTTTTTAAAATAAAAATCGAAGACCATCAAGAACGGACTGCGCACGGGCGCCCACATTGGTCGATTCGCGACACCCTCACCCCGCCTACCGCTGCGGCCGCCATTGCAAAAAATCAAACGTTAGTGTGTCGAAAAACCGTCGCGAAGACGCTACGCGTCCTAAACGCGCACTCCCGCGCATTCCGTCCTGGTGGTCTATTTTACCAAAAAGTTGTGTATTTCAATTCTCACCACCAACCACTACCTAGCAGCTACACCAATAAAACAATATTTTATAATTAAGGACCGAAAAGCTTCTGCAGGAAAGTTGCTGTCGCATGGGCATCAGCTGGAAGTTCATCTGAAACAAAAAATACAAACAATGTTCGTTATTAGCTCCGATTTGCAGTTAAGCACCATCTATTCTACAGGATGGCAGGGACATCGATGCACAATCTGTTACCACGGATTCAGTATATGATTCTGGATCTTAACACGATAAAATAAAAATGATTGGATGTTTTTTTTTTTGCGGTCGATGAATTCACAAAAAATAAACTATTTGTTTTATCATGGTTTAGATATCGATACCCATTAGGTCTAGCACTGCGTAGTTTCGCTGGATAATTTAAATTGACTTTGTATATGCTAGTTGCACGGTAAACTCTGCTTGCGCGATGCAGGACTTTGCGTGACGTCAGTGTGATGCGTAGTTCGCTTGTGGCGATGTAGATATATTCCGACTACTGAGCCCTTCACTGTACGTGGTCCGTAAGGCACTTGGCTGATTGTTTTTGACCTTTCTGCCATGTCATGTCATGTCATGTGTATAACCTAAACTAATCCTACTAATATTATAAAAGTGAAAGTTTGTATGGATGGATGGATATTTGTTACTCTTTCACAAAAACTACTGAAAGGATTTGGATGAAATTTGGCACACAGATGGTTTATAACCAGGATTAACATATAGGATACTTTTTATCCCGATATTCCCACGGGATCGAAACTTATGCGGGCGAAACCGCGGGGCGCAGCTAGTATTATAATAAAGAGAAGATTATTTTTTTTATATTTGTTTGTTACGCTTTCACGCTATAACGGCTGAACGGATTTGGATGAAAAATGGCACACAGATAGACCATGACCTAGGTAAGGACATAGGCAATTTCAATTAGGGATCGCAGACGACGTCGCGGGCGACAGCTAGTATTATAATAAAGAGAAAAGATGTGATTTCTGTAATCGTATGTTTGTTTATTAAGTGCCATTTCACGTATTCGCGCAAATATCTAAGACTTTAGTAGCCTAATTTATCATCTTAGGTAAAACTCTGGCATTGTTGAATACATGTTAAAAAAAGAGTAGTCTTTCGTATTGATAGGTACTTCATGTAACACATTTATTACAAAAACTTATTTGTTTACTATGTAGTGATTAATCTCCCACAACTATAGTCCATTTACAATAGCATTAGAAAGAAGTTAAAAAAGGTTATTTTTAATGCACACTTTGTAACAAAAATACAATAAACATTGTTACATTATGATAGACGCCGAATTTATTAAGACCTATTTTTACAGCAGCTGTCACACTTAATTGTAACCATTTTAACTATTTATCTTATGAAATTATGTGGCTTTCATTTATTTATATTATATAACTCCAATTTAAAATTACAGTGTCAATGCTAAAAACCTAAAAGAAGCAGGGATGAACAATACTTGGAACGTTATTTGTTTCACTATAATTCTACCGAATTTTATTTTTAACCCCCGACGCAAAAACGACGGGGTGTTATAAGTTTGACGTGTCTGTGTGTGTGTGTGTGTGTGTGTGTGTGTATGTCTGTCTGTGGCATCGTAGCTCCCGAACGGATGAACCGATTTTAATTTTGTTTTTTTTGTTTGAAAGGTGAATTTGTCGGGAGTGTTCTTAGCTATGTTTGATGAAAATCGGTCCAAGATGGCCGCCGCTACAAAATGGCGGATTACATATTTTTTCACAACTCCCTCAATATGGGTATCAAATGAAAAGGCTTGACTAGTAGAATACTATACACTATGATAAATTTCAAATCCAAGATGGCCGCCACCACAAAATGGCGAATTACATTTTTTTTTTCACAACTCCCTCAATATGGGTATCAAATGAAAGGGCTTGACTAGTAGAATACTATACACTATGACAAATTTCAAATCCAAGGTGGACACCACCACAAAATGGCGAATTACAAAAAACCTGATTAAATACCAGATTACCTGAATCTTAAAACGCAAGAAAATAAAAGAAAATAAATAATAAGGAGTCCCTACAAAAAGCATGAAATAAAAAATTAAATTAAAAATTTAAAAAACCCCCGACTACGAGAAACCCTATAAAAAGAAAAAAATAACCTTGAAATTATGACCCTTGAAATATTGTCCTGTCGGGGGACCGCTACTATTTTAAACTTTAACAGAACGTTAGGCTAATAATTAGAGCGGTCCCCCGACAGGACAACATTTCAAGGGTCATAATTTCAAGGTTATTTTTTAATTAAGGTGGATGCGCTGCAGTAGCCCGCGAAATCAGACGAATAAGGAGCAATTCTAATTTAAAGGGATGTATTGATGATTTTTAAGGTTAAAATTGTATTATTACCTACATATTTCTTATTGTTGCGCATCATATTATTTTTATTAAGATACAACCTTACACTGACCTGCAAATTGCAAAAAACGCAAGAAAATTAGAATTTAAGCATCTCCCTTAAAATTGTTTTATCATAACTTTGAAATAAAATGTTTTGCATTCCTGCTTCTACGAGCCTCTTTTTTATTTATAGTATAGTTTACTGAAAAATCATCGCAGAGTCAATTTCAGACTCCTATATCTATCATTAATATATATAAATTTCACTGAAAAAAATACATAAAGCATCAGGCGTATAATCTTCTCGACACATAATGTATTAGAATATCGATAATTAATAACAATAATTAGTAAAAAAGCAAAGTTTTAGGTCAATTTTTACGTTTTATATCTCTCAGCTCGATGCGTTGAATAGCACCATTTTCTAACATGCCCACGGATCGTAACATTTCATCTCGACTCAAATGACAACGTGGCATGACTCTTAAAGGTCACACGGCACGTTAAATTAAAAAAGAAAAACAATCTTATCCCTTTTCATTAATTAATATTAATAAAACAATTTTAATTTTCGTTAACGTAACCAACGTAAACAATTTTACCGCCGTGTTTTGTTTTTTTTATTTACATTTTTTAATTTTGAAAATAGAATAAAAGAGGGTTCAATCTGTATATAAACTTTTTATGGAAACTAAAAAGATTTTAAACTATAAATTCGTAAATAAAATTTAGGATTACGGTATCCCTAGATTCTGTTGATGTGTGTATATTTGTATTTTTTTTATTAGTCTAAAAAGCTTTAATAGATTAATAGACTGAATAAATAAATTATGTTTTTGTATAAATCTCAAACCAAAGTACATTACGATTATAACGGCTCAAGATTGTTTAGTCCGTCTCGACACTCGCGCTGCACTCTTTGCGTTGCATATGTGTAGATAGCTACGCACACATACACAATGCTGCGATCTTTTAGCTAAACTCGAGCGTTGAAATTTTGTGAACGCTAAAACGGCTGAACGGATTTTGATGAAATTTGGCACATGGGTAGACCATAACCTGGATTAAGACATAGGATTACGATATTCCTACGGAATCGAGACTTATGCGGGTGAAACCGCGGGACGCAGCTAGTACATCAATATTCAACAAAGATATCTCGATGTTTTGACATTTTACCCGTACGAAACTGGGGCAGGTCGCTGGTTTGGATAGAAAACAACAAATAAAATATATTACCTGCATACTGTCAATGGATTCACTTGTTGTAGGGACTTCCGCCGAGTTCCGCTAGAGTTGACGACACCACAATATTTTTAATTTGTGACAATTGTGACAGAGGCACTCCTCCACACTGTAGCTGCATCCGGTGAGCTGCAAGCCGACCCCATCACAGTTGAGAAAAGGCAGGCAGATGATGATGATGTCAATAGATCCAGTTGTTCTGTGAACTTCTTGGTACTAGGTTCCACCGCAATGTTTTCAATTTGTGATAGCGGCAGTTTTAACTATGGCTGTGCATCTGCAACACTGGACTCTTCTTTATCCTGGAACTAATCATTACAATAAATTAATTACTTCGTTTACAACATTTGTCATGTACTTTTCAAATACCCTTGACCTGTCGAGTCCTCTGTCCTCTGACTACAAATATTAACTTTTTTCGATTTTTTTTTTTTCTGTAATGTAACCATGAATAACCCTTCTGTAAATTACAGTTTAAATTTAAAACATAAAGCTCCGTCAGTTTAAAAAAAAATTATAGATTTATTCTCAACATTGAATTCAAAACAATTACACACCCAACATTAACCAACTGTAGGTACTGCAAAAATATGTAGTACGCTATTTTGGCAAGTGACTTTAAAAGATGGCGCGTTTAGTCTGACTAGACCCAGAACTGATATCGAACACAACATTAGAGATTCATTACAATCACTCTGAAAACAAGGCTATAAATAAAATAAAACTACATAAATTGTATGGATAAAAATTTAAGACTGCCCGTTGCTTTAAAATTATTTTATCTATCCATCCTTCCATACTAATCTATATAATTATATAAAAATCAATTGCTGTTCGTTTGAGTGGCTAAAACTCGAGAATGGCTGGGCCAATTTAGCTGTTTTTGGTTTTGAAATGTTTGTCATAGTCCAGAGGTTTAAACGGTGAGAAAATATGGAACAGAACAAGGTAGGACAACACGCAAACGAAGTAGCGCTGGGCAGCTAGAAATAATTTATATGGCAAAACAATGTTTGTCGGGTCAGCTAATAATATTATAAATGCAAAGTAACTATTGTCTGTCTGTCTTTAGTTTTCAATAGAATTGACTTATAGCACAAAATGTTTAATACTTCTCACTTTTTACTTAAAAATCACCCAATCATGGTCTTCACATGATCTGACCAAGATTATGTCTGGACTTTAAAAGAGACTGTGATCTCTCGAGTTTGTTTCGGCCTTTCTTCTCAGAGTAGTCAGATAGGAAACGCCGACCTCATCTAGTTTTTAAAATGTGATTGACATGTAAAAGTGTTTGTAAAAATCTACTTACAGAAATTAAATCATTTACCCTCAATTTGCATGTTTTTTTTTTATAAATGGTATCTTGCAGGTCGACCTAGGATGTTGTCGGCTGCTTAACCGGACTTGCCTCAATAAGTTCAGCCCACCAGCCAAGGGTTAAAAATCTTAAAAATTAAGTGACAACAGGCGCCCGTTGAATATGAGAAGCACAGAACCAGTCGCGAGTGGAGGTGCTTGGGGGAGGCCTATGTCCAGCAGTGGACGTCTTTCAGCTGAAATGATGAAGTGACTACAGCCTAAAGGCACCCCCAGTGGGGTACATACCTCGGCTTAGGGCGCTGGGGGAGGGCAGCGAGGGACAGGCTGGATTGGATTAAACATGTTTATAATATTCATTGGCAAAAGAATATAAGATGATGTTAATCCCATTTTACTATGTAGGTATGTATGGCGTAGAGTCACTTTCTGCGTATTATTTTGAATATCAGCTGATTACTAAATTCTCCCCCTGTCAGTCCTGCAAGGTAAACATAAAAAAGTCACCCAACATAACAAATAACATAACTTACCTACTTGAAAATCTGGACGTAGTTCAAACATTTGGGGCCGATTCCTCCTCCAGGGAACATGGTAATAGTATGACGACCTCCATAGTGGGGCTTCGGAATCGGGTGCTGTTTCTTCGAAAATAGATGGTCTTAGGCTGGTAATCATAATCTGATATCATAGCTGGTCTGGACGCAGAGCTCAAGTTGGCGACACTACGGAGTCCAGGCTGCACACTAGATTGACCTAATAAATATAATCTCAATCTCACAGCCATCGTGAATTTTGCAAAAATATCTCGGCACAACTGTAAAAAAAAACACCACAGGAAGAGGTAAACGGAGAATGACAGGCAAAAATGAATTTTCGCCGTCAGATGGTGCTGTTACGTCAAAGCTTTTGTATAGATGGCAGCATTGGGAACAGTTTGACAGCTTGAATTCTGTTTGTAAACATGAGTGAACTTATGTGATTTTCTAATGAAAATACGTTATAAGTAATAAAGAGACTTAGATGAGATTGTTACTGATAGTTCATCTGTATAATTAAAATATTATTATAATTTTCAGTTGCCTTGTTTTGCTGAAATTAATTAGGAAACAATGACAATGGAAGTTTGACTATGGCAACATTTGGGTATGGACGATTTTTTTTCTGTATGACGTGAGTGTTGCTTTTGCTTTCTCGGTGGAGTTTGCAAGTACGAGCGGCTGGAGAACGGGCGTCCATTTTGCTTCGCCATATTGAATTTGGTCGGACATCTTTGGACGCCATGTTTAGTCGGACATATTTTATAAACATTTTCGCGTAAATTTCAAATATTTTTGAGCCTAAATATCGAACTTTTTTTCACTGAAAACTGTGGCACTAGTTGCGGTAAATATTACGTTGGAAAATTCCGTGCCAACGCATCTGTCCATATTTGTCTCCTGGTGGCCGTCGGTGCTTTTGTTACTGGATAAATACAGGTAAATTATTTCTATCGAAAACATAGTACTTTTTGACGTATCGTAACAAGTGTTTTCTATTTTCTATGAAATTACGCGTTTGGTCGATTAATTGAGGGTGACAGAATGAAGGTCATTTTATAAGGTAACGATGTGTGTAGCGTTTGGCGTGGTCATTTTATAATTATCTAAAAAATCGTCTGGGTTGCGGGCCCGGCCGGTCGAGCTGCGCCGTCAGTAGACTCGCACCTGTCCCGAGAGATAGTTGTTTGACTCCAATGCACCATAATGCGGCACAATAAAAGCTAAAAAACAGATTTTCTCTGTGGGAGGCAACGAATTCTCATTAAAACTTGTACCCCAACGGGTGACGTTTTGACACTATTTACACAAAAATCACAACTGTTTGTGTGTATCACGATCCGTTCTAAAAATAACACATGAAAAACAAATAAATTGTGCTCAAATAAAATGATAATGAACTGTTTTATTTACATACATCTGTAATCCAGTGTTTTTATAATCTGAAAAAGTTATTGTTTTCTTGTCATCTTATCATGTAGGCAAAGGTATGTGTATATTCTGCCTGATTAGATTCTTGTTTTTATACAATTATTATTTGAGTGTGATGGGAATATAAATAAATATCAAACAATTAACATGGAACTTTTTAAAAGAAAGAGGTTAATTAAACCATCCTCTGATAACTGTATAATTTAGGTATAGTTTTCATGATAATACTGACTGTCTGTTCAAACAGTGTCTTTCTTTGAAAATAAGGATCGTTTCAATATAATAGGTAATTTTAATAAATACTTTATTTAATTGTCATAAATCATCCAAAGGTAACAATTTTCATTACTCAGAACTATTAACTAAATACTGCAGGTTTTTGATCTTGATAATAATTATGATTCATTCTAGAACTAAAACTTATCTTTGGGAGTAAAACAAGGTAATGTGCTAAGAAAATATTACATAATAGGACAGGATTAACTTATATACACCCTAAGAAAAAAATTAAGCATCTAGGGTCATATGATCTATATATAAATATAAAAATGAATCCCTATTTCCCTTGCTCATGCCATAACTTGAGATCGACTTTACTGATTTCATCCACTTTTTTTTAGGTTTTTTAATACTTACTTTGTAAAAGGTTCTTACGTTTGCTTTACGCGCACGAAGTCGCGGGCAGAAGCTAGTAAAGTTATAAAGACTACATACACAATTTCTTTGCATATATCTATCATGTTCTAGTATTAACAAGTGGTATCATATTGCTAAGTAACTGGATTGTGGAGGTCAGATAGGCAGTCTTCATCGTCAGCCTACAACAGTCCATTACTGGACATAGGCCTCTCCATTTTCATGCCTATCGGTGCTGTGTGGGGTATCGTCTTGTCATTCAAGTAACTGGGTTGTGGAGGTCAAATAGGCAGTCTATCATCAGCTTACAACCAGTCAACTGCTAGACGTAACCCTCTCCAATGGAGACTCCAATTGCACAGATAGGCAGTTGTTCCATTTAATATACCGGCATTCAGCTGCATCTGGTGTGACAAATCAAATCAAAAGTCATTTATTCAAATTAGGCTGAGAAAAAGCTTCACTTTTAGAATGCAAAATTATAAAAGACAGTCCCCCAAAATGCCCGCCCTTCACCACTTCCTAGTGTTTTTGCTGGGAAGAAGAAGCGGCACAACAAACTCCCCAGCAGCACAGCTGAACTGACTGGAAGCCAACCCCAATATAGTTGAGGAAAAGGCAAGGCTGATGATGATATCCATCATGTTCACTTTGCTAGAAGATGTATGGAAGACATGATGTGCCAGCTCTAAGATTATTCAAATTGATGTTATTTCAAGTTAAACAAATATCAATTTTAGTGAAGTAACAATTAAGTGGATTTCAGAGTGACTAGTACTATTGAAAAAGTTATAAAATGTTTGAAGTTGTGGCGTAAACTGAACTTTATTGTGTAGGAATTAAAGTTATTTTTCCAATAACTTATATTTGTTTACATGTTTGGTAAATAAATTGCAAATGCAGTATAGATAAATTGGGACAGGAGAGTGATAATCTTATTTTGTAAAAAGGGTATTTGTCTATTCATCCTACATAGCATTCTCTCTCTCTCTCTCTCTACCTTTACAGGATGTGCTAATGTACACTTGATTTCCTCATTGTGAAGTAAATTAGTTAAAGAGCAAACAAACTTGTTATTAATGTATATTTAATGAAACCGTAACATTCTGAGGTTGTCCCAAAAGGGACAAATGGTAAATGATTTATTTTCTCATAAGTAGGTTTGTACAAACACTTATGCAAGTCAATCATATTAAACTAGATGAGGTCGGCGTTTCCTATCTAACTGTTCTGAGAAGAAAGGCCGAAACAAACTCAGAGGTCACATACTCTTTTAAAGTCCAGACATAATCTTCAATCACATCATGTGAAGACCATGTAAATTGGTATCTGAAATGGTCTTTTGAAGGAAGAACCACACAGTTTGAATGGACCTGTCCAGGAGGTCTACTCCGAAGTGTCACATTCGAATGATCGGATCAGCCACACATGGCCGAACCGAATATTATTGAAAAATGCGAAAAAACTTCGGATCGGTTCAGTTCGGTCGGGACCATAGTCAATATTCCAAAGAGTGTAGGAGTGTAGGATCGGGACCGACCGAACCAAATAGTAACTTCGTAGCAGGAAACGGCCGACCATTCGGCCGATACGATACATTTACCACTTCGGAGTAGACCCCCAGTCAGTGCATACACATTTGTCAAAAATCGTGCAGCTCAACTTAGAACTTGAGGAGCTCAAAAATAAATTCAAAATTTCTTAAACTATACACAGCAGTAGATAAAACAAGGCTGTTCAATCAATCCTGCCAACTATGTTAGGGTCGGCTCCCAGTCTAACCAGATGCAGCTAAATATCAGTATTTTCAAAGTCAAAGATCTTTATTGTGAGACAGTGGTTACAGAGTTGTTATGTACATGATAATTGGTGTGCTTTTGCACTGCTCCACCATGTTAGGCATACAATAATTTACAGTTTGTTATAATTATTAGACCTAAGTTTATGTGATAATTATATTATATTAATTCAAATAGAAATTTCAATTGCAATAGAGCTTTATTTTGCATCAAAACATAAAAACAGTTTAGCACTAACTCGTCACGAATCTGTCGGACAAAAATTCATGTATTGTATAATATGGTCTGTTTACTAAGAAGTCATTTAATTTTTTCTTAAAAAATTTAATGTTTTCAATTTTTCTTATTTGCTTAGGAAGCTTATTATAAATTCGAGAAGACATTCCGAAGAAACTTTTAGAAAGTAGGGCTGTTTTTGAGGGCATATTATTTGCTATTTTGTCGGCATGCCAACGGGAGTGCAGGTTACCAAACCTTTCCCTATTGCCTATTTGTTCAATTGGAGAGGCCTATGTCTGAGGCTGGACTGCTGTAGGCTAATGATGATGACTGTCTATCTGACCTCCACAACCCAGTTACTGGGCAATATAATGCCCCTTGGTAATACTGGAACATGATGGATATATGCAAACAACCCAGTTACTGGATAACACAATATTCCTTGGTAAGTCTAGTGAGCTGGCTGGATAGAATACAGCTGTTATGACGATTAATATTCAATAGTAATGATGCATTGTTCTCATAACACACACATGATATTACTAATATTGAAGTTAGTACTTTTATGATAACCAATGTTATTCATTTATCAAGATCAGTTATCTAAATAACATTTATTGTTCACTAACTTCTGCCTACGACTCCGTCCGAGAGAATAAAAATTATTTGAATTTGTTACCCAGTAATAGGGTTGTGGAGGTCACATATGCAGTTGTTCCTTGTAAAATACTGTTGTTCAGCTGTATCTGGTTAGACTGGAATCTGACCCCAACATAGTAGGGAAAAGGCTAGGCAGATTGAACAACCTTGTTCCATCCACTGTTGAGGCTGGGTTCAATTCCCAGGACAGATAAATGACAAATGAATGTTAGTTAACACTGACATTTTGCCATTTTGTAACAATTTGGAAAATAAATGAATACAAAAGACAAATTAATGACAAATCGTTTGAATTAAATTGTCACAATTATACAAAAATGGCAAATACCAACAAGGTTACAGTAATACAAAAATGTCAAAATCATCAAGGTTACAATAATAATTAAAAATTAATGACATGGAATAATAGCATACAATGTGACAGTAGGTACAGGATAATAATACACGTAAAATGGAGTTCAACATAACTTATGAAATGCATTTAATTTTAAGACATTCCACAATAAGCCCAGCTGTGGTCTGCAAAAAGATGATAAGAAAATTTAAGAAAAAAAGAGCAAATAAGTATTGCGGCAGTGTGAGCAGTGGTTTCCCAACGGTAACGGCCGCGACTTACGAGTTTGTAGGTCGTAGGTTCGAAACCAGACAGGCTCTTTAGTTTGTGTAAATTATTTATTTACCACTACTCTCAAAACGGTGAAGGAAAACATCGTGAGGAGACCGACATGTCCCAGAACCCAAAATTCGAAGACATGTGGCATCTACCAACCCGCACTGGGCCCGCTTGGTAGATTACGGCCCACTCCCTCTCACCGAGAGGCCTGTGTCCCAGCAGTGGGAACATTATAGGCTGATTATGCAATCTGTAAGGCCGGGCGTAAACATCCGGAATGCATTTCTGCATAGTTATTCACAACCATTCGACAGGTTGTCGTATCGAAAATGACACATTTTCAATTACTGATTTGCCTTGCTCCCGATAACAAATTGACGTCTGAAGAATGAAGGTCGTCTATTTAATAAAAACTGACAAATTTTAGGGATTTGAATTTGTAAACAGTGTTTAGGGGATACCTTTGATAACATTGATTTATGTTCGATTCGGCACGGGAGAGTTTCGAATGGTTGTGGATTCAGGACCCTGGATCCAACCAACTAACGTTGGTCAATCGCCAGCTGTCAGCTTGATGAGAAAAAAGAACAGCAAGTCCATTCGGAAGTCAGTATCCTATCCTACTAATATTATAAATGCGAAAGTTTGTATGGATGGATATTTGTTTGTTACTCTTTTACGCCAAAACTGCTTAACAAATTTGGATGTAATTTGGCACACAGATAATTTATAACCAGGATTACCACATAGGATACTTCTTATCCCGATATTCCCACGGGATCGAAACTTATGCGGGTGAAACCGCGGGGCGCAGCTAGTAAATAATAATAGTTAAAAGCGATTTCAATGCAAGTTTCCTCTTCACTAAAATTGGTACAAATATCATTGTGACAATCATGTATTGTATATAGTTGGAGCGCAGCTAGTCTTTGGATATTTTCGTTTTTAGGCCACCGCCTTCCAAAATTAAAGTTATTTTTTAGTTGGTAGTGTTTTTTGGAAGTCTATTTTATTTTTTGACAAAGTTTTTATTTTTTACTTTTCGGTTGTAGTACCTACTCCACAAAAATTCGTATACGTATATGTAAATAACTGTGGCCGGAAGTTATTATATCACCGTCAACATACACAAAGTGGAAATAATACATATTATTGAAGCCAACTCATAAACCACTCATATGAACTTGACCAAACTTATATAGGACCAGGGGTCTACTCCGAAGTGGTAAATGTATAGCCAGCTCTACACTACTCGCGAAGTTGGTCGAAGTTGAGCGAATACGATAGTGTAGAATGGCACTTCGCTTCGCTTCGTGCAACCTCGGCTCGCATCGGGCGACTTCCAGTCGTTGTCGGTTTTTGCGCCCGAGTCAAAGGACTCGAAGTGTCCCTCGCGAGGTTGCACGAGTGTGTAGTCACATACTTCGGACTTCGATCAACTTCGACGAGTACTTCGTCGAGGCAACTTCGCGAGTAGTGTAGAGCAGGCTTATATTATCGGCCGAATGTTCGGTCGTTTCCTACTACGAAGTTACTATTTGATTCGGTCGGTCCCGACCCTACAACCCTACACTCTTTCGAATATTGAGTATGGTCCCGACCCAACTGAGCCGATCCGAACATTTTTCGCATTTTTCAATAACATTCGGTTCGGCCATGTGTCGGTCCGATCCGATCATTCGAATGTGTCACTTCGGAGTAGACCTCCGGGGCTATACCCTTGCAAAAAAAAACAAAAACAAGTTTGAAATCTGTTCATAAATGACTTAAGTTCCGAGGCAGAGAACCTCCGCCTTTATTTAAATCGGTTAAAAAGTATGCAGTTCTGAACGATCTGAGGGGCAATTCTCGTAATTTTAAGAACGTTCATAGTCTGATCTCGGTCTCAATCTGTCAAATAAAACCTCTAATTTCCCTACATTTTGACAAGTTTTTGACATTTGTTTGTCGCTGAGATGAGACTGCGACGTGTTATTAATGATAGAATTTTAAGTTTTTTTTTTTTTTTTGTTTTCACCGCACGTTTTCTCATATCACATCTGACATTGGCAGAATTGTCGACATCGGCACCATTGCCATAGAGAAAAATAGAATAGAATAGATTTTGAACGTTTTAAATTACGAGAATTGGCCTTCAGATATCAGTTTCAATCTTTTAAAAATACCTCTAATTTCTCTACCTACATTCTTAACAAGTTTTTGACATTTGTTTGTCGCCGAGATGAGATTGCAACTAGATTTTTAACGTTTTAAATTACGAGAATTGTCCCTCAGGTTTCAATTTCTGAATTTTCCATATCATTTACTTGCTGAATTCAGAAAGGCATTCCAGACAATTACGCCCGTCCTAAAACTTGACGTCTGTATGCTAAGTATTGCATTAATTAAGAAAATTAACTTATTTGCCCTTGAGACACTCACTTTATTTCAATTGACCTACTACTTGTGTGATAAGCAGTTGATAGCCGTTTTCTTTTCTTACCTTATAATAAGTCAATAATTAATTTGGAAATAATTACCTACATGTAAGTATTTACCAAAACACACTATCAGTAGTAGCAACGGCTTACATTTTGACAGTTCAACAACATTCATTGCGTTATTTACGTTGTTGAGCAGACATATTGTTGGAAAATATGAAGCAATGGATTAAAAATATCCTTCAAAATGTCTCTAGTCTGTCAAAAATAACTCTAAATTCCCTACATTTTTGACATTTGTTTTTGACATTGATTGTCGCTGAGATTGCGACTAGATTTTGAACTTTTCTAATTAGGGGAATTGGCCTTTTGATATCTTCTTACTTATACCAATACGCACAGCATAGCTATTCACAACCATACGATAGATTGTCGGTTCGCGTATCGAACGATTGGGAATAGCTTTGCTGGGCCATTCTCGCACCTCCGTTGAACCCGCCTGATGGATTACGGCCCACTCCTTCTCACGGAGAGGAGGCCTGTGTCCCAGCAGTAACAAAAAAAAAAGGATTGTGTGGTTTTATGACACCACGGTAAAAGGGAAACGTTTTTTTTCACATTATAGACATTTAACTAAAATTTTTCGGAATGATTCACTTTATCCCTGCTCCGCGGCCGAACGTCACGCGACATGCAACACACGGACGAAAAAGTTTGAGACGATGCACGATGTAATAAAAGTTTCACTTTAAAAAGGTTCATTTCTGAACAATAACACAAGACTAAGTTAGAGGTCGATAATGCTATGCTTGTGCTATTAATAGTATATTTCTGAATTAATAATTAGATATGAAGACTATAGATATTAAGCTGTATAAACATTATAATTATACACAAACAGGATGTAACTATCTATATACAATACATGATTGTCACAATGATATTTGTACCAATTTTAGTTAAGAGGAAACTTGCATTGAAATGGCTTTTAACTATTATTATTTACTAGCTGCGCCCCGCGGTTTCACCCGCATAAGTTTCGATCCCATGGGAATATCGGAATAAAAAGTATCCTATATGTTAATCCTGGTTATAAACGATCTCTGTGCCAAATTTCATCCAAATCCGTTCAGTAGTTTTTGCGTGAAAGAGTAACAAACATCCATCCATCCATACAAAATTTCACGTTTGTAATATTAGTAGGATTTTTATTATAAGCCTGTGTTGTTCCTCTGTAGGACAAAGACCTCTCTTCCCTCTTTCCACTTTTCCCAGTTTACTGCGATTATGGGCCAATCCTTTAAGGAGTCCAGCTCGGCCCGCCATCTCTTTCTAGGCCTGCCGCGCAGTCGTTTCTTGCCATTGGGGTTCCACTGAGTGGTGGCTCTTGCATATAGCTGCTCCGACATGCGACAGATATGGCCACTATGGCCAGCCCAGTTCCACTTTAGTCCAGCAGCTGTGCGGCCAGCGTCTGCTATTTGTGTTTTGGAACGAAGTATAGAGTTCTTAATGCGGTCTGTGAGTTTGACACCTAGTATTCTTCGTTCCATAGCCCGTTGGCTTTAAGTTAGTCAAGCAATTTTTACTTAATTAAGTACTAAAAACAACTCTGTGCTTGCCAGGCCTCTGTAAGACAAAGGGCATTTTCAATGGTCAGATATGTTTTAGCGGGCGAATAAGGCCTCTGCCTCAAATCTTGCGGGCAGCCTATCTTACGGACCAACCGCAGCAAGCGTAGCTTAACCTGATCGATCGACCTGTGCGGCTGTTATTATTTTAGCCACGGGCCCCTGTAAATAGATAGAACTTGTATGACCAATATAGGCGTAATGCTATGACTGATGCTGTGTTCCTGAAGGGTTGGGCAAAGTCCCACCCAGCACCCTAAATGCATAGGACACTTGGGCTGATTTTTCAATCGACCGATAATTTTTATTTGATGGAATAAAATGGAAGTGTGACAATTTCTGTACGGAAAAACTGTCAAAAATTCAAAATTATATTTCCGATAAAGTTATCTGGCGTTGTAAAAACCCTCTACAGTTACAATCTGGGTTCCCTATCCATTTGCATAAAATTTTAAGACCTAATATAACTTGGCATACTTTTGTTTGTCCTAATTATATTTTCACATAAATTATTTACGCATAACAGCTTACGCATAATTTTTTTACGCATAATTTCTCTAATCATAATAATGATTAAGCATAAAATTCTAAAGCATACATTATTTAAGCATAACATTCTAAAGCATAACTTTATCAAGCATAACATTCTAAAGCATAACAATAATAATAAGGCGTAGTCGACGGGTCCCCGCTTCGCGGGGCCCCTATTTCTGTCTGCAGGGTTTAAAGGAACCTAACACGAAGGGGATGACGGGGGCTCGTTCGCTCGCTCCGCTCGCTCACTTGAGCCCCCGTCATCCCCTTCGAACCTAACCTGTCCGAGTCGGGGTGCCCCAATTCCCGAGCTCGCTTCGCTCGCTCTTGCGTCCTAAGTTCTCATTGCCGTTTTACTAAATCGAAATGTGTTAGACCTTGGGGCACCCCGACTCTTGGAAAAAGTGATTCAGAATCGAGTGAAAATAAATACGTAACATTAACTCAAATTTGTTTCCGTTATTTCTATTAATTGTATGCCTAAATATTATTATGTTAATAATCATTAGGCCTAGTAACGTTATGCGAATTAAATTTATGCTAAAACAAATTAGCCTTCAAGATCATTATGCCAACATAAACTGTATGCCAAAAAAAAAATATGGCAAAGTATTATTATGGCAAAACAAATTATGCCAAAATCGTTATGCCAAAGTATATTAGGAAAAAGTATATTATGCGAAAAGAAGGGATCCCTACAATCTGCACCCTAATTGCGTAACACACAATCAATCGGAATGAAAATCATTTTGAAGCAAATTGCTAACCCATTGATTCGTAAGTTCGAAAAATTTGTCTGCTCAACACGTAAATAACGCAACGAATGTTGTTGAACTGTCATAATAAAACCGATTCCGATTGATCGTGTGTTACGCAATTAGCGTGTGGAATCATTTTGAAGGATATTGCTAATCCATTGCTTCATATGTTCCAAAAATTTCGTCTGCCCAACAACATAAATAACGCAATGAATGTTGTTGAACTGTCAAAATTAAAGCCATTGCTACTGTTAGTGTGTTACGCAATTACTCCGCAGGCCAGTCCCTTCGTCAGACGTCGAAAAAATGCCGAACATCCACATCAACTTTATTGAATTTACTTAGAAAAGTCTAAAGTGCGATATGTGAATCTTGCGCGACAGAGACGCTTGAGGAAATAAGTTGTTTTTTTCTAATTTATCGCACCTCCTTGTTTCAGTTAACATCAGCGAAGATGATGAACCAGGAGATTATGTGTGAGGTGGAGATAGGCACGCATGGTTCCATCGTGGAGATGGAAGGAGACGACCAGGTTGGGGTCAAGGTAAGTGTCTGATAAGGTGTATAAAGTATTATTATTGCAACTCGTACATAGGGTTGCCAGGTCGCCAAACCTAATAGCCGGACAGACCAGCCAGTTTGGCCGGACATTTGGGTAGAAAGGCCGGACACCCTACATTATTGAGGATTTTGTGTCTCAGTATTAATAGGTACGACAAAAAAATTGTATGTAAAATCAAGCTTTTTTTATTATTGTCATAATCAGTCATCGGCGCTCGCTCGTTTGCGAAATGTAAAAAAGCCTAACAAAAGCCGGACAAACCAGACACCGTTTATTTTGGCCGGACACGCAATCAAAAAGCCTACCTATGTCCGGTTTTATCGGACGCCTGGCAACGCTACTCGTACAGGATGATCACAAACCAAACTAAATCATACTGATATTATAAAGGTGAAAGTTTGTGAGTGTGTGTGTTTGTATGTTTGTTACTTCTTCACGCTTAAACGGCTCTACCAAGTTTGATGAAATTTGGTATGGACGTAGCTGACACCCTGGATTTACACATAGGCTACTTTTTATCCCGATATTCCTACGGGATCGAAACATATGCGGGTGAAACCGCGGGGCGCTGCTAGTCAAAAATAAAAAACTAAATTATGTAAAAAAAAGTAACAAAAACAAAAATCTAACAGAAAAGAGGCCAAAAAATAGATAGATTAATAATAGATAGATAGATGTCTGGGGCTGCAGTCTGGACACATGCCTGGGGCTGCAGTCTGGACACTCATAGCGATCGCTTTGTGACCGAATTCGGTCGCGAAGTGCTGTCACTCCATACATTACACCTGTCAATCCGGGACTTTGCGACCGAAAGCGATCGCTATGAATGTCGAGACTGCAGCCCCTGGGGATGTGTATGGGTTTTGTTAGCGGAGTTTTGCCAGCGAGAGAATTTGCAACTTGAAAAATGAAGGCTTTGCTTTCCAAAAATATAGGAATGGAACCACTTTAGACTGCAATATGGGGGGAGGAGTTCCATTATGTATTAATAAAACAGTATCACATACGAACTACTACGACTAATAATACAATTTACCACATTACACACCCAGTGCCCTTCCTCCTCTCTCCTAATCTAATATCGCGACATATTCGCCAATTTAAACAAATATGAGTTTATGGAAAAATAACTTTAATTCTTACACAATAAAGTTCAGTTTACGCTACAACTTCAAACATTTTTATAACTTTTACAATGTCACTCTGAAATCAACTTAATTACCAAGTAAAATAAAGTTGATATTTGTGTAAATTGAAATAACGTCAATTTGAAATATAAATAAAATTTGAATATACTTGATCTATGCTGTGACCGATAGGGTCCATAATTGTGACTAATATAATTATTTCCCTACCAACTGCAACTATACATTATGAGAATTGGGATACTGTAAAAAATCTTGAATTGGAGAATCTGAAAGAGCATTGTATGGCCAACAATCTTCTAATAATAAAAATAAAAGTGTTGTTCGTTGGTAAGCGCATGACTTGAGAAAGGCCGGACCGATTTGGCTATTTTTTTGTTTTAAAATGTTCGTAATAGTCCAAATCAGGTAGAAATGTAACAATTTGCACTTATTGAAATAAAGTCGAAGATAAACTTTGATTCTCTGCCCAATGCAATTAAGTTTTTATTTTCAACGTTATTTCAATGCAAGAAGGGTCAATATTTATTTACAGGGAAAGCTTCGCTGTGCTACTTCTGCATCAAGTGATACCCCACTCTAAACTGGGACTCGAGGCATTTATTTCAATTAAACCAAATTGCAGTCACTTTTGAATTGTTTTAAGGAAAGACATCGTGTAGTCCACCCAAACCTGTGTAGACCTTTGCGCGAATACGTATGACTAGATGGCTCGCTGGAGTCACGCTCTTCCTGCCAATGTTTACCCCCAACTCATCCGCTAAAAGTAAAACTGGTCGCGGATAACCACAGGAAAAAAAAAGCTTTTGAATTGTCAAGGAGTTGGTCAGTCAGGAAAAAGAAGTTAGTTGCCCATTTCAAAGCGTAGGTCCCTATGGTGAAGAAGGGCAAAAAACTCCATGGAAACTTTTAAATCAAAATGTAACTAGTAACAACTACAATTAATCTTAAGATTTTCTAACACATAATTAACTTGTTTTTAGTATGAAGAGATAGAAGCAGGTCAATATGAGGAGTATATCACAGATGATCAATATGAGGAAGTCGAAGAACAAGTCATTGGGATGCAACATCTCGAGGAAGGTAAGAACGAACATCTCATCTCATTCTCTAATTTTTTTTTAGAGAATGAGATTCATTCTTTAAAATAAAAGAAAGAAGATGGTTTATTCTGCACGAATTTCCACATCATTACCTGCTTAGCCTTTTCCCAACTACATATATTGAGGACAGCTTCTAGTCTAACCGGATGCAGCTGATTTCCTTCTGTATTTTAAACTAAAGTAAAAATGTAGCCAAAATCCCAGTAATCAAAATTGGTCAGCTAAATTACCAGATACATTATCAGCCCAATTATGTTGGGATTGGCTTCCTCCAGTCTAACTCAATATTTCGAACCTAAAAAAAAAACCCTTTTTGGAGTCCTAAATATGCTAAATAGCCAAATTGCTGCGACTAACCTAAAACCAAGCTCATTTATTCAAAAAAGTATGCCACATTAGGAGTCCTGTAAGTTTTACGAAGTTCATAAATTTTAAAAAGCGTAAGGGGCGTCCCTCGCTGGTAAGTCGAGGCGAGGTCGCGGCGGCGTCGAGGCGTGGTCTCTATGTAGAGTCGAGGCGCGGGCGGCTATGCTTCCTTCATACATTTTAACTGTGTAAATACGTCTACGCTCAGAAAAAAAATGACAAAATGGCGGCGGAGTCGCGTCGCCGTCGGCCACAGCGCCCCCGCCGCGCCTCCGCCTCGATCGCGCGCCGCCACCACCTCGCCCCTGCCGCGACTCTAGTATATGAGCGCACTGCCATTTATTCCTAAAAAAAAACGTAGAAGCGGCGCGCCGTTTGTGCGCCCGCGCCTTGACTCCGCCTCGACTCCAGCTCGTGTGAGCGACGCCCCTAAGTATATCATTAGAACACACAGAGCATACAACACCTTGCGTGTTCAATACAACAACGCGTTTAGGGTGTTGCTGGGGCTACCACGATTCTGCAGTGCATCGACGATGTTCGCGGAGGCGCACACTGATGGCTTTCATGCCCTAATAAGGAAGCAGTGTGCATCGCTGCTGAGTCGTGCGAGGTCCAGCAGCAACAGCTTACTGTGAGCAGTGGACATTTCCTCCTCGTCTAATTTAATATGTTGCATCTTTTGTGTTGTCA
Organism: Apamea anceps; assembly: GCA_951799955.1. NCBI lineage: Eukaryota > Metazoa > Arthropoda > Insecta > Lepidoptera > Noctuidae > Apamea > Apamea anceps. Next base: position 4,078,604 of record OX637528.1, read on the forward strand.
CTGCTATCATAGTATAAAGAGGGAAGTAGGTTATCTTCATACAAACGCACCGCGCGCGGCTTGTATGTGTGCGCCAAAGTATCTATGCGTCGCCGCACGCACACTTAAACAAAATCTCGACCCGTTTCTCAGTGCGCCAGGCGGGGCTAACACCGCACGAGGTTCGCGCGTCACGGCTTTTCGGCACCGCTAAATGAATGAAAAATGTGCGGGTTTATTTTATCCCTTTTTTTTTATAAATAATACTGCTCTGAATCCTGAATACATTTTTGTATTTGTTAGGAAAGCCATTGTTAAACTTTATTGACTAATGATCACTGAATTAGTTAGATGTGTTTATCTTTGGCAAGGGCCGGGCTTTAAAATAATGCATTGGTGACAGTACTATCAGTAACCTACCGTTTACTCGTGCTCATCACCGCCCCGCGCCGCCCGTCTGCTGGCCCGTCGCTCTTTCTTTCATCGTGAAAGGTTTCATCATCGTTTAGGTAATAGCTAAAAGTGATAACCCTGAGACAGTAGGCAATTATATCGCGGATCTACGTCTAACAAAACATGTCATAAGTTTGGAAACACGTTTCCGAAATGAGGAATGGAGATGGTTCACAAAGATTCCCAATATTGTGCGGCATGGTAAAAAAACTCTTATGCTTACCTTCCCTATAGCAGCGCTGCCGTAGAAAGGTTTTTCTCAGCAGTAACATTTTGAAAACCAAGCTAAGAAATAAAATGTCCACGACGACAATTAAAGGCACATTACATAGTAAAACTGAAATAAAGGAATGCTATACATTTAATGCAACTGAAAAGCATATGAAGAAATTCAATAAAAAAAAAATTGTCAATTATTCATATTTTTAACATATTAAATAAATAATAATGATTATTGTACAGACGCCAGCAGGTCAAGCTACCCGAAACTGTCAAATTTTCTCAATCAACCTTGAACCTTAATACTTTAGCGATAAAGTTGAAAATCTATTAAAGAAATTTGACAGATTGTAGTAGCTTGATGTGCTGGTGTCTGTACTTGCGTTTTTAATTTCAATAAGGGTTTCATTAAAAAGTTACCATTTTACTGTTTTCTGCTGTTTTTTTAAGTCTGATCTGCTGCTTTATGCTTCGGTTAGGTTGGCAACACTGGCTGGAGATAGCCTACTTGGCTCTTTATACTGTGCTGCTATCTTATTGTTTGTATCTTTTTTATGTCTTGTGCATTTTTGAGAATTAGTTTGTTTAGTTAGTATGTGTATTTTATTGTGTTTCATTCTGTTCTGCAAGTGTATCTATGGACAGAAAGTCTGAAATAAACGTTTATTATTAGAAGGTCGAATAAATTTTTAGAGGATCAGATAAATATTTCCCTTTTTTTACCCTACTGCCCAAAAAAGTAGTGTTATTATTATTCCACGTTCATTCATTCATTCATTCACCAACTAACGACAATTATAATGTCTGGCTTTGCTGACAGACTATAAAATTTCAGTTGGCAGCGAAGAGGTGATCCTGCCTGGCATATCTGGTGAAGAGGTGTTGAATGCAAGCCCTGACACACCGTATGACCCTTTGTACCCCGGACCAGCTTCTACGAGTAGCAGGTAATGTTTTGGAACCAAATTGCGTTTTTTTTTTTTTTCAATAAAGTTTATGGTGTCGCTGTTCACCAGAGGAGATGGCCGGACAAGCTGAATAGGTTCCGTGAAAATTGGAAGGAGGGCGCGCGGGCTCGCGAAAAATGGAAGAAGTGGGGGGAGGCCTTTGCCCAGGAGTGGGACAGTGTAAGCCAGTAAAAAAAAGAGAATAAAAATAAATAAATAAATTTTTATTCAAGTATAAAGTAAAGTAAAAATATGATTTACATTAATTACAATCGAGGAAATTTAAATTCTAACTGTAGACCTGCCTGATCTAGGTTTATGAAAAACCTGTGTTTCAGGCCCTTAATTTACATCAAACATTTAAAATGAAGACAACAATAAATGTATTAGAAGCTAAATTGAAAAGAATGTATAATATTTTCAATGACTTAAACAGTTACTATTTGGATATATTATTTTAGAACTAGATTATGTAAGATATACAGTAATGTTTAAATAAATTAACGAATAATAAATAAGAATATAGCAATAAAGAAAGAAAATACGTTTATTTGCGGTAAACATGACGCAGAAAAAGATCACAAACACAGAAAAGAACAAGTTGGGGGAAAATATGCGTCCCGGTACGATCCCGTGGGAATATTGGGATAAAAATTATCCTATGAGTTAATCCTGGTTATAAACTATCTGTGTGCCTTTCATCCAAATCCGTTCAGTAGTTTTTGCGTGAAAGAGTAACAAACATCCATCCTCATAAACTTTCGCATTTATATGTAAATAAAAGAATGATGAAACAATCTGTCGGTTTGTTTCAGAAGAGGTCGCGGCAGACCACGCTCTAACGTCACGAACAGCGCCAGCAATATACAGCATTTAATGCCTATTGGTAAGTTACAATTTATACATACGTTTTACTTTTTAGTCCTCCAGACCTTATTTCGGCCATAGCGACCAATATCAGCGGAGACTAGCCTTCGGCGCAGGACATATTATACAACGTGTTTTTTTTTTATATCCCATAACTCTAGGAGGGCATTGTACTCATCATTATGAACAACTTTTACTATAGGACTAAACCTGAAAGCGCAAAAAAATCAGCTGTTCCCTACATTTGTGTTGAGTGTCAAAATGTAGGGAACACCAGATTTTTGTTTCGCGATTTCGGGTTTGGTCCCATAGTAAAAGTTGTTCATAATGATGAGTACAATGACCTCCTAGAGTTATGGGATATCAAAAAAAAAAACGTAGTGCACAAGTGCGTGCGAAGACTGAGGTGCATTCCCTCTTCCCTCACTCTCAAATGCCCCGTTGGTCTCACGGTTGCAAGCGCGACTGCCGAGCGAGGGGCCCTGGGTTCGATTTCCAAGTCGTGCAAAGTGTTATTGGACTTTTCCTTTAAGAATTAGTAACAGCCCGGGGTTTGGAAGTTGGCGGTGTGAGGTACCCGTGGCTCGGTGCGCACGTCAAGCCGTTGGTCATGCACCTGAAGGCCAACTCTCGTAATTTAAAACGTACAAAATCTAGTCGCAGTCTCATCTCGGCGACAAACAAATGTCAAAATGTAGGGAAATTGGAGGTTTTTTTGACAGATTGAGACGGAGATCAGACTGTGAACGTTCTTAAAATTACGAGAATTGTTCCGTACCATTATCTATAAAAACCCAACTGTCTAGCTATCGCGGTTCTTGAGCCTGATGACAGACGGACGGACAGACAGCGAAGTCTTAGTAATAGGGTCCCGTTTTTAACCTTAAAAAAAAAGACAGAATTAAATCAAGCATGCGACAACTACTCGATACACTCCCGTATCGTATCGAACACCAATCATTGTTATCGTAGGAGTCCTCTAAACGTTGTTCACAACTCCAAAACTCGAAAATTTTGTCAGTTTAAATCAAATAGACAATCGCTTTTCTTCCGACAGCTGTTTGCTGTCGGCGGCAAGGTGAATCAGGTTCTCGAAATGTGTAATTTTCGATACGACAGCCTGTTGGATGGTTGTGAATAGCATAGCTGATTAGTCAGACAAATTGTAAAAAAGTATGTTTATTTGTTAATTTCAGGAGAAGTACCAGTAGGTCTCATGGATGGCGTTGCAGGCCGTGGCCCAGCCAGACGATGGGAACAAAAGCAAGTTCAGATCAAGACAATGGAGGGAGAGTTCTCTGTCACCATGTGGGCTACAGGAGAAGATGATGGTAAGTTCAATATTCGACTCTATTTTAAGGCTGATTAAATTGAAAATTAGAAGCCGCACCATAACGTGTTAAAACTATCGTTACTCCAGTGTGAGAGGGAACTACAGAACAAATAGCCCAAGCAGGCACTTCATTTTGTGTAATTTATTTCATCATCACTTCCCTAAAAACAGTGAAGGAAAAACATAGCAGGTAGCGGGATTGTCCGAAAGGGTTACCGCTGCCCTGGAACATAAAGGGCTAAGGAAGGAACACGGGTGGGTTTTAGTCAGTAAGAGTCTGACACTCCCTCCTGCTCCACCCAGAGCGGGAGGGGTCATTTGATGATTTCCCATCCTCAAAAAAAAAAAAAAAGGAAAAACATAGTGAGGAAACCGGCATGTCCTAGAAACAAAAATTCGAAGACATCTGACATTCATGAGCCCGCACTGGGCCTGCGTGTTGGATTATGGTCCTCTCCCTCTCAGAGAGAGGAGGCCTGTGTCCCAGTAATGGGAACATTATAGGCTGGTTATGATTATCAAACGAACTAATAAACTAAGGGCTGATTGTTCCATCGCTAGATAATTTGTATTCGTGGAATAAAATTGACGTTTGACAGTTTTTGTATGAAATAACTGTCTAAATTTGAAAATTATTCTTCGAATAAAGTTATCAGATGATTGAAAAATCAGCCCTAAGAAGCGAGAGACCTGTTCTGTGGGAGCGCTTATACGACCTCGTTCGTTCGCGAACTACAGAAGGCTAGACGTGTGTATATTTTAATATCGCAACCCATAAACAGTACCTATTAACTCAAAATAGATACTCTTTCATTTGCAGATGACGGTTCAAATCCCGAGCCTGATCCGGACTATACAGAGTATATGACGGGAAAGAAAAGTATACTAGGAAGTGAAACTATCATGCCAGGTATTTATTTATTTTTGGCCTATGTTATCCCACTCGTGGCTTTGTAGCAGTATCTACAATTCCACATGCGAACAAAGCGTCATACTGACGTCACGCAAATCCTACATCTCGCAAGCAGAGTTTACCGCGCAATCAGCATATTTAAGGTCCCATTAAAATAGTTGTATAAACTTTTAGAAATCATTCAGACCACTAAAATAAGGACAATGCTAAAAAATATTATAAGAAAAACGCACTTCCTAGTGCTATCGCTGGGAAGAAGTGGCGCAACAAACTCCCCAGCAGCACAGCTGTCTGTTCAGTTAGAAAATACTTGATTGTATACTAGGTGTTAAGTAATTAACATTACAAGACACAGAACATAAAATTAAATTATTTGCCCTAAGTCAGTTAGCCACGCCAATATACGAACAAATATAATAAAAATTAAAATGTAAATAAAAACTTACTACCTAACTAAAAGCCTACCTAGATAAAATATTATTTTAATTCCAGGTTTAGACTTATCAGATCCCAAGCAGTTAGCGGAGTTTGCGCGACCCGGACACAAAATTAGACTAAAGAAACCTATGCCAGAGTCCTCAGACAGAACCATAGGTAAGAGTGAGTTGTTTATTATTTTTAACATAACATCACGTCTGTATGCACAGCTGGGGTTGGCAGAGGTGGACTATCGCCAAAATCTACCATTCCATCTACCATTCTATCTATTTTAAAAACAAAATCCCGTGATGACATGATGACCACAGCGGCGTCCGTAAGTAAAACAAAAGAGGATCCTTTTTAGGTCGACTAATAATATGCGCTGCAAGCAGGAATAGTCCTTACGGTGGTCAGATATATGTAAATTTGGGCATAATACCTATACTAGACCCAAATTGCGCCAGTTATGTTCAAGTCTATTGCGAGCAACAAGCGTATTGCCATTAACCGAAGACAAATCCAAAGACTCCGATAGATTGAGAAATTCCTGATAAAAATCCCAATGACTCTTTTGCAGACCTTGTAGCAGGCCTTGGAACCGGTGCCAAAAGTATAATTTTGTACCGGTACTTAGCGGTTCTTGCCATTTCGGGGGTACCGGTTCCAGTCTGGTACCGGTACTCAACCTAACAAGTACCGGTACCGACCGCGTACCACAATATTCGTACATATATGTACTTAGAAGTCATTTTTTCTAATGCCTTATTATCTATCCTTTTTACTTACTACATCTGTTGTCTTACTCTATTACAGAAACATTTGTTTGGTACCGCTACAGTATCGATACTCATTAGAAATACCTTTAGTACAGGTACTACGCCTGGTACTGGTCCGTCTGGTACTGGTATCACACCAAGGCCAATGGTATCGGTTCCCAAAAATACTGGTATTTCAAGTCCTGCTTTGTAGGTCACAGCGATCAGTAGTTGCACTTGTGATCGCTAGATAGACCAACTATTAAATTATTTTATTTATGTAAAAGGTCAACCACAATAGAAATAACCATTTATTTAGTACTGTTGTATGTGAAGAAATAACACTTAGTTATTAATATAATGCTGTGATAGATTACGGCCTGGCTCTCACAGAGAGTAAGCTTTCTTGAACTGAAATTAAAAACATTTATTTCAATTACACTATTTACCTTTAAATTGTCAAAGAGTCGGTCAGTTAGAAAGTTGAAGCTTGCCCATTCCAAAACGTAGATCTCTACGGAGAAGAACGGGCAAGAAACTCCAAGGACACTCTTTTATATCAAGATATTACAAATATTATCCCAGAAGTGAGGGCATTATTACTAACTATTAAATAATAATAAGTATATGGTCCTGTTGACGTTTCAGCGTGTCCACACAAAGGCTGCACTAAAATGTTCAGAGACAACTCGGCGATGAGGAAACATTTGCACACGCACGGGCCCAGAGTACATGTTTGTGCTGAATGCGGTGAGTATTTGATAATACAAGGTGGCAGGGACATCGACGCGCAAACTGTAACCATGAATTCAGCACATGATTCTAGTCCCCCAGCGTAGAAGGTTTTGTCTGTTATAAAATTAAAAAAGTCCCTTAAAATAAAGATTAAAAAAAAAACTGCTGTGTCATACAAAAGTGTTGAGTGTGTGTGTGAGTTTACCTATTCGGGAAAAATAATAATATATTTATTAAAAAATTATAAGGCATAAAAATTAGTAGTTTTGCGCTCAGTTTTCACGCCATATAGGGTTTTGTCGACGGAAGAATAGACAAAATTACAGATTGTAGTCAGATTTTTGTGAGTGAGTTTACCTATTCGGGAAAAATTATAATATATTTATTAAAAAATTATAAGGCATCAAAATTTGTAGTTTTGCGCTCAGTTTTCACGCCATGTAGGGTTTTGTCGACGGAAGAATAAACAAAATTACAGATTGTAGTCAGATTTTTTTAAGAAATCTGTCAATTTGTATTGTATCTGTCATTTTGTCTATTCTATCTGTCAATTTGTCTATTCCGTCGATAAAACCCGTTTCTATGGTGGTCATGTTGTTACGGTGTACAATGGCCATTATCGTCGTCTTTATTTTTTGAAATCCCATTACACATTGAACTTAGTATAAATAGTAAGAAATGTGTAGCGGTATCTACAACGCCACGCAAATCCTGCATCTCGCAAGCAGAGTTTACCGCGCAATTAGCATAGATACAATTACCCAACATCAATCGTTGGGCAATTGCCCGCCAGACACAACACCCGTCTGGTCGGAGGATCCTCCCTTTTCTATAGAGGATGAGAGAACTTTACACCCTGTTCATCATAATAACTTTAAAATAATAACATTATTCTTTATCTCCATTTCAGGTAAAGCGTTCGTAGAAAGTTCAAAGCTAAAACGCCACCAACTAGTTCATACCGGAGAGAAACCTTTCCAATGTACCTTCGAGGGCTGCGGGAAGAGATTCTCACTAGATTTTAACTTAAGGTGAGTATAGGAACACGTTTTACTACGTAATAAAGCTCTTTGTTAAAGAACTTTTGCGTAAATGGAAAAAAATCGAGGTGTCCTCCACAAGGTGGACCGATGACGTGGTGAAGGTCGCGAGCGTCTGCAGGATGCGAGAGGCACAGGACCTGGCGTTGCTTGTGGGAGGCTTTTGTCAGAATGCAACAGCTTGGGAATTGGACGGTGCCTATAGTTTAAAGCCTTTGTAAGCCATAATTTATCATCACAAGTCCATCAGGTATTCGTTCATCATCTGCCTAGCCTTTTCCCAACTATGTTGGGGTCGGCTTCCAGTCTAACCGGACGCAGTTGAATACCAGTATTCATTACGGGCCTCTTATCAATAAGAATTTGATATTTTGGATATTTCAACGAATTTTTAATTACATGATCAAAATCAAGATATTTTATTTTACATAAACCAACATGGGCACTTATGAAACGTCAGAAGCTAGGTGCACGGTTCCAATTGGTCGTTTCCTATGGAGAAGAGCCGGCAAGAAACTCCATGGTTACCCTTTTAAAAATAATTGAGGCTATGAGAGCCACAGTGGCCTAACTGAAAAAAATTGAACTAATTTTTAGGCCACTGTGGCGCTATGACTTTTACAGTTTAGAGCAGAGAGCCACAGTGGCCTAACTGAAAAAAATTGAACTAATTTTTAGGCCACTGTGGCGCTATGACTTTTACAGTTTAGAGCAGTTTTTTTCAAATAAAGTCAGTATTGAAAAAATGACAGACCACTGTGGCTCTCATGGCCTCAATTGGCTTTTACAATGTTTTCAAATTACAGTAGGTATGGGAGCACAGCGTAGGCCTGTCTTGTTGACAGGCCTACGCTGTGCTCCATTTATTACTACTCGAGAAGCTATTTTAATGTAGGTATGTATGTTTTTATTTAGAGACGGCCCCTTACAGTGGCCTCCAAAAGTTAGTTGACATTGGCGCCGATTCTCTTGTTCACAAACTAAACTAAATTTAAGTTCAGTGCATCTTTTTCTTTCTATTTCATTAAGAAAAGGACAAAAGATAAATTTTAGTTTAGTCCTGCCAAATTAAGACGCTCCATAGACAGTTTAGACGTGATCAAAAACATGGCTACTAAAAATACGTCAATTTACGTCTGTCGCTGACTAATTTGACAGGACTAAACTAATATTTTATCTTCTATCTTTTCCTTAATGAAATAGAAAGAAAAAGATGCACTGAACTTAAATTTAGTTTAGTTTGTGAACAAGGGAATCGGCGCCATTGTCACTACTCCAAAGTTTTTTTTTATATTCAAACCCACATTTCTTTAGATTGGATGCCATAATGTCTTGGCCAGAAGTTAACTTGACAGCGGGCTAAAAAACTAAACAGATGTAGTAATGAAGCGTATTTTCTATACATTTCAGGACCCACGTCCGCATACACACAGGCGACCGTCCGTACGTGTGTCCGTTCGATGGCTGCAACAAGAAGTTCGCACAGAGTACCAACCTCAAGTCGCACATACTCACACACGCCAAAGCCAAGTGAGTAGAGATAATCATAATCCGTATATGTACTAATAAAATATATATCTTCAATTAATCAGTCAATATCTTTATTGTGGATCATAGGTACATAATCAGGTCTTGACACGCTCAGCGCCATGTGTATCTTTTGCGATACACACTGTCTAAACACTTGTGTATACTTTTTGATACACAAGCACCATTCCAGTCTAAGCGCCGTGTATCGCTAACGCGCACACTTTCCATACATTTTGTATACAAAAAAAAAATGTTGCCCTGGCCTAGAGAATTTTCCTGGTGTAGTGGTATTGGCATATGGGGGGGGCTTGGCGCTGAGCGTGTTAAATAATTAAATTGTGATTAGCTACGTCCCGCCCTTAGGGTATACAATAGTTAAAAAAAAAAAAAAAAAAAATGAAAAAAAAAATTAATAAATTAAATTAAAGTTACGTCTTCTATACTAATAATAAAGCTGAAGGGGGAATTCTAATTGGGGGATGGTGTGCGTTAATTCCGGGACATCTTGTATATCGATATACTTACTGAAGCTGAAGAGTTTGTTTGTTTGAACGCACTAATCTCTGGAACTACCAGTCAGATTTGGAAAATTCTTTTTGTATTTGGTAGCCAAATTCTTGAGGAAGGGTAGGCTAAACTATTAAACATCAAAATTAATTTCATGGACCAGCCGATCGATTCTGTAAAAATCTCACCATGAAAAGTTAGGTGAAGTGAGCTTAGAGTGAGCTGTCAATAGTATCAATCCCTAGCATTAGTTGGAATGACAGCTCACTCCACGCTCACTTTACCTAAGTTTTAACGGTAAGATGGTTCCAGAATCGCACTGCTAGGAGCCTTTTGGCCTCGTATAGGACTTTCGGTTTCATTTGTCTTTTGTTACTTTAAAAAAAAATATAATTTGTTTTTTTATTTTTGACTCTTTTCTTTTATTAATTTTACAATTACTTCTCCTATTTCCAGATCAAGAAATTCCCTATCACGTAACGGTGGCAATTCCTACGAATCGGCGCGAACAACGCCGCAGTACGTCCAATTAGAAATGTCACCGGACGACTCCAACCCCCAACTAATCTTCTACACGCACGAGTGAAGCGAGGCTCGTGAAAACTGACGCAAGACTTGTGAAGTGACGCAAGAATCGCGCAAATTAACCAAACTCTGTGTTAAAGTGATAACAAGTGATGCAAGTTCGTTTAATTCAATTATACAAGACTTTCTTAAATAGTGGTGTAAAGTGTATAAGCAGACGCTAAAGTAAGTGCTGTGTTAGTTATTATGAAGCAAGACTTTTGAAAAATGATGTAAGAAAATTAAAAAAATTCAAGACTGTGGAACAGACTTGCTAGTGATCAAGTTTTAAATGTTTATTTTTCTTCTATTTTAACTATGCTTTGGAATAGACCAAAGGAATTTTACGTTTAAAAAGTAATTTTAGTTTGGCAACACTGGGTTTTTCAGTGTTGTGTACTAACAAAATTGTATCGGCACCTTCTTTTAAGTTTTTGCACTGTTTGCTACATTAAAATTAAATAGTTTGACAATAACGTAATCACAGCTTAGTACAGACGCCAGCACATCAAGCTACTACAATCTGTCAAATTTCTTTAATAGATTTTCAACTTTACTGCTAAAGCATTAAGGTTTAAGGTTGATTGGGAAAATTGTCAGTTTCGGGTAGCTTGACCTGATGGCGTCCGTACATCTTAATATTTTAAAAGATCAATAACAGAATGTATCTATTTTTGAAAACAATAAGACCCGCTCTGCGTTCTAAGAACCTATATTTTAGACCTTGAAATAACATCACACCTGTATTTCCCGAAGGGTTATGCAAAGGTGCACCTACAATATACCCACATTTCACCAATTATGTTTAAGTTCCATGTAATAGGAACAAGCCCAATGCCATCAACCGGTCATCTCCAGTCTGCTATTGAGAAATTACTGATAGAAAAAGCCAATAACATTGCTCGAACTGGGCATTGAACCCAGGACCTCAAGCTCAGCAGTAGCGCTAGCGAACACTAGACCTATGAGGCACTAAAAGTACTATATATATCTCTGTTTACTCTATCAGGCAATACAGGAGTGATGTTATGTCATTTACATGAAAATATTATACCCCTAAGCTGTGACTTATACTAAATGCATTGAAATCAGTACTACATATATACCAACAAACGTTTATTTTATTCTATGACTTGGCGTAAAAAGAAATTGTCGCGAATAGATCCTGTTTTGAGAAACAACCTCTTTTTAAAATCTCAAAAAAAAAAAAAGTCTATTCTTATGATGATTTTTTATTTGTATTCCGTACAAATTTATACGTATGTAACTACAAATTTAAGGATTTCGGATTTTTTCTTTACTTGAGCTACATTACATTGCTTCTTTCATGATTCTAGGTCAACGGGAAGTTCCAGTATAAATATGCGGCATAAACGGAACATAACGCCCGTATCTTTTGATTGCGTTAACTTAAAAGTTGTGATTTTATCTATGTCTATTTGATATTAATTTCAATTTGATAACTCCACGCGTACCTGAGAAAAAGGGTCTGTCTGAGAGACAGACGGGCAACAAAGTGATCTTATAAGGGTTGCGTTTTTCTTTTTGACAACCCTAAAAAGGATCGAATACTACAACGAAATCAAAGAGGAAATTGCTATTAAGTACCGTAAAACGGGGTGAATAGGGATACAGGGGTGAATCGAGACGAAACTTTAAAACGGATTTTAACGTTGAAATAATATACTTTGTTGTCAGAAAAAACTCTAATGTGTTTACTGTTTTTTAATAAAAGATTAAGTGTCCTTGTGAGCAACCAGCTACATTATTTAAAGTACAAATCCATTTTAAAGTTTCGTTCCGATTCACCCCTGAATCCCTATTCACCCCGTTTTACCAGTATTTATACTTGAACAAACAGACATTTTCTGTGACTAAGGGATTTTCCGAAAGAGGTTGTTGTCATACAGGATAGAAATTTGTAAATTTTGTACCATATAAATGCCAAAAAATAATACTGTAATAAATTTTTTAATGTTAAGTCAAGGGGAATTCTTATGATTTTTTCCTGAAAGTGTTCAACATATTTCACTTCCATGGCTATAGTAATTGCACAATTTTTTAATTACCATATCTTTATTATTTCAAGTTAAACAAATATCAACTAACACTAATATATACTATATACAAGTATATAATACGAAAAAATATAGAAAAAGGCAGGAGCTCATTGGCCATCAAAAAATTCGTCTGCATCACTGTCAATGGGATAAGTGCTATAGTAATTAGGTTTGATTTGCAGTAGCAATGTTTAAATGCTTTTTCATGAATTTATGCCTGATGAAGTAGTCACCATATCTGCCTCGCCTTTTCGCGAGTATATTAGGTTTGACTTCCAGTCTAACCGGACTCGGCTGAATACAATTATTTAAAACTAGCTGACCAGCTGCTTGTGCCGCCATAAATATATTTTTTTTCTTTTAATTTGCTTCTCTACAAACCTTGTCCTGACAATAACAAACGCAAAAAAAAGAAAGAATTATCCAATTTGGTGCAATCGATCGGAAGTTATGCGCATACATAAATTTCGGTGATTCATTTTTATTTATATGTATACAGGATAATTTTTTATTCAGTGCGTAAATTTTTACAGGGTGTTCTACCCATGAATATGAACAACATTCACTATGGGACCATCTCTGAAATCACGAAAAAAAAATCAGCAGATTCATACATTTTGGTCGAGTAGGTATTGAACTTTTATAAGAAACAGCTGATTTTTTTTTTGTGATTTCAGAGATGGACCCATAGTGAAAGTTGTTCATATTCATGGGTAGAACACCCTGTGAAAATTTACGCACTGAATAAAAAATTATCCTGTATAGATAGATGATGCGACTGTCTGTCTCTCCTCCACAACCCAGCTACTGGGTAACACAGTAACCCTTAGGGCTGATTTTTCAATAGTCAGATAACTTTTACCTGAAGAATAATTGACAGTTTGACATATTTTCTATACAGAAACTGTCAAACCGCAATATTTATTCCTCAGATGAGAGTTAGGTATCTGAGTATTGAAAAATCAGCCCATGGTCAGACTGAAAGTATTTTTTTTAAATAAACTTTAGATAGGGTTCTTAAAAATTTTGAAAAGAAAACCTATGATGAATTATAATGTTAATGTCTTTCATTTTTACTATTTGACAATATTTTATTGCGTTATTTACGTTGTCGAGCAGCCGAATTTTTCAAACATATGCTATCAATGGATTAGGTCTTTCAAAAGCCTTTGTGTTGTGAAAGGCTATTACGTGATTGGGGCCTTTCCTCGCGCTCAAAAGTCAAAATAATATATTGCATCAAGATTTGCATACTTTTTTCTAACTTTTGCAAGTCTTTGAGGTCTTTGTATGTCAAAATGTCGTTTATTTCATAGAAATCTGTATGATTTGTCGACAAATTAGTTTACCATACTATTTTACTTTTCAACTTTCTACTAGGCTTGCCTCAATACTAACCTCCAAACATATGAATTCCCCTGTAATGTATGCACGCAAAAATATTCACAAAGTATAATTATTTTATCCAAATAAACTTTTAAAGCAAAATATTCGAGTTCTTTGTACAGACACCAGCAGGTCAAGCTACCCGAAGCTGTCAAATTTTCCCAATCAACCTTGAACCTTAATGCTTTTGCGATAAAGTTGAAAATCTATTAAAGAAATTTGACAGATTGTTGTAGCTTGATGTGCTGTGTCTGTACCTAGTAAATTAATTTAGTCATGTTTGTAGGCTAGGGGCCGGTTTCCTTAAACGAAAATTGTCACAAAATTGTCAAGTACCCGTAAACTGCTGCAATTGCATAAGATTAATCAGCCTATAATGTTCCCACTGCTGGGACACAGGCCTCCTCTCTTTGAGAGGGAGTGGGCTATAATCTACCACACTGGCCCAGTGCGGATTGCCTGATGTCACATATCTTTGAATTTTTTGATTCTAGGACATGCTGGTTTCCACACGATGTTTTCCTGCATCGTTTTGAGTCACCGTCACTCGTCCAGGCCACTACTGCTCTTAATCCCAGTAGTTTCGAGCGCTTGACAATTTTGTCACATTAATTTTTGTTGGAGTAACTGACCCTAGGCTCATCATCATCTGCTTAACGTTTTCCCAACTATGTTGGGGTCGACTTCCAGTCTAACCAGATGCTGTTGAATACCAGAATTTCGTTGGCTAGACTTACTAGTCTAAATAATGAAAAAGCGGAAAAAATGTTTTCAGGATATTTTTGTGTGCATATAGTCAAGTTAATTTTTAGTTCTTTTTCTATAAGTTTAGGGAATTAAAATGTCGACGCTTCCTCTCACAGAAAATAGATATAAGCAATATTTTTACTGATACAACAGTTAAATGATTAAGTACCTTAATTCTAGTACTTTAGAGTCCATTTTTCATTCCAACGAAGAATGCATTCAATTTTTAATAGCTTTTGTCATTCTAAAATGAACTTAATTTCTATGTTTTTAAAGTTAATATTGCTGTGAAGGTAAAATACTGTTTACATCTATTTACTGTTCTCGTCGTTACTGTATATTTAAGTTTTTTTCTAAATAAACGACTGATGCGATTGTATATATTATTTTCATGGTTCTGTAAGTGAATTGCTGTATTTGACAAAAAAAAAAAATACTTTAGGAAATTATTATGTAGTCAAAATTTAATTAATTCTTGCAAAATGGCGCAATTTGAAGTACCTGTTTTTCGTATAAATGAGTCATTTTGTTTAGAATTTTAGTGCGTTTTTACTGTTTTAAAGTCTGTGAAGTTGTTTTTATATATTTCCTCTTTTTATTTTAATGCTTGGGATAATATTTGTATTAATTCAACCTTATTTGGTTTTAATTATTGAGCTCTTGTGAAATGTAATATATATTAATTTTACTCCTGTAGGGTAATTGCGTAACGTGTGTTACGCAACAAAATGAAAGCCATTGCTACTGATAGTCTTATCAGTAGCAATGGCTTCTTTTTTGACAGTTCAACAACATTCATTGCGTTATTTACGTTGTTGAGCAGACAAATTTTTCGAACATATGAAGCAATGGATTAACAATATTATTGCTCACTAGTTTGATCTGTCAAAAAACGGTCAACTTAGTGGACAGAGTATAATTGTAGTCAAACCAATAAAAAGCGTTGTTTCACAAAATTATGACCTTGGCGTACGTATGTTACGTTAACCAACCGTTTGAAACAACCGGCCCTTGAAATTTTATAGAATTCTATACAAAAAGGGCAGGAATAAAAAATTTACAAGCATTTTCTAGATTTACAGACTTTAAAATTGTAGTTACAGGTGAATGTCAAAATACAGCAATGCATTGAACGAGTGAGTTCTCCATCGATGAGACAAACGAATAAAATGTAAATATTTATATAAAAAAATGTGTTTTATTTAATTTTTCTTCAAAAAATTCTACTTGTGTCGCGTTATTTGTAGAGGCCGGCAAAATATTTCACGACACTCAGGACATTCACGTAGTTGTCGAGCGCCATGTTCCGCAACATGTCGCTCCATTTGTCCCCTAGTGTATTCGAGGCTTGACTGTATGGACATCTGCAATACCAGGGGTATCACACGAGCTTTGCCATCCCACAGACAAAATCGAACAGTCTCATACATAAATACATAACCCGGCTTAGGGTATTAGTGTTCTGTGTACATAACACGCTTGTACAGGTCGCGTCATGTAAAAAGAACGCTGGAAGAAAGTGGAGGGGGTTTGTTTGCGCATGGGTACACTCGCACACGAAAGTACTAGGCATATTGTTTTATTTTTGAACAAGCCTTTCGCCGGCAAGCATGCGGCGCGTCACTTGCCCGCCCCGCGCCGGACCTCATACCACCAAATAGACCGATATATCGCCTATGGCCGTTCCCAATATTCAAACTACAGTTAAAGATAGACAGCTATCTCCGATAGCTGGTAAGATTCTATCTATCTTTTGTTGTCGTCCCAATAACGAAAGTAGCTTGCATCTATCTACAGTTGGGAGTAGGTAGGCCCGGCTATCCAAACCTCTCTTACATTCCGTACTAACCAGAATTCTTTCATGCTTGTATGTTTGTTTTCATATCTGTGACGGTTCTTTTAATATTCGAAGCGCAATAAACAGTAGGTACCTTATAAAAAATGTAACATTACAACATAAACATTATCGCAATCAATATTTTAGATAAATTATTCAAATTACCGATGTTAGTAAAAATTTGTGGAACGGAACGTTATTAGTGTTCTGTGGTTAAACGTCCGCGTCAGTTCACAATATACAATATTTTGTTGTTAGCTTGCAGTTCATTTTGTTTCTTTGTTTTATTTCGTTCCTGTTGCCTCCGTTTTGCGTACAAGTATTTGTAATTATAAAAAACACTGGTTCAGAATTATAATCCCGTCGGAAAATGAATGGTGTAAGTACTTACCTAAATCTAATTTCTTAATTTAGAATGATTTGAATTTAGTCACACAAAGTTTAAGTTTCGTTCTTGTATGGTAGCTCTCATAACGTTGATGTTTGTTTCAGATAAAGAGTCAGCGTTTAACTAAAGAAGAGGTCATGCAACTGATCAATTTGGTGGAAGCCAATTCAGTAGTGACTAGTAAAGTCACAAACGCCTCAAATAATCAGTTGAAAGAAGCAGCCTGGCTAAAGATAACAAGTCATTTTAATTCCGCCATAACTAGTTGTCCTCGAAAACCCGATCAACTTAAGTTAAAATGGGAAAATTTAAAAAAGGCTGCCCGTAAAAGGAGCACTAGAATTAGGATGAATAACTTAAAGGTATCTATCTGAATACTTTGTCATAATTTATACTAATAAATAGGTACCCTTATGACCTAGGTTTATAGAATAGTATAATTATTATACTATTATAAATTTATAATAGCATAAGTTATACTAATTACATTTTGTTATAGACTGGAGGTGGGAAACCAGAGTACATTCCACCTGATGAGGCACTAGATAAAGTGGCAGGGATGTTAGGGGCAACCTGTGAGGGTTACACGGTACCCTTTGGTGGTGATGCAGAAGAGGTGGTGGTATTAAGTAGTCTTAATGAGGTTACCTTAGTGCCATTTTCTGACTCTGGTGATGGTGTGGTGATGGGAAGCAGTGATGGTGCAGGTGTACAAAGAGATCCAGTACCTTTGCCAGTATTTTCTCCAAAATTGGATCATATGGAGACACCCAAAAATAAAAAATTCTTCTTTTCTACTAACAAAAGCACAGGTATGTAAAAGTGTTGTTACCGTCTAATGGTAGGGCAGGGCCTCAACCCACTAATTTAAACAAAGGTCTCTTTAGCTTTCAATATATTTGTGATTGGTAAGATAATGATTAGGTATATACAGGATAAATTTTTATTCAGTGCGTAAATTTTCACAGGGTGTTCTACCCATGAATATGAACAACTTTCACTATGGGACCATCTCTGAAATCACAAAAAAAAAATCAGCTGTTTCTTATAAAAGTTCAATACCTACTCGACCAAAATGTATGAATCTGCTGATTTTTTTTTCGTGATTTCAGAGATGGTCCCATAGTGAATGTTGTTCATATTCATGGGTAGAACACCCTGTAAAAATTTACGCACTGAATAAAAAATTATCCTGTATACTTATTTATATAAAGCATGTTTGTGTTATATTATTTATATATAACTAATTCACAGTTGTCAGATCTTGGGTGATTGTGATATCTTTCTTATATTGACCATATTTATGTGCCTATATTACCTGCCACACAAGTTTTACTATTAAGGATTCTGTGGTGCAGGGGAGTTTGCATATGTGATTGTCACTGATTATTTATTTATGTTCTATAATTGTTTTCAGGTAAACAAAAGTTGCAAAAATTGGCCAATGAGGACATTCAAGCTCGGATCAATAGAAACAATGCTGTAGCTGTTTATTATATAAGTAAGAAAAATATGATGGACAATTTAAATGAAAAAATTAAGTTAGAGATAGAGCTGTTAAAAACACAAAAAAAACAAAGATATAAATAAAAGTTCTAATTAAGAACTTTTACTTACATCTTTGTTTTTTTGTGTTTTTATGATTGATACATTTTGATATGTTTTTATGATTGCATTTTTTTTTATTTATATAACTCAATTTAGTATTATTATTAAGTGTAAAGTGTGTTTAATTAATAATAAGTAAAATTTTTATCGATTTGTGTTTGTTTTAATAATTATCTCATCAATCATCCATAAATATCAGAACTAAGTAATAAAGAAATAATAAAGTTGGGGTGTTGAGTCAATGGAAGAAGTAATTTATATTCTAATATCACAATTTAAATATTTGTAATAGGTATGCATATTTTTCTCAGAAAAAAAATTCTTTGGGTTTTAATATCACAAGTGTTTATTATGATAAAATTAGACAAAATTGCTTAATATTAGCCTACTCACTAAAATAATTATTAATTAAATCTTGTCGCACCTGAATATCATTATGAGAGATAGGGATGTTTTGCACCTCAAATGATATATTGTGGTTAGGTATATCTACCTCAGGCTCAACATCCTGTAAATTCCTTTGTCTGCAGATGTTATGCAGTACAGCGGTGGCAATTATCACTGATTGGGTAGTTTCTAGGGAAAGCCGTATTTTCAAAGAGAGGACAGGAAATCTTCTTTTCCAAACCCCAAAACACCTTTCTATAGTATTCCTAGTTCTAATATGAGCAGAATTGTACCGTTCTTCACTTTCTGTTTGTGGGTTCTGTAAGGGTGTTAGGAGATATGGTTTGCATGGATACGCAGAGTCCCCAATCAGCCACCGATTTCCATAAGAGCCATTTTCACATTGGGCTCTTAGTTCAGAATTGTTGAAAATTGTGGCATCATGTGCAGATCCTGGCCAACGGGCCACAACATTCATAAGCCTCAATTGTGCATCACACACACCCTGCACGTTGAGTGAAAACACTGACTTCCTATTCCTGAATTCTTCACCTATGTTAGAATTAGGTGATTGCATCAAGATATGTGTACCATCAATAGCACCCAATATACGTGGAAATCCTGCAATGTTATAGAAATCTTGTTGAGTGTTATCATGAATGAATACATAGTTTGAGTACAGTCTTGCAATTGCTTCTGAAACATCCTTCACAATTCGTCCTGCCGTGGATTTCGAGACACCTATATAGTCGGCTACAGACACCAACATTGTGCCCAAGGCATAAAACCTTACGGTTAGGAGCACTTGGTGCAGGGGTAAAACTCCATGATTTCTGCAAAATGAAAGGGATGACTATTACACAGGGGCACAATATGAATAATAAGTAGATAGGTAGTATTTATAAATAGATATTCTTTCTACAAGCAACAAGCGAAAACATTATTTTATGTGCACTAACCTTTTGGAGGTTACTCTTAAAAATGGATATATTTCAGACAGCAAATCATTTACGGCGCTTTTGTTTAATCTAAATCTGTATATAAAATCATCATCTAGATAACTGTCCATGTAATTCACTCTATCTTTATAAGATCGAATTCGGCCGCTAATTTGCATATCGTCGTCATTATCCCAGTCTGACAATTGTTCCAGTAATTCAAGATCACTTTCACTTGATTCCGACATATTTTAGATAGATAGATGAACACTATTGTACACAAACGAAATAAATAAGTACGTAATAAATACAATAGCTAGTAGTCTTATCCCTCAAAATCGGAGGATAGCACGATCAATTACTAGAGATGGCAGAACTTACTGACCGACAGCTGTCAAAACGTTATTGAGACGCTCAAATAGACAAATTCATAGAGAAATCTACCACTAGTAAGCAGTTAGTCCTCCGGACGATAGATAGCGGTCAGAGATAGGTTAGCCTATCGCTAGTAAGGTTATTGGGACGCGAAAACAAAAGATAGATAGCATTTTCTACCTCTAGTAGGGTCAAACCGAAGATAGATAGGATATTGGGAACGGCCATAATGGCCGTTCCCAATATTCAAACTACAGTTAAAGATAGACAGCTATCTCCGATAGCTGGTAAGATTCTATCTATCTTTTGTTGTCGTCCCAATAACGAAAGTAGCTTGCATCTATCTACAGTTGGGAGTAGGTAGGCCCGGCTATCCAAACCTCTCTTACATTCCGTACTAACCAGAATTCTTTCATGCTTGTATGTTTGTTTTCATATCTGTGACGGTTCTTTTAATATTCGAAGCGCAATAAACAGTAGGTACCTTATAAAAAATGTAACATTACAACATAAACATTATCGCAATCAATATTTTAGATAAATTATTCAAATTACCGATGTTAGTAAAAATTTGTGGAACGGAACGTTATTAGTGTTCTGTGGTTAAACGTCCGCGTCAGTTCACAATATACAATATTTTGTTGTTAGCTTGCAGTTCATTTTGTTTCTTTGTTTTATTTCGTTCCTGTTGCCTCCGTTTTGCGTACAAGTATTTGTAATTATAAAAAACACTGGTTCAGAATTATAATCCCGTCGGAAAATGAATGGTGTAAGTACTTACCTAAATCTAATTTCTTAATTTAGAATGATTTGAATTTAGTCACACAAAGTTTAAGTTTCGTTCTTGTATGGTAGCTCTCATAACGTTGATGTTTGTTTCAGATAAAGAGTCAGCGTTTAACTAAAGAAGAGGTCATGCAACTGATCAATTTGGTGGAAGCCAATTCAGTAGTGACTAGTAAAGTCACAAACGCCTCAAATAATCAGTTGAAAGAAGCAGCCTGGCTAAAGATAACAAGTCATTTTAATTCCGCCATAACTAGTTGTCCTCGAAAACCCGATCAACTTAAGTTAAAATGGGAAAATTTAAAAAAGGCTGCCCGTAAAAGGAGCACTAGAATTAGGATGAATAACTTAAAGGTATCTATCTGAATACTTTGTCATAATTTATACTAATAAATAGGTACCCTTATGACCTAGGTTTATAGAATAGTATAATTATTATACTATTATAAATTTATAATAGCATAAGTTATACTAATTACATTTTGTTATAGACTGGAGGTGGGAAACCAGAGTACATTCCACCTGATGAGGCACTAGATAAAGTGGCAGGGATGTTAGGGGCAACCTGTGAGGGTTACACGGTACCCTTTGGTGGTGATGCAGAAGAGGTGGTGGTATTAAGTAGTCTTAATGAGGTTACCTTAGTGCCATTTTCTGACTCTGGTGATGGTGTGGTGATGGGAAGCAGTGATGGTGCAGGTGTACAAAGAGATCCAGTACCTTTGCCAGTATTTTCTCCAAAATTGGATCATATGGAGACACCCAAAAATAAAAAATTCTTCTTTTCTACTAACAAAAGCACAGGTATGTAAAAGTGTTGTTACCGTCTAATGGTAGGGCAGGGCCTCAACCCACTAATTTAAACAAAGGTCTCTTTAGCTTTCAATATATTTGTGATTGGTAAGATAATGATTAGGTATATACAGGATAAATTTTTATTCAGTGCGTAAATTTTCACAGGGTGTTCTACCCATGAATATGAACAACTTTCACTATGGGACCATCTCTGAAATCACAAAAAAAAAATCAGCTGTTTCTTATAAAAGTTCAATACCTACTCGACCAAAATGTATGAATCTGCTGATTTTTTTTTCGTGATTTCAGAGATGGTCCCATAGTGAATGTTGTTCATATTCATGGGTAGAACACCCTGTAAAAATTTACGCACTGAATAAAAAATTATCCTGTATACTTATTTATATAAAGCATGTTTGTGTTATATTATTTATATATAACTAATTCACAGTTGTCAGATCTTGGGTGATTGTGATATCTTTCTTATATTGACCATATTTATGTGCCTATATTACCTGCCACACAAGTTTTACTATTAAGGATTCTGTGGTGCAGGGGAGTTTGCATATGTGATTGTCACTGATTATTTATTTATGTTCTATAATTGTTTTCAGGTAAACAAAAGTTGCAAAAATTGGCCAATGAGGACATTCAAGCTCGGATCAATAGAAACAATGCTGTAGCTGTTTATTATATAAGTAAGAAAAATATGATGGACAATTTAAATGAAAAAATTAAGTTAGAGATAGAGCTGTTAAAAACACAAAAAAAACAAAGATATAAATAAAAGTTCTAATTAAGAACTTTTACTTACATCTTTGTTTTTTTGTGTTTTTATGATTGATACATTTTGATATGTTTTTATGATTGCATTTTTTTTTATTTATATAACTCAATTTAGTATTATTATTAAGTGTAAAGTGTGTTTAATTAATAATAAGTAAAATTTTTATCGATTTGTGTTTGTTTTAATAATTATCTCATCAATCATCCATAAATATCAGAACTAAGTAATAAAGAAATAATAAAGTTGGGGTGTTGAGTCAATGGAAGAAGTAATTTATATTCTAATATCACAATTTAAATATTTGTAATAGGTATGCATATTTTTCTCAGAAAAAAAATTCTTTGGGTTTTAATATCACAAGTGTTTATTATGATAAAATTAGACAAAATTGCTTAATATTAGCCTACTCACTAAAATAATTATTAATTAAATCTTGTCGCACCTGAATATCATTATGAGAGATAGGGATGTTTTGCACCTCAAATGATATATTGTGGTTAGGTATATCTACCTCAGGCTCAACATCCTGTAAATTCCTTTGTCTGCAGATGTTATGCAGTACAGCGGTGGCAATTATCACTGATTGGGTAGTTTCTAGGGAAAGCCGTATTTTCAAAGAGAGGACAGGAAATCTTCTTTTCCAAACCCCAAAACACCTTTCTATAGTATTCCTAGTTCTAATATGAGCAGAATTGTACCGTTCTTCACTTTCTGTTTGTGGGTTCTGTAAGGGTGTTAGGAGATATGGTTTGCATGGATACGCAGAGTCCCCAATCAGCCACCGATTTCCATAAGAGCCATTTTCACATTGGGCTCTTAGTTCAGAATTGTTGAAAATTGTGGCATCATGTGCAGATCCTGGCCAACGGGCCACAACATTCATAAGCCTCAATTGTGCATCACACACACCCTGCACGTTGAGTGAAAACACTGACTTCCTATTCCTGAATTCTTCACCTATGTTAGAATTAGGTGATTGCATCAAGATATGTGTACCATCAATAGCACCCAATATACGTGGAAATCCTGCAATGTTATAGAAATCTTGTTGAGTGTTATCATGAATGAATACATAGTTTGAGTACAGTCTTGCAATTGCTTCTGAAACATCCTTCACAATTCGTCCTGCCGTGGATTTCGAGACACCTATATAGTCGGCTACAGACACCAACATTGTGCCCAAGGCATAAAACCTTACGGTTAGGAGCACTTGGTGCAGGGGTAAAACTCCATGATTTCTGCAAAATGAAAGGGATGACTATTACACAGGGGCACAATATGAATAATAAGTAGATAGGTAGTATTTATAAATAGATATTCTTTCTACAAGCAACAAGCGAAAACATTATTTTATGTGCACTAACCTTTTGGAGGTTACTCTTAAAAATGGATATATTTCAGACAGCAAATCATTTACGGCGCTTTTGTTTAATCTAAATCTGTATATAAAATCATCATCTAGATAACTGTCCATGTAATTCACTCTATCTTTATAAGATCGAATTCGGCCGCTAATTTGCATATCGTCGTCATTATCCCAGTCTGACAATTGTTCCAGTAATTCAAGATCACTTTCACTTGATTCCGACATATTTTAGATAGATAGATGAACACTATTGTACACAAACGAAATAAATAAGTACGTAATAAATACAATAGCTAGTAGTCTTATCCCTCAAAATCGGAGGATAGCACGATCAATTACTAGAGATGGCAGAACTTGTTAGAGTAAAAACTCTTTTTAGATCAATGTGACACCTTGTAAAAAGAAGAAAAGTGTTGTGTCATGTTGATATACCTTTTGACTTAGAAAAAGAATTCTGTTACTAATAAAATTAAAATATTGTTTGTGTTTCTAAGAATATATATTTGTACGATAATATTAGTTCTGCTTATTTCTGCCTTATCTGGTTATGGGCCCAGACCCAGAAGTTTGTGAAATGGAGCTTTCGAAAATTCAAATTGTGAAACTTGACGGCCACAATTGGATATCATGGAAGTACCGGATGGTAGCCTTACTGAGAGGTATGGATGGACTCATGGATATCGTGGACGGTAAAACACAAAGGCCAGCTAGACCCGTAGATGGAAGCGGTGATGCTGTAATAGAATCGTACAATAAAAATTTACGTAATTTTGTGAAGTTAGAGAGTACAGCCTTGCTCTTGATAACTAATAATGTGACAGATGAGACACTTGGCAAAGTAATTAGATTGTCCACACCGAAAGAAGTTTGGGACGAACTCCATAGATTATATGAGGGACCTAATGAGGGCCGACTCTATGATATATGTTTGGATTTCTTCAAGCTTAGGAGGGATCCGTCAGATGACATGTCGACTCATGTATCGAAATTGAAAAACCTGTGGCACAGTTTGAAGGAAGAGTTATTAAAAAAAGAGAAGGTAGAGTTACCTGAAGTTCTCTTGATTTGTAAGATCCTTGATACGCTACCGGAAGTCTATTTCTCGTTCAAGTCGAGTTGGCTGTTAATGTCAAAGAAGGAAAGGACTGTAGAAAACATTACAAGCCAATTGTGTTCACATGAAAAAGCGCTTAATGCTAAGATGGCTGATGCTGAATCAAGTGAGACAGCGCTTTATGTGAAGGTAAATAAAAAGGTTGCTAAGGGATATGACTATAGAGACCAAGGAACACTGAAAAAGTACAAATGCTTTATTTGCAAGGAACGGGGTCATCTCAAAAAGGATTGCCCAAGAGTTGGGATAAAGGAGAAGGAAAACAAAGCTCAAGGTTCTAACATGATGTTGCTGACGGTGAATTCAACAGATTCTAACAATGATCGTGATGATTGGTATGTGGATAACGGGGCCACTCACCATGTCACTATGCGAGGAGATCTGTTTCAAAATTTTGAACGTTTTGGTGAAGCTCACACGGTAACGACGGCGGATGGGAATGTTATTCAGGCTGTTGGAAATGGCACAGTCCATCTAGAAGCCAATGTTAAAGGACGAATTGAGAACCTCTATTTGCGAGATGTTTGGTATGTTCCCCAGATTAGCAAGAATCTTTTCTCTGTGCTTAGTTCACAGGACAAAAACCCAACGAGCGTATTTGAGTCTCGGGTTACAAATTGTTCCATGAAGATCAATGGTAGGATTGTTGTAACAGGAACAAGGCAAAGATGTGGCGGTCTGTACAAGATAGATTGCAAAGTCGTACGCCCTGCTGTTTCAGTAAACTTAATTGAGCATGGAGATATGCTGCAACTATATCATGAACGTATGGGACATCAAGATAAGAAACATGTCAAACGATTGATAAAGAAGGAGCTAGGAATAGAGACGCCAAATAGTGGAGAACTATGCGAAGGTTGTATCTTTGGGAAAGCGCACAGACAACCATTTGGTGTTCGCGAAAAAGCTACGAAACCTGGTGAGCGCATACACTCTGACGTCTGTGGTCCCTTCCCTTCAAGTATCTCAGGATATCGATATTTCGTACTCTTTAAGGATGAATTCACTCGGTATCGTTACGTCTATTGCATGAAACAGAAATCAGAAGTCCCTGAGAAGATGAGTCAAATGTTAGCTGAAGCGAAGTCAGCTGGACATACCATCAAAGAGATTTTAAGTGATAACGGAGGCGAGTTTGATAACGAGAAAGTCAGAAAAGAGTTGAAGAAATATGGTACTCAACAGCGATTAATTATGCCTTACACGCCTGAACAGAATGGGTGTAGTGAAAGGGATAACCGGACAATCGTTGAGATGGCCAGAGCAATGATGCATGCTCATCAGGAGCTTCCTCAAGTGCTGTGGGCAGAGTTGGTAAATACAGCTACTTATATTTTAAATAGAACGGGACCAACTACTGTTGACCTCAAATCGCCGTTTGAGTTGTGGTTTGGGAAGAAACCACAAATTAAGCATTTAAGGATAATAGGCTCAACTTGCTACGTGCATGTTCCTAAACAGAGAAGGAAAAAGATGCAGAAGAAGGCAAATAAGTGCATATTGATAGGCTATGACAACGATGATGGGTATAGGTTTTGGCATAAAGAATCAAATTCTCTAATGAGGTCCAGAGATATCACTTTTGATGAAAGACCACTGGACTCTAGTTTAGAAGATGAAGGCACAATCAAAGAGGTACAAGAACTAGAAGTACCTTTGTATGTGAGAAAGACATTTAAGGAGACACATACTACGCCTGTCACTGAAACACACGAGGAGTCACTTTTAGACAGAAGTCAAGATGTTATAAATACTCCTTTTGTAAATAGTAGTGATGATGCCGAGTTTGAAGATGCGCGGCTAGACCTGTCTGACCAAGAATCTGTTGAATTAGGGGGGGAGAATGAGGAAAATGAGAGTGAGGTCGTAGAAGAGTTGGCAAGAAGTGCCATGCAACTCAGAGATCGATCACTCCTCAAACGCCCGGTAAAATTCAACGATTATGTAACTCATGTCGATACAAGCGTTGACTGTCACACAGAACCAGTGACTTATAAGGACGCAGTTTCTTGCTCTGATAAGGATTTGTGGCGCAAAGCTATGAATAAGGAGATAAAATCTCTGGAAGAAAATGGAACGTGGGTTCTTGAGAAATTGCCCAAACATCGCAAAGCCATTCCGTGTAAATGGGTCTATAAGGTGAAGTTAAACCCTGACGGGACAGTAGACAAGTTTAAGGCTCGTCTAGTGGCAAAGGGCTTTCGCCAGAAGAAGGGTCAGGACTATGATCAGACCTTTAGTCCTGTAGCCAGAATGACAACGGTTCGAGCTGTACTCAGTGTAGCAGCTAGTGAAGGCATGAAGTTGAGTCAGTTTGATGTATCAACAGCTTTCTTGTATGGGTCTTTATCTGATGAAGAAATTTATTTGAGACAGCCAGAGGGCTATGATGACGGAACAGATCGAGTATGTCTTTTAAAGAAAAGTCTATACGGCTTAAAACAAGCTCCTCGCTGTTGGAACAAATGCATTTTGGATTTTTTTCAAGAATATAGGCTTTAAGGTTAGTGATGCAGACCCATGTCTGTTCACTAGAGAGAAGTCAACGGGAAAACTTGTAATAGCCTTGTATGTGGATGATGGGCTCTTGGCTGGGACAAATCAGGAGCTTATTGATGAGTTTATCAATGAATTAAAAGGAAGGTTTGAAATAACAACCAAGCCAATCTCCTATTATTTGGGTTTGGAGATTAATGTCAGAGAAGGCGACATAAGAGTACATCAGACCTCATATGTGCAGAAAATCTTAAGGAGATTTGGAATGCAGGATTGCAGACCTGTAAGTACGCCGGTTGTGAAGGAAAGTTTTGGATCTGAGAAAGCTGAAAACAACGACGATTACTTCCTGAGTAACTACCGACAAGTAGTCGGAGCACTTGCATATCTGATGGTCGGTACCCGACCTGATATCGCGTACGCAGTGAGTGTAGTATCAAGAAGCTTAGAGAATCCAACTCTAACTGATTGCGTGCGATTGAAGCGCATACTTAGGTACTTACAATATACACCAGATATGAGCATCATATATAAAAGAAGCTACAAAAAAGGAATTTTGGAGTGCTACAGTGATGCGGACCATGGTGGGGATGTAGCAACAGGAAGGTCAACGACGGGAGTTTTATGTCTGTATGCTGGAGGTGCTGTATCATGGCTAAGCAAGAGACAGCAAAGCGTAGCTATTTCAACAACAGAAGCTGAAATTGTTGCAGCCAGCGAGGCAGCGAGAGAGAGTATTTGGCTTGCTCGTCTTCTACGGGATATAACAAATTTGAGCGATTTGCCTGTGCTAAACGTAGACAACGAAGCAGCTGTAAGACTGGCAGAAAACCCCGAGTTCCATCGCAGAACTAAACACATTAGGACCAGGCACTTCTTTGTGAGAGAACTTGTTACGAATGGAGAGCTACAGATAAATAGAATCTGCAGTGAGCTTCAGCTGGCAGATCTACTAACTAAACCGATGGCTAGGCCAAGATTGGTGAAGCTTGCAAAATTACAAGGTCTTCACATTGAGAGAAGGTGTTAGAGTAAAAACTCTTTTTAGATCAATGTGACACCTTGTAAAAAGAAGAAAAGTGTTGTGTCATGTTGATATACCTTTTGACTTAGAAAAAGAATTCTGTTACTAATAAAATTAAAATATTGTTTGTGTTTCTAAGAATATATATTTGTACGATAATATTAGTTCTGCTTATTTCTGCCTTATCTGAACTTACTGACCGACAGCTGTCAAAACGTTATTGAGACGCTCAAATAGACAAATTCATAGAGAAATCTACCACTAGTAAGCAGTTAGTCCTCCGGACGATAGATAGCGGTCAGAGATAGGTTAGCCTATCGCTAGTAAGGTTATTGGGACGCGAAAACAAAAGATAGATAGCATTTTCTACCTCTAGTAGGGTCAAACCGAAGATAGATAGGATATTGGGAACGGCCATAAGCGCAGCTTGACCGCCAGCGTTCTTTTTACGTGACGCGACCTGTACCCCTCGAAGGGTTAGGCAGAAGTAGGTATGTCTATAGTACACCTACATTTTGCCAGTTATGTTTAGGTCTTGTGTAATAGGGGACGAGCCTATTGTTATCAACCGGACACAAATCCAGACTCAAGGCTCCTACTGAGAAATCCCAGATGGAAAAGCCTTATAACAATGCCCGACCGGGAATAGGACCTTGATTTTTGCTATAGCGCTAGCGAACACTAGACCAAAAAGGGAGTCACAGTGAACTGAAGTCATGTGCTTGGTGCTTGTAACAATGGACTTACCGCCAGCTCTTATAACAGGGCAAAAGTCTTACTGCACTGTTTTTTTGTTCTATGACTAAATACAAACAAGCCGAGTCAGACTACGAGTTGTTAAAGAGAAATTCTTAACAAAAATAATGTTTGGAGTTATGCATAAACGAACCAACCCACAATATTAAGTGAAGATGACTGGCAGTGGCCACTGTGAGTCAGCAATTGCCAGTCGTGCTTGCTGATAGACATGCGTATCTGTGTTGTTTGAGCTTGCGACTATGTGAGTTCCAAGTCGTCGTATTATTTCGTCATAATAATAAAATTAGAGATGATCTTGCCTAATTGTACTCTTCATAAGCTATTTGTACAGCTGTAAATTCGTTAGTTTTTTTGGTTAAAAAAAATCTGGCCCAACTCAAATGGGATTTGGTCGATAAGGAAAATATCAATTTTTACTACATCCTTTACAAAGCCTAAATAATTTTTATCGCACTTGATAAAAATAACGTCGTGTTATCTCTAAACTGGCAAAACATCCAGTGAAAATATCCTAATAGGAACAACGAAACGTATTATTATTATTTTGACAGTGACATTTTTTCATCGACTCAGTTGAAGTGACGTGTAAGCTGCATTCGTCGGCACCTTATAATTTCCTTCTGGGAAGCCCAAACAAGCTCAAAATGAGCTTCAAACGTGACAAAAAGGAGGAAGAAGACAGTGGCGGCAACCCTTATCAAAACCTGGACAAAACCAACATCCTACAAGAAGCAAGATACTTCAACCAATCGCCCGTAAATCCGCGAAAATGTTCCCTGATTTTGACGAAAATTCTGTATTTACTGAACCAGGGAGACCAGAAATTCACGACCCAAGAGGCTACGGAGGCGTTCTTCGCGACTACAAAGCTGTTTCAGTCGAAAGATGTGATGTTACGGCGCATGGTGTACTTATGCATCAAAGAGTTGAGTACCTTGGCTCAGGATGTGATTATAGTGACTTCTTCGTTGACCAAAGACATGACTGGCAAGGAGGATTTATACCGTGCGGCTGCTATAAGAGCTCTGTGCAGTATTACCGACAGTACGATGCTGCAGGCGATCGAGAGATACATGAAACAGGCCATAGTTGATAAGAACCCTGCCGTCAGTTCTGCCGCCCTGGTGTCGGCGTTACATTTGTCGTCAACTGCTCCGGAATTGGTCCGTCGGTGGGCGAATGAGGCTCAGGTTTGTACTATTTATATATTTAGGATCTCCTTCAAAAGATAACACAAGACATGACATATAAAACCCACTCCACTCCCAACTCCATGTACTAAAATAAAATAAAATAAAATAAATAATGGACAAAAAATAAATGGAAAATAAATATGGAGACCACAGCATGCACAATAAAGTTAAACGCTAAGCTAAAAAAGTTAATTTAGTAATAAGAGAAGTTTTGAATTGTTGTTATTTATTGCATCACCCGAAGGTTGCTACTACTACTGCTATTGTTAGCCTGCATTAGTGAAACACACTTATCTTTTTATATTAATTGTTGATCTGTATCTTTCACATGCTTTATCAATTAAATGTACGTTATCCATATCTGATAATGATTTATATGAGGGATCATTAGTTATTTTAGTTATAAACTAGCAGCACCCCGCGGTTTCACCCGCATAAATCTCGATCCCGTGGGAATATTGGGATAAAAAGTATTCTATGTGTTAATCCTGGTTATAAACTATCTGTGTGCCAAATTTCATAATGCGTTCAATAGATTTTGCGTGAAAGAGTAACAAACATCCATCCATCCATCCATCCTCACAAACTTTCGCGTTTATAATATTAGTAGGATTTACACCATGTTTTAACTGCTACAAAAATATAACACACACACACCACCGATATTTTATAATTTCATCGATTATACTAATATGTACCATTTTTAATTAATGAGAAAAATGTAATGTTCAACAGGATGCAAACTTCCCTTATGTTGATAGCAATGTACAAATTGCTATCAACTACAATATCCACCATACCAGTGGCGTAACTATAGGGTGGCAGGAGTGGCAAAATGCCACGGGCCCATAGCCAGAGGGGGCCCCCGGCCCGAGAGGGCTATGAGCACAGGAAGATCCTAACATACCTAAGTATAGAAATGCAACCTTTTTTTGACCACTAGAACAAAGAAGCAGTCAGGTATTCCATTTTGTAGGGGAAATTACGAAATATACGCGACGAACTCGCGGGCGAAGTGGCAGTAAAAAAAAAATTATAACGTTGGTTGAGCTTCTTTACATTGAGGGAGGGCCCTACCAATCCCATGAATTTACCACGGGCCCCAAAGGGTATAGTTACGCCACTGCACCATACAGATACAATCATTTACTATTTTGTGTTGGTTGTTGCGCATTTTGAGAGGCCTATGTCCAGCAATTCACAAGAATTTCTTCATGAATAACCTTGTACGCTCAACAGTAGCTAATGCAACCACTAAGGGCCGACATGCACGGACTGTTCGAGCAGTTAGCGATTGATCAACATAGACGGACCGCTCTTGCAGTCATAGTCAACAGCTTGAAGCTGCCATTGATAACTGCTGGAGCATTTGATACCAACTGCTCGTCGTCGTCATCGTGCGGGCGGAGGTAACTGCGCGAGAGCAGTCGACAGCTCGAGCAGTCAGTGCATGCCTGGCGGCTGCTTAACCGCACGACCGTCCGAAGCAGTTGCAACTGCTCGAGCGGTTTCGTGTATGTGTGTACGTAGAAGACTGTAGTTCAGTATGCAGTCACAGCTTGAAGCAGTCCATCCTGACTGCTTCCAGCAGTCCGTGTATGTCGGCCCCAATTTAGCATAACACTAGCTTGCAACTGCGTCCGCGTCAAATTTCATCTTCCCCGACCCCGTCATATCGCATCGCCTGCTTGCGTTAATACTGTGTTCTTTCTAACTTTTTTTTGTGTTTGCTCGGCTCCTAAGCGTCGTCGCATGATGATAAGTAGCCTTCGTCACGAATTGGGCTATCAAATGAAAAATAAATTTTCAAATCCGGCTGGTAGTTCCAGAGATTACCCCCTACATACAAACAAACAAATTTCACCTCTTTATAATACTACTAGCTGCGCCCCGCGGTTTCACCCGCATAAGTTTCGATCCCGTGGGAATATCGGGATAAAAAGTATCCTATAGGTTAATCCTGGTTATAAACCATCTGTGTGAAAAATTTCATCTAAATCCGTTATATAGTTTTTGCGTGAAAGAATAACAAACATCCATCCATCGATATAAACTTTCACGTTTATAATATGAGTAGGATTAAGTGGGTATAGATAACATCACGCCTCTGTTCCACGAAGGTGTACATATATGTAGTATACTCACATTTTAGTAACCGAGCGCAAATCCAGGCTCCGGGCTGCGATTGAGAAATTCCAGATAGAAAAACCCATTAATACTTTCCCGACCTGAGAATCGAACCCAAGACCTCATGCTCAGCAGTAGTGCTTGCAACCACTAGATCAATAAAGCATTAATCTATCAATTTATTTAATACATAACATTTTTCTTACTTTTCAGGAAGCCATCAGTTCTGACAACGCGATGGTATCCTACCACGCACTAGGCGTCGTCGCGGGCTCCAGAAAGAACGACAAACTGTCCACCGTCAAACTGGTAACCCGACTGGCTAGGGCTCCTCTCAAATCGCCCTACGCCCTCTGCCTGCTAATCCGTTTAGCGGCGCAACTCGTCGAAGACGACGATTCGGATTCCGCACAACCTTACATTGAGTTTATCGAATGCTGTCTTCGTCATAAGTCGGAAATGGTTATCTATGAAGCGGCTCACGCGATTGTCAACCTTAGGAAGACTGCTAGAGATCTAGCTCCAGCCGTTTCGGTGTTGCAGCTGTTCTGTGGGTCTTCGAAAGCGTCTTTAAGGCTCGCTGGGGCCAGGACTCTCGCTAGATTGACGGCTAAACATCCAACTGCGGTTGCAGCATGCGCGGTAGATTTGGAGAACTTGATTTCGGATCCAAATCGTTCTGTTGCTACTTTGGCGGTGACCACATTGCTAGCAACAGGCGCTGAAAGCTCGGTCGATAGATTGATGAAGCAAATATCCAGTTTTGTGTCTGAGATTTCAGATGAGTTTAAAATTGTCGTGGTTAGAGCTATAAGACGATTGTGCACGAAATTTCCACGAAAACATCAGTCGCTTGCGGCGTTTTTGGCTGGAATGTTACGTGATGAAGGTGGGTTGGAATACAAGGCAGCTATAGCAGATGCCATAATCGCTTTAGTGGAAGAAAACGCTGAAGCAAAAGAGACGGGGCTCGCCCATCTCTGCGAATTCATTGAAGACTGCGAACACACGGCTTTGGCTGTCCGTATCCTACATTTACTAGGACGTGAAGGTCCAAAATCGCGTCAGCCTTCAAGATACATAAGGTTTATTTATAACAGAGTGATTTTGGAGTCTGGGCCTGTTCGCGCGGCTGCTGTGTCCGCCGTTGCTCAATTTGGCGCTCAAAGACCGGAATTACTCCCAAATATCAGGGTCTTGCTCGCTCGCTGTCAATTAGATGAAGAAGACGAAGTAAGGGACAGAGCTATATACTACAGCGCGATCTTAGATACTGGTGATCAACAGCTTATCAATGATTACATTGTAAATGTGCCCAAGCCGAACCCTGTTTTACTCGAGAAGGCGTTAAGAGACCATTTAGCGACGACCCCAGATGAGCCATTCAATCTATTGACGGTTCCCGCTGAGGAAGAGAGAAAGGAAAGCAAAGAGGCTATAGTCGAAATTGAAGTTCGCAAACCAGTTCAAATGTCTATAGAGGAAATATACGCAGAACAGCTAGCCAAAATTCCTGGCATTGAAAGACTTGGACCGGTCTTCAAAACTAATCTTCCCGTTGATTTAACGGAAGCGGAAACTGAGTATAGAGTCCGACTTTTAAAACATGTCTATGCTCGCCATGTGATTTTACAATTCGAATGCGTTAACACTCTTAGCGACCAATTATTAGAACAAGTACACGTCAGGTTGGACGTCCCTCCAGAATATGAAATCAAATCCATCGTTCCTTGCCAAAAATTGGCTTACGACAAACCTGGCAGCGTTTTCGTTATAGTCGAGTACCCTTGCGCGTTCCTAGACAGCTTAGGCACTTTCGGACCCACACTAGAATTCGTAGTACGCGATTGTGATCCTAATACGGGAATTCCGGATCCCGGTGAAGGCTACGCTGACTCGTATCCTTTGGAGGAATTCGAAATGGGGTGTTCCGATCAAATTCGTGCTAGAGCTGGTTCTGATGATTGGGAACAAACTTGGGAGCGAGCAGCGAATGCTCCGGAAGCGAGTGACACCTTCGTTCTGTCCCAAAATGACATGAATGAAGCTGCTCGGGCTGTTTGCGAACATTTAGGCCTTCCTAAAGGTGCTATTGTAGGGGACGCTGTAAAAGAGATTAGAGGAGGCGGTATTTTCAGGGGCGGAGCGCCCGTGTTGGTTAGGGCGCGGCTAGCGGCCGCTGGTGGAGGCGTCACCATGAAACTAGCCGCCCGTTCCCCTAGAGAGGATGTTGCACAGCTTTTATTGGCAGCGGTCGGTTAATTTTTAGAGTGTAGATGTATTTAATAATTCCATGTCTATTAGTATAACTTTTATTTATGTTTTTGTATAGCGTGATTTAGGGGCGATGTCGATGTTTAAAAGGATAGTGAGGAAGGCTATCTACTATTATTTAACCGATTATCCTAATTTTGCATTTTTATCTTGCTAAGAAAAAGGAACGGAACGAGGTGATCCGGCCGGGAACCAAAGTTGTCGACATTGCTCACAGAATAAGCAAGCTGAAGTGGCAATGAGCCGGCTATATTAGCCGTAGAACCGATAGCCGTTAAACTAGACGTGTTCTTGTGGAGACCGCGAATCAGCAAACGTAAGGACGACCTCAGACTAGATGGAGCGATGACCTTGGGTGGCTGGTAGCAGCTGGATGTGAGTTGCCGAGGCCAATGTCCAGCTGTAGACTATAAGCTGATGATGAAGAAAAAGCGCAAATATCTTGGAAATACATTGCCAGTTTTCGCACAGTACTTAAGGAATTGTTGCCTTAACCCCACACTGCACTCCTTAAGGATTGATCAACGCCCCTCTAATATCTTATTCTTGAGAATTTGGTCAGCGAAAAATAATTTGAGATTTTGAAATCGTATTTTTTTTAAGTTCCTATTTTAGTTCAAGAATTTGGGCATATGGTCACTAATGGTTATTTTTTTAAGTAATAGTTAATTATTTGACCATTAGCAATGATATTATAACATTAGATAAACTAAAAATTGATCAAAGAACACATTTTACAAAAATTTAACCATTAGTTACTATTTTTAACAATTGGTTAAGTTTAACTACGGATCAAAAAACCGGCCCATATGGAATGACAGCTCACTTTAGGCTCATTTTACCAAATACCGAATTATGTGCCTCATCTTGATCAGCAGGGCAGGGCTTCAGTTTGACCAGAGCATGATACAGTAATGTCATCGTATCAAAAAATTCTTTACTTAATATATTTTAGAATATTTTATTTTATAAGGTGCCTATTTTTACTACTTTGTATTATTTTACTATTTTATTTAATATTCCGCGTTAGAAATTAGAACTTCGGCAAAATATGTGCAAAAATATTACTTAGTATTGCCAGTAACTGCATAAACTGTATTACCATTGTCAAAAATATAATAATCGCAACTAAACTACTATTAAATTAGAAAAATATTAATTGTGATAATTCTGATTTACTCTATGCTCACTATAATGCATTTAGAACTGTGCTGTATTTGGTATTTACCACCCCAATTACGTAATACACTATCAATTACAAGGAGCGTGCCTCTAAAAGCACTCTAAGCCGTTGGCGGGACGAACGGCTGTCATTCGTGGATCTTTGACAGTCGTTACGGGTAGTTAGAAGCCCGAAAATCTGACAACCAGTCTTACCAAGGGGTATCGTATTACCCAGTAACTGGGTTTTGGAGGTCAGATAGGCAGTCGCTCCATGTAAAATACTGATATTCAGCTGCATCCGGTTAGACTAGAATCCTACCTCAACACATTTGGGAAAAGGGTAGGCTAAGACTATCAATCACAATCTACATCATTTTAAGGGATATTGCTTATCCATTGCTTCCTATGTTCGAAAAATTTGTCTGCTCAACAACGTAAATAACGCAATGAATGTTGTTGAACTGTCAAAATTAAAGCCATTGCTATTGCTGATAGTGTGTTATGTAATTACCCCGCTGGTATCTACTGTAACCAAGGTATTAAAATAAAGTAAGAAGTATATAAAAAATATAAGAAGCATTTTTATTTATTCACCGTAACATAATGCATGTAATCCCTGAAGTCGTAGGCAGTATGCAAAAGAGGGTGAGGCGAACCAATTGGCATTACTCATACCAGCCTATATTGTGTGGGGTAAGTACAACTTATAAAGTGTAAAAAAAAAACACATCCGACTTCCAAAAGACACAATAAAGTTAAAAATAACTTTTTCGGAAGTCGGTGGCAAACAACGAAAATGCGAACTTAACGACACCGACTTCCGGAATTAGTTATTTTTTCATTATTTAGCGTCTTTTTTAGTTTAGAAATCTTTTTTTTTTGGAAAATAGTTTTTCTTTTTGCTCGGCTACTAGCGTGATGTTTAATAGTCTAGCCTAGCCTATCCAATGCAGATAGATTTTTTCAAGTCTGACTGGTAGTTCCAGATTTATTTTTAAAAACGTTGCCCTAACTAGGCATTACTCCTGTATCGTGGGTGCGTTTACAAACTTTTAAACTCGAACACAAATACCCAGACCCGGAACAATACCGGTAGGCAATACAAATATTTGTTCCGTGTGGGAATCGAACCCGCGACACGCAGCGCAGCAGTCGATCGCTCAGCCACTGCGACAACCGTGTCGTCAAAAGCAAACAAAATCCCGTGCACATGATGACCACAGCTGCGTCCGCAAGTAAAACAAAAGAGAATCCTTTTTAAGTCGATTAATAAATATGCGCTGCAAGCAGGAATAGTCCTTACGGTGGCCAGATTTAGATTTTGGCGATAGAACATAGATTAGGAAGAAGACATAAGGTTTAAAAATAAAAGTATTTGCTTCACAATTAAATCTCTTTTTATTCAATCAAACGCTTCTAAACAAAACTGGTGTAACAATATACCTAAAAATTAAAAAATTAACAAAATAGAAGTCAAAATGAATTTCACTTACGATATTAATTTATGCCCGATTTTAGAGGTTTACAGATGGTATAGCGGCTGTCTTAATGACAGTCGAATTTAGTTCTTATTACTAATCTTATGAGATGCAATTTTGCATAATAATTAATATGACACTGACACAGGTATGAGTGGCAGAGACGACGCTCTACAAAATCAAACTTCACTCTGAAATCAACTTAATTCCCATTAAAATAAAGTTGATATTTGTTTAACTTTTGAAACATAAATAAAATTTGAATATAGATTGAAAAATTAGTCCAAACCTAAACGCTATTTTCTTATTCTTTTTATTGTCATCCTACAATTATAAATTACTTGGCAACGTATCCAGACTTATACAAGTACAAACGCCAGCAGGTCAAGCTACCCGAAACTGCCGAATTTTCCCAATCAATCTTGAACCTAATGCTTTAGCGATAAAGTTGAAAACCTATTAAAGAAATTTGACAGATTGTAGTAGCTTGATGTGCTGGCGTCTGTACAAGTCGTGTGCCTAAGGACTTCCCCAAAGTTAAACTTACGAGGTTCTATACAAACTTTCATCCCCTTTAGGGGGTGAATAAAAAAAATGTTGCGTAGATGTTTGATTATTTTAAAGATTCAATGATTATATCAAACATCTAGCAACAAGTGGTACGCAAGTTAAAAAAATATTAATGTCACGTGATCAACTTTGAACATTAATATCTCCGAAGCGTGACGCTTTACAGGGTTTGGTCTTATTATGTTTTCTTTTTGCATTGATATCAGCTATCGATTTATACAGGGTTATTGGTAAAATACTAACAACCTTGCAGGACTGGATTACTAACATCATACACAACCTTTGTTCTATGACTTAAAAAAAAAAACTTGACGAGGTGTCAAGGGACACCCGGATGGAACGAAGTTGTTATTGTTATTTATTATGTACAAAAACCCTGTATACAGTCAACAAAAATACTCGTCGCGACACCACACTGTGTAATGCGAAATAGAAAGACGAAACGAAAATAACTGGCTTGCTTTCTATAAGAGAGAGAGAGACAGACAGAGAAACACGACGTCGCACGGCTTACAACTATAGCAAAAAGTGTCGTTCCAACTTTTGGTCTTAATTTTTTCCGTCTAGCCCCCTTTCGCAACGCGCGATAAGGAACTTCGTTCCAAAACTAAATACATTTACCACAAACAAACCTTTCAAGATTTCGTTGTTCTATCTAACCCCGTCCGCTGAATTGTGTACCAGACACAGCAGTTTATTTACCTAACTAGCGCTTTCTTTTGCTTAGCGTAGAGTTCGTTACAGAAAATCGATTATTTCAATTCGTTGAATTAAAGTCTGATGAATTAATAAAAGTCATAGATTAAAAGTTATTGTTTATGTTAGTATAGATAATCCTGAGAGGTTGATGTTTTTCCAATAACCTGTATAGGTTTCATTCGTGGACGCCATTTTGAAGAAAAAGAAAACAAGATGTCGGACAGGTAAGTACCTATGCGACAGACCTTCAAAGCCCTTTCGTGCTTCTCTAGACCAAGCGGTAGTGCGTTGTATTTCAGGCAATTAAAAAATATATATATTTGTATTTAACCTTATTTTTCAATGGCTATATCCCAAGCCATGTTTACTCTATATCACATACAAATACATTACCCATATGCATTTTTTATTAAGTACTATAATGAACATCGATCATCCTAACTCAACTCAAAGTAAAGCATTGAATTGTGAGCCTTATATCGTATGACATACAGTCGTATTTCCATTCTACGAGGGTGCGTAGGCAACACTTATTTTTGTAAATTCCACTGTACGTCACACGATATAAAGTTGAGATTTCAATATTTAATTTGAGTCGAGTCGAGTCGGTGTGCGGCTATAAAAAAATAGCTACAATTTAGTGGATCTTTTTAGCTTAGAAATAATTATTGGAAAATATTTAAATGGTATCATCGATACGATGAAAGAAGGCTTAAAATTATGATATTCTTTTGATCACAGAGGTAGGAATGTCCTAATTATCATTCTAGGCTTAATTTTAAGAAGTTTTGAGGTAAATGATTGGAGTAATTCACAAAAAATGACAAATTTAAACGTTGGCGTTGGTTTGTGGCAGCTTCGGTCATAAAACGCGGGAGCGAGATGACACGACACTTTTGAGAAATCCTGCACTAAACAGTTTTACGACCGACATACAAACGTTTTTGGAGTTCCGTAACCAAAGGGTGCCAACGAGACCCCCCTTTTACTATGGCCGCTATATCAACAAAAAATAAAATTGAGCTTCAAATCAAAGGGGGTACTCATACAAGAAAAGTTTTTTTTTGCATTTTTTTTAGTATTAAAAAAATGTGTTAAATATTGTACGATGGTACGGAATCCTTCCTGTGCGAGTCTGACTCGCGCTTGACCGCTCTTTTTTATACAGGTAATGGTTTATATTAGTAGACTAGAATTAAATAGGCTAGCCTTTGAGCGTTTATCTAACTCATTTACCATAGATTTACGATGTATTAATTCCATAATGATTCCACTGCAAAAAAGGGATGGTGCATGTATGGCTCCGTCTCTCTCTTACACCGGAAGATAAATGATTTTATTTTTGTAAGTAGGTTATCACAACTACGCAGTCGCTTTAGTCGCGCAGGTTTGGCCGAAGCTTTAGGGTGTGGTACAGACCATGAAATTGAACAAATTTCTCCATAAGACCCACATCGAAATCGCAAAAAAAATATCGAAAAAAATAAATAAAAAAATATATATATAATATACAAAGTTGATACGACAGAGGGGCTTTCCTTTAAACTGCCTATTCTAGGTACCATTTTCAAGCTCTGTACCAAAAATCAATTAAATAGGAGCAGTAGTTTAGTCGCAAATGATTTTTTAAGTTTTTGCACCGTTTGAACACGATGTATCTTTCCTAACAGCTGATTATGTCTAAGCATAGGTCATGCACCTTACAACGATAAAGACGTTGCCACTTCGTTACCTAGGTATCTAAGGTCAGTCAAATTTATTTACAAAGGGTGGGTACGTTTTATTCTGATTTGTAAGCCATTTAGTTTGTTTGGAAAAAATATTTTCTCATTTTTGACGCTTTTTATTTTTATGCCGTGTCGAATAAATTAATACTACACACGTATAGTATACGTAATGTAATTTAATGCCCCTTTGTCATATCAACTCTGTATAATATAGGTGTTGAAGTTCTGACGGTTGATAATTCAACCACACCCTCAAATTCGACCACACCTGTCTAATACACACTGTAAAAGAAATCTGATAAACTATATGTTTTGGCATGGTCAAGGTAAAATTAAATACCCCACTAATCTTGTTCAAAAATATTAAAATATCTTAAATTTGAATTTATAATTTCTGCGTTGGTGGAGAGAGCTTCAAAATCATCCATTGTAGTTGATACTATCACTTTCAATGCACTTTCCAATATAAGGGCTTGCTCCAAGCATTTGATTACGATTTGTCTGAAAGAAAAAAAAAAAAGGTAAAATTGTAGGTGTTATCTTAATATACAATAAATATACATTTGTTTATATTATGACCTGTGCATAATCACCGTGAAATAACCGTTATTTTAAAGTGGCTCTGCTGGAGAGTATGCTCTGTAGCATGACCACTTTGTATTGAAATTTTCCAAGAAGCTAACAATATACAATTTTTGATATTAAGCTACAAAAATATAGACGTTATCTACATTTTATCCTGTAATTTTTACATAATATAGTCAAAGTGGTTCTGCTGCGGAGCATGACACTTATAATTTCATACTTCATGCCTGCCTGAGTGCGAGCTGGCACGCTAATTGCGTAGCAACCTATCAACCACAATCTGAATTATTTTGAAGGATATTACTAATCCATTGCTTCGTATGCTCGAAAAATTTATCAGCTCAACAACGTAAATAACGCAATGAAGTTACGGAAAGATTTCCTACCACCTTGACATGAGTTACCTTGGGTAACCTGGAAGTCTTTAACAGACTCCGGACCCAGGTTGGCCGAAGCAAGGAAAACCTGTTCAGGTGGAGATTCATAGACGACTCCACCTTGGAGCGTGAATGTGGTGCTGTTCCACAAGCGATGGGACACTTTAATATCGTGTCCTGCGTGTCCTGTCAGCTGCACGTTACAGGAACTGATGGACGCTGGTGATGGCGCCAAACAAGTAGCCGAATTCTGGGCCGAGTAACACGCTAACAAGAAGACTGAAAGATTTTTTCCAGTAAAGCCAGGAAAAGGTGGTCTTTTAAAAGACCCGTCATCTGGGTTAAACAGAACTGGGGAAAAGTGGGTGTCCGATAGGTATACCTCTGCTCTTTGGGGCCGCGGGCGCATAGAGTGGGGACTCTGTCCGCCGTCCAAGTGACCCCAGGGGAGACGGTGGTGCAGATCACGTGCTGCCGTGCATAGCGAGGCTTAGGGGAGGCCCCTTTACAGTCTCCCCAGGGATGTGCCTTACAGGCGTTGCTCAGGGGTGGTTCCGGAATCGGTCTTTTAAGAGGAATAATCACCGGGGGTCGGGTGCATGTTGAAGGTTTCCCTCGAAAAAAAAGTGCTTTTCGCATCCAACGGGTTCTTGCGGCCTTCACAAGGTCGTCGGTCCACCTTGTAGGAGGTATTCCAACAATGTAATAGAGGGAATAAAATAAACTTGTATTAATTACTTATATCGTGTCATTCTCTTGTCTGTGGTCGCTTCGACGCCAGCATTCCGCAACAACGTCTTCAATACTGTGTTTTCTGCTGATTCCCTCTTGATAATACTGTAATAGAAACATATATTTGTTATGAGAAGCTTTTAGAATAATATTTATTTTTTATAGAAAATTATTAAAATAAATTTATCTCGAGACAGAAAATTATCTATATAAATAAATAAAATGGATGTCTTTTTGTAATGACAATAACAGTTTTTCACTACATGGATTTGAAACTATATACTTATAACAAAAAAACAATGTTCAAAAATTTTATCTGTCTGTTTGTTCCGGCTAATATCCGAAAGAATAATAGCCGACGAGACTGTGCCCTATGCAAACTCAAGGTAAAGGTAAATAAGACTAAACTGACCTTCTTAAGTGTTGTATGATAGCCACCATATATTCCAATGCTTTGCTTGCCTGATTATGGAGAGCATCCTTCCTTTTACCAGATAATTCAGTCTCACGAATTTCGTCAATAAATTCGGTCCTGAAAATATTGAAATAATTATATGAAATCATGCATGTAACATCATCATCTGCCTGCCTTTTCCCAACTATGTTGGGGTCGGCTTCCAGTCTAACCGGATGCAGCTGAATACCAGTATTTTACATGGAGCGACTGCCTATCTGACCTCCACAATCCAGTTACTAGGTAATACGAAACCCTTTGGTAAGACTGCTTGATCGTTTATTAGGACAAAACAGCGGGGTATTTGCATAATCCACTATAAGTAGTAATGGCTTTAATTTTGACAGTTCAACAACATTCATTGCGTTATTTACAT
The DNA here is from genome assembly GCA_951799955.1 of Apamea anceps. Classification (NCBI taxonomy): domain Eukaryota; kingdom Metazoa; phylum Arthropoda; class Insecta; order Lepidoptera; family Noctuidae; genus Apamea; species Apamea anceps. The sequence continues at coordinate 4,121,475 of OX637528.1, forward strand.
TGTTGAGCAGACGCGTTTTTATTTATTTATTTATACAATGTGATAGGGGTGGGACTTCTAACCCGTTAAGGCTGAGTACTACATCTAATTTTATCGACAAAAAAAATAATATGGGGGGTTGAACCCCCTCCAAAAAAATTCAGAAATGATTTTTTTTTCTCACCAAAACATTATCAAACATATGAAAAAAGTAATGAATTAGTTAGCCAAGGTTATTAGCTACCGTTTGTCGTTTTTTTTTTGTTTCTACGACGCATACAATCTGATATCACATAAAGTATCAAGCGCGCCGTAGTACATTAAAAAAAATAAAAATAGCCATAATTTTTAGGGGGAGGGGGTTCAACCCCCCATATTATTTTTTTTGTCGGTAAAATTAGATGTAGTACTCAGCCTTAACGGGTTAGAAGTCCCACCCCTATCACATTGTATATACTTTATTGTACAACACAAAAATACATAGCATGAAAAATACATGAAACACTACAAAATATACAATGGGCGGCCTTATCGCATTACTGCGATCTCTTCCAGGCAACCTTAGAATGGACAGTGGTTTTCCTTGACATAAAATGGGGCTGTCGTTGGTGCAAACATTATGTACTTATACAATTAACTAAAATAGATACACAAATATATACATATCCAAAATTATAGATACATACATACTATACCGGATGAATTTTTTTACCGTCTCGGAAATAATAGGGTGTGTTGTGTAAGTGGAACAGAAGTCATACACAAGGATATTTGCTTAATACCATTAAGATTGTAAAAGTTCGGAAAATCCTTCAAAATCATGGAAAAGTATCCATCCTACGGCCGTGCGTAAAACTAATAATAGCTAAATAAGAGATAGTAAACTACGTAAACTGCGATTGCGCATGAATGAAAGTTGTAGATACTATGCGGCCGCTTGTACAGTCGCGTTTAAACGTTTCAAAATCAACATAATAACATTAATATCCCACTTCTAATAAACTAAGATAATTAATCAATTTTTACCCTAACATCAACAATGTCTTAAATCAAATACTCAATTAACTAAATAAGCCTCGGACCAAAAGAATAAGTACTAACCTAACACAATAATAAGAAAACCTAACCTACAAATAAAAAAACACAACAATTTACCTACAATAAGAAAAACCTAACCGTACCAATAAAACGATAACAGTAACAAAACAACGAACGAAAATTTAAAACACTTAATCTAATATTTTTTTTTAAATAATCGAAACAATACTTGAATAAGCAAGAATTACTCGACTGTACTTCAAGCAAAATGAAAAGGACGTGCATACATGCGAGAGCGAGAACGTCTACAGTCGTTCGGTCGCCCCGTTCGCGTTGCTAAGCTACGACACGGTAATATTATCTACGACGGCGCGCATATTTCAGCGTTTTGCGCACGATCACAGAAGCTCTTATGTGTGCGTGAGAGGTACGGGTTCACGTACGACAGCAGAGCAGCTGAGAGGTAGGTAGGTAAATTCGCGCGCGCCCGCGCATGCTGAATAGGTACTTTTTAGGTTTTCAGAGACAAAGATTATTATCCGTGGCGAGTAGGTACTTTAAGGTCTGTTGTGTAAAAAACAAAACTGTTTAGGTAAAATTCTTACACAATCACTCAGTAAATGGAATTAGTAATAACTTAATAAGTTTATTCATCTGTATTTTTAAGATTTTAACTTGATAAATAAGTAAGTAGGTACATGACCACTTTTTCGTATAATATTCATTAGAATAACATTATTATTTTTAATTTAATTGAGAAATCTGACATTAGGTGATGTTATCAAAGATAAGGTGATTGAAAATTAAGTTCTTAATTGGTGTTTATTAATCAATTAATTAATGTATTTGTAAATGGCAGTGGAATTACCCATTACTGTGCCATCATCACTAACCAAAATATCTAAGGTCGATGTGATCCGTTTATTAACATTATTATTTTTTTATTTCGATCATTCCTTCATACTGTTGCGGGCTTAGGACCGTCTAAATGTTGAGCAGGTTACATGTTAAATTTTAACTTTTAATAAAATGCTTCTATCAAGTTTTTAATGTAAATCGTCTGCTACAACATCCTAGGCGTATTTAAAATATTGAAATCAACTTATTTACAAATAACACTGATTGATTACAGAATTACACTAAATTATAAATATTTACAAAAAAATAAGGTACCTTTTTAGCGATATCGCAGTAATTGTTCAAAATGTCCACCGTTTTTTTCTAAACATAAACTAGCACGTCTTTGCAAATTGTTTGTTAAACTTCTTAGCGTGTCTCTATCACTTTTTATAACATTAAAAGCTTCTATTATTCGCCGTTTTAAATCACTCACACTTTGAGCTTCTTCGGTATACACTAAACGTTTTAGTTCGGCCCACAAATAAAAGTCAAGGGGTGTCAGGTCTGGCGACCTCGGCGGCCAGTTCACAGGTCCACCGCGACCTATCCACTTATCACTAAATTGGCTATCAAGATATGCGCGCACAGATCGCTCATAGTGAGCTGGACATCCGTCGTGCTGGAAGTACATGTCTTGCAGATAGCCCAGAGGAACGTCGTCCAACAGGGTGTCGATGACGGAGCGTATCATTTGTAGATACGTTATTCCCGTCAAACGACCTTCGATCCAAACTGGACCAATTATGCGGTCTTTAATTATCGCTGCCCAAACGTTGACACTGAAACGAACTTGATGTGCATGTTCTTTAATTTTGTGTGGGTTTTGGAAGCTCCACCAGTGTTCGTTGTAAATACCAACGCGGGTAAATATGGATTCGTCGCTCCACAAGATATTAGCCTCCGCATGGTTCTGCAGCCAGTGACAAAAGTCTATGCGGGGTCCAGGGTCCGGTGCATGCAAATGTTGCACGCGTGCGTAATGGTATGGATGCATGTCCATTGAGCGAAGTAGCTTCCACACCACATACTGACTTACGCCAAATCGACGAGCGGCTAGCCGAGTGCTCCTCCTCGGGTGTCTTTCAAAATAATCCAGTATGGCGTCTTCTATGTTTCTGGCCAAGGGTGGCCGGCCCCTGCCTCTGGCATGATTGGGTAGCCGGAACTGCCCATGATCAAGTAACCGCTGATACGTTCGTAGGATTAGAGCAGTGCTGGGAATTTGAGGGTCAGGGATACCGTTCCTTCGCAACGACAGTAGGTGAACTTCTTCGGCGTACATTCGCCTCGCATCGTCTAAATTTTCACCAGATAGAATATAAAATCGCACCATTGCTAGGTACTCCACATTTGAATATTCGGTTGGCATATTTACGATAACTATCAACGGGCACACGATGCACACGCGGATACGAAAGCAACGCGACGTCACACCGTGACTAATCGTAGGTGACTAAAATTTGAAATAGGGATAGTACTGAAATGAAAGACAGAGAGAGCGCGGGGTGCGGGCGGGAGGGATGCGCAAGCGGCTCGCGTGCCGTCGGCTTCTTTGATATTTTGAGACCGACGGCATATGCGGCGAGTACCTATCGCCTATCGGCCGGCTTCAAAGGATAGTAGGTACTGCGCTACGAATTCATTGATAAATTACTCGCATTTAGTAGGGTGCGTATGATTTGAATATTTACATTTTTAAGTCGTTTTTTATTTTTTTTTCATAATTTCAGATTTTATTGTTCTAATATGAAAAGTTTACTTCAAATGTGTAGTATTTAATGCTAGATCTATGTCTGTGTATGTTATTAAAAAAAAAAAAAAACGAAAAATTCTATGCCATAGGCTTCTACTCCGTTCACCTATTATACCCTATTGTTTTCAAGACGGTAAAAAAAGTCATCCGGTATATACAAGCAACGAAAAATAAAAGAAGCTGAAGAAGCGTTTTTCGAACATATGAAGCAATGGTTAAGCAATATCCTTAAAAGTGATTCAGATTGTGATTGATAGTGTGTAACACAGTTAGAACAGGAGCAAAAAGTCTGAAAAATACTTACACAAATGTATGAATAACTTTGTAAGTAGTACTTAGCTCGTTCAGAAATATTTTGATCAGCGAATGAGCGTACGTACTGTCATTTTCAAACCCAGAATCATTTGTGCTATCATCTCGAACAATTTGAGCCGTTTTCCCAAAAGAAATTTCGGAATTGTCAAGGTGCGTCCCGGAATCGTGATTGGCAATTTTGGAATTGTCAATGTGTATTTCGGAATTACCATTTCCGTTGTGGGATTCCTGATTGTCCGTGTAAGTGTCGCTTTCGACTTCACAATCACTTTTGACTGTTTTCTCTTCAATATGAGCATTTTGATCATTCTTATCTGGTACAGAATTGAAATAATGACTAGTAATGTTTTCAGAGTTTATCGTATCTTTAATTTTGGTGCTAGAATTTTCTGTGTCATCGGATATGTTATTATTATATTTAGAATCGGTGCTAATCGAGGGTGTAATGTAAAAATCTTCCAAAGTACATATCGTATTGTCTAGTCCATAATTATTATTATCTTCAAAATGTTTAGTTTCATTAATTTCTTGGGAATTTTTATTTTTTTCGGATATGACATCGAAGTCAACATTCTCATCGACATAAGGTTCACATATTTCTGGATAGAGAAAGTTTAAATCGAGAGGTTCCTTATTTTTGTCGAATTTCTTTTCTAATTCGTCATTAAATTTGTTGTTGCTTATGGTTTTTTGTCCATCTTTTTCTATGTTTTCATCGAAACTGTTCTCGTGAGTTGTATTATTAAATTCTTTATCAACTTTCGATTCATTAATCTGTCTTTTATCTATGTTATCAACAAGTTTCTTCAATGGAATATCCTGGGCGTTTTTATTTTCATTTTCGTCGAGAAAATAAGCGAAATCATTTTGTTTATTTTCATTATTACTTCGACCCCTTAATTTAGTTTCGTTTTTTGTATTTATTTCTACATTTTCACTAATTTTAGGATTGTTGATTTGATTATTCTCTAGCAGTTTTATAATACTTGGTTTATCTTTGCTCCTATTGTCCAAATCTTCTTCCAAATTATTGTTAGAAAGAGTCATCATTTTTTTATTGTCTATTTTTAATAAATTCAGATTTTTGCCTATTGTTCTGACTACTTTGAAGTCAGTATGCTGAAATATTACAAAAAATAGATTAATTAACTTACTTTTTACTATAATAATATGGAGGTATGAGGAACAGGGTGTTAAATTCAGTCTAGAAAAGGGAGGATCCTCCGACCAGACGGGTGTTGTGTCTGCCGGGCAACTGTTCGATGATTCGTCTCCGGCTGTTGTATATATGCAAGTAAACTCTGCTTGCGAGATGCAGGACGCGACGTGGCGTTGTAGATACGGCTACAATAACAGCACACGGGGGGGGGGGGGGGGTTACAACAAAAGGAGGAATACAATCTCCCTTGGTAAGTCTTAACTAGACGTAGAAGCCTAAACACCATTTCAGACACCAATCTATATGGTCTTGACATGATCTGACCAAGATTATGTCTGGACTTTAAAAGAGAGTGTGACCTCTGAGTTTATTCCGGCCTTTTTTCTTAGAGTAGTCAGATAGGAAACGCCGACCTCGTCTAGTTTTTAAAATATGGCAGACATGTAAAAGTGTTTGTACAAACTTACTTACAGAATAAAACCATTAGCATTAGTTATGGTCGAATACTGAATATTCGTTCGCGCTCTCGGCTGTAACGCCGAATATTAATTCGGGAAAATTTGAGTACAGACGCCAGCACATCAAGCTAACCGAAACTGTCAAATTTTCAATCAACTTTTAATCTAATATTTTAGCGATATAGTTGAAAATCTATTGAAGAAATTTGACAGATTGTGTAGCTTGATGTGCTGGCGTCTGTACATTATGCGGGTAACAGGTTAAAACCTGTGTCATTTTGATGCGTGTGGTAGTGACGCCGCAGGAGTATTTGTTTCAATTGTGAGTAGATCGTGTCACGAGACGCGTTATTTGACAACTGTTCAGTTAGATCGGACGGCAGACCGTTGCGAGTGGTTCTTCGCATTTCTTTTCATGTTTTAGTAATCGGTATTCGGCCGAATATTACGCAACATTCTGCCGAATATCGAATATTTATAAAGTAACCGAGTAGTAGCCGAATATTTGTGGCACCTTTACTAACTATTACAAATGAGTTAAAATAAATAAACTTACATTCTCAATCTTATGATTTTGATCGTTCAAATCTTCTGTGTATGTTTCCCATTCTTTAAAATGTTTCTTTAGATAGTCGATCACGTACGATTTGTTTTTGATGTCTGAAAAAGATATGAAAACATTTCAATTTCATAATCTTTGGTAAGGTAACCGACATAGCCCGAAGAATTGCCAAACTTAAGTGGCAGAGGGCAGGGCACATTGCTCGCAGATTAGATGGCCGATGGGGCCGAAAGGTTCTGGAGTGGCGACCGCGTACCGGAAGACGTAGCGTTGGAAGGCCTGCCACAAGGTGGACCGACGACCTTGAAAAAGACGCAGGAACCTGTTGGATGGGAGAAGCACAGAACTGGTCGAAGTGGAGGTGCTTGGGGGAGGCCTATGTCCAGCAGTGGACGTCTTTCGGCTGAAATGATGATAATGATAAATCTTTGGACCTATTAGTGGAGTTCAAAGTCGTCGCGTTTATTTTAAACTAACTCACGCCCGCGGTTTCGCCCGCGTGGTACGTCGATAAAAAGTCAAGTTTTTACTGCTGCGAATCATATTTTAATCAACATGCAACCTGCAAATTGCAAAAACGCAAGTAAATATGAATTTCGCGGTCTACGCGTTAAAAGAGGTTATACTTACACGGAGGTCGAATTTCATTTAGACCCTGATCAACGTCTGACTTGCTAAGTGAAGGAGATTTCACCAGTTCCGGGTCAAATTCTTTAGTATTATTCTCTAAGATAATCTGTAAGCTGTTTAGACGTAATTCCGCCTCATTCAATTCTTGAATTTGCGGGTGAATGTTCTAGAATAGGAAAATAATATAATTGTAAGAGAAAAATAAAATAACAAGTCACTCACCCGCCGCCATTTTTTCTGTATTTATATAAAACATTGATCAGGCAGGGGCCAGTCTTTCCGTAGTCCTAGATAACATGTTGACTTTAGCCACCCAAACCTGTAGACCAATATCTTTTTTTTTCCATATCCTGCAAGTGCTCTACACCAACCGGGGGTTGTTCTTGGGTGCACTTGCAGAGTGCGAACAGGGATAATCGTCCATTGGTGCTGTATCTCAGTAAAATTGTGTAAGAGGCCTCTTCGAGTTGGCTTCGGCCCCTCCTACGCTTTCCAAAGGTCCGGTACCCAACGGTTCCGAGATATGACTGAGTATATAAATAATGATAATTGGTAAAAAAGCGACTTCGAATTTTTTTTCAATGTTTAAAGCAAATTCAATCAATCTGCCTAGCCTTTTCCCAACTTTATTGGGGTCGGCTTCCGGTCAAACCGGATGCAGCTGAGTACCAGTACCAGTATCATAAATAAATAAATAACTACTGACAAAGATATACAAAGGACAGCCGGGACCAACGGCCTAACGTGCTTTTCGAGCACGGAGGATTCTCAATAATTATGTAATGGATGGTCACCCATTCACGGACCGACCTCGGCAAGCGTGCGGCAGTTGTTAATTAGCGAGCCGTCGAGCCCCCTTAACATCAAAAACTGTTTTATTGATAAAAACAAGTACATTATTTATTTACCTTTAAGGCTTGAATTAACAGCACACCATATCCAAATATTTTCATGAAATCTTCTGGCATTAAAGACACTTTTGATTTACCTGAATTATAAAATAAATATAAGCATAATCAGCCAATAATTTTCCCACTGCTGGGACACAGGCCTGGGGGCCTCAAAAAGGCCACTTTAAGCAATACCTCTAAAAGCTATCCATTTCCTGAATTCCCAGCAGATCATTAGCAATTCCTCTAATTTTCGTAAAATTTCATTTCATATTTGGTGTAAACATTGCCGCATAAAAAAAATAAAAACCGTAATTTTATCGGTAAATTTTTCATTACAGTTTTTGTTAATCAAATTGGTTTTTTATTTTTTATTTCTACAGTTTAAATGTTATTTCATTGTGATATGAATGGCACACAGATTATATTATGAATTGTCAGTTTGTGACCATTTTACGATTTTTAATATGATTCATATTGTTATCCTGTAACGATTCTGCCAAAGTGGCCTTTTTAGGCCCCCTGCTCTTTTTGAGAGGTACTGGGGTGTAATCCACCACGCGGGCCCAGTGCGGGTTGGTAGATGTCACATGTCTTCGAATTTTTGGTTCATAATATCACGCCTTGTTTTCCCGAAGGGTTAGGCAGAAGTATACATATTGTAAACCCAGGGGCCTATTGCAATCAACCGAGCACAAACGCAGACTCTGGGCTGTTACTAAGAAATTCCAGATGGTAAAACCTTGTAACACTTTTGCCCGACCCGGGAATCGAACTCAGGACCAGCTCAGCAGTAGTGCCTGTGACCACTAGACCAACGAGGCAGTCTGTCAGTCATGTTCCCCCCCCCCCCCCCCCCCCCCCCTCCTGACAAATTCCGGTTACCTTATCTGTTAGATAAGGAATCCATGCAAAAATGGAAATACAATAAGACCATCCTCACACGGGCTTTCTTGCACTTTAGGTGACTATACGGGGTCAAATTAAGTTAGCTAGCTAAACTTTGCAGACGTTATGGGTATCGATTACTAAACACGATAAAATAAAAAATAATTGATGTATTGTTCTTAGGGATCAAAGACCCCTGAAAGTGTTGGTACTTGAAGTATCTGATAGTGTTGTTACTTGAAGTAAGAGTTGAAAAAATGTGTTTTTTCGTTTTTAGATATCGATAATCATCACATCTGCGGAGTTTCGCTAGCTAATTTATTTTGACCCTGTAGGTATATAAGGATCATTATTCAATGTCGTAAAAAAGTCCTTACCTTGCGTGCAAAGACTACATTTCTCCAATAATTCCGATAGTTTATTTGTAAAATCTCGTATTTTTGTGTGACTACCGTACAACATTTTAATACAATTTAATGTATCTTTTAGTGTCAATGGGGCTAACGTATTTTCCATACAAACGCAGTTTTTCTGAAAAAAAAAAGAAAAAATGGAATAATCACTTCGTCCCACAGCTGGGCAAAGCAGTGAGGAACAAAAAAAAAAATAAAAACACATCTAACATAATATCGAGCCTGTAACCCCGAAGGGTTAGGCAAAGATGCGCCTATAGTACAGACGCCAGCACATCAAGCTACTACAACCTGTCAAATTTCTTTAATAGATTTTCAACTTTATCGCTAAAGCATTAAGGTTCAAGGTTGATTGGGAAAACTTGACAGTTTCGTGTAGCTTGACCTACAATGCAGGCAAAAATATATGACCTTATTTTAGAAATGGTCACGCAAAATTCAACTTAGACAGTATAACACTAAAGTAGATAATTGATTAGCAACGAAACTAAATTATCTATGATTCTGAATATAATAGAGGGTAGTCCTGTCCAGTCCATACCTGTAAAATATGCATCAGAGCATCTTCCATAATCTGCATATAAGAACATATCCATTCATCAATTCTTGTTTTTATTTTACACTCCATATTCCTACTTTTTATAAGAAACCTTGTTAGATTCTCGTCTATGGAATCTATGTTCGTGCGCGTACCAATTTGATCATTCACAGTCGAATTTTCGGCGTGAACGGACGTGTACCGCGTTGCATTTTTGATTGGTAACAGTTGTGGAATTTTAAATAATCCTGTGCTGTCTTTGGTTTTAGGAATCTGATTGTCAAGCTGGTTTTTCGACGTAGAACCATTGTTTATGGTTCTGATAATTTTTTGTATTCTTGTCTGTGAAGGGTTTAGTATTTTGTTATCTCTGGTCATTCCTGACGGTTCTTGTCGTAATGATGAACAAGAGCTCGACGTAACTGGCTTTACAGAACTTTCAAATCTCGGTTTTGATTCAAATAGTTTCATATTTGTAATTGATGTAGAGCTAGATGGATTTTCCGTTTCAAAATTATACTCCAGAATATCTTTCTGAAAATCCTGATTTTCAAGATTTGTTTTTTTATTAGGAATTGTCCTTCGAATACTGATTGTATTGTTAAAAACGATGTTAGGATTCATAATTCGTTTTCCAAAATCGACAAAACCGTTTTCTTTGACATTTCGAGATAGAAAAGGATTTCTACCCACATTTTGAGCTTTTTGAACATTTTTATCTGTCAGGTTTAAACTTGAAACTTCACTACTTATATCAGAAAGACAATCAAAATCAGGTTTATTAATATTATCAGTATTATTTAAACCTTGTTTTTGGCTAGCAATGAATTCATCACAATCTAAGCTAGAATCCGTGTTGCTCTCACTCAAAAACAGTTGCTTTTTAATAGGACTAGCATGATAGCTAAACAAACTATGACTGTTATACTGATTTTTTCCATCTATGTCATAATTGTTTGAGCTAACTTTCATACTTTTCTCCTCTGAAGTAATTTCTGGTCCAATTTCCAAATTACTAAATAAACTTTCGTTAAATTGATTTGAATCTGTGACGTCATCATTTGGGGTAATCGTTTTGATATTTTTCTTGTTTGGCCTAATGTCGACTCCGTATTTAACTTCGTTTAATTTATAAGATTGTATGTTTAGTAATGTCGCTCGGACTTGAAGATGTGGGTCGTTCGTTATAAGAACCTGAAAAATAATACAAAAATAAAATATTTACTTAGTTTAAAAATACTTAAAACAGACTTATCCTCTATTAGACTCGTCAAAACAAATAATATGAGCCCAAACTCGAGGGGTTTACTAGTAGCCACTGAAGAGTTCCACTCTCCACCTCATGACTCCATCGCCAGATCAGCTCCAAGATACCAAATTATAGTTTTGTCATCCGAACTACATATACATACAAAGTTTAATTTCGACACGACAATTAAAAGTAGGTTAAAATTTACTTCAAAGATTTTACTACATTGTTTTTTAGTTACAAGTGAAAATAATAAAAGCGTGTTAACTACATAATATCACGCCAGTATTTCCCGAAGGGTTAGGCAGACGTGTAGATATAGTACACCCACATTTATCCAGTTATGTTTAAGACACATTTAGTAGGGAGCGAGGTTATTGCCATCAACCGGGTATAAATTCAGAGACTAGGCTGCTACTGAAAAATTCCTGATGGAAAAACAAAATAATACTTTCCCGACCTGGGGATCGAACCAGGGGGCCTAAAAAGGCCACGTTAAGCAATACTTTTAAAAGCTATTAATTTCCTGAATTCCCAACAGATCATTAGCAATTCCTCTAATTTTCGTAAAATTTCATTTCATATTTAATTTTGGTGTAAACATACCCGCATGACAAAAAAAAATAAAAAAAAACTTGAGAGGTGTCAAGGGACACCCGGATGGAACGAAGTTCCTTTCGATTAATTAGAGAGGGAATTGTAATAAAATTTAATTTTTTTTAAGTTATAATAATATTTTTTTTATTATTAACAAATATAATGTAAGTAATATAAACTTAATCAGTAGGCTCAATTTTAGTAATAATTGGCTTGTGGTAACTGAAGTAGGAAACATACAACTATACAAAAATATTACAACTTACAACTATAGCAAAAAGTGTTGTTCCAACTTTTGGTCTTAATTTTTTCCGTCTAGCCCCCTTTCGCAACGCGCGATAAGGAACTTCGTACCAAAAACCGTTATTTCATAAGTAAATTTTTCATTACAGTTTTTATTAATCAAATTGGTTTTTTTATTTTTTATTTCTACAGTTTAAATGTTAATTCATTGTGATATGAATTGCACACAGATCACATTATGAATCGTCAGTTTGTGACCATTTTACGATTTTTAATATGATTCATATTGTTATCCTATTATGATTCTGCCAAAGTGGCCTTATTAGGCCCCCAGGACAGTGGGAACATTATTAGCTGTCGCGCTTAATAATAGCCTCTCGACCGATTTCATTCACGGTAGCCAATCTTAACAGAGATTAGCCAGGTACGCAGGAGATATTATAGTGCACAAGTGTGGGTGTAAACACAGGTGCACTCTCTGTTCCTTTACTCTCATAGTCCGATGGGACGGCAATCCGACACGACCGGGGAGAGATGAGGCGCGGGACCAACGGCTTTACGTGCTTTTCGAGGCACGGAGGAGTCTCGGTACGTAAAGATGGTTCCACAGACCAATCGCGGCCAGCTGTGGAGCTGTTAATATTTAGCCACAGACCACTTACCACATAATAATTTTTATTAGCAACTTTCATACAACAGTGAAGTATGCTGTCAGTCGTCATCGTAATGTTGCCACTTTCATCGGTTCGAGGTTCAACTGTGGACAAAATGATTTAAAGATTAAGATTTAATAATATATACAGGGTGGCGCGCAACCTGTAACCAAGAATTCAGCACACGATTTTAGAACCCCTTTTTTTTTTTTTTTCAGGATGGGAAATCATCAAATGACTCCTCCCGCTCTGGGTGGAGCAGAAGGGAGTGTCAGACTCTTACTGACTAAAACCCACCCGTGTTCCTTCCTTAGCCCTTTATGTTCCAGGGCAGCGGTAACCCTTTCGGACGATCCCGCTACCCATTTTAGACCCCTTAGTGTAGAAATCTTTTGTCGGTTATCAAACAAAAAAAAATCTGCTGTTTCATAGGAATGCAATACCTACGCGGTCAAAATGTATAGAATAGCTAACTTTTTTTTTAATAACCGATGAAATCTATCGACGTGAGTGTGTTTAGGATCATGGCAATTGGCAATCAGCTGCTCTCTCTATCTACCTCTCTCAATATTTTAGTTATATTTATCCTTTTTATAGATTCTTTTATATTTTGTGAATTTGAGGACTTTGTAGGCTTTAGATCTGTAGACCATTTTTTATTTTATCAAGTATCTGGTACACACGGCGACACATCAAGCTATGCATTTCCAGTTTTAGCTGACCTCGCATTGTATAGGTTTTTCGTACAATCAGAAGTCAGCTTATATATAACTATATAGATTGATGTGTAACCGTGCGTACTTGTTGACAGGCCTACGTTGTCCTCCCATAACTACTGTAATTTGAAATCATTGTAAAAGCCAATTAATTTTAAAGAGTAACCGTGGAGTTTCTTTCCGGGTCTTATCCATAGGAAATGACCAATTGGAACCATGCACCTAGTTTCTAACGTTTCATAAGTGCCCATTTAGGTTTATGTGAAATAAAATATTTTTATTTTGATTGTATAAGAACAAAAATAAATACCTATATAATGCGGCGGCGGTGTTACCAGTTTCCTCGTCAGCTGTCTTGCGTTTATGATTCGCTGTTGTCCGTGACAGTCTCCCAGACACAGTTCCTCTATGTCAGCTGCTACCGCACGTGGTATTATCAGCCTGCATCTTGGGTCTAGAAACAAAAGGGTGGTCATGTTCTGCCTAGCTTTTTCCTAACTACATAATTATGTTGGAGTCGGTTTCCAGTCTAACCGGATACAGCTGAATACTAGTATTTTACATGGAGCGACTGCCTATCTCACCTCCACAACCCAGTTACTGGGTAATACGATGCCCTTTGGTAAGACTGGTTATCAGACTTTCGGGCTACTGACGACCCGTAACGACTGTCAAAGATCCACGAATGAACGGTTTTTGACACCGTAAAATCAAACCCCGCTGCCTATATTTTTATGAAAGCTATCAAATACAAACCCATAAATTCGTAGGCCGCGAATCATATTTAGATCAACATACAACCTGATACAGACTGGCAAATTGCAAAAAACCGGCCAAGTGCGAGTCGGATTCGCGCACGAAGGGTTCCGTACCATTATGACAGCACGGTTGGCGCTGTGGTTAAGCGATTGACTGCTGCGCTGCGTGTCGCGGGTTCGATTCCCGCACGGAACAAATATTTGTATGACCTACATGTATTTGTTCCGAGTCTGGGTGTTTTTCTATCTACAATATATATGTATTTACAAAAAAAAAAATGTATATAAGTGATAAACTTATCAGCCATCTTGTTACCACAACACAAGCATTAGGTTGCTTAGCTTGGGACTAGATGGCGCTGTGTGAAATGTCCAAGGATATTATTATTATTACTATTATATTATTATCTATTAAAATCACGTCTGTTGTATGGGAGCCCCCCTTAAATATTTATTTTGTTTTTAGTATTTGTTGTTATAGCGGCAATAGAAATACATAATTTGTGAAAATTTCAACTGTCTAGCTATCGTGGTTCTTGGGATACAGCCTGGTGACAGACAGACGGACGGACAGACAGCGAAGTCTTAGTAATAGGGTCCCGTTTTTACCCTTTGGATACGGAACCCTAAAAATGAAAGCAAAATTGAATTTCGCGAACTACCCTAACACTTTTACCTTAAAGGTACCTGATACAGACCTGGAAATTGCAAATTTAATTAAATAAATAAATAAAATGAAAGCAATTTCTTGGACTACCCTGACGCTTGCGCCTTAAAGGTATCCCTATTAATCTCGATCTGAATAATTTTGAAGGATTTTACTAATCCATTGCTTCATATGTTCGAAAAATTGGTCTGCTCAACCATGTAAATAACGCAATGAATGTTGTTGAACTGTCAAAATGAAAGGCATTCCTAATGTTAGTGTTATGCAATTACCCCGGTGTGTGGACACTGGGGACATTTGAGCAAGTAAAAAGTAAGATTATAAAACATACTTACCAGACAGCACAACTTTATCAACTAATTCATAATCCAACAACAATACATCAGTATCAACCACAATATACCAAGTTGTATTCTTCAAGGTTGGCCGTTGGTAGTTGGCGGTTGCTTGGCAAGTTGGCCGTTGGTAGCTGGCTGTTACTTGGCAAGTTGGCTGTTGGTAGTTGGTGGTAGCTTGGCAAGTTGGTTGTTGGTAGTTGGTGGTAGCTTGGCAAGTTGGTTGTTGGTAGTTGGTGGTAGCTTGGCAAGTTGGTTGTTGGTAGTTGGTGGTAGCTTGGCAAGTTGGTTGTTGGTAGTTGGTGGTAGCTTGGCAAGTTGGTTGTTGGTAGTTGGCTGTTGGTTGGCATGTTGGCTGTTGGTAGTTGGTGGTAGCTTGGCAAGTTGGTTGTTGGTAGTTGGTGGTAGCTTGGCAAGTTGGCCATTGGTAGTTGGGTGTTAGTTGGCAAGTTGGCCGTTGGTAGTTGACAGTTGGTGGTTGTTCCTCTACGTTTGGTGGAGGCGTCTTAGGAGACACTTTTATGAAAGAAGGCGGAGTTTTATCTCTTAGTACAACTGGCGATTTTGGTGCTTCTACGATGGTCCGGGTAATGTTTGATGTTAATGGCTGAAAAGAAAATAAGACAACATTACGCCTGTGATTAATTTTTAGAAAACGTATGTGCCTTTTACAAATACCCGAAATTCTATTCTAAACAAATAAATAAAATTGAAGTGTGCATTTGTAATGTCAAAATAACAGCTTTAAATGCATAATATACAGTACTTATAACATAAAACATATTTTCTTAATTTTGTCTGTCTTGTTTGTTTCGGTTAATCTCCGAAACGGCTGAAACGATTTTGACGAGGAGATAGCTGATGTTATAAAAGGTTAGGGACTTTTATAACATCACCTATCTGCGAGTGAAAGTCTAGACAGGATGGGCTACTTTTTTTAGAAAAAGTATTAGGGCTTTGCGCAAAAAAAATTAAACCCATGAATTTTCCAAATCCACGAAGCAGAAGCTAGTATACAATAAATACATAATATACAGTGATAGGAATAGGTAGTGGCTATTTGCCTAAACTGCGAAGAACAGAGTCAAGAAACGGAGACTTCCTCAGGACTAAATTTTTTCCGGGACATCTGTCCCGAAATTCGGGACAACACTTTTAAATACATTAAAAAAATATGTTATTTGGAATAAGTAATTCGTCTATATTTACCTAAAGTTTGCGACTAGACATATAGACGAATTACTTATTCCAAATAACATATTTTTTAATGTATTTAAAAGTGTTGTCCCGAATTTCGGGACAGATGTCCCGGAAAAAATTTAGTCCTGAGGAAGTCTCCGTTTCTTGACTCTGTTCTTCGCAGTTTAGGCAAATAGCCACTACCTATTCGTATCACTGATTAAATATCTCATACATCTATACTAAATAATATCTAAAAGCTGAAGAGTTTGTTTGAATGCGCCAATCACTGGAACTACCGGCGGATTTAAAAAATCCTGTTGCATTTGACAGTCCTAGTTTTGAGGAAGGCTATAGGCTACTCATCATCACGCTATCAAACCTAGGAGACGAGGAAATAGAAAAAAAAAGTCAGAAAGAACGCTGAGCTATAACGAAATAATAGCGCGGGCAGGCGATGCGATGCGACGGGATCGGTCGGGGGAAAAAGAAATTTCACGCGGACGAAGTCAAATACAGACACAGATGGCATATATTTACCGCTACAACACCACATGCGAACTACTCGTCACACTGACGTCATGTAAAATCCTGCATCGCGCAAGCAGAGTTTACCGCGCAATCCTAAATAATATTATAAATGTGAAAGTAAGTTTGTTTGTTACCTTTTCACGGCTAAACCACTGAACCGATCATCCTGAAATTTTGCATATAAGTTGTCAGGTGTATAGAAACGGACATAAGGTACCTTTCATCCCGAAAAAAGTGCTGCTCCCGAGGAAAACAACAATAACGTTATTATGATAATAAATGGCGCCACGTGTCTTTCGAATTGATTGTCAAATTCTAAATTAACGCGAGCGAAGCCGCGGGCATAAGCTAGTTAGCATATGTACAACAGCCCGACAGGATTCATTGGGCAGTTGCCCGCCAGACACAACACCTGTCTGGTCGGAGGATCCTCCTTTTTCTATGGAGGATGAGTGAACTTTACACCCTGTTCCTCATACCTGTATACTTACAATGAAGTCTGCTTGTTTCTTATCGTTAGGTGTGTCATCATCATCCGTTTTATCCTTAAGATCAAATGTAACCTTTTTCTTAAGCGTTAGAGGTTTTGATTCAGTTGGTTTGGGCTTCTTTCCTGAAAAAATATGCAAATAATAAACCTCATATAAACGTGTTTTGAGGAAGGAAGTATTCCAGTTAGTGTCCGTTCACATAAACGGGCTCGGAGAGGAGAGTACATTTTAACCGTGTTTAAAAAAGAGTTTTGGTTGATTTTTCATTTCACAATATCTACATTCTTTGCAAATAAATAATTTGAATTTCATGTCACTGCACATTAGGTTGGTTCTTAAGTATTTTCAAAAAGAAGTGACATGAAAAAATCAACCTTATTTCCATGACCCAGAACTTTTTTTTAAACGCGATAAAAATGTACTCTCTTCTCTGAGCCGGTCTGTGTGAAAAATGTGGCGAAAAACGCAAGAACATGGCTTAGTTTGGGGTGCGAAGTCAAGACCCCAGGCTCAGCTAGCAACCACTACAGCAACAAGGCAGTCAGACAGTATCATACGTTCATGCAAATAAATTTGGCTCATACTTACTTTCAACTGCTGCATCTGTAACATCTGTAGATCTCCTCTTAGCTAGCAAGAGGAATCTCAAATCAGAGCTATCTAGGTTCTCCAAATCTTCTTCATTCGTAACGAATTTAGGAACTTCTGCACTAGATTTTGTACTTTCAACCTTACTGCTAAAAGTTATGATTGTTTTTTCATTGCTCTTAATAGGATCAGCAAGTTTTGCAGTCGGTGACTTGGGTTTTAAATTCAAAGTTGATTTCTTAATTAATAGTTTTGGAAAGAGGTTCTGCGATTCAGAAGCGCATTCTAGAAATAAATTCTTTGGAGTTGACGTTTCAATTTTTGATATTGGCTTCGCAATTTTATTTTGCCTATACAAGCTGAAACATGGTTTTTGGTAATTTGTGAAGCGTTTACTTATCGGAATGTTTGTTTGCTTGCTATACTGTGAGATAGTACGATGTTCAAATTCAGATAATTTTTGGTCAAACATTGGCTTTTCAGTTTCAGGACCAAGCATTAGTGACGCTACTTTACTACATACAATATCAGGGGTTAAAGGTTCGACGCTGGTCACATAATTGGAGAAGGAGGCTTGGCCAAACTTTGGCAGTTGGCGGTTATGGAGGATGTATCGAGGACAGTCAAGGTTATTGGTGTTGGTGAAAATATTGTCAGGCAGCGTAGTAGGTTCCGGATATCCGTGATATTTATCTGCAATGTGGTCAAAGCTTCTTTCTTTTAAAAAGCCTTTATTCTGAAAACAAAATAATTTTTTTTTTTAATATGTTGCATATTGCAATTATAATTGTATTTTCTTTTGTTTTCTAAATGGGCCCGCTCTTAACTGGAAATGGATGAGGTCTATGATGAAACAAGCGTGCCCAGAAGATGCCTGTTCACTCTTGCTTTGAAGGCTATCAAAACTTTTCATCATCTGTCTAGCCTTTTCCCAACTATGTTGGGGTCGGCTTCCAGTCTACCCGGATGCAGCTGAATACCAGTATTATACATGCAAGCGAAGCACCATGCTATAAACACAATGTTTTGAGCGTGTTTCTTGTTAACAGCGAATTTTCACACCAAAAATAAAAGTTGTTTCCTAGCAATTATATTTAGTTACATTTTCATGTACAGAATGTGTAAATGCCTTCGTAAAGGGTCTTGTCCTTGAAATGAAAAATCGCGTCAAAATGCACGTAAACATAAAAGAAAAAGAGTTACTCAAAAAAAGGTCGTGTTAGGGAAAATTCAGACATAAACATATTAACTCAGTATTTCAATATAATACACACATAAATATTCACGAAGAGAGCAATAAAACAACGTGTGCCGGTATTTTTTGGTAACTTAATATTTATATAACGTACTGTGTATTGTTTGTTTGCGTTCATGTTTTATTGAAACGATACGCATGCAGACAGCAAAACAATGTAATTCGACATATAATGTGTGTGCTTTGAAATTGTAATTTCAATAGCATGTCAAAACAAAGTTCACAACGCTTTTTTCGAGTTTACTTGTATCTTTGTGTTTAGATTATCAATTATACGTACATCGGCTTGGTTTAGACTCCATGCGGCTTCTCCATTTAGCACATTGAAATAATAAAATTTGCCAGGAAAGCTTTTAGAAGGACACAGTATCCAGCCGTTAGTTATTTCAATATTTTTTTTGTTTTCGGTCATTGTTATTGCAATTTAACTAACTTATTATTTTGAGACAGTAAGTGTGGCATAGTATGTATTTAGATTTATCAAAAGTTAATGAATTACATGCTACTAAACAAGCTAAAGCTAAAGAAACTTAGGATGAATACCGTAACGAAAGAAAATAAATTTTGCTTACACCCGCGAATATTTCCAGCGCCGGCAGGGTGTTTAGGATTGACACTTAACTTGACACTGACAGCTACTGTCATAAATTTAATCAAAGCAATGTCGCCAGTGTCTTACACAAGGAGGTTCTTACATTACCAGTCGACAGCGATGCGGACTAATTTTTCTACGCTATATTTTAGTTTGTAAATAGTTTTAGTTAATTTAGGATATAATTTGTTATTTTAGTGTTATCTTGTAAATGAAAATATAGAAACAGCCTAATTAATGCGCGGTAGAAAAGCGCTATAAATAATAGTATTTTTGAGATTAAAACTTTATTTCCTGTTAGTTGTATAGGCTTTTTATAATAAATATGAAGGATAAGTAGTTATTGACCACAAATAAAAGTAGTACAATAAAAAAAAACTTTTTACAAAAAAAAAACCGCCTTCAAAAAAAGACAAACAAAAACGTTCCTGCACTAAAAAGTAAAAAATTGAATTCCTGTAAAGAAACTTAATTTAAAGGTAAACTTATTTGACATTAATATTTTGCAAATATTCAAAATTGTTTACTTCTTTTTGGAGTCGGTGCCAGCAGTTGTATCCTGTGCCATTTATTTTTTCAATTCACGATTATAAAATTTTAAAACAGATGCTTACAAACTTAATGCTTCAAAAATTTCAAAGTACTTAAAAAGTGGCAGGGGATTTTTATACGTATGTATAATTATTATTATTTAAAAGAAATTATTGTGAAAATTGTGTCAATTTGTTTTAGAGTACAGTCTAGTCTGTATTTGTGTTTTAATTATTCTAGGTATGCAATAGGTATCTTGGTAGTTTTATAGTAAATGTTAGAGGTCGTTTTTCGAGGTATTGTTGCCCATACGTATTTCCTTGCCTTGGCTGGCACCGACTCCAAAAAGAAGTAAACAATTTTGAATATTTGCAAAATATTAATGTCAAATAAGTTTACCTTTAAATTAAGTTTCTTTACAGGAATACAATTTTTTACTTTTTAGTGCAGGAACGTTTTTGTTTGTCTTTTTTTGAAGGCGGTTTTTTTTTTTGTAAAAAGTTTTTTTATTTCTAGCCGTTTAGTGTATTTTTTATTATAATTTAATGGCAACGTAGTTAATATCTTTTCTACATAGAATATTATTTTGAAGAAGTACCAATATCATACAAGTAGGTACATATTACTGTCTACTTTCTGATCTTTAATTTGATCCCGTAGAGAGATGATAATATGACGCATGAAATACTGTCGATTCTTATGCGTCGTATCGTATGCTGCCTCTAATATTGAGCTGGGCGGTAGCAGTCCATAAACTACAAGGGACCACCCTCGAGAGAGCTGTGATCGACCTTGGTAAAAAAAACTTTGCAAAAGGACAAATATATGTCGCGCTAAGTCGTGTCAGAAGTTTGGAAGGCATAGTGTTATCAGATTTAGACGCCAATAAATTATTGAATCGACCACACGATGATCGAGCGATGACAGAGATAACAAGGTTGCGGAATCTGCCATCTGATAATCAAGACAACACATAACGTGCCATGGAATAGGCCTACCGGGGAAACCACATTAAAAAAAACGCGCCCAGCACACTACCTCATAGGTGGCGTGGAAACGTGTGCATACTACCAAGAATACAATT
Organism: Apamea anceps; assembly: GCA_951799955.1. Classification (NCBI taxonomy): domain Eukaryota; kingdom Metazoa; phylum Arthropoda; class Insecta; order Lepidoptera; family Noctuidae; genus Apamea; species Apamea anceps. The sequence goes on from OX637528.1 coordinate 4,142,467, forward strand.
TTATTTTAGTAAATAATAGAAGCGATTTTTTTTAAACATTGTAAGCAAAATGCCTTTAATATTTCAGAAGTTGTTTTGTGGACACATTGATGATAACATCAAAACTAGATTTTCAATGGCACCTTGTATTCAGAGTGCATCTCATGACAGTTCTAAGCCCAAATACTGCTAGGATACATTGTTTTATTTTGAAGTTCTCATGCCAACCTTCCACCTTCCAGCTCCATCATCAGATTAGTTCGATAGTAACTTATAGCCAAAGTGCATTTCATGACAATTCTAATAAGCCCAAACACGGCTAGAATGCGTTGATTAATTACGGAGTTTCGGTACCTGTCTTCCGGCTCCATCATGATCATCAGATCAGTTCAATGATAACATTTTCAATATAACTATTCAGGATTGTATGTTTATTTGTATTGTCATAGTTGCTTAACTATCTTGATTGTGATATCTATGCGAGTGACAAGTTCCGTTAGCCATATCTGATCTTCTTCACCAGTTCCACTTCATCAAATGTTACTTTTTGACTGTAAACGCTTGATTTCTCGATGAAAATATTAAAATTACTATATAGTTGCCTATAATATTTGAGGAGTTCCCTCGATTCCTCATGGATCCCATCATCAGAACTGGATTTTGAAAAAAATGGGACCAATCTGGAAGCATATCCTTTAAAGTTAAAAAAAAATTTTGCAAATCGATCCATAAACAACGGAGTTCTGTTCTGAGGTAACAAACATAAAAAAAAAAATGCAACCGAATTGAGAACCTCCTCCTTTTTTTGAAGTCGGTTAAAAAGTACCTAAAAAGATTAAAATATTTTTCATCATTGGATTTAAATGCAAAAGACAGCAAGTTGAAAGCAAGCGCTGTGCTTTTGAAAAAAAAAAAAAAATACTGAATTTCCTTTATTATTTTAATAAATAATTTTTTATCAGTTCAAGAACACAAAATTAATCTGGAATTGTTACGTTCACAATACACATTGCAAAAACACAAGGTAATAATTTCGAATAGAAAAGAGAATTCGACAAGCGCCACAGTACTAATATTGGTCTGTGAACACCACCTATGGGGAAGGTAGACAAGCTAATCAACAAAATTCAAACTAGCAAATTTTTGGCAAATTGTATTGGTCCTCCAGTTATTTGTGGTATTTAAGTTTTAGTCGGTATTGACATAATTAGGTTGGCTTTTGTTGTTCAAAAAATGCTGCCGAATAAGACAGGACCATGAGAGAAGGAAACGACGCGGACCCTCCAGAAGTTAAATTTTAATGCTACGACAACGCGAACTACACTTCACGCACTCTTTCTCGCACTCCGCTCGATGTCTCGCTGTATAACAGAGTGCGACAATGTAGCCATAGCATAAAAAAGTGATGTGCTAGATTTATTATTATCTAAGTAGGTAAGTATGTATTTCAATAGTTACTTTCCACTACGTCCTTTAATAAGTGGACTCCCGTATTCGTAACTTGGCCGATGATATAGGAGCTGTGTCTGCTGGAAAATACAATGCCTTGTATTTTATTTTACGGCTACACTGTCGCGTTAAGGCGAACTACAATACGTGCGTCCTTTTAAAAAAGTAACAATGTAAACAGTAGACGTGTCGTTCGCTTTATCGCGGCAATGTAACCATACTATTGTAGTCTTTGAATGTAACCGTCTCGTAGCATTAGAACCGCGTGTGGCGCGCAAATGCGTCTGTGTTTTCATACTTTGTAATGCGAATGTGTGTGTGCAAAACACATACGCGTGAATATTTTCGTCACTAGTGTGGTCGATACACGTGTTTTTTTTTTACAATATTTTTACTATATTCTGCAGAATATGTACCTAATATATATAAAAAAAAATTGTAGACGATATTTCACTTGTTATTACAAGGGAAAATAAAACAAACTCATTTAATAAATGTTTTATTTATTTAAAATTACCTTAAAGCTACCAATGAGCAAAATTGATGCAACTATTTTAAATTAGGAACAATCACAGCTACAAACTACCCCCGAATGCATTTTTTTATAATTAACTAATTAACTTACACCTTTTATGCTATACAAAAGATTTTTTAAAATAAAAGAACATTTAAAGTTGTCAAAAAATAAAAGGCCCGTTTTGACATTTGAGAATGCGTTCTTGACACGTGTCAGTTTCATACAAACGAATAGGTACGTGTTTTGCAAATTTGATCTTTATTAACTACTAGAACTGTCAATGTTAAAACGGGGCTTTTATTTTTTGACAACTTTAGTTTGGGCTATACAGAAATGAAATTAAATAGGTGCGCCAAATTAAAATATCTAATTCAACGTGTTGTAAACAAAATTTAGTGCATTAAGCAAAGGGATGCACATACGTGCACGAAAGCGAGCGATTTGGCAACGTCGTTTCGCCGTCGCGTCGCGCGCTTTTTTTTAACCGACTTCAAAAAGGAGGAGGTTCTCATTTGACTGTATTATTTTAAATGTTTTTTTTGTTTGTTTAAAAATGTCAAACATTTCCCTTATATTTTATAAGCCGATTTGCAAAATTATTTTTTATTCGAAAGGATTTACTTTCAGATTGGTCCCATAGAAATTTCATCAAAAACGGTTCAGTAGTTTGGTTTTTAAACCAAAATTACTGGTAAAAATTACAACCTATAAGTGAAAAATAAAAACTTTTTTACAAAAAAGAAAAACAACCGACTTCCAAAAAAGACACTACATAGTGAAAAATAACTTTAATTTCCGACTTTCAAAAAAGACACTACCTAGTGAAAAATAACTTTAATTTCCGAAATTAAAGTTAATTTTCACTTTGTAGTGTCTTTTCTGGAAGTCGGTTGTTTTGTTTTGTAAAAAAGTTTTTTGTAGGAACGGTGAAAATTCGGTAAATACGGTATTTACGTTACCTAATTTTGACCGTTCCTAGTTCAACGCGATGACAACTTGCTTCATGTTGTGAACTGTGCGCTGAATGGGTTGCATATCGGGCGCGCGGTAAAATTGATACCTAGTTTAAATTTTCTTTTTGTTTTGACAATTATGAAAAAAAAAAAAATGGTACAACGATAATTGGTGTCTACTTGAAGGCAAACACTACTGCTTGCTTGCTTTGCACATCTAAGACGATAATTGCACGATTTTTTTAAGAATTTGGATTTGGGAAATGACAATTTATAATGATTATTCTGCACCTCCTCCTTTTGAATTGGCGCAAGTTTACAATTTCGTTCTGTATAAATTACAACTTTATAATATTAAAATTCAATAATTAAGTAATTAAAAAGAAAAAAAAGTGTTAAACTAAAACATAATTGAAAGTTGAAAACAAACAAAAAAGAAAATTATGACAGTACTATTTAATTTCGAGGAAATTTTCGTAAACAAAAATAAAAACTAACACATTGAGGTAGATAAAAGAAGAAAAATTAAGAATGATTATTATCTCAATTTATTTAAAATTTCGCGTATACTTTGGCCATGTCATGAAATTATGTTATTCAGTCTTTATTTACATTGTAAACCTTTTTTCCCTTTACATAAAGATTTGCATGTCTTGTGTCGAAATAAAAACAGTGTGCCTAGTATATGTTTGCATGAAGCGTACGGCAACTATGTTCATTCGACAGGCTCCCGAGTCAAAAATTTGCCTATTCTCCGACAGCAAACAGCCGTCGGAAGAATAGCGGTCGTCTATTTAGTTTTCAAATGGTCAAAATTTTCGGGTTCCGGGTGTGTTGTGGACAGCGTTTAGAGGACTCCTTAGTTGACAGTGGCGCCGAAGAAGATAAAAAATAGTTTATTTCTGTCAAAGTAAGATACTTCTTAAACAGTTTGGACGTGATTAAAAACATGGCTACTAAAAATACGTCAATTTACGTCAGGCACTAATTTGGCAGGACTAGACTAATATTTATCTTCTGTCCTTTTCTTAATTAAATAGAAAGAGAAAGATGCACTGAACTTAAATTTAGTTTAGTTTGTGAACAAGGGATCGGCGCCACTGATTAATCTTCGATTCAGTACGGAAGCGTATCGAATGGTTGAGAATAGCTAGGTTACTACTGGCGCTATGTTTGAGGCATACGGCATAAAAGGGGCTTACTCAGTTTGGTTTTTTTTTTTTATGCAATGATCAGACCTTAAATTCTCTATAAATAAATTGTTATAAACTAATCTTTGCTTTCAGTTTAAAATCTGATTTTACTCTCTACTTTAAAACACTTCTTTAAAATAAAACCACGAGACAAGCTACTTTTACACTATAAAAACCCATTTATAAAAAAAATATCGACACAAAGACACACAATCGATCTATTATAAAAAAAGAAAACAATTAACTAGCCTTTAAAAACGTCTCTTTTTCAAAGGACAATATTTTATTTTTAGTTGCATTTTTACTTTTAAATATTAGAATTGATTTTAGACTATGGTTTTTTAAATTTCTTCTGTATATATGTTTGGTGAGTAAATAGATACCTAGTAGGATCATGGTTGTTGAAATGATTCCTGATAGCGGTGGCACGATCACTCTGGTGAAGAATATAGCCGTTCTTATGTGAGACGGCAGACCTTCTTGATGCTGTAAAAAAAAATGAGGTTATGAAACGTCAGAAGCTAGGTGCACGGCAGGCGCGGTCGTGTCCGAGATTTTGGGGGGTTCACCAAGTAGTAAGTTAGTAACTTAAGTTAGTAAGGCAATGTAAATCATGCGGACTCTAGGCAGCTTGAAGGAAAACATAGTGAGGAAACCGGCATGTCCTAGAACCAAATATTCGAAGATATGTGACATCTGACATATAACAACCCGCATTGGGCCCGCGTGGTAAATTATAGCCCACTCTCTCTCGAAGAGAGGAGGCCTGTGTCCCAGCACTGGGAACTTTATAGGCTGATTATGTTATGTTACGTAAGGAGAAGAGCCGGCAAGCAAGTCCACCACGGTTACTCTTTTAAAAATAATTGGCTTTTACAATGTTTTCAAATAACAGTGTTAATGGGTATAGGGGGACAGTGTAGGCCTGTCAACAAGTACCAGGTACTTAATCAAATAACAAAATTGTCTACAAGGCCTATTAACTTAAAACGGCGGGTAGTTGCGTAACACACATAAAATGTCAATTGATTGCAATGACTTTAATTTTGACAGTTCACTGCGTTATTTACGTTGTTGAGCAGACGAAGGTCCTTCAAAACACTCGGATTGTACTTGAAAGTGTCTTATGCAATTCAAGTGCTGGTTACCATGCCGAAGGAGGAGTCCGGGAAGACTTGTACAGCGGAGTAATTCGCGTAACACTAACAGTAGCCATGGCTTTAATTTTGACAGTTCAATAACATTCATTGCGTTATTAAGTTGGTTGAGCAGACAACATTTTTCGAATATACGAAGCAATGGATTAGCAATATCCTTCAAATGATTCAGGTTGTGATTGATCGTGTGTTACGCAATTAGGCTGCAGGTTGGAAGACTTGATCCTCCCTAACAACCAAACCAAACCTTCGAATCACTTTTTTTCTTAACTTTGTTCTAACGGTACAACCGATCGATTCTGTAAAAATCTCACCGTGAATAGTTAGGTGAAGTGAGCTTAGAGTGAGCTGTCAATAGTGTCAATCCCTAGCATTAGTTGGAATGACAGCTCACTTCACCTAAGTTTTCACGGTGAGATGGTTAATAAAAATACTGTTGCTGCCGATCGATTCTGTAAAAATTTCACCGTGAAAAGTTAGGTGAAGTGAGCTGTCAATAGTGTCAATCCCTAGCATTAGTTGGAATGACAGCTCACTCCACGCTCACTTCAACTAAGTTTTCACGGTGAGATGGTTACAGAATCGCACTGTTGTTCTTATTAAAAAATAAGCAATTTAGAATATGTTCTAAAGTCAGTTTTTGTATTATGGACTATATATTAGTCGAAATAAGGTTCAAAATACAAAAACTAGCTGGTAGTTTAAGCTAAAGTAAGGACTCGTTTAATTTACTGAGACGGGTAAACTTCTTTCATTTCAACGCGATGTTCTATTTTATGGTGCACTGGATTTTCAACTCTCGATGTTGAGCCCAGCATTGAGAATCCAAAACACCAAGCGCGTCAAAAAAAAAAACCCACTGTTGAATTCTCAACTCTCGGCGCTAAGCAGTGCATTGAAAATTCAGTGAACGAAAATCGCCCGCAGGACGGAGGTAATACTCACATATTCAGCCCAGAACAAAGGTAACACTTGGTTGGACAGTTTTGTAAACTTCTCATCGAATCCTGTAAGGTCGTGGATCCTAAGATTGCTCTGCATTCTGGCCACGGCTTCAAACGGCGTACCGGTGTACTGAAAGAGGATAGTATAAAGATTATTAAGAGTACAGATAATGTCCATAAGATCAATACCATTTCTAACAGTTAGGTACAGACGCCAGCAAATCAAGCTACTAAAATCTGTCAAATTTCTTTAATAGATTTTCAACTTTATTGCTAAAGAATTAAGGTTCACAGGTTGATTGGGAAAATTTGACAGTTTCGGGTAGCTTGATGTGTTGGCGTCTGTACAGCCCGATTCAAACTTTTCGCTGCGCAGTAACAAATCCACGTGTCAGCGGGGGTGAGGGATGGGTGAGGTACTGCTCAGCGAGAAGCGCACTTCAGAGCTGCCATAAAGTTTGACGTGAACTTGACGCGAACCAGTCGCTCCATGTAAAATACTGGTATCCAGCTGACGGGAAGCCAACTTCAACATGGTTGGGAAAAGGTTAGGATGATACGACAAAAAGCGATGCAAAAGAGAAGCCCACGTTCAGAAGTTGTCCTCTTTAGGCTTATAAGAATAGTCAGCATATTTTTTTACTTCTTTAGGAATAGCTGGTACACATGTATTCCACAAGCGGTAAAAATTTGTACCAGCTCGTCCTAAAGTCATGTATGCTGCATATCAAACCAAAGAGCCTCTGCAGATCTGATGTCTTTTCCTTCTTTGGAACATATTACTCGGTCACAAATCCTAAATCAGGACTGAGACTGAGAATTTATAGATAAACGAACTCAATCCGACCTGCAGTGCAATTCTGTAACCATCTCACCGTGAAAACTTGGGTGAAGTGAGCGTAGAGTGAACTGTCATTCCAAATAATGCTAGAGGTTGACACTAGTGACAACTCACATCAAGCTCACTTCACTTGAGTTTTTTACAGAATCGACCGGCTGGGGTTCGCAGTCGCTTGCGACCATTTAGTCGGGGTAATTCTTAACAACTCCGATAATAACAAAATATTTTTTGCCAAGAGCCTTGACCAACACCTGAGGAGGCTCACGTTGGGCAGCTGGATCAAGGAAGATTCAGAAAGCGGTACTTCTGGACACGGCTTGCATTGTCAGGAGGTTCCACTCTCTGAAGCCCTGACCGCGCGTATCATGGACCCTGTTCCCGATACCGGTAGGCTAGTATTTTTTATATTTTTAAATGTTTTTTTTTTATCCGTTTGTTTATAAAAATATTAATATTTAAATGTAATAAAGGAAATAAAAATATTTAAATACAACTTACTGGTTCCAAAACAACGAAAGAGTTGTGCTTAAACCTGTCTGGTTTGAGGCCGGTTACAAAGTAGTCTTTGGGTACACCGCCTGTGTAGAAATGTGGGTAAGATACCACCATTGGGAAGTCTGAAACAATAGATTCTAAATAAGCTTCTGAAATCGAATAACAAGATACTTCTCCCAAAGGTTTATTTATTAAAACTTTATGCACAAGTAAAAAAATTACTGTACAAAGGCAGACCATTTTCTACCAGTCAACCTTAGGGTGCAGCAGAGACGAAACATGGCAGGTGCAACATACGGGATAAATAGCTAGGAAATTACTATAAAATACAAGAATAAATACTAATACATAGATAGATACATAAATATAAACAAAATGAACTGTCAGGAGAAAAAATGATCGGTAGAGGAGAAAACGAATCCAGCAAATCAGCGGTGGGATGTTACAAAGGTTATAGTTATACCATTTCTTTCCCTACATGTACAGACCCCAGCAGGTCAAGCAACCCGAAACTGTCAAATTTTCCCAATCAACCTTGAACCTTAATGCTTGAGCGATAAAGTTGCGATGCACATATGTATGACATTGACAAGGAAGCGAACTGTATCATGAGTACCCTCAAAATTTCTTCAAAAGAGATATTCAAGCGCACATGGGCATCTGATAGAAAGCCTTAGATATGTCTAAATAGTATTCTCACTAAAGTAACACTTCGATGCGTCGCTGAGTCCTTGTGGTAGACTTGGGACGGTATCATAACAGTCAGTGCCGTTTGTGACCCGGTCGAAGACACTCTCTGATAAGTTGTAGCGGTAAAGTGGGACGTTGTGCATTGTCAGCTCACCTGGAAAGGAGAAAAGTCACCCTGTTAATCTTTGGCATAGAATGGATCACAGCCGGACCCTGGTTTTTAACAGGGCAATGCTAGTTTCCATAACATCACGCCTTGTTTCCCCGAAGGGCTGGGCAGAGAGGTGTACTTGTAATCCCACATTTTGCCAGTTATGGTTTATACTCTTATGCTCTTTATTATGTACACCCACTGACCTATATTATACAAGTACGCTGGACTAAATATCCTATTCGAAATGACAGTTTAATTACAACAATGAATGAATGAATGACAGTTTAGTTGGCCTGGTTTTTAAGTCTCTTGTACGGACGCCAGCACATCAAGCTACTACAATCTGTCAAATTTCTGTAATAGATTTTCAACTTTATTTGTAAAGAATTAAGGTTCAAGGTTGATTGGGAAAATTTGACAGTTTCGGGTAGCTTGACCTGCTGGCGTCTGTACATAATAGAAGGCAAGCCTATTGCCATCAACCGGGCACACATCCAGACTCCCGGTTGAGAAATTCCAGATAGAAAAACTAATAACACTTTGCCCAACATGGTATTCGAACCCAGGACCTCATGCTTAGCAGTCGAGCTTGCGACCACCAGACCAACGAGACAGTCAGTTATTCATGTTTCATCATCTGCTTAGCTTAACTATTTCGTGGCTGGCTTCTGCCGTGCAGTCTTACCAGATACAACTGAATTAAAGTATTTTATCTATCTCTCTCTCTGGTTCCCCAGGTTTGCTCTGCAAAAGGTATAAAATGGAAGACTAGCGAACTTACTATCAAAATAAAGCGGCATCAGTTTGCAGACAGTCTTTCGCCAGTATTTCAGTACATCTTGCTTGGTCAGCCGCTGGGCGTACATCACGCCTTCAGTGGAGCCGAAGATACGATCTGGACATGTCTGGAAAATGGATAGTTTAGGGTTTAACAGAAAGATAAACAAAGATAAATTGTTTATTCTGCACAAACAAGACGCATATTACAAAATAGGCATACAATACACACACACTATCACGACTGTAATCCCCGAAGGATTAGGGCAGAGGTTTACCTCATTAGTACATCTACATTTAGCTGGTTATAAGTATCTAAGTCCCATGTTAGTACATATAGTCCCAGTTGAAAACCAGCGTCAGGCACTAGTTGTCTGGCATTTTTGCTGAACTGGGCCTTTTTGGCGCAGCCGTGAGGCACACTTTCCTGCTAATTATTCTTACATCGGACTTCACACTTTTTATTTAAGCTTTTTTTTAATTTTTTTGTTTGTTTTATCTGATGTATACAATGTATCTGATGTATTGTGTGTCTTTTAATTTGTGATAAATAAATATATTTTCTTTCTCTCTTCTTTATTTCTAATAGGTGGCGAGCCTATTGCCTTTAGCTGGGCACAAATCCAGCTACTGAGAAATGATTGATAGAGTAGAATATTCTTTATTACGTACACCATAAATATTACAAATATGAATTTAGAAATTTTACAAGGGGTGAAACAATGGGCAGTTTTATCGCTAAAAGCGATATTTTAAAGACAACCTTTGGATGGATTTAGAGAGAAAGGAGAGACAGTACTGCAGGTAGACAGATTGATAAACTCAATGACACTTTGCCAAACTTTGGGCAAAAGTCTTGGGTTTGATTCTGGGAAACAAACCCAAGACCTTTTGCCCAGCAAAAGCACATGCTTGCTCTTACCAAGCCATGGTCTACCTGTGTGCCAATCTAAATCCATTCAGCCGTAAAGGCGTGAAAAGGTTGTACATACAAAGTTACTTTCGCATTTAATATTAATTATGTATTATAATTACTTCAGGATCATATCCAGGCAGCTGTGGCTCTCCTCTAAACCTATCGATCTGGAAGAACTCCTTGTGGCCCCATTGAGGACCTATCTTCACTGTCATCTCGTCTGTAAAGTCGGCGTAAATCTGGAAAATTAATTACCTTTTGTTAAAAGAACTGCCTTTGACAAGTCATGTCTTGCGAGTAATGTTTTGCTATTGGAATATTTGAGATCATTCGGTAAAATCTGAAAATGCGTCGAAACCTGGGATTCAGTATTAGCTCTAGACATTCAATCACAATCCAAAGGATTTCGAAGGAAATTCAAAATCTATTGCTTCATATTGTTTGTATTTGTCTGCCCGACAACGTACACGTGTTTTTTCTTTTGTCAATCAAACAAAAAATGACAAAGATAAAGCGCGTTAAAATTTGGGAGTGAGGGGTCGTGACGTCACGCCATGCTAAAAAGTGTAGCAAGGCGTGACGTCACGCGGAACTTTAACGGGCGATATCTTCATCATCTTTTATATAATCGACAAAAGAAAAAATACGGGTCCAATATCTTTTGATAATCTAACTGACGGACTAATTAGATTTTTTTAGGAAACTAGCCTATTATGGTGCTGGTCGACTTGCGTAGTAAGATTTGAGAACTCTGGACTCACCCTAGCCAACAACCCAGCATTATTAACAGGCACTAGTCCAGGCGCCAGACTCTTGGACATATCCAGCACAGGATCGGTGAAGTTCCACAGGTACTCGTAGACTGTTCTCTTGACGAACGGCTCTGGACTGTACATGCTGACTAAAGATCTCATGACTGTCTTCACCCAGTAGTTCGCGTCGTGAAGGTAGGAGAAAATGCCCTGGAAACCCAAAATTGATTGTATGTTAAAAAAGGAAGAGCAGTGGCAGACTAAGCCTGTCTTCTTCTTCTTCTTCATAGGAGAATGTAGGATGGGAGAGTGAGAGAGCAAGCGAAGCGAGCTCGAAAAGGGCTTTGAAGATCTGTGGCATACCTACCTGTCCGCCATTTTGATTTGTTTCCAAAATGGCGGCCACGCATGAAATCTATATAAATCGATAGCTGACATCAATGGCAATAGTAAACATAATAAGACCAAACCCCGTAGTGTCACATTTGCGAGATATTAACGTTCAAAGTTGATCACGTGACAAGCATATTTTTTTAACTTGCTTACATCTTGGGGTACGTATTGCAATATATAAAATTAAAATAAAAGCTTGTAAAAAGAACTAACGTAAAATAACCTACGTTCAAAATCCCTAAAATCTAAATAGGTACCTAATGATTGTTTCACTATTATATATTCAAAATACCGAAAGCTTAAAATCTTATATGGATATGTTACTGAAGTTCATAAAGCTAAAACTTGAAATTCCTATGTACAAAGTTCCTTAAATTGCTTTACCTCACCGTTAATTGACCAAAATGAAAATTATACCGATCTAAGTCCATACTTAGATCGGTATTTTTCATTTTGGTAAAGTCCAAAATCCAAATAAAAACACAATTATTATTTTTATATTTTAATTTTGACTTGATTTTGATTTAATTTTTAATTTAATTTTGATTTGACTGATTTCATTTATTTACATAATATTGTTGACTGTTTAATTTATAACCCTATTTCTACTCATCCATATTTGTACCTATGTCTTGATGGCACAACATAGCGCACTATCTATATTATATTTAAGATCCTCAAATGTTTACCTATGTTTCACAAATAAATAATTTTGATTTGATTTGATTTAAAATTTTAATCATATATGAATACAATAATTGTAAAAACCTACCACAAAAGTAATCAAATAATTATAATTCCTACACTAAGTCTTAATCAATGTTAATTAAACCGAAACAGCTAGGTTAGGTTAGGTTAGAAGTGTGACCACACAACGAAACATATTTTTAACCCCCGACGCAAAAACGACGGGGTGTTATAAGTTTGACGTGTCTGTGTGTGTGTGTGTGTGTGTGTGTGTGTGTGTGTGTGTGTGTATGTCTGTCTGTGGCATCGTAGCTCCCGAACGGATGAACCGATTTTAATTTTGTTTTTTTTTGTTTGAAAGGTGAATTTGTCGGGAGTGTTCTTAGCTATGTTTGATGAAAATCGGTCCAAGATGGCCGCCGCTACAAAATGGCGGATTATATATTTTTTTGAATGTAAAACCAAACATTTTTTAATCATTCCATATTTTACGCTCGCGGAACCCTGATCTACTACTTCATACAAGCTCGCAAGTGATGAATCATTTTAGCTATTTTGACCATTTGGTATTTCGAATGTTATCATCATGTAGGCGTAATAACTGTTGATATTTTAAACATTAGATTTTTAGTCCAATCAGTATTTTAAACTTAGGTAATTCGTAGGTAGGTGTAGGCATAAGTATTTGAAAACATTAGGTATTTAGATTTTAGGGATTTTGAACGTAGGTTATTTTACGTTAGTTCTTTTAATTTTAGATATTGCAATACGTACCCACATATTGTTGCTTAGATGTTTGATTACTGTAAACTTTCAAAGTGACTGTAATAAACAGTAAGGAATACGGATTTCTTAACATTTTAGTAACCGGTTTACCGAATAGTGGTTAGGAGTAATCAAAATCAAAAGTCATTTATTCAAATTAGGCTGAGAATCAGCACTTTATGAATGTCAAAATTACATAAGACATCGCCCAAAAACTCCCTTCAACGCTTCCTATTGCTTTAGAAGAGAAGAAGGTAGCGTAACAAACTCCTCCACAGTAATGATGGATCGGAACATTACTTTATGGCTTTTAGAACACGGTGGTTCGAATCTGGCAATGGCAAAGAAACTTTTACTAATTCATACCCATATTGTGCGGTTTTAGTTGCCCACAATAATTTATTTTTTTTTTTAATAAAATTGACAATTCGTCGTGACTACTCGTGACGATACCTAAATAGTTATGTAACAATGAGCTTTAAACTTTATGGCGGTTCCGAAGTGGGCTATTTGTTGTGCAATACCCCAACCCTCGACTCACATGTATTTGTTACTGCTCAGCTACCCATCTCGTTTTTAGAGCGGCCATAAAGTTGGCACTGGGCTGTATTTTACGGGCATTTTTTAAACACATACAGGGCCCTAATTCACAATGACCACTTAATGATTCCTTACTTCGAAACTACGTCAATTCCTTAGCTAACCACGCCAATCTCGCGTTCATTTCGCGCGGTTTTGTTCATTGTGTTATAGAGAATACGGCCTCAGTACTTATTGATCATCTTAAACGCGTTATAAAAGTGTTATTTAAATAAAAACAATTTAAATAACACTTTTATAACGCGGAAACGTAAGCGCCATTTTAATTTTGAGCACAAGAGGAGGAGTCGCCATAAAACCTTTTTTTATTAATAAATCTATTATTATTTAAATTGTTTTTGAATCCTTGACATTATTAGCATAGGTTACGTGCTGTTGTTTTATTGTTAATAACATTTTGCGCAGGCATTTATTTATTATGGACTGGTTTTTAGGGTTCCGTGCCCAAAGGGTACCCATGGAATCCTATTACTAATTATGAACCGTAATGGGTAGACAGTTGAAATTTTCACAGAGTATGTATTTATATTGCTGCTATAAAAAAGTTAAAATCCCTCATACATAAAACGTGTTTTTTCGGCGTTTTTGCCATGTGATACGAAACACTTAATGTGCGAGTCCGACTCGGTTTTTTTTTCTCATAATCCTTTGATTAAATATTTTAAATCTTGGCTAAGTTTGTCCTATGACAAAGAGGTGTTTATTAAGTGACCCGGAAATACCAAGCAGGCCAGTTTGTCACTGCAAATTCTGTATTTTTAACCGACTTCTAAAAAAGGAGGAGGTTCTCAATTCGACGGTATGTTTTTTTTATTTTTTATTGTGTGTTTGTTACGCGATTTCTCCGCCAATTGTTGACCGATTTTCAAAATTCTTTTTTTGTTCGAAAGGAGATACTTCTGAAGTGGTCCCATAGAAATTTCATCAAAAACGGTTCAGCAGCTTGGTTTTTAAACCTAAATTACTGGTAAAAATTACAACGTAAAAGTGAAAAATAAAAACTTTTTTGCAAAAAAAAACAACCGACTTCCAAAAACGACACTACAAAGTGAAAAATAACTTTAATTTCGGAAGTCGGTGGTCGGTGAACAACGAAAATGCGAACCCGACGACACCGACTTCCGAAATTAAAGTTATTTTTCACTTTGTAGGGTCGTTTTTGGAAGTCGGTTGTTTTTTTTTTGCAAAAAAGTTTTTATAAACATGTACGCCCACTACGGTGCATGAGATACAGCCTGCTGACAGAGACGGATCGACGTACGGGTTACAACCTTTGCACTCTTTAGGTGACTGTTAGCCTGCAACATCCCACTGCACTGCTGGGTAAAGAACTCTCCCCATGACTTCCAGCTCTTTCGAGCCAGGGCTAAACTGGACCACTGGTCAAGACTGCAATTTGCAGTGATATACTGGCCTGCTAGGCACTTACGGGTCACTTCATAAACCCCTCTTTGTCATTCGAGTCACAGACAGTCCACACAGGTTAGTCACAGCAGCTCATGTCCTTCTTAACTGCCCGGTGGGTGTTAAATACAAGACACAGTACTTCGGAAACCTAGGTACCCTCCGTGTGGTTGTCAGTGACACCAAGGCGTTGCTGAGCTGGTCAGAAAGGGAGTGACTACCGAGATGGCGGCTAATAGAGAAGTATGGAAGAAAAAGACATGTTGCACCGACCCCAAATAAATTGGGATAAGGGCTGGAGAGTGATGATATTGTTCACTTACCAAAATGGCAACATTAGGCACAATAATAGTAGCGTTCAAGTCTATAGTGTTCTGTTCAGGCAGAAATATAGGGAACCTCTTCGCTGTATACGTCATAGTACTGTTGTCGTTGAAGTACGGGTTCAAATGAAGGAGTTTTTCTCTGAAAATATAGAAAAAAAAATTGGATTAGATACTGGCTGGTTAGATGGAAGAAGAATTGACGGCGAAATTCCCGCCAAAAAATAGAAACACAAATAGTCTTATTACGTAACGCAACAGCAATGGATTTCATTTTGACGGTTTATGGGCATTGCAAAGACGCGTCTTCTTGTCATCGGAAATAATACAATTGAACCATTACTTAATTTATATTTTCTTTTTCGTATTGATGGCAAAAAGTTCAGACGTTCGTTGTCCCAAAATTCAGCTTAGTATTTAATTTAATTTATGGAGAATAAAATAGAATACAGAATACTCTTTTTTATCTTTTTTTTTTTAGAACATCGGACAAAAACCCATGGACTCTAATGTCAGTCTCGATCTCAATCTGTCATAAACACCCCTAATTTCCCTCTAATTTTGACATTTCGTTTTCGTTTGGTTTTTGACACTGATTGTCGCCGAGATGAGACTGCGAGTCTGCGATGAGATTTTGAACGTTTTTAATTACTGGAATTGACCTTCAGGTTTTTTACGTATAAGTAAGACATATACCAGTTTTTTTTTAAGGAAACGTGGGTCCTAGACTGCATTAAAATCAAGAAGAAGCATTGGTATTCTTTATGGAGTATTTCCTTGTTTTTTGTTTAGAGTTTGAATACATTACGTTGACAGATTAGGGCGTCGGCGTAGCGTGAGCTTGGATATATGTATTTATAGTTCGCGTTCACGCTGTCTGGTAAATCTACGTAATTGTGTGATACACTTACAGGAGCAATGGCTTTTATTTTGACAGTTCAACAACATTCATTGCGTTATTTACATTGTTGAGCAGACATTTTTTCGAACATGAAGCAATGGATTAGCAATATCCTTCGAAATGATTCAGATTGAGATTGATAGTTTGTTACGCAATTAGGGTGCTGCAAATTGCAAACAAATTAAGATAATTTTAATGTTGCGGACTACTCTGGCGCTTTCCGCCTAAGGAAACACATACAGCATTGCGATTCTGTAACCATCTCACCGTGAAAACTTAGGTGAAGTGAGCGTGGAGTGAGCTGTCATTCCAAATAATGCTAGGGATTGACACTAGTGACAACTCTCATCAAGCTCACTTCACTTGAGTTTTCACGGTGAGATTTTTACAGAATCGACTGGCTGTGCCCTCCAAAAGTTAGTTGACATTCTTAAACTTCAGCTGTCATGTCACATTATGATTAATACTTAAAAATAATATCTGGTAATCCTAAGGTTTTTTTTTTTTAGGATGGGAAATCTTCAAATGACCTCTCCCGCTCTGGGTGGAGCGGAAGGGAGTGTCAGACTCTTACTGACTAAAACCCACCCGTATTCCTTCCTTAGCCCTTTATGTTCCAGGGCAGCGGTAACCCTTTCGGACGATCCCGCTACCCAATCCTAAGGTATTGACCTGATTATTTTTTATGAGAAGTCATATATAATTGAATTTGGAATGATTTTTCCAACGCCAGATAATTTTATTGGAGGAATAATTTTGAATTCTTGACAGTTCTTTGTTTGTTTGTTTATTTGTTTGCTACATGTAAAACACTGGTTAGTAGGCATGCATTAAAATTTCATGGCACAGTGTTAAAACATGTACCCTGTAAGGGCACTGCAAATTGTACATAATACTACTATAATATTAATTCTAATTATTACAATTTACATTATACTAAACACTAACAATTAAATATAATTACAAAAAATTATTACATTTCCTCCATATAAAATCTGTCAGACGTCAATTTTATTACACGAATTTTATCTGTCGATTGAAAAATCAACCCTTACAATGTTTTAGTAGTTCTTGATGAAGCATCAAAACCTTCACTTTTTAAGTCAGCGATGCATATTTTACTACCGTATCGCTTTCAGTGTCCTGCTACTCTAAAGCCATTGAACACAATGATCATTAAAGTTGCATCATCGACCTTAAACCTTACCGTCCGTAATCCGTTATGTTGTTCATCGTAACAATCGTCGAATCGTCGCTTGTGACGTCACCGTATACCATCTTTTGTTTTGATAAAAAAAGACAGTATTTTTTATATCAGAGGGGCAGTTCTCGTAATTTTAAGCACGTTTGCAGTGTCCTATTTTGTTAAAAATACCTCTAATTTCCTGTATTTGTCCAAGCACCTCTGGCCAACCCTTCGAGGAAGGAAGGTGTGATGTTATGGTCCTGAGCACGCTTTCGGTCACTTGAGCGAGATTCGAAGTAGGCAAATAGCTTTGTTATTTGTTGAGCACTTGTAAGGTGGCTTTAGTACTTAAGTTGTAGGTATGTTAAAAGGTGAGGTGTAGGTAGGATCTAGTGTATACGATGGCCCTCAAGAGCCACACAAACGAAGAAAACAGAAAAATGCGTGCACTGACTAGACAGCGGGGTAATAGCGTGACACACTCACAGTAAAGGAAAGGCTTTCATTTTGACAATTCAACAACATTCATTGCGTTATTTATGTTGTTGAGTAGACATATTTTTCGAATATATGAAGCAATGGATTAGCAATATCCTTCAAAATGATTCAGATTGTGATTGAAAATGTATTACGCAATTAGGGTGCAGATCTCAGTCTCAATCTGTCAAAAATACCTCTAATTTCCCTACATTTTTGACAAGTTTTTTGTTATTGATTGTCGCTGAGATCAGTGCGACTAGATTTTGGTCGCGAATCATATTTTAATCAACATACAACCTGGCACTGATCTGCAAATTGCAAAAAACTTAACTAAACTTGAATTTCGCGGGTTAACTAGGGGCCTAAAGCAGCCTGCGAAATTCAAATTTTCTTACGTTTTTTGCAATTTGCTGGTCATAATTCTGTAAATACATATTTGTTACGGCCGCGAATTATGTTTTAATCAACGTACAACTTAGTACTCACCAGCAAATTGCAAAAAAAGTAAGAAAATTTGAATTTCGCAGGCTACCTTGGAGCATCCACCTTAAGCAAGGAATTCAGAAAATTAATAGCTTTTAGAGGTAAAAAGCTATTCATTTCCTGAATTCCCAGCAGATCATTAGCAATTCCGATAATTTTCGTATTTCATTTCATATTTGGTGTAAACATTGCCGCGTGAAAAAATAAAAACCGTAATTTTATCGGTAAATTTTTCATTACAGTTTTTATTAATCAAATTGGTTTTTTATTTCTACAGTTTAAATGTTATTTCATTGTGATATGAATGGCACACAGATTATTATATTATGAATTGTCAGTTTGTGACCATTTTACGATTTTTAATATGTTTCATATTGTTATCCTATTATGATTCTGCCAAAGTGGCCTTTTTAGGCCCCGTGAGCGCATCCCCAGTCTGTTTAGTAACAGCAGACCCAAGGGCATTACCAAGATCGTGACCTTGCTCAATCATTCGACCTTGGTGTCAAATTTTGCAGACAAACACTACCAAGACTTAAAGAGCGTGTGATTACCAAAATGATGTGTAATTTCACGATCATTAGGCAGCGGTACGACATGGTGTGATGCGCGTTTGTCTTTATTGTTGTCTGTTTCTTATATGTTACTGTCCGTGAACGTCCGTGAACGAAGTTATCATAGATTAGCTTCCTTCCCATTGACAAGCAATCAATCAACCCCACCTATTGCAGTCCACTGCTGGACATAGGCCTCTCCCAGGCTGCACCACAACACCCTGTCCTCCGGATTCCGCATCTAGTCCGTCCCAGCTACCTTTTTTACGTCGTCTGTCAATCGAGCTGGGGGGCGTTTCAGTACGCTTGCCGATGCGGTCTCCACTCCAGGACTCATCTGCTTCACCGGCCATCGGTCCTTCGACCAACATGGTCAGCCGACTATCATGTTAGTTTGCTTACTCTGCAAGCTATGTCGGTAACTCCAGTTCTTTTTCACATAATTAATCCCTATTTTATCCTTCAAAGAGACTCCGAGCATAGCTCCATAGCGCCCTGAGCGACCTTGAATTTGTGGACCAGCCCGACCGTCAGTGTCCAGGTTTCGGCACCATAATTATCATGACGTGCAGGACGCACTGGTTGAAGACCTTAGTCTTTAAACACTGCGGGATAGCCGACGAGAAGACTTGACAGAGTTTTCCAAATGCTGTCTAACCCCAACTAGATCCTTCTGTCGACTTCTTTCTCAAAGATGTGTCTACCGAGCTGGATTACTAGTCCTCGATAATAAATCGAAACTTCGACAAGCGATCCTTCGATGTCGATTGGACTCGGCAAGACGTGCGAATTGTACATTTTTAGGTAGGTAATTGATAATAGCGCATAGCGGCAACAAATAAGGTTCAAAACAGCGATGCGTTTGAAGTCATTTGAATCGAATCATCATCTCATTTGCCTAGCCTTTTCCCCAACTATGTTAGGGTCCGCTTCCAGTCTAACCGGATGCAGCTGATTACCAGTATTTTACATGGAGCGGCTGCCTATCTGACCTCCACAACCCAGTGACAGGGTCCGACACCCCTTGATAAGACTAGTTATTAGAGTTTCGGGTTTCTGACGACCCGTAACGACTGTCAAGGATACACGAATGACCACCGGGACCAACGGCTTAACGTGCTTTCCGAGGCACGGAGGGACCTTGATATGTAAAGATATGGTCACCTGTCCACGGACCAACCGCGGCAAGCGTAGCTTAACCTGATTGATCGACCGGTGAGGGTGTTATTACTTAACCACGAGCCCCTCCAGCCCTCCACTAATTATTTTATTGCAATAAAGGTACCTAATACTTACAAATAGACCACAGGGCCAACTTCTTCTACATTCAGCTTATCATCCAGACCCTGCATGAATCTCTCGTGGTTCGTCACGTTGAAGACATAAGCTTTTAACTTCACCTCATCGGGAGGATCTGCCCACCACTCGTACGGTGGCATACCTGGGGACAAAAGTACATTACATTAATATCATTATTTAGCTGGAAGACCTCCAGTGATGGATACAGCCTCCCCCAAGCATACATAGTTGTTCTATGGAGGTGATTTTATACAAGGTGGCAGGAACATTATTATACTCCTTTATTTCATTGTAATCATATAAATTATATTTTTAAATATTAGAATATAAAAAGTATAAAAACATTTAAAAATATAAAAAATAGTAGCCCATCGGTATCGGGAACAGGGTCCAAGCTACCGGTGGTCAGGGCTCTAGAGAGAGGAACCTCCTGACAATGCGAGCCGTGTCAAGAAGTACCGCTTTCTGAATCAAGCCCTTGATCCAGCTGCCCAACGAGAGCCTCTTCAGGTGTTGGTCGAGGCTCTTGGCTATTAAGCCATTGGCTGTCACGACTATCGGCACAATGATTGCTGAGTCCACATCCCACATGTCGACAACCTCGCGAGCCAAGTCAAGATACTTGATTTTTTTATCTTTCTCGGCTTTCACGAGGTTCTCATCATGCGGGACGGTTATGTCAACAATCATTGCGCGTCGCTCTGATCGATCCACCACCACTATATCAGGCTTATTGGCAACAATAGTCCTGTCAGTGATGATGGATCGATCCCAGTACAATGTGATATTACCATTTTCGAGAACTGGGTCGGGCACATACCTGTAGTACGTCACCTCCGATTCCACAAGGTTGTATTTCAGAGCAAGTTGCTGATGGATTATCCTAGCTACAAGGTTGTGTCTATGCAAGTATTCTCCGTTAGCTAGACGAGAACACCCGGAGATAATATGCCTGATTGATTCTCCCGGCCGGTGGCATGCCCGACAGATGTCAACCGTGCCGTCTTTCACAATAAATCTCCGGTAATTATTCGTCATCATAACTTCGTCCATAATTGCACAGACAAAACCTTCGGTTTCTCCAAAGAGGTCACCGAAACGCAGCCAGGCTACGGACGCTAGTAGATCTACATCGGGCCCATGTAGGGCCCGGTAAAAGCGTCCGTGAAGCTCCTTACTCTGCCATACTTCCATGCGATCATTGGTGTCAAGCACTACTGGCTTGCGCCAGTTCTCTTTAGCCAAGAAGAGCGGGGTGAGGCCCTTGTCCACCGCGACCACATCTCGATGCATCCCCACGTCGGTTTCTAAGAAATATTCCCTGAGACTGCATATCTCGCGATTGTGGAGGGTCTTAGCGTTTAAAAAGCCTCGACCTCCACACTTTCGCGGGATGTACAGCCTCATTACCGATGACCGTGGGTGATGCATTCGATTTGCAGTAAGCAGCGTACGGACCCTCCTATCCAGGGCGTCGAGTTCGGTCTGAGTCCATTTGAGTATGCCAAAAGAGTACATCAAAACCGGCATGACCCAACCGTTGAAAGCGCGCACCTTGTTTCCGCCTGATAAAAGACTATTGAATACTTTTTTCAGGCGGCCATAGAAGCGCTCCTTCAACGATTGCTTCATGTCAGTTACATTGATGCCCAACGCTTCCGACATACCCAAATACTTATAGGTTTCGGATGCGGAGAGGGCTCTAAGATTTGTGGAATCCGAGAGTTGTGTTCCCACGGATTCCACGATCTCCCCTCGCTTTACATGCATGACCGCACATTTGTCCACACCAAATTCCATCCTGATGGCGCTACTGAAAGTTTCAGTAATATTCAGTAGCTCCATCAGTTGCAAATTGTTGGGGGCAAAAAGTTTCAGATCATCCATGTAGAGGAGGTGAGATATAACCTGACCACCTCTCCTCAGCCGATAGCCTAGACCTGAATCTTCCAGCAGCGTGCTTAGAGGATTCAAGGCTAAGCAGAACCAAAGCGGACTCAAACTGTCGCCCTGGAATATGCCTCGCTCGATCCTTATCGGCTCGCTATTCCTCTGGATATTTCGACATCCTGGATAGCAAAGGACCGTCCTCCATTGCCCCATACACGTCATCAGGAAGGTGCGCAGAGTTGTATCTACTTTATACAACTCCAGCACCCTCATGAGCCATGTATGTGGCACGGAGTCATAAGCCTTCTTATAATCTATCCAACATGTCGACAGATCCTTTCGGGAACGACGAACCTGTTGGCTAATGGCCATATCAATGAGAAGTAGCTCCTTAGTACCGCGGGACCCGTTCTTACATCCATTTTGAGAGACAGACATGATGGAGTTGGTGTCTATATGTTTATTAATTTTAGCTCTCAAAATGGATGTAAGAACCTTATAGACCGTCGGTAAACAAGTGATCGGTCTGTAATTTTTGGGATCCGCGGTACTACCTGATTTATGGAGCAGGTGGGTTATTCCTGTCGTTAGGAACTGGGGAAGCGACCCTGACTCTAAGGCTGACTGGAACTGGGATGCCAAGGGGGCGTGCGATCTTTGGAACCACTTTATCCAAAAGTTGTGCAGCCCGTCCCGCCCTGGAGATTTCCAGTTAGGCATCGGACGGACTGCACGAGCAATATCTTGGGGGCTGATGATAAGTGGTCCCATTTCTGGTATTAGTTCGCACGCTCGCTCGATCTTCCCAGTCCAATCACCTTCGATGTGACTGACAGGCACCGACCAGATGTTTTGCCAGAACGAACACATGGCGTCATCATCTGGTATGTGCGTGTCAGTCACACCTTGGTCCAGTCGCTCCCAATCCCTGTAAACCCACCTTTCATCGCTCTGGAATGTGCGATTCTGAGTGTACCGCTCCACTCTCCGCCTGTACCGACGAATACGGTTTGCCCATGCACAGATCTTCTGCTTCAGGAAGTCGATACGCTCTGTGACGCGGAACAAATAATCTCGAGAACTAATATCAGTTCCCGAAAATGCCCGCCTCACAAAGCGCATCACTCTAGGGCGAGTATTGCCCTCCCTGAAGCAGATTAGCTTGCCAATGAGTGCTCTAGACTCCCCGATACGACGCTCAATCCTGCACTGCCAAGCTGGTACAGCTGGTTTTGGTCGTGTGGCTCTGTCACTGTCCGGGAATTTGACATGAGCTACACGACATGCCGCAACAGCTGCACAGTACAAGATTGAATGGGTATCGGTGAGGTCTTTGCTGTCATTAAAGTGATTTGCCAGCTGCGAGTCTAGAGCACACACCAGCGCCTTGTTTTTCTTGTGCATGGGCAAACGAGGTAAACGTGGTCTGAGTCCAGGCGGAATAGATCGGTACTCACGGAAAGCATCCTCCAAAGCGCTCCTCAATCTTACATTGCACTGGGAGCTCACGGATATAGCCTCATTATCATCCTCTTCATCAACGCGGTTGGGTCGCGATGAAAAACTGGATAAATTTTGCAGTTGCACCGCGACCAATGACGAAGCAGGCGTAACGTGGCTATTCCGTGATTCGAGGCGTAGTCGATCAAGTACAACGTCATCCAGCATATGGTTACGCTGGATGACCCGCACCTGATCCGACAGTCGTTGCGTCGACACGTTGACAGCTGGCTCAAGCACCTGAAACAGAGAGAGCATCCGACTACGGTACGCAGTCAAGTTACTTCCCCCCTCTGTAGCCCCAAAGTATGCGCGCATGACATTTTCATTAACAGTTTGTGTCCATCTCATGCGCTGCACACTTCCACCGGTAGCGGGGACCCTATCAGAGGCCGGTGGGCCTCGGAGTCCTAAGCTGGCCGGTGGTCGGCCTCTTCCACGTCGACGTATTGGTGGTGGTGTCGTCGGCGGTGAAAAGTATTCGTCGCTCGAGCTCGACGCAACTGCAGCGGCCGGTGTCACTGGACTCAGGTCTGGAGCAGGTTCCGGCAACTGCGAGGCGGAGCTGAGCGACGAACCCGAAGGTGTTGGATGTGTGGTTTCTTGTTGCCGTGCCCGACTTCGTGTCAGCATTGTAGTATTTTTCCTATTGTTACATTTGTTACATCCATAGTGATATACTCGTAGTATAGTAGTATAAAATTCCGGTCATAAAAATGGTGTAGGAACACATATTAAAAGATGATTGTTTGATTATTTATATTAAAAAATACTAAAAAATATCGGAGTAAAATTTTTTTCACTGTCAGCTTGACAGTCGGGCCACAGATTATTATTATTTTTTTTTTTTTGAGTGTTTTCTCTTCTCAGCTTTATTATTATTATTATTATACTTATTATTACTTACACCCTGTCCATTAGGTAAACCGTTTTTTTGACAGATGCAACTAGGGATTTTTTTTTTGAGGATGGGAAATCAACAAATGACCCCTCCCGCTCTGGGTGGAGCGGAAGGGAGTGTCAGACTCTTACTGACTAAAACCCACCCGTGTTCCTTCCTTAGCCCTTTATGTTCCAGGGCAGCGGTAACCCTTTCGGACAATCCCGCTACCCTGGCAGGCTTCAGCCCTATCGGGCCCCGTCACTTATGCTGACATCTCTTTGAGGCGCGCGTGGAACACATACGCGCCGTCCGGCACGGGTCTGTCCTGATCGGACGGTGAGCTACCCATTACTCACCGCCCGCAGGCCCGCGCCTACGGTGGCCGGGAGTCGTCACGCGGTTCCCGACGCCCGGAGCGTCTCCCGCGGCGGCTGAGGCGTGAGGTTCTCTCCCTCATCCACCCCGCCACCTCCTTCTTCCTTCTTCCTTTTGACGAGTTATGCGAACATAAATGTAGGGAACAGCTGATTCTTTTTCGCGATTTCAGGTTTGGTCCCATAGTAAGAGTTGTTCATAACGATGAGTACAACGACCCCTTAAAAGGATGCCCATGAATTTAATTTCACCCTGTAGAAGTATGGAAGAAAAACACATGTTGCGCCGACATCAAATAAATTGTAATGTTCATTACTGAACATAGGTTCCTAGTATTGTATACATGCAACTATATTTTAACTAAAAAGACAGCTGTGCTTCTGGGGAGTTTGTTGCGCCACTTCTTCCCAGCGATAGCACTAGGAAGTGGTGAAGGGCGGGCGTTTTTGGAGGACTGTCTTTTGTAATTTTGACGTTTAAAAAGTGCTGATTCGCAGCCTAATTTGAATAAATGACTTTTGATTTGATTTGATTTGATTGGAATGGCAGGAAAATGATGATGCATCAACCAGATACGATACTCTTTGATAAATTCCATAGTTACACTGTCACAAATCTAATTTTATTTTATCAGACATCCTCTAAAGGTTCTAATCAAGCTAATTTGAAACATCACACAAGCGTGAAACTTAAAACCAAGTTTGCTTACGTCATGTTCATACAAATTGATTGCCCAATGTTGACTCAACACACATTGACGCTATTATTTAAGTTCGCAGACTAAATATAGGAAGCTTTATAGGCAAACACACACTTGGATATATTATATCATTTTCTATTTCCTTGCAGATACTAATTAAAAATACCTATCTAATGCTCAAAAACTTTTTTGTAAAAAAAAAAACAACCGACTTCCAAAAAAGACACTACAAAGTGAAAAATAACTTTAATTTCGGAAGTCGGTGTCGTTGTGTTCGCATTTTCGTTGTTTGCCACCGACTTCCAAAATTAACGTTATTTTTCACTTTGTGACTTTTTTGGAAGTCGGTTTTTTTGCAGTAAAGTTTTTATTTTTCACTTTTAAGTTTTAATTTTTACCAGCAATTTTGGCTTAAAAACCAAACTACTGAACCGTTTTTGATGAAATTTCTATGGGACCAATCTGAAAGTAGTATATCCTTACAAATAAAAAAAGAATTTTGCAAATCGGCTTATAACTAACGGAGTTCTGAGTCTAAGAGAGAGATTTAGGAGAGAGAGAGGTTAAAATGGCAACTGAATGTTGTAAACGTATTGAATAGTCATCATTGGCGCCGATTCCCTTGTTCACAAACTAAACTAAATTTAAGTTCAGTGCATCTTTTCTTTTTTATTTCATTAAGAAAAGCACAGAAGATGAATATTAGTTTAGTCCTGTCGGACTTAGATCCAGAAATAAAATAGAGAAAAATTTATTAGTACTTCTAACATAAAATAAAAAACTCTACAGCTGTACTATTATTAATGCCGATGTCACCCGAACTCAACCGAAAGCAATAATCGGTTTGACAGACTAGTCGGCCATCTTGCAGCCGACTAGTCGGCCCATCTCTAATCTTTACCAATATTGAGATCATAGCTTGGCATAGTAGACCCTTCCATATGGAAGTAGCTCACAGATAAAATTAGTCGAATCTATTTGTATACCCAGTACCATTGCAATTGATAAGCAAAACGAGTCGTTTTGGTTTTTAGGAACCCAGCATTAGTGATTTGTGTACCTACTCAACATTTTCTTCACGACATTAACTAAAGCATAAACAATTTTCGTAAAAGTCGTCACAAGAAAAAAAAAACCTTAACCATACTTTTTAATTTTAACATATCATGCCAGAGACAATTTTCGAAATCTTGCCCATTATCGCTCTAAGCAACTTTTAAACTGACCTTACCCATGGTTGACCTAGACACAGTGCTGACGACCTTAAACTTGCAAGCGACATCATAACGAAAGTACTACTTATTTATGCAACTTCCTCCTGGCTCAATGTCAATATTATTATGTCTGTGTTTTAGTGAGCTGGTCATCTTGTCACTTAGAAGTTTCGTCGTCATTAAGTAGCAATTAGTCAGCCTATAATGTTCCCGCTGCTGGGACACAGGCCTCCTCTCGTTGAGAGGGAGTGGGCTGTAAACCACCACGCGAGCCCAGTGCGGGTTGGTTGGGACGAATTTTTGGACTTAGGACATGCCGGTTTCCTCACGATGTTTTCCTTCACCGTTTTGGTGTGAGCTTGTCAGTTTATACTATGGATTATTAGTATGGATTTGGGATTTGGATATCCCACTGCTGGGATAAAGGCCTTACTTTATGAGAGAGAGAGAGTGCACCATATAACCCACCACGCGGGCCCAGTGCGGGTTGGTAGATGTCACATGTCTTCGAATTTTTGGTTCTAAGACATGTCGTTTCCTCGCGATGATTTCCTTCACCGTTTTGAGAGCAGTGGTGATGAAATCAAATACACAAAGTGAAGTGCCTGGGTTCGAAATCATGACCTACAACTTGTAATTCGGAGCCGATACTATTGGGCCGCCACTGGTCTGCCACTGCTGGAGCAGAAATATGATTTGCCATCATCATCATCATCTGCCTAAAGCAGCTCACTGCTGGACATAGGCCTCTCCTATTGCACGCCATTCAACTCGATTTTCGGCAACTCTCATCCAGCTGCTACCAGCCACCCTGCGAAGATCGTCGCTCCACCTAGCCTGAGGTCGTCCCACCTTACGTTTACCGATTCGCGGTCTCCACTCAAGAACTCGTCTACCCCAACGGTCATCGGTTCTACGGCTAATATGTAGCCATAGTCACTTCAGCTTGCTTATTCTGTAAGCTATGTCGACAACTTTGGTTCTCGACCAGCCCCAGCAGTCTTGACATTCATAGCGATTCGCTTTACGAGCGAATTCGGTCGCAAAGTCCCGTCACTCCATACATTTCACCTGTCAATTCGGGACTTTGCGACCGAATTCGGTCGTAGAGCGATTGCTATGAATGTCGAGACTGCTGGGGCAGGATCACCTCGTTAAATCAAAATTGAAACCAAATACGAAGAAATTATTTTCCCCGTAAATGACCCTCAATATGTCAGATAATTGTTTTCTTAATAAACATTGTGTGGAAATCGGTTGTCATGTGGGCATGTGTTACGGAGAAATGAGGAAAATGTCGTGAGGAGAGTTTTGAGTATGAATGTCGATGGCTATAAGAGTAGGGGAAGACCAAAGAAACGATGGATGGACTGTGTGAATGATGATATGGTTAGAAAGGGGGTGACTACCGAGATGACGACTAATAGAGAAGTGTGGAAGAAAAAGACATGTTGCGCCGACCCCCAATAAATTGGGATAAGGGCAGGAGAATGATAATGATGATGAATTGTTTTCTTAATAACACTCACCTGGTCTCATATTCAGTTTTTCCATTAGCATGAAGTCTAGAGGAGTGAATATAAAGCTGCCTATTGACAGGAGTACCAGCAGGACTCCCCAGACGCATTGGACTACAGGACCTGAAAAAAAAAAATTACATAATTAAGAATTGAAATAATACATCAATTATTATGTAATTTATTGCATATTATTGGATATATAAGCTGTCCTTTATGCCTGGGGGCTTTTATTTAGGTGGTAAGTTTTTATTTTAATTAATTATTTTTTAGCTTGAGTACGTATAGTTTTTATTATATTTGTTGGTATATTGGCGTGGCTAACTGACATATGGCAAATGATTTAATTTGATGTTCTTTGTCTTGTAATGTTAATTACTAAATATTGTATACAATTAAGTACCAAGTGTTTTCTAACTGAACAGACAGCTGTGCTGCTGGGGAGTTTGTTGCGCCACTTCTTCCCAGCGATAGCACTAGGAAGTGGTGAAGGGCGGGCGTTTTTGGGGGACTGTCTTTTGTAATTTTGGCGTTGGAAAAGTGCTGATTCTCGGCCTAATTTGAATAAATGACTTTTGATTTTGGACGGGCTCGTGGCTTAATCGTGAGCCCGTCCAAAATGGGTTGGTCGAAGGTTAAGTTACGCTTGCCGCCGGTTCGTGGTTGGGTGAACATCCACTGTATATTGAGACCCCGCCTCGGAAAGCACGAAGTCGTTGGTCCCGGCTGTCATTCGTAGGTCCTTGACAGTCGTTACGAGTAGCATAATGGCGCCGATTCCCTTGTTCAGAAACTAAACAAAATTTATTAAGAAAAGGACAGAAGATAAATATTAGTTTAGTCCTGTCAAACTAGTCAACGCCTGACGTAAATTGACATATTTTTAGCAGCCATGTTTATAATCACGTCTAATCTGTCTATGGAGTATCTTAATTTGACAGGAGTAAACTAATATTTTATCTTCTGTCCTTTTCTTAATGAAATAGAAAGAAAAAGATGCACAGAACTTAAATTTAGTTTAGTTTGTGAACAAGGGAATCAGGGCCACCATCTGCCTTTATTGTTCGCACTGCTGGCCTTCTCTCTTCGAGAGGGAGTTGGCTGTAATCTACCACGCGGGCCCAGTGCAGCTTAATAGATGTCACATGTCTTCGAATTTTTGGTTCTAGGACATGCCGGTTTCCTCACGATGTTTTCCTTCACCGTTTTGACAGCAGTGGTGATAAAATTATTTACACAAAGTATAGCGCCTGTCTTGCTTCGAACCCACGAGCTCGCGTAAGTCGGGGCTGATACCACTGGGCTACCAGTCCACTGCTCACTAGCTAATCCCTTTTGGAAATTATGTCAAAGACAACCCATTAAAATCAACTAAGACAGTGAAGTTCAATGATAATTTGAACAATTTTCATTTGAAATTCTAGTCATCTCGCTCGTATTTTGTAACGGCGTATAGCAGGACTGCAAGTGATAGATAGATTGGCTACAATCCATATGGACAGAACGTGTTCAGTCGACTATCAAGTACTTAGTGAAATATAAGCTCAAATTCTTGCACGTTTACGTAGTAAATCTAGGAAGTTCGTGTGTAACTGGCCTAGTAAGGAAATACGCAACATAACATTGGGTGACCACCATCATCTGCCTAGCCTTTTCCCAACTATGTTGGGGTCGGCTTCCAGTCTAACTGGATGCAGCTGAGTACCAGTATTTTATATGGAGCGACTGCTTATCTGACCTCCACAACCCAGTTACTGGGTAATACGAAACCCCTTGGCAAGACTGGTTGTCAGACTTTCGGGCTTCTGAAGACCAGTAACGACTGTCAAAGATCCACGAATGACAGCCGGGACCAACGGGTTAACGTGCTTTCCGAGGCACGGAATGTCTTGGTATGTAAAGATGGTCACCCATCCGCGGACCAACCGCGGCAAGCGTAGCTTAACTTGATCGAACGACCCGTGCGGCAGTTGTTACTTAGCCACAAGCCCCTCATAACATTGGGTACCATTCATTACATATCGAGACCGACGAGAGAGATGATGACGTAGTAACTAAGTTACTAACATAATTGTTTGCATTTGATTTTGTACAGCAACCTTGTGAGTAATGCTACTTAATGCATGTTGCAAAATATATATATTTCAAAGAAAAAAAAAAACTGCATGCAAAACAATCACTTCTTTATTTAGGGTCCCGTAAGAATGAAGCTGAAAAACCTTGGCTTTTTTATTTAAATAAAGTTTTAAATACTATTGTTAAAAACAGACAGAAAGGACATCTAATAAATATTTAATAATAACTAACCATAAAAAGTGCTCTTACTCTTTCTTACTTATTAAAATTTTGCTGTGCCCGACAGGGTCCATAATTGATTCTAATTTTTATACTTACCACCTGTATGTGTACAATAAGGATGCAATAAAGATTGAATGATATTTATTAATTAATAATGATATGTACTCGTACATGTGAAAAAATAAGCAAAATAATCATAGGGCATCAAAAAATTCGTCCGCATCGTTGTCAACAGGAACAGTGCCCAAAAGGCTGGCAGCATTGCCACGTTGTATGGCGATGCTAATTGTTTGGCCAAGAAACAGGCCAACCCTCTGGCCACGTGAAGAGTCGACTAACCCCATGGCCTTAATGTTCCAGTCCCAAACGGCTCTAAAATATAACTCCCAATCAGGTTGGAATATTTTTGCCGTTTGAGGTTTTCTGCACTAGCAGCAGCCGCTCCAGCACACCCCACCGTGCTAGGAAGATGGGATGGCGCAAGGGTCGACACATGTTGCATCCCACACAAAAGGTCTGCCTAAATTCCAGGGCATTATGGTCATTCCGTCTGGTCGTTGGGTTCTAAAACAGCAGACACCCCGGCGGTGACAAGTTTAAAGTATTTAGTAGTTTGGATTGAATTGAAAGTTTAAAATAGTGCAATTTTTATATTAAACTCCAATACCTACAAGTGGCAAGTTCCGGTCATTACATGCGAGTCGTATATTTGGCTTCCGTGTTTTAAAACCTGCTGGGTCGTAAATAAGCGTATTTAAGTATAAAAAGACCCCTCCGTGCCTCGGAAAGCACGTTAAGCCGTTGGTCCCGGCTGCCATTCGTGGATCTTCGACAGTTGTTGCCGGTCGTCAGAAGCCCGAAACTCTGACAACCAGTCTTACCTAGTAACTGGGTTGTGGAGGTCAGATAGGCAGTCGCTCCATATAAAATACTGGCTTTCACCTGCATCCATACTGGAAACCAACCACAACATAGTTGGGAAAACCCTAGGGAGATGACGAAGTTAAAATTAAATGCTTTCTGATAAAACACAAGATGGCTAAAAAGTTAATTAAAACCTGACCTTGAGTTCCAATGTTGAAGATTTAAAAGTCCTTACTTACATAATACATAGGTAATTATTATACGGAACCATTTTACGTTTGTTAATGTGCGGTTCCGGTGTGTTTCGACAGTAATTTCGTGAGCTTCGGTAAACATAATGTACTCAACACTTTATTTGCATTCCACAATGTGTACTTCGGTGGTAATTTAAAATTATATATTGTGATCAAAATGCAACACAATCATAAGCCAAAGTTAGTTTTTCATCTCTAAATACAAATAATTTATGCAAAATGTAATTAATTAATCACTTTTGATTAGGTAACTTTTTCTAGGAACGACCATGTGGACCTGTTTGACCAGTAAAAATTATTAAACATTTTAATGTATTCTAATTTCAAGGGAAATTGCAAAACGGTCAAATATCCGGTTTCTAAGGTTCTCAGATAAACTTTCAATAGAACTTACTGATTAGTCAAACTTATCTGGAATCTATACTAATAATAAAGTTTAAACCACCGTGCTCGTCTCTAGAACTACCAGTTGGATATGAAAAAAAACTTTTTTGCCAAAAAAAACAACCGACTTCCAAAAATGACACTACAAAGTGAAAAATAACTTTAATTTCGGAAGTCGGTGTCGTTGCGTTCGCATTTTCGTTGTTTGCCACCGACTTCCGAAATTAAAGTTATTTTTCACTTTGTAGTGTCATTTTTGGAAGTCGGTTGTTTTTTTTTTTGCAAAAAAGTTTTTATTTTTCACTTTTAGTTGTAATTTTTACCAGTAATTTGGGTTTAAAAACCAAAGTACTAAACCGTTTTTGATGAAATTTCTATGGGACCATTTTTCTTTCCAACAAAAAAAGAATTTTCCAAATCGGTTGGCAAGCGACGGAGTTATGCGCGAACAAACATAAAAAAAAATATACAAACATCCGAATTGAGAACCTCCTCCTTTTTTAGAAGTCGGTTAAAAACGTTTTGAATCTAGTGCACAATTCTTGAGAAACGCTATATGCTATTTAACATCACGCTAGAATTCATAGGAGCAGAGGAAAAATAAAACAAGTGGGTCGGCTCGCACACGAAGAGTTCCTTACCATTATCTATAAAAATCACGTCTGTTGTATGGGACTTTAAATATTAAAATTTTATTTTAATTTAATTATCCAACTAATACTATAAACGTGAAAGTTTGTATGGATGGATGGATTAATGTTTGTTACTCGTTCCCGCAAAAACTACTGAACGGATTTGGATGAAATATGGTTTATAACCAGGATTAACATATAGGATACTTTTTATCCCGATATTCCCACAGGGTCGAAACATATGCGGGTGAAACCGCGGGGCGCAGCTAGTAATATTATAAAGAAGTACAATTGTTTCTATAAAAATTTTATCTCACGATGCGCACTTTACTTGTGGTAACCAAGTGCACGAACACACTGTAAATGTGGACGCGAAGACGAGTACCGTCAGCACCTGTTTTTACATTTCTATGGCAGCACATAACACACACACACACGAATACTTCCGACTCCCCCATTGTTTTGGACAGTATCCACATCTCCTGTGCTAAAACACACATTCAAAGCTAGTTTTAGTTTTTGTTACGTAACTTAAGATTAGTTTATGATGGGACTGGCGTGAACTGTGTTCAAAAGTCCCTTAAAATAAAGAATAAAAAAAAAAGCTAGTTTGTACGCTTGGTAACAAGTAAAGCGCGCGTCGCTTTGTGAGGTAAAAATAGATACTATAAATATGAGGTTTCCCTGGAAGTATTCATCTTAGACTTTAATTTCGGAAGTCGGTGTCGTTGGGTTCGCATTTTCGTTGTTTGCCACCGACTTCCGAAATTAAAGTTATTTTTCACTTTGTAGTGTCGTTTTTGGAAGTCGGTTGTATTTTTTTGCAAAAAAAGTTTTTATTTTTCACTTTTAAGTTGTAATTTTTACCAGTAATTTTGGTTTAAAAACCAAACTACTGAACCGTTTTTGATGAAATTTCTATGGGACCATTTGGGAAGTATACCCTTTCCAACAAAAAAATAATTTTTCAAATCGGTTGGCAAGCGACGGAGTTATGCGCGAACAAACATAAAAAAAAAAAAAAAAATACAAACATCCGAATTGAGAACCTCCTCCTTTTTTAGAAGTCGGTTAAAAAAGTTGTTTTACGTGCAAATAAACAAAGTAAACCGAAATCGGGTCGCTAGTAATAGATAAAAAAATACGGCCTGTATATTATTATGTATCTAAATGAATAATTCTCACATCGTCAAAAGGCCTGTCGAGGTCAAAATAATCGTTGGACACATCATTATGTATACAGCTACTCAACAGATGCATAGTAATTAATATTGTATGGTGGCCGGAAAATATGACGCCATGAAGCCCGATGAAGCCATGGATGCTGGCTGGCTAGGTGACTCGCCGCTTAAGCGGGAGTGATGATGATGACGTCACGCTGAAGTATTTGCACGAAGGCTGCGCTGGCGTTCATACTCGGGGTCACCAGTATAGAGATATGAGGAACAGGGTGTAAAGTTCACTCATATTCTATATTAAAGGGAGGATCCTCCGACCAGACGGGTGTTGTGTCTGGCGGTTGATGTCGGGAAGGTGTATGTATGCTATTTGCGCGGTAAACTCTGCTTGCGAGATGCAGGATTTGCGTGACGTCAGTATGACGCGTTGTTCGCATGTGGCGTTGTAGATACCGCTACAACGTTAACAATTAATTTTAGGCTCGGGAATCGGGGCTAAGTAGGGATTTCGTCCCCCGAAATCTCGGGACCCTCGGGAGTGACTAGCCCGGTGAAAGTGAAATTCGCGGATATTTCGAGACTAAGTTTTAATAAATTGAGCATGTGATGAGAAGAGATGAAAACCTTCTCCCTGGATGGAGAGGGTTCTATCCATCTACATTTTGAATTCATCAGCAGACAAAACAAAAGAATAATGGATTTACCCAATCCGTTTCTAATATTATAAACGTGAAAGTTTGTATGGATGTATGGATGGATGTTTGTTACTCTTTCACGCAAAAACTTCTGAACGGATTTGGATGAAATTGGGCACACAGATGGTTTATAACCAGGATTAACATATAGGATACTTTTTATCCCGATATTCCCACGGGATGAAAGACGCAAGAGTAATACATATTTCTACCGATCCTAACTAACATATCGGACAGGGACAGATTGGAGAAGTAGATGTACATATAATGTGGATTACGGCCTACTCCCCTCTCACAAAGACTAGAGGAGGCCAGTGTCCCATAATGGCCCAAAATAAAAAATCAAAAGTGATTTATTCAAATTAGGCTCAGAATCAGCACTTTTCGAACGTCAAAATTACAAAAGACAGTCCCCCAAAAACGCCCGCCCTTCACCACTTCCTAGTGCTATCGCTGGGAAGAAGAAGTGGCGCAACACACTCCCCAGCAGCACAGCTGTCTGTTCAGTTAGAAAATACTTGATACTTGATTGTATACAATACTATACCCACCACCCACTGCTCTCAAACGTTACTGTTCCGAAATAACAACGTTTAATAATACTTATTATGTGCATCCCACCCATTCTGACCTATGGATCCCAGACGTGGTCTTTGACAAACATGCAAAAGTCCAAACTCAAGGTTTGCCAACGTGCAATGGAGTGCAGTATTCTAAGCGTCAAATCGACAGACCATATTCGCAACAACACACTGCGCTCCAAAACACAGATTAAAGCCCCTAAGCTTAAGTGGGACTGAGCTGGCCACTTCTGCCGTATGCCCAGTGAGCTGTGTGGCAAAATAACCACTACATGGAGCCCTGACACAGTCAGAAGGCATCGTTACAGACCCCGTAGAAGATAGCAGGACGAGCTGGAGAAAATAAACGACCAGTGATCCACTTTAGGCCTGGATCGAAAGAACTGGAAGTCATGGGAAAAACCCTTTGCCAGGCAGTGGGGTGAGCAAGGCTAATAGTAATACTTATTATGCTATATAAAAGCTTATATTGTAAACTAGAAAGCATGACCCACCACAACGCTATATATGTTGAGTTCAAGGTTACATTAGAACTCACAGCTGATTCAAATCTGACCCACCATTGTATGATAATGCCACCCATCAAATTACAGGCCTAGACGACATCGGTTATCCTTAAAGGCTAATCAATAAAGATTAATAGTCTCCTGACCTCAATATCCTTTTAAATCATATGATGTCATTAATATGACGTATTAACACCTAGAATAATGATCTGACGTAGTCAGTTTCTGGCAAAGTTATTTTTGCTTAGGGGAAACTGTTTTTGAAGGTATGCAAGAACCATACGGCGTTGTGTTAGGGAATTAATTTTAATAACGAGATAGTTTTAGAATGGTGGAGGTGCAAACACGGGCCCTTTAATTTAAGTAAATAATTTCATGAACACTTCAAAACGGCGAAAGAAAACCTCGTGAGGAAACTGGCATGTCCTAGGACCAAAAATTAGAAGACATGTGACATCTACCAACCCGCACTGGGCCTGCGTGGTAGATTACAGCCTCTCACAGAGAGGAGGCCTGTGTCCCAGCACTGAGAACAGAACTGCAAGAGAAAGGAGATCTCTTTACAGCATGAAA
The DNA here is from genome assembly GCA_951799955.1 of Apamea anceps. Classification (NCBI taxonomy): domain Eukaryota; kingdom Metazoa; phylum Arthropoda; class Insecta; order Lepidoptera; family Noctuidae; genus Apamea; species Apamea anceps. The sequence goes on from OX637528.1 coordinate 4,178,403, forward strand.
CTCCACAAGACAAGTGGGCATCAGATCCTAAGGTTCTGTTTAGTGTTATGATAACATCTAAAAGTTATTATAATCCTGTACATAACAAATATGGTAAAGACACTAAATTCAGACATACGGAACCCAAAATATTTGGCGCGATTCTGTCTCTGCAATCTTTTTTAGTATGCAAAACATGATAGAACACTATTTATGTATTTGTTAGGACATTCATTGTCAAAGATCGTAACTAGGCTGAATGCAAAAGATGACATGTCTTCGTCAACGCATAGATTAAAAATAGAATAAGTTTGTCTATTGACAGCCCAAGATGGAACGAGGAAGTTTGGGGTTTTTAATTAGTTTATGGTTTTGTTAATCGTTTATGGTTTGACAGGCGTTTAGTGTTGCAATACATTATTGTAATGTGTTCTGTAATCATTCCTGTAATTACCTCGATGGCCTAGTTGGTCGCAATCGCTACTGCTGAGTATGAGGTTTGATTCTCAGGTCAGGCGAAAGGGTTGTTGGGTTTTAAGTAGTAACAGGCCGGAATTTGGATTTGTGCCCGGTTGATGGCAATAGGCATGCACCATATTACATGGAACTTAAACATAACTAGCTAAATGTGAATGTACAAGGGGTAGGAATCTGTTGCCTACCAGGGTCGCGGGTTGTTCGAAAGAGATACCGTGGCCCCTGAAGGAACACGGGTCGGTTTAATCAGTAAAAGTCTGTTACGCTCTCCCGCTCCGCCTAGAGCGGGAGAAGTCATTTGACGACATCACACGCAAAAAAAAAAAAAAAATTGTGGGCAGCCGCCGACGATTTTTAATATAGCATGTACGTATAGAAAGTTCCCGCTGGGACATAGACCTCCTCTCTGTGAGAGGGAGTGGGCCATAATCATCCACGCGGGTTGCTGGATGTCACACGTCTTCGAATGTATGGTTATAGGACATGCCACATTTTAATATGATTCATAATATTATCCTAATATGATTCTGTCAAAGCGGCTTTTTAGACCCCCTGTGCTCGTGATTATAGATCTAATTTACTTTTATTTATTATTCGAGTTAACATAATATCTTTTTCTATGTACAGACGCCAGCACATCAAGCTACTACAATCTGTCAAATGTCTTTAATAGATTTTCAACTTTATAGCTAAAGCATTAAGGTTCAAGATTGATTGGGAAAATCTGACAGTTTCGGGTAGCTTGACCTGCTGGCGTCTGTACATACAGTCATCAAAGGACATAAGTAACCAGGGCGTCGGATATAGTTGAAGTTTAGTAAGAAACCGATGGATGTTTTCAAATGTTTAGTTTGATAGATGAACTGTTTGTTTTCTATTTTTTTTTGTATCCGAAAACATCAATCCGTTTCTTCCTAAACTTCAACTATATTCGACGAACCTGGTTACTTATCTCTTTTGGTGACCGTACGTGTTTCTGTGACAAGTAAAACCTATGTTTCTTTCTTTCTATAATTTTCTGCCTACCCCTTAGGAGAATAAAAGCTTGAAGTCACGTTACTAAAATAATTAAGTAAATTTTCTACTTACTACAACAAATCCCTCTCTTCTTGTTTCCCTCGCATTTCGTTTTCTCTATGCAATTTTCTACACAAGTATTATTGTCTGTGGTCTTAAATAAACTATTTAGCGAGTCTGTGGCACTCTCTGGCGTGGAATCACTGTCTTCTGAACGCAGTGATCCTGATGAAGATCCATTGTCCTCGTGAAGAATCTTTTCCGAAGACATTTTGGCTCCTTATGTTTCTGTAAAGAAGAAAAATGGGGAATTAAAAACATGACGATAAGTTTGGTTGTAAAGATTGGTTACAAAAAATGCATTCGAGACAGTTTTTCCCTCGCGAACAAAAACTTGGCAATACTCTTAGTGTGAAATGGACTGCAATAACCTACGATGATTGCATGAACATTCTCGACGGTCGAGAAACTCTCCTTCTTTATATACTTTGAAATAGCCTCCACGACAGGCGATACTGTATTTTTATCTCACGAAGCAACGCGCGCTATGCTTGTGGTAACCAAGTGTACAAACACGCTGCAGTGAATGTGTGCATGAATATGAATACCGCCAACGTCAAACACACACGCGCACGGATACACCCACTTCCGACTTTGCAGTTGTCTCGGACGATACCGGGAGTTCCTGCGCTTAGACACATATTCACAGCGTGTTTGTACTCCTGGTAACCACAAGTAAAGCGCGTGTCGTTTCGTGAGATAAAAAACACTATACCTAAAATAGCTGATTATCGCGAGAATTTCGGAATTTGAACGTTGTCTCGATGCGAATTTAATTTAAAAACAAATGAGTTCGCTTTCGAATTGTGTGCGCTCACTTGAGTGAGTTTCCAAGTGAACTTTACAGAATGGCACTACTGTTGATGGCCAGAACTGAACTGCTATGAACCTTATTGATTTAACCTGCTTTTTGCAGCAACCATGGCTTTCTTGGCTTCGTTCCAGAGCCCGCGCTGTTAGGAACGGGTCAACGTTCGAGTTCTGGGGTTAATCATTAAATACGAACTGAATTTTATGTTATGATTTTAAGGGTACTGTAATTTCTGGTTATTGTCCGAAATCGAATCAAATCAGATCAACGGGGTAATTGCGTAACACACTAACAGTGGGAATGGGTTTTCATTTTGACAGTTCAACAATATTCATCCCGTTATTTACGTTGTTGAGCAGATAAATTTTTCGAACGTATGAAGCAATGGATTAGCAATATCCTTCAAAAAGATCACGACAAGACAAGATGATTCAGAATGTGATTAATAGTAAAACCACTTAATCAAATTAGACTGAAAATTAGCATCTTTTGAGCGTCATCTATATCTATACTTATAATAAATCTGTAGAAGTGAAAATTCTGTACATTGAAAATATCAAAAAAATAAATGGCAGGGGGTGTTACTAGACCGACACCGAACCCAAAAATGTGATTAAAAAAATTTTTGTCTGTCTGTCTGTCTGTCGGTCTGTCTGTCTGTTTGTTCAGGCATCACGCAAAAACTACCGGTTCGATTACGTTGAAACTTGGTATAATTATTCTTTAATATCCTGGGCACCACACTGGGTACTTTTTATCCCGGAAAAGTATATACAATAAAAAACAAACTTAATTTTGCGGTTCGATCCCTAGACCCGATTACTGCACCAACCGCAAATAATAAGTTTGTCGTAGGTTAAGTCACCCGCAATGGAGTTCATTTTTATTTCTTTTAGTTTTTAGAGTTATTTAGGTTTATTTTTATATAAGTTGTAGGTATAGATTTTAATTTTAAAGTATAGGTAGTATATTTGATAGTGTACGTAGTGACCGTAGGTTATTTCATAATACTGTTGGGTAGGATTAGTCATTCGTATAGATATTAGTTTTTAGGGATTTTGCTTATTTATTGAGTTTAGATTAGTTATCATCAGAAATAGGTTTATTTAGGTAGGTAGGTATTTAATTTTCTGTTATTGAGTTTTTTTTTTTAATTAGGTAGGTACTTAGGTAAAGATATCATATAGGTACCCTCTTAATCACCACTAATGAGACACAATTAGTTTTCTATTGTAATTAGCCACAAAGGGCCCGCGAGATAGATGGCATTCTGGGGAAGCACATAGGTACATTTTATCCTGTTAGCACGTTCCCGTGGGATAATTTCCGACATCCACGCGGGCGAAGCCGCGGGCAGAAGCTAGTAATGACATAAAACAGTGCCCCAAAACGCAATTTCCTACTATTTCAGCTGGAAAAAGAAAGAAAAATCTCGAGAAATTGTTAGTATCAATAAAGGCAACCTTCACGCCTTTGTTTCCCGTGGAGGTAGGTAGTGTATGAACTCCTACCTTTCATCAGCCATGTTTATTTATTTATACTTCTCGCACAAAAAGGTACAAAGGCGGACTTAATGCCTTAGGCATTCTCTACCAGTCAACCAAGGGTGGTGAAGAGATTAGATGGCAGGTGCTTTGGTTGAGAGGAACAATGATAAAAAATACTATTAAAACTAGGTAAGTACACAAATACATAAATAGGTTTTATACACATACACACTATTAAGTACCTATAATATATTTTTAAATTAGCCGTTTAGTCAACCGCCTGGGCTTTGGAAGTAGTGCTCGCCTCGCTTCGCTCTCTCGGCTCGCACGCGGTTGATCACAGTTCCTGACAACCCATTTGTTCAGGGTTCCCTGGCTTAGTTACTACGACCAATTCGGCTCGCACGTGATTGGTTACAGTTGCAACCTAAACTATAATTTATTGAATATCATTCAGGCCGTTAGTTGAACGGCGGCCGTTTAGTTAAAAGGCTACGCGGCTAACTAAACGGCTAATTAAACCAGTTGGCTGTGAGATATATACTAAGCGAGAGAGTGGTTGAGATGACTCTACGGTATTTGTTTTGAAAATAATTTTGCAAATGCATACCGGTGGCCGTCCTGATATCAAGAGGAAGCGCATTCCAAAGAAGAATGGATTGAATATGAAAGGAATGTTTCGAGACAATCTGGGTCTACGTCGGAGGCCGATGAAACGTTCGTGGCAGCTACGGTGCCGATGTCCGTTTTGCGTGGATGTGACGCCCAACTTGTTCTTTTTTGCGTTTGTGTTCTTTTTCTGCGTCATGTTTATCTTACTTAGCTTAATATTTTAATATTAAAAACGCGCAAGTTTTTCAGAATGGTTGGATGGATGGATGGTTGTACTCTTTCACGCAAAAACTACTGAATGGATTTGGGTGAAATTTGGCTCACAGTTTACAGCACCAGGATTAACACATACGATACTTTTTATCACGATATTCCCACGGGATCAAAATGTAGCGAGTGAAACCGCGGGGCGCTGCTAGTCGCAAATAAATGTATTTTCTTTCTTAGTAATAGTACCTACCTTATTTCACAATTTTAATTACGCACTAAAATAATATGATTAATCAGCAACTCATTAAACTTTAAGTACTACTTATAGATCTCCGTTGTAGTAAGCAATAAATTAGCAATAAACTTATATAAAATATTGTTTTTGTGATAAAAGCACACGACGCTGTTCATTGACCAATCACTAATTATTTAATGTAGTTAAATAATAGTCTAAGAATACATTTGAATCCTCCCCACGAGCTATACTTATAAATATAGAATAGAATAGAATAGAATACTCTTTATTGTACACCATACAAATAATAACAATAATAATAAATGCTCGCATTGTCAGGAGGTTCCTCCTGACAATGCGAGCATAACCCATACTGGTGGTGGATTATGGCCATGCCATAATCCACCACCAGTATGGGTTGGTAGATGTCACATGTTTTCAAATTATCGGTTCTAGAACATGCCGGTTGCCTTCACGATGTTTCCTTCACCGGTTTGAGAGCGTTCGGTTTGGTGTTGAAATACTTTACACAGAGTAAAGCGCCGTTGCCATTGGGCCACCACTTCACTGCTCTACTTATAAATATAATATATCTCAGTAATATTATATACTAAGTAAGTACAGACGCCAGCAGGTCAAGCTACCCGAAACTGCCAAATTTTCCCAATCAACCTTGAACCTTAATGCTTTAGCGATAAAGTTAAAAATCTGTTAAAGAAATTTGACAGATTGTAGTAGCTTGATGTGCTGGCGTCTGTACGTTCGGTCCGCATTGAACAGTCGCCACCTTGCCGACTATAGTTTCGTAAATCGTTCGTGCTAATACGATAGAAGATAACGCTTTTTCGTTACATGACGATTTCTCCAAGTTTAGTCCTATCGTTCCAAAAACGTCTAGAGAAAACTTGAACTTGAAGACTTGTCTTTTAATGGACTGAATTCGCCAAAAGGCTTGGTCTCCATTACATCGGGCTTTGACAGAACTAGCCAAATGTAGGGTGTGCTTATTAGATTGTCTTTAGAAGAATGTACTTATTACAGTCTGTTGACTCTGTTTGTCCTCGAAAGAATACAGTCGTGATGTTAAGCTAATGTTTATCGCCAACCGATCTTCTTAATAACATTTTAAATACCAGGAAATCAGTACTTAAAGTCAAGAGATTTTTTGATTATGTTCATCTGCTATTTTCGGATATTTTGATTTATTTGATTAAACTACTTACTTGCGGTTTGCACTTTACAAAAAAGTAATGATCATAACTCAGACCAATAAAAAATTTATTGGTCTAAGGTTAAAAACATCAGGAAATTCGTTGAAAGATAATTACTTTATTTTTTATAATTTTATCGTATAACTCAAGAGCCTTCGACAGTGGCAATCTTAATTACGAACAAACAGCATCGTCTGCCTAGCTTTTTCCCAACTATGCTGGGGTCGGCTTCTAGTCTAACCGGATGCAGCTGAATACTAGTATTTTACATGGAGCGACTGCCTATCTGACCTCCACAACCCAGTTACTGGGTAAAACGACACCGAAGTCGAAGCGCGAAGCCCCAAATTATTCCCGATACATTACAGAAAAGACAGACTTATGGATGCAATTGAGAACCTTCTTATTTTGAAGTCGGCAAAACGGTAGTCGGTATAAAGCTTGGCTAAAATACTTAAATATTATCAACATATTATACTTCAATCGGTTTTGCAATACTCTATCGAAACTTTGAGTTGGCCTTGTAACGGGTATATGTTTATACGACAAGGCAGGAATTTAGCAGAAGTTTTACTGCCATTTAGTTTATTTATTTAAACTTCTCGCACAAAAAGGTACAAAGGCGGACTTAATGCCTTAGGCATTCTCTACCAGTCAACCAAGGGTGGTGCAGAGATTAGATGGCAGGTGCTTTGATTAAGAGGGACAATAATAATAAAAAAACTCTTAAAACTAGGTACACAAATACATAAATAGGTTATATACACATACATATTATTACCATAATATATACTTATAATATATATACATACATATATATATATATATACAAAATCAAGAGAGAGATGTGTTGAGATGACTCTACGCTATTTGTTTTGAAAATAACTAGTTAACGTCGAACTAGTTTAATAGTTAAGCAAGCAATAGATCCGTATAATAGGTAAGACTGACCACTTACAGTATTTTCAAAATCAAATTCAAAAGTCATTTATTCAAATTAGGCTGAGAATCAACACTTTTCGAACGTCAAAATTACAAAAGACAGTCCCCCAAAACGCCCGCCCTTCACCACTTCCTAGTGCTGTCGATGGAAAGAAGGAGTGGCGCAACAAACTCCCCAGCAGCTTTTATCTCACGAAGTGACGCGCGCTTTTCTTGTGGTTACCAAGTGTACAAACACGCCGTGTGTGTTTAAGCGCAGGAGCTCTCGGTACCGTCCGAGACAAGGGCGAAGACAGAAGTGTGTATGTGTCCATGTGTTTAAGGGTGTGTCCATGTGTGTAAGGGTGTGTCCATGTGTGTAGGGGTGTGTCCATGTGTGTAAGGGTGTGTCCATGTGTGAGTTATGTGCTGAGGATACTCGTCTTCACGCACACATTCACATCGCGTTTGTACCCTTAGTTAGCACGAGTAACTCACGCTTCGTTTCGTGAGATTACTATACCGTCCTAGACAAGGGGTAATCGCTATCAAAGCATTTCGTAATCCAACAACGACTTTCACCAGCGGGGTAATTGCGTACCTAACACACTAACACTAGCACTGGCTTTCATTTTGACAGTTCAACAACATCCATTGCGTTATTTACGTAGTTGAGCAGACAAATTTTTCGAACATATGAAGCAATGGATTAGCAATATCCTTCAAAATTATTTAGATTCAGATTGGAAGTGTGTTACGAAATTAGGGTTTAGGTTTGTCATAAGATTTTCTGTAGCCTATGTCAGTCCGATAAATTAAAATTTCCTTCAGTTATCGCTGATAGAATGTCACTTTTTGACTTCCCCGTTGGTCCTGGGTTTAATTCCCAGGTCGGCTAAAGTATTATTGGAGTTTTCCATTAAGAATTTCTTAGTAACAGCCTGGAGTTTGGAAGCTGGTGGTGTGATACCCCCGTGCCTCGGAAAGCACGTAAAGCCGTTGGTCCTGCGCCTGATCTCTCCCCGGTCGTGTTGGATTGCCGTCCCATCGGACTATGAGAGTAAAGGAACAGAGAGGGCACCTGTATTTGCGCACACACTTGTGCGCTATAATATCTCCTGTGAACCTGTCTAATCTCCGGTGAGATTGGCCACCGTGACCGAAATCTGTCATAATCATGCATAATCAGCGTATTACGTTCCCACTGCTGGGACACAGGCCTCCTCTCCGTGAGAGGGAACGGGCCGTAATCCACCACGTGGGTCCAGTGCGGGTTGGTAGATGTCACACGTCTTCGAATTTGTTGGTCCTAGGACACGCCGGTTTCCTCACGATCCTTCACCGTTTTTGAGAGCAGTGGTGATGAAATAGTTTACACAAAGTAAAGCTCCTGGGTTGGAACCCACGACCTACAAACTCGTAAGTCAGGGCCGTTACCACTGAGCCACCACTGCTCTCGAAATCGGTCATGGGGATTATTGGAAAGAAGTACCTTATCGCGTGTTGCGAAACTGGGCTAGACGGAAAAAATTAAGACCAAAAGTTGGAACGACACTTTTTGCTATAGTTGTAAGCCATGCGGCGAGCGCGTGTTTCTCTCTCTCTCTCTCTCTCTCTCTCTCTCTCTCTCTCTTATAGAAAGCAAGCCAGTTTTTTTTTGTCTGTTTTTTTATTTGTTAATAATAAAAAAAATATTATTATAACTTAAAAAAAATAAAATTTTATTATAATTCCTTCACTAATTAATCGAAAGGAACTTCGTTCCATCCGGGTGTCCCTTGACACCTCTCAAGTTTTTATTATCAATTTTTCTATGTCCTCAGGTGGGCCCACAGCTTGAACCGAGGCTACCGTGTATTTTGCTATTATATCACGTAAAACTACAATATTACTGACCCTGTATCTAGGCGAAGATGTCATTGACCTACAGCTCATGAGAAACATGTATTTTTTCGCAACCGGATGGTCTAAGCCTAAGCTAGGAGCAAGGTCTTCGTCAATACAATATTGTAGGCGGTGTTCTAGGTAACATCTTGAGGCAACTGGCATGTCCTAGAACAATAAAATTGAAGAAGTGACATCCACCATGAAGCACTGTGCCCGCTTGGTGGATTATCACAGAGAGGTGCCCTGGAACTCCCAGCTGTGGGAACGCTATAAGCTGATTACATGGGGTCAAATCAAAATAGTTAGGGAAACTCCGCATTATTAGAACGTGATTAGAACAATGGTTTAAACCAAAAATTTTAATTGAAATATCTACCTTATCCGTACTATTAATAAAGCTGAAGAGTTTATTTGTTTGCTTTTACGTGCTAATCTGTGGTAATACTTGTACCAGTCAGATTTGAAAAAATCTTTTTGCATTCGATAGCCAAGAATTTATATTCGGCTATATGCTATTAAACATCACGCTAGGCCCCTAACTGTACCGGACCATGTGCTCAACGACGTAAATAACACAATGAATGTTGAAGAACTGTCAAAATGAAAGCCATTGCCACTGTTAAAGTTGTCAAAAAATAAAAGACCCCTTTTGACATTTGAGAATGCATTCTTGACACTTGTCAGTTTCATACAAACAAATACATGTTTTGCGAATTTGATCTTTATTAACTACCAGAACTGTCAATGTCAAACTGGCCTTTTATTTTTTGACAACTTTAGTGTGTTACGCAATTACTCCGCAGGAGTTAAACTACTGTTTCTAACTTGCATAACAAAATTATCGCTATTGACCAGTCCGTTCACATCGGTTCAACTAAAAACCACATCGCAACTTAGTATGATTTAATACTAGCTTTAGAAATAACTTGAATTTTATTCATGAATCATTTTTAAACTATATTTACTAGACACTTGAACTATTTACACAATACTTCATAAAAACAGTATTTTTTGCGCTGTTAAAGTAATCATGATTTATGAGCATTTATCACACGTAATTATGGCCAAATTCTGTAAGACACCTACTGCTCTCTGGCATTACACATCTGAAATGGGGCCGTCCCTTTCGTTTTCTCTATGGACAGCAAAAGGGGCTCGTGGCTAAATAAAGACTGGGGCTCGTGGTTAACTAAAACCGGGGCGCGTGACTAAGTAAAGGTAGGGGCTCGTGGCTAAGTAAAATATGAACTCGTGGCATAAGACTCGTGGCGTAAGTAAAAACAGCCGATAGATCAGGTTAAGCTTTGCTTACCGAGATTGCATGGATGGTCCCTTGAACAGTCGTTATGGGTAGTCAGAAGCCCGAAAGTCTGACAACCAGTGTTGCAAAGGGTACCCAGTAACTGGGTTGTGGAGGTCAGATAGGCAGTCGCTCCATGTAAAATATTGGTATTCAGCTGCATCTGGTAGCCGACCCCAACATAGTTGGGAATGCTTGGCCACTATTTAATTTCAAACCCCGTTTACTAGGTTCTGCATTTTTAATATTTGAAATTAGAGCGATATCTTGATTTTTTTTTCAGGAGGCCCTTAGCCTCCCAAAATTTCGAGACTCGACAGCCCCCCCACGCCAAGTCAATCTCGCAAGAACAACTTCAAATGAACATAATTATAAGTAAAGAAATGTATCACTTACAAAACAATCTTTGTTGAACACGTGCTAAAAAGATGCATACATTTTATTTACATTTTACAATATGAAGCAGTTTTATTTTCTTATTTCATTCATTGAGAGATGATTAATTATTATGTAACTGACATCTGTACCCAGAAGGCCACGGCAGACACGTGGGGAATTCTAGTGTTTTTATTATTTATTTTTCCGCGGTAGAAACTATCCCTCTTTCACGCGACACAAAGGCAAGATTATGTTTTTCTCACGTATCTGTGTATGAATTCATGAAATCTGAGATTTAACTTAAATAGCTTTATGCATAATCAGTCTATAGGCTTTCTCTCTGTGAGTGGGATTGGGCCGTATACCACCACGCGCGCCCAGAGTTAGCTGGTAGATGCCGGCTTCCTCACGATGTTTTCCTTCACCGTTTTTGAGAGTAGTGGTGATGACTTTCGCAATCCCAGTGTTATTAAACTGCTATACACCACTTTGGTTCGGAGTAAACTCGAGTCCAGCGCCTGTGTCTGGCATCCACATACTGCGTCACTGACACTGATGCTTGAGAAAGTTCAGAAAACCTTCCTGAGATTCTTGTATCAAAGGCTGTACCATTACTTTCCATTCATGTACCCAACGAACTATCTTCTAGGGGTGTTGGGATTCAATTCGTTGGAGGTAAGAAGGGGCTTTGATCAGCTCACGATTGCCTGTAAAACCCTAAGCGGTCGTATTGACTGCCCTGAGCTCCACGGACTTTTCTGCTGCCTATTTGTGCCCGAAAAATACCTTGGGCACCGTCAATGCCGCCGTCATAACCTGTTCGCACTACCGCTATCTAGATCGGTTGCTAGAGCTGAATCCCCGGTATGTCGAACCCTAAGGATGCTAAACGCCCTCCTGACTGCCGACCCTGAATGTGATGTGTTTGCTGATGAATGGAAGAAAATAATGCGTGCCTGTCTGGTGTTTTGTGAGAGACAGTATGCGAGGGTGTCCACTGTTACATGATAGTTTATGTTATTTTATGTTGTTTCTAATTTATTTAACCATTTTCGCAAACAATTATTAATAATTTTATCCACGAATTGTACATCTTTGAATTTGAATTTAATTTTTGTATTGTATGTTATTTGAATGCTTATTTTATTTTAATCTTTATAAATTCTATGTTAATTAATGTAATTGGACCTGTGCCGTTTTAATTAACTATAAATAAACAAATAAATAAATGAAATAATTTGGGGTTAAATATAATGACCACCATAAAATGCTTTGATATCCTTAGTTCTCGCACTTCAAATTGTATTTGAACACCAAATGTAGTAAATGATCACTAAATCTTAGCGAGCAAATTAATGCGCTATTTCTGCCTAAATAAACCACTATGATTGTCATAAAATGTAGATTTATTACCAAATAAAGTATTATGATGCCATATTAAGTTATGTCTCCGGCTTGCTGTAAACTAGATAGACGAGGTTAATTTAAAAAAAAATTGTTAGGTTATATTAAGTTAAAACTGTAACCTACGCACGAGCCGAGTGAGCGAAGTGAGCGGTGCCGCGGCAGCGGCCGGCGAGTGCCAGAAACGACTAGATTGTATAGAAAAAAATTATGGAAAAAAAGAGATTATTTTTTGCAGGCTGTCGAGAACCGAACATGATTTATTTGGAGTCATTTGAGATGAAAACTTTGGTTATAAGTTTACATTAAAATGCGGGTTTAATTTTGGTGATCATTTACTATTTTTGTGTTACTATATCTGGTGGTAAGTTAAACATCATCATCATCATCTGCCTAGCCTTTTCCCAACTATGTTGGGGTCGGCTTCCAGTCTAACCGAATGCAGCTGAATACCAGTATTTTACATGGAGCGACTGCCTATCTGACCTCCACAACCCATAAGCCAAATAATTTTACCAAAGTAAAGCACCTGTTTCGAACCTATAACCTGAAATTCGTAAGTCGTGGCGTTATCACTGGGTCATCACTGTTTCGAAACTTGAACTTGAAATTAAATAAATGCCACCAACCGCATCAGACTGCTTGAAAAGTGATCTAGTTTTTAACTTTTTAGTTGCAACTGGATTTTTAATTTTACTATATTAATAGTGCTGCTGCTCATAACCTCGGTCTTGCCTGATACAAAGCGATAAGAGGTGTACAAAGGCACAAAGCCTGTTTATACTCCTTTAACAAATTCCTCCATAATTTTGTTTGGTAGGTGGTAGTTAGTTAGTTTAAGTCGACCTCATGTTGTACAGGCTGGCAGATAAATAACTCTATATATTTATCTAGTTTTCATTTAATTTGTGATCGACACAAAAGTAAACATAAACAAAACAATGGGGGCTTGTAGACGGTGAACAGTGCTGCCACTTATGACGTGCTTTCAGTTTTTAACGCAATGGCGTGTAAAACTGGATAAGGAGATAATAGTCCGTTAAATTTGAACTGTGATCCCAGCTATAACAACATAATTAGAACATTGTAAGATATTTACTTTCCTTTAATAATCTAATAGGAGTAAGAGGTCATGTGGTAGATAACAATGTACGTTAGAGAGAGAGCGATGAACTGTGCTTGACCTTATCATGACGAGATGGGATGATTTTTATTAAGTCGAATGATTGTTTTAAAATAACACGCTCGATAAAATTATCAAATAGGATTCATAGCAGGGATGTTATGGAGCTCCGTAATCGTAACCGAAACTATCGGATATCCGAAATAAAAATATATCCGTAACCGTAACCGTATCCGTTTCACAAGTTTCGGATAGTCTCGGATAGTTTCGTATAAAGGCGGAGTCTAAAAAACGACATGTTTCGACAGGTTTTTGTAACATCTCTTAATAATTACTTACCTATATGACTGATTATAATACCAAATGATAATCTAGACTAGATAAACCCTATAAATAAAACTAAATTATTACATACTATTTGCGTTTATATTTTACTTCAATCTAATATCCGTAACCGAAACTAACGGATAATCCGAAATAATTACATATCCGTAAGCATATCCGAAACCGATATAATTCTCCTATATCCATATCCGTATCCAGATCCGAAATATCATATACATAACATCTCTAACGCATAGAAGCTATATAACATTGCAGCAGTGGGGAACAGTGCTGGCACAGTGATAGCAACGCCGAATTATGAGTTGTAGGTCGTGGGTTCGAACCCAGACAGGCGCTTTACTTTGTGTAATTTATTTCATCATCACTGCTCTCAAAACGGTGAAGGAAAACATTTTGAGGAAACTGACATGTCCTAAAACCAAAAAATTCGAAGACATACGACATCTATCAACCCGCACTGGACCCGCGTGGTGGATTATGGCCATAGAAATGTAAAAAAACAGGAGAAGTGGTAAGGAGGCGTGTCTGTGTCGTCGCGGCATGCCCGAAATGATCATGCACTAGGCTATTGGCCGTCACCGCGAACTAGTGCACTTTCGACCGTGATCGTGAAAAAATATAAGAATGCTGCGTGTTGTTCAGTGGTTTCTTGTAAAAACCGAAGTCAAAACCAAAACTTTGTAAATCATGGAATCACTTACCGTATACCTATAAATATAAATATTTTACTATATTTGTCTTTAAAATCATGAAAAACAACAAATTGTAAAATATTTCTTGCTTTTACTATGTTAATTTAGTTTTCAAATATCGCAACGACTGTACTATTTTCGCAGTAAATACATTGCTCCTTAAACCTGCCTAAGTATGTTACTAAGTGATAAGACAAGCAATGGCCCTGATTCCCTTGTTCACAAACTAAACTAAATTTAAGTTCTGTGTATTTTTTCTTTCTATTTTGTTAAGAAAAGGACAGAAGATAAGATATTAGTTTACTCCTGTCAAACTAAGATACTCCATAGACAGATTAGACCTGATTAAAAACATGGCTGATAAAAATACGTCAATTTACGTCAGGCGCTGACTAGTTTGACAGGACTAAACTTATATTTATCTTCTGCCCTTTTCTAAATTAAATAGAAAGAAAAAGATGCATTGAACTTAAATTTAGTTTAGTTTGTGAACAAGGGAATGGGCGCCAATGTAATAATCACTAAACAATACTTTATTTAAGCGGTGCATCGCATGGAGTTCTGATACATTTTTAACCTCAGGGCGTATCTCCTTCTATCCTATATCTATGATTATTGCCCACTCCCTCTCACCGAGAGGAGGCCTGTGTTGCAACAGTGGGAACGTTATAAGCTGATTATGCTTATGCAATGTAACATTTTTCCATACCTATACTTCTACACTCACCTGCCAAGCCTTTTTCCAACTATGTTAGAATCAGCTTCCCGTCTAATCGGATGCAGCTGAATACCAGTATTTTACATGAAGCGACTGCCTCTACTGACCTCTACTACGCAGTTACTGGGTAACGTGAGACCCCTTGGTAAGACTGGTTGTCAGACTTTTGGGCGTTTCACTTCCTGTAACGACTGTCATAGTAAGAGATATAGCAAATAAGTTACAGAGAGCGATGAACTATCTTTGACCTTATCATGACAACATGGGATGATTTCAACAAAGTTGAATGATTGTTTTAAATAACATGATTAGTATAATTATCAAATACCGGATTTTTTCACTATATCTACACTCATAAACTAGCCACTGTTAATAATATGATACATTAAATACATAAGGATATTCAAAAAAGACATTACTCAGGAGGTAAATGATTTTATAATGAAAATTGAAAAGACTTAGGTAACAGAAATATTTTCGAGGGTGTAACACTATTAAGGAGCTAGCGGCCACATTTTACTCAAAATCACGCAATTAGGATCCAAATGGCCACATTTTACTCACAAATTAGGGTGCAGGTGTTGACGTTTTACTCATTCAATGAAAGTGCAAGAGGCCAGAGTATACTCAAAATAACGCAATTAGGGACTAGGCTACAAGTTGCCAGAATTTCACTCACAGAAAAACTGTGCAAGTGGTCACATTTTACTCAAAATCGGTTAGAATGGTTACAATTATAATTGAGTGAACCATTGACAAGAAAAAAAAAACAAGACCGGAACCTAGACAACATCATTGCATCAAGTGACATGATAAAATAAATTTAAGTCCAGTGCATCTTTTTCTTTCTATTTCATTGAGAAAAGGACAGAAGATAAATATTAGTTTAGTCCTGTCAAATTAGTCAGCGCCTGACGTAAATTGACGTGTTTTTAGTAGCCATGTTTTTAATCATGTCTAAACTGTCTATGGAGCATCGTAATTTGACAGGACTAAACTAATATTTATCTTCTGTTCTGTGTGTTTTAGCTGTTGTCTTTACTCAAAATTACACAATTAGGGACTACGCTACAAGTAGCCACATGTTACTCACGCAAATAGGGTGCACTTGGCCAGAATTTACTCAAAATCACACAATTAGGGACTAGCCTAGAAGGGGCTAGTTCACCTACTCAAAATCTGTTAGAATGGTTACAACTAAAATTGAATGAATCATTGACAAGAAAAAAAAAGACCTGAACTTATCGGCATTGTGTTTCAATCGATGCTGATTGAAACACAATGCCATTGCATCAAGTGACGTAATAACAACAAATTGGAAGATGATTGCCTGAATTGGTTGTTGCATATAAAATTTGGGCCAATTTCCTATTCGGGTCACGCTAATAGCTAATAAGTATCGGCGATCGATGTGCAGCTAAATTGGCACAATTTATCATTTAATAGCATCCCATGGTTGTTTGGTAATGAGAAACCTATGATCGCCAATGATGCATGCCATTTTTTTAACAGACTTCAAAAAAGGAGGAGGTTCTTATTTTGAATGTTTATATATTTTTTTTTTTTTTTTGTATGTTCGGGCGTAACTAACTCCTATACGAAGCGGCACCCTGAGTGTGATAGCGGACAGGTATGACTGTCCGTTCTTCAAAAATTGTATGCGTTTATGTGTAAACTAAATGTAATAAATAATAATAATATATACACTGTAAAATTTTGATCGTTTTAATCCTTAAAAGGGGTCATTGTACTCATCATTATGAACAACTTTTACTACGGGACCAACCCTGAAATCATGAAAAAAAAAAAATCAGTTGATCCATACATTATGTTATTTTTTTCACGATTTCAGTGATGGTCCCGTAGTATTCAGGGGCTGGATCGAGCGAGCGTTATCCTAATTTAATACGTAAATCTGTACAGATTTTTTTGCGACTATCTAGGCCTAATCCCAAGGGTAGGGTTTATCCTAAATGACGTATACAGACTTACTACGATGATAAATGTTGCACGGCTGTTTATTTTTTTTTTTTGCCACGAGCCCTTCGCCATATTTACGACCGATAACCTTATTAAGTACGAAATAGTATGAAAATTGTAGATAAGACGGTATCAATCTTCAATTTCGTTCTGGTACGACCAGTTATTACTCCAATTAGTCACAGTTGGTTCAAACTAGATGACATAACAATAACGACTATCATCAGTAAAGAGGTTGGCAGATACCAAGCCCTTTTCCACAGGTTCCAATTGCCAGATTATTGATTATTATTATTATTATCCAATCACGAAGGTTGGTTACTGTTTAGGGTGCAACAGATCGCTCTAGGAAGTAATTCGTTACTTCGAAATTCGAATGGTGTCTCGCTGTGAACCCGCGATGATTTATACCCTCTCATTAGGTTAACCGTTTTTTGACAGCTGTCTTATTACCTACGCGACCGATTCCAGATTACGTAAAAGTTAACTTTAAAATGCGTAATAAAATAAATATATAAACTGCGTTATCTTATTAAATTATCTTATTTATGACTTCTTACAGACATTATAATACCGTACGTGTATCAATCAATGTGTTGTGTGCTGCTGCAATCACTAGTTAGATAGTGTCAGGCCACGCTCAGTGTAGGGTTCCGTAGTTTCCCGTCCGTCACAATAAGTGTTCCCACTTATGAGTTTAAAGGTGGGTATCCATTATGTTCGCACGCTCCGCGGCAGGCGCTCCGACTCGTGACGGTTTTTAGCGCGAACACAAAGGGGAGCGCAGTGTGTCAAAGGGGAGCGCATGTAGAAGTGCGCGCGACGTATTCATTGCAGCAGTTGCAGGAGCGCGGAGCGCTGCTGGAGCGCGAACATAGTGGTAACCCAACTTAAAAAAGGCTATTTGTTACGGAACTCTAATAATTACGGAACACTAAAAACGGGCCCACAAAGGACGGTGATAACTAAAAAAAGAGTTATAGATTCCAACCACACATGGAAAGTTCGAGAAAATGTTGTCTATTTTACAGCGCCATCTCTCGGGGGTTGGGTTGGGAATTGGGTTACTAATTAATACATAGACGTGCCAGAAGTTTTCGGTGGTAATTTTGGATTGCGAGAACCGATTTTAATCATTCTTTTTTTGTTTGAAAAAAGATACGTTCAGGATAATAAAATATGTAAACGAAGTTAAAAAAAAATGCTTGCGTATGCTTGCTTGTATTTTTATAATGTTTTGATTTTTGTATTTTTTTTAATTTCTATTTTTCAATTTATATTCTTCTTAATGTTTTATATTGTTTTTATGTAATATTATGGATTTTTATCATCTGCAATAAATAAATTGAATTGAATTGAATTGAATATACGATTATACTACAAACTTAGTCCAGAAATTATTTTGTACAACTTTTTGTCTTTTTTGTACAAAAACTGTTGTTTCCATCAAGTTCAAAATGATTTTCCTACAAAGTCCTTATAAAGTTCTACTTTCAGATTTTTTTTCATATTTTCTAAACTTATGGTTCAAAAGTTAGAGGGGGACACACACATTGTTTTTTACTTTTGGAGCGATTATTTCCGAAATTATTGACATTATCAAAAAATGATTTTAGTAAATCCCTATTCAGTTTTAAATACCTTTCCAACAATATATCACACGTTAGGGTTGAAATTAAAAAAAAAATCACTTCCCACTTTACATATAGGGGGGCTACCCTAATAAAACATTTTTTTCCAATTTTTATTTTACCACTTTGTCGGCGTGATTGATATACATATTGGTACCAAATTTCAGCTTTCTAGTGCTAACGGTCACAGAGATTAAGCGAGGACGGACAGACGGACGGACAGACAGACATGGCGAAACTATAAGGGTTCCTAGTTGACTACGAAACCCTAAAAAACGGTTTAAAAACAAATGATTCCGTTTTCGAATAGGGTACTTGACAGTAAGTTACCCGCAGCGGAGCTGATTGTACAGGATACAAAGGGTCAAACATCACTTCCAAATTCGAATGTTGTCTCGTTGTGAATCCGCGATGATTTACTTTAAAAACAAATGAGTTCGCTTTCGAATTGTGTGCGCTCACTTGTCTTGAGTGAGGTAAGCAGTGAACTTTACAGATTAGCAGAATAGTACTACTGTATTGACCTTTCATGTACAGACACCAGCAGGTCAAGCTACCCGAAACTGTCAGATTTTCCCAATCAACCTTAAACTTTAATGCTTCAGCGATAAAGTTGATAAAGAAATTTGACAGATTGTAGTAGCTTGATGTACTGGCGTCTGTTCATCAGTTTGACGGCTACGGGTCATATTATGACGTCATACGTATTAGGTCATTGTCAGATAGCTGTAAAATGCGTCATACATAACATACAACGGTAACTTTAAATAAGACAGCCTGAGAACCTTTTACCTTAATTTTTTAGGGTTCCGTAGTCAAGGAACCCTTATAGTTTCGCAATGTTTAATTTAATTTTTTTTTAAACGTCTGATACAGTTTTTGTTAGGGTTGTCGATGACCAAAATGTTACGAGTGATTATAATTTCGGCGAATTATTGACCTCTTCAAAAAACGAAGCGAGATGGCACTGCCAATAAACATTCTTGTTGGCGATGCCAGACCATAAATAATGCAGCGGTGTAATTGCGTAACAGACAAACAGTAGGAATGGCTTTCGTTTTGACAGTTCAACAACATTCATTGCGTTATTAACGTTGTTGAGTAGATAAATTTTTGGTCTCTAGGACATGCCGGTTTCCTCACGATGTTTTCTTTCACCGTTTTTAGAGCAATGGCGATAAAATTACTTACACAAAGTAAAGCGCCTATCAGAGGCCTTACCACGAGCTCTTAACGCGATTCAATTTACGCTCAGGGATCGAGATGGCGCTAGACGACTTGTATAGCTCTGTCTCTTTCCAACAGCCTAAACTGGATCGCGTTAAGAGCTCGTGGTAAGGCCTCTGGGCTCGAACCCATGACCAACAACTCGTAAGGCCGTTATCACTGGGCCACCATTGCTTCAACCTAGATCTAGTTGTACCTATTTAAGTATTATTTACAGCTAAAACCACACTGTATTAAAATATTGACGTATTCCACATTGGGCACCCCGCTTAAATGGCACCTGAGTAAATGGCACCTGAGGTATTCCACATACGGCACTTGTTGATAATCCTCGAGTTACAATAGAATTTAGAAACAAATACTTTTTAGGTTTATTTACGATTATTTATCTTCTTAGTAAACTTTGTCATCTTAATGTTTTTTTATGACACAATCAATAATTGGCACTGTTGCAAAATCAGTAAACCTTGAGTTGACAACCCTACTTTTCAGACGAAGGTGAAAATGATATCTGGAGCAAGCAGGTATAAAGTTGTTTTCAAAAATCCGGTTTGCTCAAGTTATTTCAATGGCAAATTATAAGTTTGCGATGAACCCACGCGAACCGAACTTTCGATCTTTATAGGTTCTTTGTATAATTGTACTATTGAACTCTGGTCAGATTTATTTTGTAAAGGTTTGTGATAGTATAACCCGGTTTTTTTGAAGGAAAATCAACATAAAAATTTCCTAACTTATACAGAAACAAAATACGTTTATTGACAAACATGACGCTTAAAAAGAACACTGTTACTGTTACTGTCAGCCTGCATCGTCCCACAGCTGGGCAAAGGCCTCTCCCCGTGACTTCCAGCTCTTTCGATCCAGGGCTAAATTAGACCACTGCTCGTTTGTTTTGTCCAGCTCGTCACGCCATCTTCTACGGGGTCTGCCGCGACGCCTTCTAGCTGTATCAGCCGATCGATTCTGTAAAAATCTCACCGTGAAAAGTTAGGTGAAGTGAGCTTAGAGTGAGCTGTCAATAGTGTCAATCCCTAGCATTAGTTGGAATGACAGCTCACTCCACGCTCACTTCACCTAAGTTTTCACGGTGAGATGGTTACAGAATCGCACTGCAGGGCTTCACGTGGTTGTTATTTTAGCTCACAGCTTATTGGGCACCCCGTCCCACTTCAGCTTAGCGACCAACGTCAGTAATCTGTATTTTGGAGCGCAATGTGGTGTTGCGAATATGATCTGTCAATTTGACACCTAGAATGCTGCGCTCTATTGCCCGTTGGCAAATCTTGAGTTTGGACTTTTGAATGTTTGTCAAAGACCAAGTCTGGGATCCATAGGAATGGGAAGGATGCACATGTCCAATATTTTTTCATGATCTACATAAATCTATCTATATAAATAAAAATGAATCACCGAAATGTATGTACGCACATAACTTCCGATCGACTGCACCAAATTGGAGAATTTCTTTTTTTGTGTTTGTTATTGTCAGGACAAGGTTTGTATAGAATAAAATTAAAAGAAAAAAAAAACATGGCGGTACGACGTCCGGGTCAGCTAGTAATATTATAAATGGGAAATTGAGTTTGTTTGTTACGTTTTCACGTCTTAACGGCTGAACATATTTCGATGAAATTTGGTACACAGGCAGCTCAAAATTCAACACTACGCGGGCGAAACCGCAGGCATAACCTAGTCAGAAACTGGGTGTTAGCCTGCCAATAGTGTAACACTTAAAATAAACTTCGTATTTTAACGCAGAACATATGAACATCGTAACTTTACAATCTATTGCTCAGCGAGTGGTTGACCTCGGCTAGGCGGCTGTTTGACTGCCTCTGTGGTTGTTCAACCAAACCTAGTAACCTTTGTGACCCCTGCGGCTGAAGGTCACACCGTCCTTCTAACGGTTACATAACCTTATCATCACGCTTCTATTCCCCGAGGGGTAGGCAGAAGTGTTTTTTTTGTTAGACTACACTGTCCTACTGCTGAGCCAACCTCGATCAGATCGGTCAGCTCCTAGAATTCCTACATTTCACCTGTTATGATAAAAGTCCCAAGCCTGTTGCAATTAACTAGGTACAGATCCGGAATCCAGTCTCCCTCCGGTCGTGTCGGATTGCCGTCCCATCGGACTATGAGAGTGAGGGAAGAGGGAGAGTGTGTCTGCGCGCACACTTGTGAACTATAATATCTCCCGCGCCGAAAGCTAATCTCCGTTGAAATTGGCCACCGAGGCCGAAATTCATTCTGGAGGACTTCACAAATCCAGATTCAAGGCTGTTAATGAGCCGTGGCCCCTGGCATAGGCAACTGAAGGAACACGGGTGGGTTTTAGTCAGTAGAAGTCTGACACGCCCTTCCGCTCAGCCCAGAGCGGGAGAGGTCATTTGATGATTTCCCACCCAATAAAAAAAGCCTGTTAATGAGAACTGTTAAATAAACGAAACTGCTAAACGTGGGGTCGTGGCTTTGATTCCCAGGTCAGGCAAAGTTTTATTGAGCTCTCAGGAAATTCTTAATAGATATTGTATTTTGGATTCCTGCCCGTTTAAAGGCAATATAAGCCTGTATATTGCCTTTAAAAGTTATCTGGCGATGGAAAAATCAGCTCTAAATTAATTAAACATGAAATCGCGGAAAAAAATCAGCTGTTGCCTACATTTATGTTCGTATAACTCGTCAAAATGTAGAAAACAGCTGATTTTTTTTCGTGATTTTAAGTTTGGTCCCATATATACTCGTAGTAATAGTTGTTCATAATGATGAGTACAATGACCCCGTAAGAGGTTATCCGATCCGTAGAGGATCGTCCGAAAGGGTTACCGCCGCGCTGCCCTGGAACATAAAGGGCTAAGGAAGGAACACGGGTGGGTTTTAGTCAGTAAGAGTCTGACACTCCCTTCCGCTCCACCCAGAGCGGGAGGGGGGTCATTTGATGATTTCCCAACCTCAAAAAAAAAAAAGAGGCTATCCATTAATTACCGGACACCCTGTATATGTATATTATGTATATGCTGTATATAGATACATACTAAACATACATAAAAAACAACTCGTTGACAGTACTCATGATGATGTCTTAGTAAAAGATTATCTCTATCAACACGATAAAATAAGATTTTGCATAGCTTGTGTGATAATGACCGCGATGCCGAAGTACTCGTAACAATGAAAGATTATAAGGCAAATACCGTCTTAATAGACTGCAGTAATGAAACAAAATTATATGCATAATATTATAATATCATCATCATCTGCCTAGCCTTTTCCCAACTATGTTGGGGTCGGCTTCCGGTCTAACCGGATGCAGCTGAATACCAGTATTTTACATGGAGCAACTGTCTATCTGACCTCCACAACCCAGTTACTGGGTAATACGATACCCCTTGGTAAGACTGGTTGTCAGACTTTCGGGCTTCTGACTACCCGTAACGACTGTCAAAGATCCACGAATGACAGCCGGGAACAACGGCTTAACGTGCTTTCCGAGGCACGGAGGGGTCTCGGTATGTAAAGATGGTCACCCATCCACAGACCAACCGCGGCAAGCGTAGCTTAACCTGACCGATCGACCTGTGCGGCTGTTATTATTTAGCCACGGGCACCTCCACTGTAATTCCCGGAGGGAAAGGCAGGGGTGTACCTACCTGAAACTGTCAAATTTTCCCAATCAACCTTGAACTAATGCTTTAGCGATAAAGTTGAAAATCTATTAAAGAAATTTGACAGATTGTAGTAGCTTGATGTGCTGGCGTCTGTACAACATAGCGTTTTGTTCTATTCTCACGGCACAGAATACCCTTTGCCATGAGAATAGAACACGTTAGGTTAGTTTAACTATAAAGCATTTATTCCTAATTATACAGGCTGACTAGGGTTAATTTCGCAAAAAAAAAAACAAAATTTCGCATAAATATAAATTCAAAATGCAAAATTTCATATACGCTTAATCTTAAGAAAACAGAGGGGCAATTCTCGTAATTTTAAGAACGTTCACAGTCTGATCTCAGTCTCAATCTGTCAAAAAATACTTCTAATTTCCCTACATTTTGACAAGTTTTTGACATTTGTTTGACGCTGAGATGAGACTGCGACTAGATTTTGAACGTTTTAAATTACGAGAATTGGCCTTCTGGTGTCAAAGTCCATGTAGAGACGCCAGCAGGTCAACCTACCCGAAACTGTCAAATTTTCCCAATCAACCTTAAACCTTAATGCACTAGCGATAAAGTTGAAAATTTATTAAAGAAATTTGACAGATTGTAGTAGCTTGATGTGCTGGCGTCTGTACGTACCTAGATGATTTTTGTAGTTAGCTGTTGCATACATTTTGACCACGTACCTTACAAGTTTCTATGAAACAACTGATTTTTTTTGATAATTAACGAAAAAATTCTACAGTTTCAATACTCAATACTCAATATATTTATTTGCATTTCACAATGTGAACTTAGGTGGTAGGTACATTATAAAATATACATAATTTGAGATCATTGTGGACCCTGTTTGTGAATGTAAACCTGCTATTTATCACTTGTTTACATTGTATCACGAAGAGCTAGGGGGTCCAGAATCATGTATTGAATTCATGCTTACAATTTGCGCGTCGATGCCCCTGCTGCCACCCTGTATTAGTGATTGATTCTAGTTGCGTTCCAAAGGGTAATTTCATATGGAAAAAATGGGCAGGAAACTCTACCGTCAGGTACTCTTTAAAACCAAAAAAAAAAACAACGACTTCCAAAAAAAAAAAACTATAAGTAAAGGTTTTTTTTTGGAAGCCGGGGATTTTTGTTATGTAATAATGTTTTTATTTTCTCTTTTTAGTTGTACCTACTCAACGCACATTCTTAGAACACTATTTGCTATGTAAATATCAGTGACAGCCTAGGTAGTTATTAAAACATCATCAATATAAACGAAGGGGAAAAAAACGTATTATTGAAGCTAACTAAAAACTACCCAAGCAAAGTTAATAAAATTTATATATAGGACCACCTCTGAGGGCATACCTTATTCATTAAAAAAATAATTTTGCAAATCCGTCTGCATATACACCGTTAAATTTTGATCGTTTTAATCCTTAAAAGGGGTCATTGGACTCATCATTATGAACAACTTTAATTACGGGACCAACCCTGAAATCGTGAAAAAAAAATCAGTTGATCCACAGATTTATGTTCGCATAACTTGACATAATGTATGGATCAACTGATTTTTTTTTTTGACCGAAAATCAAAACAAAAAATATATAAATAGGTATCCAAATAGAGAACCTCCTTTTTTGAAGTCTGCTATAAAGTTTAGAGTAAAATAATATTTTGTATACTTACATGAATTTGTATAATTAGATGTGAAGATGAAGACAAGGTAATTCGTATGGCCGACACTGAACTATACAAGACGCTTCTGAATGTGATGTGATTATCTTTATCACTATGATTATGTGATTATCTTTATCACTGTGTCAACTTATCGAATAATGATAGATCAATATTATAAAAGTTTGTTTTCTCCTAAAATATTAGGGTTCCGCGCAAATAAATTAAAACTGTGGGATAATTTCCGACATCCATGCGACTACCAACCCGCACTGGGTTCGCGTGCTGGATTACGGCCCACTCCTTCTCACAGAGAGGAGGCCTGTGTCCCAGCAGTGGGAACATTATAGGCTGATTATGTATGCGGGCGGAGCCGCTGGCAAGAGCTAATCCTACTTCTACTAATATTATAAATGTAAAAGTTTGTATGGATAGATGGAGGGATGGATGGATGGATGTTTGTTACTCTTTCACGCAAAAACTACTGAACGGATTTGCATGAAATTTGGCTCACAGATGGTTTGTAACCAGCATTAATATATAGGATACTTTTTATCCCGATATTTCCACGGGATCGAAACTTATGCGAGTGCAACCGCGGGGCGCAGCTAGTAATTATACATACAGGATAATTTTTTATTCAGTGCGTAAATTTTCACAGGGTGTTCTACCCATGAATATGAACAACTTTCACTATGGGACCATCTCTGAAATCACAAAATAAAAATCAGCTGTTTCTTATAAAAGTTCAATACCTACTCGACCAAAATGTATGAATCTGCTGATTTTTTTTTCGTGATTTCAGAGATGGTCCCATAGTGAATGTTGTTCATATTCATGGGTAGAACACCCTGTAAAAATTTACGCACTGAATAAAAAATTATCCTGTATATCGTGGTAAGCGCTCTCTTCCCTTCAAGGGAGGAGCACTCGCCACCGCCGATGTTTCCGCCTAACGTGGTGCTTGGCGCGGACGAAGACGACGACGTGCCCGAAGTGACCTCGGTAGAGTTGAGAGTGGCAGTGATGGGCTTCAAGCCAAAAACACTGCCCAGCAGTGCGATTCTGTAACCATCTCACCGTGAAAACTTAGGTGAAGTGAGCATGGAGTGAGCTGTCATTCCAAACTAAATGCTAGGGATTGACATTATTGACAGCTCACTCTAAGCTCACTTCATCTAACTTTTCACGGTGAGATTTTTACAGAATCGATCGGCTGGTTACCACCACCACCATAGTATGTATGTATGAAGACAAGGTAATTAGTATGACTGACATTGAACTAGACAAGACACTTGTGTTTGTTATGTGTTGATTAAGTGATCTTTATCGGTTTATTAGTCGATTCGCACGAATGTATTCGCCCGAAATGGGCGAATCGTGTCTTTTAAATAATATTATTTTTGGAACGAAGTTCTTTTACGGAACTTGCGGTAGGAGCGGTGGTGTGGTTGAAATCGTCACGAAACGCAAAAGCGTTATGCCCCTCCATGCGACTTTTTATTGTATGTAATAGAAAGAGACCGAGAGAGAGATATAGTTTTCATGGTTTTTGAGGGTGCTGAAGCCGATGGTGAGGTGAAAATAAAAATCCAAGATGGCGGCTGCGAAAATCTACAAATTTTCGTGATTTTATATTTTTGCAGCCGCCATCTGGGATTTTCATTTTAAAATTCGTTGCTACCGGGGGTCTCCCACGTTAATTTTTACATGCGACTCGCACGAATTGGCACATTTATAATTTTATGCAATAAAGTATAGAAAAAAAAACCGACTTCCAAAAACAACCGACTTCCAAAAACGACACTACAAAGTGAAAAATAACTTTAATTTCGGAAGTCGGTGTCGTCGGGTTCGCGTTTTCGTTGTTTGCCACCGACTTCCGAAATTAAAGTTATTTTTCACTTTGTAGTGTCGTTTTTGGAAGTCGGTTGTTTTTGGAAGTCGGTTGTTTTTTTTTGCAAAAAAGTTTTTATTTTTCACTTTTAAGTTGTAATTTTTACCAGTAATTTAGGTTTAAAAACCAAACTACTGAACCGTTTTTGATGAAATTTCTATGGGACCACTTCAGAAGTATCTTCTTTCGAACAAAAAAAGAATTTTGAAAATCGGTCCACAATTGGCGGAGAAATCGCGTAACAAACACACAAAAAAAAAAAAAACATTCCGTCGAATTGAGAACCTCCTCCTTTTTTAGAAGTCGGTTAAAAAAAGGGCACTAGCGCTCAAAACTGTAGTTAAATGTTAGAAAACGTGTACTTTTTTCTTATAAACTTCATTGCATATAATTCAAAATGCCAATTGGTGCCTATGGAAATAATAATATTATTAAAGTGACAATTCGCCGGTTTCGGGCGAGTATATTTGTGCGAATTAAATAACAAGTCGCTTTATCACTGTGACAACTTATCGGATGATGATTTAACAATATTATTGTATTTATAGTTGCTAGTTCAATGTCGAAAAATTATAGATATCGAAAGTCAATTGGGTTAGTACTGCAGTGCGATTCTGAGCGGTCATTGCAACTAATGCTAGGGATTGATACTATTGACAGCTCACTCTAAGCTCACTTCACCTAATTATTCACGGTGAGATTTTTACAGAATCGATCGGCTGATACCCTGCGTTCTTGTTTCCACACGAAAACTTATCTACACAAATAAATAAAATTGATGTGTCTGTTTGTAATGTCAAAATAACAGCTTTTTACTAAATCCTACTAATATTATAAACGCGAAAGTTTGTTTGGATGGATAATTGTTACTCTTTCACGCCAAAACTAACGCACGGATTTGGATGAAATTTGGCACACAAATAGTTTATAACTAGGATTAACATATACGATAATTTTTATCCCGATATACCCACGGGATCGAAACTTATGCGGGTGAAACCGCGGGGCGTTGCTTGTGTTTTTTATAATGTAACATTATTGTAGGCGTCTCAATCTACCAATTGATTGAAAAAAACTCTCAACTTCGAGAACTTCTAAGATACGAGTTATAACCTTGACATGAACAACGAAAAATTTAAAAATGTCTTCGATAAAAAAAATCTATTAAATACTCGTTTATTTACAAATAATTGACACCGTCTCGACATTGCCAACGTAAATTCAGGTAAAGTGCTAAGCGCGAGTCGGAATTTATTTTATTTTTATTATTCTTTATTTCATTATTTACACATGAATTATATTTTCAAATCTATACTTATAATAAATCTGTAGAAGTGAAAATTCTGTACATTGAAAATATCAAAAAAATAAATGGCAGGGGGTGTTACTAGACCGACACCGAACCCAAAAATGTGATTAAAAAATTTTTTGTCTGTCTGTCTGTCTGTCTGTCTGTCTGTTTGTTCAGGCATCACGCAAAAACTACCGGTTCGATTACGATGAAACTTGGTATAATTATTCTTTAATATCCTGGGCACCACACTGGGTACTTTTTATCCCGGAAAAGTATATACAATAAAAAACAAACTTAATTTTGCGGTTCGATCCCTAGATCCGATTACTGTACCAACCGCAAATAATAAGTTTGTCGTAGGTTAGGTCACACGCAGTGGAGTTCATTTTTATTCCTTTTACTTTTTAGTGTTATTTAGGTTTATTTTTATATAAGTCGTAGGTATAGATTTTAATTTTAAAGTATAGGTAGTATATTTGATAGTGTACGTAGTGACCGTAGGTTATTTTATAATACTGTTAGGTAGGATAGTCATTCGTATAGATATTAGTTTTTAGATTTTGCTTATTTATTGAGTTTAGATTGAGGGGCCCGTGGCTAAATAATAACAGCCGCACAGGTCGATCGGTCAGGTTAAGCTACGCTTGCCGCGGTCGGTCTGTGGATGGGTGACCATCTTTACATACCGAGACACCTCCGTGCCTCGGAAAGCACGTTAAGCCGTTGGTCCCGGCTGTCATTCGTGGATCTTTGACAGTCGTCACGGGTAGTCAGAAGCCCGAAAGTCTGACAACCAGTCGTACCAAGGGTATCGTATTACCCAATAACTGGGTTGTGGAGGTCAGATAGGCAGTCGCTCCATGTAAAATACTGGTATTCAGCTGCATCCGGTTAGACTGGAAGCCGGCCCTGAACATAGTTGGGAAAAGGCTAGGCAGATGATGATTGAGTTTAGATTAGTTATCGTCATAAATAGGTTTATTTAGGTAGGTAGGTATTTTATTTTCTGTTATTGAGTTTATTTATTTTTTTAATTAGGTAGGTACTTAGGTAAAGATATCATATAGGTACCCTCTTAATCACCATTAATGAGACACAATTGGTTTTCTATTGTAATTAGCCACAAAGGGCCCGCGAGATAGATGGCATCCTGGTGCACATACATTTTATCCTGTTAGCACGTTCCCGTGGGATAATTTCCGACATCCACGCGGGCGAAGCCGCGGGCAGAAGCTAGTATTACAATAAACATTTGAAAATATAAAAAATAGTAGCCCACCGGTATCGGGAACAGGGTCCAAGCTACCGGCAGTCAGGGCTCCAGAGAGAGGACCGTGGATGCGGGCCGTGTCCAGAAGTACCGATTTCAGAATCAACCCCTTGATCCAGCTGCATTGTTATTTAGTTTATTATTATAGCGGCCATAGTAGTTAAAATATACACTTTGTGAAAATTTCAAGTGTCTACCTGTTACAGTTTAAAAGATTCAGCACTATGATAGACGGACGGATGGACGAACAGAGGCTCCTTAGTAATAAGGTCCCGTTGACACCGTTTGGGCACGGAACCCTAAAAATTTCAGCTTGAACAGTGACATTGATGAAAAGACACTATTTAATAAAAGACAGATGGATTCCAATTTCAACTTCATGCGAATGATTTTGAAGGGTATTGCTAATCCCTTGCTTCATGTTCGAAAAAAGTTGTCTGCCCAACAACGTAAATAACGCAATTAATGTTGTTGAACTGTCAAAATGAAAGCCTATTCAATCTGCCTAGTTAGTGCCTCTTCCCAACTAAGTATATCGGGGTCGGCTTCCAGTCTAACCGGATACAGCTTAATACCAGTGCCATGGAGCGACTGCTTACCTGGGCCCCAAGTCTGCTATTACAACAGTGTCAAAATGGTCTATCATTGATTTCATAATTGTTGATTTTGACAAGTTTGGTAATCTACTAACATAATGGCGTCATTATGACTTCCCAGTGGTCAACCACTGACACTCCATTGAAAGAAATGGCATAGAATGGTAATCTCGTACATAATGATAAATGAATGTCTGACTTACATAAAACACTTGACTTGTATAAAACACTAATAAATAATATGTGAAAATATATATAAATGAAATCTGGCATAAATAAAGTAGTGGTAGTTTTTCGAAAATCATTTCTGCTAACGGGTTTTATAATAATGGCAATACGACAATGTCATTATGACACAATTCTATTACGAGACCATTGATCGACCAATGATCGCCATTAAGAATTTAGCAGATTAAACGAACTTTAAGCAAAATGACAATGGGATGGGAATGGGATCGTGTTGGAATGACGAATTTATAAAAATAGCAGACTTGGGGCCCTGACCTCCACAACCCAATTACTGGGTAACAACGATACTCCTTGGTAAGAGTAGTTGTCAGACTTTCGGGCTTCTGACGACTCGTGACGACTGTCAAAGATCCACGAATGACAGCGGAGACAAACGGCTTAACGCGCTTGCCGAGACACGGAGTGGTCTCGATATACAATAGATGGGCACCCATCCACACACAGATCTTAGCCACAAACTCTTTGTGGCTAAGTAATAACAGCTGCACATTGATCGATCAGGTTAAGCTAAGCTTGCCGCGGTTAGTTCGTGGATGGGTGACCAATGTAAGTATTAGGCACTTATTTACGTATAAATAAAATAGAATCTTTTTGTTATGTACATTATA
Organism: Apamea anceps; assembly: GCA_951799955.1. Lineage (NCBI taxonomy): Eukaryota > Metazoa > Arthropoda > Insecta > Lepidoptera > Noctuidae > Apamea > Apamea anceps. The sequence goes on from OX637528.1 coordinate 4,209,349, forward strand.
TAAATTACAGACAAGTAAATATAGAAGTTTACAAAGGGCAATGGGCGGTCTTAACGCTAAGAGCGATCTTTTAAAAACTACCTTTAGATGTATTAAAAAGGGGAAGGAAACACAAATACTTATATAGATTCCTTGCTCCATTTAATCTGAATATAATGGTACTGTTATTTTATTTACTCAATAAAGATGATAAATGAATCAATGAATCTATTCTCTGTATGTCTAGCAAAACATTAAATACGTCATTTCCTGATGATTAGGCTGCCATGTTCCAATTGATTGATTTTAATTACGAGTGCACGTATTACGCAATAGGAAAATTAATTTTAAGGGTCTTGTAAGAGTACAAGACCCTTAAAATTAATTTCCCGGTTTCCTCGGGATGTTTTACTTGACCGTTTTGAGAGCAAAACGGTCAAGTAAAACATCCCGAGGAAACCGGCATGTCCTGGAACATAAAAAGAGAAGACAAGTGACATCTACCAACCCGCACTGGGCCCGCGTGGTAGATTACGGCCAACTCCCTTTCACAAAGAGGAAGCTTGAGTCCCAGCAGTAAGGACACTATAGGCTGAATATATATCACAGATCTGTCTTTTTATGTTTTCCTTTGTTTTCCTTCTTAGTTAGTTTTAATAAAATACCGGAGCCTATTAGAGGAAAACACGATATACTCGTAAATGATTTAAAAAAATATTTAAATAATTTCTGAACTCATGCCTTTTGAGTTCAGAAATTATAAAAAATGTTGACAGGACTAAACTAATATTTTATCTTCTGTCCTTTTCTTAATGAAATAGAAAGAAAAAGATGCATTGTACTTACAATTTAGTTTAGTTTGTGAACAAGGGAATCGACGCCAATAACAGCCGCACGTATTGATCGATCAGGTTAAGCTACGCTTGCCGCGGTTGGTCCGTGGATGAGTCACCATCTTTACATACCAAGACCCTTCCATGCCTCGGAAAGCACGTTAAGCCGTTGGTCCCGGCTGTCATTCGTGGATCTTTGACAGTCGTTACGTTTCGTCAGAAGGCCGAAAGTTTGACAACCAGTCTTACCAAGGGGTTTCGACGTTTGGCCCCCAAACTGGAACGGGCCGGGGCCGCCCTAAAGCGGCTCTTGCCCAACCTGAGGGGGCCAACTTTACGCGAGGGTCGTGCGGTCCATGGCCCTATATGGGGCCCCGGTATGGGCGCGTTCACTGCGGCTGCGAGCCGCACACTACCTGAACGCGCCTCAAAAAGGTGGTAGCCATAAGGCTAATCCGGGGCTACCGCACGATCTCGGGCGAGGCAGCAAGCCTCCTTGCCGGACTGCCGCCATGGGATCTGGAGGCGATAGTGCTCGCGCGCCTGTATGATTGGTGTGCGGAGGCACTACGCCGGGGGGAAACTCCGCATCCGCGGCAAACCGCGGCGGAGCGGACGAACCTCCGGCGCGATCTCATGGCGGCATGGAAGGAGCGACTATCGCAACCCAGCGCAGGGCACGCCACGATAGCGGCGGTAAGACCCCTCTTTGAGGAGTGGCTAGAGAGACGTCACGGCGTTCTCACCTACCGCCTGACGCAGGTCCTCTCCGGACACGGATGTTTCGGGAGGTTCCTGCACATAATCAGTCGGGAGGAGACGCCCGGGTGTCACCACTGTCAGGATCGCCCAGAGGACACGGTGGAGCACACGGTGGAGGTCTGCCCTGCTTGGGCAGAGCACCGCCGTGTCCTCGTAGAGGCGATCGGCAGCGGCGGCGACCTCTCGCGTCCGGCCCTGGTTCAAGCCATGGTCCGGGGCGAGAGGGAGTGGGAGGCAGTCACCTCTTTCTTTCTTTCTTTCCTTGCGCACCTCACGCCTCAGCCGCCGCGGGAGACGCTCCGGGCGTCGGGAGCCGCGTGACGACTCCCGGCCACCGTAGGCGCGGGCCTGCGGGCGGTGAGTAATGGGTAACTCTCAGGACCGGGAGGTACCAGGAGGTAGGTAACGATCAGGACCAGGCCCGTGCCGGACGGCGTGTTGTGTTCCACGCGCGCCTCAAAGAGATGTCAGCATGAGTGACGGGGCCCCATAGGGCCGTAGCCTGCCAGGGTAGCGGGATTGTCCGAAAGGGTTACCGCTGCCCTGGATCATAAAGGGCTAAGGAAGGAACACGGGTGGGTTTTAGTCAGTAAGAGTCTGACACTCCCTCCTGCTCCACCCAGAGCGGGAGGAGTCATTTGATGATTTCCCATCCTCAAAAAAAAAAAAAAACCCCAGTAACTGGGTTGTGGAGGTCAGATAGGCAGTCGCTCCATGTAAAATACAGACACTCAGCTGCATCCTTAGATTCGAAGCCGACCCCAACACACTTAGTTGGGAAAAGGCTAGGCAGATGATTCAATCCTTTGATGATTGAAGCCGGCCGATGGTTTCAATTAAAGGATGGAATGTCGCTACGAATCCATTGATAATTTCCGCGCGTAAAGAAGGGTAACTTCAAAAGTAGAATTTTTATATTATTTGTCAATTTATTCGTTTCTTTTTGTAAATAAAAATCTGTGCCATAAGCTTATTTACTATTTATTTTCTCCACACAATAACATAATTCCCAAAATACATAATTATGATCAATTTGTTGCTGGACTAAAACAAAAAGTATACAAAACAACACCTTCCACACCAACACACACACCCCTACATCACACATAACCCCCTCCCCACACATTCCCTGCTCCCCCCCACACACGAAAGCCGGTGCGCATTTCATAATTATATTTCTTTTTTTAATTTTATTGTTACATTTCAAAATTAGACGGTAAACAAAGTTATAGCCAGTATATTTTAGTGTTAGCTTGTATATTGTAATCATGTGAGTAAACATCTCATTAACATTGGAATTCAAGGGTGAATGAATCTGCATCAGAACCGGTTTCATTGCAATACTAATATTATAAAGAGGTATTTGTGTGTTTGTTTGTATGTATGTCGGCGGTAATCTCCGGAACTGCCAGACAGATTTTAAAAAATCTTAAAACGAACTAATGATTATAATTCTGTAAATACATATTTGTTACGGCCGCGAATCATATTTTAATCAACGTACAACTTAGTACTGACCAGCAAATTGCAAAAAACGTAAGAAAATTTGAATTTCGCGGGCTACCGTGGACCTACCTTAAAAGTCGAAGTATAGTTCGATCTGTCAAAAAACGGTTAACCTAGTGGTTATTATAATTAAATTCGTTTTCTTTAAAAATGCCTTTCGATTTTTCAACGACAAAAAAGATGAAATCGTAAAGTTTCACTCGTGTAAACAAAAAAAAAATGACTTATGGTGTATTCATTGATTGTCCGATGACCAAAATTAGTAAGTACTTAATATAGGCAGTGAAACAACTTCGCTTTTAAAATCAGGTTTTGTACAGAAAGTATGTAAGTAAAAGAAACCTGTGGTGGGCTGGACCCGTAATCTTTAGCTTGTTATTAAGTATTACCCGATTGTGATAAAGGTGGAAAGCGGGGTTATGTATTTTTCATAATAACGTGGGTATTTATTATCCTTTTAAAAATGCTGTTACGATTGCGCGTGTATTGCGTGAATGGTATATGCTTCGTTTTTTGTTTAAAAAGGGTAATACCTAATTAATTTGAACACAGATCGTCGGAGTAACTGCCTAACACACTTATAGTAGCAATGGCTTTAATTTTGACAGTTCAACAACATTCATTGCGCTATTTACGTGGTAGAGCAGACAAATTTTTCGAACATATGAAGCATTGGATTAGAAACTTGGGTGGCTGTTCGTCCAATAGGTCATAAGCGTTAAAAAAACATGATTTTGTTTGTCATTTTTTTCTGTAAGCAATGACGGCACGGTCTGCGCTGCGTGTCGCGGGTTCGATTCCCGCACGGAACAAATATTTGTATGGCCTACAAGTAGTTGTTCCGGGTCTGGCTGTTTGTGTATGTAAGTTTAAATGTTTGTAAACGCACCCACGATACACGAGAAATTCCTAGTGTGGGGCAACGTTGTTTTAAAAAAAAAAAATAACTTCATTATCATCATGTGCTAGCCTTTTCACAACTACGTTGGCGTTAGCTTCCAGTCTAACTGTTACTGGGTAAGGCAATAACATATCTATGGCGATACCCCTTAGTAAGACTGGTTGTCAGGCTTTCGGGCGTCTGACTACCCGTAACGAATGTCAAAGATATACGAATGACAGCCAGGACCAACAAATTAGTCAGCGCCTAACGTAAATTGACGAATTTTTAGCCGCCATGTTTTTAATCACGTCTAAACTGTCTATGGAGTATCTTAATTTGACAGGACTAAACAAATATTTTATCTTCTGTCCTTTTCTTAATGAAATAGAAAGAAAAAGATGCACTGAACTTAAATTTAGTTTAGTTTGTGAACAAGGAAATCGGCGCTATTATTATGGTGTTTAAAACACTAACTAGCCAGAACCACTCAAATCTCTATGGTTCATTCCTCAAAAGACCATTTCAGACACCAACATCGTCCTCACATAATCTGACCAAGATTATATCTGGACTTTAAAAGAGACTGTGACCTCTGAGTTTGTTTCGGCCTTTCTTCTCAGACTAGTCAGACAGGAAACGCCGACCTCATCTAGTTTTTTAAATATCATTGACGTTTATTACTGTTCCTACCGGATATCTATGGTTCCTACAAACCGACTTACCAAAATTATCATTTATTCATTATCATTTTTTTTTTCAGTTTTTTTTTTTTAAATACGAATAGGCTTCTAAGGATTTCTCCCTCTTGTTTTTGGCCAAAGCAATGTTTTTAAGTTTTTGTGATTTTCGTTATAATACTTCTTTCACGTGTAGTTTCATAATCACTTAATCACACACCGACTATACTGTAGTCGTAACAAATCGTGATGATTATTTCGAAGATAACACGATAGTACTCGTAGCACGAGGAACTGATACCTAAAAAATTGTGTCATCTGTTCATCTGAAAGTATTTTTTTTTTTGCTAGGTACTATACGCCCTTACATGTTGATCGTTTTAATCCTTAAAAGGGGTCATTGTCATGAAGGGCTCATCATTATGAACAACTTTTACTACGGGACCAACCCTGAAATGGTAAAAAAAATATCAGTTAATCCATACATCATGTCGAGTTCGATCAACTGTATTTGTTTAACGTTGAATTCATAACGTCTGTGGAGTTTCGCTAGCTAATTTAATTTGATCCTGTATACATATAATTACTATACATACAATTCAAGCTCTATCTGTGACTAAACGTTCCCTTTGAGTTACTATTGTGTACTTATTGATAATTCGGTGGCTTTGCTCTTAGAGCAAAACTCACGATTTTAGTGAACACCACATTGATAGTAAGTACTTTTAAGTCATTTTTCAGTGTAGGCGTGTATGTTGTTTTAAGTATGTGTGTACGGAGAGAAATTAAACGTTGGAATAGATATTTCTTTTATACGAAACGTAATAAGCGCGTTTTTAGGTGGCGGTGGTTATGTCATACCCTTTTTTTTTTTTTTTTTTTTTTTTTTTTTTTTTTTTTTTTTTTTTTTTTTTTTTTTTTTTTTTATGGGAAATCATCAAATGACTCCTCCCGCTCTGGGTGGAGCAGGAGGGAGTGTCAGACTCTCACTGACTAAAACCCACCCGTGTTCCTTCCTTAGCCCTTTATGTTCCAGGGCAGCGGTAACCCTTTCGGACAATCCCGCTACCCTGGCAGGGTTATGTCATACCCTTATCTATGTTATGGGCGCACTAGCGATAGCGTCGCCGATCGCTGCAAATGCTAAATGAATACAAAATGAATGTATCAGTCTTCCTACACTATCAATAAATTTTGCTCCAACCAGTGAGCAACGACATTATTGCTACGATAAAAAAGTCTTAAGTAGGTGGTATTAGATACAGGATAATTTTTTATTCAGTGCGTAAATTTTCACAGGGTGTTCTACCCATGAATATGAACAACTTTCACTATGGGACCATCTCTGAAATCACAAAAACAAAATCAGCTGTTTCTTATAAAAGTTCAATACCTACTCGACCAAAATGTATGAATCTGCTGATTTTTTTTTCGTGATTTCAGAGATGGTCCCATAGTGAATGTTGTTCATATTCATGGGTAGAACACCCTGTAAAAATTTACGCACTGAATAAAAAAATATCCTGTATATGATAGTGTCAAAATTTAACTGGTCAGCATTACAAACACTTTTAACCTTATCTTCAAAAAGAGAAAAACAAACATTTTTTTTCCATCCATAAATATTCTAATCTACACTAATTGGGAAATATACTATATTATTATATAGGCTTATCTTCATTTGTTTTTTAGGGTTCCGTAGTCAAATGGCAAAAAACGGAACCCTTATGTATTCGTCATGTCTGTCTGTGTGTCTGTTCGTCCGTATGTCACAGCCACTTTTTTTCGAAACTATAAGAACTATACTGTTGAAACTTGGTAAGTAGATGTATTCTGTGAACCGCATTAAGATTTTCACACAAAAATAGAAAAAAAAACAGTAAATTTTGGGGGTTCCCCATACTTAGAACAGAATCTCAAAATTTTTTTGTCATCAAACCCATACGTGTTGGGTATCTATGGACAGGTCTTCAAAAATGATATTGAGGTTTCTAATATCATTTTTTTTCTAAACTGAATAGATTGCGCGAGAGACACTCCTAAAGTGGTAAAATGTGCCCCCCCCCCCCTGTAACTTCTAAAATAAGAGAATGTTATAACTGAAAAAAAAAATATGATGTACATTACCATGTAAACTTCCACCGAAAATTGGTTTGAACGAGATCTAGTAAGCAGTTTTTTTTAATACGCCATAAATCGTAAAACGCAATTTACCTTTCATTCAATCAACTCAACGGAACCCTTCATGGGCGAGTCCGACTCGCACATGGACGCTTTTTTTTCTCTAATAAACAAATAAAGTTGAGATAAAATAATTATTGTTTTTTTTTTTTTTCTAAACATAATAATTACTCAGATATTTGCTATCAAGTGTCATGTTAAAACATCGTGATCTAATAAAGTAGAGGTTCACGATCTGTTTTGAAAGCATTAACCCCCGAATTATATATAACAAAGGAACTCTATTTAAGGGGACTACAAGAGCTAAACGCAAGTTGTATAATGCCTTAAATTATAATTATGATCCACTGCAGATATCAAAATGAAAACAAAAAGATGGCCTTAATTCCCTTGTTCACAAACTAAACTACCTACTTAAATTTAAGTTCTGTGCATCTTTTTCTTTCTATTTAATTTAGAAAAGGACAGAAGATAAAATATTAGTTTACTCCTGTCAAATTAAGATACTCCATAGACAGATTAGACGTGATTAAAAACATGGCTGCTAAAAATACGTCAATTTACGTCAGGCGCTGACTAGTTTGACAGGACTAAACTAATATTTATCTTCTGTCCTTTTCCAAATTAAATAGAAAGAAAAAGATGCATTGAACTTAAATTTAGTTTAGTTTGTGAACAAGGGAATCGGCGCCACTATCCAGGGCTACTTCCCATTTGGTAAACTTCCCATTTCGTAAACCTCAAACTGTACCTACTAAAAAGTTGCGTTTGGTAAACATTTCGTTACTTCATACATTTAATCCCATTTGGTAAACTTTGTTAGTATTGTTATTTTTGTACGGTACAGTCAGTGTCAAATTAGTATTAAATTAGAGATGTATATATTTTTAAATGCTTCAGTCTTGAGATAGTATCTCGACCATCAAAAAGAATGGCTGATCAAGAAGAAGTAAAAAAAACGTATTAAAGTCTGTAAAAATACCACGATGCTACTAAAAATACCACGTGCTTTTCCCGCAAAAGAAGCACCGAGCGGGTTCTCAGGTAGGGATTTATTGTCCTTACCATCGTTTTAAACAAAAGGTGTGAATGAGATAGACATAAGTAAGTATACGTAAATTATATCTATTACCGGGTTTAACTTATCAGTTCACTCGTTTTATGCATAGTGCAAGGTCGTTGCAATGTCGGGTGAGGGATCTTCTAGTGGTGCAGTGAATTTAAAAATTATTAATAGTACACGAGGCGGTGAAATTTTATTACGCGCTGGGCATCAATATTATAAACAGAAAAATAATAAGGACTCAAGTTGGTGGCGCTGTGTTAATAGAAAAGATGGATGTTCAGCAAGTGTAACTTTGAATTCAAATCGAAGCCATGTATTAAGAGAAAATGCTCACTGCAGTTCTTGTATTCCGAATTTTGAAAAAAATGAAGTGAAAGTAGCCATCGAAAAATGTAAACAAACTATATGTGAAGATCTGAAGCCGATTCCAGCTACATACAGGAAATGTACTAAAAAGCTGAAAGATAATGGTTATGAAATTATTAAAGAATTACCAAATTTTGACAAAGTTAAAAGCAGTTTGTATAGACACAGAAATAGACAACTAGGAATCACAAAATCTCAGCACTCTAACTCTACAGAAATCGTGATTCCTGACCGTTTTAAAGACAATTTATTGTTTGATGAGATTGACGGTGAAAATAGAATGATTGTGTTTGGTTCAAAGAGTGCAATTGCACATTTAAATGACGTCCGTCACTACTTTGCGGACGGAACGTTCAAATGTTGTGCAAAGCCGTTTCTTCAACTATACGTTGTACACGGAGACATAGGAAGTACAGAAACTGGGACAAATATTGTACCATTTTTTTATGCAGTGTTGACAAACAAAGAAGAAACTACATATGAAAGACTGTTTTACAAACTAAAATTTCATTTACCAGAGTGGACAGCCGATATTATTACCTTGGATTTCGAAAAAGCTCCAATAAATGCAATTAAAAAGACATTTCCAAACATAATTGTTAAGGGGTGTTTTGTTCACTTTGGCAGAGCGCTATTAAGAAAGGCAAAATCTCTTGGCTTATTACAACATGAAGAATCTCACTATCACGTCAAACTATGTATGGCTCTGGCACATTTACCAAAAGAAGACATAAACGATGGATGGCTATACGTTATGAGTCAAAGGTAAATTAATTTTGCAGTATTGAAATGAACGCGTTTAGTTCTGGATATTTCTTCTACCGCCATTTTCTACAGCCATTTTTATGCGTTAGAAACTAGGTAATATATGGTTTTTCGTATCATAATCTTCAACGAATTAATTCTGTTACAGTTTTGAAGAAAAAGCTATAACTGAATTCAATGATTACTTTGTGGATCAGTGGTTGGAAAATGAAGATATGATGAATATTTGGTGCTGCTACGCACAAAGACACCGCACTACAAACCTCATGGAATCTTGGAATTGGAGTTTCAATAGTGAAATTGGAAAAAGGCCATCAATTCTTTTATTTTTCGAAACGATATCAGGCAATATTAAACATTATGAAAATCTTCTGAAAAGGTACATATTTTTGTTTCAATGACCTGTATTTTTAGGCGACACATATGATAAAAATTATACATTATTACTTTAATTAATCATAACAATTTTTTACAGCTTTTATAATAATGGAGAAAGTATATCAAAATGAAGAAAAAAATCTATCCAAAATGATATACGAATTAACAATATTCTCGGCGATTACAAAAGTGGAAAAATATCATTGGAAAATTGTTTGAACGAATTATCAAGAATTGCTTGTATCACTTTATAATTTATTTATTGATTTTTAACTTTGTAGTGTAGGTAGTAAATTTTTTATGTTAATATTCCAAATCTGTGATTATATTTTATAGTTGATTTTGTGTGTAATTTTTAATGTTAATGTACCAAATCTGTGATTATTATTTGTTTTTATATTTAAAAGTTGATTTTGCATGTATTTTTTATGTTATTGTACCAAATCTGTGATTATTATTGTTTTTATATTTTATAGTTGATTTAGTATGTATTTTTTTACGTTAACGTACCAAATCAGTGACTGTTTATTTTTATATTTTATAAGTAGTTGATTTCGTATGTATTTTTTTATGTTAATGTACATTAACATAAAAAGATAGTACCAAATCTGTGATTATTGTTTTTTTATATAAGTTGATTTCGCATCTAGATTGACTTATGTTATTAAAAAAATAAAACTTGTCATCGAAATAGTCAAATCGAACTGTGATTTTTCTTAAATTTTTTGAAAGTTATTTGTACACCCCACTTTTTATTTCTATTTTTAAATATCAATATGTGTAAATGGCATACGTACACATAATCCGACTATTGTACCTGTGATTAAAAATATTTAACAAAATAAATGACAATGTTATCATTAGTTTCGTTTTTCTTTTTTTACTTGACTGTACCCATTTCATCTGAAAGTTTACCAAATGGGATATAACACAAAAAAATATTGAAATGTTTTCGAAATGGGACTAAATGTATGAAATGTATAATGTTTACCAAACGCAACTTTTTAGTAGGTACAGTTTGAGGTTTACGAAATGGGAAGTTTACCAAATGGGAAGTAGCCCTATCCAGGATAGGTACATGCTAGTTAGGTAATGTGTTGAAAACATTGATACGATAGAAAAAAATCACAAAGATATTTCTAAAAACTTTCTTTTCACAATAAAAAACCATACTAATATACATGTCGCAGCCAACTGGTTACATTAGCCGTTTAGTCAACCGCCTGGCCACGGTAATATTATCTATATTACCGTGGCCTGGCCTTTGGAAGTAGTACTCGTCTCGCTTAGCTCTCTCGGCTCGCACGCGGTTGAACACAGTTCTAACCTAACGCATTTGATGGGGGTGCTCTGGCTTAGTTACTGCGACCAATACCTACGGCTCGCGCGTCATAGGTTGGTTGGTTGATTGGTTCCAACCTAAACTATAATTTATTGAATATCATTCAGGCCGTTAGTTGAACAGCCATCGTTTAGTTAAAAGGCTAGGCGGTTAAATAAACGGCTAATTTAACCAGTTGGCTGCGACATACAATACAATCATTCTGATTTGAATTTAAAACTTCAATTTTATTGCTCCGCGTCCTCCCCATAAGGTAGCGCGAGTTCGCGATCGACGCGTTCGTTTGTATGCATTTTGACGTGACGATAAAGAGTTTTTATTTATTTTATGTAAAAATATATGCAAACCTAATATTGGTATGGCTTACATACAGACTTTCCGGGTCAGTATGCTTATGGATTCAAGGAGAAATCACGTGGAGATTTAAGATTTTTTTTTATATTCTTGATCCGCGTCACAAAATTATTTTTTACATGCTGAGTAACATTCGAACGGAACTTTATTTTTTGTCATAAAAATGAATGATTAATTAAATCGACTGGGACAGTAGTTACCATGTAAGATCCGAAGGACAATTCTCGTAACTTTAAGAACGTTCACAGTTTGATCTCAGTTCCAATCTGGCAAAAATAACACTAATATTCCTACATTTTTGACTAGTTTTTGACATTGGTTGTCGCTAAAATGAGATTGCGGACTAGATTTTGAACGTTTTTAAATACGGAAATTGGCCTGTAGGAACCATCCTATTGCTGAATGTCCTGGAACAGATTGCATTAAAAAGAAGGGAAAAATAATTGTATTTGTATTTTTGGATGTTTGTGTGTTTTGGATGAAAAAACGGTTGAACGGATTTCGATGAAATTTGGCACACATATAATTTATAACCTGGATTAACACATAGGATACTTTTTACCCCGGTAAATGGAAGGATTAACAGCTCTTATCAAGCTTGTTAAAACTAGTTTCTACATTTTTAATTTCTGTCTGGACACAACTCTTTTGTCTACGCAGGCGAAGTCGCAGAAGAGAGCAGAAACTATTTAATAATAATTTTAATCTAGTGAATAAAACAATTTTATCTGAAAATAATATGTAACTTATACAACTTCGTAAAAATTCGAAACTCATGCATAAAATGTCAAAAAAACTAACAATTGACACTTTATTTCGATGTTGACTACGTCCATGGTTGTAAAACTGAGTTTTTTTTTTGTTGAATTATGAAGTGGAGTAATTATATGGGACTTAAACATAACTGGCTATATGTGGGCGTACTATAGAAGTATAGGCACACCTCTGCCAAACCCTTCAAGAATTACAGGCGTGATGTTATGTTGTATTGCGGAAGTAGGCCAAAGTAATAATAAAAACTATTATTTTTGCTACGAGCACCTAATTCAATGAGAACATTGCTGTAGATTCTAATCAAATACTTAAAATATTTCGTAAAGGATGTTGTTGCATTATTAAAACACTAGCTGCGCCCCGCGGTTCCACTCGCATGAGTTTCGATCCCGTGGGAATATCGGGATAAAAAGTATCCTATGTGTTAATCCTGGTTACAAACTGTTTAACTATGGTAGTTTAACTAATATTTTCATATTCATCATCTTTTTTTAACAATACGGAGTTTTTTTCTAAATGAAACCTTCTTTAGGCGCATTGAGCGATTTTTGGTAGGGCCGAATCTACATCTACATATACAATTAACGAAAAAAAAATTATAGATTAAAATTTTTAAATTAAAAAAACCTGTTATTTTTTTTTCAGACAGTCTTTTATGAAATTTTTAGCCAAAAAAAAAATATTGATCAGTTTTTTATTAAAACTAAGCAAGTACGTTGGTAGTTATTTCTTTATTTTCCCTTGTATAACTACATATATTAAATCTTAACTTTTATGGTTTATTTTGACAATAAAACTCACTATTGAACATAATATTTTACTACTGCATTCGAATCCTAGACGATTGTAATATGAACGTGCAAACTTACGTTTAGTAAAAGTACCTACCCAATCGAACACAGTCGTTTTTTTTTTTTTAATCCGATAAGTGTTTAAGGTATTGTTTTGAACTTTTTTTTCGCAATTCGAAACGTCAAACGTCATGTTCTAATAAAGATGTTATGGAGTTCTTTTTAGGGTTCCGTACCCAAAGGGTAAAAACGGGACCCTATTACTAAGACTCCACTGTCCGTCTGTCTGTCTGTCTGCCACCAGACTGTATCTCATGGACCGTGATAGCTAGACAGTTGAAATTTTCGCAGATGATGTATTTCTGTTGCTGCTATAACAACAAATACTAAACAATAATATTTAAGAGGGGCATACATACAATAAACGTGATATTTTTGCCGTTTTTTGCTCGATATTAATAACGGCAACAGGTAGACGCTTGAAATATTCACAGAATATTTAGTTGGGCTTATTTTGAATTTTGAATTTTATATTTTAAATTGTTTATTTTTTTTTACATTGTTCTCACATATAGAAGCAATAAGAATAATGTACCCAGGATTTTGTAATAATATCTTGATTTAAAAGAGTGTCCGTGGAGTTTCTTGCCCGTTCTTCTCCACAGAGATCTACGTTTTGGAATGGGCAACTAGCTTCAACTTTCTGACTAACTGACCGACAATTTAATTTTGACAATTCAAAAGTGCCAGAAATGGTTTAATTGAAATAAATGATTGAGTTTGAGTATATTCACTTTAAAAATAAATAATTAAATTAGAATAAAATAAATATTTAAGGGGGGCTCCCATAAAACAAACGTGATTTTTATAGATATTGGTGTAACCCTTCGTGCACGAGTCCGACTCGCACTTGTTTTAGTAATATTTTGTTTTGGAGCTAGGTTCTGCTACTGTTATGTTACTGATAGCCTGTATGATGGTACAGGCTATCAGTAACATAACAGACATGACAGACATGAGGGAGGCCATTGCCCAGCAGTGGGATGCCACTGCTGGGCAATGGCCTCCCTCATGTCTTCCAGTGCTTGCGATCCAGATAATTCCGATAATTCAATCACAATCCGCGAATTTTAAGGGATATTGCTAATCCATTGCTTCATAGGTTTGAAAATAATCGTCTGCTCAGCAACGTAAATAATGCGATGAATGTTGTTGAACTGTCAAAATGAAACCCACTGCAATCAATTGCCATTTTATTTGTGCTTGCTACGTAATTACCCCGCTGGGCCAATGTGGACCACTGATCGTTTGGTTTATACAGCTCGACCCGCCATCTTCTACGGGGTCCGCCTACGTTCTCAGCTCATTGGGTGTGACAATGGCACCGATTCCCTTGTTCACAAACTAAACTAAATTCAAGTTCATTGCATCTTTTTCTTTCTATTTCATTAAGAAAAGGACAAAAGATTTAATAATTAGTTTAGTCCTGTCAAATTAGTCAGCGCCTGACGTAAATTGACGTATTTTTGTAGCCAATTTTTTAATCACATCATATCATGACTATGGAGTATCTTAATTTGACAGGACTAAACTAATATTTATCTTTTTTCCTTTTCATAATAAACTGCTGTGTCAAACGTAATTCCCTTCTGAACCAAATTGTATGGAATGCAACTTAATTGAAGATGTTTATTATATCAACGTGGAGTGTGTCCGGAACGAGCCTCAAAGACGACACGACGAAGTTTTTATTTGTTAAAGATATGTGTGCCTAACAATACTTGATAAAAATAGAATAAGTACAGAGATCTCTGTTTTGCCGTTAACGCGGCCTACAAATATCAAATAGGTAGGCATATAAAAAAGAATAAACCAATAAACATCCAACTTTAGAACCTCCTTCTTTTTTGAAGTCGGTTAAATACAATTTAGTAATAGAATTTTAGTAAATTAATTTTGTAATTGATTATTAAAGTTAAGTGTTTAAACAGTCGCTAATCACTACTTAGCTTTAAGTAACGATTATGATTAGAGAGATAAATGACAACCAAACTAGTACTTAGTATCCTAAAAGTTTTAGGATACTAAGTACTAGTTTGGTTATGATAGCTTAATGGCTAAAACAAAGTTAACAATATTGCAAACAAAATTAGTTTAGAACATTTAAATTATTAGAAATATAATAACATTTCTTAATCTTAAGTATTAATGTATTTGCGTATGAACGTCGATGGCTATAAGAGTAGGGAAAGACCTAAGAAACGATGGATGGACTGTGTGAATGATGATATGGTTAGAAAGGGGGTGACTACCGAGATGACGACTAATAGAGAAGTATGGAAGAAAAAGACATGTTGCGCCGACCTCAAATAAATTGGGATAAGTGCAGAAGAGTGATGATGATGTATACATCAATATAGTAGCATAATAGTAATAGTAGTATCCTACTAATATTATAAACGTGGAAGTTTGTATGGATGGATGGATGTTTGTTAATCTTTCACGCAAAAACTACAGAACGGATTTGGATGAAATATGGCACACAGATAGTTTATAACCAGCATTAACACTTAGGATACTTTTTATCCCGATATTCCTACGGGATCGAAACTTATGCGGGTGAAACTGCGGGGCGCAGCTAGTTTTAAATATATTCTACAAATGACAATTTAATAGATTTGCGAGACTGGGGTATGTAATAGCGTCTTGGCTCCTGCTTCGGAAGCAGCCAGATGCTGTAGACTGTAGAGGCTCGTAAACATTGGGATTCATCACAGAGGTAGTGTAAGATATTTTTTAGATGTCTAGTCCATGTGTTTGACATAATCTGTTTAGATTAAAACCCTCTTTAAATAAATAAAGAAAAAAAAGTTGGCTAATTAAATTGCCATTTTTTTTTGTTTAAGAATAAATGTCAAATGTCGTTTCCCTTCTCTATTATTTGTGTTTTGATACGTTTTTTTTTTTAAATTACGGAATTACCTACTTTTTAATTATTTGATGTATCTGCATTATTTTAATTTAAATGGATCTATGAAATATTGATGAGAATGGGAGCTATGTATGGTAGTATATTTTTTTAATGTAAGAGAATTATTACCCAGTCGTGTTCTAATCTCATTATTAAATAACTGCTAATTTGTTTTGAGGTTTTACTACCAATAAATGATTTGTTTTTAATAATGGAAAATAAAAATCTTCAAATTTATTAACGTTGCCTAAAATTATTTCGTTTTTTTTTTGTCACAAAAACCAAATTTAAATTTAAAAAAAATACAATATACTAGGCATGAAAGGAAATAGTTTAAGAATAAATTAAAAAAAAAACTAACCTTACGAAAAAAATCACCAACAAAAAACAAAACTCACAAAACAGTCATAATAACAAAAAGTCCATGCACAGAACAAAAAAAAAAAAAACAATCGAAGCACAAACAAAAATATTAAATCGTATTTTCGATTAAAGTATTTTAATTTCGAATTCGCGCGCGCACTCGGCCTGCCTTGCCGTAGTCTATTGCGAAATGCTGCGTTTAACCTTAGCTCCGCTCCATTCATCTGTCATTCGGCCTCTGCTGCTTATAATTTTAATCCACGAACGCTACTTAGTATATTCTTCGGTTAAGGACGTGAATTTGAATGTCGAACGGCTGGGAAAAAAATTACGTTCGGCTTTATGGCATTGTTTTTTTTTAATTTACACGTAGAAACTATTCAAATTGAGGATGTCATTTTATTTAAATTAGTTGCCTTGGTTTTTTTTTTAGAATATTTTTTTTAATATTATTTATTATTATTTATTAAAAGCCTGTGATGTGCCACTGTAGGGCAAAGGCGGTTAAAACATATAATAAATAACGGTTTTTCCGGTTAAAACATATAACATAACATCACACTTGTATTTCCCGAAGGGTTACACTGTACACAGAGGTGTACAGACGCCAGCACGTCAAGCTACTACAATCTGTCAAATTTCTTTAATAGATTTTCAACTTTATCGCTATAGCATTAATTCAAAGTTGATTGGAAAAAATTGACAGTTTCGGGTAGCTTGACCTGCTGGCGTCTGTACCTATTTAGTACGCCCACATTTCGCCAGTAATGTTTAAGTCCCATGTAATAATTGGGCGAAAAGCCCATTGCAATCAGGTTACTACTGTTTATAGTTAACATTGATATTTGATTAGATAAATTATTATCTATTATCTATAAACTGGGCACAAATCCAGACTACTGAGAAATTCCTGATGGAAAACTTCTTATATTTTTTACATAAAAAAGACTTGGGTTTTAGGATATTTCAGCAATATAAACTAAAAAAAAATGCTTTATGGGCCGCTCTTGACCTCGATCAAATCACACCTGATGGAATAGCTAGATTTATGATGGAACGAGGGTGCCCAGAAATTAAAAAGGTCAATTTCCGTAATTAAAAACGTTCAAAATCTAATTGCAAACTCATCTCAGCGACAATCAATGTCAAAAACTTGTGAAAACTGTAGGGAAATTAGAGGTATTTTTGACAGATTGAGACTGAGATCAGACTGTGAACGTTCTTAAAATTACGAGAATTGCTCCTGTTCACTCTGTCTTTGTTTTGTTACAAAGTAATTTGTAGGCGAGTGCTGTGTGTGAATGTTTCAATATCACAATATTAAGAGAAGGTAGGTACTACAGTATTGCATCAAAGTTTACAACCAACTAGAACTCGCGTCCTTCGAGCGTCAGTTGCTGACGTATTATCCTTTCATATTGTCACGTATTTTAAATGTATTTCTTGGTACAGTCAACAGCAAAAGTAAATGATCAAAATCAGAAATTCAATACTAATGAACGAAGTTCGCGTCAGAACTGTGTGGCGTCGAATTGATTCAAAAGTATGTGATTGTAAATTATTCCAAACATCTACTACTAGTACAGCTGCCATATAGCTGCGAACTCCGTTCATTAGTATTGAATTTCTGATTTTGATCATCTACTTTTGCTGTTGACTGTACTACATTGTATATTACTTCGCTTGCAGCAGTGGTGGCCAAGTGGTAACGGCCGCGACTTACGAGTTACAGGTCGTAGGTTCGAACCCAGACAGGCGCTTTACTTTGTGTAAATTATTTCGTCACCACTGCTCTCAAAACGGTGACGCGATCGTGAGGAAACCGGCATGTCCTAGAACCAAAAATTCGAAGACATGTGACATCTGCCAACCCGCACTGGGCCCGCGTGGTGGATTACGGTCCATTCCCTCCCACCGAGAGGAGGCCTGTGTCCCAACAGTGGGAACATTATAGGCTGATTATGTTGTGGCTAAATATTAACAGCCAAACGGGTCTATCGATGGTTAAGCTACACTTGCCGCGGTCGGTTCGTGCTTGGGTGACCGTCTTTTAACATGTCGAGACAACGAAAGCACGGTCCCGGCAGGAGAATGAATGATGTTTTTAGGGTTCTGTAGCCAAATGGCAACGGAACCCTTATGGATTCGTCATGTCTGTCTGTCTGTCTGTCTGTCTGTCTGTCTGTCTGTCTGTCTGTCTGTCTGTCTGTCTGTCCGTCCGTATGTCACAGCCGCTTTTTTCCGAAACTATAAGAGCTATACTGTTGAAACTTGGTAAGTAGATGTATTCTGTGAACCGCATTAAGATTTTCACACAAAAATAGAAAAAAAACAATAAATTTTGGGGGTCCCCATACTTAGAACTGAAACTCAAAATTTTTTTTTTCATCAAACCCATACGTGTGGGGTATCTATGGATAGGTCTTCAAAAATGATATTGAGGTTTCTAATATCATTTTTTTCTAAACTGAATAGTTTGCGCGAGAGACACTTCCAAAGTAGTAAAATGTGTGTCCCCCCCCCCTGTAACTTCTAAAATAAGAGAATGATAAAACTAAAAAAAATATATGATGTACATTACCATATAAACTTCCACCGTAAATTGGTTTGAACGAGATCTAGTGAGTAGTTTTTTTTTAATACGTCATAAATCGTAACGTAACGGAACCCTTCATATGCCTTCATGGGCGAGTCCGACTCGCACTTGGCCGGTTTTTCTTAAAATTAGTTCTCAGTTCCTACGATGTTTGTTTAAATAATTAGTACCTATCGGTGTACACGACGACATATCAAGCTATACATTTCCAGTTTTAAATAAAATAAAATACAATACCTACATCGCCATACAACGTGGCAATGCTGTCAGCCTTTTGGGCACTGTTCCTGTTGACAGCGATGCGGACGAATTTTTTGATGCTCTATGAATCTTTTTCACTTTTTTTTTTTTTATTCTGCTAAAAGTACAGACGCCAGCAGGTCAAGCTACCCGAAACTGTCAAATTTTCCCAATCCACCTTGAACCTTAATGCTTTAGCGATAAAGTTGAAAATCTATTAAAGAATTTTGACAGATTGTAGTAGCTTGATGTGCTGGCGTCTGTACATACTTTATATTTTATTTCAAGTTAAACAAATATCAACTAACACTAATATACACTATATACAAGTATATAATAGGAAAAAATAAATATTTTAGACTTAATTTGAATCAAAATGTATTAATTAATAAATGAAATACAATTAGTAAAATTCAAGTATCTATTTAACAAAACTCATATACAAACAGATACAAAAAAGGAAACAGACAGGATAACAGACTAAAACGAACACCCATAAGCATTGCTGGATACAAGGACAATCCAGTCTGCAATCATCGCCAGGACGGAGTTGGCGCTGCCCCGCACTCTGCGCACCAGAGACGCGCACCGCTTGCGCATCGTCGCGTGGAAGCAGTCGGTGCGCGCCTCCGCGAGCATGGCACTGCTTTTAGATGACCTCACATTGGCTTTTCGTGCAATGAGACGTCAGCCTATACTGGAAATGGAGAAGGATGTGACAGAAGAACGTAGAATGGCTATACCTAATAATTACTATGAGGTGCGACGACCGCTGATTAGAGGACGCAATCTTTACAAGATGTTGTGGGAAAGTCAAAAATGAATTCGATTGTTTCGTGAGGTAATTATACCTAACTACAAAAAACCGGCCATGTGCGTGTCGCTGTCGGACCACGCATAATGAAGGGTTCCGTAGCTGAAATGAATTTATCCCAAGAACAAACTTAACATTGTAGATGAAAATCATGTTCTCTGATACATTGCAACTGTAAATGTAAGTTGGGCGACTATTAGTCGTCAACTTG
Source organism: Apamea anceps (assembly GCA_951799955.1). NCBI lineage: Eukaryota > Metazoa > Arthropoda > Insecta > Lepidoptera > Noctuidae > Apamea > Apamea anceps. Next base: position 4,229,201 of record OX637528.1, read on the forward strand.
TAAAGCCTACTTAGCTGTGACAGTTTTCCTTAAAACTTCGTTATATATCCTACGATACCCCACATCATGGGGTAGACGAGAAAAAGAAAACATCCCCACTTTAAGTATACCTACAGGAACTACAGACGCCAGCACATCAAGCTACTACAATCTGTTTAAGGTTTGGGCATTAAGGTTCAAGGTTGATTGGGAAAATTTGACAGTTTCGGGTAGCTTGACCTGTTGGCGTCTGTACGTTAAAAATTTTTTTTTCATGATTTTGTTTTACCACTTTGTCGGCGTGATTAATATTTTTATCCATGCTAAATTATAGCTTCCTAGTACTAAGAGTCTCTGAGCTAATCTGCGGACGGACAGACAGACGGACATAGCGCAACTAAATATAAGTTAACTACGGAACCCTAAAAACGATGTTCTTTATTGTAAAACGTATCGCTGTATTTTTTACATGTTTTTATTAGCTTCACTCGTAACTAATAAAAAACAATGTAATAAAATATCTAATATTTTATTTATTACATTGTTTTTTAGTTAAATATTTTTAGGTAAATAACCTATCCATTTCTAATTGTCGTATCGGGATAAAACTTTGTTGTAAATGTGTTCGAATGACAATACTTTAATTTGGTATCTGATGATGGAGCCAGGAGGTGGATAGTGAAACTCTTCAGTGGCTTCTAGTCATCTAGTAAACCCCTTCCTAACTACCACAAAACAGTGTTTATCAGTTGTTTAGGCTAAACACCTTTTAAACACGACATAATTATATGGACTTTGACATAACACTGACACTAAACACTCGTTCAACAAGTGTTTAAGTTTTTGTAGTAAGACCCCTTGAGTTTTGGGCTTATATGATTTGTTTTGACGAGTCCATAGATTGGATAACCATGTTTTTCTGTTTTTTGGAACGAAGTTCCTTATCGCGCGTTGCGAAAGGGGGCTAGACGGAAAAAATTAAGACCAAAAGTTGGAACGACACTTTTTGCTATACTTAGTTGTAAGCCGTGCGGCGTGCGCGTGTTTCTCTGTCTGTCTCTCTTATATAAAGCAAGCCAGTTATTTTCGTTTCGTCTTTCTATTTCGCATTGAACAATGTGGTGTCGCGACGATTATTTTTGTTGAGTGTATACAGGTTTTTTGTACATAATAAAAAATAATAACAACTTCGTTCCATCCGGGTGTCCCGTGACACCTCTCAAGATTTTTTTTAACTACATTTATTTTATTTTTAACTTTATTTAAAAGTCTCCCTCTAAATAAAATAAGACCATGTCAGTAGTGATAACTAAATTTAAAATTGAAATAAGTAAATAAATACAATAGAAATACCGGAAAACTTAATCATGAAACACGTTTACTTATACCTATTTAAAAACATTAAAACCGAGCCTAAGTAGGTATTCAAAGACCATTTCAAAAAAAAATTATAAACATGCACTTCACTTATTCCCAGCGGTCATTGATCCACCAAAAAAACATCAAAATTTTATATTTTTTGTTTAAGTAGATACTTATCGATCCATCAGCATCACGTCTGCATAGTTTCGCTAGCTAATTTAATGGGACTCTGTAGAGGTTCTTAAATGAAAAGAAATGCTTATTTCTTTTTATACGTGTTCGAATAAAACTGTCCAATAAAATCGTCTCTCATCTCGACAGCCCTTTGGCAGCCGCGGGCTGATTTTTCTTCGTAAGCAAAGGTCACTGTAAATAATTTCTTACCTGTAATTAAGTAGGTCTGTACGCTTTACTTTCTCCAAATTATGAGATGAGTTAACTTTATATAATCTTGTTTATTTATTTATGTACACACAGTAAAATACATATTGATATGACATAAAAATAATATGAGTACAAAGGTACTGCTTATTTCTTAAGAAATTTCTTCCAGCAGACCTGCGAAAGGAGAAGTAAAACAAGAAATGTAGACAATAGTGTGTGAGAACAAGAAGAGAAAAATATGCAAACTCAAATCATTTATTTCAATTAAACAATTTCAGGCACTTTTAAATTGTCAAAATTAAATTGTCGGTCAGTTAGTCAGAAAGTTGAAGCTAGTTGCCCATTCCAAAACGTAGATCTCTGTGGAGAAGAACGGGCAAGAAACTCCACGGACACTCTTTTAAATCAAGATATTATTACAAAATCCTGGGTACATTATTCTTATTGCTTCTATATGTGAGAACAATGTAAAAAAAAATAAACAATTTAAAATATAAAATTCAAAATAAGCCCTGGCAGTTAAGAGATGACCAGTCTCAACCGACAGCGTCCGTTCACGAACATGACGCGTGGATCAGCACCATCCAGCTCAACCATTTCGTAGGGAACCGAATGATCCAACACACGCGCCACTACCAGTGAGACATTTAAGTGAGCATGACATATTCTTAACTGCCATGCTCTTTCAAGTCAACATCAAAATATCGTAAAAAAAAAAAAAACGAATCCATGATTCTTACATTCACAAAATTTAAAAAATGCTTCTAAATTATACAAAACTATAGTTTGCAATTTATTTAAAAGATGAGAAAAAAGAAAAAAATACTACCAATCAGGAAGTAAGATATAATATTGACGTATTAAGAATTAAAACTTGATTGAATAAAATATACATTAAATTCGTAATGTCAAAACATTTAGAAAAACAAAAAGGCAAAGCATCTCTTCCAAATATTGAAATGTGCCCAAGTGCCTGTGGAGCAGGACCAGCATTAAGCCAAGCATTTTTATCTACGATATAATCATCCAACTTATAATATGCCTGTCTACATAGTGTGCGTTTAATGCATGTTTTAAATTTCTTCTCATTTAGTTGAAGAATATCGAGTGGTATTTTATTATAACACTAGCTTCGCCCGCGTGAATGTCGGAAATTATCCCACGGGAACGTGCTAACAGGATAAAATGTATGTGCTTCCCCAGGATGCCATCTATCTCGCGGGCCCTTTGTGGCTAATTACAATAGAAAACCAATTGTGTCTCATTAGTGGTGATTAAGAGGGTACCTATATGATATCCTTACCTAAGTACCTACATAATAAAATAAAATAAAACTCAATAACAGAAAATAAAATACCTACCTACCTAAATAAACCTATTTCTGATGATAACTAAACTCAATAAATAAGCAAAATCCCTAAAAACTAATATCTATACGAATGACTAATCTTACCTAACAGTATTATAAAATAACCTACGGTCACTACGTACACTATCAAATATACTACCTATACTTTAAAATTAAAATCTATACCTACGACTTATAAAAATAAACCTAAATAACTCTAAAAACTAATAGAAATAAAAAAGGTCGCACTGAAAAACACGGTTTAGAATTGCAAGTAGCAGTTAAAAAAAGAACGAACGCTCGCCACACAACACGTCCGTTCAAATCAAAGTTCAAAAAATATCCTTATATACGGTAGCGATCCGTGGCGGCCGCGCGCCACGCGTGTGTTGCGAACGGTGCAAGCCAAATTCAACCTTCAGCACTACATTTAGAGCATAACTTTAGTGAACTCCACTGCGGGTAACGTAACCTACGACAAACTTATTATTTGCGGTTGGTACAGTAATCGGGTCTAGTAATCGAACCGCAAAATTAAGTTTGTTTTTTATTGTATATACTTTTCCGGGATAAAAAGTACCCAGTGTGGTGCCCAGGATATTAAAGAATAATTATACCAAGTTTCATCGTAATCGAACCGGTAGTTTTTGCGTGATGCCTGAACAAGATAAGAGATAAGATAAGATAAGATAATATTTATTTGCTTAAACATGTGTCATACATACAAGAAAATACATGCATGCAAGATGGTAGCAACATTATTAGGTACAGGCATGTTTGCCACATGATGTGACGTGCAAATGTCAAGTAATATTACTAATTATAACATTCTCTCAGAATAACAATAAATGAAGTAATTAAAGAATAATAATATTGTAATAAATTTAAAAGAACAAAGATCAAACAGAACATTAAAATCAAAAATAAGTTATTATTACTGTTATTGAATAGTCATGTCAACAATAAAAATAAAGATACAAAAATAATGAAACTATTCCATTGAAAATTAAGAAACACAATAATTTAATCATTTTATCAAATATGCTACTATGTCAATACAAATCTTTCCTCTAGGAACTCGTTAATGTTATAGTATGCTTTATTTACTAAATACGTCTTAAGATTTCTTTTCAAGTGTACATTATTAAGCTCCTTCCAACTTTTAGGCAACTTATTGTAAACAATTGGAGCCATATGAAAAACACTTTTGCGCATAAGTGCAGTCCTACAGGGAGGTACACGTAGTTGGGTTTGGTCACGCCTGTTCCTAGGAAATTGATCTGCTATGCGTGGAAATAATTTAGGATTGTTCCTGACAAACATAACGGTTTCAAGAATATATATAGATGGCAATGTTAAAATTGTATGCATTATAAAATAGGGTTTGCAGCTGTCCGTGGTTTTCAAATGAAACATTGCCCTAAGGCATCTCTTCTGTGCTTTAAATGCTACTTCTCTATTAGTCGAGTTACCCCAAAAGATAACACCATATCTGAGAATGGATTCAGCCAGACCGTAGTAAGCTGTTAATATCGCCTCCCTATTGACATTTCGTGACAGCAAGTACAATGCATAGGCACTACTACTAATTTTTTTACTCAGAGAATCTATGTGATCCTTCCAATTTAAATGTCGGTCAATAATTAGTCCCAGAAACTTAGTTGAATTAACTATATCAATTGTTATATCATTATATGTAATGTCAAGATTGGAAAATGTCAATAAACGCTGGCTAAAATGCATAATTACTGTCTTACCTAAATTAATTTTTAAATTATTATTGTCTAACCATTGTATAGTATTGATCAATGTATTAGTAATGTCATATTTATATAGGTCTTTATTATTACAGGGTATAGTTATAGTACTGTCGTCCGCGAAAAGTGTTACAGGATGGTCAATTGACTTTGGAAAGTCATTTATGTAAAGTGTAAAAAGAGAAGGTCCTAAAACACTTCCTTGTGGTACTCCGTAGGTAACGGTTCGTTCCTCCGATGGAATGTTTTCTTCATGTTTGGTTTTAGTGTTTAGCCTACTTATTTCGGTTATTTGTTTTCTGTCGTGCAAATATGATTTTATAAGTTCAAGAACATTCCCTCTAACACCGTATGCATCAAGTTTTTTTAATAAAATATCATGTTGGACATAATCAAATGCCTGAGTCATGTCACAAAATATAGCACAGACTGGAGTATTTTTATCCATATTTGATATAATCGAGTGCAAAAAGTCATAAACTGCCATATTTATTGTTTTCTTTTTTCTAAATCCTTTTTGTTCGTTACAGAGTATATTGTTCGCTTCTAAATAAAAACTAAGTTGATTATAAATATAGTATTCAATTACTTTTGAGAACATCGGTATTAATGCAATCGGCCTGTAACATTCCATTAGTTCCCTGTCTTGTTTTTTAAACAATGGCTTTATTACCGATATTTTTAATGCGTCTGGAAAAATACCTTCACTTATACACAAGTTTATAATATGACAGAGCGGGTAACTTATTTCATCAGCTACTGTTTTTAGTATTTTTGTACTGATCCCGTCATAACCCACACTATTTGTATTGTTTAACGCTAGAATGATTTTCGATATGTCATTCGGCAAACTTGGAGCGATAAACATAGAATCCTTTCTGTTCAGAATATTTTTTGTTACTCTATGCCCTGAATTCATCGAGGGTTGAATTTTGTCAATAAAATAATCGTTAAATGAATTAGAAATATGGTTTGGATCTGAGATAATTTCATTATTAATTCTAATTTTGGGGATATTATTTTTTGGTATATTTAATTTTGATTCGTTTATAATTTGCCAAGTAGTTTTGGATTTATTTATTGATGTCTTTATTTTGTAATTATTTTGTGCTTTCTGTGTTAAATTTATTATTCTTTTAAATAGTTTTGAGTATTTCTTAAATAGCGTTTTAATCTGTTGAGTGGGTTTTATTCGATACTGCCACAATAATTTACGTTTCTTTTCACTGCATTTTTTAATACCGCGCGATACCCATTTTTGATTATTGTGGACATTAACTGAAATAAGATTTACGGGGAAGCACTGATCGTATAACAAAATGAAAATGTCTACGAACTCCTTATATGCTACATTTGGGTCCTTGGCTGCATAGACGTCTGAAAAAGTTAGGCTTTGTAGATAGCCTTTAAACTTATTGATGTTGTCGTTATTGTAGTCACGTCTTCTTTTAGTCCACCGTTTAAAAGTATATACGTTATTAATTGGACATTTCAATAACTGCGCAGTATGGTCAGACAACGCTAACTCCAATACTGTGGCTTTACAGGATTTTTTAAAATTATGCGCAAAATTGTCAATGCATGTTTTGCTCTTAAGGCGCGTCGGTTGATGAAGAGCTAGTTTTAAGTTAAAACTCAATAACATGTTTTCAAATTCTGTTGATTGCCTATTTCTCTTAAGAACATCTATATTAAAATCGCCTACTAAAACAATATTTTTATAATAATTTTTCACTATAGTCTGCAATATTATTTCTAATTTATTCATACATTCGTTGAAGTTTTTAGCATTAGGTACTCTATAAATACACACACAAACAACCCTATGAGTAACAAGTTCAATGGCACAACATTCAAAGATACCCGTTGATGACATTTTTGCTATCTTTACAAACAGACAGACAAAAATTTTTTTAATCACATTTTTGGGTTCGGTGTCGGTCTAGTAACACCCCCTGCCATTTATTTTTTTGATATTTTCAATGTACAGAATTTTCACTTCTACAGATTTATTATAAGTATAGATACCTACACATATATTAAATATACCTACACATATAACGCAAAAAATAATAAATAAGTATACTTAAATAAATACATAATACAAAAATATATAAACATATATACAGGGTTATTGGAAAAACACCAACAACCTCCCAAGAGGTCACTGTACTCGCCATAATGAACAACTTCCACTTTTGATTATTTTATACTGACTTATTTTCTCAGATCAACAGACCTAAAAATAAAAAGTATGCTGTCTAGTAAGTATTGTGTTTAGAGATATATTATTATCAGTCTACAACGTTCCCACTGCTGGGACATTCACCACGTGGCCCCAGTGCGGTTGGTAGATGTCTTCGAATTTTTAGTTCTAGGACGTGCCGGTTTCCTCACGATGCTTTCCTTCACCGTTTTGAGAGCAGGGGTGATGAAATAATTTACACAAAGTAAAGTGCCTGTCTGGATTCGAACCTACGACCTACAACTTCTAAGACGCGGCTGTTACCACTGGGCCACCACTGCTCTCCTTAAGACTTACTTATTTTTTTAGATCAACAGACCTCAAAAATAAATGTATGTAGTTTAGTAAGTATCGTGTTTAATATACATATATTGATACATATTGTCTGTGGAGTGTCACTAGCTAATTTAATTTGACCTGTATTAACAAACATAATCAGAATACCTACTCGATCATTTTGTATGTCAGTTGCAACAAAAAAAAACTATTTTTTTTTAAACTTTGCTCCACACTATGAATTTCTCCTGTATCGTGGGTGCGTTTACAAACATTTAAACTCACATACACAAACAGCCAGACCCGGAACAAGTACTTGTAGGTCATACAAATATTTGTTCCGTGAGAGAATCAAACCCGCGACACGCAGCACAGCAGTCAATCGCTTAACCACTGCGCCAACCGTGCCGTCTTAAATGCCGTCTGTAATTAAGTGTTTTCACCTATGGAAGTTTACGAAAACCTCCAAAAACACAAGTCCTTGTAGCCATCTTATCATTATTACTACCCCGACCCTTTGGTTAATGGTCTCGTGGTCACTAGCGCGACTACTGAGCGTGGGGTCCTGGGTTCCATTCCCGGATCAGGCAAAATGTAATTGGGTTTTTCCATTGGGAATTTCTTTGTAACAGCCCGGAATTTTGAAGTTAGGGGTGTGATACCCCCGTGCCTCGGAAAGCACGTTAAGCCGTTGGTCCTGCGCCTGATCTCTCTCCGCTCGTGTCGGATTGCCATCCCATCGGACTATGAGAGTGAGGGAAGAGGGAGTGCACCTGTGTCTGCACACACACTTGTGCACTATAATATTGTTCTTTATTGTTCTCTCATTATCACAAACACAGTACAAAGCCAAGGTAACACTTACCTAATAGAGACTGGTGTCTGTTGTAGGTAAAACCTGTATTAATATCTCCCGCGCCGAATGTTGGTCTCCGCTGCGATTGGTCGCCAAGGCTGAAATTCGGTCCGGAGGACTTTCTTCATTATTACTTCATCTGCCTAGCCTTTTCCCAGCTATGTTACAGTAGCCTTCCAGTCTAACCGGATGTAGTAATACCAGTAATACCAGTATTTTACACGAAGCGACTGCCTATCTGACCTCCACAACCCAGTTACTCGGTAACACGATACACTATGGTAAGTCTGAAAAAAATTCAAGTGCAGCCAAAACAATCACGCGATTAAACTGCTTCTCAAGAACAGTGATAGTGAAAATAACGAAATCACATTACGGTCCTCACGTGCGCGGTCGGGTAATCAGGTTACTCATGAGCCTGACCTTAAAGCTCCAAATATTTGACAAGTAACAATAATCACAAAAAAAAAGCGAAAAACTGGAGCGATATCGCGTAGGCTTATTTATTAAATATGAAGAGAGCCTTCGAGAAGCGAGAGTGTCCGTCCACCAGTAGCAATGGCTTTGATTTTGACAGTTTAACAATATTCATTGCGTTACTTACGTTACGTAACAAAATTTTCGAACATGTGAAGTAATGTATTAGCAATATCCTTCAAAATGATTTAGATGCTCTCTTGGTCACTTTTAAATTGCCGTATTTTTAGTAGCCAATTTTTATCACGTCTAAACTGTCTATAGAGTATCTTAATTTGACAGTACTAAACCACCATGCACCATGCTGTTTTTCCCTGTTTGTTTGTTTAAACGCGCTAATCTCCGGAAGTGCCAGTCAGATTTAAAAATTATTTTTGCAGGCAGGCGAAGTGATGCGATGGGGCGGGTTGGAGGAACAAGAAACACGCAGACAAAGTCGCAGGAAGAAGCATATAATACTAGTTACTACTAATATTATAAACGCGAAAGTTTGTGAGAACGGTTAAATGTTTGTAACTCTTTCACGCAAAAACTACTCAACGGATTTGGATGACAGATAAGTAGTTTATAACCAGGATTAACACATAGGATACTTTTTAGGCTTTTTCTGTGACATACGGACGGACAGACAGACAGACAGACAGACAGACAGACAGACAGACAGACATGGCGAATCCATAAGGGTTCCGTAGCCAAATGCAACGGAAACGGAACCCTTATGGATTCGCCATGTCTGTCTGTCTGTCTGTCTGTCTGTCTGTCTGTCTGTCTGTCCGTCCGTATGTCACAGCCGCTTTTTTCCGAAACTATAAGAGCTATACTGTTGAAACTTGGTAAGTAGATGTATTCTGTGAACCGCATTAAGATTTTCACACAAAAATAGAAAAAAAACAATAAATTTTGGGGGTCCCCATACTTAGAACTGAAACTCAAAATTTTTTTTTTCATCAAACCCATACGTGTGGGGTATCTATGGATAGGTCTTCAAAAATGATATTGAGGTTTCTAAACTGAATAGTTTGCGCGAGAGACACTTCCAAAGTGGTAAAATGTGTGTCCCCCCCCTGTAACTTCTAAAATAAGAGAATGATAAAACTAAAAAATATATATGATGTACATTACCATATAAACTTCCACCAAAAATTGGTTTGAACGAGATCTAGTGAGTAGTTTTTTTTTTAATACGTCATAAATCGTAACGTAACGGAACCCTTCATGGGCGAGTCCGACTCGCACTTGGCCGGTTTTTTTATCCCGATATTCCCACGGGATCGAAACTTTGCGGGTGAAACCGCGGGGCGCAGCTAGTTAATATTTCTAGAATGTATCCCTTTATCGGTCTGCACCTAAATGTTGTTTACATGTGGTAATTAGCTCTAACGACTATTCTTATCCACAAACTTAGACAAAACATTTTTTATTAAATTACGTTTTGTTTTTCCTTGTTAAACTGATAGATAGGGTCAGCAAGTATGTAACTAGTTTGCGTTTCCTGTTTATTTATTAAAACTTTATACACAAGTAAACAAATCATTAATATTATCAAACAAACATTATTTTGTTGTTTTTACAATTTTGCTCGCCAAACTTTCGAGTTTGATGACGAGAAGCGCTTGTTAAATACAAATAATATGGTAAAAACCCTTTAAAAAGAAAAAAATAACCTTGAAATTATGACCCTACGTAAGTACGTATGAATTTTTTTGATTAAATGCTGTCCCGTCGGGGGACCGCTCTAATTATTAGCCTAACGTTCTGTTAAAGTTTAAAATAGTAGCGGGGTTTTTTAAATTTTTAATTTAATTTTTTATTTCATGCTTTTTGTAGGGACTCCTTATTATTTCTTTTCTTTTATTTTCTTGCGTTTTAAGATTCAGGTAATTTGGTATGTAATCAGGTTTTTTGTAATTCGCCATTTTGTGGTGGTGGCCATCTTGGATTTGAAATTTGTCATAGTAAAGTATTCTGCTAGTCAAGCCCTTTCATTTGATACCCATATTGAGGGAGTTGTGAAAAAAAATAATGCTTTTTGCCATTTAGTGGTGGCGGCCATCTTGGATTTGAAATGTATCATAGTGTATAGTATTCTACTAGTCAAGCCCTTTCATTTGATACCCATATTGAGGGAGTTGTGAAAAAATACGTAATCCGCCATTTTGTAGCGGCGGCCATCTTGGACCGATTTTCATCAAACATAGCTAAGAACACTCCCGACAAATTTACCTTTCAAACAAAAAAAACAAAATTAAAATCGGTTCATCCGTTTGGGAGCTACGATGCCACAGACAGACATACACACACACACACACACACACACACACCCCTGTTTGTACAGACACCCTTACGAGGACCTTGTTAGTCCTAGAACGTACCGAGGACCCTCCAAAAAACTGGTTTAAACACCTCGTTGGCTTTTTAGAATAAGATAGAAAGAGACAGGTGAATAAATCTATAGTGATGAGCTTATTGGGATAATGCTATCTCAACATTTTTCTGTATGAATTTCGGCTATCATACTGAGGACCTGAAATACACTGCTAAATGTGACCAGCGATGCACATACGAGGACTTTGTGTAAGCCAACCGAGGACCTCTGACGTATGCCCTGCGACGCCCTTCCGAGGACGTATTTTTACACAATATTTCTTATAGCTTGTACAAAGTGCGGACGTTGTGTTAGACTTTATATCACTAAACCGAGGACAATTTTTCGCGTAGAACTTGTACAAACCGAGGACCTGGAAAATCTACCTACCTAAAACATTTTACGTGTAAGATAATAATTATATCAATGTTAGTAGAATGTTCCGATTTATTTCTTACACACTTTTTCTAAAACGAAGTACCAAGCGAGGACGAGTCGATGTCTTTACGTTTGTCGTTGATGCGGACCGCGAATAAGATGGGTATAATCACTGTGGAGGAAAGGTAAGTTATTCATTTTATATAAACAACTTCAAAATGAATATATTATTATAGTATCATGCTGCGCCTAGTGTCGTCTCTACATGACGGTACTCCTCAGCACTTGATAGCATCGTCTTCAAAATTGTCATACGCATTAGGTTTATCTAGTAACACTAAAATAATTACCAGTTTGTGCTGATGCTGCAGCTAGGGTTGTTTCTTCATGAGGGAACTCCTTAACAGTTAATAGCATTATATTCAAATCTGGAATACGCGTTAGGTTTATGTAGTAAAACTAAAATAATTACCAGTTTGTGCTGATGCTGCAGCCAAGGTTGTTTCTTCATAAGGGAACTCCTCAAGTTTATCTAGTAACACCAAAATAATTACCAGTTTGTGCTGATGCTGCAGCCAGGGTCATTTCTTCATGAGAACTCCTCAACAGTTGATAGCAGCGTCTTCAAATTTAGCATACGCGTTAGGTTTAAGTTGTAAAACTAAAATAATTACCAGTTTGTGCTGATGCTGCAGCCAGGGTCGTTTCTTTATGGGGGAATTCCTCAATAGTTGGTAGCATCGTCTCCAAATTTAGCTTACGAAAATAAAGTAAAACTAGAATTCAGGTTTAAAATTAGTAGATAAATCAGAATTCAGAAACTTCAGTTTTATGATATTCAATACAATATCAAGTTATTATTTCGTTTCTTTCAGATAAGCCGGGATAAAGAAGAGAAAACTGAAGTCAGAATTCTAGATCACAAAGATGCTGGTATTGATTATAGGCTTCTTCTGCAGTATGTGCTAAGTACCTAGGCCTGCTTAGATTATACAACATTATGATTAGCACCATAAAATATTGTATTGGCATGAGCTGAATACGTGTGCTCTTCATAAAGAACCTAATAGAGTAAGATCCCAGGGCCACCAGACGTCACGTATTTTCTGACGAACGAAATGTGGACGATTGAGTAGTGTTAGTATGTACATACTAAGAACGCATGCCTACCTGCTAGCCTGCTGAGACGGTCAATTCTCAGGTATCAGGTAATCAAGGTATATAAAAACATTACTTACCTCACGTAAATTCTCCAAGCTGATTTTCACGTATATTTTAGGCAATATCCTTAAAAATAAGTCGCCAATACTCCCAGACACTTTCCATCGGCCGTATTGCTTTGCAGACGCTTTAAAGCTCCGAAAATAATTAGGTACTTAACTTCCCGTAAATTCTGATGCTCCATTTTTATATATGTCCACCAGACACCTATTTTAAAACCCTTTACAAGAAGCCAGACCGATCCAAAGGGCCAATCATTCCCTAAACTCAATTTTAATGCCTCTGTGGGTAGGAGCGCGAGATCATATCAATTTCAATGACAATGATAATGAAGATAAGAGGCACTACTCAGAAATGTTGAGAGATTAATATTTTTCTACTTTGTTTTTTTATGATTAATTCCCAATAAATAAATAATTTTAAAAAAATTGAAGTTTTCGAATTTATCAAAACAGCTTGCAGGATAAAATTCTAGAATTATTGTGGTCAAATGAGCATTTTTTACAAGTTAATCTTTAATTATTTTACTGATTTTTTAATTTTTGGCTGATTTTTTTAAATATTAATAATTAATTGATATGAGTAAACTGTAAGAGCGTGTGAGAGACAGAGAAGTCAATATATCCTAATACATGTCTCACTCAGTCTCATGCGCGTGGATAATGCCAACGCGCTCCTACCCACAGAGGCATTAAAATTGAGTTTAGGGGATGATTGGCCCTTGGATCGGTCTGTCTTCTTGTAAAACGTTTTAAAATAGTTGTCTGGTGGACATATATAAAAAAACCGGCCAAGTGCGAGTCGGACTCGCCCATGAAGGGTTCCGTTACGTTACGATTTATGACGTATTAAAAAAAAACTACTCACTAGATCTCGTTCAAACCAATTTTCGGTGGAAGTTTATATGGTAATGTACAGTCAGCAAAGGAGATAAGTAACCTGGGTCGTCGGATATAGTTGAAGTTTTGTAAGAAACCGATGGATGATTTCGAATGAAATTTAACTTGATAAATAAACTGTTTGTTTTCTATTAATTAAATTAAATTTTATTCGAAAACATCCATCGGTTTCTTACTAAACTTCAAGTATATCCGACGACCCTGGTTACTTATCTCCTTTGCTGACTGTACATCATATATTTTTTTTAGTTTTATCATTCTCTTATTTTAGAAGTTACAGGGGGGGGGACACACATTTTACCACTTTGGAAGTGTCTCTCGCGCAAACTATTCAGTTTATAAAAAAATGATATTAGAAACCTCAATATCATTTTTGAAGACCTATCCATAGATACCCCACACGTATGGGTTTGATGAAAAAAAAAATTTTGAGTTTCAGTTCTAAGTATGGGGACCCCCAAAATTTATTGTTTTTTTTCTATTTTTGTGTGAAAATCTTAATGCGGTTCACAGAATACATCTACTTACCAAGTTTCAACAGTATAGCTCTTATAGTTTCGGAAAAAAGCGGCTGTGACATACGGACGGACAGACAGACAGACAGACAGACAGACATGACGAATCCATAAGGGTTCCGTTGCCATTTGGCTACGGAACCCTAAAAATGGAGCATCAGAATTTACGTGAAGTACCTACCTAATTATTTAGGGAGCTTTAAAGCGTCTGCAAAGCAATACGGCCGACGGAAAGTGTCTGGGAGTATTGGCGACTTATTTTTAAGGATATTGCCTAAAATATACGTGATAATCAGCTTGGAGAATTTACGTGAGGTAAGTAATGTTTTTTTTTACCTTGGTAATCAAGGTAAAAAAAAACATTACTTACCTGAGAATTGGTCGTCTCAGCAAGCTAGCAGGTAGGTATGTGCTCTTAGTACATACTAACACTACTCAATCATCCACATTTCGTTCGTCAGAAAATACGTGACGTCTGGTGGCCCTGGGATCTTACTCTATTAGGTTCTTTATAAAGAGCACACGTATTCAGCTCATGCCAATACAATATTGTATGGTGCAAATCATAATGTTGCATAATCTAAGCAGGCCTAGGTACACTAGGTACTTAGTACATACACACTGCAGAAGAAGCCTGATTATTCCTCGTGCACCTATTAGCTACTAACGATTTGTTTAAGGATTCAGTCTACCTTCGCTTTTCTCCTTCATAATTTTATTTAAATGATAGCACATAACTCGTCTTCTACACACGAGGAAAACTGTCAAAACGAGGACTAGAATACACACTGTTCAGAAAATCTAGCAAACCGAGGTCTTAAATACACATTGTCTGGAAAAGCTCCCTCACCGAGGTCTTTTGTGTTAAAGTTAACACATAGGTCCTCGGATAATACAACAAACGTGAAATGAGTGTAAAGAGCCTGTGTATGAGGCGAGAGTGGCACCATCTGGTGAATACACAATATTTGTGTAAGATTATGAATTTTCTTGATCAAACCGAGGTTCAGACAACTTTTTCGTAATAAGTATATAGAAAGACTCAAAATCGCTTGCAGAATACGAATCTTTGGTCAAGTCAAACCGAGGACCCTCGAAAAGGTCCTCGCTTTGAAAAGGTCCTCGGTCGTGCCTTGTGTATTCATACGCACGTCCTCGGATGGTACTTAAAACAAACACACACACACACAGACACGTCAAACTTATAACACCCCGTCGTTTTTGCGTCGGGGGTTAAAAACTACCAAACTATGTACTATTTCACTCAAGGATCAGTCACGGCGCCGCTCCCGCCTCGCTGACTTCGAGACCGCGGCCTTAGCGTGAATCACAGATTACTTAATAATGATGCTATAATACTATACTATAGGTATAAGGTGTGAATTTATTTCTCGGTAACTTCACTTTGAACGATAACCGACGGGTTGCCATCCAGTGGGGTATTTGCGTAACACACTAACAGTAGGAATGGCTTTCATTTTGACAGTTCAACAACATTCATTGCGTTATTTACGTTGTTGAGCAAACACATTTTTCAAATATAAGAAGCGATAGATTAGCGGTATCCTTCAAAATGATTGAGATTGTAATTGTCAGATAGGCAGCCGCTCCACGTAAAATACTGGTATTCAGCTGCATCCGGTTAGACTGGAAGCCGACCCTGACTATGTATTATTTTATTTCCCAATTTATTTCGGGTCGGCGCTGCATGATTTATTCCATACTTCTCAACTACAACATCTCATAAAATAATTAAATGTGACGCGATGGCATTCTAAAAAAAATCAATTAAAAACATATTAATTAAAAAAAAAATCATTGACAGTAAAAATACAATTTACGATTAAATCTTTCTTCCGGTCATACATAATTACCAGGTGTGCAAAAATACGAAACAGTTATAAGACAAAAAAATATAAAGTTTATAAGGAACAATTTAAGTTTACAATTTACAAAGGAAAATAAAGATAGCCACAAAAGTCAATCAATACCTAACTCAAAATAAATGCAAAGACTGTTCCAGACTTCCCAGAGAAAGTTAGTTAATAATTAATTGAAGAATTACAAAAAAAAAAAAAGAGATTATACTCTATGTGGATGTAACTATGTAGTATAAATGTAGAGTGGAGGAATGTGGGGTGAAGTGTGTATGTTCATGTGGGGGTGTGTTTGTGTGTGTTTACCGTGTCTATCCATAAGAGATAAGATACCATAAGATACAACAAGAAGTAAATTTGGCTATGAAATTGTGCGTAAAAAATACTAAGGAATCTTCAACTAATCAGCTATCGAATGAGGTACGAAGGTTAAAAAAATATTTAGAGATGACCATGAAATCTATGATACCTATTCTGTACTAATAATAAAGCTGAAGAGTTTGTTTGTTTGAACGCGCAAATCTCTGGAAATACCGGTCGGATTTGAAACATACTTTTTGCATTCGATAGCCCAATTCTTGAGAAAGCTTATAGGCTATGTAACATCACGCTATGAAACTTAGGAGCCGAGCAAAAACAAAAAAAGAATTAGAAAGAACGTTAAGCAAAAAACGAAGTAATAGCGCGGGAAGGCGATGCAATGCGATGGCTTGGCTCGAGGGAACAAAAAAGGACCCCGCACAAAATGTTAAGAAAAAGCCGTTCGGGCAATATGGCTGACATTTTGGTACGATATAGCCTGTAACATGCTTATTGAAAGTCAATATAGGCGCAAAAAGAAATAATGGCCAGTTTTAGAAATATAGCTTTAGAGGTATGAGGAACAGCGCAGCGGACAGGAACAACGATTATAAAAGAAGCTTAACGTAGCGAAGAGTAATTTACTGTAATGTACTCCCCGCCATCGCCATTTTGATAATTGTTTTGTTCTGTCCTGGGAACCTGAATTTCGAACGAAAACAAGTTTCAATTGCTATGTTAAAACACCAAAAGTTGTTTCCCAGCAATAATTTTTTCTTAATGCTACTTACTTAATTTGATCAGAATGCGTAGATAACAGCTATTGGATGAGTCATTTTACACGCCGTATCAAAGTTAAACGTACAGACGCCAGCACATCAAGCTACATACTACAATCTGTCAAATTTCTTTAATAGATTTTCAACTTTATCGCTAAAGCATTAAGGTTCAAGTTTCATTGAGAAAATTTGACAGTTTCGGGTAGCTTTACCTGCTGGCAGGTAACCTTCCGAAATCCTACCAATATTATAATTAATGTGAAAGTTTGTACGGACTGATAAATGGATGTTTGTTACTCTTTCACGCGAAAACTACTGAACGGATTTGGAAGAAATTTGGTACACAGATACTTAAGTTTATAACGATTAATACATAGGAAACTTTTTACAATAGACTGGGAGCCGACCCCAACATAGTTGGGAAAAGTCTACGCAAATGATTTTGACTGAACCTCTTCACATTTTGTAGCAACGCTTTATCCTAAACAAAAAAAAAGAAAACAGTAAAATATTTTACACCTTGTTCTAAACTTGCTTGACTGTTCGAACAGAACCCATCATCATCAACATCACTCTCCTGCCCGCTTATCCCAATGATCACTTCTCCTTCTTCTTCTCTCATCTTCTTTTTTAATTATTTCTTCTAATTTATTTGGGGTCGGCGCAACATGTCTTTTTCTTCCATACTTCTCTATTAGTCGTCATCTCGACAGTCACCCCCTTTCTAACCATATCATCATTCACACATTCCATCCACCGTTGAATAGTACCGGCAGTAGATTATAGCCAGCCTGCACTACATAAGATTGACTGTAGCGGTCAATCTATACAGTACGGACCATCAAACTGAACAACTTTCTCCATGGGACCAACCTTGCACTAACATTGTAATCGCGAAAAAAATATCAAGAGTCCTAATCAAAACTTCAATAGCTACTCGACCCAAATGTATGACACAAATGCTGATAGAAGTAGCGCATTTTTTTTATAAATTAAGCTTAAAAAAAAATAACACTAAACATAAAATTAAAATAAACTTAAATTACTCAACACCGGACAGATTGAATCATAGAGAACCATAGACTAATAAAATTGTATAGAAGCGTCAACTCGTGCAAAACAATAGCAATGGCTTCCGTTTTGACAGTCCAACAACATTGATTGCGTTTTTTACGTTTTAGTTTTTTTTTTGTTTTTTAAAAAAACGTTGCCCCTCACTAGGAATTTCTCCTGTATCGTGGGTGCGTGTACAAACATTTAAACTCACATATATCACAAACAGCCAGGCCCGGAACAACTACTTGTAGGCCATACAAATATTTGTTCCGTGCGGGAATCGAACCCGCGACACGCAGCACAGCAGTCAATCGCTTAACTACTGCGCCAACCGTGCCGTCATTGTTGAGCAGACAAATTTTTCTAACATAATTATGAAGCAATGGATTATCAATATGTATACCTACTTGAAAATGATTCAGATTGAGATTGATCGTGTGGTACACAATTATGGTGCAGTTCTGGTACAGTATTCTTATAGCACGAAACGACGCGCGTTTTACTTGTAGTTACCAAGTGTACAAACACGCCGTGAATGTCTGTGTAAGCACAGGAGCTCCCGGTACCGTCCGAAACAATGGCGAAGTCGGAAGTGTGTGTGTGTTATTTGCTAGACGCTACTCGTCTCCACGCACACATTCACAACGTGTGTGTACAATTATTAGCACAAGTAAAGCACGAGTCACTTCGTAAGATGAAAAGACTGTACTTAAATCAAGTTTGACAAAAGTTCTACTTTGCAGACCGCCGTCTCTCTCTCTCACTCATAATAATAATATGTGTGTCTTTATATGAGATTTTTCGAAGAGATTAATCAGCTAGGTTTATAACGGGAGTGTGGAGTGTCGCTTCTATAAATTTTCACTCTATGCCAGAGGGTAAAGCCGCATAAAATTTGCATAATATTTAATTACGTAAACGTAAATTAATAAAAACAAACTTATGATTCAAGGCTGCTTCAACGGAGATAGTAGTGTGCATGTAGGGTAATAACCTTACATGTTATGTAGTCAAGGTCAACATTATTTATTTATTTTATTTTATTGATTACTGAACCAACACACACATTTTTAGAACATATTACATAATCAGCCTTAAATGTTCCAACTGTTGAGACATAGACTTCTTCTCTTCGAGAGTGAACAGTCATCCACCACGCGAACGGGATCCACCAGTGCGGGTTGGCAAATGACACGTGACTTCAATTTTTTTTTTTGGTTCTAGGACATGCCGGTTTCCTCACGATGTTTTTCTTCACCGTTTTGAGCGCAGTCGTAATATCTATCATAATACGCTAAGGTCATGGGGCCCCAGTGCGCGTCTCCTTTTTAAGGAAATTTCTCGCAGGCTGGTCGACATTTCGCGTGACCAAAGGGCTGGGTCGTTCTTTCGCCATAGAATTAGCATTGCCATTCAACGTGGCAACGCTGCCAGTCTTCTGGACACGTTTCCGGATGACAGCGATGCAGACGAGTACTTCGACGCCTAAAGGCCTACGCAGACCGGGACGGCATGGCAAGGAATTTAAATTTTTACTAATGAACATTCAAACGTATCGATATAGAAATACGAAATAAATTGCTATACTTTAAAATGATGCCGTGGCATCGAAAGAGATTTTATTGCACGGCATTGAAAGACGCGCCACGGGCTCCCGTCGCGGGATGCCGTGGTGTACTGCGGTAGGCAACGGCATGCCAAGGACTCCGGCGCTCGTTTTGACATACCGCGGAGTGACATCAACACTCGATCAAACGGAACTGAAGACTAAAAGTGTATCGGGCAGCAGGAGCTGCCGAGGCGTGTTTTGTCGTGCCGCGATACGCCGTGGCATGCCGTGGCAAGGCGCTGGAATGCCGCGGTATCTAAGCGGCTAATGTGCGCTGACTGACGGCAAAATCCCTTGCCATGCCGTCCCGGTCTGCGTAGGCCTTAAGTGTCTGTTGTTTTTTAACCCCCGACGCAAAAACGACGGGGTGTTATAAAATCAAAATCAAAATCAAAAGTCATTTATTCAAATTAGGCTGAGAATCAGCACTTTTCGAACGTCAAAATTACAAAAGACAGTCCCCCAAAAACGCCCGCCCTTCGCCGCTATAAGTTTGACGTGTCTCTGTGTGTGTGTGTGTGTGTGTGTATGTCTATCTGTGGCACCGTAGCTCCCGAACGGATGAACCGATTTTAATTTTGTTTGAAAGGTGAATTTGTCGGGAGTGTTCTTAGCTATGTTTGATGAAAATCGGTCCAAGATGGCCGCCGCTACAAAATGGCGGATTACATATTTTTTCACAACTCCCTCAATATGGGTATCAAATGAAAGGGCTTGACTAGTAGAATACTATACACTATGATAAATTTCAAATCCAAGATGGCCGCCACCACAAAATGGTGAAATACATTTTTTTTTTCACAACACCCTCAATATGGGTTTCAAATGAAAGGGCTTGACTAGTAGAATACTATAGACATGACAAATTTCAAATCCAAGATGGCCACCACCACAAAATGGCGAATTACAAAAAACCTGATTAAATACCAAAATACCTGAATCTTAAAACGCAAGAAAATAAAAGAAAAGAAATGATAAGGAGTCCCCACAAAAAGCATAAAATAAAAAATTAAATTAAAAATTTAAAAAACCCCCGACTACGTGAAACCCCATAAAAAGAAAAAAATAACCTTGAAATTATGACCCTTTATAAGTACGTATGACATTTTTTGATTAAATATTGTCCTGTCGGGGGACCGCTACTATTTTAAACTTTAACAGAATGTTAGGCTAATAATTAGAGCGGTCCCCCGAAGGGACAGCATTTAATCAAAAAATTTCATACGAACTTACGTAGGGTCATAATTTCAAGGTTATTTTTTTCTTTTTATGGGGTTTCACGTAGTCGGGGGTTTTTTAAATTTATAATTTAATTTTTTGTATTTATTTGTATAGTAAATTAGTTAGGAATCTGATACCAGACACCCACTATCTGGCGCACAGCTACCAACGCAACGGCTAACAAGCAGACAAAGCTTCTTAAAATCGACAGGGTCTCTGCCAGGAAACCCGGCCGACGCCAACGCCCGTTGCAAACTGTGGCTGGATACTCTTCCGCCTTCTACTTACTACCTACCACCAAAGAAGCATCTTCCTGCAAGGTGTAACCTTCCGTGGTCCACTTGGAAGTCTCTGAACCGTCTCCGGACACAAGTGGGAAGATGTAAGTCCAACCTCGTGAAGTGGGGCTACCTTGACGGAACGGCAGTAGGGTGTGATTGTGGAGCTATGTCCAAACCATGCGCCACCTCCTATCCTGCCCTCTGTGTCCCAAAACATGCAGTCAAAATGACCTCTGCGCTGCCACCGACAACGCCGTGGAAGTGGCAAAATTTTGGGAAAATGACATTTAAAATACAATCGTGCCTCCGACACGAAGAAGAAGTCAATTAATTTAGTATCCAGTGTAAATAGTTAGTTATCTATACATACAATAAATCTCGGTTTTTTCTTAATGAGATATAGTAGTTCACACTGAGACCCTGGCCCGACACTGAGAGGGGCCCGTGACTACATAATAACAGCCGCACGGGTCGATCGATCAGGTTAAGCTACGCTTGCCGCGGTTGGTCTGTGGATGGGTGACCATCTTTACATACCGAGACCCCTCCGTGCCTCGGAAAGCACGTTAAGGTGGATGCTCCAAGGTAGCCCGCGAAATTCAAATTTTCTTACGTTTTTTGCATTTTTTTGGTCAGTACTAAGTTATACGTTGATTAAAATATGATTCGCGACCGTAACAAATATATATTTACGGAATTATAATAATTAGAATCAGTAATACAACTTGTTAAGTTAGCATAATCCTAAAATGTCAAGATTTCATGAAATAGTCATTCAGTAGGATTACTTGATCTTAGAGAGTTATGTTGATAACTTTAATGATTATAATTCTGTAAATACATATTTGTTACGGCCGCGAATCGTATTTTAATCAACGTATAACTTAGTACTGACCAGCAAATTGCAAAAAACATAAGAAAATTTGAATTTCGCGGGCTACCTTGGAGCATGCACCTTAAGCCGTTGGTCCCGGCTGTCATTCGTGGATCTTTGACAGTCGTTACGGGTAGTCAGAAGCCCGAAAGTCAAGTCAAGGGGTATCGTATTACCCAGTAACTGGGTTGTGGGGGTCAGATAGGCAGTCGCTCCATGTAAAATACTGGTATTCAACTGCATCCGGTTAGACTGGAAGCCGACCCCAACATAGTTGGGAAAAGGTTAGGCAGATGATGACTGAGACCATAAGAGCCGAAAACGGATGGTAATTTTTAGGAATTGGGTTTAGGCCAGCAGGTGGTTGACCGCTACATCGTTTTTATGATACCTACTAGTAATACTTAACTCTAACTTAGCCTTGCACTAAGAGCGCTAGGTCCTAAATAGCGGCCATCAAGGACGTGGACTTTCTAAATCTAGCTTGGACGATCTCACACGTCGCAGTGTTTTATGTTTCTTAGTATTTTTTTTTTTTGAACGAAGTTTCTTATCGCGCGTTGCGAAAGGGGGCTAGACGGAAAAAATTAAGACCAAAAGTTGGAACGACACTTTTTGCTATAGTTGTAAGCCGTGCGGCGTGCGCGTGGTTCGTTTTGTCTTTTCGACGATTATTTTTGTTGAGTGTATACTATACAGGTTTTTTGTACATAATAAATAATAAAAAAATAATAACAACTTCGTTCCATCCGGGTGCCCCATGACACCTCTCAAGTTTTTTTTGTTAGTGCCTCGTGGCTAAATAATAATAGCAGAGAGATCGAAGGCAAAGATATACGCTTGCCGCGGACGATTCGTGGATGGGTGACCATTCGAGACACCTCCGTGGCTCTGAAAGCACGTTAATCCGTTGGTCCCAGTTATGATTCGTAGATCGTTAACAGTCGTTACGGGTAGTCAGGAGCCCTCACAAAAGTCCTCCACTCTAATTATGATTATGTCTTATCACTATGTATTACATAAACAATAAAATAAATAAATAAGCCCAACAGTCTGACACCCAGTCTTACTAAAGGGTATCGTGTTTCCCAGTAACTGGGCCGCTCGATGTAAAATACTAGTATTCAACTGCATCCGGTCAGACTGGAAGCCGACCCCAACCTTGTTGGGAAAAGGCTAGGCAGATGATGCTGAACAGACATTTGCCCTGCAATGGGGTAGGATTAAATAAAAAGTTTGGACCGTATTTTTCGAAAAATTCCACAAACGCGCTCAACATGGCTTTCCGTATACTAATCATGAAGATACAAAAACCTACAATTTATGTAGCCGACCTTATGTTAACAGCTTTAAGCATTCCCTTAACCTTCATTTCTTAACTTTATTTCCTAAATCTTAACAGACACGTGCGGTCAACAATAATAAATGAAGCACAAAGGTTTTATGGTCAGTCATTATGACAGCAGTACGCTATTAAAACGACATAACGGCTTAAATTATGAAATGTTGATGACTGTTATTTTAATAGAATGACATGTTACGAAGGATAAGAAAGAAGGAAATGTGTGTATTTCTTTTCTCAAAAGATCATTTCAGACACCAATAAATGATAAATAATTTTATTTTGTAAGTAGTTTTGTACAAACACTTTTACACGTCAATCATATTTTAAAACTAGATGAGGTCGGCGTTTCCTATCTGACTAGTCTGAGAAGAAAGGCCGAAACAAACTCAGACGTCACAGTCTCTTTTAAAGTCCAGACATAATCTTGGTTAGATCATAAGTATGAAGACCATGTAGGTCGATGTCTGAGATGGTCTTTTGAGGAAATAGCCACACAGATTGAGAGGACCTGTCCAGTCAGTACACGCATATAGTTCAGAAATCGTGCAGCTCAACTCAAAACTTAAGGAGCTCAACGATTCGACGAACAATACCAAAGAAAGGACATTTGGGTAGGCCACATTAATTACTCAAACTGCCAGACCATGACAAAAACTAACAGAACAGAGAGAACAATCTAAATGTTCTTCACATAATCTGACCAAGACGTCTGGACTTTAAAAGAGACTGTGACCTCTGAGTTTATTTCGGCCTTTCTTCTCAGAGTAGGTAGTCAGATAGGAAACGCCGACCTCGTCTAGTCTATGTGTATATATAAAAATCAATTGCTGTTCGTTTGAGTCGCTAAAACTCGAGAACGGCTGGGCCGATTTAGCTGATTTTGGTTTTGAAATAATTGTCGTAGTCTAGAGAAGGTTTAAACGGTGAGAATATATGGAAAAATTGCGAGGAAGATAGTAAAAACAACAATTTCATTTTCCCATATAAACTGTTCTACCTACTTTCCTGTCAAACATTTGACGATCGTCCCTTCGGTACGGTAGACTGGGATCCACTCGAATTGAAGCACGTATTAAATTAAGGGTTTTGAATAGTGCAGGAGTAGGTTAGGAGTAGGGCAGGAGTAGGGTAGGAGTAGTAAAGAAGTATGGTAGGAGTAGGGTAGGAGTAGTGTAGGAGTAGGTTAAGAGTAGGGTAGGAGTTGGTTAGGAGTAGGGTAGGAGTAGGGTAGGAGTAGGTTAGGAGTAGGGTAGAAGTAGGATAGGAGTAGGGTAGCAGTAGGGTAGGAGTAGTGTAGGAGTAGGGGTAGGAGTAGGGTAGGGGGTAGCACACCACGCGAACGAAGTAGCGCCGAGCAGCTAGAAACAATTTATATGGCTAAACAACGTTTGCCTGGTCAGCTAGTTTTTAATAAATATGATTGACGTGTAAAAGTGTTTATAAAAACCTACTTACAGAAATAAAATCACTTATATTCAGTACTAGCTGCCCTGCGTTTTCACCCGCATAAGTTTCGATCCCGTGGGAATGTCGGGATAAAAAGTATCCTATATGTTAATCCTGGTTATAAACCGTGTGCCAAGTTTCATCCAAATCCGTTTAGTAGTTTTTGCGTGAAAGAGTAACAAACATCCATCCATCCATCCATACCAACTTTCAAGTTTAACATATTAATATATGTACTTGTACCCGCGAAAATTCGGCCTTCGACTCACCGCGTCTCATCCCATCTCCCGCCCGCGCTATTACCTCGTTTTAGCTTAGCGCTCTTTCTGACTTGACGCGCGCTTTACTTGTGGTAACCACCACGTCGCTTCGTGAGATAAAAATACTGTATTTAATTACAACTAATTCTTATTTTATTCGAGCTAAACAGCTTGTATGAGTCAGCACTTCTGTGGGTCAATGGCAGCTCCATAGTAACATACATTTTGAGCTGTTCGGCACCAACTAAACTGGTTAGGCTAGCTTTGACCCACCATGGCTAAGCTATACTTAAGTGTTAGATAATCTATTCTAAAGACACTTAGGTAATTTTAATAAAGTGGTTATATGCACGAACCTTGCTGATTGATGGAGTGAATAATTTTAATATTTTCTTGACCGAATTTCGGTCACGGTGGCGGCTAATACCAACGTAAATTTAAATGGTGTATGTATAGACGCCAGCACATCAAGCTACTACAATCTGTCAAATTTCTTTAATAGATTTTCAACTTTATCTCTAAAGCATTAAGGTTCAAGGTTGATTGGGAAAATTTGACAGTTTCGGGTAGCTTGACCTGCTGTCGTCTGTACATATAATAAAGAGTATTCTATTCTATTCTATTCTATTGGCCTGTGCTGTTTGCAGGAGATTACAAGGCATGTGACACTTAATATCGTGTCCTGCGTGTCCTGTCAGCTGCAAGTTACAGGAACTGATGGCGCCAAACAAGTAGCCGTATTCTGTGCGGAGTCTATTTAGATTGCTATCGACACGCTAGGAAAAAGAAGTGTATGCGGCGAAGGAAAACATCGTGAGGAAACCGGCATGTTCTAGAACCAAAAATTCGAAGACATGTGACATATACCAACCCGCACTGGGGCCACGTGGGATTACGGCCCACTCCCTCTCACCGAGAGGAGGCCTGTGTCCCAGCAGTGGGAACATTATTGACTGATTATGCTTAATGTATGCGGCGGTATGTATGTATTGGCTTTAGCGATAAAGTTGAAAATCCATTAAAGAAATTTGACAGATTGTAGTAGCTTGATGTGCTGGCGTCTGTATTTTCTGACTTTATCTTGGACATTACTGACATCATCGTGAGGACACCTGAAGGGTAATTGTGTAACACACTCATCATCTGCCTAGCCTCTTCCCAACTATGTTGGGGTCAGCTTCCAGTCTAACCGGAGGCAGCTGAATATCAGTATTTTACATGAAGCGATTGCCTATCTGACCTCCACAACCCAGTTACTGGGTAACACGATACTCCTTTGTAAGACTGGTTGTCAGATTTTTGGGCTTCTGACGACTCGTAACGACTGTCAGAGATTTAGGAATGACAGCCGGGACCAACGTCTTAACGTGCTTTCCGAAGCCCGGAGGGTTCTCAATATGTAAAGATGGTCACCCATCCACGGACCAACCGCGGCAAGCGTTGCTTAATCTGATCGATCGACCCGTGCGGCTGTTATTTCTTAACCGTAACATAGGTACTAATAGCAGGAATGGCTTTAATTTTGATAGTTCAACCGTAGTAACTATTCAGTAATCTGTGGTTCAACAACCTTCATTGCGTTATTTACGTTGTTGAGCAGATTGTTTTAGAACATAAAATATGAAGCAATAATGGATTAGCAATATCAAATTGTGATTGATAAGTGTGTTACGCAATTAGGATGCAGAACTTATAAGTCAACTAGCAACGCCCCGCAGTTTCTCCTGCATAAGTGTCGATCCCGTAGGAATATCCGTATAAAAAGTATCCTAAGTGTTATTCTAATGTAATGTATCCCACTATCATATTATAAACATGAAAGTTTGTATAGATGGATGGATAGATGGATATAATATGTTTGTTACTCTTTCACGCAAAAACTACTGAATGGATTTGGATGTTTGGCACACAGATGGTTTATAAACCAGGATTTAGGATACTTTTTATCCCGATATTCCCACGGGATCGAGACTTATGCGGATGAAACCGCGGGGCACTGCTAGAAATATTATAAACACGTAAGTTTGTTAGGATGGATGTTTGTTACTCTTTCACGCAAAAACTACAGCACGGATTTCGATGAAACTGTACAGTAATATAGCTTATACATCAGAATAACACATAGGATACTTTTTACCCGATATTCCCACGGGATTGAAACTTACGCGGGTGAAACCGCGGGGCGCAGCCCGTATAGTCAATATAAGTCTAAAATCGCCAACCTGTCTCGAGCAAGCGTTGTGATCAATGCTCATGCCTTCCCAGTATCATCTGTCTGCGAAGAGGCCTTTACCCTGGAGTAAAACAGTAACAGGCTGGTATTATTTATTATCCAAGTCTTAATACATATAATTATCTTACTCCACACAATTACAGCCAGTAGAGATTACAGTGGCACTTAATGTGAATTATTGTTCCAAACATTAATAGAATTTATGTCATATTGTTCTGTGACCCCTCAATGATAACAGCGGTGACTGATAACGGAACAGTGCGGTCCAAAGTGACAAATACTCGTAGATTGTTAGAAGGTAACTTATCGAGGAAATGGAGATAGAAGTTGTATGTTTATTAATTTTAGGGCACTTGTCCTAATTAGAAACTGGTTTCTTTTCGCGACTTTGTCCTCGTGAAACTTGTTCCCCCGACACATCACACACCCCGTTGCATCGCATCACCACCCGCGCTCCACTTCGTTTCACTTAGCGCTTTTTCTGACTTATTGGCGCCGATTCCCTTGTTCACAAAATAAATAAATAAATAAAAATAAAATAAAATAAGTTTATTACATAATATATCATTTTGACTTATATTGCATAGGAGTATCTATTTAGGCATAGCAATGCCTGTAGTTGAAGGCTCCGCTCTTCCCTTACATTATAAATTACAAATAGGTAAGTATCAAAAAGAGAAAAAACAAAAAAAATAAATAAAAAATAAAAGAAAGAAAGAAAGAGAATACGATCAATTATAATTTAATTAAGAAAAGGACAGAAGATAAATATTAGTTTAGTTCCGTCAGATTAGTCAGCGCCTGACGTAAATTGACGTATTTTTAGTTGCAAATTTTTTAATCACGTCTAAACTGTCTATGGAGTATCTTAATTTGACAGGACTAAATTAATATTTATTTTCTGCCCTTTTCTTAATGAAATAGAAAGGAAAAGATGCACTGAACTTAAATTTAGTTTACTTTGTGAACAAGGGATTTGGTGCCATTTCATTTTCACGTCATGGTCCTCAGGACGCGAGCAAAAAAAAAAAGCAGAAAGTGCTGGTCTGTTTTGCTTCAATTTTTCGCTTACGATGAAGTCTTGTATTGTAAGTAGTGTCAGACACTTTGATAATTAAGGTTAATAAATAAGCTACGCTTGCCGCTGTCGTTTCGTGAATGGTTGACCATCTTCACATACCAAGACCCCTCCGTGCCTCGGAAAGCACGTTAAGCCGTTGGTCCCGGCTGTCATTCGTAGATCTTTGACAGTCGTTGCGGGTAGTCAGAAGCCCGTAAAGTCTGAGAACCTGTCTTACAAAGGGGTATCCTGTTACTCAGTAACTGGGCTGTGGAGGTCAGATAGGCAGCCCCATGTAAAACACTAGTATTCAGCAGCATCCGGTTAGCCTGGAAGCCGACCCCAAAATAGTTGAGAAACGGCTAGTCAGATTTCAGATTGATTGCTTGGTTAGAGTAGATACTTGATATAGTGACTCAGGGATCTCTTCATCATCATTATCATCATCAGCCAATAGCAGTCCACTGCTGGACATGCGCCTCTCCTATTGCACGCCTTTCAATTCGATTTTCGGCAACTCTCATCCAGCTGCTACCAGCCATCCTTCGAAGATCGTCGCTTCACCTAGCCTGAGGGCGTCCCACCTTACGTTTACCGATTCGCGGTCTCCACTCAAGATAACGTCTACCGCAACAGTCATCGGTTCTACGGCAAATATGGCCGGCCCATTGCCACTTCAGCTTGCTTACTCTATGAGCTATGTCCGGCATCTCTTTACCTTGGAAAAACCGATGAACAACTTTCCTTCCAAGTATTATCATCTGCATCAATATATTAGTGCACCAGCACGGACTCGAACCCGGCAAATGGTAAAGGTCACCGCTGCACATGTTGGCACATTAATTCATATATCTCTTGATTGTTTATGGCCGTTCATAAAATTAACACGTATCATCTTCCCTGCAGATTGATTAGACTCGTGATGGCTTTAATGAATGCGAAAGATGATATGTTATGATTTATATCATCAATTTCTGCCGCCAGTCTGTATTACCGTGTCCCATAGAAGAATAATAACTTGTGAGGTCGGACCGTCGCGGGACAAGTTCTAAATGAAAATCCAAGATGGCGGCTGCAAAATATTTGAAAATGACAAAAAATTCGAATGGTTAGGGATTCGATGTAAAAGATGGTCAACGGCATCCCAAAGTTAACTCACTTACAATTCTACTCAGCCACCAACCGAAATCGAGCGTGCACATTTACATACCTAAAAAAGAATTGCCTACTCATTCATTATGACGTGTTAAATGCACTGGGCCTTGTTTTTAGTCAGTTCATTTAATATTCTAATTGCATTTTATTTTGATTCTCCCCGCTATCAATCATGGTGTGCGCCTAATGCTAACTACTGTTTGTAGTTTGGCTTCATTTAAATTGGTTACTTCGTCGGTTTATTGCAAGCAAGCTCGCAAGCTCGACTGCTGCGTGTGGGTCCTTGGCTTTGATCGAAACGAAGTCGGGTGTTCGGGTGTGGTGTCCGGATTTTGGCACTTAAGCTCCTCTTACGAGGGACTAGGGGAAGAGCACTGGTGGCCCAGTGACTGCCACGAATACAAGTTGTAGGTCATAGGGTCAAACCCAGACAGGCGCTTTAGTTTGTGTAAATTATTTTATCTCCACTGTTCTCAAAACGGTGAAGGAAAACGTCGTGAGGAAACCGGCATATCCTAGAACCAAAAATTCGGAGACATGTGACATCCACCAACCCGCACTGGGCCCGCGTGGCGGACATTTTGGGAAAGGGACATTTTGGGCAAGGGACATTCTGGGAAAGGGACATTCTGGGAAAGGGACATTCTTGGAAAGGGACATTCTGGGAAAGGGACATTCTTGGAAAGGGACATTATGGGAAGGGGACATTTCGGGAAAGGGACGTTTTGAAGCCAAGGGACATTTTGGGAAAGGGACATTCTGAGCATGATCGGGATTACGGCCTATTTCCTCTCAACGATAGAAGGCCTGTGTCCCAGCAGTGGGAACATTATAGGCTGATGATGTTACAAGGGACTTTAATATAATCTCTCTCTCTTTTAATATGTCACATGGAGCGACTGCCTATCTGACCTCCACAACCCAGTTACTGGGTAATACGATACCCCTTGGTAAGACTAGGTTGTCAGACTTTCGGGCTACCGACGACCCGTACGACTGTCAAAGATCACGCCTGTCAATGACAGCCGGGACCAACGGCTTAACATGCTTTCCGAGGCACGGAGGGGTTTTGGTATGTGGAGATGGTCACCCATCCACGAAACGACAGCGGCAAGCGTAGCTTATTTATTAACCTTGGATCGAGAGGCTATTTAGCTTTATCTGATTGATCGATCCGTGCGGCTGCTATTAGTACTTAGCCACAAGCCCGTAATACCTAGTCTTAGATCCGAAGATTGCGTTTAGGCAGTTTAATATTCTAATTGCATATAATGTGAGATCTTCCTCGATATCAATCATTGTGTGAAACTAATACTAATATAATAGTTACTACTGTTGCGTAAATACAGTTGTTGGTGTTTGAATACATAAATACTATATGTTTCGGTTGCTGATTTAGGCAGTATTATTTATACAGTACTAGCAGCACCCCGCGGTTTCACCCGCATAAGTTTCGATCTCGTAAGAATATCGGGATAAAAAGTATCCTGTGTTAATCCTGGTATATAAACTATCTGTGTGCCGAATTTAATCCAAATCCGTTTAGTAGTTTTTGCGTGAAAGAGTAACAAATATCCATCCATGTTCAAAAACTTCCGCATTTATAATACTAGCAAAGCCCCGCGGTTTCACCCGCATAAGTGTTGATCCCTTAGGAATTACGTATTAAAAAGTATCTTATATGTTATTCTGATGTATATGCTATATTACTGTAAAGTTTCATCAAAATCCGTTAGTTTTTGCGTAAAAGGGTGTCAAAAATTAATCCATCCATCCTAGAAAACTTTCGCGTTTATAATATTAATGGGATGTACCTATTAGAAAGGCGTGGTTATATTTCAGGGTGTGGTACAGACCATCAAACTGACCAACTTTCTCCATGGGACCAACATCACAATCGCGAAAAAAATATCAACATGCACGAACAAAACTTCAATACTACTTGACCCAATTATATGGAACGGCTGATATTTTTTTCGCCATAACGGTGTTGGTCCCATGGAGAGAGTTGTTCAATTTGATTTTCTGTACAACAAACACCCTTAAATATTACCGCACCAATAGAAAGAAAGCAAGAAAAATGCGTTTATTGACATTACAGCAAAATAAATACACCTTAAAACTATAAAAACAGAAAACAAAGATTATATGCCAAAAGGGCCTCTGCTCAGCATAATGTCAGATGGCAACACAAGGTGTACAGTCACGAGCAAAAGTATGTATACACTCGGCCTTATTCAAAAGCGATTTACTCCGTTATCTATACTTATAATAAATCTGTAGAAGTGAAAATTCTGTACATTGAAAATATCAAAAAAATAAATGGCAGGGGGTGTTACTAGACCGACACCGAACCCAACTATGTGATTAAAAAAATTTTTGTCTGTCTGTCTGTCTGTCTGTTTGTTCAGGCATCACGCAAAAACTACCGGTTCGATTACGATGAAACTTGGTATAATTATTCTTTAATAGCCTGGGCACCACACTGGGTACTTTTTATCCCGGAAAAGTATATACAATAAAAAACAAACTTAATTTTGCGGTTCGATCCCTAGACCGATTACTGTACCAACCGCAAATAATAAGTTTGTCGTAGGTTAGGTCACACGCAGTGGAGTTCATTTTTATTCCTTTTACTTTTTAGAGTTATTTAGGTTTATTTTTATATAAGTCGTAGGTATAGATTTTAATTTTAAAGTATAGGTAGTATATTTGATAGTGTACGTAGTGACCGTAGGTTATTTTATAATACTGTTAGGTAGGATAGTCATTCGTATAGATATTAGTTTTTAGAGATTTTGCTTATTTATTGAGTTTAGATTGAGGGGCCCGTGGCTAAATAATAACAGCCGCACAGGTCGATCGGTCAGGTTAAGCTACGCTTGCCGCGGTCGGTCTGTGGATGGGTGACCATCTTTACATACCGAGACACCTCCGTGCCTCGGAAAGCACGTTAAGCCGTTGGTCCCGGCTGTCATTCGTGGATCTTTGACAGTCGTTACGGGTAGTCAGAAGCCCGAAAGTCTGACAACCAGTCGTACCAAGGGTATCGTATTACCCAATAACTGGGTTGTGGAGGTCAGATAGGCAGTCGCTCCATGTAAAATACTGGTATTCAGCTGCATCCGGTTAGACTGGAAGCCGGCCCTGAACATAGTTGGGAAAAGGCTAGGCAGATGATGATTGAGTTTAGGTTAGTTATCGTCATAGATAGGTTTATTTAGGTAGATAGGTATTTTATTTTCTGTTATTGAGTTTATTTATTTTTTTAATTAGGTAGGTACTTAGGTAAAGATATCATATAGGTACCCTCTTAATCACCATTAATGAGACACAATTGGTTTTCTATTGTAATTAGCCACAAAGGGCTCGCGAGATAGATGGCATCCTGGTGCACATACATTTTATCCTGTTAGCACGTTTCCGTGGGATAATTTCCGACATCCACGCGGGCGAAGCCGCGGGCAGAAAGAAGCTAGTTTTTTAATAAAATTTTATGTTGTTACGAACATAGCATTTTAGAACCCATAGGTTTATGTAATGTGTAGTATTTCAACGTTGCATTCGTTATTTCACGAAAAAATCGCAATTGAAAGTTGCCAAGTGTTGGCATATTGGTGCTCGTGACTGTACCACGCTGACGCCTGACGCTGATTTTCAGCTGCAACCCACGAGTGCCATACGCTGGAATAACAAACACATAGGGAAGTGCGTATCCGTTATAATAAATTAAGAGAATTAATTAAATGTGATAATACCGAATCATTCTGTAGGTATACTACTAATTAAATGTGATAATATCGACGACACGGTTGGCGCAGTGGTTAAGCGATTGACTGCTGCTCTGCGTGTCGCGGGTCCGATTCCCGCACGGAACAAATATTTGTATGGCCTACAAGTAGTTGTTCCGGGTCTGGTTGTTTTCATGTTTGTAAACGCACCTACGAATACAGGAGAAATTCCGAGTGTCGGGGGCAACGTTTTTAAAAAAAAAAAAAAATGTGGTCGACGCAACATGTCCTTTTCTTCCATACTTCTCTATTAGTCGTCATCTCGACAGTCACACAGTCCAGCCATCGTTTCTTTGGTCATCCATCTTATAGCCATCGACATTCATACTCAAAACTTTCCTCACGACATTTTCCTCATTCCTCCGTAACACATACCACGACAACCGGTTTCCACACAACTTTTCAGTTACCGGTGCAACTTTCAGACTTCCTCTTATATACTCATTTATTGGATTTTTTTTTCTTTTTCGTTCTTGTTTTGGGAAAACAAGTTTTAAAAACAACCGACTTTCAAAAAAAAAACTACAAAGTAAAAAATAACTTTCATTTCGGAAGTCGGCGTCGTTGGTTCCGCATTTTCGTGTTTTTGACACCGACTTCGGAAATTAAAGTTATTTTTCACTTTTTAATTGTATGTACATACCTACCCCACACAAATTCATATTCCTAACACTAATTGTAACGTAAATATCAGTGACAGGAAGTTATTAAAACATCATAAATATAAACTAAATGGAAAAAAATCGTATTTTTGAACTTAACTAAAAAACTACCCAAGCAAGGTCAACCAAATTTATATGGGACCACCCCTGAGGCCTACCTTTGCCATTAAAAAATAATTTTGCAAACCCGTCTATATAACGGCGTTATGCCTGAATTTTTTTTTTTTTTTTTTGTAAACATCCATACTGAGAACGTCCTCCTTTTTTGAAGTCGGTTAAAAAAATACAATCGTTCCAGCAACAGGAAGAAGACGTGTAGGAGATAGTGAGTTCGATTCCTATCAATGTTACAACATGTATTGCCGTTACATCTGGGCCCCAAGTCTGCTATTTTTATAAATTCGTCATTCCAACACGATCCCATACCCATCCCATTGTCATTTTGCTTAAAGTTCGTAATCTGCTAAATTCTTAATGGCGATCATTGGTCGGTCAATGGTCTCGTAATAGAATTGTGTCATAATGACATTGGCGCCGATTCCCTTGTTCACAAACTAAACTAAATTTAAGTTCAATGCATCTTTTTCTTTCTATTTAATTTAGAAAAGGACAGAAGATAAATATTAGTTTAGTCCTGTCAAACTAGTCAGCGCCTGACGTAAATTGACGTATTTTTAGCAGCCATGTTTTTAATCACGTCTAATCTGTCTATGGAGTATCTTAATTTGACAGGAGTAAACTAATATTTTACCTTCTGTCCTTTTCTTAATGAAATAGAAAGAAAAAGATGCATTGAACTTAAATTTAGTTTAGTTTGTGAACAATGGAATCAGGACCGTCGTATTGCCATTATTATAAAACCCGTTAGTAGAAATGATTCTCGAAAAACTACCACTACTTTATTTTATGCCAGATTTAACTTATACGAGTATATATTTTTACATATTATTTATTAGTGTTTTATACAAGTCAAGTGTTTTATGTAAGTCAGTCATTCATTTATCATTATGTACGAGATTACCATTCTATGCCTTTTTGTTTCAATGGAGTGTCAGTGGTTGACCACTGGAAAGTCATAATGACGCTACCTATTATGTTAGTAGATTACCAAACTTGTCAAAATCAGCAATTATGATATCAATGATAGACCATTCTGACAATATTGTAATAGCAGACTTGGGGCCCTGACCTCTGAGACCCTGATTAAACTATCAAATTACAAATTAAAGTAATACTTACTATACTCATAACTGTCACCTTTTTGCTCGGAGATAACAAAAACTTGTTAGCAATCGTTTCACGGCTAGGTACAGACTGCCAGCAGGTCAAGCTACCCGAAACTGTCAAATTTTCCCAATCAACCTTGAACCTTAATGCTTTACAGGATAAAGTTGAAAATCTATTAAAGAAATTTGACAGATTTTAGTAGCTTGATGTGTTGGCGTCTGTACAGACGCCAGCAGGTCAAGCTACCCGAAACTGTCAAATTTTCCCAATCAACCTTGAACCTTAATACTTTGGCGATAAAGTTGAAAATCTATTAAAGAAATTTGACAGATTGTAGTAGCTTGATGTGCTGGCGTCTGTACGTCAATCAATTCATAAATTCTACAAAGAGATAATACATCATTCGTTTTGTTCTCTGACAACAAAACAAATGACGATGTTTTATATAGATGTTGCAGCCAACGGGTTTAATTAGCCGTTTAGTTAACCGCCTAGCTTTTTAACTAAACGGCGGGCGGCCGTTCAACTAACGGCCTGAATGATGTTCAATAAATTATAGTTTAGATTGGAACTGTAACCAATCACGCGCGAGCCGAATTGTTCGCAGTAACTGAGCCAGGGCACCCCGACCAAATGGGTTAGGTTAGAACTATGATCAAGCGCATGCGAGCCAAGAGAACGAAGCGAGGTGAGAACTACTTCCAAAAGCCAGGCGGTTGACTAAACGGCTAATTTAACCAGTTGGCGGCAACATAGACATCACATGATATTATGACATTGGCCTTTTAAGTTTATTTACCTAAGAATTTATTTGCGTATTATCTTTTAATATAAGTACTTTGTATCATAATAGGCATAAAAATAACATCGCGTCTATTCCCCGAAGCGCAATAGCTTCTCAATTTGGGCGATAACGCCCCCTCGTGGGCGTTTCAAAGTCAAAGTCAGATCATTTATTTCAAACTAGCTGCGCCCCGCGGTTTCACCCGCATAAGTTTCGTTCCCGTGGGAATATCGGGATAAAACGTATCCTATACACGCCGTGTTCTGGAAGATATACATAAACTTCGACCAGATGTTCAGACCATAAGCATTTTTCATTATGGACACATTAATGAAGTCTTATTTTTTATCTTTTGTTCATTTTCATACAAACTAAATACCTCGACGTAAATCACCCGATACGCATGCCTCTTTATCTCGTTATCCGAAGCATTTGAGAGATTTTTTGCGGCAACATACATAGGCTAAATTATGATCCTTTCTTGCTGCATAGCTCAATTTTTTTTTTTGTTTTAATAACGTTGCCCCACACTAGGAATTACTCCTGTGTCGTGGCTGCGTTTACAAACATTTAAACTCATATACATAAACAGCCAGACCCGGAACAACTACCTGTAGGCAATAAAAATATTTGTTCCGTGCGGGAATTGAACCCGCGACACGCAGTGCAACAGTCGATCGCTCAGCCACTGCGCCAACCGTGTCGGCATTACAAATATCTTTGTAACGAAACATTTTTAAGTACTACTAGTTTCCTTTGTTAGATTTGATTTGTAAAAGCTATAGAAGCGTTTGCCAAAGTTTTTGGAAAACGTGAAGAACACAGTGTATAATAGTAATTCGTTTCACGTACTGCCGCGACACTTCTTTCATGAGATGGAGTCTAAAGTTTTTATGGTGTGATTTTTACAGAATACTCAACTGTTGTGCTGAGAAAATTAAACCAACTTCAATGTCCTAATAAAACATGAAATTGTGTGAACACTGCGATTATGAAAACAAATGATAGTTTGAATAGTTAAACTACCCGGATGTTTACGAGTAGTAATCTTCTCTCTTCCCAAATTATAAATTACTAGCTGTAGCCTGCGACTTTGTTTGCGTGTAGTTTTTATTTCATAGTTTTGTAAAACAAAGTATATCAATATATTATAATACATAGAGCAGAGGGGCTTATGGCTAAGTAATACTGCACGGGTCGATTGATCAGGTTAAGCTACGCTTGCCGCGGTTGGTCCGTGGATAGGTGACTATCTTTACATACCAGCCCTCCGTGCGTCGGAAAGCACGTCAAGCCGTTGGTCCCGGCAGTCATTCATGGATCTTTGACAGTTGTTACGGATCGTCAGAAGCCCGAAAGCTTGACAACCAGTCTTACCAAGGGGATTCGTATTATCCAGTAACTGGGTTGTGGAGGTCGGATAGGCAGTCGCTCCGTGTAAAATGCTGGTATTCAGCTGAATGCGGTTAGACTGGAAGCCGACCCCAATATACATAGTTGAGTAAATGCTAGGTAGGTAGATGATGATTATAATACATAGAGCAGTGGTGGTCCAGTGGTAACTGCCGCGACGTTCGTGCTGTAGGTCGTAGGTTCGAACCCAGCTACAGAGACACAGCCCAGTCAGTTTTACTCTGTGTAAATTATTTCATCACCACTGTTCGCAAAACGGTGTAGGAAAACATAGTGAGCAAACCGGCATGTCCTAGAACCAAATTTCGAAGACATATGTGACATCTTAGACGGCACGGTTGGCGCAGTGGTTAAGCGATTGACTGCTGCGCTGTGTGTCGCGGGTTCGATTCCCGCACGGAACAAATATTTGTATGACCTACATGTATTTGTTCCGAGTCTGGGTGTTTTTCTATCTATAATATGTATGTATTTACAAAAAAAAAAAATGTATACATATAAGTAGTTTATCAGCCATCTTGTTACCATAACACAAGCATTAGGTTGCTTAGCTTGGGACTAGATGGCGCTGTGTGAAATGTCCAAGGATATTATTATTATCTCCTTTATTTCAATGTAATCATATAAATTATATTTTTAAATATTAGAATATAAAAAGTATAAAAACATTTAAAAATATAAAAAATAGTAGCCCACCGGTATCGGGAACAGGGTCCAAGCCACCGGTGGTCAGGGCTCTAGAGAGAGGAACCTCCTGACAATGCGAGCCGTGTCAAGAAGTACCGCTTTCTGAATCAAGCCCTTGATCCAGCTGCCCAACGAGAGCCTCTTCAGGTGTTGGTCGAGGCTCTTGGCTATTAAGCCATTGGCTGTCACGACTATCGGCACAATGATCGCTGAGTCCACATCCCACATGTCGACAACCTCGCGAGCCAAGTCAAGATACTTGATTTGTTTATCTTTCTCGGCTTTCACGAGGTTCTCATCATGCGGGACGGTTATGTCAACAATCATTGCGCGTCGCTCTGATCGATCCACCACTACTATATCAGGCTTATTGGCAACAATAGTCCTGTCAGTGATGATGGATCGATCCCAGTACAATGTGATATTACCATTTTCGAGAACTGGGTCGGGCACATACCTGTAGTACGGCACCTCCGATTCCACAAGGTTGTATTTCAGAGCAAGTTGCTGATGGATTATCCTAGCTACAAGGTTGTGTCTATGCAAGTACTCTCCGTTAGCTAGACGAGAACACCCGGAGATAATATGCCTGATTGATTCTCCCGGCCGGTGGCATGCCCGACAGATGTCAACCGTGCCGTCTTTCACAATAAATCTCCGGTAATTGTTCGTCATCATAACTTCGTCCATAATTGCACAGACAAAACCTTCGGTTTCTCCAAAGAGGTCACCGAAACGCAGCCAGGCTACGGACGCTAGTAGATCTACATCGGGCCCATGTAGGGCCCGGTAAAAGCGTCCGTGAAGCTCCTTACTCTGCCATACTTCCATGCGATCATTGGTGTCAAGCACTACTGGCTTGCGCCAGTTCTCTTTAGCCAAGGAGAGCGGGGTGAGGCCCTTGTCCACCGCGACCACATCTCGATGCATCCCCACGTCGGTTTCTAAGAAATATTCCCTGAGACTGCATATCTCGCGATTGTGGAGGGTCTTAGCGTTTAAAAAGCCTCGACCTCCACACTTTCGCGGGATATACAGCCTCATTACCGATGACCGTGGGTGATGCATTCGATTTGCAGTTAGCAGCGTACGGACCCTCCTATCCAGGGCGTCGAGTTCGGTCTGAGTCCATTTGAGTATGCCGAAAGAGTACATCAAAACCGGCATGACCCAACCGTTGAAAGCGCGCACCTTGTTTCCGCCTGATAAAAGACTATTGAATACTTTTTTCAGGCGGCCATAGAAGCGCTCCTTCAACGATTGCTTCATGTCAGTTACATTGATGCCCAACGCTTCCGAGATACCCAAATACTTATAGGTTTCGGATGCGGAGAGGGCTCTAAGATTTGTGGAATCCGAGAGTTGTGTTCCCACGGATTCCACGATCTCCCCTCGCTTTACATGCATGACCGCACATTTGTCCACACCAAATTCCATCCTGATGGCGCTACTGAAAGTTTCAGTAATATTCAGTAGCTCCATCAGTTGCAAATTGTTGGGGGCAAAAAGTTTCAGGTCATCCATGTAGAGGAGGTGAGATATAACCTGACCACCTCTCCTCAGCCGATAGCCTAGACCTGAATCTTCCAGCAGCGTGCTTAGAGGATTCAAGGCTAAACAGAACCAAAGCGGACTCAAACTGTCGCCCTGGAATATGCCTCGCTCGATCCTTATCGGCTCGCTATTCCTCTGGATATTTCGACATCCTGGATAGCAAAGGACCGTCCTCCATTGCCCCATACACGTCATCAGGAAGGTGCGCAGAGTTGTATCTACTTTATACAACTCCAGCACCCTCATGAGCCATGTATGTGGCACGGAGTCATAAGCCTTCTTATAATCTATCCAACATGTCGACAGATCCTTTCGGGAACGACGAACCTGTTGGCTAATGGCCATATCAATGAGAAGTAGCTCCTTAGTACCGCGGGACCCGTTCTTACATCCATTTTGAGAGACAGACATGATGGAGTTGGTTATGTTTATTAATTTTAGCTCTCAAAATGGATGTAAGAACCTTATAGACCGTCGGTAAACAAGTGATCGGTCTGTAATTTTTGGGATCCGCGGTACTACCTGATTTATGGAGCAGGTGGGTTATTCCTGTCGTTAGGAACTGGGGCAGCGACCCTGACTCTAAGGCTGACTGGAACTGGGATGCCAAGGGGGCGTGCGATCTTTGGAACCACTTTATCCAAAAGTTGTGCAGCCCGTCCCGCCCTGGAGATTTCCAGTTAGGCATCGGACGGACTGCACGAGCAATATCTTGGGGGCTGATGATAAGTGGCCCCATTTCTGGTATTAGTTCGCACGCTCGCTCGATCTTCCCAGTC
Organism: Apamea anceps; assembly: GCA_951799955.1. Taxonomy (NCBI): domain Eukaryota; kingdom Metazoa; phylum Arthropoda; class Insecta; order Lepidoptera; family Noctuidae; genus Apamea; species Apamea anceps. The sequence goes on from OX637528.1 coordinate 4,269,656, forward strand.
CAATCACCTTCGATGTGACTGACAGGCACCGACCAGATGTTTTGCCAGAACGAACACATGGCGTCATCATCTAGTAGGTGCGTGTCAGTCACACCTTGGTCCAGTCGCTCCCAATCCCTGTAAACCCACCTTTCATCGCTCTGGAATGTGCGATTCTGAGTGTACCGCTCCACTCTCCGCCTGTACCGACGAATACGGTTTGCCCATGCACAGATCTTCTGCTTCAGGAAGTCGATACGCTCTGTGACGCGGGACAAATAATCTCGAGAACTAATATCAGATCCCGAAAATGCCCGCCTCACAAAGCGCATCACTCTAGGGCGAGAATTGCCCTCCCTGAAGCAGATTAGCTTGCCAATGAGTGCTCTAGTCTCCCCGATACGACGCTCAATCCTGCACTGCCAAGCTGGTACAGCTGGTTTTGGTCGTGTGGCTCTGTCACTGTCCGGGAATTTGACATGAGCTACACGACATGCCGCAACAGCTGCACAGTACAAGATTGAATGGGTATCGGTGAGGTCTTTGCTGTCATTAAAGTGATTTGCCAGCTGCGAGTCTAGAGCACACACCAGCGCCTTGTTTTTCTTGTGCATGGGCAAACGAGGTAAACGTGGTCTGAGTCCAGGCGGAATAGATCGGTACTCACGGAAAGCATCCTCCAAAGCGCTCCTCAATCTTACATTGCACTGGGAGCTCACGGATATAGCCTCATTATCATCCTCTTCATCAACGCGGTTGGGTCGCGATGAAACACTGGATAAATTTTGCAGTTGCACCGCGACCAATGACGAAGCAGGCGTAACGTGGCTATTCCGTGATTCGAGGCGTAGTCGATCAAGTACAACGTCATCCAGCATATGGTTACGCTGGATGACCCGCACCTGATCCGACAGTCGTTGCGCCGACACGTTGACAGCTGGCTCAAGCACCTGAAACAGAGAGAGCATCCGACTACGGTACGCAGTCAAGTTACTTCCCCCCTCTGTAGCCCCAAAGTATGCGCGCATGACATTTTCATTAACAGTTTGTGTCCATCTCATGCGCTGCACACTTCCACCGGTAGCGGGGACCCTATCAGAGGCCGGTGGGCCTCGGAGTCCTAAGCTGGCCGGTGGTCGGCCTCTTCCGCGTCGACGTACTGGTGGTGGTGTCGTCGGCGGTGAAAAGTATTCGTCGCTCGAGCTCGACGCAACTACAGCGGCCGGTGTCACTGGACTCAGGTCTGGAGCCGGCAACTGCGAGGCGGAGCTGAGCGACGATCCCGAAGGTGTTGGGTGTGTGGTTTCATGTTGCCGTGCCCGACTTCGTGTCAGCATTGTAGTATTTTTCTCTCTATTGTTACATTTGTTACATCCATAGTGATATACTCGTAGTATAGTAGTATAAAATTCCGGTCATAAAAATGGTGTAGGAACACATATTAAAAGATGATTGTTTGATTATTTATATTAAAAAATACTAAAAAATATCGGAGTAAAATATTTTTTCACTGTCAGCTTGACAGACTTGCTTATTATTATTATTATCTACCAACCCGCACTGAGCTCGCGTGGTGGATTATGGTCCCCTGTCTTACATCGAGAGGAGGCCTGTGTCCCAGCTGTGGGAACTGTATAGGCTGGTGATTATGCTAGAGCCCTCAGGAGTAGAGCAAAAAGAACGCTATGCAAAAACGAAGCAGGTATAGTGTGGCCAGGCGACGCGATGCGATGACGCGGGTCGCGAGACCAAGAAATTTTACCCTTTTTTTATTTATTTGAAGCTAGTAAAATATAAGGTACAGTACCCAATGCGCATCCTTCGTTTAGAATTAGACACGCGTGCAGCGCGCGCGTCGAATTACAACATACGCCATCAATCATTCGGACAGGTGCCACCGAGCGTTTTGAGTTAAACTTAGATTAGTTTAACTGGTTGTTTATTTGTTTTGTTTTACTAGTTAACGAGAGATGTAACGAGGGGCCCGTGGCTTAATAATATTAGATTGATCAGGTTAAGCTACGCTTGCCGCGGTTGGTCCGTGGATGGGTGACCATCTTTACATACCAAGACCCCCCCGTATCTCGGAAAGCACATTAAGCTGTTGGTCCCGGCTGCCATTCGTGGATCTTTGACTGTCGTTACGGGTAGTCAGAAGCTCAAAAATCTGACAACCAGTCTTACAAAGGGGTATCGTATTATCCGGTAACTAGGTTTTGGAGGTCAGATAGACAGTTGCTCCATGTAAAATACTGGTACTCAGCTGCAACCGGTTAAACTGGAAGCCGACCCTAACGTAGTTGGGAAAAGGCTAGGCAGTGAGTGACTTTCGCAAAAGAGTGTTCGTTACGAACAATTAATGAATTAAAATAACTAAAGGTCGCATGTTCATGACTAATTATTATTGATTGGCTGCTCTTGGCCCAGAAACACAGTAGGTACCCTTCCTATTTCTTAGAAGATGGGTTGGCGGAACTAAAGACTTTTTACAATGTTTTATGTTTTCCGGCTGCGGAAAACCTCAAGCGGCGAAAATATAAAAAACCTTATCGGAAATCATATCAGGTAAAAATAAAACAAATTATATAAAAAAAGTAACAAAAGGAAAAATGAAACAGAAAGTCCTATACGAGGCCAAAAGGCTCAGCATGATGCTTCGACATTTAAAAAATAAATATCTGATTATATCATAAACTAGCTGATCCGGTAAACGTTGTTTTGGCATATAAATTATTTCTAGCTGCCCGGCGCTACTTCGTTTGCGTGGTGTCGTACCCCTACCCTACTTCTACACTACTCCTACTCTACTCCTACCCTACTCCTACCCTACTCCTACCCTACTCCTACCCTACTCCTACTCTACTCCTACCCTACTCCTACTCCTACCCTACTCCTATTCCTACCCTACTCCTACCCTACTCCTACTCCTACCCTACTCCTACCCTACTCCTAACCTAATCCTACACTATTCAAAACCCTTAATTTAATACGAACTTCAATTCGAGTAGACCCGAGTCTACGGTACCGAAGGGACGATCGTCAAATGTTTGACAGGAAAGTAGGTAGAACAGTTTATATGGGAAAATGAAATTGTTGTCTTTACTATCTTCCTCGCAATTTTTCCATATTTTCTTACCGTTTAAACCTTCCCTGGACTACGACAAACATTTCAAAACCAAAATCAGCTAAATCAGCAAAGGCGTTCTCGAGTTTTAGCGATACAAACGAACAGCAATTGATTTATATATATATAGATGTAACTGTCTATCTGACATCCTATAAAAGATTTTGCTTCACGCTTCACCTTATTCCAACTTTGTTGGGACGGCTTTCAGTCTAACTGGATGCAGCTGAGTACCAGGACTTTACATGGACTACATGGAGCGACTGCCTATACGATCTCCATAACCTAGAAACTGGGTTACACGATACGCCTTGGTAAGAATGAATACTCCATGAAGTCTGGGAAAAGTTATAGATCAAATTTCACTCAGGCAAGATACTTGGCCACTTCTTCCTGCTTCAGTACTACTTATCCACCAACCTGCACTGGTGGTGGATTACGGCCCATTCCCTCTCACTGAGAGGAGGCCTGTGTCCCAGCAGTGGCAACATTATAGGTTGAATAATTACAAGATGCTTGGCAAACTCCTAGTGACTAAGGTTTTATTTTATTATGATGGTAATCTGTGACCAGCTCTGTGGGTTACATTATTACTTAATTAATTGATGTTTTTCTGTTTATAATGTAGCTGTTTGTTGTTTTTATTTATAATAAAATAAAAATAAACCCTTACAGCGGTCATTACGCAACTCAAATATGATTCAGCAGTTCAAGTTTAATTTATGATATCCTTATTGAAGCATTACTGACGCTTGTTCAAGCAGTTTTTAATTGAACGAAACCAGTATGCACGTACTTATGATACATAGATTAAGTTACTTAACTTACATTCACTTTGTATTGCGTTAGGGTCAAGTTAAAGTAAGGTATCATAAATATTAAGGCGACCGTCCACTGCTACGTAGAATTTACAAGGAGACGTTTGCCACGTTAAAGTAGACAAAAAATAAAAGGCCCGTTTTGACATTTGAGAATACCACAGAACAGATAAAAGAGGTCTTTTATCTGTTCTGTGGAGAATACGTTCTTGACACCTGTCAGTGTCATACAAACGAATACGAGTTTTGCGAATTTGATCTTTATTAACTACTTACTAGAACTGTCAATGTCAAAACGGGCCTTTTAATTTTTGATAACTTTAGCCATCGTACAGACTACAGACGTCAGCAGGTCAAGCTACCCGAAACCTTAATATTTAGCGATAAAGTTGAAAATCTATTAAAGAAATTTGACAAATTGTAGTAGCTTGATGTGCTGGCGTCTGTACGTATCCACGAGCGATTTGAATTTTTGAACACGCTCTGGATTTCAGCGTTCTGCTTAGCGCCGATAGTTGAAAATTCAACAGTGAGTTTTTTGACGCGCTAGTTAGTTACTCAAGAACTGTTCTAGATACTCAATGCTAAAGTCATGTATTCAAACTAGGCTGAGAATCACCACTTTTTGAACGTTAAATTTACTTAAGACAGTCTCCCAAAAACGCCCGCTCTTCATCACTCCTTAGTGCTTTAGCTGGGAAGAAAAAGTACCGCAACAAAGCAAACTCCCCAGCACCAAAGTAATTAACATTACGAAACACAAAACTTTAAATTAAAATATTTGCCATAATATATTATCTCAGCCAGGACACGCCAATATATACCAACAAAAACAATGAAAACTATACTCAGGCCGTACTTACATACAACACCCTAGTTGCGTAACACACTATAAATCACAATTTGAATAATTTTGAAGGATATTGTTAATCGATAGCTTCATATGTTCGAAAAAATTGTCTGCTCAACAACGTAAGTAACGCAATGAATGTTGTTGAACTGTCAGAATGAAAGCCATTTCTACTGTTAAATAGTATGTTGCGCAATCGCCCTTCAAGTTTCAAAATTAAAATCAAAAGTCATTTATTTAAATTAGGCTGAGAATCAGCACTTTTCGAACGTCAAAATTACAAAAGACAGTCCCCCAAAAACGCCCGCCCTTCACCACTTCCTAGTGCTATCGCTGGGAAGAAGAAGTGGCGCAACAAACTCCCCAGCAGCACAGCTGTCTGTTTAGTTAGAATATAGTTGCATGTATATAATAATAATATAATATAATAATATATATATAATTAATAAAAATATAAATAATTTATTAAAATAAAAATAATTAATAAAAATAAAAACTTACTACCTAAATAAAAGCCTCCAGGCATAAAGGGCGTGACAGCTTACATATTTATGCATTGCTGGGTTCGTCACATAGCTGTCACTTGCAGTCACAGGTGATGAACTAGGACCATAGATGTGAAATAAATAAATGAGTTAATACTAATAACAGTAACCTGTCAGTACCTAAGCTAATTCTGGAGAAAGAACATGAACATTGTCTTGAGTTAATTAGGGCGACCAACTATTCTTATCGTGTAAGTACTCGTTGACGTTTCCTCACGATGTTTTTCCTTCAACAATGTTAGAAATGTCCGTGGATGGATGACCATCTTTACTTACCAAGAGCCCGCCGTGCCTCGGAAAGCACGTTAAACCATTGGTCGCGGCTGTCTTTAGTGGATCTTTGACAGTCGTTACGGGTCGTCAGAAGCCCGAAAGTCCGACAACCAGTCTTTAGCATGGGGTATCGGTAACCGGGTTGTGGAGATCAGATAGGCAGTCGCTTCATATAAAATAATTACCCCGCCGGCTTAGCTGCGCGGTTCATTTGTTGGCCGTCACGCATCCATGCGTAGCTTACCGTAGGCAGCAGTGGACGATCCTGCAAAGCGAAGCTCGCACATGTGTAGCTTACCCGTAGGCTGCTGTGGAGCACCTCCATAATTACAGCCTCAACTTAATTTCAATGATTAGGTGGACTATTGCTTGCATTTTCCGTTTCGTAAAGTTGCTTAATTATTTCTAGAGTTCATGGTCGTTATTTGATGAGACGGCTAAGTTAGTTGCCATGACTTCTATGAAGGTTTTCCTTTCACCAGCCGCTTGGCTGGGCAGCACCCTAATTGCGTAATACACGATCAATCGGCATCGGTTTCATTTTGACAGTTCAACAACATTCATTGCGTTATTTACGTGTTGAACAGACACATTTTTCGAACTTATGAAGTAATGGATTAAATGATTCAGATTCCGATTGATTGTGTGTTACGCAATTAGGGTGCTGGACACGTAGGTGGGTAGAAGCGTCTGACTGTCTTGTTGTTTTTTATCGCGTTTGGTTTTACTAGAGCAGCTGAAGCTTTGCTGAAAAACCTGAGGGGCAATTCTACTAACACACAACAGTAGCAATGGCTTTTATTTTGACAGTTCAACAACATTCATTGCGTTATTTACGTTGTTGAACAGACAAATTTTTCGAATTTATGAAGCATTGTTTTTTTAGCAATAGCCTTCAAACTTAATCAGATTGTGATTAATAGTGCATTACGTAATTAGGATCTCAGTCTCAATCGGTCAAAAATACCTCTAATTTCCCTACATTTTCGACAAGTTTTTGACATTGATTGTCGCTGAGATGAGATTGTGACTTGATTTGAATTGGCCTTCTGATGTGGGAAGATTTTACGTTGCGATACGACCAGCTCACAAGTCCACCATCGGTCCACTCAAATGTCTCGCTGATGTTGGCGCAAGTGTTGGATCATTTAGCTCTCTTCAAAACGGTAGAGCTGAATGGTGCTAATCCATGCCAAATATGTAAGGAACATATTTGACAGGTTCCTGACATTGATTGTCGCTGAGATGAGATTGCGATTAAAGGACTACTCACACTTATTCAGCTCCATTCGCGTTTCGCTGAACGATTTTGGTCATTATACAGTTCTGCTTCTATCAGCCGCGTACAGCGTCGTAAGAATGAGAAAAGCCGACATAGCGTGTTATCTTCGCTGAAACGCTTCTCTCTTCCCAGGCATTATTTTTTCTCTGTTGGTCGCTATAATGTGACGAACTTATATCGTACAAGCGAGAATATTTTTGCACTAGCAATATAAGTTTCTCTTCGTTTATCATTTTATTTCATAAAAATAAAATAAGTAATTATAATTACTTTACTTTTAAAGTCCGACGTCCGAACTCTCTCAATTCTAAGTGCATAATGATAACGTAATAATACATCAAATCTATGCAGGAACTATGCAGGTCGCAGCTTGTCGATAAGGAGTCGAGAACCATCCGTGTACAGCGCTGTTCCGCCGCGTTCAATGCTGAATGCGGCGGAACAGCACTGAACGCGGCAGAACAGCGCTGAACTCTATCTATAGCACTCGCATGATGATAACACATTTGTCCTCATTTTATACTTGTTTGCCGCGAAAGCTGAATAGATGCGGAAAGCTGAACGGATGCGTATGCGTCTCCATACAAAATCGTTGTTTTCTATGGGCATAAACTGAATAGAGCTGAATAAGTCTGAGTAGTCCCTAAATGATAAATAATTTTATTAAACGGAATTACTTGTTATGTACTTTTTGTCATGTTTGTCATTTGATCTAAGGTAAGTTTTTCAAAAATGCTAAAGGTAGGTAGCACTGAAATAGGTCTATAATTAGTAGGGTCTAATGTAAACAAACTATTCAATATTTATCGGCTATTAAATGAACAACTTACATTAATATAGTTTTAATGTAAACATTATAATATGATAAAAAAATACTATATTTTCTTGTTGTTTGCACTTGTTTCATGATTATTATTGTATATTTTTATAGATAAGTTTAATACGTTTTAGGTATGATGTAAGTATTTATTGTATATACATATGTAAATGGTACGTACTTGGGGCCAAGTGCTTTTTGTGGTTGTTATTCTGGGGGTTTTGCCATAATCGCCACACTACTTGGCAGGCAGGTTGGCGATGGCGAAAAGGTTGGAGTGGCGACCGCGCCCGAAACTGTCAAATTTTCCCAAACAACCTTGAACCTTAATGCTTTAGCGATAAAGTTGAAAATCTAATAAAGAAATTTGACAGATTGTAGTAGCTTGACGTGCTGGCGTCTGTACATTATAAAAAATATTCTATCTACCTCATCATCATCTGCCTAGAATTTTCCGCACGTTTTTTTGTTGTGTCTAGGACAACATGGATTCACAACGCAACATATTTTTCGAAGTTCTCAAAAATCAATAGTTTAGAAGTTGTTTTGAAAAGTAAGTAAGTAAGTACTATAGACATGTAGCTAAAAACTATTGAGGAATTTTTGGGATTATTCCCAAATGGCAATACTATTTTTAACCCCCGACGCAAAATGTTGTCCCGTCGGGGGACCGCTACTATTTTAAACTTTAACGGAACGGTAGGCTAATAATTAGAGCGGTCCCCCGACGGAACAACATTTAATAAAAAAAATCATACGTACGTACTTATACGTAGGGTCATAATTTCAAGGTTATTTTTTTCTTTTTATAGGTTTTCACGTTTACACCCTTTTTGTTCTCTTTGTGGCTATTTTTTCAATAGATTTTTAAAATTGTTTTTGCTATTACTAAATGGTAGTAGAGACTTTTCGCAAGTTTTCGAGAATTTTCGCGGAGCATATGTTGCATTTAGATGAATCATTAGACGTACCAGAGACAAAAAAATATATATAAATGAGCCACAGTGTATTCTTCTCCTTACCCTGTATTAAATATCAAAATCAAAATTATCCACCAATCCCTGCATCCTAGCGATGAGAACATTGTAGGCTGATTATTATGTCAAAATTATGTCATGTAATTTTAAACCACCGTTAACTTCTTGCACGGTGCCATCGACCCACATACCGAAACTATGCAACAGTTTAGATCTTTAGTACGTAGTCGCACGCGCAGAAGGTCGCAGCGTGCGTGTCACGCAGGTTGACGCACAGTATAATAAAGTGAGGTGGTTGACGCGATCCGTTGACTAATTACACTTAGTTTGTTTTTAGCTAAGATTATATCATAACCGTCATGGCGTGACGAGATGGGCAGATGTAGATTGTAATTAATGTGATTAGGGAGGGCCTAGAATTCGACAATGGAATGTTGTTTACTAATATTTATCTTCTGTCCTTTTCGTAATGAAATAGAAAGAAAAAGATGCACTGAACTTAAATTTAGTTTAGTTTGTGAACAAGGGAATCGACGCCATTAAGGTCCCAGTCTCATAGTGCGACTCTTCCCCTTCGGGGGAACCGACCTAAATACTAGTATTTAAAATAATTAGGAAAAACTAAAATTTTATCAGCCTAGGGTATTTTAGGAACAGTCACACTATAATCAATCAGCCTATAAAGTTCCCACTGCTGCGACACAGGCCTCCTCTCGGTGACAGGGAATGGGCTGTAATCCACCACGCGGCCCAGTGCGGGTTGTTGGATCTCACATGCATTCGAATGTTTGGTTCTAGGACATGCCGGTTTCGTCACGATGTTTTCCTTCGCCGTTTTGAGAGCAGTGGTGATTATATAATTTACACAAAGTAAAGTGCGTGTTTGAGTCTGATCCTACGACTAATAACCAGTGATAGGAATAGGTAGTGCCTATTTGCCTAAACTTCGAAGAACATAGACAAGAAACGGAGACTTCCTTAGGACTAAATTTTTTCCGGGACATCTCTCCCGAAATTCGGGACAACACTTTTAAATACATTAAAAAAATATGTTATTTGGAATAAGTAATTCGTCTATATTTACCTAAAGTTGGCGACTAGACATAACATTTATAATTTATAACTCCATAATAATAACTTATCCTCTATGGGCTCTAAAGGAAGAATATTGTTGTAAGTAACAACAATATTTTATGTGTTTTTTTCGGGACAGGTGTCCCAGATAAAATTTAGTCCTAAGGAAGTCTCCGTTTCTTGTCTCTGTTCTACAAAGTTTAGGCAAATAGGCACTACCTATTCCTATCACTGCTAATAACTCGTAAGTCGCGGCGTGTGTTACCTCTTGGCCAGCACTGAACCACTACTGATTATGCTAGAATTCGACAATGAGTCAGTCTCATAGGTTACATGTTAATATGTCAAGGACTTAAAAAGTTTACTTCCAGTCTAATCTATATATCTCATCTATCTAGCATTTCCAAACTATGTTGGGGTCGGCTTCCAGTCTAACCGGATGCAGCTGAATACCAGTATTTTACATGGAGCGACTGCCTATTTGACCTCCACAACCCAGTTACTGGGTAATACGATACCCCTTGGTAAGACTGGTTGTCAGACTTTCAGGCTTCTGACTACCCGTAACGACTGTCAAAGATCCACGAATGACAGCCAACCAACGGTTTAACGTGCTTTCCGAGGCACGAAGGGTCTCGGTATGTAAAGATGGTCACACATCCACAGACCGACCGTGGCAAGCGTAGCTTAACCTGATCGATCGACCTGTGCGGCTGTTATTATTTAGCCACGGCCGCCACGGGCCCCTCTCTTAATCTAATGTATATCTATACTAATAATAAAACTGAAGAGTTTGTTTGTTTGTTTGCACGCGCTTGTCTCCAGAACTACTTATTAGTCGGATTTGAAAATATTTGCACCTACCAGTCGGATTTGAAATTCTATCAGATTCCCGGAATAAATCCAGACTTTGGCCACAAAATAAGACTCCGGGCTCTTACTAGGAAGCTATAGTAAACCCAGTACGTAATACTGTCCGATTCACCCAGGACCACCCACTCTATGACTGAACCCTTACGAAGAGAAGATACAGAGGAGTACAGACGCCAGCACATCAAGCTACCCGAAACTGTAAAATTTTCCCAATCAACCTTGAACCTAATGCTTTAGCGATAAAGTTGAAAATCAATTAAAGTAATTTGACAGATTGTAGTAGCTTGATATGCTGGCGTCTGTACCTAATGTTAAGTTAAGATGTTAGTCCCCATTCGAAGACGTTTCGCTTGGTTTGTCGTTACCCGCACTAGACGCACGCGCAACACAGCGCACTGCGTGTCACACGATATACTCGTTAATTAATGACAGATTACACTAACTAAGTAACATTTACTTAAGTTAAATGTGATGAGAGGTAGCCTAGGTCAGGGTTGACCTCCTGCTTGCAATTGCGTAACACACTATCTATTTTAATATTTTGACAGTTCAACAACATTCATTGCGTTATTTACGTTGTTGAGCAGACACATTTTTCGAACAATTGGAGCAATGGATTAGCAATATCCTTCAAAATGATTCAGATTGTGATTGGTAGTGTGCTACGCAGTTAGGGTGCTGCTTAAATTGACGGGAAAGATCAGTTTTAAGAAGATTGGGCTAAAGGATGAGATGTAGGCAAAAATGGCGGAATGGCGAGTTCTCAGAGACTGGCCTGCCCTCGTTGTCGGACAGGTAAAAGGAGAGAGGAAGTCACTTGTCTAGCCTATTCCCAACTATGTTGGGATCAGCTTCCAGTCTAACCTGATGCAGCTGAATTATTAGCCAGTATTTTACATGGAGTCAATCTGACCACAACGCAGTTACAGGGTAATACGATATCCCTTGGTAAACTGGTTGTCAGACTTTTGGGTAGCTGAAGACCCGTAACGACTGTCAAAGCCACGAATGACAGCCGGGACCTTCGGTTTGACGTGCTTTCTGAGGCATGGAGGGGGTCTCGGTATATATAATAAATGGTCACCCATCCACGAATCGACCGCGGCAAACGTAGCATAATCTTCGATCGACCCGTGCGGCTGTTATTATTTAGCCACGAGCCCCATGCTAAATAGATACATAAACACTACGTAATTAGAACAAAAATTCTAATTAAAAAAAACAAATTAAAAAAAAAAAAAAAAAAATTTTTTCTTTCTGAATTGTCGTATCTGTATCAATTTTACTAAATAAATAAAAACAAGTCAAATCTTAAATCAATGGCGTAACTCTCATTCCGAACATCACCCCAATCATATCTTAAATCAATGTCGTAACTTTCATTCCGAACGTCACCCCAACTTGCACATGCAATCTATTGCTACCACATTGCTAACCAATATATCACTACTAGATACCTACTTAGCAAAAGGAAAACCGAGAAGGATATTTGTCTAATTCACGTCACAATTGAATCGTGACCAGCTTCTGTAGGTAGCTGACAATGATTTAGCTCTATTTCATTGGTCTACGTGAGGTTAGGTAACCGTAGAACAAGTTAAAAGCAAAAAAGTGGTACATACAATACCAACTATTTACTGCAGCTGCCATTTGTCATGCCTCCAACGCAATAGAAGTCAAAATCGGTTGAACGGACTGTTAAAAAGGTTTGTTTAAATGTCTAATCTTATTTCGAATGGAGTATAATTATTTAGTCATTTAGGTATTTTTTTCCAAAGCAAACACGTTAAGTCGTTGGTCCCTTTTGGCTTCTGTTGGCTGTCATTCGTGGATCTTTGACAGTCGTTACGGGTCGTCAGTAGCACGATTGTCTGACAACCAGTCTTACCAAGGGGTATCGTATTACCCAGTAACTGATACTGGTATTCAGCTTCATCCGGTTAGACTGGAAACCGACCCCAACATACTTGGGAAAACGCTAGGTAGATGGTGATGATAGTAATTTGTTTCCAAAACTTCAGTACGCGTTACATCAGTGAGGTCTCGACCCCTGAACTAGGACATCCCGTATGATGGGGGTCGAGGTTTAAAAAAGGTCTTGACTAAAGACTAAAGTTGAAATTAATATTAAATACGTTAGTAAGGAATTCTAAAAATAACATATTTATGGTGTGATTATTTATTATTAGACGTCATAAGACCTCTGTGTCGTTAGATTTCAAATTGAAGTAAGTCCAAAATGTTAAAACTCATAAAAAGCGGTTTTTTTTCTGTTCGAGTAAGGCTTTTTACTATCTTATTTTGAGGGGTGGTGTGACTATCAAAAATTGGATTCTCTATCATCCTTTCTATCATTGTTTCTGTGAAATATTTATAGATTACGAGAAAAACGAATTTCTAATTTGGATTTAGGACAAACATATCAAATGGACTTGGTTCAATTTGAAAAAAGGGGTGTGTTTTAAACTTATTTTGCTTGAAAACTACAGGGACTTGCGTCAATTTGGTAAAATATTGTGAAAGATACTTCCCTTGCCTTTTAAATAAAAATAAGAGCAATTTTTTGTCAAAAGTGGACTTGATGCGATTTGAAATCTAACGACACCTCTCATTAAATGACAGGTTAGTTCAGCTGAAAGATCGCCCTCCGTAGACAATTATAATATAGTATTTCATACCAATAACTTTTAACTGTTTTGGCGGAGGTCGCATGTAAGTTCCAAAAAGGCTATAGTATCATGTATATACTACCTAGTACATCCACCTTAAATGAAAATATTGATAATCATGTTGACAGGATTTTCTAGAAAAATCCCCAATGTCACGGTTCAGGTCAAAAGTGCAGATAGCAATATTGGCACCGTCCCTTGTTCACAAACTAAACTACTTTTTTTTAGAAAAGGACTGAAGATAAATATTAGTTTAGTCCTGTCAAATTAAGATACTCCATAGACAGTTTAGACGTGATTAAAACTTGGCTACTAAAAATACGTTACGTCAGGCGCTGACTACTTTGACAGGACTAAACTAATATTTATCTTCTGTCCTTTTCTTAATGAAATAGAAAGAAAAAGACGCACTGAACATAAATTTAGTTTAGTTTGTGAACAAGGGAATCGGCGCCATTATCTAAAAATATTATCAGTTGTTAAAAATAACTAGGTAGGTACCTACTTTTAAAAATAACTACTTCAGTAGTCTCACCGACTTGGGACTTAAACATAACTGACAAAATGTGGGTGAACTATACATAGGTGCACCGCTGCCTAAACCTTTGGAAAAAACAACTGACTTCCAAAAACGACACTATGTACAAAGTGTCGGTGGCTAACAACGAAAATGCGAACCCAACGACACCGACTTCCAAAATTAAAGTTATTTTTCACTTTGTAGTGTCGTTTTTGGAAGTCGGTTGTTTTTTTTTTGCAAAAAAGTTTTTATTTTTCACTTTTTTGTTGTAATTTTTACCAGTAATTTTGGTTTAAAAACCAAAGTACTGAACCGTTTTTGATGAAATTTCTATGGGACTATTTGGGAAGTCCCTTTCCATCAAACAAAGAATTTTTCAAATCGGTTGGCAAGCGACGGAGCTATGCGCGAACAAACATAAAAAAAAATACAAACAACCGAATTGAGAACCTCCTCCTTTTTTAAAAGTCGGTTAAAAACAGGCGTGATATTCAGTCATATTGTTTACCTATTTGAATAAATCTATCTATATATATAAAATTCAAAGTCCTGACTGACTGACTGATAGATCAACGCACAGCCTAAACCACTGGTCCTAGAGTCATGAAATTTGGAGGGTGTGTTCTTCGTGACGAGTAGGCATCCAACAAGAAAGGATTTTTTGAAATTCCACCCCTAAGAGGGTGAAAAGGGGGGAATTCGTTTGTATGAAAAATCTTATTCCTTGAGTTAATAAACTTGAAACTTGGCACGAATACTTATCTAAATAAATTATGAAGATCGTACGTTTTTTTTCTTCTAAACTACCACCTAATAAGGGATTGGGGGGTTTCAAAGTTTGTATGGAAGAATTTTAGCGCGCAGTCCGATTTACTCGAAACTCAGTATTCATACCTAATATTGAAAGTAAAGAATAATGTGTATCAGGGTTTTTTGAAAATCTACCTCACCCCTGTGGGGATGAAAAGCGGGGATACAGTTTATATGAAAAATCTTCTTCATTAGGTTAATAAACTTGAAACTTTTCAAAAATACTCGCCTAAGTAAGTAATAAAGTTTATCATTATAAGTTTTTCAAAACTACCCCTCAAAGGGGGATATAGGGGTGTTAAGTTTGTGTGGAATAATTTAAATGCGCAATCCGATTAACTCAAAACTCAGTGTTTATAATTAAGACCCAAAATAAAGAGTAACATGTATCAGGGTTTTTCAAAAATATATCGCTAACGGGTTGAAAAGGGGTAGTTAATTTTATAAGGGAGGATTATAATGCGTGGCTTGATTAACTCGAAAATTGGTATAAATAATCTTTGAATCAAGTTATGAATAATCCCAAACGATTTTTCAAAATTCCACCCCTGTGGGAGTGAAAAGCGGAGGATAGTTTATATGAAAAATCTCATTCATTTAGTTAATAAACTTGAAACTTGGCAAGAATACTTGCCTAAGTAAGTAATAAAGTTTATCATTATAAGTTTTTCAAAACTACCCCTCAAAGGGGGATATAGGGGTGTTAAGTTTGTGTGGAAGAAATTGAATGCGCGGTCCAAGTAACTCGAAACTCAGTATTGATACTTTTGACAGAAAATAATTAATAATAACTATGTAAAGTTGTCGAAGATTTACCACTGACGAGACAAAAAGGGGTAATTCAGTTTTTAAGGGGAGGATTTGAACTTCTGATATGGCATAGAGATAGATGGCATCCTGGGGAAGCACATACATTTTATCCTGTTAGCACGTTCCTGTGGGATAATTTCCGACATCCACGCGGGCAAAGCCGCGGGCAGAAGCTAGTATTTAACATAAATAAATACTTAGTATTTGTTTATTATCTTTTAAGTGTTTGCACTCCATTAATAAATTAAAATAAATAAATACAATAATAGCCACTTTACAACAATTGTCACTAATGTTTATTGTGTGTTTATTGACATACAATTTGTTTGATGTCTCTGACAATCTTTGTACAGGATGAAATTGAATAGGTGCGCCAAATTAAAATATCTAATTCAACGTGTTATTAAGTTGTCATTATGGAAAGGGATGCACATGGCCTACGTGCGCGTAGACGAGCGATTTGGCAACGTCGTCGCGCGCCCTTTTTTCGTAGGAACGATCAAAACTAGGTAAATACCGCTAGTTCAAAGCGTTGCCAACTTGCTTCGTGTTGTGAACTCTGCGATGAATGGATTGCTTACTGTTTTATTTTCTTACTTGTACAGACGCCAGCAGGTCAAGCAACCCGAAACTGTAAAATTTTCCCATCAACCTTGAACCTTAATCCTTAATTCCTTTACTCATACAACCTCACATCCATAACACTCATGTACACTCAACAACATATTATGCACACTCATGCACACGCTCTCACACACGTTCACATTTATGTAATTTTATTTTTGTCTCACTACACCCATGTACTGTTTTTATTGTGTTTTAAGTAAGTACCTACTGTTGTGAAGGAGCGGAGTCCTCTAATACAGGCACTGTGTGCTTAAATGAAGACTCCAAACCCAAAATTGTTTGTGTATAACTTTTGGACACAATAAACGTTATTATTATTATTATTAGTGATAAAGTTGAAAATCTATTAAAGAAAGACAGATTGTAGTACTTTGATGTGCTGGCGTCTGTACAATAATTTTGAAAAAAAAAAATTACTTGAACGTCTATAAGTCGTGTCTACTGGATGGCAATAGCTTAGTTTACCCTATCTAAGCCGACAGGTAATTTAAATTATGATTAATTTTGTTCTCAAGTAAGTGACATGTTATGTTTTTATTGAGAATAAAATTTCTTTAAACCTAAACTAATTACAAGATTTTTTAGCGGGATCGTCCGAAAGGGTTACCGCTGCCCTGGAAAAGGGCTAAGGAAGGAACACGGGTGGGTTTTAGTCAGTAAGAGTCTGACACTCCTTCCGCTCCGCCCAGAGCGGGAGGAGTCATTTGATGACTTCCCATCCTCAAAAAAAAAAAATTAAGATTTTAGATTTGAGAAATAACAACTTTGTAATGATTAAGTAACAGTTACTGCACCTCATACCTCGATTTGGCGGAAGTTTTCTATTTCACCCTGTATATGTAATGTAAATGTTCTGCATTAGGTACGGTTCATGATCTTCAAGTTATAACTAAGTAGTTAAATGCTTCCTTGTGTAATATCTTTGAAGCGGATTATACTTAACTCCTAAAAAATCTTCAATGTACCTAACTACTGTAATAACATTCCTAACAAATGTATAGAGGCATGAGGGACAGGGTGTAAAATTTATCTTTATCTTCTTTTTTTTTTTAATTCACACATCCTCCATAGAAAAGGGAGGATCCTCTGACCAGACGGGTGTTGTGTCTGGCGGGCAACAGCCCAATGTTCCATGTCGGGCCGTTCTATATGTATATGCTAGTTGCGCGGTAAACTCTGCTTGCGAGATGCAGGATTTTACGTGACGTCAGTATGACGCTTTGTTTGTATGTGGCATTATAGATACCGCTGCAAGTAAAAACGAAAGTCTTATAGCAGCCGATCTACCTATTCTGTAAGCCTCTCACCGTGAAAACTTAAGTGAAATGAGCTGTCAATAGTGTAAATCCAGCAAATCCATTGGAAACTGCGGCCAAAATGCTGTTCTAGAAAAGTACATAATTTTTCTAGAACAGCATTTTCGTCACAGTTTGGTACTTTATTGTAGACTAGCTGCGCCCCGTGGATTCACTCGCATAAATGTCGATCACGTGAGAATATCGGGATAAAAAGTATCCTATGTGTTATTCTGATGTATAAGCTATATTACTGTAAAGTTTCATCCAAATCCGTTCAGTTGTTTTTGCGTGACAAAGTAACTAACATCTATCCATCCATCCTCACAAACTTTCGCGTTTATAATATTAGTAGGATAGGACATAATCTAGCTTGTGAAAAGTCTAGGAAGATTGATTGAAAAATTTGAATAAAATACACGAGTCTGGGAATCTCGGCGAGGCTACTGGAATATTAATTTTTAAAAGTAGGTACCTAGTTATTTCTAGCAACTGATAATTATTTTAGATAATATTGCTATCTGTACTTTTAACCTTAACCGTGACATCGGGGAGGTTTCCAGAAAATTCTGTCAACATGATTATCAAAATTTTTACTTAAGGGGGATGCATCCCTGCCAGGGCCGCGGGTTGTTCGAAAGGGATACCGTGGCCCCTGGCACGGGTGGGTTTTAGTCGGTAAAAGTCTGGCACGCCCTTCCGCTGAGCCCAGAGCGGGAGAGGTCATTTGATGATTACCCACCCAAAAAAGAAAAAAAGAAAAGGGGGATGCATCAAAGTCGCTTTTCATGTATTTTCTCTGTGTGGGAGGGGGTCCCACACAGAGAAAATACATGAAAAGCGACTTTAATTTATAATATTTATTGACTTACCCTCATTAGGGTAATATATATTTAATACTACATAGTAGATGGGGTCCGGACCCGTGCTTCACCTAGGTTATTCACCTGGGTGAAGCACGGGGACCTATAAGGTCCCTTGCTCCAACTGATGAGTACCAATTTTTTGTTTTGTTGGACTGTTTTGCTGTCGTTGATGCGTTCGTTATTTCGTGAAGTCGAAGTTTTTCGTTGTAACGTGCATTCGTTGTTCCGTGATTCGTTATCAAATGTTTTTGTTGTCACGATATTCGTTGCTTCGTGCTTTCGTAATTAGATTATTCGTTGTTGCAAATTTTCGGCGCTGCATTATTCGGCGTCGCATATTTCGAAGTCACGTAGCGGACTCCTTCGTTGTCCGTCAGTCTGTCTGTCAGTCAGGAACCTTTTTCTCAAGAACGCGTGGAGGTACCATGCGTTATTAAAAAGGGTCTTGACTAAAGACTAAAGTTGAAATTAATATCAAATACGTAAGGAATTCTATAAAAAACTGGTTTATGAGGGGGTTATTTATTAGAAGGCGTCATAACACCTCTCCTTAAATGACTGGTAACTTCTGCTGAAAGATTGTCCCCCGTAGACAAAATCCCTAGCTACGCCAATGCGAATCCCCCTGATTATTTTGTGTTGTATGTCATCAAATAACTTCTCCCGCTCTGCGCGGAGCGGGAGGGCATGATGTCAGACTTTTACTGACTAAAACCTACCCGTGTTCCTTCAGTTGCCTGTGCCAGGGGCGACGGTAACTCTTTCAAACAACCCACGACCCTAGCAGGCATCACCCTAGCGGACCCCATCACTTAGTACTGACATCTCCTTGAGGCGCGCGTGTAACAAAACGCGCCGACGACCCGGACCTGGTCCTTACCGGACGGCGAGCTACACATTGCTCGCGCCCGCGCCTCTACGGTGGCCGGGAATTGGCTCTCAATTCCCGACATCCAGGGCGTCGTCCTGCGGCATAAGGGTGCATAGATTGCCTCTCCTTTCAATCGCTCCGCCTCCTCCTTCACGAGCATTACTGCTTCGCAGAAGGAGGTGACGGCTCCCCATGCAATGCGCTGCCCCCTTAACTTCCAAATTGCGTAGATATATACGCGTAAATGTTTGTTCTTATCATTTTCGTAATTTTATAACTACATTGCATGTTATATATGATAGTGAAGAATTTATTATAAACACACACACATAATGTGCCGTGTGTCAAAACTTATCCAAATGCGTTCAGCCAGTGGCGGATTTACACGTTTGCCGCCAGTAGGCTATTCGAAGTTACCTTAACAAGCAATAAAATAAAACAGAGCTGTGTTCCTCCAAAATTACTAGTAAACAACAATAACATTACGGAGCCAAGTCATATTTGCCAAATATTTAACGAATACTTTGCTACAATTGGATCACTCCTAGCGAACGAAATACCTAGTTCATTTCACAACGATTATGACCGCGCTTTACCAAATCCTATAACCCAAAACGTTGAGAAGCTGTCCAGTTTCAGCCCATGTTCTGCTAATGAAATAGCAACCATTATAACTAAACTCGATCCAAATTGCAGCACTGGCCTAGATGGAATAAAAACCAAAGTAATTAAAACCGTTAAAAGTTTAATCGTAAGCGATCTGAGCAAATGTCTGAATAAATTACTGGATGACGGGAGCTTTCCTGAAACACTAAAAATAGCAAAGGTAACACCAATCTATAAATCAGGCCGTACCACAGATCCAGGAAATTATCGACCTATCTCAGTGTTGCCTATACTGTCAAAAATACTAGAAAAAATTATTCACAACCGATTAGAAAAGTATCTTAATTCTATTAACTTCATCACCGATCGACAATATGGATTTAGACCTAGAAGCAATACCACTACAGCCACTATTGATCTCATCACAAAAATTAAACAAAACATAGACAGAAAAAACATAGCCCTAGGCATTTTTATTGATTTAAAAAAGGCCTTTGATACGGTTAGCCACAAACTACTCCTAAAAAAACTGGAATCAATAAAAATCACGGGAAAAGCTCTAAAAATGTTCGAGTCTTACTTAAAAAATCGTTCGCAAGTGGTGAAACTTGGTAATCACCAAAGTGATGCATTACGTATTACATGTGGCGTCCCACAGGGATCTATCCTGGGTCCCTTACTCTTTTTAACATACATAAATAATATAAACGAAATTAAACTACATGGTCACCTTACCTTATACGCCGACGACACTTGTTTATTTTACTTCGGATCTTCCATCCATTACATTATCTCACAAGCACAAGAAGATTTAAATACCCTATTCGCATGGTTTCAGTTCAATTTCCTAACAATAAATATCTCTAAAACATGTTATATAATATTTAAGGCTAAATATAAATCAATTCCCTCCTATGACCCTCTAACAATAAATGATATCCCGCTACAGCAAAAACCATGCGAAAAATACCTCGGTCTAAGAATGGACAGCTCACTAACGTGGAATGCTCATATTGATCATATAAAAAGTAAACTCTCGGCACTCTCCGGGTCACTGCGTAACATTGTTCGTTGTATTCCACCAAAATTGCGGTATACTATTTACAACTCCCTAGTAAAGCCACATCTACTTAATTTAATCGAAATTTGGGGCAGTGCTGCTAAAACAAAATTATCAGAACTTCAAATTACTCAAAATAAAATCATAAAAATAATATTCAACTACCCATATCTAACATCTACCAGCAAAATTTATCAAGACACAAAAATAATGAACATTAAACAACTTTATATTTACAACACATGCATTTTCATCAGAAATATTCTCAACAAAAGCGTTCACTCAAACATAACACTCACTCAATATAAACAAGTTAGTCAACGCAGTACACGGCGAGCAAGCTTGCTAGTTTTACCAAAAACAAGAACTAACTATGGCAAAAAAATGCTAACTTTTGAAGGAGCACAGCTTTATAACAAATTACCGTCCTGTATAAGAAATATACACTCTTACAATGCATTCAAAACTCAACTTAGCCAGCATATAATTGCAAATCGATCACTTCTGGAGAAATGAATGCATTGGATGGGTAGCTATTAAATTGTAATACTGATGACGAACATATTGTAATCTATATTTTTAGTATTATTCTCAAGTAAGTGACTTATGTCTTTATTGGGAATAATGTTTCTTTAAACCGAAGTTTGCTGCCCCTACCGACCTTTACTGTCCCATGTGTTTTGTAATTCCACCGCCTTTTTAACCGACTTCAAAAAAGAAGCAGGTTCTCAATTCGACTGTATTTTTTTTAATGTTTGTTACCTCAGAACTCCGTTATTTATAAGCCGATTCGCAAAATTCTATTTTTATTTGTAAGGATATACTTTTAGATTGGTCCCATAGAAATTTAATCAAAAACGGTTCAGTAGTTTGGTTTTTAAACCAAAATTACTGGTAAAAATTACAACTTAAAAATGAAACATAAAAACTTTTTTGCAAAAAAAAAACAACCGACCTCCAAATAGCTTTAATTTCGGAAGTCGGTGGCAAACAACGAAAATGCGAACCCAACGACACCGACTTCTGAAAGTCATTTTTTCTAAAGTTATTTTTCACTTTGTAGTCTTTCTTGGAAGTCAGTTGTTTTTTTTTTTTTTGCAAAAAAGTTTTTATCTTCAAAATAATTAAAATGTCAAAAACAGTGATCAAATCTACGGTAGAAGCGTGCATTTAAGCATTCACTTTTTTTTATTCTTTCCAAAAAAGCATGGTAGGTATAAAATATTGTTCTTTTTAAATGCAGTAAGACATTTTAAGCAATTCTGGCCCTAAATTTGCCGCCCCTAAAATCTGCGGCCCTAGGCTCCGGCCTGCTCAGCCTGTTGGTAAATCCGCCACTGCGTTCAGCCGTTTATACATACAAAAAAAGAGTTTCGCATTTAGGTATAATATTCGCGAATATTATACCTAAATGCCAAACTCTTTTTTCAGCAGCCCATAGTCTAGATTTGTGCCCATAATCAGCCTATAATGTCCCAACTGCTGGGAGGGAGAGGGAGTGGGCTGTACCACCACGCCGGCCCAGAGCAGGTTGGTGGATGTCAACATCATGTCTTCGAACATTTGGTTCTAAGACATGCAGTTTTCCTCACGATGTTTTCCTTCACAGTTTTGAGAGTAGGTAATGGTGATGAAATAAAGTACACGTGCCAGCAGGTCAAGCTACCCGTAACTGTCAAATTTTCCCAATCAACCTTGAACCTTAATGCTTAAGCGATAAAGTTGAAAATCTATTGAAGAAATTTTACAGATTATAGTAGGTTGATGTGCGGGCGTCTGTACACAAAGTAAAGCGCCTGTCTGGGTTCGAACCTATGACCTACAACTCGTACGTCGCGGCCGTTACCACTAGACCACTGGCAATTGGATCACCCCTTGTTAACTTACTGGTGAAATGTGCGTGTACTACTAAAACACCATAATTGCGTAAAACACTATCAATCACAATTTGAATCATTTTGAAGGATATTGCTAATCCATTGCTTCATATGTTCGAAAAGTTTGTCTGCTCACCAATGTAAATAACGCATAGAATGTTATTAAACTGTCAAAATGAAAGTTATTGTTACCTTTATTATTTATTTTATTTATTATTTACCATTTATGTACACACATATAAACATACATTGAAAATCAGAACAGAAAAAATAGGTACAGAGGTGATGCTTATTTCATAAGAAATCTCTTCCAGCATACCTGAGATAGGACAAAGATACAGAGATGTAGACAGCGTGTGATAGAGCAAAGGAGACAAAAATTAATACATAGAATCAAAAAAAAAACAATTCACTTAAAAACTAAACAAAAATTACCAGAATATACTAACATACATACAAATAAACATACATAAATACTTCTATAACGGCGGCAGCGTGCGGGCAGAGAAAATAAAGCGAACGGGAACGGTAGTATTTCGTATAATAATTAATCAGGCACACAATACACAATAGTCTATCTTATTAGGTACACACGGTAACACGGTATGGAGCTCTCGTTTAATAGTTTATGTAGGTATGCTGGCGCCGCGCAGTTGAGCGGGCGCACTCTCTATCAACGGGGTAGGCCGACTGGCGACGCGAGCGGCGGCGCGCGGCAGCGGGGAGCCGTGGAGCGGGGGGGGCTTACCCCTCTCGAGCAGGCGAGGCATGGACGAGGTAAGTTCGCAGCAAGGCGGCGCGCGTACGCGATTCTACGTTGTTACACTTCTAAAATAAATATTACTAGAATGGTAATAAATAATCATACTCAAAAAAATAAATATATACACAACTATGATGAAGTGGACAGATAGTGTTCTTTCACGCTTCTTTTGAAAACTGCAATAGTTTGGCAGTCCCTAATGTCAGGCGGTAGTGAATTCCACAATCGCACGCAAACATTGCACGCTCCTCGGGAGGCGCTCCGACTCGTGATGGTTTTTAGCGCGAACACAAAGGGGGGCGCGGTGTGTCAAAGGGGAGCGCATGTAGAAGTGCGCGCGACGTATCCATTGGAGCAGTTGCAGGAGCGCGGAGCGCTGCTGGAGCGCGAATAGTGGTAACCCAACTTAAAAAAGGCTATTTGTTACGGAAATCTAATAATTACGGAGCACTAAAAACGGGCCCACAAAGGACGGTGATAACTAAAAAAAGAGTTATAGATTCCAACCATACATGGAAAATTCGAGAAAATGTTGTATATTTTACAGCGCCATCTCTCGGGGAATTAGGTTACTAATTAATACATAGACGTGCCAGAAGTTTTCGGTGGTAATTTTGGATTGCGAGAACCGATTTTAATAATTCTTTTTTTGTTTGAAAAAAGATACGTTCAGGATAATAAAATATGTAAACGAAGTTAAATAAAAATGCTTGCTTATACGATTATACTACAAACTTAGTCCAGAAATTATTTTGTACAACTTTTTGTCTTTTTTGTACAAAAACTGTTGTTTCCATCAAGTTCAAAATGATTTTCCTAGAAAGTCCTTATAAAGTTCTACTTTTCAGATTTTTTTCATATTTTCTAAACTTATGGTTCAAAAGTTAGAGGGGGGGAACACATTGTTTTTTACTTTTGGAGCGATTATTTCCGAAATTATTGACATTATCAAAAAATGATTTGAGTAAACCCCTATTCATTTTTAAATACCTTTCCAACAACATATCACACGTTAGGGTTGAAATAAAAAAAAAATCACTTCCCACTTTACATATACCCTAATAAAACATTTTTCATCCCACCATCTCGGAAAGAGTATTTTTAATCTTCAATATCTGAGTGGAAAAGCCGTTTTTATTCTCTAGAGGATAAAGTAAATTGAATTTAGAACATCGTGTGCACTAAGTTTGTGAATTAAAAAAAACATTAAACCTATTTACTGCTATCTCTATGGTGCCGAATATATCATACAACTTTTTTTTAATTTGTAAAAAACTCAGACTCGGAACCTTCTTGGTGTTCTTTTTTCAATTTGCTTTGTACGCGGTTCTTTACGCGGCATTTTTTCACGTCATTGTTAAACCTTATATTAAAAACAAGAAACTTGAAAACAAGTGAAAAAACTAAAATGAGTGATTCTAGCGACGAGGAAGTTTGCTTGACGCCTTTGCATTTAGTCATTTCCTCGCTGAGGTGGAATGAAAAGTTACGTGTTGCACTCGAGTGCAAAGATTTTTCACCTCGTGCTCTTTTGATTCCCTCGCTAACGCTCAGGATTCTAATTTTGAATCACTCGCTGCGCTCGTGATTCAATTTTAGAATCCTTCGCTTGCTCGGTCATCAAAATTGAACACGCGGTTAAAAAGCAACTTTGCACTCTTGTATAACAAATAACTATTTTCCAATTTTTATTTTACCACTTTGTCGGCGTGATTGATACCAAATTTCAGCTTTCTAGTGCTAACGGTCACAGAGATTAGGCGAGGACGGACAGACGGACGGACAGACAGACATGGCGAAACTATAAGGGTTCCTAGTTGACTACGGAACCCTAAAAAAGAGTTTTGCATTTAGGTATAATATCCGCGAATATTATACCTAAATGCAAAACTCTTTTTTCAGCAGCCCATAGTCTGGATTTGTGCCCATAATCAGCCTCTAATGTCCTAACTGCTGGGACACGGGCCTCCTTCGGCTAGAGGGAGTGGGCTGTACCACCACACGGGCCCAGTGCAGGTTGGTGGATGTCAACATCATGTCTTCGAACACTTGGTTCTAAGACATGCAGTTTTCCTCACGATGTTTTCCTTTACACGTGCCAGCAGGTCAAGCTACCCGAAACTGTCAAATTTTCCCAATCAACCTTGAACCTCAATGCTTAAGCGATAAAGTTGAAAATCTATTGAAGAAATTTTACAGATTATAGTAGGTTGATGTGCTGGCGTCTGTACACAAAGTAAAGCGCCTGTCTGGGTTCGAACCTATGACCAACAACTCGTACGTCGCGGCCGTTACCACTGGGCCACTGGCAACAGCCGGTCGATTCTGTAAAAATCTCACCGTGAAAACTCAAGTGAAGTGACCTTGATGTGAGTTGTCACTAGTGTCAACCCCTAGCATTATTTGGAATGACAGCTCATTCCACGCTCACTTCACCTAAGTTTTCACGGTGAGATGGTTAAAGAATCGCACTGCAGGATCGCCCCTTGTTACCTGTACAGACGCCAGCACATCAAGCTACTACAATCTGTCAAATTTCTTTAATAGATTTTCAACTTTATCGCTAATGCATTAAGGTTCAAGGTTGATTAAGAAAATTTGGGTAGCTTGGCCTGCTGGCGTCTGTACATTGTACGATCAGTGACAAAAGTTGATCAGAATACTGCTACTTTTCACATTAACTAAGCATAATCAACCTATAACGTTCCCACTGCTGGGACACAGACCTCCTCTCGGTGAGAGGTAGTGGGCTAGCTGTTATCCACCACGCGGGCCCAGTGCGGGTTGCTGGGTGTCACATGTCTTCGAATTTTTGGTTCTAGGACATGCCGGTTTCACGTTATTTTCCTTCACCATTGTGAGAGCAGCAGTGGTGATGATATAATTTAACAAAGTAAAGCGCCTGTCGGGGTTCGTACCTACGATCTACAAGTCGCAATCCCCAGCCGTTTCCCCACTGCTCTATTACCTAAATTGAACGCAAAATATTTTTTTCGGTACCCAAATTGTATTTCAGCATTACATGTATGTAAATACCTTAAATAGGTAAGAGTTAATCCTACTATAATAATAATCTTCTTCTATAGCTATACTTATAATAAATCTGTAGAGAGGTCAATTCTGTACATGAAATATATTTCCAAAATAACTATCAGGGGGTAATTAGGGATCAATACTGATGCCAAAAATGCAATCAGTAAAATTTTTGTCTGTCTATCTGTCTGTCTGTATAACCGTTATAGAAACAAAAACTACTCGACCGATTTTAACGAAACTTGGTACAATTATTTTTCATACTCCTGAGCAGGTTATAGTATACTTTTCATCACGCTACTATCAATAGGAGCAGAGCAGTGAAGGGAAATGTTGGGAAAACGGGAGAAGTTACTCCATTTTTTAAGCTTCCGTCGCGTGTGCAACCTTAATGGTTAAAGCTACACAGAAATAATGTATGACGGAAATGTTCTCCTTAAAATTATATAAAAAATATCCCACGACAGCATATGTCTATCATTTATGGTTGACTCACAATAACACGTGTAACTCCCTATAGCTTAGCAGTTCGAAGCATTCTGATTATATTTGTCTACTTTTACGTTTATATCACTCTCAGTCATCCCTAATTAAAAAAGTTAACACTAATAACTATTCCATAAAAAAGAATCATAGAATATCGGTATAGAAACACCAAAGTTATACATGAAATACGCTAATAATAAGCCATCGCGCGTGAATACTGAATCACGCTCGACGCCTACCGGTTCGATTACGATGAAACTTGGTATATTTATTCTTTTATATCCTGGGCACTACACTGGGTACTTTTTATCCCGGAAAAGTATACACAATAAAAAACAAACTTAATTTTGCGGTTCGATCCCTAGACCCGATTACTGTACCAACCGCAAATAATAAGTTTGTCGTAGGTTATGTCACCCGCAGTGGAGTTCTGCACACGGCTAAGATACTGTAATATTTTGTATTTGCCGACTAACCGACTAGCCGACTAATCAACTAGCCGACTGATCGGTTTTCAAAATGGCGATTAGTCGGCCGACTAATCGGCAATGCCGATCATTCTAATACCTACTTGCTAGCCTAGCCTACCTAGCTTAATTACTGACTGATTAATACGTTCTATGTTACCTTATTGGTTTTTGAATATGTTTCAAGACTATAACTTTAGATTTAAAATCAATATATATTAAATTCAAAGTCTTTTTTTTTTGAGGATGGGAAATCAGCAAATGATCCCTCCCGCTCTGGGTGGAGCGGAAGGGAGTGTCAGACTCTTACTGACTAAAACCCACCCGTGTTCCTTCCTTAGCACTTTATGTTCCAGGGCAGCGGTAACCCTTTCGGACGATCCCGCTACCCTGGCAGAAATTCAAAGTCCTGACTCACTGACTGACTGATATATCAACGCACAGCCTAAACCGCTGGTCCTAGAGACATTAAATTTGGAGGGTGTGTTCTTAGTGAAGAGTAGGTATCCACTAAGAAAGGGTTTTTCGAAATTCCACCCCTAAGAGGGTGAAATGGGGGTATTTTGTTTGCATGGGAAATCTTATTCCTTGAGTTAATAAACTTGAAACTTGGCACCAATACTAATCTAAGTAAATTATGAAGTTTGCCATTTTATGTTTCTGTTTTATGTTTCTAAACTACCCCCTAAAAAGGAATTGGGGTGTTTCTAAGTTTGTATGGAAGAATTTTAGCGCGCGGTCCGATTATCTCGAAACTCACTATTAATTATATGTACGATCGAAAGTATAGAATAATGTGTATCAGTGTTTTTCGAAAATTACCAGTGACGGGCTGAAAAGGGGTAGTCAATTTTACCGGGGAGGATTTTACTGCATGGCTTGATTAACTCGAAAATTAATATAATCTTTTTAAGTCAAGTTATAAATACCTCCCAAACGATTTTTTTTAATTCCAGTTACAGTTACAGTTTATATGAAAAATCGTCTTTATTAAGTTAATAAACTTGAAACTTGGCAAGAATACTCGCCTAAGTAAGTAATAAAGTTTATTATTATAAGTTTTTCAAAACTACCCCTCAAAGGGGATATAGGGGTCTTGAAGTTTGTGTGGAAGTAATTGAATGCGCGGTCCGATTAACTCGAAACTCAGTATTAATAGTTTTGACAGCAAATAATTAATAATAATTATGTAAAGTAGTCGAAAATTGACCCCTAACGGGGCAAAAGGGGGTAATTCGGTTTTTAAGAGGAGGATTTAAACTTGAAACTGTATGTTACATTTTCACACGTAAACCACTGAACTTCTGATTTGGCAAAGAGATAGATGGCATCCTAGGGAAGGACATACTTTTTATTAGGGTAGCACGTTCCCGTGGGATAATTTCCGACATCCACGCGGGCGAAGCCGCGGGCAGAAGCTAGTATAATAATATAAACGTGAAAGTTTGTTTGAATGGACGGATGGATGTTTGTTACTCTTTCACGCAAAAACTACTGAACGGATTTGGATGAAATTTGGCACACAGGTGGTTTATAACTAGGTTTAACATATAGGATACTTTTTATCCCGATATTCTCACGGAATGGAAACTTATGCGGGTGAAACAGCGGGGCACAGCTAGTATTCCTATAATTTTACTTCTATTCAGATTTTAATTAAATATTAAGCTCATTAATGAGATTTATGCAATCGCTTTCCATCAGGCGTGACCGAGGTCAAGAGCCATTCAGCAATAAAAATAAAAAAAAAACTGAAGTCTAGTGTTAATCGACTTTTGTCGCCGAATGTTCCTGAAAACAGCTATGACTATCGTAGTTTAGACTGGATTCCAGGCTATTTTTAAATCTAGACTAAAAATAAGATAGGTAGGTACGTATGCGTTGTCGGTGAATCATTAGTCAGAGACCGATAGGAATGTTTACTATTCCGAGTTAAAATCAATATTTTCAGTTCGCCTGTTGGGGTAATACCGAAATAACACTTTGCTTTAATGTGCAAGACTAAAGGTGCGCAACAATTTTCGCCGAGGGGCTTGCTGAATGTCGATGGAGGCAAAATTGTAGTCTAATGCCGATGCGACTGTTAGTTCAACGACAACGTTTAGTTCAGCCAATGCAACATAATGTGGATTACATGGAGCCCGCGCAATATGCGGCAAAGTTTGCTCAGCTGGAATTCTGGCTGCTTAGTGCACGACAGGCCTAACTAAAAACATGAATTATTAACTTCCTGTCTAGCCTTTTCCTAACCATACAATACATCCCAAAATCTTTCTTTTTCACATTTCGTGTCATATTTCTGCACGTATTCACCGTATCCGAACACAAAATAAAATCGCATCAATCTTCAACAAACGTCAAACGTTAAAGCTGTCACTGTCAAATCCCAACCCGTCGGGGTACATCTGGGAATGAAATCATTAGACCGAAAAATGTCATTTATTCATTAAATTGCAAAATCTACAACAATAATAACATGTAAATATGGCAGGCAAACTCAGACAGATAGCGCAAAAGCTGAAAGACAAAGTGCATTTACCTAATTATTTAAGTGGCCGTGACAAAGTCGATCAAATGATTACAAAATATGTACCAGCTACTAAAGTAACTGAAATAGCAGAAAGGCTAAAATACGAGACAGTTACGAAAAGAGTACGGGACATAGTTAACAGATATGAGAAATTTACAGGTGTCGAAGAGATTATGGCTCTGCAAAATACAGTCGTTGATGCACAGGTTAGACACCACATCTATTTTTTTAATTTTTGTATAGACTGGCGGAAGGTAAAGGTTTGATAGGCCTATATATTTTTTTAATGAGTAATGTCATGGATGGTATTCATCCAATGTTTCCACAAGCTTACATCATTTATTTAAAATCATTTAGATGCTATAAATAGTCTCTTTTGTTAATGTAGATTAATGAAAATAATGCATAATCATTGTAGGTGGTAGACATTGAGACGTTTTTATCAGATAACATCTATGCAGAACTTTCTGTACACTATCTTATTTACAGAGATTTAATCTTTTGAGCCTTGTCATGCGTACTCTTTAGTAAGAGTATTGTTAGTCAATAGAATCATTTTTACCAAAAAAATTGAGAGTGCTACGCCTTGAAAGTTTGTGTGGTCATTGTCTTGACTACAAAAGTGACTAACATAAATAAATACCTACCTAATATCTATACCTTTTCCCAACTATGTTGAGGTCAGTTTCCAGTCTAACTGTATGCAGCTGAATACCATTTATTCGTGGTGGCTGCAACAATTCTTCCATATGTCTCTCTCAGTAGTCACCACCCTTTTTAACCATATAATCTTTCACACAGTCCACCTATTGTTTCTATTACAACACATACTTTCATAACAAAGAGACTCCAATGACATAAACACTGACACAACTTGTCGTTGTGCTCTTGTTGTCCTAACTTCAATCAATCAAAATCAAAAGTCATTTATTCAAATTAGGCTGAGAATCAGCACTTTTCGAACATCAAAATTATAAAAGACAGTCCCCCAAAAACGCCCGCCCTTCACCACTTCCTAGTGCTATCGCTGGGAAGAAGAAGTGGCGCAACAATCTCCGTAGCAGCACAGCTGTCTGTTTAGTTAGAATATAGTTGCATGTATACAATACTAGGAACCTATGTTCAGTAATGAACATTACAAGAAATTTAAATTATTTGCCATATGTCAGCTAGCCACACCAATATACCAACAAATATAATAAAAGCTATACGTACTCAAGCTAAAAAATTATTAATTAAAATAAAAATAAAAACTTACTACCTAAATAAAAGCCTCCAGGCATAAAGGGCGTCACAGCTTACATATTATGCATTGCTGGGTTTGTCACATAGCTGTCACTTGCAGTCACAGATAATGAACTAGGACCATCGATGTGAAATAAATAAGTGGGTTAATACTAATAACAGTATTAATCATCTACAGTCTTCTTTTATTTTTCGTTGCTTGTATATATAGTATGTATGTATTTATGTGTCTATAATTTTGGATATGTATATATTTATGTATCTATTTTAGTGTATTGTATACATAATATTTGCACCAACGACAGCCCCATTTTATGTCAAGGAAAATCACTATCCATTCTAAGGTTGCCTGGAAGGAACGCAGTAATGCGATAAATGTGTCATGTATTTTATAAGCTATGTATTTTTGTGGTGTACAATAAAGTATATATAAATATACTTGCTGTGACACCTATAAAGACCATTCCTCACTTATACGGCCCTATATCTACAAACTTAAAAGAGAATACCTCAATCTAACCAATACTAATAAATGTAATAATGAGGTGACGCAGCGGAGGATGTGAACAATCTTGAACTACCAGTGCCAAATATGATTGGCGGCCGTAATAAATATTTAATTTTATACTATATAGAATTATAATCTTAAAAATCACTAATACATCTCTCTTAGTTCATATTACCCTATTCATGGCTATATCATTAAATCATGTCATTTGAAGCCAGATCTAACTTGAGGAGTTGTATTGCTGATTCTAATGATTATAAGTCTGTAAACTCATTTGTCACAAAGCTTAATTTATAAACATACAACCTGACACTGGCCTGCAAATCGCAAAAGACGTAAGGACGTTGAATTTTGCAGGCTACCTTAGCACACTCCTGTTAAAGCTCAAGGCAGGCCTCCGTCACTCCATGTACTTGCGCGCTATGATTACCTACCGCCCAGCTGAGCGGTCTCGGGCCGTCTACGGACCAAATTCAGAGCGGTTTTCGCAAGCAAAGCGCACGCACGTTGTTCAATTTTCAACTGTACGCTTGAGTATTTAGGCACATTTTAGCATGCAGCGGTTGCTGACGCGACGGAGTAGGCTATTATAGCAGTAGGTATTGGCAATTTTCTACTGAGTGAAGTATCTGTTACGTAGTAACTATTTAGTAATCTGTGCTCAAGGGATGATTGCAGATCGAAAAAAAAAATTGCATAAAAAAAAATATTTCAACAACTTTCAGGAAAGATTCATGGCAGCACAAGACAGAAGACGTGAACTTGGTCGTCAGGTAGCTGATGTAGAAATGAAGCTTAAAGAGCTACATGCTGAGATGCAGAACACCATGAAGGGAGACGACAAGTACTTACATCTTTGTACTGAAGAACATAAGGTATTGTTATATTATTTACTACTTGCTTCTGCCCGCGGCTTCGCCCGCGTGGATGTCGGAAATTATCCCACGGGAACGTGCTAACAGGATAAAATGTATGTGTTTCCCCAGAGTGCCATCTATCTCGCAGGCCCTTTGTGGCTAATTACAATAGAAAACCAATTGTGTCTCATTAGTGGTGATTAAGAGGGTACCTATAGTCCATTTACAATAGCATTAGAAAGAAGTTAAAAAAGGTTATTTTTAATGCACGCTTTGTAACAAAAATACAATAAACATTGTTACATTATGATAGACGCCGAATTTATTATGATCTATTTTTACAGCAGCTGTCACACTTAATTGTAACCATTTTAACTATTTATCTTATGAAATTATGTGGCTTTAATTTATTTATATTATATAACTCCAATTTAAAATTACAGTGTCAATGCTAAAAACCTAAAAGAAGCAGGGATGAACAATACTTGGAACGTTATTCGTTTCACTATAATCCTACCGAATTTTATTTTAATTAAGGTGGATGCGCTGCAGTAGCCCGCGAAATCAGACGAATTCGGAGCAATTCTAATTTAAAGGGATGTATTGATGATTTTTAAGGTTAAAATTGTATTATTGCCTACATATTTCTTATTGTTGCGCATCATATTATTTTTATTAAGATACAACCTTACACTGACCTGCAAATTGCAAAAAACGCAAGAAAATTAGAATTTAAGCATCTCCCTTAAAATTGTTTTATCATAACTTTGAAATAAAATGTTTTGCATTCCTGCTTCTACGAGCCTCTTTTTTCTAATGCTATTATAAATGGACTATATATGATATCTTTACCTAAGTACCTCATCATCTCATCTGCCTAGCCTTTTCCCAACTATGTTGGGGTCGGCTTCCAGTCTAACCGGATGTAGCTGAATACCAGTATTTTACATGGAGCGACTGCTTATCTGACCTCCACAACCCAGTGACTGGGTAATACGTGATAAGACCCGGATACCGGATACCGTACCTAAGTTCCTACATAATTAAAAAATAAACAAACTCAATAACAAAAAATTAAATACCTACCTACCTAAATAAACATATTTCTGATGATAACTAATCTAAACTCAATAAATAAGCAAAATCCCTAAAAACTAATATCTATACGAATGACTAATCCTACCTCATCATCATCATCTGCCTAGCCTTTTCCCAACTATGTTGGGGTCGGCTTCCAGTCTAACCGGATGCAGCTGAATACCAGTATTTTACATGGAGCGACTGCCTATCTGACCTCCACAACCAAGTTACTGGGTAATACGATACCCCTTGGTAAGACTGGTTGTCAGACTTTCGGGCTTCTGACTACCCGTAACGACTGTCAAAGATCCACGAATGACAGCCGGGACCAACGGCTTAACGTGCTTTCCGACACACGGAGGGGTCTCGGTGTGTAAAGATGGCCACCCATCCACAGACCAACCGCGGCAAGCGTAGCTTAACCTGACCGATCGACCTGTGCGGCTGATAATATTTAGCCACGGGCCCCTCACTAATCCTACCTAACAGTATTATAAAATAACCTACGGTCACTACGTACACTATCAAATATACTACCTATACTTTAAAATTAAAATCTATACCTACGACTTATATAAAAATAAACCTAAATAACTCTAAAAACTAAAAGGAATAAAAATGAACTCCACTGCGGGTGACCTAACCTACGACAAACTTATTATTTGCGGTTGGTACAGTAATCGGGTCTATGGTTCGAACCGCAAAATTAAGTTTGTTTTTTATTGTATATACTTTTCCGGGATAAAAATTACCCAGTGTGGTGCCCAGGATATTACAGAATAATTATACCAAGTTTTATCGTAATCGAACCGGTAGTTTTTGCGTGATGCCTGAACAAACAGACAGACAGACAGACAGACAAAAAAATTTTTAATTACATTTTTGGGTTCGGTGTCGGTCTAGTAACACCCCCTGCCATTTATTTTTTTGATATTTTCAATGTACAGAATTTTCACTTCTACAGATTTATTATAAGTATAGATATAGATAGTTTGACCAAAACCGCTGTACCGCGCCTTCGGTATGTGCGCGGCGAGACGGGGGGGCAGTGCAGGCCGCTCATTCGTCATCGCTCACGGCGTCCCGCCCCCCGCCTCGCCGCGCATTCCTCCCGCCTCGCCGCGCATTCCTAAAGCGCGGTACAGCAGCTTCGATCAAACTATAGCCCGCGAATTCGGCTGCGTGAAATTTCTTGGTCCTTATTATGTCTTCAATAAAACACCAAATATTGTAATCTGTTTGTTGTTGTTTTCCCACAAATTGTGGGGAAATTACATCACGAAAAAGACCCTGGTTAACTTTAAATTATTTTTTCTCCCGTTACCTCTTTTTGCCAATACTTGTTATTTTTTTCAGTTTATCGTACAAGAGCGTGCCCTCCGCGCTCTATTCGGTGATGCCGAACGCGAGGAAAGGGAACTGTTTGCGACTATGTCTGCCGCTGTCAAGCTTGGCCACGAGCGAGAAAGAGCGCATGCTGAACGGAACAAGTATTGGTATATTGTCGCCTCTATCTTTGGTAAGTGTTATATAATATTAGCATATCGCCTCACGTCAGGCGGTCGCCTTAGGATAGAATACACAGATCGCACTTTGACTTAAGTAACTAATGCTTACTTTGAATGTGAATCTGGCCCTAAGTAATATTTTTTTTTTTTAAAGAACGTTTCTCCACACTAGGAATTTCTCCTGTATCGTGGGTTGCGTTTACAAACATTTAAACTCACATACACAAACAGCCAGACCCGGAACACCTACTTGTAGGCCATACAAATATTTTTTCCGTGCGGGAATCTAACCCGCGACACGCAGCGCAGCAGTCAATCGCTTAACCACTGCACCAACCTTGCCGTCAGTAATTATTTTTTGATCAATTTTTGTAGATGATGTCACTTATTCTGATATGGTTTGTTTAGTTTTGCTCTCGTGTATCTGTGACGAAATTTTTTCATCAAAAAATCTTTTTATAAAGATACAAGTTGTGTTATAAGATCCCTTCCAACTTAACTACAGCCCGGCCATCGAAAGAATGCTTTCCTGACACGTCAGTGCGACATTTCTAGTTCTAGTAACTAATAAAGATCAAATTCGTAACACACGTATTCGTTTGTACAGACACCACCACATCAAGCTACTACAATCTGTCAAATTTCTTTAATAGATTTTCAACCTTATCACTAATGCATTAAGGTTCAAGGTTGATTGGGAAAATTTGACAGTTTCGGGTAGCTTGACCTGCTGGCGTCTGTACGAGTCTGACAGGTGTCAAGAATGCATTCAGACTGTAACTTAACTTGTTTTTTTTTTTATATAAACTGGCGCTGTGCCCCTTCCACAGGCACAGTACTCGGTATAGCCGGCTCTTCAATCAACAATCACTTGAAAATGTCAGAGTTTCGCGAGATGATGGAACAGCAGATGGCTCGAAGTGCAAGCGTGTTATATACCATCGCAGGTGGTGGTACTGCCACCAGGGCTGACATCACTGAGGCAATGAAGACGGAGTTTGCTTATCAGGTGAGTAACTATAGCTGGAATCTTCGAGCCTTATAAACAAAACCAGCTTTTGCTCGCGGCATCCCTGCTTGGAGGTTGGAAATCAACAAAAAGAACATTAAAACTAGCCAAAATCAAGTTAGATTGCCATCGACACGCTAAGAAGAGCCTATTAGAAAATTATCTTAGTCGTCCAATAGTCCAGGTTATAGTCTATTTATGTGCAAAAGACAATGACCAAAAGTCGCACCAAAAAGTCTCGTGCATCAAGATCAAAATACTATAGTAATTATTTTCATAATTATTTACGACAATACGCGTCAGGGATTTGATTTTTGAACAGGAAATTTAATTTGAAGTAAAAAACTCTTGATATTGTTTTATTCCCTTTACATGACGTTCCGTTTCAAATGATATGATTAATTTAACCTTGAATTTTTAAAATTTCATGATCACGTCTTTCAAAAAACATGTAAAAAAATTATACTTTGCCGATTCTACATTAATTAAAAATAACTAGAATAAAATGGAATATAATTTTAATTTAAACGATTATCATTTTTTTTTTAGCAATACTGGCCATTCGTGTATGACATGTCAAACAAAATAAAGTACCTAGTTTTCAGGTTATAACGATTTTTTTTTTTGAAAATTCTAATCCCGGGTTTTGTTTACCAAAAGAACTTTTGTAGGAGTTAATATGATAAGTGTAGTCTATAAAAAACAAAGTTTGACTTTGATGCAACATGGTACGGGATTCCATACATCCATTAGCATTGTCCTTTCATTCAATCCCGCGGGGTAATTGCGTAACATACATACATACAATGCGATGCAATGCGTTTCATTTCGACAGTTCAGACACGTTCATTGCGTTATCAAGTTGTTAAGCTGACGAATTTTTTAAACCTATGAAGCCATGCTACAGGATTTTTTTTTCTTTAAAACCCTCGAAATTGTGACTAATTGTGTGTTATGCAATTACGGTGCCATTTTGCCGTTAAGGCGAAAGCGTCAGGGTAGCCCGCGGAGTTCAAATTTTCTTAGATTTTTTTTGCAATTTGCAGGTCTGTATCAAGTTGTATGTTCATCTTATATGATACGTAGTCATAACAAATTTTATTAATACAATAATTATAATCATAAAAATCATCGAAACTATCAGGGTAGCCCGCGAATCATAAAAATCATCAATACATCTCTCTCTAAGTTCATAATGGCGCTGATTCCCTTATTCACAAACTAAACTAAATTTAAGTTCAGTGCATCTTTTTCTTTCTATTTCATTAAGAAAAGGACAGAAGATAAATTTATTAGTTTAGTCCTGTCAAAATAAGATACTCCATAGACAAATTAGACATGGTTAAAAACATGGCTACTAAAAATACGTCAATTTATGCCAGGCGCTGACTAATTTGACAGGACTAAACTAATGTTTATCCTCTGTCCTTTTCTTGATGAAATAGAAAGAAAAATATGCACTGAGCTTAAATTTAGTTTAGTTTGTGAACAAGGGAATCGGCGCCATTACCTTATTGAACATTTCATGAAATAATGACATTTGAGACCAATTCTAACTAAAGGAGTTGTATTGCTGATTCTAATGATTATAATCCTGTTAAACCATATTTGTTACGGTCGCAAATCATATTTTAATCGACATACAACCTGACACTGGCCTGGAAATTCTTCAATCATAAAACATTGAATTTCGCCGGCTACCTTAGCGCATCCTCCTTAAGGTGGATGCTCCAAGGTAGCCCGCGAAATTCAAATTTTCTTACGTTTTTTGCAATTTGCTGGTCAGTACTAAGTTGTGCGTTGAATAAAATATGATTCGCAGCCGTAACAAATATGTATTTACAGAATTATAATCATTAAAGTCATCAACACAACTCTCTAAGATCAAGTAATCCTACTGAATGTCTATTTCATGAAATCTTGACATTTTAGGATTATGCTAACTTAACAAGTTGTATTACTGATTCTAATGATTATAATTCTGTAAATACATATTTGTTATGGCCGCGAACCATATTTTAATCAACGGACAACTTAGTACTGACCAGCAAATTGCAAAAATCGTAAGAAAATTTGAATTTCGCGGTTATTCTTTCTAGTAGGTTAGAAGGATCCTTACTAACACTTGCTTCTTTACGTTTCATTGTCTATTATAGGATTCTTGTCAAAAGGCTGGGCAAGTTAGGCTGTTGAGCGGAGAAGCTTTAGACACATTTTATGTATGTAACATGAATTATCTCATCAAATCAATGAAAAACTTAAAATAAAGAGGGTTGAAGATTTTGATATGGAGCCTGGTATACCTACTGTCGTTTCATTTTGATTTTAGACCAAACCCCGTAAGTGTCACGTTTCCAAGATATTAACCTTTTACGGGGTTTGGTCCTGCATTGATGTCAGCTATCGATTTATATAGGTTTCATTCTTGGCCGCCATTTTGAAAAAAAAATGGCGGAGAGGTAGGTATGCCACGGAGCTTCAAAGCCCTCTAACGTTAATTATTTGCCATTCTATGGGTTGGCCGTTAACCACGAATTCTAATCTACAACATGACGTAAAGATTAGAATTCGCAACTGAATTTGCTGGGTAATAAAATACCATTTAAATACTAATGCCTTTTTTTTTATTAACATGACCCACCAATGAATTCTGTGTATAGTAGTTTTGTAAGTTTTTCTCGAACTATTTTTATGATTTATTTTTAATTTTTTACAGGATAATCTCGCGAAAAACTTAGAATTAATGCAAGAAAACATAAACCATCTAGTCGACAAACAGGAATCTTTAATAGGTAAATATATAAATACATTTTTTTTTTGTCTATACTGTTCCACTGCTGGGCAAAAGGCTCCCCCCAAATCCTTCCACGACTTTCGGGCTTCTGACGATCCGTAACGACTGTCAAAGATCCACGAATGACAGCCGGGACCAACGGCTTAACGTGTTTTTCGAGGCACGGAGCGGTCTCGGAATCTGAAGATGGTCACCCAAGGGCATGCCACGATAGCGGCGGTAAGACCCCTCTTTGCGGAGTGGCTAGAGAGACGACACGGCGTTCTCACCTACCGCCTGACGCAGGTCCTCTCCGGACACGGATGTTTCGGGAGGTTTGTGTTCCACGCGCGCCTCAAAGAGATGTCAGCATGAGCGACGGGGCCCCATAGGGCCGAAGCCTGCCAGGGTAGCGGGATTGTCCGAAAGGGTTAGGTACCGCTGCCCTGGAACATAAAGGGCTAAGGAAGGAACACGGGTGGGTTTTAGTCAGTAAGAGTCTGACAGTCCCTGCTGCTCCACCCAGAGCGGGAGGAGTCATTTGATGATTTCCCATCCACAAAAAAAAAAAAAGATGGTCACCCATCCACGGACCAACCGCAGCAAGCGTAGCTTAACCTGATCGATCGACCCGTGCGATTGTTATTACTCAGCCACAAGCCTCTGACTTATACCATGTTTCGTTATTTCCAGAACATCTTCAACATCGTGAAAGAACTGTTGACTCGCAACTCCGCGACCTAACACGCGCAATAGTGAACGCCTCTGCATCGAGTTTAAAATCCGACGCAGAGATCACCAGAGCGTTATCCGCGGTCCATCAAGACTTGGAAGAGGTCGACCAAAATAAAGATGTCGACAAAAATAAGGTTCTCTTAGAACCTAACCAGATCTTGACTGGAATAGGCATAATAATGGCCATGGCGATAATTTTCGGCAATTTCATTGGCAGGGTCAGTTGATTTTGCCGCAAAATTATGGTGTACGAGGTTCCTGCTTTTTTTCTAAATTAGGTGGATCATCGAACAGTTAAATTGTAGTTG
Organism: Apamea anceps; assembly: GCA_951799955.1. Classification (NCBI taxonomy): domain Eukaryota; kingdom Metazoa; phylum Arthropoda; class Insecta; order Lepidoptera; family Noctuidae; genus Apamea; species Apamea anceps. The sequence continues at coordinate 4,309,581 of OX637528.1, forward strand.
TGAACTCATTAAGAATTATGTACATTTATATTTATTGTAATATTTAGTCGTTTTACGGTAGCACGATTTTACAGGCTGTCCCGGTGATAATCTTGAATAAAGCCAACGGTTCCACAAACCTCTGAATTCATCTAGATTTTAACTAAATTATTTTGTTAACCCGCTGACTAACTATGTTACCTTAACAATTTAAGAATAAAAATACTTTTAAATAAGTCCTGAAAAAAATTGTTTACAGCCAATCACGCCGCTTGTAAAAAAGGGTTTAAAAGTCAGCGTGTTAGCAATTTATTGAGAAGATTTCTTAAATGGTAAAGAAATTGATTCTAGTCAAAGCCGTTGGTTTTTACAAGTTTCTACAAATAAACAGACTGTTACTTCGGACATAAAAGGGATATTTTTGATACCATATTATCTAGTGTACATCTCGGGGTAAGTATTCTGTGGAGGTTTGTTGTTAAATGTCGTTGCAGGCCGAATTTTTTTAACGAAATAACGGCTGTAATTACAAACCTGTAAAGGTCTCTGCACACAGCGGGCGGGACGGGACGGCGACGCGGCGCTGGCGCGGCGGCAGTGTTCGCACTGCGGGCGCGATCACGTCCCGTCCCGCCGCGCCTTTCTTTCATCAAAAAAGATGTTGAGCGATTCAGACATGGAAACGCTATTGCTCATAGTTGCGCTAGCTAAGAAAAAACAACGTAAACGGAAATGGGTGCATGATATAAATCAAAAACGCGCTCGCGTTCCGTCACGCCCCGCCCCGCCGCTTTTGAGTTGTATTCCCGTTCGGCGCGGCGGCGGCGGGGCGCGACGGTTACCGTCGCGTCGAGCGGGGCGGCTCTGTGTGGCGTCGTCCGTAATATCTAGTACATTACAACTGCTCAGCGCCGCGTCGCTGTCCCGTCCCGCCCCGCCCTGCCCGCTGTGTGCAGAGACCTTAAGACCAATTCTGTCGCTCCAAGCCGTCCTTTTTTATTACAATAGTGAGCTGTATCGGACTCAGAATATTTCGAAGTCTTTACAAGATACTACGGTGTTCCCACATAGCAATAGCGCTCTATTAACATAAAAGGTGTTAACACTGATAGCAAAGTTGAAGTTCCTACTCAATTCGCGAAGTAAATATCTCCACAGATTTTTATTCCAAGTTGTATTGATGCAGGAACCTCTTACTATTTATTCTGTCACCGTAAGCAAAGGGGGCGCATGGGAGGAAAATAAACAAAGAAAAGTAAGCCTTACGAAAAAAAAAAGGCTTATCTAGTAAGGTAATCGTTTCCTCAGAGGCGCCCCATTTGCCAACAGCGGCAGTATTGTGATCGCCATAGGTTTAAACTTACAGCGTCAAACGCAGAAATATTATGGAAATAATTATTAACTGATCCTCGGTTCCTAAAAGCCTATTTAGCCTTTTATAAGGCGGGAGTAATAAATATTACCATAATTCTACAATTTCGTACAACTAACTTTGGGTTATAATTTTATGCCATATTTTTTTCTCCACGTTTTTTTTTTAATTTTTATTACTGGTCACCTTTTCCTGTGCTTAGGAAATTTTTTTTCTTTGCGATCTCAAAAATAATGTTTTCGGGGTAAAAAAATATTTGGTTTTCTTCTCTTGGTTTCAAGTGGTATTGAAACTTGTAATTGTTAATGCTTGTCGCTACCTCAAAGAAATTCTAGAGGTTTTAACAAAATCTTAATTTATTCTATGTGTATTTGTGTCTTTCAGCACCTAATCGTCTCGTTATAAATATTTTTGTTGTTGGCTATACCAAAATGTTGGCATATACAAATTATGTAATCTCAGTCTTAATACATGCAATACAGTTGAAATAGTTCCTACTGCATATTAACCAACTACGAAGATAAAGGTGTTTAATGATAACGCCTCAATTACTAAGCGTTATTTGAGATCGTTTTTATAATTGAATTCAGATTATTTAGTCATACAGCATCCAGTTTTATAAGACTTCGCAGTCTTAATGCATTGTTTTAGAGTAACTAAATATTCCAATATGTATGTACATTTTTAAGACAGTGTTATTGAAATAAATGTGATTATTGTATGAGATTTATTTTATTTGTCCCTATTCCTATTCTGTCAATTTTCCAGATAAGATCTTTTCTATTCTATTTATGATACATACATTAATAAAGAGTAAAATCGCCCTGGCAATATAAAACATTTATATTTTAATCTGGGAGACAATTGACCTGACATGGTTGGCGCAGTGGCTGAGCGATGGACTGCTGCGCTGCGTGTCGCGGGTTCCCGCACGGAACAAATATTTGTATTGCCTACAGGTAGTTGTTCCGAGCCTGGCTGTTTGTGTATGTGAGTTTAAATGTTTGTAAACGCACCCACGATACAGGAGTAATTTCATAGTGTGGGACAACATATTTTTATTAAAAAAAAAACTTTTAGGATGGTATCATTGGCTCAAAGGCCGAACAATTCTATGTATGTAGATAACGGACGCTACCGTTGCAACCCGAAACGCGACTATGTCAAAAAATTAAAAAAAAGTATCTGTCAATTTGCAAATTGCATTTTATTCGTCTTTTTGCTGTAAAATATTGTTTCTAAACATAAATAATCAAGAAAACAGTGCGAATAACCCTCATATCTAACTTTTGCACACAAAATGCAAGAAGGTAACTATCAAAACCAGTAATACAACAACACACAACCTGTTATTTACAACGCTACGAGTTCCCTCCAAAAATGACAAATTTTGTCGAAATTTTCAGATTTGGAAGTGACTGGAATATCCCGTAGCGGGCGTGTGAGGAAGAAAAGTTCTAAATTGATGGACTTTGAGTCCCCAGACGATATTGAGACTCGCTTCCGTCGCCAGACGCCTGTGAAAACCTATGTTGGGTTTAGGCCGGAAGAAACTCCGGAATTTCAGCCGCAGGAGAGCGCTCCGCCTCGGCCGGTGGAGGAGGCTGGTACTGCATCAGGCAGTGAATCCGATTACTATGATAATCCTGGTGAAAATGCTGACAGGTAAATTCACGAGTTTAATATTAACTATGAATCAAATGTCTTTTATTCAAAATGCTGAGAATCAGCAGTTTGCGAACGTCAAAATCACTTATAAGACAGTCCCCCAAAACTACTTCCTAGTGCTTTCACGGGGAAGAAGTGGCCCAACAAACTCCCCAGCAGCACAGCTGTTCAGTTTGAAAAAGATTTCATATGATTTGAATAGGAGAAAATAAACAATTGAACATCTTATTTTTTTAACAAGTTCTTGTGGAAGAAATAGGTATTTCTGAAAGATAAAGTACAAATTCACTTTATCTACTCTATGAAAGCAGTAGCACTGCTGTGGTAGGTCTCTGTAGAGTCAGGAATTTATAGGCACCCTACATGGTCTTCATGAGATCTGACCAAGATATTGTTTGGACTTTAAAAGAGTCTGACCTCTGAGTTTGTTTCCAACATGGTTGGGAAAACTCAAAAACAAAGCATTTCAAATAAACTATTTACAGGCATTTTTGATTGTCAAGGGGTCGGTCAGTCAGAAAGAGCTAGTTGCCCATTCCAAAGCGTAGGTACCTATGGAGAAGAACTGGAAAACGCTAGGCAGATGACTTACAATTAGAATGCCTTTCATTTTGATGGTTCAACAACATTCATTTTGTTATTTACGTTGTTGATCAGACAAGTTTTTTTCAAACATGAATCAATGGTTCAATTGGGGTTTAGGTTCCCCCTTCACCAATGTCAGTGAAATCTAAGATAAACTTAAAAAGCACATGAATGGAATGAGTAACTTGGCTAAAATATTGCAACTCTGATACTCAAAATCTTCACACAATCAATTACATACTTTTTAAAGGGAATTGAAGATACAGAGCTTGGCATACCAACTATCGTGCCACATTGTTTTTTTTTTTTTGTCAATGGCGGCCACGCATGTACACACGGCTACAAGTCAAGCCACACAAAACCAGTTTGTCTTGGCCTCATTTTGTATGATATTTTCTCACAATGAATGGTCAGCCAATACTGGTTTTGTATAGGTTGATGTGTAGCCGTGTGTACCCTAATTATATAAAAAGATAGCGGACATCAATGCAAATGGAAAATATAATAGTACCCAACTTGTGTACATCTTGTTGCTTAGATGTTTGAAGTAATCACTCTGAAAGATTAAAGTAATCAAACATCTAGCAACAAGATGTACGCTAGTTCAAAAAATATGGATGTCACATGATCAACTTTGAACGTTAATATGTCGGAAACGTGACGCTTTACTGGGTTTGATCTTATTATATTTACTGTTCCTTTAAAGTCCTTTATTTGCTCGCATAACACAAAAACCTCTCTTCTTTGTCCAAAAGTGGAGAGCCACAAAATTGCAGCATGGAATCGGACAGCTCAGCGTCCGATGACGGATCTACCCGGACTCCCGCTAACTCCCTGTACATGATGGAAAAGAGCAGCAAGAAGAAGCTCATTGTTAAAGATGGACGAGTTGTTGGCAGAGCTAAGGCCCAGAGAAAGGATAAAGGTAATTTTTTTTTTTCCTTTTTGGCAACTGAGCCGATGTCGACTATTCTGCCAGCGTTATGTAGTGACAACAGCACAGCAAGATGAGCCGTGGAACATTGAACTTTGTGGTAGTTGTTATTTTTTGTTAATATCATCATCATCTGTGTAGCGTTTTCCCAACTATGTTGGGGTCGCCTTCCAGTCTAACCGGATGCTGCTGAATATCAGGATTTTACATGGAGCGACTGCCTATCAGACCTCCACAACGCAGTTATTGGGTAATACGATACCCCTTGGTAAGGCTGGTTGTCAGACTTTCGGGCTTCCGACTACTATTTTTTGTTAATAATAAAAATTTAATACAGGGTGTAAAGAACAACAAGCTGAATAACTTCCTCCATGGGACAAACATCGTAATTGAGAAAAAATTATAAGCATACATTTGGGTAGAATAAGTTTTGTATGGGACAGCCACTGACCTATAATATACAAGTACATTGGACATCATACTATCGATGACAAAGCGAAGATATTTGATTTTTGCCATTTTGGCGCTAACAGCAACGTGAGCGTCCATGGAACTAATGTTTTACTTACTAGATGCGCATACTGTCATGATAAAAATGTTCTAAATATCTCGTCGTAAATACAAAATACACAAAAAAGTCTTAGTCTTATTCTTTCTGTAAAATAACCAGTATTTTACAGAAAGAATAAGACTAAGACTTTTTTCAGCTGAGCCTAGCCTGGTTAGCCTGGCTGGTTAGTTGGGAAAAGGCTAGGCAGATGATTACACAAAAAATCTTATTCCACGATTTAGACCTAAATCATCAGAGACATACCAAAACAACACGACGAATAGTTGCAACTATGTGTAAATTTTAGTTCCTGAGACGCTCGAGCGGGGGCGCTTTGAATGGGCACAAAAAACTGTCATTCCGCATAGTATATTCAGTCCAGCGTACTTGTTTATTAGAGGTCAGTGGGGACAGCTGATAATTTTTGTCGATATTATAGTTTCAAAACGTATCCTCAAAATATGTTACGCACTAGCTACCGCCCGCGGCTACGCCCGCGTGGTATGTCGATAAAGAGTAGCCTATGTCCTTCCCTAGGGTTCAGCTCAATTACAAAATTTAGAATGATAAAACATTCAATCTATTTGCTTAGACTTTTCCTAATTATGCTGGGTCTCGTTCCCGGTTTCCTTCGGTCTTGTTCCCAACTAGCTGAATACCAGTATTTAACGTGAAAAGCCTGCCTATCAGACCTCCACAACCCAGTTACTGGCTAACACGATGCCCCTTAGTAAGACTAAATTAATATCTATATCTTAGGCAAGACCCGCATCACTGCCTATATGATGTGGGCTAAAGAGGCGCGCAACGAACTCCTGCGCAAACATCCCGATATGGATTTCTCTGCGATATCCAAACGACTGGGCGAGATGTGGTCTAATGTAAGTACTGTCATAATCTATAAAATCTATATCATATATAGATATATGATATAGATTTTATAGATTATCTTATTTTATTATATTATGTTGTAGACAACGTGGCGCAACAATTGCGACATTAATTCAACACACGGGTAGGGCTAGTGGCCAGTAATCATAAAAATTATAACAACATAAAAAAATCGTAACTTGAAAACTTCCACCTGCGCCGCGCGCCGACATAGGGCTCTCTCTCTTTCCTTCAATTCGCCTTCTCTTTGCACGATAATTGTTTTAATTACATTGATGCGATATTATGATCCGTGACCCCGGCAAATGACCCCTGCGCTACAGTTCTTTAAGTCAGGTTGCTCTAAGATGCTATTTTAGAAAATTGTTAATAAATAAATAAATATTAATGTTTAATTAAATTAAAATATATTCATAAAACTAAAACGCGAAACCGTATACGTGTGTTAAATTAATGTCGCCATTAAAGCGCCACGCTGTATATCACTTTTCTTATCTGTCTGGTATGCAACTGATTTAATAATACGTTGGTATTATAAAGGCGTTTAATAGAAAGACATACAAGGGGCGTTCAATGTATTTGTGGTATCAGGGTGATTTACTAATTATGTTTTTTTTTACCCAAATTTGAATAAATAATTAATTAATGTCATTGTCTGAGGGTATAATTCTAAATTTTAATGTAGATGTGATCATTAGTTTGCTAGTTATCCTTAGTCAACGACAACTGGAATGGCTAACGTGACAATGTTGAAGAAAATCGAGCACCGCGCTGTTATTAAATTCCTTACCAAATAAGGAAAAAGTAAAAAAAAAACATTCAAGTGACGGTGGCTGTTTACCAAGATCCTGCACCTTCGTTATCTACGGTTCAAAAGTGGTCAAGTTAATTTAAGAGGGGCAGAGAGAGAATTGAAGACGACACTCGCTCGGGCGGCCCGGTTACTGCCTCTACGGAAGAAAACGTGAGAGAAGCTTATACTGGTGGATGCCCGAATGTAGATCAAAATGATAGCAGAGATGACCCACCTCTCTGTTGGTTCCATACACACTATTCTTCTTGACCTCCTTCACCTTTTAAAAGTCATTGCAAGATGGGTGCCGCGAATACTCACGGCGACTCAAAAGCAAGTGCGAATCGAGTGCAGTAGAGTTTTTAGAGCTTTGTGGTGTAGTTCCTTCAACTATTTTCGATCGAATTGTTACTGGATATAAACATCATTGTGACCCTGAAAGTAAGCAAGAGTCCTGCCGTGGCACAAGGGTACTGCGCCCCCTAAGAAATTCAAAGTCGTTCCATCCGTCGGAAAAGTCATGGCCAGTGTTTTGGGAGTCAAAGGGAATTTTGAAAACTTTTTTGAAAAAAAAAAACAAAAAACAACCGACTTCCAAAACCGGCGATAAAGTGAAAAATAACTTTAATTTCGGAAGTCGGTGTCGTTGGGTTCGCATTTTCGTTCTTTGCCACCGACTTCCGAAATTAAAGTTATTTTTCACTTTATAGTGTCGGTTTTGGAAGTCGGTTGTTTTTATTTTTCACTTTTAAGTTGTAATTTTTACCAGTAATTTTGGTTTAAAAACCAAACTACTGAACCGTTTTGATGAAATTTCTATGGGACCATTTGGAAAGTACATATACCCTTTCCAACAAAAAATAATTTTTCAAATCGGTTGGCAAGCGACGGAGCTATGCGGGAACAAACATAAAAAAAAAATACAAACATCCGAATTGAGAACCTCCTCGTTTTTTAGAAGTCGGTTAAAAAAGGTGAAATCATAAACGCAGCATCCTACGCATAAGCAGTCATGCTAGCGAAGGAGGTGGCGGGGTGGACGAGGGAGACAGGACCTCACGCCTCAGCCGCCGCGGGAGACGCTCCGGGCGTCGGGAGCCGCGTGACGACTCCCGGCCACCGTAGGCGCGGGCCGCAGGGCGGTGAGTCATGGGTAACTCACCGTCCGATCAGGACCAGGCCCGTGCTGGGCGGAGCGTATGTGTTCCACGCGCGCCTTAAAGAGATGTCAGCACGAGTGACGGGGCCTGATAGGGCCGAAGCCTGCCAGGGTAGCGGGATCGTCCGAAAGGGTTACCGCTGCCCTGGAACATAAAGGGCTAAGGAAGGAACACGGGTGGGTTTTAGTCAGTAAGAGTGACACTCCCTTCCGCTCCACCCAGAGCGGGAGGGGTCAACAAAAAAAAAAAGCATCCCACGCATCCGAAATTTGCGTTAAGCAATTAAAGAAAAAAGACGGGGTAAACTGACCAGCGGTGTGTTGCTTCTTCACGACAACGCCCGGTCCATACGGCGCGTGTTTCCAAGGCTGCTGTGCGAGATTGTGGTTTCGAAGACATTAACCACCCACCCTATAGGCCAGACCTAGCCCCGAGTGATTATTATTTGTTCCCTAATTTGAAAAAAGTCCTTCGTGGGAAACGATTTTCCAGCGATGAAGAGCTCAAGGCAGCAATAAATGCGCATTTTTCAGAGAAAGAAAAAAGTTTTATTACAGGGTATTGAAAAGTTAATTTCGAGATGCATTGGGGTAATGGGGAATCACATTGAAAAATAAAAATTATTTAATGGAATTTACTTGTTTTTCCATGCTCATACTGAGAATACACTGAATGCGCCTCGTATATTAAAAAAAAAAAATCTTTGAAGCAGGGGTGGGTCGCTTGATCCCTATAAGAAACTAATGGTTTGTGTGAAGTATGACATGGCTAGAAAGGAGGTAGATACTGAGGTAAAGGTTTACAAAAATGTATGTATCCTCAAAAAACTAAGCTACAATATCAGAATGAATTATAATATATTTTGTTAACAGGTTAATTACAATGAACGCTACCTATGGAAGCGTAAAGCTAAGCGCTTCGCGATGCAGAAGGAACAAAGCAACCAATCTACTGCTAACAAGATCATCATTTCTAACCCAAGTAAGTATGAGTTGAACATTCTGATTACAGTTTTATCCCATTGAAATAAAGTTTAAAAATTATTACACTGACTGGGAGTACAAGTAACTCTCGGCTTTGTGTTCAGTTAACTTGGGTTGTTCATATAATTTTAAACAGTGTTCCTATACTTTTGGTAGAACAGTTGAAAACTGTCATGTTAGCATAATATTTACTATTATCGCTTTAATCTTCATAATTTTGTGTCTTAGCTCGTCCACTGACGTCGGTCGGACCGGGTCGCCCGCCCCGTGCGCCGCCTAAGCCGCAGCCCGCACCTCCCACACCGCCCACGCAAGCTTTATTGGTAAGTCGCTTAGTTATTTCGTATAGAGGTATGAGGAACAGGGTGAAACGGCCCATTCACGACTTCGGTCTTAGCGGCGAGCGGCGCGGCAGGCGGGGCGGCGGCGGCAAGCGGTGCGTTTTACACGCCACGTACCCGCAGTAGCGGCTAGCGGCAGCGGCCGAGGTGGACGTATTTAGGTAGTCAGAACGTGCTCAAAATTATGGCGTTATCAAAATTATCCCTTCTGTGTTTAGAAAGCAGTATATTTTTAAAACAAGATATTCTTAATATGAGAGAAGGAGTGCACGAACTGAATAAAGATCGATATTTAAATGGCGAATTTCGTGACCTATACGAAGATTACAGAAAATATCCGGATAAGTTTTATGAGTACACAAGAATGAGTGTGGAAACATTTGATTATATTCTGCAGCAGAACTTACCATCATATTCCGGAAAACATTGTTTTATTTCTTCCCACAAACTTTTTATAACGTTTTTGTATTTGTGTTGGGGATGTTTTGACATCCATATCATCATCTGCCTAGCCTTTTCCCAACTATGTTGGGGTCGGTTTCCAGTCTAACCGGATGCAGCTGAATACCAGTATTTTACATGGAGCGACTGCCTATCTGACCATCCATATAGGGGATCGATTTAAAATTTCAGTTATAAACGCCTCGGTATCCATTACCGCCACAAAATCGTCGTAAAATTTTTTGTTATAAGTTCGCCGCCGAGTCCGTCACACCTACACCGCTATCCGCGCCGCTCTGTTTCGTGGCGTCGCACTCATTCGCTCGTACTTTTGATCTCGCCGCTCCCCGCTCTCTGTCTTGAGCTAGTGTGGGCCAGTTCTGTCTGTAGTCTGTGGTTTCTTTTAGTATACCGTTTTTGTATCACCATCATTCTCCTGCCTTTATCCAATTTATTTGGGTTCCGCGCAACATCTCTTTTTCTTCCATACTTCTATGGCAGTCAACCCCTTTCTAACCATGTCATCAGTCACAGAGTCCATCCATCGTTTCTTTGGTCTTCAGTTTTATAATTATCAGCAAAAAATAAATTTTTATTGGTGATTTTGACATTATTAGTAACTAGCTGTTGCCCGCGACTTCGTCTGCGATCCAGGATGAAAAGTAGCCTATGTCCTTCTCCAGATCATGGTCTACCCATGTGTCAAATTTGATCTAAATCCGTTCAGCAGTTAGCGTAATTCTTAAGTTTTCTAATTTTCTGCGCAACTTTCTTATTTTTAGGGTTCCGTAGCCAAATGGCAACGGAACCCTTATGGATTCGTCATGTCTGTCTGTCTGTCTGTCCGTCCGTATGTCACAGCCGCTTTTTTCCGAAACTATAAGAGCTATACTGTTGAAACTTGGTAAGTAGATGTATTCTGTGAACCGCATTAAGATTTTCACACAAAAATAGAAAAAAAACAATAAATTTTGGGGGTCCCCATACTTAGAACTGAAACTCAAAATTTTTTTTTTTCTTTTTAAACCCTTACGTGTGGGGTATCTATGGATAGGTCTTCAAAAATGATATTGAGGTTTCTAATATAATTTTTTTCTAAACTGAATAGTTTGCGCGAGAGACACTTCCAAAGTGGTAAAATGTGTGTCCCCTCCTGTAACTTCTAAAATAAGAGAATGATAAAACTAAAAAAAATATATGATGTACATTACCATATAAACTTCCACCGAAAATTGGTTTGAACGAGATCTAGTGAGTAGTTTTTTTTAATACGTCATAAATCGTAACGTAACGGCACCCTTCATGGGCGAGTCCGACTCGCACTTGGCCGGTTTTTTTTTTTCGTAAGAACCTTCTACAAAGTATTAGAAAACTTTTAAAAAAAGATGGATGAAATCGGTTCTCAAGTTATGGCGTGACCAAGGGAAATAGGGATTCATTTTTATATGTATAAACTTGGTCTAGCAAGAACCACAATTTCTAATCTAGACAATAAAACGGAAATTTATACACGGAGGCAGTCGAAACATTTTGTGTTGCGATCTATAGATTATTTCCATAATTTGCCAAATGTACCCAAGTACTAACACTAGTGTTTAAGATGTGCATGTTATTACTAACAAATTGGATTGTATGATCTGGATAAGGAAATGATTATTATTATTATTATTTATATACACTGGTTGAGCAATACTGAGCAGTGGTGGCCAGTGGCAACAACCACGACTTACGATTTGAAGGTCGTAGATTCGAACCCAGACAGGCGCTTTACTTTGTGTAAATTATTTCATCACCACTGCTCTCAAAACGGTGAAGGAAAACATCGTGAGGAAACCGGCATGTCCTAGAACCAAAAATTCGAAGACATGTGACATCTATTAACCCGCGTGCTAGATTACGGCCCACTCCATCTCACAGAGAGGAGGCCTGTGTCCCAGCAGTGGGAACATTGCTAATTATGGAGCAATACTGGCAATATGTGGTTGTAATCACACCTCTGCCTCATCCTTTGGAGAATATACGGGCGTGATGTTATATTTCCACTAAACCATCTTTATCTTCTACAGCCTATGTCAACTGCAGTTGCAACCAGCGCAGGAATGTATCGTGTAACAGGCTGTGGAGCCGTGGAAGTGGCCGCGCATCTGCGTCTGTTGGGGGAGAGTCTCGCTATAATAGGAGAGAGACTGAAGGAGCATGAGGTAAGTAGTCATCATCTGCCTGCCTTTTCCCAACTATGTTGGGGTCGGCTTCCAGTCTAATCGGATACAGCTGAATACCAGTATTTTACATGGAGCGACTGCCTATCTGACCTCCACAACCCAGTTACTGAGTAATACGATACCCCTTGGTAAGACTGGTTGTCAGACTTTCGGGCTGCTGACTACCCGTAACGACTGTCAAAGATCCACGATTGACAGCCGGGACCAACGGCTTAACGTGTTTTCCGAGGCACGGAGGGGTCTCGGTATGTAAAGATGGTCACCTATCCACAGACCAACCGCGGCAAGCGTAGCTTAACCTGACCGATCGACCTGTGCGGCTGTTATTATTTAGCCACGGGCCCTCCCTCTGTTAGTCTCGCTCGTATAACTGACCTATAACAAACAAGTACGCTGGACTTCATACTATCGATGACAAAATGAAGACATTTGATTTTCGCCATTTTGGCACTGACAGTAACGTGAGTGTCCGTGGAACTAATATTTTTGATAGCTAGGTTTACAAGTTGCGCATATTTTGATGATAAAAATGTTCTAAATATCTCGTAGTAAACACAAAATACACAAAAGTCTTATGCCACGATTTAGACCAAAATCGTCAGAGACGCACCAAAACAAAACCACGCCATATGCGGCAATGTGTCAATTTTAGTTCCTGAGACGCTCGAGTGGGGCGCTTTGAATCGGCACAAAAAACACTTGTCAATTCGTATACTATATTTAGTCCAGCGTACTTGTATAATAGGAGGAAGGCTGAAGGCCACGGAGCTTGATAGGACTCGCTAAGAGAGAGACTGAACTTGCTATATTTAATAGGTACTATCGCCAAAATCTATATCTGACCACCGTAAGGACCATTCCTGCTTGACGCGCATATTATTTGTCGACCTGAAAAGGATCCTCTATTGTTTTACTTACGGACGCAGCTTTGCGCGGGATTTTTTTTTTATTCTTTAAATTTTAGGGACTTTTATAACGCACAGCGTGTCAGTCCCATCGTAACCTAATACAGGATACACATCAAACTAATGAGATTACCTAATATATCAGGGCGCGGGATTTTCAAAAAACGCGGGCTTTTTTTTTAATTTTTGGGATTTTTCCCAAAAATTATAGGTTTTGGCGATAGATAGTTCATCTCTGCTTAACATTTCGGAGGAGGCTTGATGTTGTGTTAAATGCTATTCCAAAAGCAAATAAATTAATTACATGAAATTGTGAATCCGAATAAAAACGTCTATTTACCTATCAATCAACAATTTACCCCTTTATTCATAAACATTGCTTTAAAGTTAAGAAACGTTTAAACGTCAAAATGCGAGTATAGGAGCAGACGCCCTTAAGAAAAAAAAAAGAGATATAGATTAGATTAAAATATAGATAGATAGAGATGTATTAGATTTTAATTAAGATACTCCATAGACAGTTTAGACGTGATTAAAAACATGGCGACTAAACATACGTCAATTTACGTCAGGCGCTGACAAATTTGACAGGACTAAACTAATATTTATCTTCTGTCCTTTTCATAATGAAATAGAAAGAAAAAGATGCATTGAACTTAAATTTAGTTTAGTTTGTGAACAAAGGAATCGGCGCCATTATTGTTAAATAGTCGCTAATCATTACTTATCCTTAAGAAACGTTTATGAATAAACCCCATAAATATCGAGAATCGTATCTAACCCAAATATTTTCTTCCTACAGGGCCAAATCGCAGTCTCGGGCTCAGTATCAGTGCTATTGGACACATTGCTCTGCTCGCTCGCTCCGCTCTTGAGCGTGTGTCGCGCTATCCCCGCCATCGCGCCGCCGTCTCGTCTGCTACAAGACACGCTGCACAACATAGCTTATATTATGCCTGGATTGTAATGTTTTTTTACCAAAAATTAATAAAGAAATATGATTTTAATGAAATGTTTTTTTTAATTTTTTACCTCACAAAAATTCTAACATGTTTAAAAAGAAAGGGTATTGACAGACAACGACGGACAACGCACTGCCACTTCTGCTTGCTAATGGCTGATTCCTATAATTAACGAACCGTTATTGGTTAAAATTAAGACTTGTTTCTTTACCAATAATGAAGCAAAAACCCCATAGCTTTGCATAGAAGACCCTTCCATATGGAAGTAGCCGTCACCTGTAAAATTAGCTTACGAATCTATTTATATACCAATAAAAAATGCTACCATTGATAAGCAAACCGATTCGTTTTTGTTTATAGGATCCGAGCATTACTCTGCAAGCTTTGTCGGTAACTCCGCTTCTTTTCCGGAGAATTCATTACCGATTTTATCCTTCAAAGAAACTGAGCATACCACGCCGAGCGACCTTGAATTTGTGGACCAGCGGGGTAGTTGCGTAACACACTAAGAGTAGGAATGGTTTTCATTTTGACAGTTCAACAACATTCATTGAGTTATTTACGTCGTTGAGCAGACAATCGGACATATGAAGCAATGGATACAATTAGGGTGCAGCCCGTGTAAACGTGGGCATTATCAAAATAAAACTCTTTATGTACTCATTTATTGTATTACTAATACAAACGAAGAATATTTACAAGAAATTAATCTTATGAACTAACATTTGACTACAATTCAAGAATAGTACTTGAATTTGATTACAACAACCAGTATTTGACTTGACTATAGTGGAGTACGGAAAATTAAATGTTTATCAAATTGATACACTTTGTCAATAGGGATTATGGCTAATATTAGAAATTTTCGAAGAAGGCATCGTAAAATGAGATACTTAATCTAAAAAATCAGTAAAATCGATGGAAATATGGATAAGCTACACGCTTTAAAAGTTTTTGGAAAGGATAATTCCCGTCCTTGTCGCGCGGTACGGACAAAGTATGGCGCTATACTCTGTCCAATAGGTTAACCGTTTTTTGACAGATTGAACTAGTGAGCAATTATATTTATTTTGTCAAAACTGATACACTTACGGTATAATAATGTCTGTAAGAAGTCATAAATAAAATAATGCAATAAGATTAGGCAGTTTATATATTTATGTTATTACGCATTTTAAAGTTAACTTTTACGTAATCTAGAATAGTAACGTTCTAAGGCAGCTGTCAAAAAACGGTTAACCTAATGAACAGGGCACAGTATGAAGTCACATAGTCGTGACGTCACTTCTGTGATAGTACCGTTAACGTTTATAACTGCAATTTTTTAAGCTTTTAATTATAATATTGTTTGAACTATTTGCAAACAATATTTCTAAGAGTAAAAAAAAAAACATCGTCCCTATGTACCACGGACAATTTAAGTTGTTGTTAGTGATTTCAAATTTGATAAACAATTATTCTCCCCGACTTTATTTTAAAACAATTGGTTTACATTGAGACACTTATTTTAGATTGACACCATATTTTATATTAGACACACAAGCTCACAGGCGATTTTTTCGCGCATTGGGTTTTCATTGCACTAGCGCCGAGAGTTGAATCTCCAGTGCGACAAAAAAATCGCCCATGCGTACCTAGGAATAAGCGTTGCTTTTGCAAGACCCGCTGAACAAATACATTTTTTTTTTTTTGCCTTTCAGTAACAAGCTAGTAACTCAAATCAAACTATTTGTGCATTTATTTAACTAGAGCTTCTAATACTTATTTATTTAACGAAGAAATCCTGTGACAGCAATATTTTTCTATCTCTTTCTCGCGTTAAATCAATCAACAGTTAAAAAAAGCTGTAATTTGTTGTTTGTGCTGTGTGCATCACTTCTGCGCTTAGGGCTACTAAGGTTTTATCAGTAAACAACATGAAACTGTTATTCAAGATTGATTAATTATTTATTTAATATTTTATGATATTTATTTTGTAATGCAAAATCAGTCATACCAAGGGGTATCGTGTTACCCAGTAACTGGGTTGTGGAGGTCAGATAGGCCGTCGCTCCATGTAAAATACTGGCATCATTTGGATCCGGTTAGATTGTAAGCCTACCCCAACATAGTTGGGAAAAGGCAGATTTTGTATTTCAAAATTCTATTTTATTGTATCGCTATTATTATTCTAACACAATGAGTATTCAAAAAATCTTACGGAACTGTAGTTCACAACATTTTGATAAAAAATATATTACATATAATAATATAATATATATTCGGATAAAAAAAACATAGGCAGTCATGTGAACTGCCGACAGAGTTTAAAACTTAAAACTATGCATAGCTACAGACATACTGTTAACTTAAGCATGTCGGTGACCATTGGCGTAGCTAGGGATTTTGTCTATTCTTCAACTTTTAATTGTATTGCGTTAGAGACAGACGGACGGAAAACGAAGTGATCTTATAAGGATTCCGTTTTTTAATTTTGAGGTACGGAACCCTAATAAAAAGCGTTTACACAGTTTCTAATTCTTCTATACTGTCGATTTGTCTAGGGTGAGCAAAGAAGTTTCTAGAGTGGACATTGCAAAATCAAAATCAAGTCATTTATTCAAATTAGGCTGAGAATCAGCACTTTTCGAACGTCAAAATTACAAAAGACAGTCAAACTCAAACCATTTAATTCAACTAAACCAATTACAGGTACTTTTGAATTGTCAAAGGGTCGGTCAGTCAGAAAGATGAAGCTAGTTGCCCATTCCAAAGCGTAGGTACCTATGGAGAAGAACGGGCAAGAAACTCCATGGACACTCTTTTAAATCATAAAATTGTTACAAAATATTTGATTACATCATTCGTGTTGAGTCCCCCAAATACGCCCGCCCTTCACCACTTCCTAGTGCTATCGCTGGGAAGAAGTGGCGCAACAAACTCCCCAGCAGCACAGCTGTCTGTCATTGTCTACCCTTACCCAAACTACGCCCATGTTGGTGACGAGAATTCATAAGACTCCCCTACCAAAAATCGTACTACGCGCGTACAGAAGTTTCCACTTTAAAAATGTTATTCTTTTTCAATTAAAGTTTGGAGAAAAAAAGGAAAAGATTTTTAAGCCGTATAGCATCAGATCTATTAATATAAATAGTTAAAAATTGTATGAAAAAGTACAAGTCTTATTATTTTAGCCACATCGAGAACCACAAAATAATATCTATGAAAACAAGTCTTTTACAAAAGCACTATTTTTATTCTAGAAAATATATAAGGGTAAATGGATACTAAAGGTTTTTACCAGTCGCCGTCACAGTGACGCCACTGAGAACGAGATGACGGCGCTGAAGAAACGATATATACATTTACTATGACTGCGTGTCCACCGCACGTCCGTCACCCGAGCGCCGTCATCTGGCCGCCAAAGTTTCGAGTAGTTGGGGGCGACCGCTTGAACTCTGCCCGAGATTGTGACGGACTAACGTGCTGGCAATAAAAAATACGTCTGATCTTGTCCACACACTCTAGTTCACCCAGTTTGTTTAGTCTATCATAACCGCAGAGTTCGTTCGCGGTAGACTCACGATAGCCGCTACCGGGACGTCACGTTCGGCTGGAATAATCTTGTTTCTCGGTGACGTTGTGTCACGGCGACAGAGGATAAACGTCCTACAGTATTTTCACAGTTATTTTACCTCTGATTTTGCGCCACTGTGATCTTTATTCTCATTTTAATAAGGTTGCTGCTGTCAAGAGGTAAAATAACTGTGGACGGAGTTTAGTTTACCATTATTTGTTAGGCATTATGAATGTCAAACTCGACAGCCAATAGTAGACTGAAAAAGTTCTTAGCAACATTATTTATTTATTGAAACATACACCAATCTAACTCTTTAACATTCCTGTAAATTCCGATTCTATACCAATTCTCGTACAATTTATATCACAGCAAAGATTTAAATCATTAGATTTACCCTCACCGTACTTAGGTCACGCGAAACATTGTCAAAACTGAGAAGAGTAAGCTCACACATCCTGCATGCAACAAAAGGAGTGAGCGAAACAGTACTATTCAAATGTAACGATTTCCAGTAAGAGTGAGCGAGACAATTCTATTCAAGTGTCATTGTCAGTGGAGCAGAAACGTACCCATCTTTTGAAACGGTCGTGTGCATCTAACGATTTAAATAACGTACCTATCTTTTGAAGCGGTCGTGTGCATCTAACGATTTAAATATTTGTAGCAGTCATCATATAAATGAGTTTTATGACACTTTCCATAATTTTCAATGTCACGTCATATTTGTCGTATTACAATGTAATGTGCGTTCAAGGTCAGATGCAGTCTCCCGCCCGGTGTGCGTGTACGACCAGAGGAGCAATTCTCGTAATTTTAAGAACGTTCACAATCTGATCTCAGTCTCAATCTGTCAAAAAGTACCACTAATTTCCCCACATTTTTGACATTGGTTGTCGCTGAGATGAGATTGCGACTAGATTTTGAACGTTGTTAATTACGGAAATTGGCCTAGCAGGTGGCGTTCTGTAATTTCTGTGAAGGGGGGGGGGGGGGTTCAAAGAAGACGTGAATTTATGTATATGTGTACCGAAGCCAGCAGGTCAAGCTACACGAAACTGTCAAATTTTCCCAATCAACCTTGAACCTTAATGCTTTAACAATAAAGTTGGAAATCTATTAAAGAAATTTAACAGATTACCAGACAGAGTCTGTACATTTACAAGTTTCTGAATTTATTTTGACACATATCCTTACTAAAATGGATTTCATATGTTTAATATTAATAATACATTGTATGAAATACACAGCTACCCTCATTTCACAAAAATTACAACAGTCGTCCCCTACAGTTAGCAGCTCCACAATAACAGTAAAGTATCTTCCCGGGAACCGAACCCACGTCATAGTTGTAGTTCCAGGTGAGCTCGGTGCCCGCTTTTATGTGTGAGAGTGCAAAGAACGCCACCCAGGGGAAGCGAGGGTCGTGGGTGTCCACGAACACGTTTTGTACAAAGACATTCGGGCAGCAGGAGTGCTGGAAGAGAAAATAAATAAATTAAAGTGTGTTTTTCATTAATAATAATATCCCTGGACATTTCACACAGCGCCATCTAGTCCCAAGCTAAGCATTAGGTTATGCTTGTGTTATGGTAACAAGATGGCTGATAAACTACTTATATAAACTTTTTTTTTTTTGTCTAATCTAGTAAACAAAACGACTTTCAGAAAAATATGAGCGAACGATGAAGTTTTTTACCATATCCAGTAAGACGGCTTACAAGGATCAATATGTTCATTAATATTATTTTTTTTTTACTAAATAAGTCATGTTATGGAAAATACAGTATAGTTTATTATACTATTGCTAAAAATTGGAACAAGGCTCCTTATCGAGGCTTCCGGTAGGAGATGACTTGTAGAAATTGTCTCGCAAGGAAACAGTGGGCCCCCTCCATGCGACTTTCTCTCTCTCTCTGACTCTTTTTATTATCTACGAGTATGGGTGCGATGCGAGTATCGCGTAAGGAACGAGTTCCTAACGGGGTTCCCCTGACCCCACAATTTTGAAATGTATACATACAGGGTGGCGATTTAGTCACCTGCACACGACGAATTTCAGCCCAACATAGCTATTCACAACTACTCGATACGCTTCCGTACCGTATGGAACATCAATCAATGATATTGTAGGAGTCTTCTAAACGCTGTTCATAAGTCCAAAACCCGAAAATTTTGGCAGTTTAAATCAAATAGATGATCGCAACCCTTCCGACAACTATTTTCTGTCTGTTCACAAGGCAAATCAGGTTATCGAAATGTGTCATTTTCGATACGATAACCTGTCGGATAGTTGTGAATAGGTACGCAGTTTTAGTATATTAATTAATGTAGAGTAGTTTTTACTTACATTGAGATATCTGCCAATGTTGCCTTGAACCTTAGCGTCCATGATATAGCATGCCTCGTCCTTACCAAATAACGTGCGAACAGACCTGAAAATAATAATAATATCTCTGGACATTTCACACAGCGCCATCTAGTCCCAAGCTAAGCAATCTAATGCTTGTGTTATGGTAACAAGATGGCTGATAAACTACCTATATACATTTTTTTTTTTTTGTAAATACATACATATTATAGATAGAAAAACACCCAGACTCGGAACAAATACATGTAGGACTTACAAATATTTGTTCTATAAACAATTGTTGTAAAATAAACATAATATAATAAATAAACTAAATTCAGGTTCGTCGATAGTTATTAAGTTTGTTTTAGTACCACAAACTCAATGAAGATACATTCAATTGCTCAATAAATAATCTGCATTATACCTATACGAGGTACAAGGACAAGGAACATTGTGTAAAAATCCTAATCTTCCATAGAAAAGGGAGGATCCTTCGACCAGACGAGTGTTGTCTGGTGCGCTACAGCACGACGTTTTTTTGAAGTGAAAACTTCTTTAGCGGCGTTGTGCACTTTTTTGTGATGGGTAAAAAATGTTAAACTGGCGTCAGGACACGTGACCTGATCGAAAATTCGTAAGACGGAGCTCGCGTCAGGACACGTGACCTGATCGAAAATTCGTAAGACGAATCTCGCGTTAGGACACGTGACCTGATCGAAAATTCGTAAGAGGGAGGGAGTTTTTTGTGATTGGTAAACAATATTAAACTTGCGTCAGGACACGTGACCTGATCGAAAATTCCGTAAGACGGAGAGAGAGTAGACCGCATTCCAAAATATAAAAAATGCACAACGTTAATATTCAATTTTTCACTTCTGCCGGCACTCCCAGAGTGCAACCCGTTTTTTTTTTTGTGAACCTCGCAGGTCAACCTAGGAGGTTGTGTAAAAGTTCATTGGAAAAGCCAGTGTCAGACAGCATCATTCTGTCTGGCATTAATGCTGAAATGAACCTTATTGGCGCAGCCGTGAGGCACTGACTATTGTTGTTAGAAACATTATTTTTATTTTGTTAATTTTGTAATTTGTGTTTCACGAACTGGGTCCAAATAAACTTTATTGTTTCTTTTCTTTTTTCTTTTATTTTGGGTTTTAAGATATCAAAGTTAAAAAAAAAAAACACTTACTTGTATTTAGATATATATTCGTTAGCTCCCATGTTTGCTTGCGCCATGAATCTTGAAGGTTCTCGTACTGTCAAAGAAAGAAATACGCGCATAAGCACAACATAATCAGCCTATAATGTTCCCACTGCTGGGACACAGGCCTACACTCTGTGAGAGGAATGGGGTGTAAAAGGCGGATTACAGCCCACTCCCTGCCACGTGGCCCCCCACTGCCCACAGCCCACTCCCTGCCACGTGGCCACCCACTGCCCGCGTGATGACGCAGGTACAGTGCCGCGGCGTATGTGTTGCATAATTTAGCTCCCTTCAATTTTGATTAGAGCTAAATTATCCAACACATGACACCAAAGAACAATTTGATTGAGCTGAATGGTGCTCATCCATGCTAGTCAGTTGGGACCGGTCATCTCTGTACTGCCCACGGCTTGTAATTTATTATAATTTTTTAATAGTTTTTTTTTTCATCTTTTTATCACGGACGCTTTTAACATGCACGTCTTTCTACATAGTTCTTGTACACATGTATAATTTCAACATGAATTATATTTTGTAACAATATTTTGATTTAAAACAGTGTCCGAGGAGTTTCTTGTCCGTCCTTCTCCAAAGGTACAGTCAACAAAAGAGATAAATATGCAGGGTCGTCGGATATACTTGAAGTAAGAAACGGATTGATGTTTTCGGATAAAATTTTATTTAATGAATAGAAAACAAACAGTTCATTTACCAAACTAAATTTCATTCGAAAATATCCATCGGTTTCTTACTAAACTTCAACTATATCCGACGACCCTGCATACTTGTCTCTTTTGTTGACTGTACCTACTACGCTTTGGAATGGGCAAACTAGCTTCATGTTTCTGACTGACTGATCCCCTGACAATTGAAAAGTGCCTGTAATTGGTTTAATTGAAATAAATGTCTTGAGTTTGAGCCTGCGCCTGAGAATAACCGACGAAAAATTTCCATGGATTCAGTACATGGTTCAGAATCATGTACTGAATCCATGGTAACAGGTTACGCGTCGATGTACAGTCAACAGCAAAAGTAGATGATCAAAATCAGAAATTCAATACTAATGAACAGAGTTCGCAGCTATATGGCAGCTGTACTAGTAGTAAATGTTTAGTATAATTTACAATCACATACTTTTGAATCACTTCGACGCCACACAGTTCTGACGCGAACTCCGTTCATTAGTATTGAATTTCTGATTTTGATCATCTACTTTTGCTGTTGACTGTACCTGCCACCCTGTAGATGTTATGCTAAACCATCTCATATATTATCTGGCCGATTGAATCTATACCTTATCCAAACGTGTTACGATTTAATATTGAATTTATAGAGGTATGAGGAACAAGGTGTAAAGTGTGAATTTTACACCCTGTTCCTCATACCTCTATAAATTCGTCTGGTCTGGTCGGAGGATCCTCCCTTTTCTATAGAGTATGAGTGATCATACTCTATAGAAAAGGGAGGATCCTCCGACCAGACGGGTATTGTGTCTGGCGGGCAACTGCCCGATGAATCATGTCAGGCTGTTGTTGATAAAAACTTTATTATAAAGTAATTTAATCCTTACAACTAAATTGGCTTTATAAAGCTTACAATGGAATATCGCAGCTTTGATATAAAGTTGTATATAATTATGCTAATTGCGCGGTAAACTCTGCTTGCGCGATGCAGGATTTTGCGTGACGTTAGTATGACGCGTAGTTAGCATGCGGCGTTGGAGATACCGCTACACCCTAACCAAATGTATTACGATTTTTTATTGACTAATACTATTAAACTAATACAGCAAAATTTTAGCATACCTTCTTCATCATCACTGATAGTAATACAATCCTCTTCAGCATTCGATTCTTTAGTCGTTTCTTTAGTCGTATCTTTGTCCTTTTCTTTCTCATCACCCGCTGCATTTTCTTTATCTTTCTTTGATTTTTCGCGTTTACGGAGGCGTTTGCTGCAAAATATTGAGATGGCTTAAAAATATTTTTCTTAGGTAAACGGTAATTTTCCCCCCTTAAAACTAAGTTTTAGTCCACCCCTGCCCTCAGTACCCCGGAAAGCACGTTAAGCGGTTGGTCCTGGCTTTCATTTGTGGTTTACAAGTCCCCACGCCAGATCCAGTCTACCCGGAAATGGTAACAATGTCAAGTATAAACCGTGTTCCGGACGACATACATAAACTTCGACCAGATGTTCAGACCATGGAAATAAGCATTTTTCATTATGGACACATTAATTAATTCTTTTTTTTTTTTGTTAATTTTCATACAAACTTGACGTAAATCAACCGATATGCAAAATCAAAATCAAGTCATTTATTCAAATTAGGCTGAGAATCAGCACTTTTCGAACGTCAAAATTACAAAAGACAGTCCCCAAAAACGCCCGCCCTTCACCACTTCCTAGTGCTATCGCTGGGAAGAAGAAGTGGCGCATGCATATGCATGCCTCTTTATCTCTTTATCCGAAGCATTAGATACGATTTTTCATTTTAATCGCACTAAGCGGCAACATAGCCCAAATTAAGACCCTTTCTTACTGCATAGCTCAATTAAATTAAATTACAAATATCTTTGTAACGAAGCCTTTTAAGTACTACTTTCTTTGTTAGATTTGATTTGTAAAAGCTATAGAAGCATTTGCCAAAGTTTATGGATAACGTGAAGAACACGGTGTATTTAAATTAAAAATAAATAATGTCGTCCGCTCATCTCGCAGCCGGAACACACACTGTTCTATAACTTAACTGTTAGGCAGGAGGGGCTCGTGGTTAAATAATAAGAGCCGCACAGGGCGGTCGAAGGTAAAGCTACGCTTGCCGCGGTCGGTTCATGGACGGGTGACCGTTCATTACATATAGAGACCTCCGTGCCTCGTGAAGCACGTTAAGCCGTTGGTCACGGCTATCATTTGTTGATCATTGACAGTCGTTACGGGTACTCAGACGCCCTAAAGTCTGAGAATTTTACCGAGTCTTACCAAGGAGTATCGTGATACCCAGTAACTGGATTCTGCAGGTCAAATAGGTAGTCATTCCATGTAAAATACTGGTATTCAGATGCATCCGGTTAGACTGGAAGCCGACCCCAAGATAGTTGGGAAGAGCTAGGCAGGTTGATTTAGACTTACCTGAACTCCGTAACGCCAAGTCCAATGTATCCCGGTCTGAAGTCATCATCTTCCTTGTCAGTCTTATCCGCCGTCTCCTCATCCTCGGAGGATGACGGCTCATCCTCGTCACTGTCGTCACCTTCCTTACCTTCTTTCTGTAGGACAAATGAGATCATTCAGGCGTTGGAATTACATAATCAGCCTATAATGTTCCTACTGCTGGGACACAGGCCTCCTCTCTGTCAGAGGGAGTGGACACATGGATTAGTTGGATGTCACATGTCTTCAAGTTTTTGGCTCTAGGACATGTCGGTTTCCTCACGATGTTTTCCTTCACCGTTTTGAGAGCAGTGGTGATGGAATAATTTACACAAAGTAAAGCGTCTGTCTGGGTTCGAACTTACGACCTACAACTCGTTAGTGGCGGCCGTTACCACTGAGCCACGACTGCACCTAGGCGTTGAACATATTGCAGCCAAAAAATAATGTGGTTACCATCAAAATAAACTGTTTTCTTACGGGAAATTACACCCGGATAAATTTTTACTACAGGGTGTCTACGATTAACGCCAGAAGGCAACTTGAAATACAAAACCTTGATTTTGCTTACAGTGATAAGGATTTTCGTATTTCCAAACTGATATAGCAGCATATTGCTAATCGTAGGCGTGCCTTGTGAATTGTTGGCTACGATATGACTAATTTATTGGTATTTCATAGAAAAATGCAATACCTACGCGGTCAAAATGTACGAAACAGCATTTTTTTTAAAATTACTGTTTAAGAATTACAACGCAAGCGGTTTCAGAATCAGCCCCAGCAGCCTCGACATTCATAGCGATCGCTTTACGACCGAATTCGGTCGCAAAGTCCCGAATTGACAGGTGAAATGTATGGAGTGACAGGACTTTACGACCGAATTCGGTCGCAAACTCCCGAATTGACAGGTGAAATGTATGGAGTGACAGGACTTTGCGACCGAATTCGGTCGTAAAGCGATCGCTACGAATGTCGAGACTGCTGGGGTAGGTACTGAGTACGTGGTAACAGGTTGTACGTCGATGTCATATAACTTTCATAATTTGGATGTATGTAATATGCCGCTGCCTACCCCTACAATGAACACTGGCGTGATGTCACACGTAATAACATACCTTGTCTAATTTCTTGTCGGCCTCAGGAATGTCCTCTTCATAACCCTCCTTCATCTGTTCTACAACTTCTATGTAATCTAATTCTGCTAGATATTCGTCACCCTCGTTCAAACCGTCCTGAAAATAATAATAATAATAATAAAAATATCCCTGGACATTTCACACAGCGCCATCTAGTCCCAAGCTAAGCAACCTAATGCTTGTGTTATGGTAACAAGATGGCTGATAAACTACTTATATACATTTTTTTTTTGTAAATACATACATATTATAGATAGAAAAACACCCAGACTCGGAACAAATACATGTAGGTCATACAAATATTTGTTCCGTGCGGGAATCGAACCCGCGACACGCAGCACAGCAGTCAATCGCTTAACCACTGCGCCAACCGTGCCGACAAAATAAATTGATAGATAGAAAAAAGTCTAGAATTTGTACCGTATTCTTAGCTTACATCTTGTTGCTTTTTTTTTTTTGTTAGCCTATTTTGTGTCCCACTGCTGGGCAAAAGCCTGTCCTTTTTTGTTCCAAACCTCCGTGTCTTGTGCGACCTCTGGCCATGTTAGCCCTGTCGTTACCAGATCGTCACACCACCTTCGCCGTGGTCTAACTCGACGGCGATGTCCTGCCTCAGGCGTCCAGTGGGATGTTTAAAATAATCAAACATCTTTCCAACAAGGGGGTCTAAAAAGGCCACTTTGGCAGAATCATAATAGGATAACAATATGAATCATATTAAAAATCGTAAAATGGTCACTAACTGACAATTCATAATTTGATCTGTGTGCAATTCATATCACAATGAAATAACATGTAAACTGTAGAAATAAAAAATAAAAAACCAATTTGATTAATAAAAACTGTAATGAAAAATTTACCGATAAAATTACGATTTTTATTTTTTTCATGCTGTAATGTTTACACCAAATATGAAATGAAATTTTACGAAAATTAGAGTAATTGCTAATGATCTGCTGGGAATTCAGGAAATCATGTGATCAACTTTGAACATTAATATCTCGGAAGCGTGACACTTTACGAGGTTTGGTCTTATTATGCTGTATGCGTCTTCTACGCACACTTCACAGTGCACGCGGTGCGGTTGTGGAATGCACTACCGCCTGACATTAGGAACTGCCAAACTGTTGCAGTTTTTAAAAGAAGAAAAGAACACTATCTGTCCACTTCATCATAGTTGTGTATGTATTTATTATTTTGAGTATGATATAATTATTATCATTCTAGTGATATTTATTTTAGAAGTATGTATGTTTATTTGTATGTATGTTACATAGTATATTCACGTCATTTTTTAAGTGAATTGTTTTTGATTGTATGTATTATTTTTTTGTCTCCTTTACTATTTCACACGCTGTCTACATCTCTGTATCTATTGGCCTGTCTCGGGTGTGCTGGAAGTCATTTCTTGTGAAATAAGCATCACCTCTTTATTTTTCAGGATGGGAAATCATCAAATGGCCCCTCCCGTTCTGGGTGGAGCGGAAGGGAGTGTCAGACTCTTACTGACTAAAACCCACCCGTGTTCCTTCCTTAACCCTTTATGTTCCAGGGCAGCGGTAACCCTTTCGGACGATTCCGCTACCCTAAGCATCACCTCTATACCTTTTTTTTTCTGTTTAGTTTTTCTTGTCTGTTTATATATGTGTGTACATAAATGCGTAATGGACCTACCATTACGCAATTATGTTTTTTAATCAGGCTCCATATAAAATCTATTATCAAAATAAAAAATCTGCTGTACAATAGAACACATATTTACGCGCTCAAAATGTATGGAACAGCATTTTTTTTAAATCGACCTTTAACTTTGACGTTCAAAATCATGTACTGAGCCCATGGTAACTGGTAACAGTTTGAGCGTCGATATCCCTGCCACCCAGTATTATATCTTACCAAGTTAGCAGTAGCATCAGTGAGCAGGTTCCCAGCGTACACACATAGGAAGGAGCCTTTGGGCACGTCGTTCAGTGCTCGGATACCCCAACCGCGGTTCGGAGTTTTGAAAACCTGTAATATAAGCATTTAAGAACATGTTACAGGGGAACGTAACTTATTGGGGAAAGCAATTTAAAATTACGATTAATGTATACTCTTATACCAATACTAATATTATAAAGAGGTAAAATTCGTTTGTTTGTTTGTATGTATGTAGGGGGTAATCTCCGGAACTACCAGTCAGATTAAAAAAAATGTTATTGCATTTGATAGCCCAATTCTTGAGGAAGGTTATAGGCGTCTAAGATCACGCTACGACCCTTAGGGACCGAACAAAATGAAAAAAAGTCAGAAAGAACACTAAGCGAAAACGAAGTAGTAGCACGGGCGAGCGATGGGATGCGACGCGATGGGCCGAAATTTCACGTGGACGAAGTCGCGGGCAGAAGTTAGTTCAGAAAAAAAAATGAAACTTTATAAAGAAAAACTTTTTTATATCACGCAACGAATCGAATAAATTCGGAATAATACATACTTATATTACAAGTCTGTAGTACTCAGCCCTTCCCCGAAAGGGGAACCGATCCAAATACTGTGTGACTGTTCCGAAATTACCCCTAGGCTGATAAGATTTTCGTTTTTCCTAATTATGTGAAATATCAGATTTCACATAATTAGGAAAAACGAAAATCTTATCTGTCACCATTGACAGCACCTTTGTGTCGTAGCAGTAAGGGTGATTTTCGTAGTGCAATTATATGTGCCTTTGACTAGTTTTGACTATGCACAGACGCCAGCAGGTCAAGCTACCCGAAACTGTAAAATTTTCCCAATCAACCTTCAACTTTAATGCTATAGCGATAAAGTTGAAAATATATTTAAGAAATTTGACAGATTGTGGTAGCTTGATGTGCTGGCATCTGTACGTGATACGTCCTTGCGCTACAGAAGATGTCGTCGGGACTTACTTGTAATTTTAACTGTAGTGGATGCTGAGCCACGCGATTTAAACATGTATGCTTGCATTTACACCTGGGAAATAAAGTAAAATTATACTATTATATTACTATGTATGTATTATATACTATTATATTATATTACTAGAATAAATTGGTGAACCTGCTAGATTAACACGCTCAGCGCCATGTGTATCTTTTGCGATACACACTGTCTAAACACTTGTGTATTCTTTTTGATACACAAGCACCATTCCAGTCTAAGCGCCGTGTATCGCTAACGCGCACACTTTCCATACATTTTATATACAAAAAATGTTGCCCTGGCCTAGGGAATTTTCCTGGTGTAGTGGTGTTGGCATATCGGGCTTGGCGCTGAGCGTGTTAAGAGAGCGTCTGGATGTGAAAATACATTGCAATCATTTCAAAGCCGTCGAGAAGTCTAGTAAATGTTCCCACTGCTGGGACACAGGCCTCCTCTCGTGAGAGAAAGCGGGGTGTTACGCCGGCCCAGTGCGGGTTGGTACAGGTCTTCGAAGTTTTGGTTCTAGGGTGTGTCTAGCAGTGGAGGTCTTTCGGCTGAAATGGCGGTGATGATGATGAAAAAATAGGCTAGTCCACTAATACATGAAGCTTTTAACCAGAGGTCGGAATTACGTAGAGTTATTTATGTACTTGCATCGAAATGTTGATATTAATATGGATCTTCCCAGGATTTCTAATAGACAATCCCGTGTGGCGAAGAGACAAATTTAGTACATTTCGTTAAGCGGGTAGTGCTCCGCATTTCCGCTATTGTTTTCTTTTGTTCTCACAAGCTATATTGTGCGAACTACAAATGTGGCAACATCGCGCGTGTGCGCATTGGAATTTTGCAACTTCGGATATCCGATGTCGTTGATGTAAATTTTGAAACGTCGCGCGTGCAGTGGTTTAAATTGTGTAAAAGTAAATAACTTTTTTATTTAATAAATCACGGGATTTTTCTGCTCTTTAAAATTAATCTCGGTTTTGAGGCATATACCCACTTTATTCTTTCGCTGTATGAAATCAGTGGAAGTACATAAATAACTCTACTCAATTCCGACCTCTGCTTATAACATAACGGGTGAAATGTGGATATAAGGCTCTTGTCTAACCGCCAGGGCTGCGGGTTGTTCGAAAGAGATACCGTGGCCCCTGGCACAGGCAACTGAAGGAACACGGGTGGGTTTTAGTCAGTAAAAGTCTGACACTCCCTTCCGCTCCGCCCAAGGCGGGAGGGGTCATTTGATGATTTCACACCCAAAAAAAAGGCTCTTGTCTAACCCTTTTGGAAACACAGGCGAGTTGTAAGGATAAGACTTACCTAGAATTGCACTCGTATATCCCAGACGGTAACGGTTCAGGTAGTCTCTTATAAACATAGCCCAAGTTAGGTCCACGTAGCCCGATGGTGCGAGCGCCCTCTAGCGTCATTTTCCAACAAGCGCATTTTGATTTATCCTGAAACAAACATATATTAGTTAATAATTAGAAGGGTATCGTATTACCCAGTAACTGAGTTGTGGAGGTCAGATAGGCAGTCGGCCCCATGTAAAATACTGGTATTCAGCTGCATCCGATCAGACTGGAAGCCGAGCCCGACATACTTGGGAAAAGGCTAGGCAGATGACATAGAAGGATTCTCCATAGGAAACGACCAATTGGAACCTTCCAACTTCTGACGTTTATAAGTGCACATGAAGGTTTATGTGAAGATAAATATTTTTATCTTGATAATAAACAATGTGGCAATAACTTTCTCTTAAAAGATTTTAGTAATATTCCATTGCAAATGTTGTGATTCTCTCAAAAAAAAAAAAACATTGTAACAACTCAGTCTGTTTACTGGGGATATCCTCGTACCTAACAATCATGCATTGCCACTTCACACGCTGAACACATTGGGCCATAGTGGCCCAGGATGGCCCACTGTCCCTTCACACGCTGGGCCATAGTGGTCCAGGATGGCCCACTGTCCCTTCATACATTAGGCCACAGGGAGCCCATGATAGCACACTGTCGCTTCACACGCTGAGCTATAGTGGTCCATTATGGTCCATTTTTTCTATAACTCACCTGACAGTCATCAGTACAGTCGCAACCGCACAGGAACTCGGGCTCCAGGTTGAGTGGCACACCGGCGGTGGGAGTGCGTTCGGTGTTGTACGAACAGAATTCCGGTAAGGAGTCGTCGTAGTAGTTCACGCATGGCACTGGGACGTTCTCTTTGCCGTGGGAGAGGTCCTGAGAAAGATAAAATGGAAGCTAGTATAAGCTGTGGCATAAATATTGCAAATGGTATGGACTATAATGGCCTTTAGTGAGTAAGTCATAGTCTATCATAAATAATCACGGGGACAATGACATTTAATTTATATTTATTTTTGATTGACTTAAAAACATGTATAACCGCATAGGACCATCGTGTGAATGGATTGTCATCCAACATGGGCCATCATGGACCATCGTGTAAATGGATTGCTGTCCAATAATTAATATACTTTTTATTGCTTTGTAACTTAATAAAAAAAAAAAAAATTATTATCTGAGTAATTAATTTTGTTAACATGCGGATAATGTAGTGGGCTGCAATATTATTAATACTACTTATGAGCCTATATTATTGTTATTTGTAACCTTTTATATTGTAGCTGTTTATTGTCACATAATAAATAAAATAAAAACATGTGCCATAATGTAAACGGGTTATTGACCAACATGAGCCATTTTGTAAATAGGTTAATGACATACCTTTTTCCCAACTAAACACTTGTTCAGCACGAACTCGGCCAGACAATGCGTAGAGTAGTGGAAATCAAACAGGTCTACAGGCAAGTCACTGTCTATAGCTCGTAAGTACTGATGTAACTCGCGCATGTTGCGTAAGCGCCGGCCGCAGGGCGCGCGGTACATCACTTCCTTGTGGCCTTTGAAGCGGACAATTTGTCTGGAACAAAAAGATTATTAGTTTAGTGGGCTTTTGCAAAACAATCGGACATTAGAAGCTAGAAATAGATTATAGATAGATATAAGTATTTAGAAGGAGGATAGCCCGGAAAACATAATGGACCATAGCATTCACACGGTCAAATAAAAGTGGAAGAAAAATGCACTGATTTTTTTCACACTTAGTCCATGCTGACTCATTACTCATACTCATAGTCCTTTCACACGATGGACCGTAGTGGTACAAGATGGCCCATTGTTACTTCACACAGTCGGCCATTGTAGTCCATGCTGGGACATTGCCCATTCACACGTTGGTCCACACAATTATGGTCATTATGGTCTATGTTGGCCAACAATGGCCTATATTGTCGTGTTTATAACTCACCTTTCCCATCCGCTGAGCAGTGGTTTAGCCAGTGGATTATAAGTTCTCAATTCCTTTAGTGAGAGTACGTCGCTTCGCTTGCATCTCGGGCCACACCTGTGCGGCACCATCTTCAACGGTTTCACCGCGTTCTTTGGTGTGTAGTACTGCGGAAAAAAACAGACAAATTATAGAACAATTAAAACTAATCAAATATCGCGAAATATTCGCCAAAAATGTAATCGAATATGAGTTTATGGAAAAATAACTTTAATTCCTACACAATAAAGTTGAGTTTACGCTACAACTTCAAATATTTTTATAACTCTTACAATAGTGCTAGTGACTCTGAAATCAACTTAATTACTATTAAAAAAAGTTGATATTTGTTTAACTTTAAACAACATCAATTTGAAATATTCGTTTGAATAGACTTTAGATAAAGCCTCTGAAAATATTAAACACGATAAGGTTTCTAGAATCGGGTGCTTATGTCCGCATTCATTCAACTTACCACAACTCTGCTGGTGACCGTATCCAACTGGGTGGGCATAACCTGTGGTGATGGCGGGAGCACTTGGGGAGGTGCTGAGGTAGACTTCTTGGCTACGGCGCGTTGGCGACGTATCTCCTGCGTAATGGTAATATTGTATGAGAGAAGTTGCCTGTATACTTAGGGACTAGCTGTGCCCCGCGGTTTCACCCGCATAAGTTTCGATCCCGTGGGAATATCTGGATAAAAAGTATCCTATGTGTTAATCCTGGTTATAAACTATATGTGTGCCAAATTTCATCCAAATCCGTTTAGTAGTTTTTGCGTGAAAGAGTAACAAACATCTATCTATCCATCCATCCATCCATACAAACTTTATAATAATAATAGAATTGTTGAGGAAGGAGTCCCTGGTAGTATTTGGAGTGAAATACGGTTGAGATGCGAATGATCTTTTATTGCCAGACAAAAGCAAGTTTTACTATGGCAACCGTTTTGACAGCTGTCTTAGTACGTAAACATCAAACAATATTATAATTAAAAGCTTAAAAAATTGCAGTTGTAAACGTTTTAAACAAAAAAAGACAAAAACGGTACTATCACAGAAGTGACGTCACGACTATGTAACTTCATACTGTGCCCTGTCCATTATGCTAACCGTTTTTTGACAGCTGCCTTAGAACGTTACTATTCCAGATTACGATAAAAGTTAACTTTAAAATGCGTAATAAAATAAATATGTAAACTGCCTTATCTTATTGAATTATCTTATTTATGGCTTCTTACAGACATTATAATACCGTACGTGTATCAATCAATGTATTGTGTGTTGCTGCAATCACAAGTTCCATCTGTCAAAAAACGGTTTACTATAGAAGAATGAAAATTATTTCAAGTTATATCCGTCAAATTTTTATTAGATTAAATGTGTTAACCCTGCGGATGTGACGTAATAATATACACTTACTAAATTGTGTCTCCAGATTAATTAATTCTTTTTTAGTCACCATAGTTCAATTGGCATTGGTCGCATCTCTAGACAGTGAATCTGAGAATGCTTGGCTAATAAGTCGTCATCATACTTTTAAGGGTTCCGTACCCAAAGGGATCCAACAGGACCCTATTACTAAGCTTGAACTGTCCGTCCGTCCATCCATCCGTCCATCTGTCTGTCTGCAGGCTGTATCTCATGAACCGTAATAGGTAGAAGGTTGACATTTTCAGTGTGTATTTCTATTCTGTTCTTTCTAAACCAGATGCGGTAAGTTGTAAAAAACTTGAGAGGTGTCAAGGGACACCCGGATGGAACGAAGTTCCTTTCGATTAATTAGTGAAGGAATTGTAATAAAATTTTAAATAGAAAGACGAAACGTAAATAACTGGCTTGCTTTCTATAAGAGAGAGAGAGAGAGACAGACAGAGAAACACGCGCACGCCGCATGGTTTACAACTATAGCAAAAAGTGTAGTTCCAACTTTTGCATGAGCTTTTCTATAATTTTTAGCATTTATATGAATTCTCTTAATTTTTTATTACGGACACACACTTCCCTGTGTTTGGTTTTCCAGCGTATGGCACTCGTGGGTTGCAGCTGAAAATCAGCGTCAGGTGGTACACTTGTGTTGTCATCTGACATTATGCTGAGCTGAGGCCCTTTTGGCATTATAATCTTTGTTTATGTTTTTGTAGTTTTAAGGTGTCATTTTGTGTAATGCCAATAAATGCATTTTTCTTTCTTTCTTTCTTTCTTTTGGTCTTAATTTTTTCCGTCTAGCCCCCTTTCGCAACGCGCGATAAGGAACTTCGTTCCAAAAGTCATACGATTCTTACCTCATTTTGTATCTGCTGCTGCTGCTGTTGCTGTTGCTGCGGCGCCTGCGCATCCACTTGCTTGTTCGACTCCTGCTCATCCGACCGAGTGTACTCTACGTACGGCATATTGAACTGTTAATAAAGAAAACAATCACTTTTAGTATTCAAGTTGTCACATAGAAAAACGTTGCCAACACTTCAATTATTTTGATTTTTTTACATCGATCGATCAGGTTAAACTACGCTTGCCGCGGTTGGTCTGTGGATGGGTGGCAACCTTCACATACCAAGTCCCCTCCGTGCCTCGGAAAGCATGTCAACCCGTTAGTCCCGGCTGTAATTCGTGGATCTTTGACAGTCGTCACGGGTCGTCAGTAGCCCGAAAGTCTAACAACCAGTCTTACCAAGGGGTATCGTACTACCCAGTAACTGGGTTGTGGAGGTCAGACAGGCAGTCGCTTCATGTAAAATAATGGTATTCAGCTGCATCCGGTTAGACTGGAAGCCAAGCCCAACATAGTTGGGAAACAGCTAGGCAGATGATGATTTTGTCATTATATTCTTGCGCCGAAACATGACATGACCAGCTCAAGACAATGTCTCTTCACACGATGGATCACTATCGTCCATCTTAGTCTAACATAAATGCTTATGAAGTTAGATCAGCTAGTTACGATTTGATTTATTTTTCAGAGACTTGTTCCATCATTACATAGCATACGCTGCGTCATGCTCTTGGGCATGAGACGAGGCCAGTGTCATCGGTAGGCAGCGGAAGCTCTGAGTCGCCTATAATGGTCGAAATGGCCCAACGAATATAGTGGTCCATGCTGGTCCATGTTGGGCCATAGTGGTCCTTGCTGGACGATGATGGCTTATGCTGGGCCATAGAATGCCATGGTGGTCCATGCTGGTCTGAGACGGTGTGAAACTCACCCTAGGCTGCGCCTTGCTCCTAGGCATGGGTCTGGGTCGGTGTCGTTCAGCGGCGCGCAGCTCGAGGTAGAGCGGCGCGAGGCGCGTGGATCCGCGATAGATCCACTCGCGCCGCCCGTCGCCCACGAACATCACCTGCGCCAGCGACGCGTCTACACGCGTCACTCGGGATGACCACCATTTTCCTGAAATAAAGGTTGTACTTTTAAGATAAAGTTTTAGAAAAAGTATTGAACTTCAATGGGGACATTACCAAATGATAAGGGATTTGAGCAACCTCTCAGCACAGTTATTCAAAACCGTTCGATTCGCTATCGGTTTCGATTGTTGAGGTTCGTTTAGGGGGAACGCTACAAAATAGTAACTTTTATGGTAGGCAATGTTTAAGTGTCTTGCAACATTCGAACTTTACATGTTTGAAAAGAAAAAAAAAAACAATATTTCGCAGGTTTTTTTTTACATCATCTACATCATGACTAGAGCAACTATTTCTTCCCACCAGATTTACATCCGAGCTTCCATGTTCGAAATATAGAGATTTATAAAAAAAAAAAAATCGAAACCTAACTCGAAAACGGTGCGTTGTAGGAGCATGCTTCTCAGAACCTATTTAGTTTTAATGGCCAAGGTTATGCCAATACTGGAATAAAATCAACGGATTTCAGAAAAAAAAATAACAACGGTTTGCATTCCGGGAGTGCCGGCAGAAGTGAAAACTTGAATAATAACGTTGTGCATTTTTGATATTTTGGAATGCGGTCTACTCTCCCTCCGTCTTACGAATTTTCGATCAGGTCACGTGTCTTGACGCGAGTTTAACATTTTTTACCCATCACAACAAAAGTGCACAACGCCGCTAAAGCTTTAACTTAAAAAAAAAAAGTTTTCTATGCTGCTCAGTGCCTCTAAGGGTATACCACCTTCTATAACTCAAGCCCTAAGACGACCCACTGGCCTTTTTTTCACTTACAATACCCGACATTAAACCACAGACCATATATCCTAAAGACGTCGCATAGTCGAGCGAACCCCTCTGCCTCTCATACGGTGAATTCACTCCATATTTGAGCCACGCCCCCGTTGCTAACTTCAGTCTGAGCACGGCACTTCTTACGCGCGGCCTTGAATGCACCAATCACAGCGCACTAGACGTCCGCCGCGCTCCGCAAGTTTGGCAGCTTTGTTTGTAAATAAAAATTCGGCTAAGCGGGTCTTTAGGTTATAAGGTCTGTGCATTAAACATATTACTACTACATCAACTTTTTTTTAAAACTTCGTCTTTGTAAAGCATTGCCTGTCACCTGTGTGGCAGTCCTTTATAACGCACGATATGTCATATTAACTCACCGTTCCACTCAGTCTTCAGATGCTGCCCCTCATGCAGCCTGACCATCGGTCTCTCTGGATACTCCATTAGATACTTGCGGACGAATTCCCGCGAGAATGGATGTACTTCCTCCCATACTAAGGGAGAACTTTCGCAGACTAGACGGGTGAACTGGTGTTGGACGTATTGAGCGTAGCCGTCGTCGAAAAATACTAGGTATCTGGGGAAAGACACGTGTTCATACTGTACATAATCAGCCTATCATGTTCCCACTGATGGGACACAGGCCGCCTGTCTTCGGGAGGGAATAAAATAAGCTAGATGGAGTAGACATTTCCTATCAGACTACCTCTGAGAAGAACTGGCGAAAGAAACTCAAGGGTCAAAGTCTCGCCGCGGGAGACGCTCCGGGCGTCGGGAGCCGCGTGACGACTCCCGGCCACCGTAGGCGCGGGCCTGCGGGCGGAGAGTAATGGGTAGCTCACCGCCCGATCAGGACCAGGCCCGTGCCGGACGGCGTGTTGTGTTCCACGCGCGCCTCAAAGAGATGTCAGCATAAGCGACGGGACCCCATAGGGCCGAAGCCTGCCAGGGTAGCGGGATTGTCCGAAAGGGTTACCGCTGCCCTGGAACATAAAGGGCTAAGGAAGGAACACGGGTGGGTTTTAGTCAGTAAGAGTCTGACACTCCCTCCTGCTCCACCCAGAGCGGGAGGAGTCATTTGATGATTTCCCATCCTCAAAAAAAAAAAAAAAAAAAAGGGTCAAAGTCTCTTTTAAGGTCCAGACACAATGTGGGTCAGATCATGTGAGGACCATGTAGAATGGTGCTTGAAATAGTCTTTGAAGGAAAAAACTACATAGATTTGAGTGGACCAGTCCAATCAGTGCAAGCATTTGTCAAAAATCGTGCAGCTCAACTCAGAACTTCAGGAGCTCAACGACGCGACGAACCAGAACAACATTTGAGTTGATGTATTCGACGAGTTTTAATACCCACGGGGTAGACAGAATCTAGAGAAGTGATCTACATTATTTTCATCTCAGGAAGCGACACGCACTTTACTTGTAGCAACCAAGTATACATACACGCTGTGAATGTGTGCGTGAAGACGAGTAGCGTCAGTAGATAACATGCACACTTCCGACATTGCCAACGTCGCGGACGGTACTGAGAGCTCTTGTGCTTAATCACATTCACAGCGAGTATGTACCCTTGTTAACCACAAGTAAAGCGCGCGTCACTTCGTGAGATATAAATACTATACAAGATATAATTTGCGTAATCAAGCTATATTATTTCCCACTGGTGGGACACAGGCCTCCTCTTTCTGGACTGGGCCATAATCCAACACGCGGGCCCAGTGCGGGTTGATGGATGTCACATGTCTTCGAATTTTTGGTTCTAGTACATGCCGGTTTCCTGCGTTTCCTCACGATGTTATCATAGATATTATTCACTCACCTATAATTATTGACTGGGTTGGGTATTTCTGCTACAACACCAGAGTAGTAAGATTCGCGCTTGTTCGAATCTTTGAACAGGGCTATTAAGCGAGTACCTGTAAAATAATATGGCAAATGTTGTTTACATGCTAGGTATTTTAACAGTTTTTAAAGAGTTTAGTTATTTTATTATTTACACAGTAAAATAGATACTGATACGACATATATGTATAAGTATGATTATGTAAAGGAGGGTGCCCATGAGCAACTTAGTTGCCCAGCAACTTTTTTGTCTCTCACATCAAGTCTACTAGTTTATATGTAAGTGCGCGCATGTAGTGACGTGAAAAACACAGCACTTTCATACTTTTGATGTAAGAGACAAATAAGTTGCTAAGACAAAAATATTTCGTGGGCCCTAAGTTCCATTTCGGAATAAGCCAGTTTTTAGGGCTCCGTGTGCTATGGAACTTAATAGGAAGCCTACGTCGCCATGTTTTCGTATATTTTTTAGCATTCCCATGCGCGCACGGCGACAATAAAGTTGCCAGCAAGCCAGTTGGCGCTCAACCGAAAATGTATAAAAAAAACCGGCCAAGTGCGAGTCGGACTCGCCCATGAAGGGTTCCGTTACGTTACGATTTATGACGTATTAAAAAAAAACTACTCACTAGATCTCGTTCAAACCAATTTTCGGTGGAAGTTTATATGGTAATGTACATCATATATTTTTTTTAGTTTTATCATTCTCTTATTTTAGAAGTTACAGGGGGGGGGACACACATTTTACCACTTTGGAAGTGTCTCTCGCGCAAACTATTCAGTTTAGAAAAAAATGATATTAGAAACCTCAATATCATTTTTGAAGACCTATCCATAGATACCCCACACGTATGGGTTTGATGAAAAAAAAAATTTTGAGTTCCAGTTCTAAGTATGGGGACCCCCAAAATTTATTGTTTTTTTTCTAGTTTTGTGTGAAAATCTTAATGCGGTTCACAGAATACATCTACTTACCAAGTTTCAACAGTATAGCTCTTATAGTTTCGGAAAAAAGCGGCTGTGACATACGGACGGACAGACAGACAGACAGACAGACAGACAGACAGACAGACAGACAGACAGACAGACAGACATGGCGAATCCATAAGGGTTCCGTTGCCATTTGGCTACGGAACCCTAAAAAGTGACTGCTGCTGTCGCTTCCGTGTGCGCATCGTCCAAATCTCGATGAGGAGACAGCGACAAAAAAGTTGCTGGGCAATTAAGTTGCTCATAGGCGCCCTCCCTAAATGTATATATTAGGAGTTTCCTGTTGCTGCTCCGTCTTATGGTACGGAACCCGGTATTTTTTTGTTTGTTTTATTCTTGAATATTTTTAAATACAGTTTTAGCTTATATATAGTTACCAATAGTCATTCTAACATCAGCGGGCTCAGAATACGCGATGCATCTTGCATGCAACACTTTTCCATTCGTCTTCACTTTATGGTCGAATTTCACAAGACACACAGAGAATGGGTTGCCCTGAAATATAAAAGGAAAATATTTAATTGATCCACAAAAAAAAATTTGCCCTTCTATTGATGCACACTTTTTTAAATAATTGAGCTACTTTTGAACGTTCTGGTTTTTTCCCACAGTGACACAGTTGATCGCAGTTACTCGTCTATTTAGTATTTTAGGACCCCAAATAGGAATTATTTGAGGTTCAAACAAAGAGGTTATTATAGAGTGATCAATAATATTTTTAATAAATCAATCATTCTTCAGGTATTAAAATAAGGTCTTGAGTATACATTTTAGTTGACCTCTATGTCCTACCAATGAAATTGGTGTACAAATATATTAATTTTTTCAGTAATAAGTTTGAATCTATACAATACAAAGTCACGTTCGAGTAAATAATGTCAATTAAATGTATTATTAATAATTTTTTTTTTCTGGCATGTCTATGTATTAATACACTTTTTATTTCAAGTTAAACAAATATCAAGTAACATTAATATACACTATATACAATTATATACAAGTATATAATACGAAAAATATAGAAAAAGGCAGGAGCTTGGGCATCAAAAAATTCGTCCGCATCACTGTCAGTGGGATAAGTGCCCAAAAGGCTGGCAGCATTACCACGTTGGATGGCAATGCTGATTGTTTGGGCTAAAAATTATTAATCAACTACAATTTATTTTTAAATGCATGCCAATGGTAAATTATATTAAAGGGCAAGTAATAGGCTATTTAGTTAAAGATAACGATTGATCCTTGGCAGCTCTGGACAGAAAGATGTGGAAAGCGAGTAGGGAGGCCTTTGCCCAGCAGTGGGACATTAACGGCTAATAAAAAAAATATATATTTATAGGAGCGCCGGTAAGACTGGAAGCCGACCCCAACATAGTTGGGAAAAAGCTAAGCAGGTCTATAACTGCTAAGAATGCAGAATCTCCTAAAAAAAAAACGATCAAGGATATTACAAAAAATATTGCTTTTTAATAATAATTATAAAAAATAATTTAATTATTTAATTAAATTATTTAATTTTTTTTTTTTTTTTTATTATGAAAGTGGGAACTCAGTAATAAAAGTCGATTTATAGGTATCGCGTATAATCAGGATTAAACTATTGCACTCGCGAGGCGGACCGTAGGGATCAAAAGGGGCGTGCTCTTGATACAAATCGCGTTTCCTGACTAGCGGACCGGAACCAATGTTGCGCGCTCGCAGCGGCGCCGCGCCGTCACCCCTCTCGCCGCGCGCGCCCGCGCAACGGGAGACTTATCCCTTCGCTCTTTCAATTATTATTAGAAATAAGCATCACCTCTGTACCTATTTTTTCTGTTCTGTTTTCCAATGTCTGTTTATATATGTGTGTACATAAATGGTTAAATAAATAAATAAATACTAACCCCAGACGTATTCTTGGGCTGTATCTCCAACACTCTGCCTTTAAGCCAGGGTCCGAAGGCGTTCTTCATGGCGTACACCGGCATACCCACGCGTAGCGGCGGGCGCGAGATCTCGCCGGGCGGAGGCAGGTCTGCGGGGGCGGCTTCAGCTGACAGCTTCACTACTGATATATCTTTCTGTGGGATACAACCGAAAATATTCATAACTAGCTGCGCCCCGCGGTTTCACCCGCATAAGTTTTGATACCGTGGGAATATCGGGATAAAAAGTATCCTATGTGTTAATCCAGGGTGTCAGCTACGTCCATACCAAATTTCATAAAAATTGGTCCAGCCGTTTGAGCGTGAAGAAGTAACAAACAGACAAACACACACACTGACAAACTTTCGCATTTATAATATTAGTGTGATTGGACAGTTTTTAAATTAAATCAGAATTCTGGAAATCGAAAAAACTTAGTTATAAG
This sequence comes from Apamea anceps, assembly GCA_951799955.1. Classification (NCBI taxonomy): domain Eukaryota; kingdom Metazoa; phylum Arthropoda; class Insecta; order Lepidoptera; family Noctuidae; genus Apamea; species Apamea anceps. The sequence continues at coordinate 4,350,386 of OX637528.1, forward strand.
GGCCTCACGAGATGGTTGATGGAGTAAAGCTGTGACCGAATGTTAGCCAAGGTTAGGCCAAAGATACCAGGGAAGTTCAAGTTAGCGCTGGGTTGATGATATCGTCAAAGTCGCGAGAAACACCTGGATGAGGGACGCACGGAATCGGGAAGTATGGCAGAAGAAAGGGGACGCCTATACCCAAGCTAATCCGAGGGTACTACACGGTATCCGCTGAGGCGGCGAGCCTCCTTAACGGATTGCCGCCATGGGACCTGGAAGCAAAAGTCCTCGCCCACATATGGCAGTGGCAAAACGCTGGAGCGTAACTCCGCTGCCGCGAGAAATCACGGTACAGCGGACAGAGCTCCGGCGGGATCTCGCGTTGTGTTCCACGCGCGCATTAAAGAGATGTCAGCACGAACTGACGGGGTCCGCTAGGGCCGATGCCTGCCAGGGCCGCGGGTTGTTCGAAAGAGATACCGTGGCCCCTGGCACAGGCAACTGAAGGAACACGGGTGGGTTTTAGTCAGTAAAAGTCTGACACGCCCTCCCGCTCCGCCCCGAGCGGGAGAAGTCATCTGATGATTTCTCACCCAAAAAATAAAAAAGCCTATAATACCCAGTATTGGGTGATTCCGGGCTGAAATCATGATGAAGAACCTCTTGTAGAATTCGGATAGTCTATCTACATAATCAGCCTATAGTGTTCTTACTACTGGAACATAGGCCTCCTCTCTGTGAGAGGGAGTAGATAGATCTACAAAGCGGGCACAGTGCAGGTTGATGAATTTAGAAAGAAAGAAAGAAAAAACATTTATTCAGCACAGACTAAGAGACACACAATACACCAGATACATACATCAGATAGCAACTAATAAAACAAATAGAAAGTATAAAGACCGATGTAAGAAATTAGCAGGAAAGTGTGCCTCACGGCTGCACCAAAAAGGCCCAGTTCAGCAAAAATGCCAGACGCTGGTTTTCAACTGAACCTGATATGTGAGGTCACCTCACACATCAGGTTCAGTTTCAGTTCAGTTCAGTAATTCAGTGATCATTAGTCAATAAAGTTCAACAATGGTTTTTCTAACAAATACAGAAATGTATTCAAGATTCAGAGCAGTATTATTTATAAAAAAAAGGGATAAAATAAACCGGCACAATTTTCATTCATTTAGCGGTGCCGAAAAGCCGTGACGCGCGAACCTCGTGCGGTATAAGCCCCGACTGGCGCACTGAGAAACGGGTCGAGATTTTGTTTAAGTGTGCGTGCGGCGACGCATAGATACTTTGGCGCACACATACAAGCCGCGCGCGGTGTGTTTGTATGAAGATAACTTACTTCCCTCTTTATACTATGCCTACACGGTACACCTCGCATACCTACTTTTCACACACCACTTTCATAGATATACAAACAAACACTTTCAATAGCGAATCTCTAAATAATAGTAGTGGCACTCGGTAAAATTTGCATAACCCATGGCTGAACACTACCCCATGAGATACAGGTACCTAGTTCAGGGGATAGGGTCAAAACTTCATGGTTACCATCAGAGCCACCACGTTATATTATGGCATACTTATAAAAATATTGTTTGGATTTGTAAAAATATTTCGAAATGATATTTCTAGAAATTGTAAAATGTATTGTGGTGAGAAATAAACAATTTTATTTTATTTATTTTATAATACTACTTACGTCATCATCTAGTTTGCTATCTGGCGCGGGGATTGCTGCTTTTTCCTGTAGAAAAAAAAAAAACATTCAGTATACAAAATGTAAATAGATAAAAAAAAACAATTTTTTTGTTTCGCGAAGATTTAAACTGCTAAATTTACCCTCACCGAAGTTAGTCACGCGAAACTATGCCCATACTGAGATCAGTCTTTTTTTTATGGCATCTCGCAGTTTAACGTATGAGGTTGTAGTCTGCTTAACCGAGCCTGCCTGTGGATGCCTCAATAAATTAAGGCCTCCAGCCAGGGCTTAAAAACCTTAAAAACTAAGCGTCTACACGCTAAGGGCACCTCCATGGAGTACGGATCTCGGCTTAGGGCGTCGCTAGGAGAGGGCAGCAAGGGACAGGCTAGATCGGAATTAACTGAGATGAGTGAGGTTACACATCATTCAATAGCGTGTCCATGACAATCAAGTCATTGTGTGTCAGAGGTGTCAAAACGTAACCGAAAAGCGACTATTTTTTGACGCGGTACGGTCCTTTCATAGTTATTTTATCTCTGATTTTGCATCACTGTCCAAATGACAGTGATCTGTATTCTCATTGTAATAAGGTTGATTTGATACAAGAAACAATAAGCAATCTGTAAGTTGTAAAAGATTATTGCTAAATTGAGCCAGGGTGTTGGAGAAGATGTCAATAATATTAGTCACCATCCCTAACCAACCAGCACCCTAATCGTGTAACACACTTTCATGATTGATTATATTAAACGACTCCGCCTTGGAGTGTAAATGTGGTGCTGTTCCACAAACGATGGGACAATATCGTGTCGTGCGTGTCCTGCGGCTGCACGTTATAGGAACTGATGGACGCTGGTGATGGCGCCAAACAAGTGGCCGAATTCTGGGCTGAGTCCATTTAGATTGCTATCGACACGCTAAGAAGATGATTGATTGAAAGTATGTATGATTCATATTGGGATCAATCTGAATCATTTTGAAGGATAGTGGTAATCCATTGCTTCATATTTTCAAAAAAAAAAAAACAGGGTCGTCTATAAGAAAGAAAGAAAGAAAAAGTATTTATTGAGACTCGTACAGGAAGATCATAAAAATAAACTAAACACAATCAAAAATAAAATAAAAAAGCAAATTATATAAAAAAAAAGTAACAAAATGAAAAATGAAACAGAAAGTCCTATACGAGGCCAAAAGGCTCCTATCCCAGCATGATGCTTCGACATTTAATAAATAAATGTCGCAGCGCTGGTATTCTGATAGGGCCCGCTGTGATGTCACGGGCAATTACAGTAATAAATAAATAAATAATCTATTTTATTATTTATATATATTATCAAATAAAATAAATAATTCATTCTTAATCCGCACCAGACGTAACCTCATTACTTGTCTATGCCCTAAATGTCAGAAGCACGTTGGGTTGACGATATCGTCAAAGTCGCGAGGAAACACCTGGATGAGGGACGCACGGAACCGGGAAGTATGGCAGTAGAAAAGGCAGGCCTGTACCCAATAGCGGATGATTCCGAGCTAAAATGATGATGACGGGCCTCTTGTAGTGTTCGGATAGTCCATCTACATACATACATACATAATTAACCTATAATGTTCCCACTGCTGGAAACAGGCCTCCTCTCTGTGAGAGGGAGTGGGCCTTAATCCACCACGCGGGCCAAGTGCGGGTTGGTAGATGTCACATGTCTTGGATTTTTTTTGGTTCTAGGACATGCGGGATCTACATAATCAGCCTATAATGTTCTTACTGTTGGAACATAGGCCTCCCCTCTGTGAGTAGGGTTGCCAGGTCGCCAAACCTAATAGCCGGACAGACCAGCCAGTTTGGCAAGACATTTGGGTAGAAAGGCCGGACACCCTACATTATTGAGGATTTTGTGTCTCAGTATTAATAGGTACGACAAAAAAATTGTATGTAAAATCAAGCTTTTTTGATTATTGTCATAATCAGTCATCGGCGCTCGCTCGTTTGCGAAATGTAAAAAGCCTAACAAAAGCCGGACAAGCCATGGCAGACACCGTTTATTTTGTCCGGACACGCAATCAAAAAGCCTACCTATGTCCGGCTTTATCCGGACGCCTGGCAACGCTATCTGTGAGAGGGACTGGACAGCAGTGGGTGGTTCCGAATGAAATAATCTCTATAAAAGTGTGTATTACCTTTGAGTCGCCGCCATCTAAAGGAGCGTATCCAAGGGGTATAGCAGGACGTTTGGCTGGAGTCGTCTCACTTTGTGACGACAAACGACGCTTGGCTTGACGAGTCTGCAAGTTAAAAGAAAGTATTAAAAAAATATTCTTAAAAATACGCAAATAATAATGTAACACGTGTCTATATTAATATTAAAAAGAAGCAATTTAAAATCAACGTTTTGAGAAGTATTGAGGGACAGACGCCAGCACATCAAGCTACTAAAATCTGTTAAATTTCTTTAATAGATTTTCAATTTTAACGCTAAAGCATTAAGGTTCAAGGTTGATTGGGAAAATTTGACAGTTTCGGGTAGCTTGACCTGCTGGCGTCTGTACAAAAATAAATAATATAATATTTAATACTGTTTATTTCAGCTTAAATCAGCAAATATGTTTAAAAGTATTTTTTTGTCCACATTTTTCGTAAAACGAATACGTCAAAATCTTATGTTCTCGTTGTCAAACAAAACACATGGAAAAACCAGTAAAAAAAAACTATTTGACCATGTCCTTTGTGAGTTTGTACGTAAATAAATACAGAATCATGTACAGACGCCAGCACACCAAGCAACCCGAAACTGTCAAATTTTCCCAATCAACTTTGAACCTAATGCTTTAGCGATAAAGTCGAAAATCTATTAAAGAAATTTGACAGATTGTAGTAGCTCGATGTGCTGGCGTCTGTACTGAATCCTTGGTAGCAGCTTGCGCGTCGATGTCCCTGCCACCCTGTATGTAATTTGACTACACAAAATTGCTAAAAGTAAAACTTACTTCAATTGTCTCGGAAGCTGTAGAATGAGGGTTTTCTAGTCCAATATACTGCAACAAAGAGTGGGTATTTCATATTACTACATATTATGTTTACAATGAAGGAAAATATCGTGAGGAAACCGGAATATTCTAGAAAGAACCAAAAATTCGAAGACTGACCGCTAACTGTTATACAATTAATGCTTCCTCGCTCCTAACTCGCTTATTATGCTGTGCCCGAAAGGATCCATATGATCTAATTATTATTTTACCAGCTAAGAATACCTACATCTGGAATGCAATAAAAGTATTGAGTAACTAGACTCCTTAAGTTTTGAGATGAGCTGCACGATTTCTGACATATGCGTGCAGTGACTGGATAGGTCCTCTCAATCTGTGTGGTTCTTTCCTCAAAAGACCATCTCAGACATCGACCTACATGGTCTTCATATGATCTGACCAAGGTTATGTCTGGACTTTAAAAGAGACTGTGACGTCTGAGTTTGTTTCGGCCTTTCTTCTCAACTAGTCAGATAGGAAACGCCGACCTCATCTAGTTTTAAAATATGATTGACGTGTAAAAGTGTTTGTACAAACCTACTTACAAAATAAAATCATTTATCATTTATCAAATTGAACTGCACTGCTTTTCTGTACTAAGTCATAGAACAAAAAAGCAGTGCAGTTCAACTTCTGCCTTGCTATAAAAGCTGGTGGTAAGCCCCCAGGCCCGCGTGGTAGATAACGGTCCACTCTGTCTCACCGGGAGGAGGCCTGTGTCCCAGCAGTGGGAACATTATGTGAGATTGGCTCATGGCTAAGTAACAGCTTCAAGAGTCTTCCGCCCAACGCTTAACGTGGATGGGTGACCATTCATTTCATACCGAGACCGCTCCGTGCCTCCGAAAGCACGTTAAGTGCCGGCGCCCACTGGCAGCACGGCACGGCAAGGGATTTTTCTGCGACGAATAAATATATAACTTATGTATGACAATAAAATTGAAATTTCAATGATGATGCCAAAGGACGTTGCGGCATGCCTACGGGTACCGCGGCATCGTCGCCGATGAAATTTCAATGTTATTGTCATACTTTTAAGTTATATTTTCTATTCCTCGCATAAAAATTCCTTGCCGTGCCGTGCCGCCAGTGGGCGCCGGCACTAAGCTGTCGATCTCGGCTGTCATTCGTGGATCTTTGACAGTCGTTAAGGGTTGTCCGAAAGTCTGACAACCAGTTTAGCTGCAGTTTTGCTAGAACTGGAAATAAGACCCTAACACAATTTCCATGTTTTTCGATGGCGCTGATACCGGAAATGTCGTTGAAATTCAAGATGACGTTCATACAATAGTCTAAAGGGAAAATAAAATGAGGTCAAAATCCACGAACATTTGGTAATTGTTCGTATTAATAACTTACCGTGTCATAAACGGGGTAGCTTCTGTCACCGACACTCGAAAGTACTCAATACTCAATTCTTTATTGCATTCCACAATGTAGGCTTAGGTGATAAACATTTATTTGGCAAAGTAGCGTATAACTCGCAGCGAAGCTTGTCTGTCGCTACTTGACACTCACTTACCCACTAGCAACACAAAATCCAAGATGGCGACTATACAAATTTGCTAATACTTCGTCACGAGTGTCATTTCCATGGTTTTCGAGGGCGCTGGCGCCAAAATTGAGGTCAAAATCCATGAACATTTGCTAATTATTATTAGTATTAATAACTTACTTTAGAGTCAGGCGTGTCGTATATAGCTAAAGAGGGTAGATTCTCTCGCCGACACTCGAAGGTCGCGTATAACTCGCAGCGAAGCTTGTCTGTCGCTATCTGACACTCGTTTAGCATTGCGTCTATTTCTTTGCTGTCCTCTGTTACAAAAAAAGAAACAGCATTATTCTGATTAGTTGTTAATAAAATCGATACTATGAATATTCTATGATATTTTATATTCTTATCGTAGAATCGATTTTTGTTACGAAGTTACTTTTTTTAAGGAAACAAAATCGATCTGTTTATTTTTTAAGTACAAGTTGTGTCCATTGTCACCTTGTTCTCAGCGTAATACCAATTTCGTTACATCTCTCTTCTCACACGAATAAAATGTTTATCTCACGAAGCGACGCGCGCTTTACTTTTGATTACCAAGTGTTTGTACACTTGGCTCTCGGTTGGGTTGGTTTGGCTCTCGGTATCGACCGACACAGCGTGTTTGTACACGCTGTGAATGTGTCGGTCGATACCGAGCTCCTGCGCTTACACACACATTCACAACGTGATTGTACACTTGGTTACCACAACTAAAGTGCGCGTCGTTTCGTGAAATAAAATACTGTAAGTTTGAGCATACGGTTGTAAGTAAACCTTCTTTTTTCATTGTTTTTTCGAGGGATACCTTTTGGAGAAAAGAAAGCAGTTTTCAATACTCACGTTCAAGTTTCTCAATCTCATCATCTAGCATAATCTGTGTCTCTTTGAGGCGCGTGTCCATGTCATACTTCTTCCACGTGTCGTTCAAATACTTAGCCAGATTGTCTTCTATGAATCTATAGACAAATATAGTAAGCTTATTTATAGGCTTTTTAACAGACTTCAAAAAAGGAGTTAGCGAGGTTCTCAATTCGGATGTTTTTTTTTAATGTATTTTCGGGCATAACTCCGTCATTTAAAGATGAATTTGCATTTTTTTTTTAATGGATATGGTATGCCTCAGCTGTGGTCCCATAAAAAAAATTGATTAACTTTGAGTAGTTTATGAGTTAGCTTCAATAATAGGATTTTTTTCCACTGAGTTTATACATATATTGATGAAGTTTTAAAAAACTTTTTTTCCAAAAAAAAAAAAACAACCGACTTCCAAAACGAAACACTACAAACTGAAAAATAACTTATTTGTTTTATAATAATATATAATAATAATAATGTTTATTTTCTTCCACAAATAACATCCTGACCAAAACTCAAAAACGGAGAAATAATAATTACAATGTTTATTTGTGGGAGACTGATGTCTAAACTAAGCCGTGGCCTGTATTTCAGGACACCAGTGACTCCCCCCTACAGGAGAATAGCATCATAACAATAGAACAAAACAGTATAGATATAATCCATTTTGGAAGTCGGTTCTGCCCACTGCTGGGCAAAGGCCTCTCGACTCTCCTTCCACCTCTCTCTAAAAGTTTATGAAACAAAATAACTTACTTAGCCCCCTTCTCTCCGATACTCTCCTTAGGTTCCTCAGTACTCGTAACCTCATCTTCAGACTCCGAGTCGGATATCTCCACCAGGTCTTGAGATAACTTGCCCATGTCCAGGTCTATCAGTGGAGTTAGATCCTTTATGCCTTGGATTAGATTCTGTAACAGAACAAAAGGAATTCGTCTAATATTTCTTTGTTTCATCGTGTTTAGATATCGATACCCATTAAGTCTGCGGAGTTTCGCTAGCTAATTAAATTTGTCTCTCTCCCCCGCCAGCTGCCCGTTGGTCTCGTGGTCGCAGGCGTGAATATTGAGCGTGGGGTCCTGGATTCGATTCCCGGGTCGAGCAAAGTGTTACTCAGTTTTCCATTAGGAATTTCTTAGTAACAGCCCGGAGTTTGGAAGTAGGCGGTACTACCGAGATGACGACTAATAGAGAAGTATGGAAGAAAAAGACATAGGGATGTCATGTCTCAAATAAATAGGGATGAGGGCAGGGGAATGATGATAATGGCACCCAACAAAATAATAATAACTTCGTTGTCGCTTTCATTACAATAGTGCTAGTTATCTATAAAGGAGTACCTGACTCCTAGCAGCGACCACATCGGCGCATGGCTGGCACACCATGGAGCGTCTCTTCCTGCCCGCGTCGTAGTACGCGACCACTGACGGCTCCGCCAGTTTGTAAGGCACTTTGTTGTCGCTCGTGCAACAATAGTTGATGCATCTGGATGTTTCTCGAGCTTTTTCTAGTTCCAAGGCTGTCATTTTGTGAGGGGATGATGGTGATGCTTTTTCTGGAAATAAAGATACGGAGTCAATTATTTAAAGTTGGTGCAAAATACGGTGGAAATTGTGGTCATTCACCCACCTAACGCGTATTGATTTGTTCCTTATGATCTCTAGATTACAGTGGTAGTAATAATTGGTGTCAACATTTCGCTTTTATTATGTATTAGATGTTTAATTTGTTAGCTTAATTGTTCATTTTATTGTGCATGCTGTGGTCTCTTGTAATTGAAGGTGTAGGGTGCATCCCTAACATAAGTATTGTCAATGCAAATGTAAAATGTCAATGTAATACAGAATGTCAAATTAAACTTAAATGTATAAAATGTCAGTGAATGCTCAACGGGATGAATCTAAATAAAAATGCAAGTTGCCCGACTCAAACCACGTCTAATTGATCACTAAATGTAATATACATGAAATGCATATAATAATGCAATGTGTCAGTGTCAATGCACTGCCAAATGTAGGTCGCGTCCAAAGCGCAAATACGCGAGCCTACTGGCTAACTTGCTGTAATAAAAATATTTTAAAACCCATGTACGAGCACCGTACATATTGCCACAACAAAGAAAGAGAATAACTAAATAAAATAATTCGAAAATATGTAAAAAATAATAAAATAAGAATTTAAAAAACAATGTACAAATGCAGGATTCTAATACAAATATAATTGATCTACGACTACATATTACGAAAATGTAACCTAAAGTCTATAAATAGAATGTCACCAGAATAAAAAACTTGAGAGGTGTCAAGGGACACACGGATGGAACGAAGTTCCTTTTGATTAATTAGTGAAGGAATTGTAATAAAATTTTATTTTTTTTTAAGTTATAACAATATTAAATATAACTAAAACAAACGAAATATAGAAACGCTTGCTGGCTTAATAACTGGCTTGCTTTCTATAAGAGAGACAGACAGAGAAACACGCGCACGCCGCACGGCTTACAACTATAGCAAAATTTTTTCCGTCTAGCCCCCTTTCGCAACGCGCGATAAGGAACTTCGTTCCAATAAATTAGCACACATCACTATGTTTTTCAGTGTCAAATTTCACTTCACTTGAGGTAGGGTTAACACACGACACTTTGTTCACTTTTGAGTCCCGTTTGTCGATCTTGCTGTCCCGTCCTTGATGTCATGATTTTCTTCTCGTCTGCTTCTGCTTCTCGTGTCTTGCGGACCATATCCCTGTCTTTGAGTTGCCATCTTTCGCCAAAAGTACACCGGTGTTACAAACAGTGCAAGCGCTAATCGCAACAACCACATAGATTGCAATGTAGTGATGAACGTCGTGAGAGGATAGGGTCTAGCTTCGACTATTTTTTTATAGAGCGTAGTTGTGTGTCAATTCTTCTTGAACGTCTCTTCGTACGTTTCAATATGCAACGATAAGTTGCGAGTCGAGGTATTGATAATGTTTGTATTGCATGTTTTATTGTTTTCCACAAATGCAATTTTTTCCGGACTTAGCATGTCAGTGAATTTAGAGCATTGAAATAATGCATGATTGGTATTGCACAATGGACAAATAATCTTGCTGAATTGCCCGCGTTTTATGCATGGAAATTGCGACAATAGTTTGATGAACTTTTATTGGGTTGTAAATTTGCTGACTTGTAATTTTTGCTGAACGGATGTGGCGTGTTAAATTGTGGTTTTGATGCAGGTTTGTTGCCGTTTTCTGGCTTTTTCCTATGCAATGGTTCTAATGCCATAAACTTGTTTTCGACGGAATCCATGAAATTATTGAACGTTGGTATCTCGCGCGGATCCGACCTGGACTGCATGTATTCCGAATACGTTTCGGAGTCTAATTTTTCGCACAAAACGTATAGATTCGGATCCCAAGAGCTAGTATCTACGCCCAAGTTATGTATCTCGTTTATGGTTTCGTTGCTAGTGTCATATAACCGCTTTAGGTCGAATGCAGATTGTTTTGCAAATTAGGTTGACGTATAAATACCTGGAAGTTTTTGGTGAATAAAAGAAACTTATTATTGTATCTATGGTTCAAAATTTCCCAACACGTGTCATAATTTTCGGATGCAATGTGTAAATGCTGCACGAGTTTTTCCGCTTCACCGCGATGTCTACCCTTTAGATGCTGCATTTTCCGAGGTTTTGCAATCGCTGAATTATTATGAATCGCTTCTACGTAGAAATCCAAAAAAGTAGGCCATAAGGTATAGTTGCCGTTAAAGCGCGGTATGTCAATTTTAGACAATGTTTGCTGTTGATGTATAGAGGCGTTTAATTTCGTGTTCAACGCCCGTTTTATTTTTGTAAATGCATTTTCGTAACGACAGAACTCGTCATAATAGTCATGTGAATTCGCTTCTAATATGTCATCAATTTGTAAATGTAATTTGTCAATTTCAGTCCATCGAAACTCTACAGTCTTAAGCATATCCTCGATTTCCCATTTTTCCTTAACCTCGTCTAGGCTTCGATTTACTAACCTAGTCAATGCACGAAAGTTAGCTTGTTGCAACTGCTGTAACTCGAGTAGCTTGTCATCTGCTGCTAAAGATGTCTCGAACAGGGATTTGTCAAACTCAACGTTTACCTTACTATGGCCGGCGTTGCTGGGTCCAGCAAGAGACTTTATCTCGAACGCTGCAATCTCCTAACGCGTCTCATGGTACCAATTCTTAATGACCTCATAAATGTTACCGGTGAAATATTGATGATCTTTCTCTTGTACTGCACTCAGCTCTCGGTTCTTCTCTTCACATTCCGCCCATAGCACATCTAACTGCTCAAGCCTATCACGAATGTAACCCGTGGTCTTACAGCTCGCTGAATCCTTTTTAAAATTAGAATGGATTCTCTTTCACTTCCTCGAGGATCTCAGCTTGACGCACGATTAAACCCTCCATTGTAAAGCCATTAGATAATGAACGATCTTACTTGAAATTCAGGAACTCTCCCTGTATGCAAATGCAATGCAATGCAATATGACGCTCTAGAACCAGGACCGCTGCTACCTCCCCGAATGCTCCTGCACGGCAACACCCGTGGCACGATATGACACGACACGACACGACACAGATCCCGCGCGACGACTTATCCACCGATGTATCGGACTGTATGGTACTTGCAATAGTTACGAAGGACCAAAAAACTATGTAGGGTGCATCCCTAACATAAGTATTGTCAATGATAATGTAAAATGTCAATGTAATGCAGAATGTCAAATTAAACTTAAATGTATAAAATGTCAGTGAATGCTCAACGGGATGAATCTAAATAAAAATGCAAGTTGCCTGACTCAAACCACGTCTAATTGATCACTAAATGTAATATACATGAAATGCATATAATAATGCAATGTGTCAGTGTCAATGCACAGCCAAATGTAGGTCGCGTCCAAAGCGCAAATACGCGAGCCTACTGGCTAACTTGTTGCAATAAAAATCATGTACGTGCACCGTACAGAGGAGTACACCTACTAAATACTTTGTCGTCCATTATTTATATATGACGGAGAAGGTATATCTGTCTCTCGTTAACATCAGGCATAATTCAATTACTGTGGGCATACTATGGGTAGTGTTGGTTATAGCACAATAGAAAAACGGTTTGCAGTTCAAATCAGATTATAATTTACGAACAAGTTAGTCACACTATCGAATCACACACACACACAACTCAACGATACGGAACGCAATTGACAGTTTCTGAGCACATGTTGTTCGTACGATGTCCAATGTTTCGATTCTCCCAAGAGGTCTGCTCACACCGCTTTTGTAGCTGTTGCTCTCGTCCCACCACGAACTCAGGCTAGACTCTGTCTAGCGTCACGAGATGGCGCTAACGTTCCGAATAGTCAAACGAATGACTCCAACATATATAATGTTTAGTGTATATCTTTTGTTGGAGATCCTAAAATAAACATCTAACGGGCATACTGAGATATAGGATCATAACCTAAAAAAACCCGTTCAAGTACGAGTCAAGCTCGCGCACCGAGGGTTCCGTACAAACCTGTAGGTAAGGGGTATCGTATTACCCAATAAATGGGTTGTGGAGGTCAGATAGGCAGTCACTCCATGTAAAATACCGGTACTCAGCTGCATCCGGTTAGACTGGAAGCCAACCCCAACATAGTTGGGAAAAAGCTAGGCAGATGATAAAACTAAGCTTTTGAATAATTCAGTCTTACCTTTAGCAGCGCTTTCATCATCATCAGAATCTAGACTGAATATTTCTAGACTTAGTTTAGGTTTAGACTGTGTTTGAGTCTGTTCATTAATCTGAAAGCAAACCAACACATTAATACATTAAGGTGTGACGAAAATTGTGTAAACTATTGGTATTTTGAATGAATAGGGCGATGTCCAATACAACAATGTCCAGCCCAACTCCACTTGAAAGCAATGGGCTATACAGATACACGGAGATGGCCGATGAAGTAAAACTTTGACCGAAAGATGGTGGCCAAAGTTAGGCAAAGAAAAAAGGTAGGGCCGTCCAAAGGTGCGTTAGGTCGATGATGGCGTAAAAGTTGCGAAAAACCCCTGAGGGGCAATTCTCGTAATTTTAAGAACGTTCACAGTCTGATCTCAGTCTCAATCTGTCAAAAAAATAAAAACTTTTTTGCAAAAAAAAACAACCGACTTCCAAAAACGACACTACAAAGTGAAAAATAACTTTAATTTCGGAAGTCGGTGTCCTTGGGTTCGCATTTTCGTTGTTTGCCACCGACTTCCGAAATTAAAGTTATTTTTCACTTTGTAGTGTCGTTTTTGGAAGTCGGTTGTTTTTGTTTTTTCCAAAAAAGTTTTTATTTTTCACTTTTAATTTGTAATTTTTACCAGTAATTTTGGTTTAAAAACCAAACTACTAAACCGTTTTTGATGAAATTTGGGACCATTTGGGAAGTATACCCTTTCCAACAAAAAAATAACTTTTCAAATCGGTTGGCAAGCGACGGAGTTATGCGCGAACAAACATAAAAAAAAAAACATCCGAATTGAGAACCTCCTCTTTTTTTAGAAGTAGGTTAAAAATACGTCTAATTTCCCTACATTTTGACATTTGTTTGTCGCCGAGATGAGACTGCGACTAGATTTTGAACGTTTTAAATTACGAGAATTGGCCTTCTGGATGAGGGACGCACGGAACCGGGAAGTATGGAAAGAGACAAGCGGAGACCTACAGGCTAAGCAGTAGGTGATCCCGGGCATGTTAATGATGGTGATTTTCAACAAAAAAAAATCCGACAGCCATAATCCCAGAAAAAAAAAGAAAATATTATACAGGATAATTTTTTATTCAGTGCGTAAATTTTCACAGGGTGTTCTACCCATGAATATGAACAACTTTCACTATGGGACCATCTCTGAAATCACAAAAAAAAAATCAGCTGTTTCTTATAAAAGTTCAATACCTACTCGACCAAAATGTATGAATCTGCTGATTTTTTTTTTCGTGATTTCAGAGATGGTCCCATAGTGAACGTTGTTCATATTCATGGGTAGAACACCCTGTAAAAATTTACGCACTGAATAAAAAATTATCCTGTATATATTTATTTATTTAATTATTTCATTTCATTTCATTTTTTTCATTTCATTTCATTTCATTTCAACACTATTACTCGTGGCAGTCGCGGTCATAAAACGTGCGAGTAGAATGGTGAATATTTAGTACGGGATTTCTAAATACTCTATGCCGAGTCTCGTGCCATCTCGCTGCCGCGTTTAATGACCGCGGCTGCCACGAACACTATAGATACCATAACGAAAAACTGCGTTTAAGAAATAGGGATAAGGACTAATATTAGTAATGTTCGAAAAGAAAATAATTTTAAAAAGGCATAGTAAAATGAAATAATCGATAATTGATTGATAAATCTGTAAAATCGATGGAAAAATGGACAAGCTTTGAAAGTTTTCGGAAGGGATTATTCCCGTCCTTGTCGCGCGGTACGGACAATGTACGGCGCTAGTATGAAGTTACATAGTCCTGACGTCACTTCTGTGATAGTGCCGTCCTTGATTAGCAGTTATTTTAAAACATTTATAACTTGGAAATTTTTAAGGTTATTATATAGTGCAATAAATATTATATATTTTTATAATATTTATTGCACTATTTGCAAACAAATATTTATTTGTGTCAGTCCAGGCATAAAGGGTCCAGTAGTGGGGTATTGAGTTAAGACTGGATTCGGTATCTAGAATAGTCAATTGATAGTATGGATTGAAAAAATAATCAAAAAGTAGCACACGTTTTTTTTTATCAGACATTTGAAGTTGAAATTCTGAAAAAGCTTGATTTGAGAAAAAGCATTTTGAAAGTTTGAGTGAAAAAAAAACACACTTTTACTTGCTTGTTACGTAGATTTTTATTCATTATTGTAGATTGATATGTTTTCCATAGAATCAACTTATAATTATACTTTTGACATCAAAACTAAAACAATTATTATCAAAATAAAAGAAGGATACACAGTCTAGTAAAAAAGGTCCACTTGCCGATATTTAATAAAAAGTTAGTTATTGCGATAGTAATTAACAATAAAAAACTAAAATTAAGTATTCTTACTCTATTTAGGAACTAACAAAATAACAAGACAGGCTTTTTTCAAACATTACTGCAACAGAATAATGATTATTTTAGCCACTGGTACCTTTTATGTAATGTCATAAAAGGTACCAGTGGCTAAAATAATCATTATTCTGTTGCAATAATATTTGAAAAAAGCCAATACAAACATAAAAATAAAACTTATTCTATTTGGGACTCCAACTTACGTTTTGGACAAAAATAAATTCCTCCTCGCACCTGATTCCTATGACCAACCTGTTTGCAGTACGAACATGTTGGTTTTTGTCGAATACTCTTTTCAATTGATGGTTTCTGAAAAGAGTACTCGACAGATGTTGTTGGGACAGAGTTGTGGTCAACATCAACATTTGGAATGGGTTTCGGGCATAAAATGTCTTTAGATTCTTCACGTACAAATTCACGAATCTTATTATAAAGATACGATTTTCTTTCGTACGTCATGCCTGCAGGGGATTTTTCTAAAGGAAAACCGTATACTTTATTCGGGTTCAAAACCTTTGATACAGTTGGTTGACTGTCAGTATATTTTTTGTAACATAACATGTGCCCTCTATTATCTTCATTTGTTTCAAAATGACTAAAATGCAGAAGTTGGTTAATAGTTACACAATCAGGTTGAAAAAAATTGGCCCAGTCGTAAGTTTTCACAAAAGTTTCTCCTTTCTCATCACCAGTTAGAACAGCTACTATAGATTTTGTTTTCGGACAAGCTTGAACAGCAGCTGCAAGAATATCCTTTAAGTTATTGCATTCCCATTTTCTAAAACTTTTTTTGAATAGACCGAAATACATGTCGGGTGCAAACTTCGTATGACCCACGGGAAGGAAAGATATACGGAAACTTCGGTGTCTGCCTGTTAAAACTCGCCATGTTGCATATTGCATGACATAGTTATTTTTATTTTGTCCAGCACAATTATCTGCATGACAAACAACATCTTTTTCGCCTATACCAAAATTTTCGAAAAAATGATGTAGCATTGAAATTATTACATTAGCTCCTTTCCCAGTAGCACAGGGTTCAGGAATTACGTACAAAACGAACTTTCTCAAAGGCTCTGCAGCAACACCAAATAAACTGACTTTAAATCCTGTCAAGAAATACAGTGGCCCAATTTGTTGTGAACTGTGCGGCAAATGCACCTGTTGGGCAAAATCAAAAGAGTAATGCATGACGCCATCATAAGAACATGGTTCATGAGGTCCAAGAATAAGAGTAGAGTCCGTTATTGAATCAGTCGCAACTTTGATTACATTGTTATAATATTTTCGTTCATTTTGCACTAAATCAAGGTGCTGCCTCGACTTTTCTACAAGCTGTATTTTTTCCTTTTCATCTAAACCACCCATTCGTCCCAACGTGGTCACGTTTTTCTGACAAGTTGCACATAGATCTGTTTTCGGTTTCTGTATAACGACATATGGACAAAAATCTTCCCAAAGATCATACCAACTACTTCTACTAATAGGAGTTTTATCGAGTAAAGCTATAGTTTCCAAATATTTGTTGTACACATACGCTTTAGACATACTACAAGGTAAAATTATTAAATCAGATTTAAATTGGTGGCCTGGTAATCGGCCCGGCAATACTAAACCGTTTTCATTAGCAAACTGTCTTATAAAAGTGATTGCGTCTGATCTAGTTTGCAAATTAATACAATTGTAAGGTCGTTTACGTGACCCGTGGACCTTTGGAGCAACACCGCTGTCCAGAAAGTTCTTTTTTACATTTTTTAACCTTTTCAAACCAGTGGCATATACATATTGGAAAAAAATCTTGCATACTGAAACACCTCGAAAGAAATACTTTACCGTGTATTCTTTTCGTTGCAAGTTTCTGTTTTTTGAATGTAATGTATTTTCACTTGTACGTAAGAGAGCATTTAAAGCTCCTTTCAAGACCAAGTGATGATGATTGACTCCTTCATTACAACGTGAATTTAATTCGATACAATCTAACCTACTACTTAATATTACATCTTTTTGAAATTTGGACACACAATTATTATTACATCCACAGCCAGTATCTAAGAATGAGGCCTGAGTTACATCGTCTAGAATTAAAGGATCATCATCTAGTAAAATATTACCAATTTGCCGCTCTTCGAGCGGCTCACAAGCACTAAATTCGATGTCACACGATAATTCTGTACCCCGTTGACTTTTGAACTCTAAATTAAAATTTTCATAGTCTTCATGTTCTACAGACGCTGAATAGCTAAACTCTGAAAACAAATAGTTGAAATATACATACTACACAGGTCATTTTTTCATACTATGTCTATGACATAGGTACCTAACACAACTTCTTAATTGGTATTAGAGTCCTTGCTGTAGTCATAAAGAATATGTACTATTGCATGCATACAATGATCACGTCGATCTTTTTTGATTTTACACAAGGCTCGGCTAACTATTTTAGCAAAATCATAACACTCATGTATTTCATCTTCACTGATTGCTTCTGTATTAGTGCTTTTTTCATAATACTGATCCGTTTCATCCATCTCAGATGTCGACTCTGTGAAATTATTTTCTAAGTTGTAAGTACCTGAATAAGGTGCAACGGTTTCTTCTTCTGTTGGTAAATCCGGCGTTGTTGCGGTCGAGGCCAAAACAGGTAGTGTGTTTACTTCCACCTCCATAGAAAGTGGTACAGGTCCATCAGAATGCTTAGATTCATCACTAGAGCTGGAACCTTCGGTTGAATCTTCAATAATTATGTTACCTAAAAACAAATTTGAATTTAGTATAAATGGGATGAAATTATGACTAATTGAGATTCATTAGCCTATCAACTTTGTCGCGGTCAGTTTTCAGTCTATGTGGATGCAGCCGAATTATTATGATTAAAGCTGCTCTCTTTTAAAATGTAATAAATAAGTAGGAACGTAACGTAATCTACGCTTAATCCATAAATCTCTAAATCTCTAAAATCCATAAAAAATCGAATTTAAAGACGACTGCTGTCTGTAGGAGGCTTCGCCCCTGTCGAGGTCTAAATATGAAAAGTAGGTAACAGCTGTAGATACACACAAGAACTCCGTAACATTCCGATACCCCGGTTTATAGAACTAGCTTTTCGACCTCGGCCCCGCTAAGCGTAATAACGTTAATAATATTATAGCCTATGACTGAATAATGCAGCTTTGTATTGGAGAAAGAATTTTCAAAATCGGTTCAGTACTTTTGGAGCTTATTCGATACATAACACAACACGTAACAACAAACATAGTATTAGTAGATATAATAGACAACGTAAAGACTTACCTTTATTCATTTTTATGCGCACTTTTCACTCACTCAATTTAAAACAGCTAAGATAATAAAAACTGCTATATTTACACAAAGACTGTCGGATATTGTTTCCTTTCCGGTGTCAAATGACAAATAAATTATTGCATCACAGGCAGATCTATTTATAGGACACGTAGGTAGCAAAAAACGATCAGGGAAATCCCCGCTATGTCGAAGTGAAGCAAAGTAAATCCCCTTAGTAGTTGCATAGTAGCAGGGAGTTCCCCGCTTTAAGGGACCTTTTACACGTAGTTTCAACATTTTAATCTTAAAATATAATTAAATTATTAGAAGTGATCAGTACGGGGTATTGAAACGTATTTTATTCCCAGAATATCGACATGCCACCCACTGGTACCTTTTTAGTAAACTTTTTTCATAAAGTTTCTGGTACTTAGAAACATCGTATATAGTCATTTACTATATGAAATTGTAGATAATTGAGCATTTATTTATAACCAATTAAAATCGCGAAATGCAATTTTTATACCCAACTTTACAAAACCTCTTATATCTCGGAAACTAAATGCCGCGCACTGGACCCTTTTCGCTTGGACTGACACATTTATTAAAAAATACTGAGCTACGTGCCCATGCTTGTTCCACTTACCTTAGTTTCAGGTATAATCAACGGTTCTGTATTACTAACAGTTTTGATTGTAACTTCACTCGTATTCAATCTGGCCTGAAAGAATTAAAAAGTATAAATAATTTTTCATGTATTGACATTTACTCAACTATCTACTTTAGCGTCATGTAGTTTAAGTTGAAATTTAATTGATCATTTATAATAAAACGTCCTAAATAATAGTGATTTAAAGGTCCGTTGCAGACCTGTCCGCCATTATTTTTTTTTTTTTTGTAAACCCTCGTCATAATCTCGGAGACGTGACAATTTACGGGGTTTAGTCTTATTATGTTTTTTGTTTGCTTCTATTATCGATAGGTTACATGCGTGGCCGCCATTTTGAAAAAAAAAAACAAAATAGCGCGACAGTAGGTATGCCCAGCTCCATATAAAAATCTTCAATCCCCTTGCAAAGGAATATGAGCTTTGTCATGCCAGGCATTGAAGTTATTGTCCCAAAGCTTAAAATTCTGTATTGATGTTTAGATATACTTACAGGCTTATGCGGCGGCGGCTTAGGCACTCCACTGATAACCACCTGGGAGAGGTTGTCTTTAGTCGTTATCTCTGACGTACTTCCGCCGGAAGTACACATTATGTCTATGCCCGTTGGTATGTTAACGTTGGTAACATCTGTTTCCGGAGAAGGAGGTTTGTCGTCTTGTGTTGTCTCTGGTTCCGGTGGCTTTTCTACTTCTTCTATGTCTATGGTTAGTTTGAGAAAAAAAATAATTTAGAAAATCGCTAAGTTACGTTTCAAAATACTTTATGACACACACACAACATAACATAACTCCACGCCTATAAACCTGTGGCCTTCACAAGGTCGTCGGTCAACCTTGTGGGAGGCCTTTCAACGCTACGTCTTCCGGTACGCGCCACCATTGGCTATACCAGATAAAAAACTCATATCTCACCATCTTCGGAAGAGCTAATCTCTTCTAAATCCACAATATTGACAACCGCGCTAACTGCTTGCGTGGTGATAGCCTTTTTTTTTTTTTTTTCAGGATGGGAAATCGTCAAATGACTCCTCCCGCTCTGGGTGGAGCAGGAGGGAGTGTCAGACTCTTACTGACTAACCCACCCGTGTTCCTTCCTTAGCCCTTTATGTTCCAGGGCAGCGGTAACCCTTTCGGACGATCCCGCTGCCCTGGCAGTCTTCGGCCCTATTGGGCCCCGTCACTCATGCTGACATCTCTTTGAGGCGCGTGTGGAACACATACACGTCGTCCAGCACAGGCCTGGTCTTGATCGGACGGTGAGTTACCCATTACTCACCGCCGTGGTGATAGCCTTACAAGGTGACTGGCTTGACTTGCTTGGCGAAGAGTAAGGCAGGGGTGTACCTTATAGTACACTCACATTTCTACAGTTATGTTTAAGTCCCATGTTATCAGGCGCGGTCCGAGGGGGGGGGGGTCGTGCGGGACTTGACCCCCCCCCCCCCCCCCCCTCCAAATCATTCAAGCTGTCGAGAGTCTGCATGATTTACTTGCCTTACTAACTTACTGCTTGGTGACCCCCCCCCCAAATCTTGGGCTGCGACCGCGCCTGCATATTATTACTATTATTACTTGAGCCTTAAACATACCTGGTGAAATGGGAGGGGGGGAACCCAGACAGGTATGAGTAAGAGAGACGACGCTCTACAAAGCCGAACGTTCATATTATGGTCTATCCTTGGTTTTAGACTTTTAAGGGCTGATTTTCCCAACGCCACATAATTTTATCGGAGGAACAATTTTGAATTTTTGACAATTCTTCCATACAAAAACTGTCAAACGTCTCATTTTATTCCACGAATAAAAATTATCTGTGGATTGAAAAATCTGCCCTAATTCATGTTATTATTCGCCATGGTAGGAGAAGACAGGAGAGGGGCTTGTGGCTAAGTAATAACAGCCGCACGGGTCCATCGATCAAGTTAAGCTACGCTTGCCACGGTTTGGCCATGGATGGGTGACCATTTTCACAAACCAAGACCCCTCCGTCCCTCGGAAAGCACGTTAAGCCGTTAATCCCGGCTGTCATTCGTGGATCTTTTAGCCCGAAAGTCTGATAACCAGTCTTACCAAGGGGTATCGTATTACCCAGTCACTGGGTTGTGGAGGTCCGGTAGGCAGTCGCTCCATGTTAAATACTGGTATTCAGAAAGAAAGAAAAGAAAGAAAGAAAAAACATTTATTTAGCACAGACCAAAAGACACACTCAGCTGCATCCGGTTAGACTGGAAGCCGACCCCAACATAGTTGGGAAAAGGCTAGGTAGATGATGATTCGCCATGGTAGAAGCCATAATGAGAGCAGTGGTGGTCTAGAGGTAACAGCTCTGGCTTACGAGTTGTACGTCGTCGAACCTGGGGGCCTACTCCGAAGTGCCGACCGAACCAAATAGTAACTTCGTAGCAGGAAACGGCTGAACATTCCGCCGATACTACTTCGGAGTAGACCCCCTGAGCAGGCGCTTTCCTTTGTGTAATTTGTTTCATCGGCACTGCTCTCAAAAACGGTGAAGGAAAACTTCGTGAAGGAGAACCGAGAACCAAAAATTGGAAAACATGTGCCATCTACCAACCCGCACTGGGCCCGCGTGGTAGATTACAACCCACTCTCTGTCACAGTGAGGAGGCCTGTGTCCCAGCAGTGGGAACATTATAGGCTGATTATGCGAATGAAGCCGTAGTAACACGTATTCTGATCGCTGATTCGCTGTCTTTATAGACAGACAGAACAACAAACTGCTCAGGTACATTTTTCATTGATAAATTGAAAATGAACTCAATCACAACTAAACAGAGTTCTAAATCGCGTGCATGAGACGATTCCGGTATTTATCTGGTGACCTGTAATCATCATTCCCCTGCCCTTATCCCAATTTATTTGGGGTCGGCGCAACATGTCTTTTTCTTCCATACTTCTCTATTAATCGACATCTCGGTAGTCACCCACTTTCTAACCATATCATCATTCACACAGTCCATCCATCGTTTCTTTGGTCTTCCCCTACTCTTATAGCCATTGAAATTCATACTCAAAACTCTCCTCCCGACATTTTCCTCATTTCTCCGTAACACATGCCCATACCATGACAACAGATTTCCACACAACTTTTCAGTTACCGGGGCCACTTTCAGACTTCCTCTTATGTACTCATTTCTTATTCTATCCATTCGTGTAACACCACACATCCCTCTTAGCATTCTCATCTCAGCTGCATAATACAGGTGTTTAATACCTTCGGGCACCAGTCTCTCACAAATGTTAAGCCTATTTTTGATTAAGCACTTACTGTCCACAACAACATTTGCGATGAGAAATAAATTCATTTATATTATTATTCCATATGGCGGGTGTTGGAAGTTCGCGCGTATTTGCACTCCTGCTTGACAGCTAAGAACATGCTCGGGCGTTGTCTGCCGACCTTGTTAGAGTCCGGTTAGCACCCTCTTGGTGGAACCCGAATAAAAAAACACGGTGAATGGACTGGTTTGAGAGCTAACAATAGTGTCTGGGGAGTTTATTTTGTTGCACCACTTCTTCCCAGCTTAGACATTACGAAGGGGTGAAGTGCGAGTATTTTAGGGGGAGTCTTATGTAATTTTGACGTTCAAAAACGTCAACTACTGGACATAGGCATCGCCACTTCGACCCATTCTGTGCTTCTCGCATCCTAGCGGATTTTTGCGGCCTTCACAAAGGTCGTCGGTTCACCTTGGTCTTCCAACGCTACATTTTCCGGTATGCGCTGACAGTGAATATATTAGTCTCTCTCTGTAGTCGGTCCCTCATGTGAGGATATCGTGGTCACCTTTGGAGTTGCATCTGGAGCGGATGATTCGCCTCCGCCGGTTTCTGTCCAGCGCATCCCTTACCACCGTGTAGAATTTAGAGGACAATGATTCCTTCACCTGTTCGGTCCATCGTGTTGGTGAACGACCGCGCGATCGCTTGCCTTCGGTGTTCCCAACCACAATCAGAATATATTAATACAAAAACTCATATCTTACCATCTTCAGAAGAGCTGCTCTCCTCCAAATCCACAATATTGACCACCGAGCTAGCTGCTTGCGTGGCGATGGCCAAATTCTTCATTTTGCTCGGGGATTGCTTACAGGGCGACTGGCTTGACTTGCTTGGCGATTGCTTGGGCGATGTGCTGCTCTTGCTCGGTGACTTAGATGGTGAGCGCGTTTGTTTTTCTGTGGATAGGAAAACAATCTACTCAACAAAAATCTAAATAAATTATTTCACTGACAGACAACGTACACGCTAAACTGCTGGGTTTGGAAGCATGAAATTTTGCACTAGAGTTCTTTTTTATAGGATACTAAGGAAGGATTTTTAATATTCATCCACTAAAGGCCCTCTCCGACACGTTAGGTGGTGCAGCTCGATTCAAACTGTATGACGGCTCGGAACATGAGGCGAGTCGCTGCGCAGTAACCAATTCACGTGTCAGTGTGGGGTGGGGGGTGGGGGGTACTGCGTAGCGAGTAGAGCACTTCAGACGTGGGGTAGTTTTATTTTATTATTGCGAAAATGACTCCTAAATACTTTGAAATTGAAGTCCACCATTTTCGTACGAATTGATTGATTTTTGTAGGAATTATTGAAATTTTGACAGGACAACAGTTGTCGGTACATAGCTGACAACAGGTCCCAACAGCTGTTGTCTTGTCGAAATTTCAATATTTAAGTAAGCATTCATTTAAGGTTTTAAATTCTGACACTTTCCGTGTCAAGTACATAATTATTTACATTATATAAGCTAACATTTAAAATAATGATATGTAAATGAGAAAAAATAAGCAAAATAATCATAGGGCATCGAAAAATTCGTCCGCATCGCTGTCAACAGGAACAGTGCCTAAAAGGCTGGCAGCATTGCCACGTTGTATGGCGATGCTAATTGTTTGGCCAAGAAACAGGCCAGCCCTCTGCTCACGAATGAAGAGTCGACTAACCGCTTGGCGATATCTCGAAAAACCAAGTGGGCACTCACTCAAAAACGAAAAACCGGAAACCGAAAATAACGAAACAGTGAAAATATACCAAACTCATAAATGAACACGAACTGCGGGGTAATTGCGTAATATACTATTAGTAGCAATGGCTTTCATTTTGACAGTTCAACAACATACATTGCGTTATTTGCGTTGTTGAGCAGAAAGATTTTTCGATCATGTGAAGCAATGGATTAACAATATCCTTCAAAATGATTCAGATTGAGATTGATGAGTGTGTTACACAATTACCCCGCCGCTCAGAATATGCAAGTAAAAATACAAAAGTTTTGTTTTGTACAATGTACAGTCACGAACACTAACATGTCAACACTTGGAAATTTTCAATAGCGATTTAAATAACGAAAACAACAATGAAATACGACACATTGCAAAAACCTATGGGTTAAACAACAATAAAATATGACACATTGCAAAAACCTTTGGGTTAAACAACAATGAAATACGACACATTGCAAAAACCTATGGGTTAAACAACAATGAAATACGACACATTGCAAAAACCTATGGGTTCGAAAAAACTATGTTCGTAGCAACATAAAATTTCATTCAAAAATAAAGAAGTAAATAGCTTTTGAATAAAGCCAAGTGTATACATACTTATGCTCGTGACTGTACAAGTACGCTAATTAATAACAATCACAATGATCGCGGATTCCACATCCCACATGTCGACAGCCTCGTGGGCCAAGTCAAGATACTTGATTTGTTTATCAAATAAACTATTATTATACATTTTGAAAAACTCCTTTATTCCAAAGAAATACAACTCCTCCGTAGGGCCAGCCGCGAGGCATTCCGGGCGGTGGTATCCAATGCGAACCAAAGTTGTCGACATAGCTCACAGAATAAGCAAGCTGAAGTGGCAATGGGGTAGAACCGATGACCGTTGGGGTAGACGTGTTCTTGAGTGGAGACCGCGAATCGGTAAACAGGCAGGCTAGGTGGAGCGACGATCTTCGCAGGATGGCTGGTAGCAGCTGGAGAAGAGTGCCAGTGAAGAGTTGCCGAAAATCGAGTTGAATGGCGTGCAATAGGAGAGGCCTATGTCCAGCAGTGGACTGCTATAGGCTGATGATGATGATAATCCACCGCGGATGTACCGGTGCAGCCGAAGTTGTCGCCGCTCATAAACTGTAAGTCGCCAACCAACAACCACGTTTCTTGTAACGCAACTATGTCCGAGGACTGGCACATCTCTTTAAAGGGGCTTCGATCGACAGTCGATCGATCAGTTCAGCTACGCTTGCCGCGGTTGGTCCGTGGATAGGTGACCATCTTTACATACCAAGACCCCTCCGTGGCTCGGAAAGCACGTTAAGCCGTTGGTCCCGGTTGTCATTCTTGTCAGTCCAAGCACAAGTTCTCGGTATGTAACGATGGTCACCCATCCACAGACTAACCGCGGCAAGCGTAGCTTAACCTGATCGATCGACCCGTGCGACTGTTATTATTTAGCTACGGCTCCTTGGCCCCTCGGCCCCTTGGTGTACAATAAAGTATATGTAAAATATAAATAAATAAATCACCCTCTCACACGACACGATCTGCGACCCGTGATCTCGACAAGCGGGCCCTGGCTGCAGCGCCCCTGCCGCTCGCGTCGTAGTTTCTTCACTGACAGCGCTCACTTTTAGAACATGCAGGTAATTTTGTTCCGACCGCGCTTTTCGGCGTTGGGATTTCTTTATGCGAAGTCGATATTGAATCAATATTCATGTTATTATGATCCGTAACTGTCGCGCCTAGATGTGAAAGTCCACAGGCGCACTATACGCACCACGCTAAGTATTTATCCACATATTTCGATGTTTATTTATTTATTATTATTAATTACAATTATTATTTTAATTTTTATTCGGAGTTGACAGGTCCAGTGTTGTACGATTACATCGCACATTATTTAGCACGCTAGCATAAGCAATTTTACATAATTTAAATCCACATAGCAATTAATATTGTTGACTTTATTTTCGACCGTTTTATTGTAAACGCCTTCGTTCATTCATTCGTTTTCTCTCAACTTATCACGCGTACCAGTAACCAAGTGCTCGTACAGATGTAGAAATCACATTTGATAACAGCAGTTCCATCCTCTAGCTAATCCGACGTAACATACTTAGTTTTTATGTCTTTCAGTTCTATTTGGAGGATCAAAATATCCTTTAACAATAGTGATATCTAGATGGTCGAACGTCACCGGTGGCTAAAGTCTATTCAAATTGATATTATTTCAAGTTAAACAAATATCAACTTTATTTCAATGTTATTTAAGTTGATTTCAGAGAGGCTAGCACTCTTGAAAAAGTTATAAAAATGTTTGGGTCAGTGGGTCATCTTAGGGGCGGAGTAAACAACAACTTTTGTTCTATGACTTTTTATTAATTCATCAGACTTTCATACAAAAAAATAAAAATATTTCAATTCAAGCAATTAAAATATTCGATTTTATGTTACGAAATCCACGCAAAGCAAAAGAAAGCGCTGATTTATGTAAACAAACTGCCGTGTCTAGTACAAAATTCAGCGGAGGGGAGCGGGGGGTTAGATAGAACAACGAAATCTTAAAGATAGAACAAAAGTTGTTGTTTATGATGTAAGTAATCCAGTCCTGAGAGATTGTTAATGTTCCTAACCCTGTATATGCTAGTTGCGCGGTAAACTCTGCTTGCGCGATGCAGGATTTTGATGCAGGCCTGTTAGTATTTTACCAATAACCCTGTATACAACGTCCCGACATCAATCGTCGGGCAGTTGCTCACCAGAGACACAACAGCAGTCCGGTCGGAGAATCCACCCTTTCTATGGAGGATGAATGAACTTTCCACCCTGTCTTCATACCTCTATACACATATCGAAATATTTTACATTAGTTGTAACATGTTTAACATTTTGACCTACCTTCAGCCTCCTTGCTTGGTTCAGCCACAGCCTGTTGAACTTCCGTAGGCTCAACGTCCACCTCATTGTCGGACGTATCTGACAGCTTCACCGTCTCTATGTCCATTGGTTCTGTGGTTTCTTGTTGATCCTGTAAAAAAAAATACATACTTTAACATACTGGTATGATAAAAAAAAGAAAAAAAAAGGATAAAGATGGATAAAGATTCGTAAAATATTGTAGACTTTCGGCGCGCAGCCCAGTTGACGGACGTCACACGACTCTCGTCAAAAAAGGGCGCGCGTCGAATGTTTTTAACGGAAGCTTCTAGAATGTTCTAGAAGATTTGACTCGCTCTCATTGGCGGGCGGGAACGACAGATGTTTCCGCCAGAAGCGTGTGGGTTGTGGCGGGAGCGATTAGAACTAGGTTCGAGTTACAGTACTAAATACTTTTCTGGTGTCTGCGACACAAAGATTTTTTCGTTTGTACAAGCACCGCCACCAACAACACACTTTTTCTTGTAATGTTTATTTTTTACTTGGACAATTGTTTTGGTGAACCTTAAATATATTTTTCTTAAATAATTTTTTTTTCATCATTCTTCTGCCAAAAATTTATTTGATGTCGGCGCAACATGTCTTTTTCTTCCCTACATTCTCTATTAGTCGTCATCTCGGTAGTCACCCCCTTTCTAACCATATCATCATTCACACAGTCTATCCATCGTTTCTTTGGTCTTCCCCTACTCTTATAGCCATAGAGATTAGTTAAAGAATTTATTCTCATAAGAACAATATATAGGTTCACTTACAATGAGATACAAAGTAATTGCTTAAATGTAAATGAAATACATTTTGCCTCGTGTGCGTGTTGGTGAAGTTGTAGGAGCGTTACGTTATTCCAAACTGAGCCGTCGTTTACATACCTTTTACTGTGTCATACAGTAAAAGGTATGTAAACGACGGCTCGACGGTAGGAGGTCGTGCGCTAGCGAGGCATTAGGGAACACGTGTTATAATATTATCCTTTGTACAGACGCCAGCACATCAAGCTACTACAATCTGTCAAATTTCTTTAATAGATTTTCAACTTTATCACTAAAGTATTAAGGTTCAAGGTTGATTGGGAAAATTTGACAGTTTCGGGTAGCTTTACCTGCTGGCGTCTGTACTTAAATAAGTGTTGGTGTAATTCATGGATATACGACTCAGAAGACTCATTTATACCTGCTTGAGCTGATACTAGAGCTCTAAAAAGTTATACAAATAAATATTAGGTAGGTAAGAAGTTGCTAACATTAATTGATAGGTATGCGGTATGACTACATTTTAAGAATATGATTTTTTAGTTTCGTTTTGAATGAGTTAATGTTGTTACAACAATCTTTTACGTCATTTGGCAGGTCATTATACAGCTGTGCTCCTTCGAACAATATGTTTTTTAGGGTTCCGTAGCCAAATG
Source organism: Apamea anceps (assembly GCA_951799955.1). Taxonomy (NCBI): domain Eukaryota; kingdom Metazoa; phylum Arthropoda; class Insecta; order Lepidoptera; family Noctuidae; genus Apamea; species Apamea anceps. The sequence continues at coordinate 4,378,914 of OX637528.1, forward strand.
GCAACGGAACCCTTATGGATTCGTCATGTCTGTCTGTCTGTCTGTTTGTCTGTCTGTCCGTCTGTCTGTCTGTCTGTCTGTCCGTCCGTATGTCACAGCCGCTTTTTTCCGAAACTATAAGAGCTATACTGTTGAAACTTGGTAAGTAGATGTATTCTGTGAACCGCATTAAGATTTTCACACAAAAATAGAAAAAAAACAATAAATTTTGGGGGTCCCCATACTTAGAACTGAAACTCAAAATTGTTTTTTTCTTCAAACCCTTACGTGTGGGGTATCTATGGATAGGTCTTCAAAAATGATATTGAGGTTTCTAATATCATTTTTTTCTAAACTGAATAGTTTGCGCGAGAGACACTTCCAAAGTGGTAAAATTTGTGTCCCCCCCCCCTGTAACTTCTAAAATAAGAGAATGATAAAACTAAAAAAAATATATGATGTACATTACCATATAAACTTCCACCGAAAATTGGTTTGAACGAGATCTAGTGAGTAGTTTTTTTTAATACGTCATAAATCGTAACGTAACGGAACCCTTCATGGGCGAGTCCGACTCGCACTTGGCCGGTTTTTTTTTACTATAGTTAGTACGAGCTTATGCCATAAAAATGCAAGGATACTGTGGCCATGTGGGTGGACCAAAAGAAGACCACTAGTAGTAATTGTAGGTTGTTCCGTTGTTGTGTTGTTGTTGTGTGTGTGTGTGTGTGTGTTCTGTTGTTGTTTTGTTCTTGTTGTGTGTGTTATTGTTGTGTGTGTGGTGTTGTTGTTGTTGCAGTGTGTGTGTGTTCTGTTGTGCTGTGTGGTTGTTGTTATGTATTGTTCTTGTTGTGTATGTGGTGTTGTTGTTGTTGCAGTGTGTGTGTTCTGTTGTGCTGTGTTGTTGTTGTTATGTATTGTTCTTGTTGTGTGTGTTGATGTTTAAGTACCTGAACTTGTTCACTGGCGGGATTATCAGCGTTCAACAACGCGTCAACAGCCGCCTGTGCTTCATCATTCATCTCATTTAATGTTGCTGCCTGTAGCTCCACCTACAAAAACAAATTAATCAATGTATTTACTTTTGAATAAGTTCCCAAGAATATTTCTCTAGTCCTCCGTGTACTAAAATAAATAAATAAAACCCTTGGATACCCAAAGCTCCTGTATACAGGGTGGCAGGGAAATCGACGCGCAAACTGTAACCATGGATTCAGCACATGAGTTTAGACCCCATAGCGTAAAAATTTTTCGTCGGTTATTAAATAAAAATATTGCTGTTCCATACGTTTTGACCGCATAGGTTACACTCTTCTATGAAACAGAAGATTTATTTTTCGGTCCGTCCGTCCGTGCCTCGAAGTATGTTAAGCAGTTGGTCCCGACAGTCATTCGTGGATCTTTGACAGTCGTTACAGGTCGTCAGAAGCCCGAAAGTTTGACCACCAGTCTTACTAAGGGGTATCGTATTACCCAGTAACAGGGTTGTGAAGGTCAGAGTGGCAGTCGCTCCATGTAAAATACTGGTACTCAGCTGCATCCGGTTTGACTGGAAGCCGACCCCATCATAGTTGGGAACAGGCTAGATGATGATGAAAACAACTCACAGTCCCATATTCCTCTTCCACATCCATCTTCTCCGCCTTATCCTGGGAGGTGCTGTCACACATCATGAACTCTTCATCCTTAGGGTCTGGAGTCTCCAACTCCTTGTCATCCTGGTTTCCTACTGGTTCAGACTCTAGGGCTGCTGGGTTCGAGTCCTCCGACTGTTCTGCTGAGATTTGGTTACTGCTTTCTGGAATTTAAACGATTATATAACATTACTAGCTGCGCCCCGCTGTTTCAACCGCATAAGTTTCGATACCGTGGGATTATCGGGATAAAAAATACCATATGTGTTAATCCTGGCTATAAACTATCTGTGTGCCAAATTTCATCCAAAGCCGTTCAGTATGAAATGAATGTTATGCATTCAACGTATACAGACGTGCTCATCAATGCATTTTTTTTCTTTTAAATAAAAATAAATTAACGTTTGCATAAATAGTGACCTAGTTTTAGTGTATTAGCGAGTTTTATAGAGAAACATTTTAAGTGTCAAGTTTAAACAATGAACTAATCATATTATTTTTAATTATTAACTTATATGGAAGGCAGCCCCTTTAATCGGAGTGCGATGATACGACGCAGCCCTCCACCGACACCGACCCCGGTACCTACACCGGTACCGACACCGACACCGGCACCGACATCGCCCCGACAACCAAGACAGGACCAAGATGAAACAATTCCAGTAGTGTCCACTTCGGAGATCCAGACCTGGATGACATCAATTGAGCAGTACCTGAATGAGGTGTGTGCTGTTGCTTCGGATGGTAAGCTCAATACTGAGCAGAAACTGAAAATCACCAATCTTTGCCGGAAAGTTGGACATGGAGTTTCGCAAATGGCTGTTCAATACCAGTCATTAAAGCAAAAAGCCATTCAAACCCATACCTCTCTTAAAACCATGACCGAAGCTCGAGACCTATCCGACTGCCTAATGGAGATGAATCGGACGATTCAGGAGTCCTGTACGAAGCAGGGTGCGGGTACATCTTTTGCAGATATGGTAAAGAAGAGATCCAACAGTTTTGTTCGTCCTAATACTTTTAGCTCCGTGGCGATTTATCCCAGTGATAACTCAAAGACCAGTGACGAAACCAAGACCATGGTCCAAAATATCATATGCCCTGAAGAAATGAAGCTGAAAGTACGAGGCGTACGCAAAATAGGAAAAGGAGGATTAATAATCAGCACTGAGACCAAAGATGACCTAGATAAGCTCAAACAAACAGTCCAACTCGCTTCGTCAGGGCTTACCGTCGACGAACCTCAAAAGCGCAAACCTCGCATTATAGTTATAGGAGTTCCCACATCTATGTCTGAAAATGAGGTTTATAAATGTATCTATGAACAAAACTTGACCGACAAACTGCCGACTATGTCCCAAGATACATTTGTGACCTCAATAAAACTGAGCCACAAATCTGGCAGGAAGGATGCTGAGAATTGCAACTATATTATAGAAGTTCCAGCCATCATTCGCAAGGCCCTCATCACTCAGGACAGATTATTTATAAATTGGACATCCTGCCCTGTACGAGACTTCACACTAGTAACTAGATGTTACAAATGCCAGCAGTATGGTCATGCAGCCAAAACATGCAAAATTGCTGCCCCCACATGCGGTCATTGCGGTGAAGAAGGGCACACAATCCAAGACTGCGCAAAGAAGGCCAATCCGCCAAAATGTGCTACATGTTTGCGCTTTAAAAAACAAGCCAACCACAAGACGGGAGACACAGATTGCCCTGCTAAAAAAGCTGCCGAATACAGGTACATTAATTCGATAGATTATGAAGGCGCCTAAGAGCGCTACATACTAGTTTATATTTTAGACTTAATTTATTGTTGTAAGTTTTAGTTTAATATGGATGACAAATTAATTACCGATATTGATAACACCTTTTTAAATGTATCAAAGACATGTGACGTTGAGGACTGCAGACAATATCTTTCCGACTATCAAAATTCGCTAACCGTAATGACCCAAAACATTCGCAGTATCTATAAGAACATAGATAGCTTTAATGTTTTCCTTCATAGACTTAACTTTGATTGTGATATAATGGTACTTACCGAGTGCTGGCTATCTAACCGCCACGATAATCTCCCAGCAATACCGGGTTATAACTTATTACATACCACAATAAATAACAATCAAAATGACGGTGTGGTAGTCTTTGCTAAGGAATCTTTAAAGGTCACAGTCGAGGAACATACTCTACAAGACTGTATAAGTAATTGTTTAGTCATCAAAATTAGCACAACTACAGCGATAATAGCTATGTATAGATCCCCTTCCTCTAGAAACTTAGATCCTTTTAACAATTCCTTAAACCAGATTTTTCAAGCACTAAGCCCATTTAAGAATGTAATACTAACAGGTGATTTAAATATTAATATTAGCTCCGAAAACTGCGATGCAGGGACCCAAGATTACCTTAATATCTGCTTATATCATGGTTTTCTCCCCGCTCACACATTGCCTACTCATCAGAGCGGTTCCTGCCTCGATCATATGATGATCAAAACCAGCCTATCATATATTACGCTTGTCACTAACTCAACAATTACTGACCACCACGCAGTCTTACTCAACGTAAATTTAACGCTGCCTAAGCTAAATCGTCCTCAAACTATTAGTAAATTAGACATAAAAAAACTCGAATATGATATGTGCAACATTGATTTTAGCCTAGTTTACAATACTGCTGACGCTAATTTGGCTTTATCGTACTTAATAAAACAAGTTCAACAAGCAATATTACGTAACACGACAGTCTCTACAGTAAATAAGAAATTTTATAATATTAAGCCATGGATTACTCCGGGACTAATTCGGTGTATAAGACACAGAGATAAACTACATCAGAAAACTAAAAGATACCCTGATAATCTAATAATTGAAACCACTTACAAAAGATACAGGAATTTTTGCAACAATCTCCTAAAGAATTTAAAAAATAATTACGATAAAACTGAATTAAATAAAGCAGGTAAAAATACCAAGCAACTTTGGAAACATATTAAAAACGTCACTAACATGTCTAAACAGCGTGAATCAAATTCGAGTTTATTGCTGGCTAATCCTTCACCACTCTTATCAGCTAACAATGTAAATAACTTTTTTGTAAATGTTGGGAAAACTCTTGCCGATCAGATTCCAAAATACTGCGACCAGCCATATTTAAAAAAATCAAGCAATAGCTGTAACTCGAAATCTTTCGCCATGTTGGATACTGATGAAGATGAAATAACTCGATTAATTTCTGGGTTAAAAGACGACTGTGCAGTTGGATGGGATAATATAAGCAATAAGATCCTTAAACTCTATAAGCATATTTTGGTACCTCCCTTAACGCATATATTTCGCATCTGCCTTTCCGAAGGAATTTTCCCTAGTTGTCTAAAAAAGGCAATTGTTATCCCTATCTTTAAATCTGGAAGTAAAGACGTAGTTAATAATTATAGGCCAATATCCTTACTCCCCTCAATTTCGAAAATACTAGAGAAAATTATAAACAGTAGACTAGTTAATTACCTAGAAAAGAACAACATCTTATCCCCTGCGCAATTTGGTTTTAGAGCCAAACTGTCGACAGCCGATGCGGTGCATAGTCTAACTAGTTATATTTCAGAAGAACTTGGCAAAGGAAACCAGACCCTGGGAGTCTTTCTCGATTTAGCCAAGGCATTCGACACGGTATCTGTTTCTGTCCTCCTGAACAAATTGGAGATCATAGGAATAAGGGGAACGCCGCTGAAACTTTTTACTGACTATTTAGACCACCGGTACCAATGTGTTAGAATAGATAATATTACGAGCGATGACCAGAAAAATACTGGTTTTGGTGTTCCACAGGGGAGTATTTTGGGCCCCACCCTCTTCCTTATTTATATTAACGACTTGTGTAATCTAAATATTAAGGAAGGTAAAATAATATCATATGCCGACGACACGGCGTTAATATTTAGCGCTAAAACCAGTAGTGAACTGTTCGAAATCGCTCAACTAGGTTTTAATACTGTGACTAATTGGCTTCAAAGCAATTTACTAACATTAAATGCCGACAAAACAAAATATATGCACTTCTCCATGCGCAAGCCTCTACTTAACATTACTAACCCTCATCTATATGCCCATCAATGTGGAAACCGTACAATCACCATGTGTAATTGTCCCTTTATCCACAAAACGAGCAACATAAAATATCTGGGGATAATAATGGACGACACACTCTCTTTTAAAATACATATTGAAAGCCTAGTGAAAAGAGTCCGCAAACTAATATATGTTTTTAAAAAATTGCGAACCTTAGCAGATTCAAAATTAATCACACAAATTTATTTGGCCCTATGTCAATCTATAATTCAATACTGCATCACTTCTTGGGGTGGCGCACCAAAAACTAATTTGCTTCCTCTTGAAAGAGCTCAGAGAGCTATTTTGAAGGTAGCAAACTTCCATCCCTTCTTTTTTCCTACAGATCTGCTATATAAATCCTGCAATGTACTAACGGTCCGCCAGCTTTTCATTATGCACGTAGTATTAAAACAGCACACCATGCTTGCCTACAATGCCGACAACACTAACAAGAGACGGAATGATCTGGTATGCATGTCTAATGCAGCCTCAAAACATGTCTTTGTAGAAAGATTTATAATATTCTTAGGTCCATTCCTGTACAATAGATTAAATAGAAAACTAAGTATCTATAAATTAAATTACTATAGCTGTAAAAAAATTATACTTAACTATTTACTAACAAACAATTATGCACAGACAGAAGACCTACTTATTGTCTGCAAATAAAACTGCTAACACGCTATTTCACTTTTGTTTACCTAAGTTTTAATTTAGTTTTTACGTTTTATGCATTGTTAATTTATTATATTGAGTATGTATGCACTTCTTAGCCTGAAGCACAGGTTCAACCTAGTTCAGGCAAATTAGCAACTGTGCGCTATTTTTAATTGTTAAGGTTAATGTAAAACGTGTTCCCTTTTTATAAATAAACGATTTATTATTATTATTATTATTATTATTATAGTAGTTTCGGCGTGAAAGAGTAATAAACATCCATCCATACAAACTTTCGCGTTTATAATATTATTAGGATGCCTACATTATGATGACCTTATTGGTGATGTTTTTCAGAAAGAGCAGGTGGGTAGTACTCGCAACCGGCATGTATGAACGTAAAGGAATATGTAAGGATCGTAGCAGGAGGCGTTCTGTAGTTTTTGCCTGTCCCTATAAGGAAGGCGGAAGGCGTAAGCTTATGTGTAGCGGTATCTACAACGCCACACGCGAACAACGCTTCATACTGACGTCACGCAAATGCATCTCGCAAACAGAGTTTACCGCGCAATTAGCATAGATATAATTTCCCAACGTCAATCGTTGGGCAATTGCCCGCCATACACAACGCCCGTCTGGTCGGAGGATCCTCCCCTTTCTGTGGAGGATGAGTGAACTTTACACCTGTTCCTCATACCTCCAAACTGGTGACCCCGACGTGATGAGTGTTAGTGTTGAGTGGTGTCTGTGTGTTGTGGTGCATGTTAGTGGTCATCATCATCTACCTAGCCTTTTCCCAACTATGTTGGGGTTGGCTTCCAGTCTAACCGGATGCAGCTGAATACCAGTATTTTATATGGAGCGACAGCCTACCTGACCTACACAACCCAGTTACTGGGTAATACGATACCCCTTGGTAAGACTGGTTGTCAGACTTTCGGGCTTCTGACTACCCGTAACGACTGTCAAAGATCCACGAATGACAGCCGGGACCAACGGCTTAACGTGCTTTCCGAGGCACGGAGGGGTCTCGGTATGTAAAGATGGTCACCCATCCACAGACCAACCGCGGCAAGCGTAGCTTAACCTGACCGATCGACCTGTGCGGCTGTTATTATTTAGCCACGGGCCCCTCCATGGTGCATGGTGCATGTTAGTGGTATGTGGTGAGTATGATGTGTTGCCGGGGTCACGCAGTATGAAGACCGGCTTAATGCGGTCTATCAAAATCAAAAGTCATTTATTCAAATTAGGCTGAGAATCAGCACTTTTCGAACGTCAAAATTACAAAGACAGTCCCCCAAAAACGCCCGCCCTTCGCCACTTCCTAGTGCTATCGCTGGGAAGAAGAAGTGGTGGAACAAACTCCCCAGCAGCACAGCTGTCTGTTCAGTTAGAATATAGTTAGTTGCATGTATACAATACTAGGAACTCAGTAATGAACATTACAAGAAGCTTAAATACAAGATCGATACGGTAACCTGTTTACCATTTACCACTATTCTATCGATTCCTATTTTTTTATGTATGTTTATGCCTGTAAAAGCATAGGTAGAGTTGAACAAAATAGTATAAAGCTGTAAATATTGCAAAGACTAAAACACCCCATTCTGCAGTTGGGCTTGTACCCACTATATAAGGTCCCATTAAAATAGGTGGACAAACTTTTAGAAATCATTCAGACCACCAAAATAAGGACAATGGTAAAAAAATATATAAGAAAAACGCATTAGATAGGTACTTACAATTAAAATAATCAGCTAACAAAAATACAGTTATCAATGTTGGTTGCCCAATGTATAAACACATCCCTCCATTGTCTTTAAAATTGTGATGCGAGCATGCGCGCAGCGGGGCGCGAGTGCAAGTACCTACCCATAATGGCTGGATGTGTTTATTCTAGAGTGCCAGGTATTTATTATTTTAGCTTAAAATAAAATCATTCTAATCAGTGGTTTTTTGCTTAGATATCTTTGGTTAGACGTACTGAGCGCTGTAGTAAAATTTGTCCATCTATTTTAATTGTACCCTGTATTAATAAGGCACTCAAACACTTCTACTACAATTTATTCACAAATAAATACATTTAAAAAAAGCGAAATTTTGCTGAATATTAAAAAGCCTCTCTACCAAAAACGTTCTTAAATTCTATAACTCACCATCTTGATCAAAATCATCATCATCATCACCATCAAAATCCTCATCAGGCTCCTCATCATCCTCCATCATCCGTCCCGCAGACTCAGCCAACAGTCCCAGACTGTCATCTATCGCCGGAACCTCATCCGATGTGTCTGGAGTCATGCGGGTTATGGATGCTGGTGGCTGTTCAGCGGGTACTTGAAGTTGGCTTGTAGATGCTGAAAAAAGGTAAAAATAACTGTTGTAAAGTTTCTCATCATCATCATCTGCCTAGCCTTTTCCCAACTATGTATGTTGGGGTCAGCTTCCAGTCTAACCAGATGCAGCTAAGTATCTGATCAAAGTAAACAAACAAGGTTGGACTTTAAAATGACCTCTGAGTTTGTTTCGGCCTTTCTTCCCAGAGTAGTCAGATAGGAAACGCCGACCTCATCTAGTTTTTAAAATATGACTGACGTGTTAAACCTACTTACAGAAATAAAATAATGTATTATTTATCAAACCCTGTTCAGCATTCCAATTGCGTAACTCACTCTCTTTCACAAACTAAAGAATTTTGAAAGAAATTTCTCATCGATTGCTTCATATGTTTGAAAAATTCGTATGCGTATTCGAATTGTCAAAATGAATTGCAATTGTTAGTGTGTTCGTAATTACCCCTCAGGGGGCCTAAAAAGACCACTTTGGCAGAATCATAATAGGATAACAATATGAATCATATTAAAAATCGTAAAATGGTCACAAACTGACAATTCATAATATGATTTGTGTGCAATTCATATCACAATGAAATAACATTAAATCTGTAGAAATAAAAAATAAAAAACCAATTTGGTTAATAAAAACTGTAATGAAAAATTTACCGATAAAATTACGATTTTTATTTTTTTCATGCGGCTATGTTTACACCAAATATGAAATGAAATTTTACGAAAATTAGAGGAATTGTTTGCTAATGATCTGCTGGGAATTCACGAAATTAATAGCTTTTAGAGGTATTGCCTAAAGTGGCCTTTTTAGGCCCCCTATATGTAATTATTATTATGTTATATGTAATTATTATTATGTTATATGTAATTATTATTATGTTATATGTAATTATTATTATGTTATATGTAATTATTATTATGTTATTTGTGTTGTATTTCGATTGTGTTATTTTTGTTATGATGCTGTAATTCATGAATATGTTTTGATGTATGTTGTGATTCATGAATATGATGCTGTAATTCATGAATATGTTTTGATGTATGTTGAGTGAATATTTACTAATCTAATTCTATGGACTTCAACGTCTGCAAATAAATTATACGCAATCACTCACTAAAGGGGATCAGTGTGTAACTGATTCATAAAAGTAGCATAAGTATAATCAGCCTGTAATGTTCAGAAGGTGTCGCGGCAGACCCCTTAGAAGATGGCAGGACGAGCTGGACAAAACAAACGACCAGTGGTCTACTTTAACCCTGGATCGAAAGAGCTGGGAGTCATGGGGAGAGGCTTTTGCCCAGCAGTGCGATGATGCAGGCTAAGAGTAATGTTCCTACTGCTGGGACACAGGCCTCCTCTCTGTCAGAGGGAGTGAGCCATAAATCATCACATGGATTCGTGGATGTCACGTGTCTTCGTTCTTTTTGGCTCTAGGACATACCGATTTCCTCACGATGTTTTCCTTCACCGTTTTGAGAGCAGTAGTGAAATAATTTATACAAACTTAAGTCCCTACTTGGGTTCGAACCCACGACCACGCGAGTCACGGCTGTTACCACAAGGCCGCCACTGCTCCATAAAAAGTAATTATCAAAAACCGAATTGCCTAAACGAAAACGAATTTAAAAAAAATTTTGGGGGTCATGCCAAGCACTCATGCTTATAACGAAATGATAACTTGGATTAACTTACCAATACACTCGGCAATTTCTTTAGCAACTTCCAACTCATCATCTGCAAACAATTTTTCCATGTTTTCTTCAACTGTTGCTTGAACAACAACAGTATCTTCAACTTTCTTGTGACTTTCCACAATATTACTAACTGTTTGGACTTCACTTACTGTTGGTTCAGTAACAATGGCTTCTTGAATTACTGATTTATCTTTTTCTGTGTCTTCATCAACGATTATTTTATCAACAGCTGTTGTTTCAGTTACTATGACTTCTTGATCTACTGATTTTTGTTTTACTGTATCATCATCAGCGATGATTTTATCGACAGTTGACATTTCAGTATCTATGTCTTGTTGATCTACTGGTCTCTCTGTGTCATCTTCAGCTATGATTTTATCAATAATTGTTGATTCAGTAACTAAGGCTTTTTGATCTACTGGTTTCACTTTCACTGTGTCATCATCAGCTTTAGTTGGTTCTACTGATTTCTCACTGACAGCAGCATCATCAGTGACAATTTTATCACTACCTATGACACCATCAACAACAGTTTCATCAATTGTTTCCTCATGTACTATATCATCATCAACATTTTTGTCATCATCATTAAGACTGTCAATCATTACAGAATGGTCTAAATTCATAGACAAATCTGTATCATCTATGTCAATTAATTCTTGTGTAGGTATTTCTAACATCACGTCTGGTTTATGTACTCCGTGGTCAGTTTTGATTGGACACGATTCTTCTAGAAATATTGAAGAGTTGTTAGGTGAAATTTCATCAACCTCTTCTTTTATATCTAAGTCAGTGTCTAGATTGACAATTTCTTTACTTTTTTTAGGTTTGTCTAAATCAGTGTCTTTGTTTATATCTTCAGCATTTTTTTCAAGTTCTTCAGGATCTGTTTTAATTTGAATTTCTTCTTCAAGAGTAGTTTCTTCTGGGATAGGTTTCTCTAGATCATCTGTTTGTACAAGACTCTTAATATACCGTTCTTTTGTATTAGATTCTAGAATTAATTGATCTTTATTGCTGTCTTCCATTTTAGCTTGATCATCAATTTGTTGATTAATTCTCTCTTTTTCAGATACAGCTTGATCTACAATTTCCTCATCCGTTTTAACTTCATCTTCAATAGGTGTATCATCAACAATATCTACTGCTTTAGATGTATCTTTGATTGTCTGATCAATAACTTTCTCAATTATACTGCTTTGATTATCAGATTGATCCATATTTTGAACTTCATCTACCTTTTCTGTATTAGTTTGGTCTTCTATTGACCGAGCAATATCTTTCTTTACCACCTCAAATTGATTGATCGTTTGACCTGTAATATTTTCTTCTACCTCAGCCTTATCTCCAATAGAAGTATCAGTATTCTCCACATCCATAGGAGTACAGCTTTCTTCTGGACATTCATCATCTTTCAGTAACTCTACTTCTTCTTCTTCATCAACATCCATTGTTATATCACTTTCAGGGATAACTTCAGCTGTTTCTGTTTCTTGTAATAGTTTTTCTTCTAGCAGAGCATCATCATGATCTTTTTTATTCATTGGGGCCTCTTTTTCAGGAACTATTTTAGAACATTCAATATTTTTCGCAGAAATAATCAAAGAACTTTCGCCCTTAGAATCAAGTTCTTCTAAAAGCTTTTCTGCTGACATAATATCATCATTATCTTTATTTAAGATGACATCTGTAAAAGATTTCAACTTCAATGTTGAAGACTCTGTTTCAGTATTACTTGCAGATTCAGTTAAATGTTGATCTTCTTCAATAATGGCAACTAGATCTTCTTTTGTCTGTTCCTCATTAGTAACCTCCTTTAGAAGAGTGTTTTTAGCAGATTCTGTCTTTTTCATTGGTTCATCCATACTTTTCTCTTCAAGAATCTCTTTTGCCGGAGGTATTACTGCTTCTTCAGTGACAATTTCAGATTTCTCTAATAGTTTCTCTTCTATGAAATTAATATCATCTCGATCCATACTTTGTTCTGCGGAAAAGTCCATTTCTGGGCTATTAATTTCTTCCGTATTTAAGTAGTTTTCATCTATACGCTCATCTACCAAGATTTTTTCATTTAGAGCCTGGTCTATAGGAATGTCCAGTTTTGGACTAATTTCTGATTCTTTAGTAGTTTCAATTTCTTTAGCACTATTATCTCTTGTAAGACTATTTTCTGCACTGTTGACTTTTAACAAATCACTATCAAGATTGGCTTCAGAAACTTCGGGAATCCCATCAGAAGGCATTTCAGTCTTATCTTTAGGTAAAACATCTGAAGGATCTTCCAAAAGTTGGTCCTCGGACAGAATATCATCATTCTTAGTGTCTGCGTTTCCGTTATCATCACCCATAGCATGATCACTAGCATCATCATCATCATCCCATCTTAGTTCCATATCATCGTCTTCAATTTCATCAAGTTCATCAGCCTTCTTAGATTCCTTTTCATCACATTTGTTGAGGGAAGTATCATTGCTTTCATCTTTCTCAACAGTAACATTGGTTTTAGATACTTTTGCATCAATTTCAGTGTTGACATTCTCAATTTTTTTATCATGTATTGCACTGACCTTTGCTTCGTCTGTACCTGTACCAGCATCTTTAATTGCATCAGTATTTATGATATCCTTTGACATTTCTGTCAACTCTGCTTCTATTTCGTCAAGTTCTAAGTTATCTTGTAAAACACGTACTTTATCATCTCCTGCCCCATTTAAAGGGACATTTTCAGGTGTGGCATCATTATTTTTTGTATTTTTATTAGAATCCAAAGATCTAGTGGAATCTAATGATACTTTACCCTCAGTTATTATTTTTGGGTTTTTGCTACCACCCTCTTGATTAATTCGCGTTTTTTCTTCATCATTACTATTCTTTTCTTCTATATCACTCATTTTGAACTAAAAGAAATAAAATTAACGGCGAAAACAAGTTGTAACTAATAAGTTAATATGCACGGTTTTTATGCGAAACACTAGATATATTTGATGAGCTTGGATTGTTGCTATTATCATGTGAACTATTTTATCAACGGTATGCACTATAATATCATTGTAATGCTAACAATAGATAGTAAAATAATACACCGATAGCAACAATGCATCTGCCATTTTTTCGATTTGACACATTGACATGACATCTTTTACATTTGAAGTTTGTTTGAAGTGACAGCTTTTCTTAGTCTTGCCATACTTGATTTTTGGAAATTTTAGTTTATTATACTTTAGTCGATTTATTGCACCATCCTTTTTATCTTCCATACACACACCGACTTACGTCCTTATATGTAAAACTGGTATTATAAGCCCGCGACTTCATCGGTGTGATTTGAAATCCTCAAATATGGACGGTAAAAAGTACAGCGGGGTATTTGCGTAATGCACTATCAGTACAATGGGTTTCATTTTGACAGTTCAACGACATTCATTGCGTTATTTTCGTGGTTCAGTAGACAAATTTTTCGAAAATGGATTAGCAATATGTTTCAAAATAATTCAGATTGATAGTGTGTTACGCAATTAGAGTGCAGGTCCTAGGCTACCTCCAGTGGTTTAATCTTGATAAGGTTACAACAGACAGACTTTGACAGAGTTACTATAAATATTAGTGAGATAGGGGCTCGTGGCTTAAACTCAAATTCAAATCATTTATTTCAATTAAAGCATTTCAGGCACTTTTGAATTGTCAAAATTAAATAGTCGGTCAGTTAGTCAGAAAGTTGAAGCTAGTTGTAATAACAGCCGCACGGGTTGATTGATATACATATATTACGCTTACTGAGGTCTCTTCGTAGATCCATCATTCTATTTATTTCACTATGATAACATTTTCGCCGTTCGAAACGTAACAATATAGGAAGGGAGGGCCTCGTGGTTAAATAATAACAGCTGCACGGGTCGATCCTCAAGGTTAAGCTAAGCTTGCCGAGGTCGGTCCGTGGATGGGTGGCCATACATTACATATGTATCAAAATCCCTCGTTGCCTCAGAAAGCACATAGTCTTTGGTACCGGTAGTTATTTGTAGATCTTTGACAGTCGACACGGCAGTCAAAAGCATAGACTAGTATACATAATATATCATTTATAAACGAGGTCAGAAGCCCGAAAGTCTGACAACCAGCCATACGAAAGGGTATCGTATTACCCAGCACTTGGTTGTGGAGGTCAGAATAGGCAGTCGATGTAAAATCAGTTGCATCCGGTTAGACTGGGAGCCCCCCTCCCTAAGATAGTTCGGAAAAGGCTAGGCAGATGATGATGATACTAATGAGATGTAAATGATAAATTGTATTTTATTATTTAATTGGTTTTGGTTTCCATTGAAATAGTAAACAAAATTGACTACGGAACCCTAATGTGTTATCAGTGGTCAGCGTTGTTCGTAGACAGATAGCGTACCTAGATAAAGAATGAACTATCTACGACAGATAGTTTCTCGCTGTCTACGGCGCGGCGTTGTCACGTTCAAGCGTTCTAAACTTATAGGTTCTGTATGTTAGACATGATTTTTGTGAAAAGAAGATACGAGAGATATCTTTTGCTCACTCTGATTCATTAAAAAATCTGGAAGTCTGGAACGTGACAATAAATATTTTGTTTGCTTTGATTGACTGCCGATTTCGCTTGCTAATTCAGCGAAATTATGTGGAATTTCTAATTAATTTAACGAATTCCAATTAAATTGTGGCACCAAAATTTATTCTAAAACTATTTTTTTCGATTTTACCGCTGCACCCGTCTTCCGCGTTAAATTTCATTCCAGCTAATTACTTTCCAACAATTAGTGTTTTTTTGCGACTATCATCGTAAATATTGTTACGAAACAGCATTTCTTCGCCTAATTACCGTTCCTGCTTCGTTTTGGTGCGTCTGCTCGTGCGTTGAAGTGTTAAAAATAGTTGAAATCAGTTTTGTATCTGAGGAGAAAAAATTGTGGTCTAATCATGAATAGCAGTAATTATGTTTCTCCTCGTCTCATGGTTGGGGCAGCTATTGTGGGCATCGTTGGAGCTGCTGGAGTCTTTATTTATGAACAGATTTATGCTGAGAAGCGGAGATCTATGTTGGGTCAGTAGACACCTTCTTCTTACCTTCAAAAACGTATTTTTCTACAATTTTAGCAACATACGCTAGATTGTTATTAAACAATTTATACCTATCCTTATGCCAGATAGTTATTATCACACAATTACTTTATGAACTTTGCAATGTCATAAAAGGTTATGTTTGTGTTTGGAAGCAAAAACTGATATCTCATAATTTTTCTTATCGTTTTTTGAACTCACTCTTGTTTTTCTCTCTAGATTAGCAACACTGATGACGAAAGAATTTTGAAGTAAAATTTATCTTATCTTAAATATCTTTTTCGATTCACAACATTGTGTTTACCATGTGCTTACAGCAAAGATTATCATTGCGTTATTTTTTTAAGGTATTATGTCAAAAGCACTTGAGGTGGACAGTCCGGAACTTAGCAATTGTGTTGTTTGATGCTACTAACAACATTTTTATCCATTGAATGCCAATAAGATCACTCCCTATTATTGTGTTACTATTATTATGAGCCGGTTTTATTCACTGCAGAGTAAAGACCTCCCTTCTATCTTTCACTTTTCCCGGTGTACTGCAATTGTGGGCCAATCCTTTAAGAACAAATCTAGGTCATCCCACCATCTTTTTCTGGGCCTGCTGTGCGGTCATTTCCTGCCATTTCGGATCCACTGAGTGCAATCCACTTTTGCATATTGCTGCTCCTACATGCGACAGAATATCATCATCTGCCTAGCCTTTTCCCAACTATGTTGGGGTCGGCTTCCAGTCTAACCAGATGCAGCTGAATACCAGTATTTTACATGCGACAGAATATGTGGGACTTAAATATAGCTGGTATTATGTTGGTGTACTATACATACAGGCAGTGCTGACCCAGTACAGGCCATGACTTATGAGTTGTATGTCATGGGTTTAATCCAAGCAGGTATTTTGATTTATGTACAGACGCCAGCGGGTTAAGCTACCCGAAACTGTCAAATTTTCCCAATCCACCTTGAACCTTAATGCTTTAGCAATAAAGTAGAAAATCTATTAAAGAAATTTGACAGATTGTAGTAGCTTGATGTGCTGGCGTCTGTACATCACCAAATTGCGAGGAAACTGGCATGTTCTGGAACCAAAAAAAATTCAAAGACATGACATTTATTGGCACACCATACTGTGTTCAAAAACACAGATTATGTTTTCAAAAACCTGCTAAGCTGAGCTACTGGGCTGCCCATGTTTGCCATATGCCCAATGACCTGGGGGCCAAAATAATCACTACGTGGAGCCTGAAGCCGTCGCGGCAGACCTCGTAGAAGATGGCGGGACGAGCTGGAGTAAACAAACAACCAGTGGTCCACTTTAGTCCTGAGTCTGCAGCTGGAAGTCATGGGGAGAGGCCTTTGCTCAGCAGTGAAATGATGGCTGCTAAAAGTAACAGTTACAGATCTAATTTTTGGCCCACATGTAAATTAGCCTGTGGAATGGAATAAAAAACCCCAAGTAACTTCCAATCAACAATCCTAGGTTCTCAACCTTATTTGGCCAGTGTCCACTTTGAGAATATTTTTTTTCTCCCAATTTTTTTTTTGCTTACTGGTAGGTAAGCAAAAACAAAATTTGTCGCGAAGCTGAAACAGCTATTGCCACGATTATATTCTATGTTCTGGGTTTGGTTTCCGCACTTAGTCCTTCAGATGGACCATTGTGCGTCACGATTATATTTAAACATGTAATATTATATAGTCGTAAGATGGGATATATAATTTTTTATGTATATTTGAGTCTTCTACTGCCCCCGGAAAGTCTCAAACAACCACGAGGGGTTTTTCACCCACATTGAAAATGTGAGAATGATGTAAATCATTGTAAATTAACCTGTGAATCTGCAAAATATAAAGAATTAGCAATTAAAACCCTATGTTTGACATCATCATCATATTAATATTATTTTTATTTAATTTATGTGTTAAAAACTGCTTATCATTAGCAAGAAGACTAGGTTCAGTCCAATGTTCATATGATAATTTCTTATGTGCTTAGTGTATAAGCACTTGAAGAAACCGGACTTTATAATAGTACAAATACTTAAAATGGCAATGGCGTTAATAGAATAAATTATTACGTAAAATCTTCAGAAAAAAAAAATTAAGAACAACATTTCAAGATTTTTTGTGGGGAGTTCTCAAATGGAGTATGTAATAAGAAGTCGATATCAAATCATTTATCAAGTAGGCCATTAAAAGGCACTTTTGAAAGTCAATAAGCTTTGAAGGTTTGTGGTCGGTGCATAGGTACCTACCTGACCGCCATTTGTTGTTTTTTTTTTCAAAATGGTGGCTACTCATGTACTCTATTTAATTCTATATAAAACCTAGTTAATATTTCGGAAACGTGACGCTTTACGGGGTTTGGTACTGTTATATATTTTGGTATTATAGATATCGATTTATAAAGGTGTCACGCGTAGCTGCCATTTTGAAAAAAAAAATGCTATTACTGCGTTTTTGAATTTTTTAATTTTTGCACGTCTCCCAAGAGTCCTAGCGTGACGTTAAATAGGCTATATCCTTCCTCAAGAATCGGGCTATCAAATGCAAAAAGAATTATTATTTAGCGATTAGCGCATTCAAACATACAAACTCGTCAGATTTATTTAATTAATAGGTACTAAATTAGGTTGATCTTGCAATTATTATATTTTTTTCCCTAGGTTCCTTTATCGAAACTGAACCTACCCCTAAGCTATGGCACGCAATTTCTTTAACACCCTGTATATAAAGTATGAAAGTATGGGTCTCTTCAACATATTATTTCTTTTTCTACAACATAACTATCTTCTGTTACAGTAAGGGAGGTAGCAAGGTTAGACAAGCAGGTTTCTTCAATGAGGACAGAACTTGAATCCCTGAGAGAGCTACAGAAAGAAACGTAAGTTAAAAAATTAAAAGTATTTTTAATATTATTAGACCCCCCCCCCCCCCCTCCCAAACATAAACTACAGGCTAGGATCCGTGGCAGAACATTTATTTTGTTTTTAATAATTCATTTAATAGAAAATATAACGACGTGGAAAGATATTTCATTTGTTTTAGTTAATAAAAAGACAGATTTTTTTAACTCAATTAAAATCAAGTACAGTGGTGCTACAGCTTTGGTGCCCTAATAAGAAATGCTTAGATGGACAATTTCTATCAGACTAATGCAGTTTTTTTCACATTTGGACCAAAATGGATGATGTCCTTTGAAATTATTATTATCTTATAATTTAACAGTATGCTGTTGGCCATAGGCCTTTACAACATGTCCCGGAATTCAGGCACACCAGCGAACACCCCAATTAGATAATTATGTTATAATCACAATACATAGGTACACTGAATTTTTACTATTATGTATACTTATTGTGGGAGAAAGTGGTGGTCACGTTACAAATCTACGCACGCATACAGTCGCACACGTTTAAGGGTCTAGCGTAGTAGGTACTTCATTTTGGTTTGTTTTGACTGTACAGAGAAAGTGTGATTATAATTTGTAATACCCATATTAAAAACGACAGAAATCGATAGCCTCAACAAACTACTTTCTTTAGGTGCATCAATTCAGATACACATTGTATAATCGCACGTTTCGTTAACTCAATCATCGGTTACTCTCATCCAGCTGCTACCATACACCCTGCAAAGAACGTACTAAGTTGACATGACTATATTTATTTATTTATATATACTTTAATATACTTTATTGTACACCACAAAAATACATAGCATGAAAAATACATAAAACACTACAAAATATACAATGGGCGGCCTTATCGCATTACTGCGATCTCTTCCAGGCAACCTTAGAATGGACAATGATTTGACTATAGTGCACAGTAACCAACGTTTTTGGCATCCGCAGTCAAAATACGCAGGGGCAAAATTTCGCGAGAAAAGGAATAGAGTTCAGAAATCCTGTCCTAATGTCTGTTCCAAAACTATCTAATAAAAAAATAAATTTATTTCAGACCTTGATCCATACGATGTTAGTAATACACACTACTTATAAGCTGTGTTAGTAACAAACGAAAAACAAGATTCAATTCATATATCTGCTGCACTCACCAGACGCACCGGGTAATATACATGTGCACGTACCCAATGCGCTATAATGGTGCAGCACGGCTTATCACTAATGACCTTCAGAATGTCATTGCTGGTCCCACGCACTCTGTGCATCATAGAAGCAGTCTTCTTACGTAGAATGGTACTGAAACATCTGAAACCGTCAGTACGTGCTTCCGCAAACATTCCTGACATTACAGTTTACATTTGGAACAGACCATAAATGTTCGCCGTCCTATTCGCACGTTTTATGACCGCGCCTGCACGAGCCTCTGCGTTTAGTACCTATAGCATTTATAGAATAATATTTTTTCGTCGTGAATTTAGACATGCTATATTGAATTGATACTACAGTATTCTAATCTCACGAAGCGACTCGTGCTTTACTTGTGGTATCCAAATGTACAAACACGCTGTGAATGTGTGCGTGAAGACGAGTAGCGTCAGCAGATAACGCACACGCTTCTGACATCGCCAGTGTCTCGGACGGTACCGAGAGCTCCTGCGCAGCCTGCGCTGCGCTTACACACACACACAGCGTGTTTGTACACTTGGTGACTACACGTAAAGCGTGCATCGCTTCCTGGGATAAAAATACTACTCAATGAGCACTACATAAGCATTATTTTTTGGGTTGGGCTCTATATTAAATGACCCATTGTTCTTCCGCCATTGTTATCTCGCGAGCAACGACCGACCCCGACGATGGTCGTCACGGTTCATATAAAATTTGCATATTTGTCTTTCATTTAAATAGTTGAATATGCTAAATAAACTCCTGTCTGGTAAAATCTTACGTTCTATTCTAAATTAGGTTCTGCCTGCGACTTCGTCCACGTAAAATTTCTTGTTTTAATCCTACTAATATTATAAACGCGAAAAATTGTGAGGATGGATGGATTTTTGTTACTCTTTCACGCAAAAACTCTAAACGGATTTGGATGAAATTTGGCATACAGATAGTTTATAACCGAATTTATGCGGGTGAAACCGCGGGGCGCTGCTAGTATAAAATATGTCCTATGACACGATTGACATTCGGCAATACTGTTCAGCTTCCCATTAGCAAAAGATTTTTTTTTTGTGTGGGTTATCTTCAGATAACTTCTCCTGCTGGGCGGAGCGGGATGGCGTGTTAAACGTTTTACTGACTAAAACCCACCCGTGTTCCTTCAGTTGCCTGTGCCAGGGCATTACATTAACATAAAAATACCTAATGTAAACATCCATTATCAAATGTAAACACAGTTTTTTCAACGTAAACATTCTTCCTCCCCAGGACCCTACGTCGTTTAAAACATAGGAAGGCTCGTAAGGAGAAGTCTGTGAAGAAGGCTCCCACCAGCGGCGACGCGGCTGAAGTGGCTGAACACAGCTACGCGTCGGACTCCGAGTATTTCACTGACTACCAGTCTGTGTTAGGTAAGAATGCATTTTGTTATACCAAATGAACTTCTAAATTGGGTTTAGATAATCAGCGAGTACGTGGTGCCGCTAACTAAAGGCAGGAAAATATGTAGTTAACCATCTCATCAGGTCCGATAGGCAGACGCTCCATGTAAAACACTCGTATTCCGCTGTATCCGTTCAGACTAGAAGCCGACCCCGACATAGTTGGGGAAAAGTTTAGGCAGATGACCATTTGTTACTTCTCTCTGTAGGGCAAATGCGTTATCTCATTTTACCGACTGTTTTTTTATGAATTTCTGTAATCTTTTTTCTATATAGTTGTTTTATTTTTTCAGGAACAGACGGCGAGATGGACAGCGAAGAGTTCTACGACGTACCAACAGATGACGATGAAGACGACACTCTCAGGGAATCTCTGCGCAACGGACACGCGAGCAACGAGTTACAAGACGAGGTACAAAATACATCCACCAAAATCTGAACTGTATACAGTCCGTGTACACTTATTTTTCCTCTATTTTTGCATCACTGTCCAAATCACAGTGATCCTTATGCTCATTCTAATAAGGTTTCTGTTGGGTTGCTGCCACTGACAAGTCTGTCAATATCCTTGTGATCTTTATGCTCCTTCGAATAAGGTTGCTGTTGGGTTGCTGCTGTCAGAGGTAAAATAACTGTGAATCGACTGTAGTTGTACAAGAAACTTTTGGCGCGCAGCCTACGGATGTTTACCAACAACTGTCAATGGCGCCGATTCCCTAGTTCACAAACTTATCTAAATTTAAGTTCAATGCATCTTTTTCTTTCTATTTAATTTAGAAAAGGACAGAAGATAAATATTAGTTTAGTCATGTCAAACTAGTCAGCACCTGACGTAAATTTTTAGCAGCCACGTTTTTAATCATGTCTAATCTGTCTATGGAGTATCTTAATTTGACAGGAGTAAACTAATATTTTATCTTCTGCCCTTTTCTTAATGAAATAGAAAGAAAAAGATGCATAGAACTTAAATTTAGGTAAGTTTGTGAACAAGGGAATCAGGGCCACTGTCACTCAAACGACAAAAGATCCATGTAGCACTTTAGTGAAAGTAAGGGCTGATTTTTCCAACGTCAGATTATTTATCCGAGGAATAATTTTGAATTTTTGACAGTTCTTCCATACAAAATCTATCAGACGACAATTTTATACAACGAATAAAAATCATCTGCCGATTGAAAAATCAGCCCTAAATGAAATTGTTTATCCTGTTAATAGGATATCAGAATCACTTTTACACGTCATATAAAAAAGAAATATGCTGGACGGAGTCGACATTTCCTACCTGACTACCCCTGAGGAGAAACGGCGAAACAGATAGAATTTCGAAAAATAGTGGCAAGAACTTCAACCTTTCATTAATTTAATTCAATTTTTTTTCAGGAAGTATTAGAAAAAGATAAAGTCGAAACACCTGCCACTACGTTCAAAAATGCGACATAGCTGTAGACTTGACATACAGGTAAATTATTATAGTGTTATTAAAAACTTGATTGTAGGTACTTAGGGGCTCAACTTGCTTGCTGCTACCTATATTATAGAAGTACGCTGGACTAAATATACTACCTATATGAAATGACAGTTGTTTTTTGTGCCGATTCAAAGCGCCCCGCTTGAACGTCTCAGGAACTAAAATTGACACATTGGCGCAAATGGCCGTCGTTTTGTTTTGGTGCGTCTCTGAAGATTTAGGTCTAAATCTTGGAATAAGACTTTTTTGTGTACATACGAATATATAATATACATAATTATGTATGTTCATATTCGTATGAAACGCTTACTTATTAAAGTCAAAATACGGTCTGAATCTTGCCTTAAATCTCTCTTCTAAAGAGACCCCTACATCTTTCATGTCTGAGTAATTGTAAATTGAAACAAAACGCCAAGAGGCGCGTTCCTAAAATATGCGAGTAATATGGTGAATATTTAGTATCCTGTCATCTCGCTCTCCGAGTTTTATTACCGTGACTGTTCAGAGGGGCAATTTTCGTAATTTTAAGATTAAGAACGTTCGCAGTCTGATCTCAGTCTCAATCTGTCAAAAATCCCTCTAATTTCCCTACATTTTTGACATTGAGATGGCGTCTAGATTTTTGACGTTTTTAATTACGGGAATTAGTCTTCTGTTGTATTTTATTCTATGCTTTATTTACACTATTTTTGTATTCCAGTGCGAGTCAACGCTAGTGGGAGGTTAGTATTAGTCGATTAGTCGGGATTGGGGTATAACCACCGTAGCTAGAGTAAAGTTGAAGACTTTACGAAGTAGTACGCAAACGTTTGACGGAGTATAGTTCTATATTATACATGTTTAGTGTTTTTGAGGTCTTGTAAGCTGTTGATTAGAGATTTACTTCATCATCTGCCTAGCCTTTTCCCAAGTATGTTATGCTTCCAGTCTTACCGGATGTAGCTGAATACCAGTATTGTACACGGAGCGACTGCCTATCTGACCTCCACAACCCAGTTTCTGGGTAACACGATACATCTTGATAAGATTGTTTGTCAGACAGCCGGGACTAAAGGCTTAACGTGATTTCCGAGGTACGGAAGGATCTCGATATGTAATGGATGGTCACCCATCCACGGACCGACCTCGGCAATCGTTGCTTAACCTTGAAGATCGACCCGTGCAGCTGTTATTATTTAGCCACGAGGCCTTCCCTTCCTCTACCATTACCATTAGTTTCGAACGGTGAAAATGTTATCATAGTGAAATAATTAGAAACGTAATTATTAAACCAAGTAATCTCTAAAAAACAGCTAACTGGACTCATAAAATTCCAAGTAACAATTTATTCCATTAAAAAATTGTAATCAATTGTAAAAAAAATAATTTATTCTAATCAATTAATTGGTTAAACCTATTTAAATTTAATGTGACATTCAATTAATTGATATTTATAACATTTTTTTTGTCAATGCTCATGTAATTGACGTTGCCTAGTCATTATGAATATTGCACAAAGTACAGAACTTGGGTAATGTTGATAGTGTGAGCTTTGATCATATCTATGATAATAATATTGTAAGATTATTAATCCTTTAGTCGACTAATGACATAATCAATCTCCTCCTTATCCCAATTCATTTGGAATCGGCGTAACATGTTTTCTTCCATACTACTCTATTAGTCGTCATCTCGACAGTCACCCCCTTTCTAACCATGCCATCATTCACACAGTCCATCCATCGTTTCTTCAGTCTTCCCCTACTCTTATAGCCATCGACACGACTATGCATCAGGATTATAAAATCAGCCTATGATGTTCCCACTATTGGAACACAGACCTCCTCTCTGTGAGAGGGAGTGGGCCGTTATCCAACATGCGGGGACAGTGCTTGTTAGTGGATGTCACATGTCCTCGCATTCTTCGCCTCTAGGACGTCCCTGTTTCCTGACCTTGATTACAAACTCAGTCATTTACAGGCACTTTTGAATTGTCAAGGGGTTGGCCAGTCAGAAAGATGAAGCTAGTTGCCCATATCAAAGCATAGTAGGTTCCTTTCGCAGTCGGGTTTATACAATGAGCTTTTGGGCTTTTACCCTCGGGCTTCGTTTTCGTGCTTTATCCCACAAGAACCGTGTGTTTTCCGGGGTAAAAAGTATAAGCCTAAGTCTCCCCAGTTCCAGACTATGGCCCACCTTCCATGCTGCGCCACATGTTGCCCTGTCACCTCTGCACTTGATGATGTAATGACTGCGTCTGTGAGCGCAGTTCGCGCAGTTGACTTTTGGACCAAACATGTTTGAACTTTTTACCATCGATACGCTAACAAGAAGATAAACTATCTCTCTGCAAAAAATCACGCCTATTCGCTGCGTGCAAGGACAGACCAATAAATGCACTTTTACAATAGTAGAAGGATTGGCAATGCAGGCTGTGAAAAAAATATTTGAAAGGTCAATTAGTAGTTATAACTCGACTCATCGTCATCATCACTTGTCCAGGCTTCGATGTTAGAGGGTTTAGTTTCCACCGTGGTCCTTCAGGTAGACCATCGTGATTGGGCCATGGCGGCCATCAGGGGAGGGAGGGAGGTGGGCTGGTTTGAATGACCACATTCCAACCAGCCCACATCACTCCAGAAGTACATCTCCTAGTCTTAAGTAGGATCTGGGTGCCCCGAGGTTTTCTGTCCTAATCTGTGTGACGCCTGTGCGTTCAAAGAGCACATGCGCAACAGTTTGCAAGCCCTGCATAGAGGACTCCGTTTTGCCTATTGTGTGGAAGTGTTTGTTAAGCGAGCAGTGTCCCGTGATGGTCCCCGCTACCAGTCTAACTGGATGCAGCTGAATACAAGTATCTTACACGGACTGACTGCCTATCTGACCTCCACAACCCAGCTTCATTAGTCGACTAAACGATTCTAATTGATATCAATATAAATTGACTAATCAATGCAGGTTAAAAGGACACGCATTCATAATAAACTGTAGCTCTATTTACTCCTAGATTAGTCTTAAAGGCTTTATTGATGGAAATTCAAGCTTTATGTTTATTTAAGATCTTGAATTTTAGTTGTACGTGGCAAAAGATACTAATTACTACGGTATATTAGGGTTCCGTTCCCAAAGCGTACCAACAGGTGGATGTACCTTTAGTTAGCCAGTAAATATTTTCACAGAATACGTGTAATTATGTGTTTGAAATAATAACAATAATAGAATGATAAAACAAAGAAAGGTCGAAATGCATTTTATCAATGGTTATTGTTTCTGCTCTATCTTGAAAACGGTAATACATAAAAGCATTCAACTATGAAATGCCGCAAAATGACGTTGGCGACGGACTTCACGGCGTCATTTTGCAGATTTAATCCGACATATTACGTCTGCAAAATTCTCATCATCATCGGAAACTCAAGATTTTGCAAATATACAGGAATTGAAATCGCAAGTCTTACATAGCCATAGGGTTTGCATTAACGGGTTTAATTTAACTTCTGCTGCACAAAAGGGTTAGTGTCTCCTGTCACTTGCAACTAAACTGATATAAATATCTAGTGTAGTGTCGGTGCTATGGCAAAAGTTACTCTACTAAATGCGGTTTGATATAATATTGGTACACATTTTGGTTGCAAGAAATTAAGAGGGTGTATTTAGAAAGTCTGCAATGTCGCAAATAACTGTCAAATATTTCGCCGTTTTGATTAATTTGTTAAATATTTCGCTGTTTTTTATTGATTTGTCATATGTTTCGCTGTTTTTATTAATTTGTCGAAATTATCGCTGTCTTCATTAATTTGTCAAATATTTCGCTGTTTTGATTAATTTGTCAAATATGTCGTTGTTTTGATTAATTTGTCAAATTAAAACTGTGGCATGTGTGACACCTATTTGCGACTTTTTTTCTAGGACTACTATCCTTTAAAAAAAAGTCGCAAATAGGTAGCAATGTTTGTTGTATTGTCAGAATTGACAATACAACAAACATTGCTTCGTAAGTATTAAAACATTGCGTTATTTTTGCCCGACTGCAAAAATAACGCAATGGATTTTGCTGAATTGTCAAAATGAAAACGTTTGTCAATAGGAATGTGTTACGCATTTAAGCTTCAGGCCGTTATCAAGCGGTTATGTGCCATCATCATTATTTCAGCCTGGAGTCATCCACTGCCGTGTATAGGCCCCTCCTTTCCATTATGCCATGTGCCCTTATATCATATCAAACTGTACTAATAATATTCTCTTATTAATAATGTTTCTTTGGGGACAAGAATAAGCCATAGTAGTAACTAAAAAAATATGTCTTTTAATTTGAGGACTAAAATAATTTCGAAATTTTTCGAGAAAGTTGTTGGAAAGGAATTGTGGAATTATTTTGTATCATGTCATCTTAATCAGAAAAATATATACTTGCTTGGGAATTGATTTTTAAATATTTGCACAAAATGTAAAAAAAAGTCTTGTAATTATTATTATTTTTAACCAATGAGGCGACAACATAGGTTTTTTCCGTATTAATGTTTTTGAAGTGAAACTTCTTAGGATTCGATAATTGGTCGAGAATTGAGAATGAAATTTCAAGGAGGCGTCACGTTTAGGCACACTTCGTTACATGAGAGAGAAGAAAGATATAACCCTCTCTGTCTCTCACACTAAATCTCTCTTATTATTTATTTTTTAAGAAGGTTCACTTTTATCGTGTATTTGCGCGAGCAATTTTTTTATGTACAGAAAGGTATTTTTGTGTGGGGATTTTTTTTTGTTAATAATTGTTCTTAGGCACAAATGGGGTGGAGTCGCCAAATGTATTTTTTATATTATGTTTTGCCGATAATAATTGTGAATTAATAATGAATTTTGCCTTGAAACTTAATAGTTTTTTTTTTTACAAATATTAATGTAATATTTTTTTTTTACATATTACATAGCTATATATTTTTATTTTACTTAGTCCAATAAAGTAAGATTTAATTTATTTCTGGCGTCTTCACCTGTTTATTTAATGTACAGAAAATCTATTATGTATTTCAATGGTTATGTAAAATGTTAATTATTGCGCCTATATACATCAATGCATTTATGATAGTTGACATTTATATTATATTATGTAAAATATAAATGAAATCCTCAGTAAATTTTCTTCAAATTTTTATTTGAGGAAGATCTCGAAAAAAATATGCAAAAGCTTTTTTTACAGCCAGCTTACATTAAAAAAAAACTTAAATATTTTCTATTACAGAACTTATTTTAATTCTTTTCGGATATTTCTCTCTCTCTAACTAAATAATAATACACATAATTATTTCAAAATGCTCATTTTATTGCTCAATCGTACAAAATGCCATTTTAACATAAAATATTTCTTTTTTCACAAAAATAAATCTATTCTATTTCAATTGTATGCAAGCTGAAAGAGCATCCTATATGATTTAACTTTCAATTAAAACTCAATTTTGTTGATTGAAAAAACTAAATATTTTTCTGGCACGTTAATAATTTCGAAAATTTGACTATTTATTAATTATTTAACTAATAAAGATGCAGCTTTTCATTCTATTTCACGTTAATAAAATAAAATAATGCTACAGACGCCAGCACATCAAGCTACTACAATCTGTCAAATAGATTTTCTTTAATAGATTTTCAACTTTATCGCTAAAGCATTAAGGTTCAAGGTTGATTGGGAAAATTTGACAGTTTCGGGTAGCTTGACCTGCTGGCGCCTGTACAACAGGCCCAGGCTTTTTAATTTTCGACTATCTACATTACGTCGATTTTTGTTAGCTTAGAAATCTCTTTGCTTTTGGTACGCTAGAACTTGCATTCTTAATTAAATTTGCATTATAAATATCTTAAGTAATTACGTCCAAACCGATATCAACAAGATAATAAAAAAAAAGTTATTAAAATGTAATTAATGTTCTTAATGGATATAATTCAATTTAATTGTAATTCTTTAACGATATTCAATTGAACTGTAATCAGCTGATGTTATTCAATTAATTGAATAAAAGTTATATTTTGTTTATTACGATGCAGACTCGAAGTTGTTAATAGTTGTAGGCATTTTTTGGGATAACCGTCTGGTGTTTATTTTGTTATAAAAATAAAAATATTATTCAGATTTATGCGTTTTATTTATTGCCAGTATTGAAAGCTACGGCCTAGAAGAGCAATGGCCGCCACAAGTGTCCGCAATTTACCGGCGAGTGACGTTTTCTTAGAGAGCGTTTTCATGATAGCCGTCACTGCGCGGCTGTTGATGGTTACCGATCATCTAGGGCCTAAGTACCGTAGGTACCTAAGTCTCTCAAGTGTGTTCTGCCCGCTTGGTGGGCATCGCTGAGCGAGTACTCTGTCGCTTCGACAAACGATAACTCGCCGGGCGGCCGCGGCGGTCTGAATAGATTCAGAGAGATCTACATTTTGGAATGGGCAACTAGCTTCAACTTTGTGACTAACTGACCCACTGACTATTCAAAATCGCCTGTTATCAGATCGAATGTAGAGCCCCTAACTCTACAAACCTGACATCTTGGTCAAACTGCACGGCTTTTAAGTGATTAAACAGTAAGTATTGATTCTTCGATTTGTAAGGTGGGCAAAGAAGTTTGTAGGGTTGGCGGCATTGCCCACCCTTGCTCTCTCCGTAGCTACGCCCATGATAGCTAGCCGCTTCCTCGTCGGTGGTTGGACAGGGGCCTAAGCTAAAGGCATATAATCAGCACGACTGCTAAATAAATAAAAAAAACTAGATTTTGTATATAGCATTTATTTAATTAAATACATCAAATATAGAATGGACCTAGTCTTATTCGGATAGTCTTACAAAATATTAATACTGAATACAATTCTTTACTAAGTATGTCGCATATTGAATGATTTATCCACAATCGTGCAGTGTTAGCACTGCCTCTCATTATTTGAAGCCAGAAATACACATGTCAGTTACATCTTGCACAAAAGTATGTAAGTAACTTCCACAAAAATACGCAAGTGACTTGCACAAGAGTATGCAAGTAACTTGCACACAAGTCTGCAAGTAACTTGCACACAAGTCTGCAAGTAACTTGCCCAAAAATATGCAAGTAGCTTACGTGCCATTGTGACTTTCACCAACCAGAAGTATTTATGTCTCAATGTACGCTCGCTTAAAATTTGTAACGTCACGATATTATACGTTAGACTTAGGGCTGTTTTTCAATCATCTGATAACTTTATTCGAGGAATAATTTTTAAATTTTGACATTTATTTCATACAAAAACATTCCAATGTCAATTTTATTCCTCGAATAAAACTTATCTGGTGATGGAGAAATCAGCCCTTAGAACGATAATACAGGGAAGTAAAATGTATGGAAATATATGACGACGTTTTTAAACCGTCCACGATAACGTTATAACGTGCACATATTTCCATACGTTTTATGGACGTGGACGTTAGACATTATAAAAGTGCACAATGGCATGCAAGCTACTTGTATACTTTTCTGCAAGTCACTGGCATGTTTATTTGTAGCTAGGGATAGTTTGCCCAATTTGTATTGGGCAAAATCAACTTTGCAAGCAAACTTTGCCCAATTCAAAATGGGCATTTTCCTTGCTGCTTCAACATGCTTTATATCGAATGTAGGGTAAGCAGAGAGTGCTAACTCTGCTTGCCTGCAGATTTAGCCCTAACATACATCAATAACATCATAGCCACCAGTTTATGTCTGTTTTGTCGACACTTTTCTAAAAGTTAAATAAAATGTCTCCAAAATTGAATTCTTTTCTTACGTCTAAAGTAAATTAATGTTGAATTTTTCAATAATAAGTATATTTTAAATATAAAATTTATATAAATTGTCTAAATATTTAAACGTAGCCAGGATGAGACAAGTAATTGGCCGAAATGAAAAGGAAATACTTACAAAGATATTGTTGATTTTAAGTAACTGTCATTATGATTGAAACATTGACTAACATCTTTTCCTCAAATGCAGTCAAGCAAATTAATTATTTATCAAATTGACACCCTACGTCATTTTCTGTCAAAGAATGACGGTTGTTATTTGAATAGTATGCGGGTAATCTAAGTTGGTAGTCAACTTGATAAACAGATAATTTCCCTCGTTTTACTTTCTAGAAGTTCCATTTCAACTGGTTTGCTTGTCTAACCCTGGCAACGGATACAATATAATAATATGTACATATTTATTATATTTCATATAATAGAGAGCTCCATATTTTGCACCTGTACCTTCTCTTCAAATAGGTTATAAAGAGTTTAGGTATATACCTACCAAGCATATATAATATATATACTTTCTTACAATATGTATAGACTAAAAATTTAAATGGGGTTAAATATAATGACCTCCATAAAATGCTTTGATACCCTTAGTTCATGTGCGTGTGGATTAAGAGATCTTTTCGAAAAACTCTTCCAATCCCAACCAAATTATAAGAGGATTTAGGAAACAATTGTGAAAACTTCATGGTAAGATATAAAATTTGTGAAATCTAAACAAAGAAAGTTAGAACTCATTAACTGGATCTCTCAATCTGGACAACTGAAGAAAAAGTCATAACGCGTATGCAAGAATATACTGCCTATGTGTTTATAATTTGCATTTTAATTAATTGTGAAGGATTTGTGAAAGCTGCTAAACAAAATTTCGATTCGTTTCAAAGCCACGTTTAAGATTTATAACGGTTTATATGGATCACTCCGAGTGGACAATTTTCAATTGAGTGATCTTGTAAAACACGACCTAATATTGAAAAAGTATGAATAATTATCATGTTTATTGCAAATTATGCTTCTGGGAAAACGACTAGATTGTATAGAAAAAAAAATATGCAAAAAAGAAATTATTTTTTGCAGGCTGTCGAGAACCGAACATGATTTATTTGGAGTCATTTTGCTTAAATAGGATAGCGAGATGTTAAAACTTTGGTAATAAGTTTACAGCGGGTTTAATTTTGGTGATCATTTACTATTTTTGTCTGTTATATGTTACTATATCTGGTGGTAAGTTAAACATAAGCCAATTTAAATTGTAGATTGCCCTTACCGTACTAAGTCGCGCGAAAAACTGTCCATACTAAGAAGAGTCAGCTCACACATTAATAACAGCGTTGTTCAGGCTTCAAAAGTGGCAACATTTTATTTATTTTTACAATTATAATTTTGGCAACATTTTGTTCGCTGTCAATGTCATAATGACGTTTGGACTATTTTATAGTAAGTAATCTGTTTATCTGTGGTCTTTTCCGCCACAGCCAATACCCGATTAAAAAGCTTTGTAAACTTGGTCCTCGTAAAATAAAAACTATAATCTGCAATTTCTGGGCTTTATTTACACCAGTATGTCTATCGCTGCCATTTAGCTTAACTTAGTTTTAAATGTTGTATTAGACACATTGGGTGAATATCATTCACTGGCCGCTAGTTGATCGGCGCCACATAGTTAAAACGCTAGGCAGTTAACTGAATGGTTAATTAAGCTAGGTGGCAGCGACATATCCACCGTCACACCGTCATTGTATGTGAAAGTTGTCAAGACGAAACAGAAGCGCGACCATCGTTTGACGTAGTAGGGCGAATCTACGATTTAAATCTTTGGTATAGACGTATTAATTAAAAAAAAAAGCTATACTCCATCCGGAATAAGATAAGACACTTAAACAAACCTTTTTTTACAGTCCGTTCAACCGATTTTAACTTCCATTCCGTAGAGATAAGGATGGCATTAAAACCAAAAAACCGGCCAAGAGCGTGTCGGGCCACGCTCAGTGTAGGGTTCCGTAGTTTCCCGTCCGTCACAATAAGTGTTCTCACTTATGAGTTTACAGGTGGGTATCCAATATGTACGTATCCATTGGAGCAGTTGCAGGAGCGCGGAGCGCTGCTGGTGCGCGAACATAGTGGTAACCCAACTTAAAAAAGGCTATTTGTTACGGAACTCTAATAATTACGGAACACTAAAAACGGGCCCACAAAGGACGGTGATAACTAAAAAAAATATGTAAACGAAGTTAAAAAAATGCTTGCATATACGATTATACTACAAACTTAGTCCAGAAATTATTTTGTACAACTTTTTGTCTTTTTTGTACAAAAACTGTTGTTTCCATCAAGTTCAAAATGATTTTCCTAGAAAGTCCTTATAATGTTCTACTTTTCAGATTTTTTCATATTTTCTAAACTTATGGTTCAAAAGTTAGAGGGGGGGGGGGGGCATTGTTTTGTACTTTTGGAGCGATTATTTCCGAAATTATTGACATTATCAAAAAATGATTTTAGTAAACCCCTATTCATTTTTAAATACCTTTCCAACAATATATCACACGTAAGGGTTGAAATTAAAAAAAAAATCACTTCCCACTTTACATATAGGGGGGGGGCCTAATAAAACATTTTTTCCCAATTTTTATTTTACCACTTTGTCGGCGTGATTGATATACATATTGGTACCAAATTCCAGCTTTTTAGTGCTAACGGTCACAGAGATTAAGCGAGGACGAACAGACGGACGGACAGACAGACATGGCGAAACTATAAGGGTTCCTAGTTGACTACGGAACCCTAAAAAGTTGTTACGATACCAACTATTTACTGCAGCTGCCATTTGTCATGCCACCAATGCAATAGAAGTCATAATCGGTTGAACGGACTGTAAAAAAGGTTTATTTAAATGTCTTATCTTATTCCGAATGGAGTATAAAAGCTTCGAGAGAACATTGCATTTCAACCCTGGCTGGAGGCTTTAAGAATTCTTAAGGCAACCACAGGATAGTCTGGTTAAGTAGTTACGACCTCTCAAGGTCAACTACGAGATGCCATTAAAAAAAAAAAAAAAATTGCATTTCAGCGAGATCAATCGATTCGTGTATTTCACGAATTTGAATATATTTGAGGTAATTTGTGTGTTCTCTAGCCTTAGGACGTGTTGCCAATTAAAATATTTTTTTCTTATATACTTACGCGTTCTTCATTTTTCTACCTAAACACGTCCATCTTTCTTCAGTGAGATATGATCAAGTATTTTATATATATACAATTAAATATTCATATATTTCAAAAGTTCCATTTTACTTTATACATAATATATTTACATAAATATATAAATTCTTAAATACCTGCCTCATGTATTACTCAGTATGCAACATACTATACAATCTCACTTTTTTTTTAAACTGCTCATCTCCACAATAAAAAAAAAATTAATATTAAAATATATATATCTAAAATGTCGGATAGGCATGATTAGTTTCATTTATCCTATTTCTATTCTATACTAATTTCACAGATTTTTATTGTAAATCTAATTTGAATATAGATTTAATTTGAAAATACATTTAACATGATATAGCAAATATTTTTATAGTGAAAACTGGCTTGCTATGTAAAGTTATTAATAAATACAAGTCACATTTCAAGTATGCAAGCGTCTTGCAAAGGAGTTCGTGGCTAAGTAATATTTGTCGCACGGGTCGATTAAAGGTTTAAGCTACGCTTGCCGAGGTCAGTCCGTGGATAGTGGTGTACATCCATTACATATCAAGACCACACGCCTCAGAAAGCAAGCACGTTAAGCCGTTGGTCCAGATTGTCGTGTATAGATCTTTGACAGTTCTTAAGTTTGCAAACGTGCATGCAAGTCACTTGCACACTGAAAATGCTACTAAAGTTTTGCTCAGCATCATCTCTATGTACAAATCATAAACACTTATATAATAAAAAATATTTCTATATCTAATTTAGGCCTAAAAACTCTGAAACACCGATAGACATCCAGATTAGTTAGAAAAAACCTTATAATAACACGTTAAATTTTAGCCTGCCTAAAGACAAATTATTTTAAGAGGTACTTTTTTAAGCCAAATTTTTGTGCATACAAAGGAGATATGACACGACAATGAACCAAAATATTCGTTTCATTGTCGTGTCAAATATTTGTTTCATTGTCGTGTCAAATATTTGTTTCATTGTCTTGTCAAATATTTGTTTCATTGTCGTGTCATATCTCGTTTAAAACCGTCCCGTAAATGCAAGGTCAAATTAAATTAGCTGGCAAAACTTCATTGACATGTATCGACATCTGACGATGATAAAACAAAAACTTCTTAAACCCAAATTTTCAAGTTATTTTCATTTACAAATATCTTTATTTAGCAACGGAACAGTAAACAAAATGCACTTTTCCTAAGTTACATTAACTCATTATAATTTAGGCACTTTATGAGGCTAGTGATTCACCTTTCAAAGCTTATGACAGATATGTTTTATTTTTATTTATTTTTTGCTAAATGGGCCTGCTCTTGACCTCGATCACGCCTGATGGAAAGCGATGGATGAGGTTTATGATGGAACGAGCGTGCCCAGAAGATGCCTGTTCAATCTTGCTCTGAAGGCAGACGGGTTAAATGTGGGAAGAGAGAGAGAGTTCCACATGTAGTTTTAACTGCTTACAACATACACTTTACACACAATAATCATGGGTACATGAAGACAATTATGCAAATTATTAGGTTAAAATTTACTGATTGCAAGATGTTATAATTTCAAGTAATTAGACTAACAGAAGCCGTTGAAGAAAAATCCTCATTAGATATTGGTATCCATAAGGATAAGGGCAGGAAGATGATGAGATATTGGTATCCATCAAGTCGCCAACTCGTCTTGAGCAAGCGAGGTGATCAATGTTCGTGCCTTTTCTGTGTGAGAAGAGGTGGCCCACAATAATTAATTAATCATAATTAATCATTTATTTAATAAAAAAAGTAGTAAATTTCCCATTTTATACAATGATAGTGCCTAAAAATAAATTTAAACTAAAATATTTCTTATTACAGGTGCAAGTAATGATGGTTCGGCATTAGAGTGTTAGGTAGCGACTAGCGACCCGCTCGAACTAGGGTGTATTCAAACCTGTGTTTAGGCCATGGTGCCAATTGTGACCGGACAATAATAGGCTAGTATCTTTATTATATTATATCCATCCAGTCTGTGAAGTTTTGTCAGTTAATTTAATTTGCCGTTGTATAATGATTTGGGTGTGATTATTAATTTATTGCTTACAATATTTTTATTGAAGCATTATAAGGTGTTCAGTAAAGCGATGTCTTTTCTTAAACGGTGGATTTCAGAGGGGAATTTTAATGACAAATTAAATCTCGATTTTTTCGAGATAGCAACAATTTTCAATTAACGTAAATGAAAATTTACTAACTGTTTTATTTAAAAATAACTAGATTTTTTGCATTTTCCGTTATAATAAGCAAAAAACTAAAAACACTACATTGTGTGTCACACCCGCTGCATCTTCCCTTTAAGAACTGAAATTCTTTACAAAACAACCTGTATATCATAGATTTTATGACACCTAATAAAGTAACGACTTGCCATCTTACAATTATTGTGTAGGAGCCAAAAGTTAGGTAATCTATGAATACGTTTATATTTGTAAATCATTTAAGTATAAAAAATAATCTTGTGTACCTACATATATTTTTAAATAAATCTATTAGTGACTACTGAGCCAAGAGTTTGGGGCATTACCGGCTTTCATATTCTAGTAGTTTCCTCAAAAATACAGGGTTTAAAAAACCCATCACATAGCCTCACTAAAAGTTGGAATTTTGACCTTCAATATTTCCGTAACCAGAAGATTCCCAGGTATGGTCTAGTACAGAAAAATTATCACAATAACGAAGACTACAAGTGACTCTCGTAATGTGTATTTTTACACCCGTTATATAAATAATTTCACAAACAATGGACTACACTACATGCATTTGTAAAATATGGCACATAATATTTTTTAAGTCCGACGATTGGCTCCCCCACCTTACTTACTAAAACATTTACAGCAGGTTTCACGGGCGCGTATTTTGACGGCGATTTTTTTTCGCGCCCAGGATTTTCAACACACTGCTTAGCGTCGAGAGTTCAAAATCCAACAGTCTGTTTTTTGACGCGCTGGGATGCACTGTTAAATTCTCAACGCTCGGCTCAACACCTAGAGTTGAAAATCCAGTCGCGATAATTTTTACTTACAGACGCCAGCAGGTCAAGCTACCCGAAACTGTCAAATTTTCCCAATCAACCTTGAACCTTAATGCTTTAGCGTTAAAGTTGAAAATCTATTAAAGAAATTTGACAGATTGTAGTAGCTTGATGTGCTGGCGTCTGTACGTGCGGAGGTGGGCTAAATCAACTAAAAACTATTATATTGATTTGTACTTAATTAAAATAGGCTATTTTTTAATTATACTAAAAAAATACGGCATTTTTCTGTGCGCAGCAACGTCTTTATATTTATTATATAGATATAGACGTTGCTGCACCATAAATATTTGTTTCACGACTGGCATTTGTCTAGTTCTATTTACGGAGTAAATCAAATACTCTCTGCTATATGTACTCTGTCCACCAGCTTAACCGTTTTTTGACAGATCGAACTACTGAGCAATTATATTTATTTTGTCAAAACTGATACACGTACGGTATTATAACGTCTGTAAAGTCATAAATAAGATAATTTAATAAGAGTAGTCAATTTATATTTTTTTACGTAATCTGGAATATGTACGTTCTAAGACAGCTGTCAAAAAACGTTTAACCTAATTGACAGGGTATAATTCTGACATTCTACCAATATTTACTTGCCTACACAGATTAAATATTTTGTTGCGATTTGACAATTCTTATTTTCTAAATTGGGGTTCAATAAAGTAATTTTAGTAATAACCTATAATAATGATCAGCTTCTCCTGTCCGTTATTTTGTTTATAAGCTTACATTTATAACTATAATTCGTCACAATACGGCTTTTTATTAGGCAAATCTAATCTTGGTGAATACCCGCGGTAAACGATTTCACATTCAACGAAAATGAAGGAATTACAGAATGGCACGTGTGTCTGGTCCTTAGGGACCGAGTGCACTTTGTGCCCACGACCGCGACTGGTCGTGGCAGTTTAATCATAGTTCTAGCAGTATTGGACATTGTCACCGACCGACTGGAGCCGAGTATACCCGATTCAGCGTCACCGTACCGAACGTGACGGGTCAGTCTCGTTCAATGTTCAGAAAGTCAAATGATGATGAATAAATATTTTGTAAGTATTATTTAGGCGTTGGCTACTTATACGTTCTATCACTGATGGCATCATCATGATTTGATAATAATCAATTACTTACAACTAATGTTATTACTCTACAGTATTTATCTCCCGAAGTGATGCGCGCTTTATTTGTGCTTACCAAGTGAACAAACACGCCGTGAATGTGTGCGCTACAATAGCGAAGACGGAAGTGTGTGAGACACTACTTACACTACAACGCTACGTACACTTGGTTATCACAAGTAAAGCGCGCGTGAGATAAAAATACTATAGATGCGAACTTTTGGGCATAATTTTATCCTTATTATCTAATACAGTGGAATATAATTATACCTATTATTTTTAAGCTAATGTCCATAGGATTTCTATGCGAAGCACAGTTAAGATATTAATCAAAAAATTCAAAATATATAATTTTATTACTTTTGACTAATACACCTTTTCATAAAGAAATGTTTTAACTTGAATTCAGAATCATACATAATTTACATGCATTGCCACTTAGAGCTGATTTTTTAATCGACCGTTCATTTTTATTCGTGGAATAAAATTGACGTCTGACAGTTTTTATACGGAAGAACTGTCAAAATTTCAAAATTATTCCTCCTATAAAGGTATCTGGCGTTGGAAAAATCAGCTCTTACTCTGCTTTAGCGCCTTAAGAGGAACAGCTGTCACTCGTTCATTCCATACAAACGTCTTCCTCTGTTTTCTACCGAGCAAATATTTTTTTACAATACATTCTATATTTCCCACCGCCATGTTTGTATGTTTGGTGTCTTTGTCAATATTTTTTTTCTAACATCAATTCAAGTTTTCATATACAAGGCCAAATAAAATTAACCAGCGAAACTTCGTTAAATTATACCTATAAATAAATAAAAAATA
Source organism: Apamea anceps (assembly GCA_951799955.1). Classification (NCBI taxonomy): domain Eukaryota; kingdom Metazoa; phylum Arthropoda; class Insecta; order Lepidoptera; family Noctuidae; genus Apamea; species Apamea anceps. The sequence continues at coordinate 4,417,393 of OX637528.1, forward strand.
CAAAAACGACTGCGGGTATGTATGACGCCGTAATACGCTGAAGTTATATAAAAACGTGTTTAAAAAAACTTTTTTAGTTTAATATTCTAATTAGATATACCCATCTGTGAAGTTTTGCCAGCTAATCCAATTTGACCTTTTAATTCGTGCGATACGAGAGAAGTATTTCACTTGGTTAAGTACATTTGTACCCAAACGATCCTAATTTGTGCACTAAGGGCCAGTTGTTTCAAACGTTTGGCTAACGTAACATACATACGTCAAATAATAACGAGTACATAATCGTAATTATATGACGTAAGTCAAGGCCATACCTTTGTAATTGTAATTTGAAACAACGCTGTTTTGGTTTGACGATAGTTAGCGCCATTTTTTATGTATACGCGTGCGTTAAGTGGACGTGAAACAACCCACCCTAAGTCCTTAACATCTAATTTTTTCCCGATGACTCTGTTATTGTAAAATTACACCCGAAGTCTTAAACACCACTTCAGTTGAAGACGTCTAAAGTATTTCTGGCACTGCTATACACCCTAGAGTGTTTAAGACAGTATGTGACTTGTCTTAAATAAAGTAACGTTTGAGAATTCGGCTGTTAGCCACTATAAATATGTCTTTGATGTATACATAGGTTGGTACTCGTTACCTCTGAACTGGAGTGGGGGTTACTTTTTCTTGTACTATACATTCCCTTCGCTATAGGGTTCAAATTACGTGTTATCCTTGGGTTCCTGTGAAAAGAGTAGTATGAATTAAAATATGTAGTAATAAAGACTAGGTATACAGCGTACAAAAAAATAATAACAATAATAAGACGCAAAGGAAGCATTTTGCTTAATTAATTTAATTAATAAATAAATTAATTAATTGCTTAATTTTGCATATTAAGATTATTGTGTTTAATAGTTGTTAATATATTGTGTTAAATATTAAAAGAAAGTAGATATAGTTACCAGGTCACTGTTAAGTAAAAATTAAAGACTTTCGTAAAAAAAAATTACGTTCTAATTTTATCATCCCAGAGTATTTTATGCAAATCTTGAAAGACAAGTAAAAAATCTTAATTCATTTTAGTAGATAGTAATGAAATGTCTTATCTCTGGAAAAACTCAACAACACTGCCCGACCTGGGAATTGAACCCAGAACCTCAAGCTCAGAACTGGTGTTTGCAACGACTAGACCAAAAAAAAACAACCGACTTCCAAAAACGACACTACAAAGTGAAAAATAACTTTAATTTCGGAAGTCGGTGTCGTTGGGTTCGCATTTTCGTTGTTTACCACCGACTTCCGAAATTAAAGTTATTTTTCACTTTGTAGTTTTTTTGCAAAACAGTTTTTACTTTTCACTTTTAAGTTGTAATTTTTATCCGTAATTTTGGTTTAAAAACCAAACTACTGAACCGTTTTTGATGAAATGTCTATGGGACCATTTGAAAAGTATACCCTTTCCAACAAAAAAGAATTTTTGAAATCGGTTGGCAAGCGACGGAGTTATGCGCGAACAAATATAAAAAAAAAATACAAACATCCGAATTGAGAACCTCCTCCTTGTTTAGAAGTCGGTTAAAAAGGCATTATTTAATACTTACAAGTAAATAGGAGCGCCCTCCGTATTTACTCTTCGTCCTTCTGCTAGGTGTCCTGTGTCGCACAATATAATGTCGCCTGCCGGTGTACACCTGGAATTGGAGAGAAAAATATAAAACTTTACTTTTTAGTATTGAGAAAAGTGGAAACAAATAAAAAAAAAATATAATTATGAGACCGGGACATTTTGGGATTGTACAGAAAAAAAAGAAAAAAGATAAAAAGACAAGTAACCAGGGCGTCGGATATAGTTGAAGTTTAGTAAGAAATTGATGGAGGTTTTCGAATGAAATGTAATCCAAATCCGAGTAGAAGTTTTTGCGTGAAAGAGACAACAACATTCAGCACAACATCCATCCATCCATACAAAATTTCAGGTTTATAATATTAGTAGGCTTATTTATAGTAGGAAGGATAACAAAAATATACACATACATAAAGCTTACACCTTCCTCCCATGGGGGTAGGCAGAAGCTATAGAACGCCACCTGCTCCTACCCTCACATACTAGCGCTGGTCGTTATCGCACGCCGGTTGCGAGAAATATTTTGACGTGACAACGTCTTATAATTCGATGGAGCCGGCTGCACGCACGAAAAAACATGACGCATGCGGCGTTACCTCGCTCAGAGGCGTTCCATTAAAATTTTCTTTTGAAAAATGATACCATTCCATCAGTATTTTCTTGACGTTTTCACGTTCAACTATCGTCAGTAAACCGACATTACAGACAACCGATTTTTTTATATTAATCAATCAAATATGTTAAGTCACTTCAGGCGGAAAGCAGGCCACCAGTCAGTGAGTAAAGAAAGAAAGAAAAATGTTTATTTGGACACAGTTCGTGAAACAAAAAATAAAAAATTAATAAAATAAAAAATAATGTTACGTACGTAGCTTTAACAATCAATTAAATTATTAATTTAATTTAATTATTAATTATTAATTTGACATGGTTGGCGCAGTGGCTGAGCGATCGACTGCTGCGCTGCGTGTCGCGGGTTCAATTCCCGCACGGAACAAATATTTGTATTGCCTACAGGTAGTTGTTCCGGGTCTGGTTGTTTGTGTATGTGACTTTAAATGTTTGTAAACGCACCCACGATACAGGAGCAATTCCTAGTGTAGGGCAACAATTAAAAAAAAAAAAAAAAAAATTACCTGACTGTACAAGCAAGGCAAATTCAAAAACGTAGCGTAATTAGCTGTCATATGGCAGATAATTTAATGTTCTGTGTCTTGTAATATTAATTACTTCACATTATTGTATACATATGAACAGACAGCTGTGCTGCTGGAGAGTTTGTTGCGCCACTTTTTCTTCCCAACGATAGCACTAGGAAGTGGTGAAGGGCGGGCGTTTTTGGGGGACTGTCTTTTGTAATTTTGACGTTCGAAAAGTGTTGATTTTCAGCCTAATTTGAATAAATGACTTGTGTGATTTGTTGTTTTGTGTCTTCCTGATACTTCTAGTCTTCATATTCTTCAAGTAACTAACGCCGTGATGATAAAGGCACTCGGTACAGCGAGATAAACATTTTGGATAGACAAGTTGGCAACTATTCAACATGTGTATCCTGCCGACCCGAGTGCCATAGCTGCTCGCCGGATCATGCTGGTTTTGACTGACGAAATAGCTTCTTTCTTATATTATAGTGCATAAAGTGTGCGCGCAGACACGAATGCACTGTCATAATCCAGTGGGACGGCTCGCAAATTCGCAACACGACTAGAGATCAGGCGCATGTCCAACGGCGACACGTGTTTTCCGAGGGCATCACTAGCTTTATCTTTCTGACTGATCTACTTTTAGACAACTCAAAAATGCCTGTAATGGTTTATTTTAAATAAATGCCTCGAGTTTGAGTTTTTTTTTCTGCAATGGCGGAAACATCTTCTCTTCAAGAAACCCCTTGTCTCACGAAGCGTTCTTGTCTTGAAGTATCTTCCTGTCTTCTTGCTGCTATGAGACATCCGGCCTAGCGAGATAGACATTTTGGATAGACAGCGTGACAACTATTCAAAATGTGTATCCCGCTAACCCAAGTGCTATCGCTGCTCGCAGGAAGATCAGGGTTGTCCAAAGGTCGAAATGTTCTTACTTTTTTTAACCGATTTAAAATAGGTAGCCTTAAAATAAGTTAATAATCTATATATATATATATAAAAATGAATCCTTATTTCCCGTGGTCACGCCATAACTTGAGAACGACTTTACCGATTTCATCCATCTTTTTTATAAAAGTTTTCTAATACTTTGTAGAAGGTTTTTACGAAAAAAAAAAAAAGTTAAGAAAGTTGCGCAGTAAATTAGAAAATTTAAGAATTACACTTTTACGCTTGGTGATTGTATTAAGGTTCACTATTGCTTGTTCGGGGTTCGGATAAATTAAATACGTGTTGTTTGAATGCAAGTATATTAACGACTGTTTAAAACTATAATATTACATCCCTATAAAGACGACATGAGATAGACATATAGCTAGGTACGTGGATATGTGACTTGCGGAGCTACTGAGGCAATTCTAAATCTAACATACCGCCCACCAAAAGGACTTTTAAGTTCTTTTACAATTACAATTCAGTTCTAACAAATTATTCTCTAAACAATAAAGTACCTAACTCCAAATTAACCGTCTAAAGTGCCAAATATTACAACTGTAAATTAATCATTAATGAAAATCAAACTATATCTACTAAAATTATTCACAATATCTCAATAATTCAATAGAGCTAAGTAGAATCAACTGGCAATGCACATAACTTAGTAATAGTTCTCTTAGTTATAGAACCTCCACTTCTCACACTATACACTCTCGTGTTGCCATCCATGCCTGGATGTTTATCTGTAATTCGTCCTAAGGACCATTTACTGGGAGGTTGATTTTCAGTCTTGATCAACACAATATCCCCTATTGCAAATTCCTTCGCTTTCTTCATCCATTTAGGACGCTGCTGAAGCCTGGTTAAATATTCCTCTTGCCAGCGTCGCCAAAAGTCCTGAAGAACCTTTTGTGTGTGTTGCCAGCGTGACAAATTATGAACCTTCACAGCTTGCAGATCAGGTGAGGGTACCACAATCTGCGATTCTCCAATTAAAAAATGGCCAGGAGTTAATGGATTTAAGTTTTCCGGGTCGGTGTCATCTATTGGGCACAACGGGCGTGAATTCAGACAGGCTTCTATCTGGCATAATATTGTATTCATTTCCTCGAACGTCAGGTGAGTTGTAATAACACGTTTTAAGTGGTACTTAATCGACTTCACGCCCGCTTCCCATAATCCTCCAAAGTTTGGACTATATACTGGGATGAAGTGAAACTGTGTGCCATCGGTTGCTAGCGTGGATGTAACTTCTCCTGTCATCTGTGCTTCATTCCACATGTCATGAAGTTCTCTGTTTGCACCCACGAAGTTCTTTCCGTTATCACACCACAGGTGACCACATTTACCTCTTCTGGCAACAAAACGTCTAAAGGCTGCTATAAATGCCTCTGAAGTGAGGTCTCCAACTAGTTCTATGTGGATTGCTTTGGTGGACAGGCATATGAAAATTGCCACATATGTCTTTTTAGTTCTGTTGCCTCTTCCTTTAGATACCAGTGTTTGAAACGGTCCGGCGAAATCTACGCCGCTATGCAGAAACGGTCTCGTCGGTGTTACTCTTTCCACTGGTAAGTCTCCCATTATTTGTGCTTTCGTTGTGGCATTCATTCGAGCACACTTCATGCATTTGTGAATGTGTTTCTTCACCAGTGATTTAGCTCTTATTACCCAGTATTTAAAACGTAAGTGACATAGCATCAACTGTAATCCTCCATGAAGGGTTTTGTTATGTGTATCAGCAATTATTAATTGTATCAGTTGGTTTCTATTTCCCAGGATCACAGGATTCTTCTGGTCATCAGGTAAGTTGGAATTCCTTAAGCGACCACCCACCCTGAGTACATTTTTTTTGTCTAGGTATGGATTCAGACATCGTAGCTGACTTTTTTTCTTAACTTGTTTTCCTATTTTTAATCTATCTATCTCTTCTTTAAATTCTTCCTCTTGAGCCTTTTTAATACACATCTGGAGTGTATCTTCTAATTCTTGCGTTGTTAAATTCTGGTTTTCACTGTTTATATTCTTCTTATAGTTCAAAAATCTTCTACAGTAAGTAATCGATTTTATTAAATCTGCTAATGTTTCAAAATTATCAAATTGTGATATTAAAGTTGTTTCAGCTTCTTTAATTCGTTCTGCGTTCAGGTAAGTATTGATTTTAGTTTTCTTCATTTCCAAGTCTGTTTCTGTTATTTCATGTTTAATATTTATTTTTGTTTCAGATAGCCAGCCCGGTCCTTGCCACCATAATTTACATTTCTTCAAGTCGGATAATAACATTCCTCTAGATGCCAAATCAGCGGGATTTTCGTGTGACTGAACATGGAACCAGTGCTTGTTATTAATGTTTTCAACAATTTCGACTACACGGTTTGCGACGAAGGGTTTCCACCTGTTAGGTTCACCACTAAGCCATGCGATTACAATTGTAGAGTCAGTCCATGCGTACATTCTTGTTGTCGGTATCCTCATTGATTGTCCAACTTGCTTCATTAATTTTGAAAGAAGTAGGGCACCACAAAGTTCTAGACGAGGTAACGATATGGTCTTCAATGGTGCTACTCTGGTTCTGGCAGCTATCAGTTTTGTTTCAATCTTGTTGTCTGGAGTTTCAATTCTTACATAGACTGTCGCGGCATATGCGCGCATTGAAGCATCGCTGAAACCGTGAATTTGTATTTTGTCGTTGCTAACAGACATCGTACCAAGCCATCTCTCTATTTTTATTTCAGTTATGTTAACGAGGTCTGATCTTATTTCCTTCCATTCTTGTTCTAATGTGTTACTAACTTGTTCATCCCAGTTAACTCTTTCAAGCCAAAGCCTTTGTATCAATATTTTAGACATAACAGTACTCGGTGCTATCCAACCAAGGGGATCAAACACTCTTTGTATATCAGACAATATGTTTCGCTTTGTTATGGTCTTGGATATGGGTGTAAATCTAAGATTGTATTGAAACTGGTCGGTTTTTAAATTCCATTCAATTCCTAATGCTTTGAGAGTTCCATCGAGGTTTAAATCAATATGTGCCTTTGCAGATCTTTTATCCTCATCTATATACTTCATTAAATCGATACTGTTGGATGCCCATTTTGTAAGTTGAAAACCGCCTCTTTCTAGTGTGTCTAATAATTCTTTAGAAAGTGTTATAGCTTCAGCTGCTGAGTCTGTGCCAGATAAAAGATCGTCCATGTAAAAATCCTCATTTATAGTTTGTGCAACAAGAGTATTATTCTTAGCTTCGTCTTTGGCCACCTGTTGGAGCGTTTTTACGGCCAAATATGGTGCAGACGCTGTACCAAAGGTGACTCTGAGCAATCGATATTCCCCCAGGGTATCAGATTCCTGTTGCCTCCACAGGATTCGCTGAAATTCTGCATCTTCCTGGCTCACTAATACTTGGAGGAACATCTGTTTTATATCTGCCATAAAACAGACTTGTTTCATGCGCCATCTCATCAAAATGTTTCTCAAGTCTTCTTGCAGCTGAGGACCAACAAGTAATTCATCGTTCAACGAAACGTTGTTTGATCCTTTACACGACGCATCAAATACAACGCGTGTTCGCGTGGACTCTTTGTCAGCTCGAATAACAGCGTGGTGAGGTAAGTAGACAGCTCTTTTATCCTTTTCCTTATCAGGTACCTTCTCGATGTGTCCTTGTTCTATATAGTCATTTATAACTTTACTATATTCCTTTTGCAGGTCCGGCGATTTCCTGAACTTCTTTTCTAATAGTGTAAATCTATGTGTTGCTATCGATTTTGTATTACCATCTGGTGATTGTGGACTGTATGTGTTAAATGGTAACTTAACAATGTACCTTCCTTCTTGATTTCTAGCAGTTGTCTTTTCGTATATTTCTTCACACAGTTGTTCTTCCTTTGTTAAGTGTCTTTTAGTGTCTACGTCAATTTCCCATATTGATTTCAACATGTCTTCTACGTCAACTGAATGATGCATGACAACATACTGGTTTTGTAGTGTTGTATTAACTTCTCCAAAAAGAATCCACCCTAGGCTGGTTTTCTGAGCGCTTGGTGTGCCTGGTGGACCTTTGATTAGGTTGTCTTGCAGGATTTCTGCATATTCTTTCACACCCAAGAGCAGATCTATAGACCCTGGCCTGAAGTAAGTTGGATCAGCCAGGTTGAGGTCTTGAATGTGTGCCCAATCTTGTTTATTGATAGTTTTGGTGGGTATCTTTGCGGTCAGCTGCTTGGACATTACGTATGCCTTTATCGGTAAACAATAGTTTCGGTCCAATCGTGATCGTACCTGTAGCTGTACCACATGTTTTATTTCGGTCTTTTGCGATCCCACCCCTATAATGCTTGCTTTAACAGGTTGTCGTTCGAGCTTCAACAATTGAGTCACCTTCTCGCTAATGAAAGCTGCTTCGGAACCTTGATCTATTAGCGCCCGCAGCAAAATGGTGTTACCTTGCTCGCTTGTTACTTCCACTACTGCCGTTGCTAAAAGTGCTGCTACTCTCTTCTTAGTATTGCAATGCGACGCTATCATTGTATTAACTTGTAATGCTTGCTCTTCTTCTACATGTGTTACAGCTGGAGGTGTTTTGGTGACCGATGATTCTCCTTGCTGCTTGTTCTTCGTTTCATGTAAAAGGGAATGATGGCGCCTGTGACAAAGACGACAAGATACTGGCACTTTACACTTAAATGCCGAGTGTCCTGCTACTAAGCAGTTAAAACATAATTGTTTGGTTTTCACAAACTCTCTCCTTTCAGTAGGTTCCTTTTTGCCGAATTCCTTGCAATGACTTAAACTGTGACTTTCCTTACACATCACACAAACTTTCTCCGTAACTGGTGTGGCAACATGGCATGAACGCTCCTTTATTGGTTTATTGTCCTTTGATGTACTGTTCTGGTTTGTTATTTCCAGGGTACGGAACTTCGATTCTAAGAACTTTGTGAAATCACTCCAGGTAGGTAAGTTTTCGGTTTCTTCTTTATATGCATGTTCTTCCCAGTTCTTGTGCGTCTCTGAGTCCATCTTCTGCACCAGAAGATATATAAGGAATGGATCCCAAGAGTCGATGTTAATATTTAAATTATTTAAGTTGTTTAGGCACTCTGTTGTCGTGTCCAACAACACCTTTAACTGAGAAGCTGATTGAGAAGTCATCTTCTTTTGGTTGAATAACCTTTTCATAGAATGATTCAAAAGTAAGCGTTTGTTGCCGTACCTCTTTTTCAAAATATCCCATGCATTTACATAATTTTTATCGGTTACTTGAATATGCTTCAATAGTGATTCGGCTTCTTGAGTAACACTAGTTTTCAAATAATGAAGTTTTTGGACGTCGCTGAGCGAAGCGTTATTGTGCACCAATGATGTAAACAAATCTTGAAAGGTTTGCCATGATTCATAATTACCGGAAAACTTCGGTATTTCGATCCTCGGTAGGTGCACGAGGCTATTTTGTGGAATTGTGCAGCCGAAACTACTATTTACTGATTTTGATTCCACTACCGATGGTTCAGATAACGAATTAACCATGTCCTTTAAGTCACCTTGAAGCACGTTATACAAATCTTCATAAATAAAAATTTCCTCATTCAAAAAATAAGGCAACGTTCCTTTCTGGTCTTTCTGTGTTATTTTTACTAAGTCTTTATGCGCACATTTGAACGTATCCCAATAATCTTCGATGATTTTCATACGTGCCTCGATATATCCTCTTGTTAAGCGTGCTTTAGGACATTTCCTTAGGTTCATTTGCGTTTTCCGTAGCAGGTTTGCAGTATCTTCTAACACGGAGAGAAGTTTCTGTTGTTCCTCAGTCGTAGCCATTTTTCACGTAAAACAATCTTAAATGATGCTGATACCCGATGTATAAAAAGTAAGTAATTATTACCACAACAATCTTCGTAGTAAACAACGTGCTAATTCTCGGAATCCGATTTGCACAAAAAAAAAGGTCGGCTTATCGCTGCTGTGGAATGCGAGTCTTTTGTTCTCTCGGTAAGTGTCCGTACTGGATGTATCCGGCTCGATTGCGACCATATGGTGATTGTATTAAGGTTCACTATTGCTTGTTCGGGGTTCGGATAAATTAAATACGTGTTGTTTGAATGCAAGTATATTAACGACTGTTTAAAACTATAATATTACATCCCTATAAAGACGACATGAGATAGACATATAGCTAGGTACGTGGATATGTGACTTGCGGAGCTACTGAGGCAATTCTAAATCTAACAACGCTAAAACAGCTGAACGGATTTAGATGAAATTTGACACATGGGTAGACCATGATCTGGAGAAGAACATAGGCTACTTTTCCATCTGGATCGCAGACGAAGTCGCGGGCAACAGCTAGTTTACAATATAAATAAATAACTTAAAATTTAAACATAAAAGAGACTGCAAAAAGCTAGCTTTTCCAACAATGTTGGGGTCAGCTTCCAGTTTTACCGCCGTCTAACACGGAGGGACTGCTCTGACATCCAAAAACCAGTACCAACATTATAAGCTGATCTGTTTATGTTACTCAGTGGGTAAGAACTGGCTGGAACTCACACAGAGCTGCGGTGTAATTGCGTAACACACAAAAAGTAGCAATGGTTTTCATTTTGACATGTCAACAACATTCATTGCGTTATTATTCAGTACGATGTTGAACTGATAGTTTTTTCGAACATATGAAGCAATGGATTAGCAATATCCTTCAAAATGACTCAGATTGAGACTGATAGTGTATTACGCAATAGGGTGCTGGTCATCAGAATTTTAAAAGTCAACATTAGTAGGTTGCAGTACAGTCACGAGCAAAAGTATGTATACACTCGGCTTTATTCAAAAGCGATTTACTTGTTTATTTTTGAATGAAAGTTTATGTTGTTACGAACGTAGCGTTTTCGAACCCATAGGTTTATGTAATGTGTCGTATTTCAACGTTGCTTTCGTTATTTCACGAAAAAAATACAATTGAAAGTTACCAAGTGTTGACATATTGGTGCTCGTGACTGTACAAGACACTAGAGAAATACGTGTCTCTCTTTTACACCCACCAAAGTGACAGTTTACGAATGCATCGTGCGAGTGAGACAAGATGGTGCTTCTGCACTTTTACACTTGTTCATTTGTTATTCTAAAAAGTTAAAATCTTTTAGCTGAAATGGGTTTAGATCGTCTGCGATTCACTCGAGACTCTACACACATAAACATTGACCTGCACCCTAATTGCGTAACACACAATCAATAGTAATCTGAATCAATTTGAAGCAAATTGTTAATCCATTGCTTCATAAGTTCGAAAATTTGTCTGCTCAACATGTAAATAACGCAATGAATGTTGTTGAACTGTCAAAATGAAACCGATTCCGATTAATTGTGTGTTACGCAATTAGGGTGCTGTTTGGACTGAAAACAGGAAAGCATGGCACGAAAGGGATGAGGTAATGGGTGGAACAAATAATAATAATAATATCCGTGGACATTTCACACAGCGCCATCTAGTCCCAAGCTAAGCAACCTAATGCTTGTGTTATGGTAACAAGATGATGATGTAGCTCACCCGGGTAGCGGTGCAGGTCGCTCGGCTCGGGGTGGTCGGGGTCGGGCGGCGGCGCCCGCGTCAGCGCCTCGTCCCCTCCCGGCAGGCAGGTCTCCACCATAGCCTCGAGGCAGTTCACAAACAGATGATGATGTAGCTCACCCGGGTAGCGGTGCAGGTCGCTCGGCTCGGGGTGGTCGGGGTCGGGCGGCGGCGCCCGCGTCAGCGCCTCGTCCCCTCCCGGCAGGCAGGTCTCCACCATAGCCTCGAGGCAGTTCACAAACAGATGATGATGTAGCTCACCCGGGTAGCGGTGCAGGTCGCTCGGCTCGGGGTGGTCGGGGTCGGGCGGCGGCGCCCGCGTCAGCGCCTCGTCCCCTCCCGGCAGGCAGGTCTCCACCATAGCCTCGAGGCAGTTCACAAACAGATGATGATGTAGCTCACCCGGGTAGCGGTGCAGGTCGCTCGGCTCGGGGTGGTCGGGGTCGGGCGGCGGCGCCCGCGTCAGCGCCTCGTCCCCTCCCGGCAGGCAGGTCTCCACCATAGCCTCGAGGCAGTTCACAAACAGATGATGATGTAGCTCACCCGGGTAGCGGTGCAGGTCGCTCGGCTCGGGGTGGTCGGGGTCGGGCGGCGGCGCCCGCGTCAGCGCCTCGTCCCCTCCCGGCAGGCAGGTCTCCACCATAGCCTCGAGGCAGTTCACAAACAGATGATGATGTAGCTCACCCGGGTAGCGGTGCAGGTCGCTCGGCTCGGGGTGGTCGGGGTCGGGCGGCGGCGCCCGCGTCAGCGCCTCGTCCCCTCCCGGCAGGCAGGTCTCCACCATAGCCTCGAGGCAGTTCACAAACAGATGATGATGTAGCTCACCCGGGTAGCGGTGCAGGTCGCTCGGCTCGGGGTGGTCGGGGTCGGGCGGCGGCGCCCGCGTCAGCGCCTCGTCCCCTCCCGGCAGGCAGGTCTCCACCATAGCCTCGAGGCAGTTCACAAACAGATGATGATGTAGCTCACCCGGGTAGCGGTGCAGGTCGCTCGGCTCGGGGTGGTCGGGGTCGGGCGGCGGCGCCCGCGTCAGCGCCTCGTCCCCTCCCGGCAGGCAGGTCTCCACCATAGCCTCGAGGCAGTTCACAAACAGATGATGATGTAGCTCACCCGGGTAGCGGTGCAGGTCGCTCGGCTCGGGGTGGTCGGGGTCGGGCGGCGGCGCCCGCGTCAGCGCCTCGTCCCCTCCCGGCAGGCAGGTCTCCACCATAGCCTCGAGGCAGTTCACAAACAGATGATGATGTAGCTCACCCGGGTAGCGGTGCAGGTCGCTCGGCTCGGGGTGGTCGGGGTCGGGCGGCGGCGCCCGCGTCAGCGCCTCGTCCCCTCCCGGCAGGCAGGTCTCCACCATAGCCTCGAGGCAGTTCACAAACAGATGATGATGTAGCTCACCCGGGTAGCGGTGCAGGTCGCTCGGCTCGGGGTGGTCGGGGTCGGGCGGCGGCGCCCGCGTCAGCGCCTCGTCCCCTCCCGGCAGGCAGGTCTCCACCATAGCCTCGAGGCAGTTCACAAACAGATGATGATGTAGCTCACCCGGGTAGCGGTGCAGGTCGCTCGGCTCGGGGTGGTCGGGGTCGGGCGGCGGCGCCCGCGTCAGCGCCTCGTCCCCTCCCGGCAGGCAGGTCTCCACCATAGCCTCGAGGCAGTTCACAAACAGATGATGATGTAGCTCACCCGGGTAGCGGTGCAGGTCGCTCGGCTCGGGGTGGTCGGGGTCGGGCGGCGGCGCCCGCGTCAGCGCCTCGTCCCCTCCCGGCAGGCAGGTCTCCACCATAGCCTCGAGGCAGTTCACAAACAGATGATGATGTAGCTCACCCGGGTAGCGGTGCAGGTCGCTCGGCTCGGGGTGGTCGGGGTCGGGCGGCGGCGCCCGCGTCAGCGCCTCGTCCCCTCCCGGCAGGCAGGTCTCCACCATAGCCTCGAGGCAGTTCACAAACAGATGATGATGTAGCTCACCCGGGTAGCGGTGCAGGTCGCTCGGCTCGGGGTGGTCGGGGTCGGGCGGCGGCGCCCGCGTCAGCGCCTCGTCCCCTCCCGGCAGGCAGGTCTCCACCATAGCCTCGAGGCAGTTCACAAACAGATGATGATGTAGCTCACCCGGGTAGCGGTGCAGGTCGCTCGGCTCGGGGTGGTCGGGGTCGGGCGGCGGCGCCCGCGTCAGCGCCTCGTCCCCTCCCGGCAGGCAGGTCTCCACCATAGCCTCGAGGCAGTTCACAAACAGATGATGATGTAGCTCACCCGGGTAGCGGTGCAGGTCGCTCGGCTCGGGGTGGTCGGGGTCGGGCGGCGGCGCCCGCGTCAGCGCCTCGTCCCCTCCCGGCAGGCAGGTCTCCACCATAGCCTCGAGGCAGTTCACAAACAGATGATGATGTAGCTCACCCGGGTAGCGGTGCAGGTCGCTCGGCTCGGGGTGGTCGGGGTCGGGCGGCGGCGCCCGCGTCAGCGCCTCGTCCCCTCCCGGCAGGCAGGTCTCCACCATAGCCTCGAGGCAGTTCACAAACAGATGATGATGTAGCTCACCCGGGTAGCGGTGCAGGTCGCTCGGCTCGGGGTGGTCGGGGTCGGGCGGCGGCGCCCGCGTCAGCGCCTCGTCCCCTCCCGGCAGGCAGGTCTCCACCATAGCCTCGAGGCAGTTCACAAACAGATGATGATGTAGCTCACCCGGGTAGCGGTGCAGGTCGCTCGGCTCGGGGTGGTCGGGGTCGGGCGGCGGCGCCCGCGTCAGCGCCTCGTCCCCTCCCGGCAGGCAGGTCTCCACCATAGCCTCGAGGCAGTTCACAAACAGATGATGATGTAGCTCACCCGGGTAGCGGTGCAGGTCGCTCGGCTCGGGGTGGTCGGGGTCGGGCGGCGGCGCCCGCGTCAGCGCCTCGTCCCCTCCCGGCAGGCAGGTCTCCACCATAGCCTCGAGGCAGTTCACAAACAGATGATGATGTAGCTCACCCGGGTAGCGGTGCAGGTCGCTCGGCTCGGGGTGGTCGGGGTCGGGCGGCGGCGCCCGCGTCAGCGCCTCGTCCCCTCCCGGCAGGCAGGTCTCCACCATAGCCTCGAGGCAGTTCACAAACAGATGATGATGTAGCTCACCCGGGTAGCGGTGCAGGTCGCTCGGCTCGGGGTGGTCGGGGTCGGGCGGCGGCGCCCGCGTCAGCGCCTCGTCCCCTCCCGGCAGGCAGGTCTCCACCATAGCCTCGAGGCAGTTCACAAACAGATGATGATGTAGCTCACCCGGGTAGCGGTGCAGGTCGCTCGGCTCGGGGTGGTCGGGGTCGGGCGGCGGCGCCCGCGTCAGCGCCTCGTCCCCTCCCGGCAGGCAGGTCTCCACCATAGCCTCGAGGCAGTTCACAAACAGATGATGATGTAGCTCACCCGGGTAGCGGTGCAGGTCGCTCGGCTCGGGGTGGTCGGGGTCGGGCGGCGGCGCCCGCGTCAGCGCCTCGTCCCCTCCCGGCAGGCAGGTCTCCACCATAGCCTCGAGGCAGTTCACAAACAGATGATGATGTAGCTCACCCGGGTAGCGGTGCAGGTCGCTCGGCTCGGGGTGGTCGGGGTCGGGCGGCGGCGCCCGCGTCAGCGCCTCGTCCCCTCCCGGCAGGCAGGTCTCCACCATAGCCTCGAGGCAGTTCACAAACAGATGATGATGTAGCTCACCCGGGTAGCGGTGCAGGTCGCTCGGCTCGGGGTGGTCGGGGTCGGGCGGCGGCGCCCGCGTCAGCGCCTCGTCCCCTCCCGGCAGGCAGGTCTCCACCATAGCCTCGAGGCAGTTCACAAACAGATGATGATGTAGCTCACCCGGGTAGCGGTGCAGGTCGCTCGGCTCGGGGTGGTCGGGGTCGGGCGGCGGCGCCCGCGTCAGCGCCTCGTCCCCTCCCGGCAGGCAGGTCTCCACCATAGCCTCGAGGCAGTTCACAAACAGATGATGATGTAGCTCACCCGGGTAGCGGTGCAGGTCGCTCGGCTCGGGGTGGTCGGGGTCGGGCGGCGGCGCCCGCGTCAGCGCCTCGTCCCCTCCCGGCAGGCAGGTCTCCACCATAGCCTCGAGGCAGTTCACAAACAGATGATGATGTAGCTCACCCGGGTAGCGGTGCAGGTCGCTCGGCTCGGGGTGGTCGGGGTCGGGCGGCGGCGCCCGCGTCAGCGCCTCGTCCCCTCCCGGCAGGCAGGTCTCCACCATAGCCTCGAGGCAGTTCACAAACAGATGATGATGTAGCTCACCCGGGTAGCGGTGCAGGTCGCTCGGCTCGGGGTGGTCGGGGTCGGGCGGCGGCGCCCGCGTCAGCGCCTCGTCCCCTCCCGGCAGGCAGGTCTCCACCATAGCCTCGAGGCAGTTCACAAACAGCTCGCTGCTTTCGGCTGTGCACTGGTTCTGGAGGAGAAAATTATTTTTGTTATAGGGTTTCAAGAGGCTGTGGAGGTTTTTGGTGGAAAAAAAGTAATTAGTTACGAATAGAAACATGATCAGGATGGTCGGGAACCACAGCTGCTTTTAACCGGCTTAAAATAAGAGGTTCAAACCTCTTTTTTTAAGCCGGTAACTCTTTTCGACAGTAGTGCTCAAAATGGCCGTCATTAATAAATCTTATAATTCGATAATATACAAATAACAAACGAATTCTAGTTTATGAAAAACCATACAATATTTCTTACAATTTAACACCATTCGTGTCTTTTTTTTATAGGCACGTGTTTCTGTGAGAAAATGTTTATTTTTCTTTCCTACGATGTTGTTTTTACCGATTCTCACATTTTTATGAATCCTACTAATATTATAAGCGTGAAAGTTTGGATGGATGGATGGATGTTGTTAATCTTTCACGCAAAAACTACTGAACGGATTTGGATGAAATTTGGTATACAGATGGTTTATAACCAGGATTAACATATAGGATACTTTTTATCCCGATATTCCCACGGGATCGAAACTTGTCTCCTGAATGGAATTGTTTGTAAACAGAAATATTTCGTTGTATTCATTTTCATACATACCATGCCATCTGCCTAGCCTTTTCCCAACTATGTTGGAGTCGGCTAGCTAATCCGGTAATAAATTGTTCTCTTATAATATTTTTTGACACTCATACCTCGACCTACTGAAGTTACCATGCCGGTCTGCCAGAAATAGCTCTAACCCATTTCATTCGTTTTGACTAACCTCAAAAGCAAGCTAAACTAACAATTACAGACTACTAACCTTAGTAAATGGCCCAGCGAATCTCCACAGACCGCCAAAGCCGCAACTCTGCATGTAATGCAGCTGTTGTTGACTTGCGTCCTCACTAGCTATCATGTTCTGAATGAAAACAGACAATAAAAAGTTATTATAAATAAAATAAGTCTTTAGAGGTATGAGGAACAGGGTGTAAAGTTCACTCATCCTCCATAGAAAAGGGAGGGTCCTCCGACCAGACGGGTGTCGTGTCTGGCGGGCAACTGCCTAATGAATCATGTCGGGCTGTTGTATATATGCTAATTGCGCGGTAAACTCTGCTTGCGCGATGCAGGATTTGCGGGACGTCAGTATGACGGGTAGTTAGCATGTGGCGTTGTAGAAACCGCTACACGTCGATGTAGACCTCGGCGATATAGTATACAGTCTACTTTAACTTTCATTTGCTCCACCACGACCTATCGTCGCGACTAGATGTCAACTTATATCATCATTTCAGCCGACAGACGTCCACTGCTGGACATAGACCTCCCCAAGCACCTCCACTTCGACCGGTTCTGTGCTTCTCGCATCCAACAGGTTCCTGCGGCTTTCACAAGGTCGTTGGTCCACCTTGTGGCAAGCCTTCCAACGCTACGTGTTCCGGTACGCGGTCGCCACTTCAGAACCTTTCAGCCCCATCGGCCATCCGTTCTGCGAGCAATGTGCCCTGCCCACTGCCACTTATGCAATACAGTAAGTTATATAATAAACGGTATTTACCTGTATGATACTCTGCACGGCGCTCAGTATCAGCTGATCGTGGCAATGCATCAACACGTGGTTGATCTTCATGTCTAACAGACTGTGACTGTTGACAAAAAGAATATTGGTTAAAAATAACATAACAATATTTCTCCTGTATCGTGGGTGCGTTTACAAACATTTAAACTCACATACACAAACAGCCAGACCCGGAACAACAACTTGTAGGTCATAGAAATATTTGTTCCGTGCGGGAATCGAACCCGCGACACGCAGCAGTAGTCAATCGCTTAACCACTGCGCCAACCGTACCGACAACAATCGTGTGTCCAATTAAATCTGTGTTGTGGGGGTTTGTGGCTAAGTAATAACAGCCGCACGGGTTGATCGACCAGGCTAAGCTACGCTCGTCGCGATTCATCCGCGGTTGGGTGACCATCTTTACATACCAAGACCCCTCCGTGACTCGGAAAGCACGTTAAGCCGTTGATCCCGGCAGTCATTCGTGGATCTTTGACAGTCGTTACGGGTCGTCAGAAGCCCGAAAGTTTGACAACCAGTCCTACCAAGGGGTATCGTATTACCCAGTAACTGGGTTGTGGAGGTTAGATAGGCAGCCGCCCCATGTAAAATACTGGTATTCAGCTGCATCCGGTAAGCCGAAACCAACATATTTGGGAAAAGGCTAGGCAGACGATGCGAACAATTATATCTGTATCCATATCTGGCAAAATACGATGATGGTACTTTCTATACAGGGAGCCAACTTTTTTGGGCTTTAAAGATCTTGGGACAAATAAAAAATTAAAGAAAAAAAAAACTTTTTAAAAACAAGCTTTTATGGTATGCTATGGTTGTGTCGTTTAATTACCGAGTTCCTATGGCCATCTTCTAGCTCCATCATCCGACCCTGGTTACTATCTAGCACCAAAGTACTCGTCAAGACGAATCATACGAGTCCAAACTCGATGGGGTTGTTTCGTTTAACTACCGAGTTCCTATAGCCATCTTCCGGTTCCATCATCAGATCAGCTCCATGTCGTAATAATTTTACATTGTCATCCGATTTACACATGCATGAAAAATTTCAGCTCAATCGGCTGAAGATATCTGCTTCAAAAATTAAGTTGCAAGAGTCCACCCGAACAAACATAGTTACATACATACATACATCGCAAGTTAAATAAAAGCTTGTAAAAGAGAGAGACGCCAATAAAAATAAAAGAAGTAAATACTTACATAACCGGAAATACTTTCGGGAACACAACTGATCCCTCTGCTAAATACTGGTACAGTATTCTTATCTCGTCCTCATCTGAAACGAAAGATTATCCCTCGTTCATTACTGATCCGGCTCGAAGAACCAAAAAAAATTTTATGAGCTCATCGAAACTATAATAATTATTAGGTGTAATACCGTAATTTACAATATCAACGTATAGAAAATAGTGCAAACAAATGCCCGCAGTGGAGCGCGTCTGTGAATTGAGTGGTGCGGAGGGCCGCTGCGTGCAGGTTCTGTACCCGACCCCGCGCGCCGCCCCGCCGCTGATCACGCGCATATGTGGCGGGCCGACACATATATGTAACATATAGTATTTAGTTACAAATTTCGTTTCAGAACTACCAGATTTAACACTTATGAAAATAGACTCAAATATAGTCTGAAATCCAGTTGAATGAAGAACCGTACTAAAGCCCAAAAACAAATGGCTAAAACTTGCAAGATTTCATTTATAAAATTTGCTAAGATCTCACCTGTTGTGTACTTGACGAGCGTGGCAAGCACTGTGAGCACGAGTGCTTGCGTGGTGAAGTCGGAGAGCACTGACGGGTCGAGCAGACTGTTGCTCTCGGGGCTGCTCGTGTCTTTATCTGTTGATGCTTGCTATAAAAATAATAATAAAGACTTTTTCAGTTAAAACGTTGGAGCTTATAGTAAACTCAATTATTCGTTCACACACTCTTTCAGCCATTTAGCCATTCACTCACTCATTTAGTCATACAGTCATTCATTCAGCGTTTCACTTATGAATTCACTAATTGCTCACTCATTCGGTCGTTTGCTCACTCATTCAATTCAATCACTCACTCACTCACTCATCAACCAATTACAAAACATAATAAAGTCTCAAGCTAAATCAATGACGCATGCTAATAACTGTAGTATACCTTAGTAGAAGTTTCAGGGTAGTCGCTGTCTCCTGACTTGGTGGATGAAGGTCGCTCGGTGTCATCCGTGCTACCTGGCGATCCACGACCGTCGTCGTCAACCATCTGGTATAAAAAATACAGTTAAGACTTTATAAAAATTGGTATTGGTATTGGTTTATCTTACCACAGATAAAAAAATATCTGTACTCACGAATAACGTTATAATGCCATCGTTATTTCGTTACGTTAACGTTATTTCACGGTAAATAATAGAAATATTTTTTACATGTTAAATTGAACTCTTAAAAATACTGTTATTTTAGCAAACGTTTACAATAATTATCGATTTTAGCACTTATTTGTGATGCTAATGTTTTAATAAAGGGTCGAATTTTTAACCATCAGAAAACTTTTATCTGTGGAATAAACATTGCAGTTCGACAGGGTTTGTATAACAAATATGTCAAAGTTCCATATTTATTCATCAGATAAAAAAAAATCGGTCCTTAATGTAAATCTATCGCGTCACGGTAGCCACAGGTTTTTGTGAACATCGCAGGAAAATTGAGTTGTATTTACAGTACCTGGCCTTAAATGTGATGCATCGAGCTTTAGAAAATGTTCAGCAAAATAAACTTCATCTCAGCCACTCACAGCCGAGTGCCAGTGTTTTTAAAGCTTGATGGATCATATTCTCGTACGAGTACTGTATGCTGGCATTATTTCCCCGAGGAGGGTCTTTAAAAATGATTCGATACTCACATCAAACCCACTATCACCGTCTGCTCCCTGCTCCCTCGCCGACTCGCCAGTAGCTCCGTGCTGCATACTGTGAGCTCTGCCTTCACTGTCCTGTACGCAGCGTGGAGATATTAGCGTATGTGCGGAACAGAAGAGGGACATATAGGGACATCGATTGGTGTGGTCTTGAAGTTTTGTAAACGATACATTTTAAAAATCGTTTTAAGGGGACTGAAGGTGTATAGTTAGTGGGGTAGGGGCGGAAAATACTGTATTTAAGGTAATCATTTCATTGGGGTTTTATCAGAATACAGTTTTGCATATTGCTCGCTATAACATTTTTAAAATCGAGCGAGCACTTGTTTAAAGTTTGGGATGAATAACGAAAGGCGAAAGAAAGCCTGCAATTTTAAGCAACAAACGCCTTGCAAAATCGACTCGATATCGATCGTGATATTCGAGTCGACTCGGCTTCAATTGCTTGTAATTGTGTAGGGACCGTGGTAAGGACTTTTTTTAGAGAACTATATTCATTTACCAGCGCGATGCCCAAAGATGTTGCGAGACATTTCGGAACCGAAAATCGGAGACGAGAAAAAACTGTATTGGAAATGTAGGCAACCTCAAGTTGTAATCCTTTTGAATGTTTATTTTAATAGTAAGAAACGCCAAAAGATAAAGAAATGTCAAAAAAGATATACCAAAAGTTAAGAAAAACACTTAAAACTTCGAGACCACACAATACGACAAACATATACTTGGACGTGGGGTGAAAGACATAATAAAACGGACATCAGGGTAAAATTCGGAAGCATCTATGTATATCACTTTAAAAAAACTATATATTTAACTATTTTGTTTCTTTTTAGTTATTTTAAATAAGCTAAATCTAGAAGCGCGTTGTGTGTTAGACTTGGTTGTCTTGTGGCTTGTAGCTATTGTGGCAAAGTGTCCGGTTACAGTTTAAAATGCAAGTTTTACTGGCGCCGATTCCCTTGTTCACAAACTAAACTTTTAAGTTCAATGCATCTTTTTCTTTCTATTTCATTAAGAAAAGGACAGAGATAAATATTAGTTTAGTCCTATCAAATTAAGGTACTCCATAGACAAATTAGACGTGATTATAAACATTGCTACTAAAAATACGTTAATTTACGTCAGGCTCTGACTAATTTGATAGGATTAAACTATATTTATCTTCTGTCCTTTTCTTAATGAAATAGAAAGAGAAAGATGCAATGAACTTTAATTTAGTTTAGTTTGTGAACAAGGGAATTTTCCCAAATGAGTTTGAGGTTGACTGCTACAGTGCAGTGTTTTCTAAAACCCAATCGTTGGAATATACCGGTTATTTATCGGTATCTTACCTAAAGATGTACCGGTTAATCAATTTCGATATTTTTGTTCGACGGCAGTAATTATAAGTTTAAATCATTTGGATTAAATCAGAATAGATTTAATACTGCAGTAAAAGACTTCGTTCGAGCCCGAAGCAAAGAGTTTGTATTTATTTTGATTTAAAAAAAAAAATTGTGCACGTGATTTGTGTTTTATATTATACTCATTCTACAGTGAATCATATCGCGCGTGTAGCTATATGTGTTAATTCTGCTGCCCCTAAGAAACTGTTTGTAGGTAGATGTTACCATGTTAAGTAGAATTGTTTTAGTTGAGTTTTTTTTATAATTTTACTGTAAATCGTTTTGATGTTTAGAGTTTAATCAAATTGTGAGAAGAATAACTGGTTTTTTTGTCATTAATGAGAGATGAGATAGAATGTATTCTTAATCAGGTACCTGATTTATAACATATATAAAATATGAAAAGTATTTTTTTATTTTCTATAGAAGTTAACAAATTAAAATTGATTTCTAAATTGAATAAAAGGTTGAGTAAAAAATACAGCATTTGTCAGAAAGTTGGTCATATTTAAGGGGTAAATATGAGAATTGTGGTACGCGTCGGTTACTTGTTACCGGTGCTTATTAGATGGAATACCGGCAAACAGGTAACAAAATTGCAAGAACCGCTAAGTACCGGTACAGAACCTGTACTTTCGGTACTGGTTCCAAGCCCTGTATGGGACAGTTGATATTTTTTTTGCGTTTACGATGTTTATCCCATGGAGAAAGTTGTTCAGTTTGATGGTTTGTACCACACCCTTAAATATCACTACACCTTTCTGATACTCGCTGCATAATGAATAACAGGTATTTTTTTATTCGTCTCACAATATTGATACAGAGACGAAACTAAGTTTAATAGCCAATTATACCAAGGGTAAACCATGCAGGTTTAAATTTTGAATAATTTAACAATACCGGGATTTTCTATTGGACACTATTAATTTAAAAAAGTCTGAAGATTTTAGGCATAGGGGTTAAATAACGAATTGCGATAAAACTATAGTTACTTTCAATAAAATACCGCTAAATTGTGAACGGTAGTTTATTTTTTTATTTAAAATTCTTTAGATAGAGTTGTTATAGTGAAAGCAGGGAAAAACGTTGGGTTTTTCTTACAAATCCGTCAGATTAGTCAAACACAATGGCGAATTGAAATGCATTTCTGACAATACGATGCGATAGTGTACATTATGGATTGCAATAAACGATTTTAGATTTACGACAGTAAATGAAACTTCGTGTGTCTGATCTCGTTTCCAGTCTGCATGCACCAATTCGATATAATATATCGAATAGCTGAGTCACTACCGCTAGTCGGCTGATCGGCCAAATCTATAGACAGACGATATTTACGAGTTTGTCTCACATTTTTAATTTAGATTAATTTGATAGTTCCAAAATACTCTTATGCATTTGTATTGCCAGTGTTTTAATTTATTGTCGTCTCCACATTGTATATCGCAAAACGTTATCAGGTAAATCGGTATTTTATCACAAAATAACGGTAGAAAAACGACGTTACTCTTGGCGGGCCGATGGTATCTTTCGAAGTAGGTACAGAGAACGACCTCTGCGTCTTGAAAAGCATTCTAGCTGATGTCTATTGAGTTAAGCAGTGCACAAGCATGTTGATACACATAGGCAATTATTTATGCACAAATAACCGTTATCGTTATAAAAAATAACGTGTTAAATAACGGTGTTAATAAACGTTATTGTTTTGAGAAGTAACGGTAAATTGCGTAAATAATTGTTAGGATAGAGTGAAGTTTTGCGTTATATTCGTTGATTTAATTTTGTTTCATTCAAAGGATCATAGTGAAAAGGTGATGGATAATATTATAATTAAAGAAATAGAGATGTAAAGTAAATATTGAAAGTGAAAAATAACGTTATAAAAAAAACGTGTTATAAAAAAGCCGTTACAAAAATAACGGTTACGCATATAACGCAATACAGCGAGCGGGTTGTGGACATTATCAGTTTACAATACAAACGATATAATGTAACCAAATCCATAGGAGCGTGTAAAAGACAACAGTGACATGAGTACGTACGTGGGCTAACTGGAAGACAAAGAGAATTAGTTTGGTTGGCGGGTTGAAGAGGGAGGGAGGTTCTTTTATATTTGTTGTTTATTTCAGAGTTCGTGGCTATAAGTAGTTCCTTAGTGGAGTTGTAAGAATAGAATACTCTTCATTATGTACACCATATAAATTACAGACATAAATATAGAAATAATGCGGGTATAAGCGTATTATGTACAGACATACGCTTATACCCGCGTTATTTCTATGTGTGTGTATTTTGTGTGTGTGTGTGGGGGTGTGTGTGTGGGGGTGTGTGTGTTTGTGTGTTTTTTGTTTATTTTTTACTATTTTGTTTGTTTTTTGTTATTTGTTTACAAGAGAAATTGTAGTGTCAGGTCATGATTCAAAATCATATTGTTTTCAGTACCTCTCAAGGACGAGCTGGTACAAATTTGTGCAGCTTGTGGTACACTCACCAGCTCGTCCTAATGAAGTTAAGTTTGAAACGTTTCTATAAAAAACACTGTATGCGTAGCGTATGCCATTATTATTAAAAAGTTGAGTTACTTTAAGGCAACTGAGAAAAACGTTATTTGTAGCATTTATGTTATGTTTCTGATAAAAAAATTAGTAAAAATATGTATTAAAAAACAGCCATTATCTGTTCCACAGTACGAAAAAGGCAATTTCTAATACAGCGAGCATTATTTCTTGTGTTGTGTAATTTTGAGCTTACAGACTAACGCTCTAAATGCTATTATAGACATGAATTTTGTAAAATGGCGCATGTGAAGCGTTTGTTTATGTAATCATGCTCAAGTGTAGTGTATTTTGTAGTCAACTCTTCAATCCGCCATAAGAAAAGGAAGTAGAACAAAACATAAGTATAATCACTAATTACGTCACTATCAGACAATGACTGCATGATTCAAGTAACGATTGATTGTTGTTTGTGTTTAGCTCTAGTACTGAATGACCAATGCGAGGGGCTTGTGGCTAAGTAATAACTGCCGCACGGGTCGATCGATCAGGTTAAGCTACACTTGCCGCGGTTGGTCAGTGGATGGGTGACCATCTTCACATACCAAGACCCCTCCGTGCCTCGGAAAGCACGTTATGCCGTTGGTCCCGGCTGCCATTCGTAGATCATTGGCAGTCGTTACGGGTCGTCAGTAGCCCGAAAGTCTGACCAAGGGGTATCGTATTACCCAGTAACCGGGTTGTGGAGGTCAGATAGGCAGTCGCTCCATGTAAAATACTGGTATTCAGCTGGTATCCGGTTAGACTGGAAAACGACCCCAACATAGTTGGGAAAAGACTACGCAGATTGATTAAACTGAATGACCAAAGCATGCGCATCTTCTCATATACATAAAAAAACATTAAATTAAAAATTTAAAAAACCCCCGACTACGTGAAATCCTATAAAAAGAAAAAAATAACCTTGAAATTATGACCCTACGTAAGTACGTATGAAATTTTTTGATTAAATGTTGTCCCGTCGGGGGACCGCTACTAAGTATTTTAAACTTTAACAGAACGTTTTGTAGGGACTCCTTATCATTTCTTTTCTTTTATTTTCTTGCGTTTTAAGATTCAGGTAATTTGGTATTTAATCAGGTTTTTTGTAATTCGCCATTTTGTGGTGGTGGCCATCTTGGATTTGAAATTTGTCATGTCTATTGTATTCTATTAGTCAAGCCCTTTCATTTGAAACCCATATTGAGGGAGTTGTGAAAAAAAATGTAATTCGCCATTTTGTGGTGGCGGCCATCTTGGATTTGAAATTTATCATAGTGTATAGTATTCTACTACTCAAGCCCTTTCATTTGATACCCATATTGCGGGAGTTGTGAAAACATATGTAATCCGCCATTTTGTAGCGGCGGCCATCTTGAACCGATTTTCATTAAACATAGCTAAGAACACTCCCGACAAATTCACCTTTCAAACAAAAAAAACAAAATTAAAATCGGTTCATCCATTCGGGAGCTACGATGCCACAGGCAGACATACACACACACACACACCCCCCCACACACACACACACACACACACATAGACACGTCAAACTTATAACACCCCGTCGTTTTTGCGTCGGGGGTTAAAAATGGAACAACTCTCGTCTCAAACTCCAACACCGTTTGACCGATCACCATGAAACTTGGCACATACATGGAGCAGGTTTTTATGACCTCGGTCGCGACGGCAAAAGCTAATTTTTACTAATATTTATTTATTTATTATTCCCAACACAATTATCATTACAGGTTACCCCAAATCGGTAGTGTGGTATTAAACAATATTTCTTCCATTACAGCTTATCACATGTAAAGTAATTTTTGTGAACTCAAATATTGGAAACAGGTAAAGTTTTTGTATGTTTGTACAAGGTAATCTCTGGAGCCGTGGTGGCTCAGTGGTCACGGCCGCGACTTACGAGTTGTAGGTCGTAGGTTCGAACCCAGTCAGGCGCTTTACTTTGTGTAAATTATATCATCACCACTGCTCTCATAACGGTGAAGGAAAACATCCTGAGTAAACCGGCATGTACTAGAACCAAAAATTCGAAGACATGTGACATCTGCCAACCTGCAATGGGCCCGCGTGGTGGATTACGGCCCACTTCCTCTCACAGAGAGGAGGCCTGTGTCCCAGCAGTGGGAACATTATAGGCTGATTATGTAATCTCTGGAAAAACTGTTCCGATTTTAAAATATGTTCCACTGAAAGAAAGGTGCACTATTCCCGAGTGGCATAGGATATTTTTAATGCTAGAAATATTCATAGTTCTTTTAGAAATCTCGATGCGAATAAAACCGTAGAGCATAGCTAGATTTTTATAAAGCTCATGGAGTAAGCGTCAGTTGTGACATAAGGTACCCTTACTCGCATTTGCCAAAAACTACCCCTGGTTTCTGAAAACATGATCCAAAATCCGTCAAAATAAAAAATGACGCTTTTGTCCATTTAAACATTGTATGCTAGAGGTACACTTTTAATTCCCCCCTTTGCAGCTTTATAAACGTATGCTATTTTTCTGTTTAATATGCGACTCAAATAAAGCATTAAATTGTTTGAAATTTACTTTGGTCATTCTATACTAGAGCATTTTGATGAAAATACATGTAAAAATGTCTCGCGACTATAATTTCTTTACAATCAACTATTTTAGTTTTTCTACGTTAAACTAATTTATGTATCTATTTTTCAGATAACTTGTTTTTATACTGATTTAACAGTAAGTTAAGTTTTAAACTTACATACGGACATCTTTTCAAAGTATTTTCAACATAACACATGATAATTTTCGTTCTGTTATGGTAATTGAATGTTAGTTAACACAAAAGCTGTTCATACTCTCAAATGAAATGCTAATAAGCCCATCGGTCATCTGTTTGGGAAAGACTATCTTTTAACTGTGCTCTTGGGAATGTGGAGGAAATAAGAGCAGTATTTTCTTGGGTAGGCTATTACGCTATTTTGTAAAGGAGTTCAGAACTTATATTATTTTTACGGGCAACAATATTTCAGAAGAAAACCCAGCCCAGAATCTTTTTTTCGCCCAGTGGCTACGACTGTTTAGTTCTTTTGTAGTACTTTACATTACACAGATGTGTACAAAAAAAATAATACGTCATAGGCACCGATTCCCTTGTTCACAAACTAAACTAAAATTACATAAGTTCAGCGCATCTTTTTCTTTCTATTTCATTAAGAAAAGGACACAAGATAAAATATTAGTTTAGTCCTGTCAAATTAAGATACTCCATAGACAGTTTAGACGTGATTAAAAACATGGCGACTAAAAATACGTCAATTTACGTCAGGCGCTGACTAATTTGACAGGACTAAACTAATATTTATCTTCTGTCCTTTTCTTAATGAAATAGAAAGAAAAAGATGCATTGAACTTAAATTTTGTTACGTTGTGAACAAGGCAATCGCCGCCAATGCCTGTTTAATCGTTTAACAGTTTATTTAATGTATTTAAACTATTATATTTTCCGTTTGCATTGATGCCAACTGTCGATTTATATAGGCTTCATGAGTGGCCGCCATTTTGAAAAAATATCAAAATGGCGCGACAGTGGGTATGCCAGGCTCCATATAAAAATCATCAATATCGCGATCGTAGCATATTCCAAGCCACACGTTTTCAGGCATTTTATGTTCCCTTCTTTTTATCATACTTTCCCAAACTGGACGTATAAGAATAAAATTATAAATAACTCCTGTTTCTGCCATTCCTTGTCTAAACATCGATATACAATATTCTATTGAATTTATTGCACCAACATCTTTTGACACAACTTACATTTATTTTTAAAAGACTTCATAAAAAAAAGATAGGTATTATGTCGTCGTCAAGAGGCGGTTTTTTTTTTTTGGAGAAATGCCTATTTTATATTGGAACTGAAAAAGGCAATTTTCAATAACATACTTAATGCGCTTTCCCAACTGAAAAAAAAACTTTTAAAAGCGGTTACAGCTGTCTGTTTGTATGCTATTATGGCTATTTCGTTGTAACATAGTTACAAATTAGTGTTGATTTCAATTTTATGAGATTTCAAATACAATTCTTTAATTTCCACCTGTACGACATAGCCTTCTAATCATTCACTAATTATGTTAACATATTGGTGCAATTAATTCTTCTATAGTAATAAAATATTAAGTAAAACTATAATAATAAAATATTGATATTACCTGATGCGGTATGGTGACTAGATGGGGACTATGCCCACCGCTGCTTGATTGTAACGTTGGTGATTTACCTGTCAAATATAAAATTGTAAATACGGTGTTTGGTAATGATGCCATTTTTACATGGGCTCCATCATCAACATAAGCCTATAGCAGTCCACTGCTGGAGATAAGCTTCTCCTATTGCACGCCATTCAACTCGATTTTCGGCAACTCTCATCCAGCTGCTACCAGCCATCCTGCGAAGATCGTCGCTCCACCTGGCCTGAGGGTGCCCGTTTACCGATTCGCGGTCTCCACTCAAGAACACGTCTACCCCAACTGTCATCGGTTCTACGGCTAATACATGGGTTTAATATACGCCAATGCCAAGTTTGACTATTTTCCAATTAAGTATGTACAGACGCCAGCAGGTCAAGCTACCCGAAACTGTCAAATTTTCCCAATCAACCTTGAACCTTAATGCTTTGGCGATAAAGTTGAAAATCTATTAAAGATATTTGACAGATTGTAGTAGCTTGATGTGCTGGCGTCTGTACCCTCTACATAGGAATGTAAAAAAAAAACTTTTTTACAAAACGCCCTGAAACAATAAGGTAACAAAAAATAGTATATCGTATTATTAAACTTATATTTTGAATTAGGAGATTTTGGGGCTGATTTTTCAATCGACCGATAATTTTTATTCGTGGAATAAAATGGACGTCTGACAGTTTTTGTATGGAAAATCTGTCAAAAATTCAAAATTATTCCTCCGATAATGATATCTGAAGGCCTATTCTCGTAATTTAAAACGTTCAAAATCTAGTCGCAGTCTCATCTCGGCGACAAACAAATGTCAAAAACTTGTCAAAACTTAGGGAAATTAGAGGTATTTTGACAGATCGAGACTGAGATCGGACTGTGAACGTTCTTAAAATTACGAGAATTGCCCCTCTGTTATCTTATACTATAAACATGGCTCATAAGCAACCGATAGTTTATTTATTGTGTTTTTCCGTAGCTAGAATATAGCTATGAATAGATTCAGCGCAAATTATTATAGTTTTATATAAAGCGAATCTATTCATCTTCTTTTTGTTGTTTTAGTATTTTTTTTAATATAGTTTGTGCCCAGTAGGTGGCCACGTTGATTGCGGCAGAACGGGCAGTTAGAACGATCCAGCAATTGGGGCATGGTCCGTCGCGCATGTGCTCTTTGAGTGCACAGGCGTCACTCAGATTAGGTCAGAAACCCTCGGGACACCCAGATCTTACACGGCATTATTTAGGTCATCCGAGGTGCAGGTGAACGGGCACTTAGAACGCTCCAGCAATTGGGGCATGGTCCGTCGCGCATGTGCTCTTTGAGTGCACAGGCGTCACTCAGATTAGGTCAGAAAGCCTCGGGACACCCAGATCTTACACAGATGTTCTCAACAGACCAGGAGACTTAATAAATTTCTGGAGGGAGGTGGCCTGGTTGGAATAACCACCGACGGCCGCAATGGCCCACGCACAATGGTCCACTTGAAGGACTAAGCGCGGAAACCAATCCTGTATCAGAATACCAGCGCTGCGACAATTTATTTTTTAAATGTCGAAGCATCATGCTGAGGTAGGAGCCTTTTGGCCTCGTATAGGACTTTGTTTCATTTTTTTCCATTTGTTACTTTTTTATACAATTTGTTTTATTTTTATTTTTAACTGTGTTTAGTTTAGTTTATGATCCTGTACGAGTCGCAATAAATACTTTTTCTTTCTTTCTTTCTTTCTTCTTATCATAGAACATAGTGGGGCATGGTCTGGTCAGAAGCACCGTACTCGCATTGGGCGCAAGTATATTAGTTGATGGAGATACCTTCTATCAGCTTCAATTTGGTAAAGTCTGGCACATAAATACTCATATTATATTTATAATTAAACAATAGTTTATCTTACCACCGTGTGCCGAAGATATGGCTACTTGATCAAGCACGTCCCACGACTTCTGTCGCCGACTGTGGCATGAACTGTGCGATGTTGACGGCTGGATCAGAATTGATGACTGAAAATTTAACTTATTTTGAATCCAAGACCTAAATATAATCATTTGCAGGGGAGATGCTGCGCACGGCAATACTATGTGACATGAATAGGTACGGTCAGCAACAAAAGTCGGTTAACACTTTAGTTGTTTAAATCTTAATTATTGAGCAAAATATTCTTAAAAAACATAGTCAAAGTCAAAGTCAAAGTCCATTTATTTGTCAGAATATTGTTACAGAGTTGTTACATAATTTTAAAAGTTCATAATATTCTGCCGTTTCCGGCGTACAAATACATTTTCAGGGTTTTGGTTATATATAACATAGAATTAAATATTAGGTAAATTAGAATAACATACAAATTGAAAATTAGTCAAATATTAGGAATGGAAATGTCAAAAAGATTAAATTAAGTCAAAGAGATAATAAGAACAGAATATAATGATTCTAATATTTAAGTCAACTTTTCATTTCATTCATAAAATCATTAGTCGAGTAATAGCATTTACATAATAAATAATCGAATAGTTTAGATTCAAATGTCCTAAAGTTAAGAGTTTTAAAACAGTCTGGTAGTTTATTATAAACTTTGGTCGCCATACAAAATATATTATTCGAAAATAGTTTATTATTTCGTCGAGGTACACGAAGCATGTGGACTTTGCGGCTGGGTCTAGATACAAGATCATTATGCAGATTAAATTCATGCTTATTTTGGTACACGAAAGTACAAATTTCAAAAATATATAGTGTTGGGAGTGGTAATATTTTTAATTTTTTGAATAATGGAACACAGCTGTCCAGTGGGTGAGCTCCACATATTGAGCGAATGCATTTCTTTTGAGCTCGAAACACTCTGTTAAGTTCTACAGAATTACCCATATTATAATACCATAACGCAAAATTGATGAGACATATCCATGATATGCACATAGTGCCGCATCAACACTAGCCACACGTGTTAATCTGTATAGAACGAATACGAATCTATCTATCTTTGTGCAGAGTTCATCAATATGAGCTTTCCAGTTACAGTGTTTGTCTATTGTTATCCCTAGGAATTTGGTACTATAGATACATATAGTAATAGAATATTTAATAATAATTAACTCTTTGCTATTACATGAAATAGAGAAAACCAATGTATCGCATCATTTTGTATCAATTTAGATGATTTGTAAAAGTAACAGTGTTAATTGACTTTTGTTGCTGACTGTACACCGCACGTGGTACAAAATTGCTTTTAAATTCTCCACCTTCTAATCATAACAGGATATGACTTGTT
This sequence comes from Apamea anceps, assembly GCA_951799955.1. NCBI lineage: Eukaryota > Metazoa > Arthropoda > Insecta > Lepidoptera > Noctuidae > Apamea > Apamea anceps. The sequence goes on from OX637528.1 coordinate 4,448,893, forward strand.
TCACAATCCTCGCATTGTGTGTGCCGCTAATATTTAGAGGAAGCGAACAGCTTCGTGTCCAAAACAGAAATAAGGCAGTCTGCTGGCAACACTATATCCGTAACTCATTCTTTTCAGAGCATTAGTATAAAGGGCTGGTGGGAGATTGATAATAATAATAATGTTTATTTATTTATCAAATGATGATATCTCGGAATAAACCCTTCGTATAATTACAATAGAACTTCACTTCAGGTACGTTGTTTAATTATGTAATTACACTCAAGCTTAGTCCGAGATATCTTGTATATATAAAAAAAAAAACTGAATATAGTCAGTTTTTTTTTATATTCACCCGTCATCACAGGGCGTTGCGCGTTTCCTCTGACATGTATGATCAGAGACCTTTTTTCTTTTCTTTTTAATATCAAAAGTACAGGTTTTCTTAAACTTATTTTACATAATTTAGTTTTACAATTATTTTACTTCTATTTCTTAATGCTTGTTCTATTCTTATTATTATGGTTGCTTTTACATGTTTCTTACGTTGATAACTTATCAAAATATTTTACAATATTAGATAGTATATCTTCTATGCCTTATTCTTTTTAACAACTTTGGCAGCTATGCCCATGCAGTATTTTAAGATTTTTCATTATTTCTAGTATACTGTCTAAATTTATGTTTGTTTCCATTTCAGATTCAAAACTGTATCTATCTTCTCCAAATATGGGACAATCTATGATTAGATGCGGCACGCTTTCCCTCTTTTCGGGGTCACAGGGACATGCCGGGCTCTCCTTGCATTTGAAGCGGTTCAAATACTCGGAGAATCTGCCATGCCCCGTCAGCATTTGTGTTAACAGGGTGTCCACTTTAATTTTGCGCACTATATTCACTGTTATAGATATCTAAGATAAACTTTCTTAGTTTATTTTAAACATCACTGATATCGGTGAAGGAAAATATCGTGAGGAAAGCTGGACTTATAAATTAATGTAAGTTTGGAATCGCCAATCCGGCTTGAGCAAGCGTGGTGATCAATGCTCGTGGCTTCTCTGTATGCGAAGTGGCTTTTGCTTGGACAGTAACAGGCTGGTACCCAGCCACCCGCCTTGAGACGGTCAGTAACATCAAGGCGTTGCTGGCCTTCCTTGAGGAGCTGGGGTGGATCGAATGATCGATTTTCCCACCCGTACGCAAAGTACGCGCATTGCCGTGGAGTTGCGGACACCAGCCCGTATTACCTATTACCAGGCTGGTATTCTGTCTTTGACGCAAAAATGAAACTCGATGTAATCACTGGTATATGTGCTAATACGGCACAGATTGCTGAACATATATGTAGCAACTTTAGCCTTAGTATTTCGGCATATTTGGTTTTAACAAGACTTGATATCGTGTCTGTGAAGTTTCGCCGATTAATTTATTTTGAACCTGTACAGTCACGAGCACCAATATGTCAACACTTGGCAACTTTCAAATGCGATTTTTTCGTCAAATAACGAATGCAACGTTGAAATACGACACATTACATAAACCTATGGGTTCGAAAATGCTATGTTCGTAACAACATGAAATTTCATAAAAAAATAAAGGAGCAAATTTTTATTCGCTTTTGAATACAAATTCAAATTCATTTACGCCATTGTCGTGGAGTTGCGGATACCAGCCCGCTGTACCTATTAAGCCGAGTGTATACATACTTTTGCTCGTGACTGTACATAATAACCATGGTAGAGGAATATTAGCATTATAGAGCAGTATTACATACCTGATGATGTTCAGCAGTGGGACAGTAGTGGTCACAGTTGTCGGGCAGCCATTTAGGCAGAGAGTGCTTCACATGGCAACGGGAACGGACTTCCTCGCTCACGCAGACTAGCGCTGTGGAAGAAATAATAATACATATGTGATACAGACAGACTCAAAACGGTGAAGGAAAACATCGTGAGGTAACCAGCACGTCAAAGAACCAAATCATCGAAGACATGTGTCATCTACCAATCCACACTCGGCCCGCGTGCTCGTGCCCACTCCCACTCACCGAGAGGAGGCCTGTGTCCCAGCAGTGGAAACATTATAGGTGAATTATGCTTATGCTATAAGACATTGAGAAGATATAACTATAGTTTGACCAAAACTGCTGTATCGCGCCTTCGGTACGTGCGCGGCTCCCGGGACGGCAGTGCAGGCCGCTCATTCGTCATCGCACGGCCCCCCGCCCCCCGCCTCACCACGCATTCCTAAGGCGCGATACAGCAGTTTCGGTCAAACTATATTAGATTGGATGTATGTTTTTGAAGTTCCAAAGACGGAGTCACACGTATTTATATTGCTAAACTTTCATCATGGGTATAATTTTCGTGGTTTTCAGGGATACTGATGCCGAAAATGGCACAAATGTCCTCAGAGGACAGCCACAAAAATTTGCAAATTATCTGCCATCAGAGTCCACACTTACCTATAATTAATAATTGGGCTGCCATCTTGAATTATTTCAAAAGCTATAATATATTTACCAGTAAGATAAGCCACAGTGTCGGGTGTGACGTGGAACTTATCGCGGTGCGTGGCTGCACTTGCTGCTAGAGACAGCAGTTTGATGAGGACGCGGCACGTACGTGATACTGTGGCCGCTGCGGGGTGTCGATAGCCTTTTATTAAGTGGCCTACGAGAGCAAAGTGGAAGTTTGAGCGGAAGCTGTGGGAGAAAGAGAGAAAAGTATTAAGATTTGAATGGCAATTGTATGCTCGAAAAAGCTAAACGATTTTAAAATACTATAATCACGAGTTCTCACTCTTAATGTTGATGGATGGAGAGGGAGAGGAAGGCCGAAGAAAAGATGCATGGATTGTGTGAGGAATGATATGAAAGAGAAGGGAGTGAATGATAGCGTGACGGTTGACAGAGGAGAGAGATTGGAAGAAGAAAACGTGTTGCGCCGACCCCAAGTAACATGGGATAAGGGCAGGAAGATGATGATGATGAATCACGAGTTCTCGCATCATACACACACATACACATAAACACAAAGTTAGGAATCACCTACATCAGTGTTTCCCATTTGGTGGGTCGCGACCCGGTACCGGATCACCAAATTAAATACCGCATCGCAGCCGCTGATGGAACTTTGGTTATCTTGTCGTCAAGAATACACCTAATTAGCGAATCGAGTAATAAATATTTTAATGCCTTTTGTCACAACCTACAAATGTGAAGCTGCGTTTTCAGCACTAGTTTACCTTAAAAATAAATATGGAAACCTACTTGAAGTGGAACCAGACCTTAGGCTTTAATGCGGCGAACTTGGATTCTTTGGTAAAAAATAAGCAGCTCCATGCTACGCACTAAATAGCCGATACCGAAATATTGTTGGTTGGAAATAAAGTTATAATAGACATTTTTAATTGTAATACATAATCATACCTCAATCCCACAGCATGGTCCATTTGCTTGAAGTGCCACTCCAAGGGCTCCCGAGTTTCCATCATCACTAGTTCTAACGTCTGTAAGAAAATAATAACGTTAATTTCGCAGTGAGGTTGAATAGTAACATATTGGCCGCCGTAATATAAACAACTGATTGTTAACTTGATTCAAATGTGAGCATTAAATCGTAGGACGTACAGTGACAAGGCGAAAAATAAGTGGCATTAGAAAAAAAAACAGGTTGCACTCCGGGAGTGTCGGCAGAAGTGAAAACTTGAATATTAACGTTGTGCATTTTTGATATTTTGGAATGCGGTCTACTCTCCCTCAGTCTTGCGAATCTTCGATCAGGTCACGTGTCCTGAAGCGAGTTTAACATTTTTTAGCCATAACAAAAAACTCTCCCTCCGTCTTACGAATTTTCGATCAGGTCACGTGTCCTGACGCGAGCTCCGTCTTACGAATTTTCGATCAGGTCACGTGTTCTGACGCGAGTTTCTGAGAAGTTTTCACTTCAAAAATTGTGGAAAAAACAATAAGAAACAAACCCGAAAGTTACGGGTCGTCAGAAACCCGAAAGTCTGACGAGCAATCTACGTAAGATTGCTCGTCAGACTTTCGGGTTTCTGACGACCCGTAACGACTGTCAGCGATCTTCGAATGACAGCCGGGACCAACGGCTTAACGTGCTTTCCGAGGCACAGAGGGGTCTCGGTATGAAATGGATGGCCACCCATTCACGGTCCGACCGGTATGGCTGTTACTTAGCCACGAGCCCCTCTAATTTGTTGGCTAGTTGTAAGACATATGTGAGCTATTTACCTTATGTTGGAACTGTCCCTGTGACTCCAGCGTGTGAAGGTTTTGTTCCATGAAGGCTAACCCAGCTGCGTACAATGTTGGCTCGTCTAGTTGTAACACGGATAGCGCTACCCAGAATAGTGCTTTGTGGATTGGTGAGGCCTGGGTACAAATATATAAATGATAAATGATTTTATTTTGTAAGTAGGTTTGTATAAACACTTTTACACGTCAATCATATTTTAAAACTAGATGAGGTCGGCGTTTCCTATCTGACTAGCCTGAGAAGAAAGGCCGAAACAAACTCAGACGTCACAGTCTCTTTTAAAGTCCAGACACACATAATCTTGGTCAGATCATATGAAGACCATGTAGGTCGATGTCTGAGATAGTGATATAACATGACATAACGTCAAATTGAAACATAAATAAAATTTAAATATAAGTAAGTAAGTATTTTTAACTTTATCACCGCCGATCTTTCTTTTCTATCGATTGTCCTATGTTACTTTCTTTTAAAATACAACGTGGCGCTACAATGGCGACATTAATTTAACACACGGGTAGGGCTAGTGGCCAGTAATCATAAAAATTATAACAACATAAAAAAAATCGTAACTTGAAAACATCCACCTGCGCCGCTCGCCGACATAGGGCTCTCTCTCTTTCCTGCAATTCGCCTTCTCTTTGCACGATAATTGTTTTAATTACATTAATGCGATGTTATGATCCGTGACCCCGGCAAATGACCCCTGCGCTACAGTTCTTTAAGTCAGGTTGCTCTAAGATGCTATTTTATAAAATTGTTAATAAATAAATAAATATTAATGTTTAATTAAATTAAAATATATTCATAAAACTACAACGCAAAACCGTATACGTGTGTTAAATTAATGTCGCCATTAAAGCGCGACGCTGTATATGAAATCAATCCACATACCGGGTACAGCAGAGGCTGCAGTCTCGTCAAAGCCATGATGAGAGCTTCCAACAACGCTAGATCGTTGAACGATTCCAAAGCTTTTACTAGTATTCTTAGTAGTTGCTTCATGTCGTCATCTGTTACGTTCTTACCTAAGAATAATATAAATGGTTAATAATCATAGGAAAGAAAAGTATTAACCGGTTGAATGCCGTTATTATAGAAACAATTAAAAAATCATCGTGTCTCGCGTGCATCCACGATCAGCATACGAAACCCAAAACATAAAAGTTATACCCACATTTCATTTTATTACAGTGTCCGCTAGGGCCAAAAGTCTAGTTCATATCCACACTCTAAAAAACGGAAATGATCGTAGGTATCGCGGTCGGGTATTACTTACTAAATATGCACTAATATACACTAATATGCACAGTCAAAAAACCATTTGTTAGAATTTACGTTTATTTTCACGTTATATTTTATACATATATTAATATTAGTTATAATAAATTATTATGTCATTTATTTATTTAATTTTCTTATTTGATTACATTTTTAAATATTATTATAAAAAAAAAAACATTTAAAAATATAAAAAAATAGTAATCCACCGGTGTCGGGAGCAGGGTCCAAGCTACCGGTGGTTAGGGCTCCAGAGACAGAAACCTCCTCACAATGCGAGCCGTATCGAGGAGTACTGCCTTCTGAATCAGGCCCTTGATCCAACCGCCTAACGAGAGCCTCGATAGATGTTGATCGAGGCTTTCGGCCATCAGGCCATTGGCCGATACGACAATCGGCACTATGACAGTCGAGCTCACATTCCACATGTCAACAACCTCGTGTGCTAAGTCAAGATATTTGATTTGTTTATCTTTCTCAGCTTTCACGAGGTTCCCGTCATGTGGAATGGTAACATCGACAATCATTGCGCGGCGCACTAATCGATCTATCACTACTATATCAGGTTTGTTGGCGACAACAGTCCTGTCAGTGATGATAGACCGATCCCAGTACAACGTAACATGGTCATTTTCGAGAACTGGGTCGGGCACATACTTGTAATATGGTACCTCAGAGTTGACAAGTTTATATTTCAAAGCAAGTTGCTGGTGAATAATCCTGGCTACTTGGTTATGCCTGTGCAAGTACTCGCTGTTAGCCAAACGAGAACAACCAGAGATAATATGTCTGATGGACTCACCCGGACGGTGGCATGCCCGACATACGTCAACCGTCCCATCCTTCATAATATGTCTCCGGTAGTTATTCGTCAAGATAACTTCGTCCATAATTGCACAGACGAAACCTTCAGTTTCTCCGAAGAGGTCACCAAAACGTAGCCAGGAAACGGACGCTAAGAAATCTACACCGGGCTCATGAAGAGCCCGATAGAAGCGCCCGTGAAGCTCCTTGCTTTGCCATACCTTCTTGCGGTCATCGGTAGTCAGTACTACAGGTTTGCGCCAGTTCTCTTTCGCCATGGAGAGCGGGGTGAGCCCCTTGTCCACTGCGACCACATCACGGTGCATACCCACTTCGGCTTTTAAAAAATATTCCCTGAGACTGCACACCTCGCGGTTGTGGAGGGTCTTCGCATTTAAAAAACCTCGACCCCCACACTTCCGCGGGATATACAGTCTCATAACCGATGATCGTGGGTGATGCATCCGGTTTGCGGTCAGTAGTGTACGGACCCTTCTATCCAGGGCGTCGAGTTCAGTCTGAGTCCATTTGAGTATGCCGAAAGAGTACATCAAAACCGGCATGACCCAACCATTGAAGGCGCGCACCTTATTTCCGCCCGAAAGAAGACTAATTAATACCCTCTTCAGGCGACAAAAGAAGCGCTCCTTCAATGATTGCTTCATGTCAGCATCGTTGATGCCTAACGCTTCCGACATACCCAAATACTTATAGCTTTCGGATGAGGAGAGGGATCTAAGGTGTATGGAATCTGAAAGTGGAATTCCCTCGGATTCCATAATCTTCCCCCCCTTTACATGCATGACTGCACATTTGTCCACACCAAATTCCATCCTGATGGCACTACTGAAAGTTTCAGTTACCTTCAGTAGCTCCACCAGATGCAATTTGTTGGGGGCAAAAAGTTTCAAATCATCCATGTAGAGGAGGTGAGATATGACCTGACCACCTCTCTTCAACCGGTAGCCTAGACCTGAATTCTCCAGCAGTGTGCTTAGAGGATTCAGGGCTAAGCAGAACCAAAGAGGACTCAAACTGTCGCCCTGAAATATTCCCCGCTTAATCCATACAGGCTCATCATTCCCCTGGATCTGTCGACACCCTGGGTAGCGAAGGACCGTCTTCCATTGCCCCATACACGACTCAAGGAAGGTGCGTAGAGTTGCATCTATCTTGTACAACTCCAGCACCCTCATGAGCCATGTATGTGGCACCGAGTCGTAGGCCTTCTTATAATCTATCCAACATGTCGACATATCCTTGTGGGATCGGCGAACCTGTTGGCTAATGGCCATGTCTATGAGGAGTAGCTCCTTAGTACCGCGGGACCCATTCCTACATCCATTTTGAGAGGCAGACATAATCGAGTTACTGTCAATGTGCGTGTTAATTTTCGCTCTCAAAATGGATGTAAGAAGTTTATAAACCGTCGACAAACACGTAATCGGTCTATAATTCTTGGGTTCCGCGGGACTACCTGACTTATGGAGCAGGTGGGTAACGCCTGTTGTTAGAAACTGCGGTAGCGACCCAGACTCTAAGGATGCCTGGAACTGAGATGCCAGGCAAGTGTGTGAACTAGTTAGCCATTTCAACCAAAAATTGTGCAGTCCGTCCGTTCCCGGTGATTTCCAATTCGGTAACGGACGGGCCGCTCTAGCAACGTCTGATGGCGTAATTAGGACTGCTTCCATTTCTGGTATAGTCCCACACACTCGCTCGACATCCTGCATCCAGCCAGCCTCCGTGTGACAGACGGGCACCGACCAGATGCTGCGCCAGAATGCACTGGTGGCGGCATCATCCGGGCGGCACACATCTGTCGCATTTTGTTCAGGTCGCTCCCACGCTCTATACACCCACCTTTCATCGCTCTGGAACATGCGATTCTGCGAATATCGATCAACCCGCCGCTTATACCGCCGAATACGGCTCGCCCATGCACAAACTTTCTGCTTCAGGAAGTCGATGCGCTCTGTGATATGAGACATGTATTCTCGAGGACTGATTCCAGTCCCGGAGAATGCCTGCCTTACAAAGCGCATCACTCGTGGTCGTGTATTGCCCTCCCTGAAGCAGTATAGTTTGCCGATGAGTACCCTGGCCCCATCGATACGACGCTCGATCCTGCGCTGCCAGGCTGGTACGGCTGGTTTTGATCGAGTAGCTCTGTCAATACTAGGAAATTTGACGTTCGCTAAACGACATGCCGCCACAGCCGCGCAATACAGGATCGAGTGTGTATCAACGAGATCCTCGCTGCTCTCGAAGAAATTCTTGAGCTGCGAGTCCAAGGCACACACCAGCGCCCTATTTTTTTTGTGCATAGGTAACCGTGGTAATCGGGGTCTAAATTCGGTTGGAGTGGATCTATATTCGCGAAACGCGTCCTCCAGTGCGCTCCTCAGTCGGACGTTGCACTGGCTACTTACTGTGTCAACCCTATCATCTTCTTCTTCAACATGATTGGACCGCGGCGGGATGGCATCAGTAGTTGACGCTTGTGCCGCGGTTTGTGTCAGAGACAAGACGATTTGGTTGCTCAGTACCTCTGAGCGCAGCCTATCAAGTGCGATATCGTCCAACCTGTGATTACGTTGGATGACCCGCACCTGATCCGACAGTCGTTGGGCCGAGACGTTGACGGTTGGTTCCAGTACCTGGAACAGAGACAGCATCCTATCACGGTACGCAGTGAGGTTAGTTCCCCCCTCTGTAGCCCTGTAGTATGCGCGCATGACGTTCTCGTTCATAGACTGAGTCCATCTCATGCGCTGCACACAACCACCGGTAGCGGGGACCCGGCTCGGGGCCGGATGGCCCCTAAGTCCCAAGCTCCTCGGTGGCCGGCCTCTCCCCTGCCGACGTACAGGTGTAGGCGACGTCGGCGGGGAAAAATATTCGTCGCTCGAGCTCGACGCAACTGCTACGGCCGGAGTCACAGCACTCTCGATGGGGCTAGGTTCCGGCGGCGGCGGGGCGGGGCTCAGCGACGAATCCGGAGGTGGTAATTGTGCGCGGCGAGCTGCTGATCTCGTCAACATCTTCATCGTTTAATTTCGTTCATCGTTTTCATGTTTCTAACGGAGGTGACATGACAGATGTCACCTCCGGTTCGGCAGTTTTTGATGAAAATTGTTATGGTTCATTTTATATTTATAGAAAATTATGTTTCAGATAATTTTTATTTTGCCTATTATGGTTTCAAGTGATATATAACTATAAAACTGTTTCTAAAAATTATATATATGAAAATTGTGAGGAGATGACAAAAAAGACGTTGACGTTGACGTTGGTGTTGCTAGCTATTAATTATTATTATTATTATAACATATAATAAACGATAAATTATACACAAGAATTATAACTTATTTATTATAATTCTTGTGACAATAAACAATAACATATTTTTCCAGGACTTGTGACGTTTGTCACTTAATATTAATTTATAGGCTTGAAATGACCTTTCCACGTCAACTGACGTTACCGGACAGAACTTGAAATTTGGTGCCATTTCTGCAGAGACCTCTTCAGGCAGAATCGCAGGCGTAATATAACACGCCTAACACGTATAACTACTGAAATAAGCACTGTCAATGAAAAAGTACCAAAATATGCAATAACGCTATAAAAATAGAATTATATGCATTTGCATATGCAAACATGCAAATGCATATAATCCGATGTCTAACTATGGTTCTTGAAATCGCATATGAAATATTCCCTGTCCTACATTTACGTTTCATGAACAAGACTACAGCGAGGCTCTTAGTAAAGATTATAGGTTTGATTAATTTGTCACAACATCCACTGGGCACATTTATCGAATATTTTTTTTAATACCGGTCCTTTTCGGCACGTCCTCATGTAATGTTGTGCAGATACAAATGTGCTTAAGTGCGGACAGGGCTTTTCTTGCAGTAAAAACTTTTTTGCAAAAAAAAACAACCGACTTCCAAAACCGACACTACAAAATGAAAAATAACTTTAATTTCGGAAGTCGGTGTCGTTGGGTTCGCATTTTCGTTGTTTGCCACCGACTTCCGAAATTAAAGTTATTTTTCATTTTCTTTGGGAGCATTTGGGAAGTATACCCTTTCCAACAAAAAATTAATTTTTCAAATCGGTTGGCAAGCGACGGAGTTATGCGCGAACAAACATAAAAAAAAAAAATACAAACATCCGAATTGAGAACCTCCTCCTTTTTTAGAAGTCGGTTAAAAATTAAAATGAACTTACTTATACATCCAAATACAATCAAAGCTCTTGGCTGCAGCGCAGGATTGAAGCAGAACGCGAAGCTTTTAGCCAAAGATGTCCTGTAACAAAAAAACTATGATATAACACCAAACTGCTGGCAACAATTACCTTAGCTACACTAGCTCTAGCATTTTTATTTAAAACAGCTTTCCATAGTTTTTTATCTATATCGGAGTTCATGATTCTCGATAGCTACCTGGGAGTTTGTACAATTTCCAATTGAATTGGGTACTTCTAGACAAGCGACGTCAGGGTATTATAAAGTAATAGTGAATTTTCTTTAGTAGCATAGAAGTATTAATGCCGACATGATTCCGTTGGGAAAAAGGGATAGTGCTATGGGTCATGTATAGCTCGCTCTCGCACTGTAGAATTAATGACATGAATACTTTATAATACGGCGCAAGCCTGAATAGTATAAAATACTATGAAGAAACATAGATTACTAGCTGCGCCCCGCGGTTTCACCCGCATAAATTTCGATCCCGTAGGAATATCGGGATAAAAAGTATCCTATATGTTAATCCTGGTTATAAACCATCTGTGTGCCAAATTTCATCCAAATCCGTTCAGTAGTTTTTGCGTGAAAGAGTAAAAAACATCCATCCATCTATCCATTCATACAAACTTTCACGTTTATAATACACTCGAGAGCAATGAATCCGGGTCACTTAAAGAATGTTAAAAATCTCGGAAACTAAAAATGGTAGGTTAATGCAATAAATTGTATTTAATAGACAATGTAATACTCCTTAAATGAAAGTAAAAAAAATATGAGTCACCATACATTTTATTAACATAAAATTACATAAAGAAAAAAACTGCTGATCTCTCCTTAAAACAAAAATAGGAAACATGAAATTTTTGAACTTTATTACGATTTTCTTGAATTTTAATACTTCGTATTGCCTCCTCGTGCTTCCATTACTGCGTTTACGCGGTTTGGCATGCTGTACACCAAGTTCCTTATACGATTTTGGGGAATATTCTCCCATTCCTCTGTGAGAGCAATTTTGAGCTCACGAAGCGTGATTGGGGGAGGGTTTCGTTGTTTTACGCATCTGCCTAGCTCGTCCCAAGCATGCTCGATCGGGTTGATATCCGGGCTGCGCGCTGGCCACTCCATACGAGTAATGTTCATCTCTTGAAGGTAGTCATTCACAATCCTACCTGTATGAGGTCGGGCATTGTCATGCATAAATATAGCATCCTCACCTAAATTGACCATAAATGGACCAACGTGATCATTGAGGATTTCTTCCACATATCTTACGCTAGTTAAAGAGCCGTTTTCTATGATCACCAGCTCTGTGCGACTTTCAGAAGAAATTCCGGCCCACACAAGTACAGACCCACCACCGTAGGCTACTTTTTCTTCGATGCATGCTTGCTTGAATCTTTCCCCTGGTCTTCGATACACTCTGTGTCTTCCATCGTGCTTGTAGAGCATAAATTTTGATTCGTCGGAGAACATAACTTTTGACCAATCTTCAATACTCCAATTTACGTGGCTCTGGGCATATCTTAGTCTTGAAATACGATGCCCACGCTCCAGTTTAGGGCCGTTTGCAGGTCTAAGGAGTTTTAAGTTAGATTCAGCAAGCCGACGTCTTACTGTCCATGCACTTGGGTTACTTCCTCCGAGGCGTCGAAACTGATTTGTGAGTTCAGTTCCTGTGAGAAAGCGATTTCGAAGCATGGTGTTCACCAAGTATCGGTCTTCTCGTGCTGTGGTACACCTGGTTCTGCCCGTTCCTGGTCTGCGTAGGTTAGAACCAGTTTCTTCGTAACGTCGGAGAACTCTTTGTACTGTTGACAGCGACACACCGACAGTCCTGGCTGTATCGCGCTGACTCCGGCCGGTTTCCAGCATTGTAAGTATTCTGGTGCATTCTTCAGGCGTAAGCGACATAATTTCAGCTTGAATAATGAATATAGAGCACTATCAACATGGTTTATGTACCCACATAAATGACAGATTACAAACAAAAGCAAAACCAAATGCTGTAATTTCGTAGTTCCATCTTCGAAAGTGGCCCTTTTTCAAATTTGATTTTTTTATGATATAACTTTACAATAACTAAGAAGTTTTAAGGCCTTCATTTAAGGAGTATTACATTGTCTATTAAATACAATTTATTGCATTAACCTAGCATTTTTAGTTTCCGAGATTTTTAGGATTCTTCAAGTGACCCGGATTCATTGCTCTCGAGTGTATTAGTAGGAAGTAGGTTTTTTAAATTGTAGGTCTTTTGTCTATAGAGGGCTCCTTCCAAAGTCCTATTACTTATAATATGTGTCCTTGAAATTAACGCCACATTACCAAGTGTGCAGCCAATCACAGTCGGGTATATCCCGCATGCAAGCCTCCATGATCTCTAGCAAGGCATCAGTAATTATTTCAAGTGACTGTAGAGGTAATCGTTCGCGGTCCGTATGTGTGGTACCCGCACAGGTCCCTGTGGTTGCCGCGTCCGTGCACGTTGTGTACGAGTGTTCTGAGTACCTGGGGAAGAAGAAGGATTGGTTGATAATTTACTGTCTTGAAAATCTGGAGACAATTCGAAAAAAACGAGCCTTACACGAATAGGACTCGTGGCAGGCGGACAGAAGGCGTGGTGTAGCCTTAGAAATACGGTCCCGTTTTCACCCTTTGGTGCAAAACCGTAAAATATACATGATATAAGCGGTTTTTTTTATCTAGAAAGAGACAGGACTACTACGAACAGACGTTAGCAAAATACAAAAATCTCTCAAAACTTTCATAACAATCAATATCCGCTTCGCGCAATAGTGACAAAGAATTGAGTTTGAAAACTACTGAAATATGTAGCTCCAGCTTTTTTCACAGCTCGCACTTTATCGCCGATAACATTATGACTTAACCGGTTGAATGCCATTATATCACGCGTGGATCCACGTTCAGGATAATACGACAGGTTAAAGAGCAATTACTTGCCGATTCCTTTTCAATATTTAAAAATTAGTGTAAGTTTTCTACTGATATAAATAAAAAGCTCATAATTCCATTGAACCTGCTAGATAACCAACTCACCAATCATTAGTATGTCTGTTGTAAGGGCTCCTGAAGGCGGTGACGGCGGCAGATTTGACCTTAGATATGCCGAACATCTGGTAGAACTTGGGCAGAGCAAACTCGTCCAGAGACAGTCGGAGAACGCGCTGGGTGTCCTCTGAAAAATGATATTAAGTTATTTTATCATTATTAATAACTAAATTGAAGACTAAATTAGGATTGATAAGGCAGGCAAATATAAAAAAAAATACAGTAATTAATTAAATAACCAACTGCTACGCTATATGCTCATTCCGAAATTGGCTCACTGCAAAACCTTTACACTTGCGGAGTAGGATAAAGAACAAATTCAGACTACAGTGTTGTCTAAGATGACCTTAGAAACACTCATTTATTATTATTATTTCTTTATTAAAGGTAAGTTTACAAAAATCTTTCTTATAAACTATGCCTCACAAAATCGTTTCCATGGTTTGTCTGTGGGAACGGAACAAACGGTACAAAAAAACCAGATTTACAAGTGCGGACACTTGCATTTCCACTTAATAGCCTTACAAAGTAGGTAATAAATAAACAAACATGGTTTACAAACTCTTGAGAAAGAACAGCTTCAGTAATTTGGCAAATTGTCTTCTTGATATTTATTTAAAAGGGACTGTTTACAGCGTATGACTATAACAGTCTCATTGTACCTTAAAATTATTTTTTCTTCCGTTATTGTCCCACTTCTGTGTACAATATAACAAAGTATATGAGACACTAAAATAGTATGTGATAAAAAATGAAACCTACATAATAGCAACTAAATAAATGTGTTGTGGAGGTCAGATAGGCAATCGCTCCATGTGAAACACTGGTATAGGGTAGTTGCCTGGGTAAAAAAATAATAATTATATTTAGTCCGTCAGTTACATTATCGAAAAATAATGGACACGTATTTTTTCTTTTGTTAATCAAACAAAAAATGACAAAGATAAAGCGCGTCAAAATTTGGGAGTGGGGTGTCGTGACGTCACTTTCTTGCAAAAGTGTCGCAAGCAAATGACTTCACGCAGAACTTTAACGGGCGATATCTTCATCATTTCTTATATAATTGACAAAAGAAAAAATACAGGTTCAATATTTTTTGATAATCTAACTGACGGACTAATTAGATTTTTTTAGGAAAATAGCCTATTCAGCTGCATCCAGGAAGATTCCGCCGACCCCAACATAGTTAAAGGATAGAAAAGGCTAGGCAAATGGAAATAATGACATTGTACTTACCAGAGAAGCTAGGCGTGGTACAGGTACACAGTGAGTGTATGATGTTGATGACCAGGCCGTGCGTGGCTGCTCGCATGGACACTGTTCCAGAGCAGACGAGGAACGTGACGGTGTGGAACAGGTATGGGAGGTGGCGAGCCACGTCCAGGCAGTTGTTGAATGATAACATTAGCTGGAAGAAAAAAATAAGTTGAACTACCAAACCCTCTCACACACCAGCCCCAGCAGTCTCGACATTCATAGCGATCGCTTTACGACCGAATTCTGTCGCAAAGTCCCGAATTGACAGGTGAAATGTATGGAGTGACAGGACTTTGCGACCGAATTCGGTCGTAAAGCGATCGCTATGAATGTCGAGACTGCTGGGGCTGGATATAAGCAAATCATTGCTATTTTATCTAATACTAGTTGCGCCCGGCGGTTTCACTCGCATAAGTTTCGATCCCGTGGGAATATCGGGATAAAAAGTATCCTATGTGTTAATCCCGGTTATAAACTATCTGTGTGCCAAATTTCATCCAAATCCGTTCAGTAGTTTTTGAGTGAAAGAGTAACAAACATCCATCCATCCATCCATAAAAACTTTCACGTTTATAATATTAGTAAGATAGTAAGATTTGTTCAGAATCTCACAAATGTTTTATTTTGATTCTAATATCTTTAATACTAGCTTCTGCCCGCGACTTCGTCCGCGTGAAATTTCTTGTTCCCTCGACCCAGCCCGTCGCATCGCATCACCCGCTATCACTTCGATTTCAATTAGCGTTCTTTCTGATTTTTTATCTTTTTGCTCGGCTCCTAAGGGTAATAGCGTGATGTTAAATAGCCTATAGGCTTCCTCAAGAACTGGGCTATCAAATGCAGAAAGAATTTTTCAAATCCGACCGGTATTTCCAAAGATTAGCGCCTTCAAATAAACATACAAACTCTTCATTTTTATTACTGGTATATCTATACAGAGTTATTTTTCAAAGACCAGCTAAATTTAAGGATGTGGTACAGACCATCAAACCGAACAACTTTCTCGATGGGACCAACATCGTAATCGCGAATAAAAATTCAGCCGTCCCATACATTTAGGTCGAGTAGGTATTGAAGTTTTCTATGGGACAGTTGATAAAATTTTCGCGATTACGCTATTTGTCCCATGGAGAAAGATGTTCAGTTTGATGGTCTGTACCACATCCTTAAATTTGGCTGTTCTTTGAAAAATAACCCTGTATATGTAGATAGATTCTGAAACTGTAAGATAATTTTTTTTTCTAAAATTCGTGTTTCGAGCCACAAGATACAAAAGCCAGTTTGTGGCTCATCTAACATGTCACATTGTATTGCTACCTTTTTTATGAATACTTAGACGTAATTATTATTATTTCACAGCTCAATTTTGTACTTTCAAAAAAAGAGTTCCTTTTTGGTAGAATTTGTGAGGTCTTTTGCCGCTGACCTCTAATAAACAAGTACGCTGGACTTAATATACTATACGAAATGACAGTTGTTTTTTGTGCCGATTCACAGCTCGAACGTCTCAGGAACTAAAATTGATACATTGTTGCAAATGGCGGTCGTATTGTTCTGGTACGTCTTTGATGATTTATGTCTAAATCGTGGAATAAGACTGCGAGATATTTAGAACATTTTTATCATGAGAGTATGCGCATTTTGTAAAACTCATTAAAAATATTAGTTCCACGGACGCTCACGTAGCTATCAGCGCCAAAATGGCGAAAATCAAATGTCTTCATTTTGTCATCGATAGTATAATTTCCAGCGTACTTGTATAATATAGGTCAGTGCCTTTTGTTCAGTGAAAGCTAATAAAAAAAAGACACTTACCAGGTATCTAGCTAATATAGCGATATCATCCCACATCATATGCTGCTCCAACATGGCGGTCGGAGAGTGACAGGTTTTGTCCACCACCTGAAATATTACAACATATTAGCTAGGTTGAAAGGTGAAAGTACAGACGCCAGCAGGTCAAGCTACCCGAAACTGTCAAATTTTCCCAATCAACCTTGAACCTTAATACTTTGGCGATAAAGTTGAAAATCTATTAAAGAAATCTGACAGATTGTAGTAAATTCATGTGCTGGCGTCTGTACAATTGGGGTTAAAAAGGCGCAGTTTCCACTGTGTCGTGATGATAGTTAGTCGTCCTGTTCAAAGTGTCTTACGTATACAATGTGGAGATGGCAATATGACAGTATATTAAAACATTGGCAATACTAATGCGGAGTAAGAGTATTTTGGAATTATTAAATAAACCCTAGCTTCGAAATTTAAAAAAGTGTTTTTTTTTTTTTCAAACAAACTAAATAGTAGTGATGGGCCCACGGAATAGGTTTTGTAAATCTGTGACCAGCTATAGTGACTTAAACTATTTGATATATTTTCAACTTTATCACTAAAACGTTAAGGTTCAAGCTATATACTAAATACAATTATATAATACGTAAAAATATAGAAAAAGGCAGGAGCTCATTGGGCATCAAAAAATTCGTCCGCATCACTGTCAATGGGATACGTATATATTTGATTGAATTTTCGTATGCAGACTGGGAACGGCATTAGATATGCGCAGTTTAATTTATTGTTGTATTGTTGTTTCCACCTTGTATATTGAAATGAGGCTATTCAAATCCACTGTTGCACGATTAACATTTGTATTTTATTCTTTTTTTGTCTCTCGTTACGAGCCAGCTTGAAACGAGAGTCGAACAACGTAGAAATTCGTCATGACAAAGTGAGAATGGTGCCTTACAGTACTACGGTTAAAATATCGGTCTGGAATGCAAGAAGTTGTGAGCGATATCTTTGCTTTGCTAATATGAATGTGAGCAGCCAATCGATTCTGTAAAAATCTTACCGTGAAATTTAGGTGAAGTAGGCTTAGAGTGAGCTGTCAATAGTGTCAATCTCTAGCATTAGTTGGAATGACAGCTCACTGCACTACGTATTCACGGTGAGTTTTTTACAGAATAGACCAGGAGATCCTATATTCGCAACCACATAGTTTTGTAAGTGATTCTAATGGGAACATTTTATGTTTTTGGTCTGTGGCCAGCCAACGATTGTCTCCAATTATGAGATGAAAGCTCACAAGTCTTGCCACGACTACGAAGTACATCGATATAAAATACAGTTTCAGAATAATTCATGCTTCTATAAATTGTAATTGATAACGCAAATGAACATGAAAGCCTTACATCAAAACTACTTAAAAGCTCACTATAACAAATATCTAAAAAACACACAAGGAATTTGGAATTTCGGATCTTTACGGCCAATTGTGTTTCTATGACAAACTCAAAATAAAAGCAAATCAAAATGTATGGCTAAGAGAAAAAAAAAAAAAAAAAAAAATTGAGCTTGGACCCTATTTCTGAAAGACTGACCAAGTCTCTGATTCGACAATCGTTCGTTTGCATTGGCTGTGATTGGTTCAAAAAGGCGACCGAGTGCGAGTCACCTTCGTAAAATATTTAAAAAAAAAACACATTTCTTGTCGTATCAGCCAATGGCCTAAGGGCCGAAAGCCTTGATCAATATCTATCGAGGCTCTTGTTAGGCGGTTGGATTAAGGGCCTGATTCAAAAGGCAGTACTCCTCGATACGGCTCGAATTGTGAGGAGGTTCCTGTCTCTGGAGCCCTAACCACTGGTAGCTTGGACCCTGCTCCCGACATCGGTGGATCACTACCCCTTTAAAATCCTTTCAACTTTTTTTTATAATATTTGCTGTTACAACGGCCAGAGTAGTACACATCACTCTCCCGCCTTATATTATATATAATATCCAAATTTATTTGAGGTCGGCGCAATATGTCTTTTTCTTCCATACTTCTCTATTAGTCGTCATCTCGGTAGTCACCCCCTTTCTAACCATGCCATCATTCACACAGTCTATCCATCGTTTCTTTGGTCTTCCCCTACTCTTATAGCCATCGACATTCATACTCAAAACTCTCCTCACGACATTTTCCTCATTTCTCCGTAACACATGCCCATACCATGACAACAGATTTCCACACAACTTTTCAGTTACCGGTGCCACTTTCAGACTTCCTCTTATATACTCATTTCTTATTCTCTCCATTCGTGTAATACCACACATCCCTCTTAGCATTCTCATCTCAGCTGCATGCAATTTATTTATTTAAACTTTTCGCACAAAACGATACAAAAGCGGACTTAACGCCTCGGGCATTCTCAACTAGTCAACCAAGGGTGGTGAAGAGATTAGATGGCAGGTGCTTTGGTTGAGAGGAATAATTATTTTAAAAAAAAAGTCTTAAAACTAGGCCAATTGCAATTGCCTTTCATTCATCCCTTTTGTGGCCCAAACCATACACAATCTGTGAAAATTTCAAGTGTCTTCAAAAGATACAGTCCTATGACAGACTCATGGACCCTAAAAATATCAGTATCCAGTCATTTACAGTCCTTTCATAGTAAAAGAACATCTGATTTTGCGTCACTTCAAAATCTTGTTCTCATTCTTATAAGGTTGCTTTTGGGTTGCCACTGACAACTCTGTCAAAATCATTGTGATCTTAATTCTCATAGAATAAGGTTGCTGTTGGCTTGCTGCCACTGACAAGTCTGCCAAAATCATTATGATCTTTAGTTTCGTCACAATACCGTTGGTATTAAATTGGTGCTCTCAGAGGTAAAATAACTGTGAACGGAATGTTGGTGACGATGACGTAAGGATTGACGGCATATTTACATATCAGAGACTTGTTCAAGCTAATATTAAAGAGCCAGAAAGCCTTAGGGCATTTTTCGACATTCATTATCATTGAGCCGCGTTGAGCTCCTCAAATTCTGAGTTGAGCTACACGATTACTGCCAAATGCTTGCACTGACTGGACTGGTCCACTCAAATCTGTATGGTACTTTTCTTTCCGTTCATTTTAAAGTTATTAACAACATAATTTACAGACTTTTCCAGTTTTGTGCCAACTTTTTTATAGTTGCAAAATAAATTCAAACGATTGAATCAGATTCTACTCAGGGATATTATATCAAATCTGCAACTAAGGTATCCTAGGTCGGCAATGTTCCAGATAATCCTGGGAATTTCTACAAAACAAATGCTTATTTTAAAAACCCTTGCAGGGTGCCCAAAAAGCTTCGTGCGCCAAAACAATATTGTGGCAAAACTAACTGAAAATAATTCGACGTTTGCAAAATATAACAAGACAGCTGCAATTTTCTCAAAATTATGAATACGATTCATAATAGTTTTGTTTTGTTTTCCGAGTCGAGTTAGGTCCCAGTTATGTCAAAATGAATCAACCCACAATCTGATATTACAGATTCCATTAAAAACATTCCAATACTGTTCAAACAAGTCTTATTTTTTCTTTTCTTTCTTTCTCGTGAGGGTGAGAGGGGTCTAGATTGTTCTTACGTAAGATTACATAAGTATAAGAAATTTAATATTTTTTTCCACTTTCTCTTTGCAATTTTGGTAGATACTGTTCTTACTTAAGATTGAAAAGGGCGAAGGGGGTTCTTCCAAATCTTATGTTTCTGACCCCCCCTTCTCCCACGAGAAGGGGGGGGGGGGTCTGAAAGTGGTAAAATTATCTTACGTAATAAATAAACAGCCCCATGTACATCCAAATCTTATGCTTATATCAGTGTTAATAGTCGAAAATAATAATAATTACTTCGGAAAATAGATAACATTTTGACGTGGGTTGATTCGTTTTGGCATAACTGAGCTCACGTCATGCATTTCGCAGTAAGTTGTCTTATTACACTTTCCAATCATCAAAATGCACAGCTCACTTGACGTTTCGCTAAAAACAAAAAAAAAAAACAAAATTTAAATTAAAAAAAAACTAAAAAAAGAAAAAATGTAATAAACTCACAGTGGCCGGGGTGACAGGACCCAGGATATTATTGGGCAGTTTGGATAGGGCCTGTGACAGAAACACATGTACTATGTACACATATTTACATAGACAGACACAAACACTTATATCGTATCTAGACAAAGTATTTTAGAGAAAAGCGCTTCGTCCACGAACAACCAGTAAACAAGAAACAGTCAGTGGCGCCGATTCTCTTGTTCACAAACTAAACTAAATTTAAGTTCGGTGCATCTTTTTCTTTCTATTTCATCAAGAAAAGGACAGAAGATAAATGTTAGTTTAGTCCTGTCAAATTATTCAGCGCCTGACGTAAATTGACGTATTTTAGTAGCCAACTTTTTAATCAAGTCTAAACTTGTCTACGGAGTATCTTAATTTGACAGGACTAAACTAATATGTATCTTCTGTCCTTTTCTTAATGAAATATAAAATAAAGATGCACTGAACTTAAATTTAGTTTAGTTGTGAACAAGGGAATTGACGCCATTATCAGAAAACCTAACTCACACGCTGTCAAACTAATGTTAACAGCCGCGATTGGCTGACTGAAATTTTAACAGCCAATGAAATCACTTGACGTGAGATTAAGGGCTAATTTTTCCAACCACAGATAACTTTATCGGAGGAATAATTTTGAATTTTTGACAGCTCTTCCACACAAAATCTGTCAGACGTCAATTTAATTCCACGAATAAAAATTATCTGTCGATTGAAAAATCAGAATAACAGAAAATAAAGGCAAACCTTTTCTTGGAATTTTTAAAATAAATTAGACTTACTTCACAAAATATTTATTAAAATCTTGATGAAAGAAACAACATCTCTTTGAATGATACCAAGTGTAGCCATTTTTTTTTTTTTTAAGGAATTTATGTTTGCTATTTAGTGAACGAGGCGCTTTGAAGTAACATTTCTACTTTAATTTACACAGACAAACATATAGGTGGAACAAAGTCAGCAAGGTGTCCAAATTCATCAACTCATTTATATGTCAACAGCTATGTTAGCAGTCGTAGTCGAACCAAGTACTTGCAGTTTATTTTAAGCCTTCGGTGGTCCACCGAAGGTTTAAAATAACTTACCATCAAGTGGACCTGATGGTAAGTGGTTGCCGACGCTTTTGGATATCTGCAATATCAAAGGCATCGCAGATGCGTTGCCGTCCCACAGACAAAGAATAGAATAGTCTTTACTATGTACACCATATGAAATATAGATATAAATGTAGATATTTTATAAAGGCTGTCCCAGAAGTGGACGTCAAGCCGGAATCGGGTTATAGTCATAACAGTTATCAGAAAAATATATTAAAAAAAATTCAAACTATGTATTTCCTAAACTAGCACATTTTTTTTTCGGTACAGTCAGTCAAATTTTGACGAAGTATTAATTTTGAATATTTGGTTGGGCAAAAAGTGACCGGATTAACGTCGACTTCTGGGACAACCTGTATAGAGTGTCACACTGGGCGGTTTTATCGCTAAAAGCGATCTTTTAAATACAACCTTTGGACCAAGCTGCGTTGTCTCACGGGCCTGTAATTCCACCGGCTCTCATACCGTTCAAACCAGAACACAGAGATGCTGCTTGGCGGCATTTTTGATTTTTTTTTTTTTGGAATGGCGTCTCGCAGTTCAACTTATGAGGTTGCCGTCTGCTTAACTGGGCTTGCCTGTGGATGCCTCAATAAATTAAGGCCGCTGGAGGCCTTAAAACTTTTTAAAACTAAGCGACTACACGCTAAGGGCACCCCCTGTGTGGTACGGACCCCGGCTTAGGGCGTCGCTGGGAGAGGGCAGCAAGGGACAGGCTGGATCGCTGCTTGGCGGCAAAATTAATATTACTTATATACAAAAACACCTTGCGGACTTTGTCCCTAATACAACATTTAATGAAAGACCAACAGTTGAAACTTTTTGAATGATGATGATACTTATTTTTCTGACAAGGGATGTTGAAAATGTTTTTTTTTTTACTGATAGATACATGCATGAATGAGAAACAATCTAACAAGTAGTTAAAAAAAAAAATCTGCCCTCAAATAAATTGTTGTAAGTAATTGAACCCGGTAATTTGGGAAATTTCAATAACGAGAAAAATAACCAGCTCAATATTGGTTTAAAGATTCAACGCATTTTCTTAAAAATCGAAAATAAACATATTATTATTATCATGCAAATAAAAATCAAATATCAGTTCCCAATATTCTCAAAATTAAAAAAAAAAAAAGATCCCTAGAACATAATATATGCCTGTATTTCCTTAGGAGAAAAAGCCCAATAACATATTCGCCGGCTTGGGATTCGAACCCCAGAACCCACGCTAAGCAGTCGCGCTTGCAACCACTACACAAACAGTCTCTCATTCTTAAAAGAGTAATCTTTACGTCATACCCTCCCATCATTTTCCAGACCTTAGAATTAACAACTTACCCTGCACATCCTGCCGATAACTTTCTTTGACACCAGTTGCACGTTGGCTGAAGCTAGAGCCACTGCTGTATCTGCCATTATCTCTATCATTGGCGAGCCAAGACCTAAAAAAATAAATTTTAAAATCCGGTTAGACTGGAAGTCGACCCTGATATAGTTGGGATAAGGTAAGCCAGGTGATGATGATGCTCACCAGAGTTAACGCTCCGCTGTATGAAGCTGTCCAACACCATGTCGATGAGTTCGGGCACGTGTCCGATGGAGCCCCATATCTTGGCCTGCACCGACGGGTACATCTCCGTCTCCTCAATGGTCAGGGTTATCAGTTTCTCCAGGATTTGGGCTACTTGCTTCTGGCGACGGGATTCTTCGGAGGGTTTGCAGAATCTGTGGAAGAAATTAGTCTAGTAGAGTGCACTCGGGCGTTTTTATGATAAAAAATTGAAAAAAATTGAGCTTTAGAAAGAGACTCTCATATAGGTTATGAGTGAGAGAGAAGACGCTCTAATAAAAATATTATAAACGCAAAAGTAAGTGAGGATGGATGCTTGTTATTCTTACACGCAAAAACTACTAAACGGATTCTTATTGGACATAGGACATTTTTTTATCCAGATATTCCCACGACACTTATGCAGGTGAAACCGCGCGGTGCTGCTAGTTAGTTCTGACCGCTGAGACACAGGCCTCCTCTCGGTGAGAGGGCTCAAAATGCGTACTTCTTCTAAAACACGATGTGCCATAATAATATTATGTTACTGTGTATTTAGTTAATCAAATTAGTATAATATCTGTCGCTCACAATAAAGTAAGACTGAAGTGCACGACGACGATTTGACAGTAAAATTATGTGAGAATTATTGAAAACTGTCAGTTTTTTAAATGTCACCCTACGTGACACGATATAAACAATCACATTGCAATACTTTGCTTTGAATCGAGATTGTGTTGAGTTGGTACGGTGTACGATAGTCATAAACACGTTTATAGAAAAATTTAATGTTAAAACTTACCTCACTAAATTGGCCAACCACGGTGTCATGTACTCCAGACACAAATGCTTCAGCTCAATAGTTGATCCACGGAAACCCTAGATAATATAGACTTTTTAACAATGTTATTCTTTGAAAACCAAGAGAAGCTTAGAACAAAAGATGACATTGAAAAATATATGTTGTTTATACGTAGTTACATAAAGTGCAAAGTTAATAGCTTCGAGACCGATGTGCAATCTCAACGGAGATTAACCAGGTACATCATACTGCACAAGTGTGTGTGTAAACAAGTGCACTCTCTGTTCCTTTAAGCCGGGTATTCATTAGGCAACATTTGTTAATAAACACTGTTTATAAACAATTTATAAGCAGTGTTTCACTATGTTTCATCATCTATATCAACATTTATAAACAAAGCATAACAACATTTATGTATATCAACAGTTTATAAACAAAGGTGATGAAACATTGTTTCCTAAACATGTTTCCGTTTCCCACTTCGAGCGGAGAGCAAGACGAAACATCTAGTTTATAAGCAAAAATCAACAGGTGTGGACGTGTTGCGCGAGTTTACAAACTGCACAGAGCATCACTACCTCCTCGGGCGACATCCTAGCAACAACTGACACGTGTGGGGACTGCCAAGTTTCAGAAACAGGGTTTACGGTAAACTTGTTTAATAAACATGTCATAAACAGTTTATTAACAAATTTTGCCTAAGGAATACCCGGCTTAACGAGTGGATTTAAACTATACGATGCAGGGAGCATGTTGAGCATGAGACAACAACATTACTGTCACAGTCCGATGGGACGGCAACCCGACACGCGCGGGCAGCGAGCAGGCGCACGAGCATCGGCGACGTGCGCACGGGGGCACACGGGGGTTTTAAAACGCCAACTACCAAACTCCGGACTGTTACTAAGAAATTCCTAATGGAAAACCGAATAACACTTTGTCCAACCGGGGAATCGATCCCAGGACCCCATACTCAGCAGTCGCGCTTGCAACCACAAGACCAACGGGGCAGTCAAGTTGTACAAATTTCATCATAGTACAGACGCCAGCAGGTCAAGCTACCCGAACTGTCAAAATTTTCCAATCAACCTTGAACCTTAATGCTTTAGCGATATAGTTGAAAATCTATTAAAGAAATGTGACAGATTGTAGTAGCTTGATGTGCTGGCGTCTGTACATAAACCGGTTCCTTGAGCATCCTCAAGCATATTTGCACTATAAGATACTCATAATAAGTTTCATTATTCAATATCATCTCCTAAAAAACTCTGTTTTGCGCTCGTATCCGTCAGGCCTAAACATTTTCGGGTATAATAAAAACTGAACCGTATTTTACTGCATTATGGTTTTTTGTCATTACGTCGGCGCTGGGTGTCGCTGAAAACCAGCGCTGGGGCTCTGTCTTGCATAGGGTCGCAGCATGATGCTGAGCGGTAGCCATTTTGCGTGGATGTGACGCATGTCAACCATTTCTTATTTTTGCGTCATGTTTACCGCAAATAGACGTATTTTCTTTTTTTCTTTTTCTTTCTTTTAAATTAATGTCTTACCTGTATGCATTCTTCTAGGAACTCAAGAGTAAGATGTGGCTCGTTGTGTGCAAGCTTCTCGCTGACTGACTTGATGAATATCGTGTTGTTGGACGGAATGCATAGGCCTGAGACAAAGAAAACAATGGACATTATTTTATAATACAAAAAAATCGTATGTTTCCCTGAAACTTACTCTTGGACAGTTAGTAAAAAGATTTCTTAAATGAGCGTCATTTTTATAATTTCTATCTGACTGGAGATTTGATACGGCTTTCAGAAAATGGAGTTTACTTCCAGAAATAAAACGCAATTTAAAGTATATGCCATAGCCACTAACTCCGCTGTTGAAGCGATCGCTCGAGGTATGCAATACATTCTGAGACCCATCCATGCCTCGGAAAGCACTTTAAACAGTTCGCTGTAATTCCTAGATCTTTAAATCGTTGCTGATCGTCAGAAGCCCGAAAGTCTGACAACCAGTCTTACCAAGGGGGTATTACCCAGAACTGGGTGGAGGTAATTTTAAGAACGTTCACAGTCTGATCTCAGTCTCAATCTGTCAAAAAATACTTCTAATTTCTCTACATTTTGACATTTGTTTGTCGCCGAGATGAGACTGCGACTAGATTTTGAACGTTTTAAATTACGGGAATACGGGCCCAGATAGGTAGTCGCTCCACGTAGAATACTGGTACACACCTACATGCGGTTAGACTAAAAGCCGATCCCAACATAGTTGGGCCTAGCCTAGGCACAGATGATGCTGATGATGATTAAAATATGCCAACCTGAAGTCTCCAACAGCTGTCCCTCGATCTTCAAATGGAAGGTCGCCGTTAGCGCACATAGTTGATTGTACGCTGCAGTTCTTAGATTAGGGTCACAGGACCCCAAGTTTAGTAGAGCCATGTTCAGTAACGTGCCGGGTACGTCTTTCGGGCGTATCTTTTGGTGTACTGTTACTGAGTCCTGTAAGAAAAGTATCATGTAAGAGATACTAGTGAAAAGTAAAATATGGATGTAAATCCGCGGGCAATTGCGTAATACATTTAAAATGGTAATGCTTTTAACTTTGACAATCCGAAGACATTCATTGCGCCATTTGCGTTGTCGAGCAGACGATTTTTTCAAACATAAATAGCAATGGATTAGCAAATATCCTTCAAAATACGTCGAATAGTGATTAAAATTTATCTGACTTAGGGTTGATTTTTCAATCGACGGATATTTTTTATTAGTGGAATAAAATTGACGTCTGACAGATTTTGTGTGGAAGAACTGTCAAAAGTTCAAAATTATTTCTCCGATAAAATTATCTGGCGTTGGAAAAATCAGACCTTAATAGTGTTCAAGTTTCTTTCTCGCTTGAATGAAAGCACACAAATGCGATAATCGCCTGTCAAGCCTCACCTCTCGACGACCGAAACACATTGTTCGTCTAGATGAGCTTTCAGACTAATTTTATACTTACTGGTTGACTAAGTTCCCATCTGTTTCGAATATGTATGATAGACTGCACTATATTGTCGCAGTCGTTATGAATGAAGCTCAGTGGCGTTGACTCGTTGATTATTGATAGAGAGAACTGATTGTCATCCACTAGGCAGACCTGGGAACAAATATTTTAGATTATTACACCAAAAGAATATATTTTTAGCTAAGGCTTGTTTTACACCAACCACACCACAACCACAGCACGTGGGCGGGCGCTGATTTGTATGAAAAGTAATAGTTAAATTCACACGGACCACATTTTGCCGTCATTATTGACCTTGTGTGTGATATCGACCACATAGCAGCCACGTCGCAACCACAACGCAACCACCAGCGACACCTCGAACTAGCGGCCAGCCACATCGCAAACACTAACGACAACGCCACCACATCCATATTTTGTAGGTATAGACGCCAGCAGGTCAAGCTACCCGAAACCGTCAAATCTTCCCAATCAAACTTTAACCTTAATGCTTTAGCGATAAAGTTGAAAATCTATTAAAGAAAATTGACAGATTGTAGTAGCTTGATGTGCTGGCGTCTGTACCACAACGCAACCGCGAGAAGCCGCAGCGACACTATTCACATGTAACCACAGGTTGACCCTAAGTGAGAAGGAAAAGGGTGAAGCGTAGAAAGAGTTACAACAGGGCTTTTTACTGTCGTGCGGAATAATTCAAGCGTCAAGATTAGCCCCGCCTTTCTCCTAGATTCTGGATACTTTTTAATACTTAACATTAAGTAGTTAAAATGTCACGCATGCGGGCAAATCCGCAGTAACATCAAGCATTTTTATTGTGAAATAAATGCTCAAACTAGAACAAAGCAATGCTTAGCTGAGAAATAGGTATGATTGCTATCATTTCAAATTCAGCAGCTTACTTGGAAAAAACTCTACTACTAAAGTCGAGCCGTCGAGAGAATCCGTTCCTGAGATCTGTCAGTGCGACAATTCTAGTAGCTAATAAAGATCAAATTCGCAAAACAGTTATTCGTTTGTATGAAACTGACGCGTGTCTAGAACGCATTCTCCCGTCGGCCGCACTGTAAGTTAATATTTTAAAACTAGCTTCTGCCCGCGGCTTCGCCCGCGTGGATGTCGGAAATTATCCCACGGGAACGTGCTAACAGGATAAAATGTATGTGCTTCCCCAGGATGAGTAGTATGAGGAGTATTGAGTATTGGATGCCATCCATCTCGCGGGCCCTTTGTAGCTAATTACAATAGAAAACCAATTGTGTCTCATTAGTGGTGATTAAGAGGGTACCTATATGATATCTTTACCTAAGTACCTACCTAATTAAAAAAAAAAATAACCTACCTAAATAAACCTATTTCTGATGATAACTAATTTAAACTCAATAAATAAGCAAAATCCCTAAAAACTAATATCTATACGAATGACTAATCCTACCTAACAGTATTATAAAATAACCTACGGTCACTACGTACACTAACAAATATACTACCTATACTATAAAATTAAAATCTATACCTACGACTTATAAAATTAAACCTAAATAACTCTAAAAACTAAAAGGAATAAAAAGGTCGCACAGATAATACTGCGGGTGACGTAACCTACGACAAACTTATTATTTGCGGTTGGTACGGTAATCGGTCTAGGGATCGAACCGCAAAATTAAGTTTGTTTTTTATTGTATATACTTTTCCGGGATATAAAGTACCCAGTGTGGTGTCCAGGACATTAAAGAATAATTATACCAAGTTTCATCGTAATCGAACCGGTAGTTTTTGCGTGATGCCTGAACAGACAGACAGACAGACAGACAGACAGACAGACAGACAGACAGACAGACAAAAATTTTTGTAATCACATTTTTGGGTTCGGTGTCGGTCTAGTAACACCCCCTGCCATTTATTTTTTTGATATTTTCAATGTACAGAATTTTCACTTCTACAGATTTATTATAAGTATAGATTAGTAGGTAATATTTATTTATTTTTTTAATAAAATTTATTTATAAGCAGTTTGTACGTAGCATACAGAGTTGTCTTATATACTAAAATGTTATAAAGTAGAACCAGTACAACAATAACAGGGGTCATAGGACTCCCTTTTCCTAAACTAGGCAGAAAAACCTGTCTGTATCTTAGGAAAGAGTATCCATAAAAAAGTGCGTGGGGGTGTGTGTGTGGGTGTGTGTGTGTGTGATGTGCGTGTGCGTTTTTTTTTTTAAGTTTATAGTCCGGGTGTAAACCTATCCCACTTATTTGACTTTAACTTACTTTAACTTGCAAATTATTTGACTCACCTCGTCAATTTCCGAGGCATAATACACGTCATTTAGTAGAACGGGAAGACCAAGCACTTTGGTCTTTTCTACTGATGTTATCTGAAGAGCTGTGGGTCCAACCTAGAACAAAAATATCAAAATATTTACTGTTTTAATTATTCTCTATATTTGCGTAATAAAACTCGTGTGACCTAAGCCCGCACTAAGTCACGCTTTTCTGTGACTAAGTAGTCCATTTTCCGTCGAGTAGTCGGGGCGTATCTGACGGACAGAGCCGTCATCTACCCCGGTCGCGACGGGAACTGGAACCGGCGAGAGATGTCGTGCGGTGTCCCACAGGGATCGGTTCTGGGGCCGCTCCTGTGGGACATCGGTTACGACTGGGTGCTGCGGGCCGACCTCCCTGAAGGCGTCAGCGTAGTTTGCTACGCTGACGACACGCTGGTCCTGGCGCAGGGGAGGTCGCATCAGGCGGCGGCCGACGCGATGACACGCGGGGTTGCGATAGTCGTGGAAAGGATCC
Organism: Apamea anceps; assembly: GCA_951799955.1. Lineage (NCBI taxonomy): Eukaryota > Metazoa > Arthropoda > Insecta > Lepidoptera > Noctuidae > Apamea > Apamea anceps. Next base: position 4,478,940 of record OX637528.1, read on the forward strand.
GGCGGTTGGGTCTCGAGGTGGCATTGCACAAGTCCGAGGCCATGGGCCTCGGTACGGGCCACCTCCAGGATCCCAACTAGTGGTAGGAGGGGTTCACATCGGCGTCGAGACCACGATGAGGTACCTGGGTCTCGTCCTCGACAGCCGATGGAACTTCGTCGAGCACTTCCGACGTTTGGCCCCCAAACTGGAACGGGCCGGGGCCGCCCTAAAGCGGCTCTTGCCCAACCTGAGGGGGCCAAACGCCTCCTGCCGGAGGCTTTACGCGGGGGTCGTGCGGTCCATGGCCCTATATGGGGCCCCGGTATGGGCGCGTTCACTGCGGCTGCGAGCCGCACACTACCTGAACGCGCCCCAAAAGGTGGTAGCCATAAGGCTAATCCGGGGCTACCGCACGATCTCGGGCGAGGCAGCAAGCCTCCTTGCCGGACTGCCGCCATGGGATCTGGAGGCGATAGTGCTCGCGCGCCTGTATGATTGGCGCGCGGAGGCACTACGCCGGGGGGAAACTCCGCATCCGCGGCAAACCGCGGCGGAGCGGACGAACCTCCGGCGCAATCTCATGGCGGCATGGAAGGAGCGACTATCGCAACCCAGCGCAGGGCACGCCACGATAGCAGCGGTAAGACCCCTCTTTGAGGAGTGGCTAGAGAGACGTCACGGCGCTCTCACCTACCGCCTGACGCAGGTCCTCTCCGGACACGGATGTTTCGGGAGATTCCTGCACATAATCAGGCGGGAGGAGACGCCCGGGTGTCACCACTGTCAGGATCGCCCAGAGGACACGGTGGAGCATACGGTGGAGGTCTGCCCTGCTTGGGCAGAGCACCGCCGTGTCCTCGTAGAGGCGATCGGCAGCGGCGGCGACCTCTCGCGTCCGGCCCTGGTTCAAGCCATGGTCCGGGGCGAGAGGGAGTGGGAGGCAGTCACCTCCTTCTGCGAAGCAGTCATGCTAGCGAAGGAGGTGGCGGGGTGGGCGAGAGAACGCGCCTTGCGCACCTCACGCTCAGCCGCCGCGGGAGACGCTCCGGGCGTCGGGAGCCGCGTGACGACTCCCGGCCACCGTAGGCGCGGGCCTGCGGGCGGAGAGTAATGGGTAACTCACCGTCCGATCAGGACTAGGCCCGTGCCGGACGGCGTGTATGTGTTCCACGCGCGCCTCAAAGAGATGTCAGCATGAGTGACGGGGCCCCATAGGGCCGTAGCCTGCCAGGGTAGCGGGATTGTCCGAAAGGGTTACCGCTGCCCTGGAACATAAAGGGCTAAGGAATGCATGCAGGCATGACTTTTAAGAAGCACGGCGTAATTTGACGCCATTCAAAAATGGACTACTCAAGTACTCAAGTCACAGGTATGTATTATCAGTCAATTTCGAGATCATACAGTCTAGCCAGAGTTTTTGTAAGCCTGTTCAACAAATCAGCTGTTAAATCTCATTTCATCTAATATTATGTTGTTATTGACTGACCGAAATACCAAGATCCAATGTAATCCTTGTACAATAATAATAGTAACAGTTGTCGATTTGACAGCAAAATATTTATGTTCAGAAACCGTACCGATTAGTTTGCACAACAATTTCAGAATGACATTTATATATTTAAACGTCTCAATGGGTATTTAACTTTGGTCAATGGAATTAAGGCGCTTTATTCCATGTATTCTGATGATTCTCACCTTAATAGCAACTTTGGTGTCCTTATGCGACAATTTCAGCGCATTATTGAAGACTTTGAGGTCCTCTTCTAACGCGAGGGTCGCCCCTGGCAGCTTTTGTTGTTCCACTTCCACGTACTCGCTGAGGCGGCTGTGGTTGTCTATGAAGATTAGTTTGCGGTTACCCTGTCGAGAAAATGAGTTTCAAGTAAGTCTTATTTTTGAAGTGAAAACTTCTTTAGCGGCGTTGTGCATTTTTTTGTGATGGGTAAAAAATGTTAAACTCGCGTCAGGACACGTGACCTGATTGAAAATTCGTAAGACTGAGCTCGCGTCAGGACACGTGACCTGATCGAAAATTCGTAAGACGTAGGGAGTTTTTTGTGATGGGTAAAAAATGTTAAACTCGCGTCAGGACACGTGACCTGATCGAAAATTCGTAAGACGGAGCTCGCGTCATGACACGTGACCTGATCGAAAATTCGTAAGACGGAGGGAGAGTAATGCGGTCTGCATTACAAAATATCAAAAATGAAAAACGTTAATATTAAAGTGAAACGGAATGCAACCCGTTTTTTTTTTTTTTTTTGTCAGCCATTTTATCCATTGCACGGGCAGTGCAGTTTCCTCCTTCATTACTTAACTTGTGAACAGCAGATATTTAACGCAGAAAGGGTAAAGCCACCTTGGGCAGCACTGTGAACCATTTCCGAAGTAAAACCTTCGCTAATACTGGTCCAATGAGGAGAGCAGAACCCTTTTTTTTTGAGGATGGGAATTCATCAAATGACTCCTCCCGCTCTGGGTGGAGCAGGAAGGAGTGTCAGACTCTTACTGACTAAAACCCACCCGTGTTCCTTCCTTAGCCCTTTATGTTCCAGGGCAGCGGTAACCCTTTCGGACGATCCCGCTACCCAGAGCAGAACCCTTGGGTATATTGGGGAAAAAAAAAAAACAAGTAACAGCAATTATAATCCAATCAATAATATATTATAGTAGCTCCATCATCGCTTAAATATACCCCCGCAGAACCCTTGGGTATATTTAAGCGATGATGGAGCTACTATAATATATTATTGATTAGATTATAATTGCTGTTACTTGATTTTTTTTCGTCCATAGCTATTTCGATGGTCTTATTAAGAATGACAAAGTGAATTTCTATGATTGAATTATCAATTCCTTTGCTATTAGTGCATTTTAAGAGCTTTTTTCCTGTGAGATGTTGCTGACTAATGATTTTTTAAATGTTGTGACTGTACTTACCCTAAGAAGCGGTACCGTCTTTTACCCTCCAGCCATTATACTAGCCCAAACTTACCCTAAATTAAAGTATAGTTAACTTTCCTTTGTTAAAGGCTTAACTCCAAGAGTGGACTTAATATAACTACTTTGCTGTCCACTTACCCTTAGCGGCGCCAGTATAGCCTCATGAAACTTGGTGTACTCTCGCACCCAGCTGTTACAGTTGTATATATAGCACGCATGTATGTTTATATACGCCACCTCGGGCAGCACTGTGAACCATTTTTGCAGGAAATCCGTCCTGGAATTAAGGAGTTATTAATAGTTGTCGGTTTGAAGTTATTTGGGGACTTAAAAGTGGCATAATTTTAATTGAAGATATTTTTTATTCAAAAACGTGTAATTTGAAGTGTCCCAGATGTGTCCACGGATGATATATGATTTTTTATTTCACGAGCTTTTATTTATCCTGCCTTGATAGTATGGGTCAAATCTTGTAAGCTGAATTAAAACCGCTTCCTCGTATCCTACCGGGTTGAAATTTTACATGTCGGTTCAGTTTCGAAGACAATGCCTTTTTTATCCAATATTTGGTTGTTTCTCTTTTAGAAATGCTTCAAAAGCTTATTTTTTGTCTAGTCAATGTGTATTCCGATTTTTAATCCGTTGAATTTATTTAGATAGTAGATCGTTTTGCTGACGGATGGGTCGTTTTCATTACAGGTTTTTTTGCTATTATTTCAATTTGATTATCGGACCTTACAATGCATAATCAGCCTATAATGTTCCCAATGCTGGGACATAGGCCTCCTCTCTTTGAGAGGGAGTGGGCTGTAATCTACCACGCGGGCCCAGTGCGGGTTGGTAGACCGCATATTTACGATTTTTTCGTTCTCACGATGTTTACTTCACCGTTTTGAAAGCAGTGGTGATGAAATTATTTACACAACTTCAAGCGCCTGTCGGGGTTCGAATCGACGACATACAATTCGTAAGTCGCGGCCACTGGGTAACCACTGCTCCTTACAATGAAATGAACGAAATGGGTTGATCCCCGTTTGAATTTATGTTGTTTCATAATTACAGAGTTATGCCACTTTTATTCCATGTCCCTCAAATAAATACAGATTATATTTTACTTTTAAATATAAAAAAGCAGTGTTCGCAACCTGATTTTGATTTCTGGAAACACTTAAATCTTTTTCAAATCTCATGTGTATTTATTAGCTACTGAACGCGATTAGAACACACACACACATCTAAACTGCGTTCAATACCTGTGTCATCATTTTGGTAGAGTAATGAAAAAAAGCACAGTTTAGATCTGCTAGTCGCATTCAGTTTCATTGGTGACACTAGCACTTCGTTCTTATTATTTCGTCAACCAAAACTCAATATGACATTTGGATTGAGCAAGGCTATCAGAAACCGGGGTTATTGTTTTATTATTTCAGCTGCATAGATTAATTTTTAGTCACCTTATTAAGCCGAATTTACATAACAAAACTAGTTGATAGTCTCACGTGTGAACAATTTTGTTAGAGGTATGAGGAACAGGGTGTAAAGTTCACTCATCCTCCATAGAAAAGGGAGGATTCTCCGACCAGACGGGTGTTATATCTTGCGGGCAACTGCCCGATGAATCATGTCGGGCTGTTGTACATATGCTAGTTGCGCGGTAAACTCTGCTTGCGCGATGCAGGATTTTTCATGACGTCAATGTGATACATAGTTCGCATGTGGCGATGTAAATACCGCCACAATCTATTAACACGTGAAACAATCCATGAATAACTACAGTCCGACAGACGAGAGAATGCGTTTTTGACGCCCGTTAGTTTCATACAAACGAATATGTGTTTTGCGAATTTGATAAAAAAAGAAAGAAAATAAATTTATTAGCGGCAAAAATGACGCACAGAAAGAACACAAACACAAAAAAGAACAAGTTGGGGGAAGATATACGTCACATCCACGGAAAACGGCCATCGCCCAGCATAATGCTAAGACCCAGCGCTGGTTTTGAGCGTTTCTGGTTTTGATCTTTATTAGTTACCAGAATTGTCGCACTGACGGTGTTAGGAACGCATTCTCTCGTCGGCCGGATTATTAGATTACACAACTAGTTAGCAGTAAATTCGGCTTTACCGCAAGCAAAATTAGTAAGTATTAATAATGTGTTATTTGTGAGCAGAAAAGTCTAAATAAGCGCAATATTTTTTTCCTGTGCTAAAAAAATATTAATACTTCAGCCAAAATAAATGTATACTTTCGAAATTATGATACATTCAAAAAATGTTGCTTGAGTAGTTCTAGTATACATATCGAATGAAAAAATAAATCGCGTGCAGCACCATACACGTGATAAAAGTGAAACTTCTTAAAAAATAAAAAATAAGCAAGATTTAACGTGAGAGACAGAGATAGTTATATCTTTCTTCTCTCATGTGCCTAAACGTGACGCGTCCTAGAAATTTCACTTACAATTCTCGTCCAATTATCGAATCACCGGCTAAGAAATTTCACTTCAAAGATATTAATAATAATTAAAATACAAAGATGTCCAAACAAAGTCAGAGAAATATTTTAATCCGGATATTATGATAACACGTCACTGTTATCCTTGTAAAGTTTTTCTTGAAGGGTAGTAACTAGTAAGACCCGTTTTCGTGTTGAAATCATGATATGGAGTCCGCCTAGCATTTTCTCAACTATGTTGGGGTCGGCTTCCAATCTTACCAGATGCAGCTGAATACCAGTATTTTACATGGAGCGACTATCTATCTGACCACCACAACCCAGTGACTGGGTAACACAATACCCCTCGTTAAGACTGCTCGTCAGACTTTTGGGCTTCTGACTACCCGTAACGACTGTCAAAGGTCTACAAATGACAGCACGGAGGAGTCTCGATAAGTAATAGATGGTTACCCATCTACAAAACGACCGCGGCAAGCGAAGCTTAATCTTCGACCCACCTAGCTGCAGCTGTTATTATTTAGCCAGGAACCAACAAATAATGACTCTCAAACAAAATGTATTTTCAGTCCTATTTAAATTAATATCTTGACTTAAGTGTTTCATCAATATTGGCTGAAGAAAAATAAAACATGCATAAAGGTTGCGCAAGCGACCTACCTCACCGCTCATTTACATTAGTCGATAACAAACGACTCTGTAAAACCACGCAATGTATTGGGAGGAAAAGACATCAACGTGCAAACACCACGAATTCAGTACATAATAACCGGAATTAAAAAAAAAAAACGACGATAAAGGGGTTTGTTGATTTTATATGGAGCCTGGTAAACTGGCATACCTACAGTGTCCGCCATTTTGATTTGTTGAACTTACTTACATCTCGTTGCATAGATGTTTGAAATAATCACTCTGAATGTTTAAAGTTTTAAACATCCATATTAAAGTTCAAAGTTGATCACTTAGATCAACTTTGAACTTTAATATGACGAAACGTGACGCTTTACGGGGTATTATTATGTTTTCTGTCTGCATTGATATCAGCTATCGATTATAGACCGTTAAATTTTGATCGTTTTAATCCTTAAAAGGGGTCGTTGTACTCATCATTATGAACTTTTACAACGGGATCAACCCCGAAATAAAAAAAAATCAGTTGATCCATAGATTATGTCGAGCCATGCGAACATAAATCTATGGATCAACTGATTTTTTTTCACGATTTCAGGGTTGGTCCCGTAGTAAAAGTTCGTAATGATGAGTACAATGACCCCTTTTAAGGATCAAAACGATCAAAATTTAACGGTGTATAAGAAAAATGCAATGCCGCCATTTTGAAAAAAAAAAAAAAAATGGCGGACAGTAGGTATGCCACGGGTTTTTAAAGCCGTTGCTACGCTGGGGTTCTAGAATCATGTACTGAATTCATGGCAAAAGTTTGCGCGTCGAAGTCCCTTCCATCGTGTTACATATCATTTGCGCTAAAAGGGACATTATACTAATGGAAAATTTTAATTACAGTTTTTTTGTGGGGTAAAACACTGAAGAACTGTCTTTCAATGACTACGGAGTTAAACTGAGGTACTAAAATCAACTAAGGGCGAATTTCACCAATGAAACTGAACGCGATCAGCACATCACAACCGTGTTCAAGAAGTGTGCGTGTCTCCTGCGAAGCAATAATGCTCGCGAAGGAGGAGGCGGAACGCGTGAGGGAGACGCAACCTTTGCACCCTCACGCCCCTAGTCGCCGCAGAAGACGGCCTGGACGGGAGTCAACAGCCGACTCCCGGCCACCGTAGGCGCGGGCTTGCGGGCGGCGAGCAATGGGCAGCTCGCCGCCCGGTAAGGGGCAGGCCCGGGTCGACGGCGCGTTGTGTTGCACGCGCGTCTCAGAGATGTCAGCACGAACTGACGGGGTCCGCTAGGGCCGATGCCGCCAGGGCCGCGGGTTGTTCGAAAGAGATACCGTGGCCCCTGGCACAGGCAACTGGAGGAACACGGGTGGATTTTAGTCAGTAAAAATCTGACAAACCCTCCCGCTCTCCGCCCAGAGCGGGAGAAGTTATTTGATGATTTCCAACCCAAAAAAAGGACATGTCAGTGTCAATATTCCACAACAATGATGACACTGCCAGCTCTTGAAGTCGGTTTAGATATGCTGTTCTGCTGTTCAGTTTCAATGGTGACATTCGCCCTAAGACGTAAAAGCCGGATGGTCAGTCTGTCCGTTGGTCATAGTAATATCTACATTTAATATTATAAGGATAATTATGTTTTAAAAATATGGCAAAAACTATAGGAAAGAGGGGCGCTAATAGGGGTTAACAGGGCTAATAGGAACTACAGAAGTCGTTATAAAAGATCAAAATATATTTACTCTAATGACACTAAAGGTTCGCTAAAAGATATGTTTACAAGGTTTTTTTGAAAATATCTGAAGGCCAATTCTCGTCATTTAAAATGTTCAAAATCTAGTCGCAGTCTCATCTCGGCGACATACAAATGTCAAAAACTTGTCAAAATGTATGGAAATTAGAGGTATTTTTGACAGATTGAGACTGAGATCAGACTGTGAACGTTCTTTAAATTACGAGAATTACCCCTCTGATCAATTTTCAGATGTCGTTCAGATGTAGTCATCATTCTTCATCTCCTTATCCGAATTTACTGGGGGTCGGCGCAACATGTCTTTTTCATCCATACTTCTCTATTAGTCGTCATCTCGGTAGTCACCCCCTTTCTAACCATATCATCATTCACACAGTCCATCCATCGTTTCTTTGTTCTTCCCCTACTCTTATAGCCATTGACATTCATACTCAAAACTTTCCTCAGATATACTATACCGAATTATGTTTGTGTTTCTTCGAATAATATGGACTTTCAACTCTCTGTGTCGCGCCGAGTATTGAGAATCCAACAGAGTGCATCCCATCGCGTCAAGAAAACACAATGTTGAATTTTCAACCTCGGCGCTAAGCAGAGCGTTGAAAATCCAGTGCGTTAAAAAAAATACGCCAGTCCGAACCTGGGCTTATATCACAACATCTGGCTTTTGCGGGTTAATCAGAGATCAATAATCATATTCGTACATCTTTACTTTTGCCATCATTGAGTCCTGCATAGAATCGAAGTCGATAGCAATAACTATAAACTTTCAAACAAGTTTCAATTTCATTCAAACCCAATTTTTTTTCTAAACAAAACAGCTGAACAATATCAAAAAATCTCAAGCAGCTATTTAAAAAAAAGACCTTGTTCTAATTTTGTCTAAAAAAAACTAAAATCGACTAATGTAAACGAGCCTAACCTACAAAGTATGATCATCACCTGAACCTGTTGTCAGAGTTGGTGTGCGTGAAGTCCACTATCAGCTCGAAGGGCTGCTGGCAGAACGGCTTGAGGGTCAGGATCACGTGGTAGATCAGCAGGTCGGCGTTTACTTCGCCGATTCTGGTAAGAAAAAAAAAATTTAAGACACATTCATGATTATGTCACTGTTCCTTGTTGTCCATAGAAAAGGGAGGATCCTCCGACCAGATGGGTGTTGTGTCTGGCGGGCAACTGCCCGATGAATCTCTTCATTTTTTCTTTTCTTTTTAATATTCGTTTAGATAGATGAAAAAAAATACTCACTTATATCTCCTCGAAATAAAATAGAAGACAGGGTTCCCCAGTTTACTGGTCCCAGCCTGATAGAAGATATTTAAGCTCTTGATACTCTTGAACTCCTCTTTTTTATGCATGTTATGTTTGACTATAAACTCTTCGAAGTTGGTGGAGGAGATATCTATGGACGACCAGCGCGCGTACGAGGAGAAGAGGAGACTTGACGTGCTGGAAGAGAGACTGAGTAAGAGTCATATTGTTATAAGAGATAAGGGATTGAGCAGAGTCGGGAGGAAGAAATTGATGTGTTTTTTTTTGACAGCTAAAAAGAAAACAAAAAGTATTTGACCTTTTACAAAAAATTCTATAAAAAAAGTACTTATACGAGTTGTGTCGCATACAGATATGTTTGTGTATACAACGTGTTTTTTTTTATATCCTATAACTCCAGGGGGTCATTGTACTCATCATTATGAACAACTTTTACTATGGGAACAAACCCGAAATCACGAACAAAAAATCAGCTGTTTGTTCCCTACATTTATAATCGGCTACCTCATCAAAATGTAGGGAACAGCTGATTTTTTTTTTGCTGTGTTTAGTTTAGTTTATGATCCTGTACGAGTCACAATAAATACTTTTTCTTTCTTTGTATTTTTTCGTGCTACTTTTGCCATCAACAAACAAAAAATTTGGTGTTCCCTACATTTTGACGAGTTATACGAACATAAATTTAGGGAACAGCTGTTTTTTTTTTTTGTCGCGCTTTCAGGTTTGGTCCTATAGTAAAAGTTGTTCATAATGATGAGTACAATGACCCTCTAGAGATATGGAATATCAATAAAAACACGTTGTATAAGATGTTTAGTGCGCCTGAAAGTAAAATCTGAGGGCCAATTCTCGTATTTAAACACGCTCAAAATCTAGTCACGGTCTCATCTTGGCGACTATGTAAAAAAAAAAATTAGGTAAATTAGGGGTACTTTTGACAGATTGAGACTGATTAAACTGCGAACGTTTTTGTAAATACAGTAATTACAAAATTGTTAAAATTGTGTATGATTAAAATCATTTTACAGAAAAAGAAATAGCATTTTTTCTCAATAGCAGCCCGGACTCTGGATGTGTGCTCCGTTGATGGAAATAGGCTGGCCCCCTATTACGTGGAACTGGAGTGGGACATGATTTTAAAAATATGTTAGTACCAGTTTTCGTATGGGACTAGTGGGACATGATTTTAAAAATATGTTAGTACCAGTTTTCGTATGGGACTAGTGGGACATGATTTTAAAAATATATTAGTATCAGTTGTCCCATGGGCCTAGTGGGACATAATTTTAAAAATATATTAGTATCAGTTGTCCCATGGGAATAGTGGGTCATATAATCCCACTTGTCCTATCATGGGACTGGGTCAATGGGACTAGTGGGACAGACCCGAACATAACTGGCGAAATGTGGGTGTAATACGGGTGCACCTCTGCGTAACCCTTCGGGTAAAACAGGCGTGATGTTATGTTATAAATAAAATACTTACGATTCAATCGGCTTATGTTCCGGGGGACCCAGGTATGCGAGGAGGGTTGCCATCTGAAAATAATGATTGTGTGTTTGTAAATTCCAGACAGATTAGGAGTAATTAAAAGTAAGAGGTCAAAATTTATTATGTACGGTCAGCAACAAAAGTCGGTTAACATTTTTGAGCAAAATATTCTTAATAAACATGTAGTAATAGAATATTTAAGAATAATTAACTCTTTGCTATTACATGAAATAATGATAAAAAACCCAATGTATCGCATCATTTTGTATCAATTTAGATGATTTGTAAAAGTAACAGAGTTAATTGACTTTTGTTACTGACTGTACTAGCAGACTCGACAGACGTTGTGCTGTCCAATAATTACAGAAATCCCATAGAAAAGAGCTCTTTCTGTTTTTCCAGTTCTTTTTTTCCTGTAAACCGTATTCGGACAATAGTTGGTAACATAGAGGATCCTCCGACTACGTTACGTGATGTCAGGTGTGAAGCGTAGTTCACATGCGGCGTTTTACATGTCTATGCGCCACCACAGAAGCGAGCTACGCAGTAGCGCAGAGGGAGCTACGCCGTAGCCCAGAACGAGCTACGCCGTAGCACAGAGCGATCTACGCCGTAGCACAGAACGAGCTACGCCGTAGCACTGAGCGATCTACGCCGTAGCACAGAGTGAACTACGCCGTAGCATAGAACGAGCTACGCCGTAGCTCAGAGTGAGTTACGGCCGTAGCATATTGCTACAGCTTAGCAACAAGCCAAGGACCATGAATTAAAGTATTTTAACAGTTATTTACCACTGACAGCAGAAGCCAATAGCAACCTTATTGAAAGAATAACAAAGATCACTGTCATTTTGGCAGTATCTCAACCGCAACCTTAATGCTCGTTGCATTGCAGTAAAGATCACTGAGTTTTTGACAAGGACTGGTTTGTGCAAGGACTATGGTGAAGGTCGCGGGAATGCACAGCACAGGACCAGTCGTGGCGAAGCCTATGCCCAGCCGTGGACGTCTTTCAGCCTTAAGAAGCCCTACCTTATCGAATGGCCTCCTGCCCACCGCCTTATGGTCACGGCTGCAGGACAGGTAGTCTCCGATCCGCTCCTGATGGTTCCACAGCAGTCTGTGCAACGCCACCACGTTGGCGTCGCTGATGAAGGACAGGTTGTGTGAAGTCTGGTCTACTGACTCGCAGTCTGAGGCTATTTGGATAAAGAATCTGGGGACAAGGGGGTTGAAATGAGATTTGTAGATAAAAAAAAAAATATGACAGAAAGGGAATAATTTTGTCGGTAGCGGTGCGGTAGGGACATACGGAAACTGTGTTAGATATTATTATTACATTACATTTTCAAAGCTCTGCTTAGCGCCGAGTGTTGAAAATCCAACAGTGTGTGTTTTTGACGCGCTGCGATGCGCTCTTTTGGAGTCTCAAAGCTCTGCTCAACACCAAGAGTTGAAAGTGCAGTGCGCGATAAAATCTTGTCGCGATATTTTTATGTCTGTGCGAACGTGGGCTTATATATTTCAAAGTCGCGTTATTACAGCGGCGTGAGAAACGCTCAATGTTGCATAGAGGGTAGTTATTTAGTCGTGATTCTAAACAACTTTCGCTATGAAACTCATAACCGAACTGTAAAAAAAGAAAAATTAAGCTCCGCAATAGTATGACAGATAGAATTCCCCATATCGCCCTTCAATTCATCGTCACCCTGTATAGGTTATATTCAAACATCGAAGCTCCGGCGCTCCTAGGTTTGGCTAGTCAACCAAATGAAGCTCCGGCGCTCCTAGGTTTGGCTAGTCAACGAAATGAAGCTCCGGCGCTCCTAGGTTTGGCTAGTCAACCAAATGAAGCTCCGGCGCTCCTAGGTTTGGCTAGTCAACGAAATGAAGCTCCGGCGCTCCTAGGTTTGGCTAGTCAACGAAACGAAGCTGCGGCGCTCCTAGGTTTGGCTATCAATCAAATGAAGCTGCGGCGCTCCTAGGTTTGGCTAGTCAACCAAACGAAGCTGCGGCGCTCCTAGGTTTGGCTAGTCAACCAAATGAAGCTCCGGCGCTCCTCGGTTTGGCTAGTCAACCAAATGAAGCTGCGGCGCTCCTAGGTTTGGCTAGTCAACCAAATGAAGCTGCGGCGCTCCTAGGTTTGGCTAGTCAACCAAATGAAGCTGCGGCGCTCCTAGGTTTGGCTAGTCAACCAAATGAAGCTCCGGCGCTCCTAGGTTTGGCTAGTCAACCAAATGAAGCTCCGGCGCTCCTAGGTTTGGATAGTCAACGAAATGAAACTGCGGCGCTCCTAGGTTTGGCTATCAATCAAATGAAGCTCCGGCGCTCCTAGGTTTGGCTAGTCAACCAAATGAAGCTCCGGCGCTCCTAGGTTTGGCTAGTCAACCAAATGAAGCTGCGTCGCTCCTAGGTTTGGCTAGTCAACGAAATAAAGCTGTGGAGCTCCTAGGTTTGGCTAGTCAACCAAATATTGTTGTGTTTCTAAGGCAAGGTCCTAATTCCCAATGACACGGTCCTTAATAATATTTTAGGCTACAAAATTTTTATTCGAAGTATTTTTTGTACCACATTACAACTCGTCTCCCTCTTACGGGCTCAAGCCTTGGGGTCCCACCATTGTGAACATTTTCGTTTAAATATCTTAGTAACCGGTCGAAGTGGAGGTGCTTGGGGGAGGCCTTTTGTCCAGCAGTGAACGTCTGTCGGCTGAAATGATGACGATGATGATGTTAGTAAGGAACTCACTTGCGCCCCTCCTCGAAGTGCGCCCTCAGGAAGTGGTTGAAGGGCACCATGTGCTGTTCCTGGGAGCAATCCACGTGTGTGGCGATGTTCTGCAGGATCTTGGGCATCAGCATCCAGCCGCGTTTCACGTGGTTGGAGGGGTCACTATGCCGTAGAGCACAGATAAGGAAACTCCCTTTGAAGACGCTTAGAGTCAGTTTCGTGACGATAGAAACACCATGGGCCGTTTTTTTTATATGAAGAATCGTTTCTTTATAGCAGAGCTTTGATTCGCTATGAAACCATTCAAAATGGCGCTTAAAGGCTATAACCTCAGAAGCGTAAGAAAGGCCCAATGTCGCTTTTATAGGTTTCTAGCTGCGTCCCGCGGTTTCACCCGCATAAGTTTCGATCCCGTGGGAATATCGGGATAAAAAGTATCCTATATGTTAATCCTGGTTATAAACCATCTGTGTGCCAAATTTCTTCCAAATCCGTTTAGTAGTTTTTGCGTGAAAGAGTAACAAACATCCATCCCCATCCATCCATACAAACTTTCACGTTTATAATATTAGTAGGTTTTTTTTTGTCAATAGCAAATACCCGACACTTCACATTCCAAAGTCGCGCTATTACACAGTAGCGTGAGATACGTCCAATGTCTCTTTTGTAGAAACACACACACATACATACATAAACTTACGCCTGCTTCCCATAGGGGTAGGCAGAAACTATAGAACGCCACCTCTTATCTTCATACGAACGCGGATTGTGAGTAGGTACGCATCTGAACTTTTTTATGGAAAGTTTTCTTTTTCAATGGTAATGCCTTGATTCGCTCCGAAACCGTATAGAGTAATGCTTATACGCCCTGACACCTGATACTACTTTTTTATTACCCGCTCCTACTCAGTCTCGAAGTCCTGAGTTCCAGCAGTGGAAACATTATCTGACTATGTTAGTAAGAGACTCACTTGCGTCCCGCCTCAAAGTGCGCTCTCAAAAAGTGGTTGAAGGGCAGCATGTGCTGTTCCTTGGAGAATTCCACGTGGTTGGCGATGTTCTGCAGGATCTTGGACATCAGCATCAAGCCTCGCTTCACGTGTGGGGGGACGGGGCGGTTTACTATGCCCATTTCTTGGGGAGATACTGTGGGAGAGAAAAGTTAATGTAACTTATTGCTGGTCTCAATAAAAAAAGCTCTAGTAAAATTTAAATAATTCTAGCCGAAATAAAAAAAATCGAAGACATGTAACATCTACCAACCCGCACTGGGCCCGCGTGGTAGATTATAGCCTACTTCCTCTCAGAGAGGAGTCCTGTGTCCCAGCAGTGGGAACATTATAGGCTGATTAGTTAAAAATTGCTGCCGTCATCTTGGATTTTCTTTTTGACCTCACTATTGGCTTCAGTACCCTCGAAAACCATAAAAAAAAATATTTAAAGTTTATCTCGGGTAGCAACCGAGAACGAGATAAACTTTAAGATTTGCGCTGTAACTAGATTCCCATGTTTAAAACTTTTCGAATCTTTGTCACAGACAGATTGACTCAGAGGAAAGATCGAGTGTTATTGAGACGTAAAAGCAAGTTTATGAGCGGTATTTTTTATATCAGAGGTATTTATTTTCTTTTCCAGTAAACGTTGTGACTTGAGTTGGTTTCCTTCAGTAGTTATATCAGTCTGAAGTTGGGTGTACGAGCTGAGCTGTACAGACGCCAGCAGGTCAAGCTACCTGAAACTGTCAAATTTTCCCAATCAACTTTGAACCTTTATGCTTTAGAGATAAAGTTGAAAATCTATTAAAGAAATTTGACAGATTGTAGTAGCTTGATGTGCTGGCGTCTGTACATTGACCTTTGTGGTAGTTTGTTCTTCACACTCATTTTACACATACATATTGTTTACCTGTGCATTTCTTTAACTTAGCATTGTTTTATTATATTCAGTAGCAATAAAAACAAGGGAATTGTTCGTCTACTCATTTACATAACATAAAATACTGTTCTGTTTTTCATTGGCTGTATTATGTATGTACAGTCACGAGCAGCAATATGTCAACACTTGGCAACTTTCAATTGCGATTTTTTTCGTGAAATAACGAATGCAACGTTGAAATACAACACATTACATAAAGCTATGAGTTCGAAAATGCTATGTTCGTAACAACATAAAATTTCATTCAAAATAAAGGAGTAAATAGCTTTTGAATAAAGCCGAGTGTATACATACTTTTGCTCGTGACTGTACATAAATGGTAAAAAAAAAAAAAACATTTTTAATGTTGGCATTACACCCTAACATCGTGTTTATTCCGATTTATCAGGCATCATCATAGGTTCGTAACATTTAAAACTTATATTAAACACTTGAATAAATATTTTTAACAGTACACATACCAATAGCTGGGTTGATGAACCTCAAGAACAGAACAGTGCCGACAGCGCCCACACTGGTCTGTGGGAATTGCGCGAACCTCTTGCTTAGGACCTGCGCAAAAAGCTAGTATTCATTACTTTAAAACATGTTCAAGTTAGTAAGGGTTAGAATTTAAAGTAAATGATATAAAGTTAAAACTAGCAAGATAAAGTTGAAGCCTTTTCATTCAGAATGTGTTACTAATTCCCTTAGTGATTACGTGAGAATTTAACCTGGGGCAGCAGTCTCGACATTCATAGCGATCGCTTTAAGACCGAATTCGGTCGCAAAGTCCTGTCACTCCATACATTTCACCTGTCAATCCGGGACTTTGCGATCGAATTCGGTCGTAAAGCGATCGCTGTGAATGTAGACTGCTGCCCCTGAACACGGTTTGTTTACACTTTCATCAGATATTTTTAGAACAGATTTTTTTAACTGTCCCTTTGGTCTCGTGCTTACAAGCGCGACTGCTGAGTGGGGTCCTGGGTACGATTCCCAGGTCGGGCAAGGTGTTATTGGGTCCATTAGGAATTTGTTTGTTTGTTTGAAAGTTGGCGGTGTGTCGCCGTGCGTCTTGCGCCTGTTAGAGCGACAGCGAGAGTCGGAGGCGTACCGTCCCATCGGACTATGAGAGAGAGTGCACCTGTGTTTGCGCACACACGCCTGCACTATAATATGAGGCCATGAGAGCCACAGTGGCCTAACTGAAAAAAATTTAACTAATTTTTAGGCCGCTGTGGCGCTATGACTTTTACAGTTTAGAGCAGTTTTTTAAAATAAAGTCAGTATTGAAAAAATGACAGTTAGACCACTGTGGCTCTCATGGCCTCATATCTTCCGCGCCGAAGGCTGGTCTCCGTTAAAATTGGCATCCATGGCCAAAATACGGCCTGGAAGACTATATTTTGGAACAGACTATACACCTCGGCGAGTAGTGGTGGCCCAGTGGTCACGGCCGCGACTTACGAGTTGTAGGTCGTAGGTGCGAACCCAGTTGCCTAACTGAGTTTACTTTGTGTAAATTTTATCATCACCACTGCTCTCAAAACGGTGAAGGAAAACATCGTGAGGAAACCGGCATTTCCTAGGAGCAAAAATGCGAAGACATGTGACATTTACCAACCCGCACTGGGCCCGCGTGGTGGATTACAGCCCACTCCCTCTCGAAGAGAGGAGGCCTGTATCCCGGGGGTAGGAAAATTATAGGCTGATTCTGTATACACCTCTGAATAACCCTTCGGGAAATACAAGCGTGATGTTATGTTATGTTCATATTACTAACCTGATATAAACAATGGCACATGCTCCGTAGTTGCGGTGGGAACTTCTCAGCTGAGCCGACTATCCTGTCGAAGACTTCTTTGGTCAGGTCTATCAGGTTAGACCTGTTCATTTCTATGTCTTGGTTTGGGTCCAGCCTGTGTCAAGGAAAGAAGAATGATGGTTAATTTTATTTGAAAGACAGTTGATTTTTCCTATTCCTACGTCAGATATCATTTACCTGTAAAAAAAACGTCAAAACAGTTTTTGTATGAAAAAGACTAGAAAAAATTATAATATTCTAAGATAAATACAATTAAAAGTACACACTTATTTCGTAGATACAACTTTGCTTTTATGGCCGTAGACGCAATATTTGTATCGCAAATTATATTGGGCACATGTACAGTCAACAGCAAAAGTAGATGATCAAAATCAGAAATTCAATACTAATGAACGGAGTTCGTAGTTATATGGCAGCTGTACTAGTAGTAAATGTTTGGTATAATTTACAATCACATACTTTTGAATCACTTCGACGCCACACAGCTCTGACGCGAACTCCGTTAATTAGTATTGAATTTCTGATTTTGATCATCTACTTTTGCTGTTGACTGTACAGTCAGCGTCAATAATATCGGGACGAACAGACTGTTCAAAATGATCTAAACAACTATGAAAATGAAATATTAACTCAATGACACAAGGAATGTTTCAGAATGAAGACAGTACACGACAACTGTCATTCTGACAAGAACTTTATCCAGTTGGCATAAAGTTTAATTTTCTTAGTTGTTGAGATCATTTTGAACAGTCTGTTCGTCCCGATATTTTTGACGCTGACTGTACCTGAAATTGATTAAATATATTTTTTACTCGCAATATTTGCCGAAACTACAAATGTGCGCCTAGTGCGGAGAGCCACTTATGGCTCAGTGACTTTATATCACGGTGAATTTTGTAAACGGCGATTGAAACCAAACTAAGGATGTCAAAACTTTTTACTTTCTTGTGGTTGGCCAAGACGAAGGAAGAGTACCACTTTTCTTGCTGTTCACCAGCTCCTAACTAAAGGGTTAAAAGGCTGTTATGTCTACCTGGCTGGATCCACTTCGAAGCTGATATCTCCTCGCTCATCAGCCTGGTCGAGAAGTGCAGTGATGAGGGGTTCCAGCAGGTTCTGGAGGTATACGTAGCCGTAGATCTTGAAGCAGAACGCCATGATTTTGCTGCCTAGGGAGTTGCCTCGGAAGAGTGTTTGCATGCAGTCAGAGACCTGGTGAGGATAAGGAATAATGTAGTAGAGAATGGTTTGAATTTGTTAGAGATTTTGAGAGGCATTTAATAATTAGTCTAGTCGGTTACTCGGATAAGATTTTATTCTATATACGCTTATTTATAGTAGTTTATTTCCGCAAAACGGCACGGGCATGCATACTTCGAAGACACAAACATCGGAGGCGTCGGTGCGCCATCTTCAACGCGAGACACCATGGCTTGTCTGCGCGAAGTGGCGCAACTCCGTGTCACTAGCACGAATATACGAATGGTTCTTTGTTTTAAGAGGTTCTTATAAATATTTATGCTGTTACAATACATTATGATAGTTTTGAAAATTGTTTAAAATTAATCCTTTTAGGATCGATGGTAGTACATCTTTTATATTACTTGAGACGCGGTATCAGTGGCATTTTTTGTTTCGCTATAGTACAAGCGATATATTCTGTAAAATCTCACCATGTAAACTTAGGTGAAGTGAGCTATCTGTTAATGAAAGCCTGCAACATCCCACTGCTGGGCAAAGGATTCACCCCATAACTTCTAGCTCTTTCGATCCAGGGCTATAGTAGACCACTGGTCCAGCTCGTCCAGCCGATCGATTCTGTAAAAATCTCACCGTGAAAAGTTAAGTGAAGTGAGCTTACAGTGAGCTGTCAATAGTGTCAATCCCTAGCATTAGTTGGAATGACTGCTCACTCCACGCTCACTTCACCTATGTTTTCACGGTGAGATTGTTACGGAATCGCACTGCAGCTCTTGAAGTGAGCTATCAATAGTGTGAATCCCTAGAGTCAGCTGGAATGATAGCTCACTTCTTACGGTTCAATTTGTACAAAATAGATCGGCAGGTGTACGGGGTTTTACACACTCTAGCAAGTGTGAAAATATCTGAAAGCTAATTCCCGTAAGGTTAAATTTTAAGTCGCAATCTCATTTCAGTGACAATGGCGCCGATTCTCTTGTTCACAAAGTAAACTAAATTTAAGTTCAATGCATCTTTTTCTTTCTATTTAATTTAGAAAAGGACAGAAGATAAAATATTAGTTTAGCGCTGTCTAACTAGTCAGCGCCTGACGTAAATTGACGTATTTTTAGCAGCCATGTTTTTAATCACGTCTAATCTGTCTATGGAGTATCTTAATTTGACAGGAGTAAACTAATATTTTATTTTCTGTCCTTTTCTTAATTAAATAGAAAGAAAAAGATGCACATAACTTAAATTTAGTTTAGTTTGTGAACAAGGGAATCAGGGCCACTGTCAAAAACTTGTCAAAAATGTATTTGGACTGACATTTCAGTTTTCTGATTTCTCATAACTGTCAAAATCACTATGATCTTTAATGTCGTTGCAATACGGTTGCTATAGCGTTGCTGCTGTCAGAGGTAAAATAACTGTGAAAGGACTGCAGGTAAATTAGCGGCATTTTTGACAAATTGAGATTGAAATGTGAACCTACGGGAATAAACCAAACCAGTACGGAATGCTTACCTCAACTTCCCTATAGAATATGTTCCACAGTAGCGGCGCTAGCAGATGTTTTGCGTCAAATAGAGTGACGAACACGCGAGCCAGCTCGTCCATTTGCGATGTGCTCACCACGTTAGCTAGAGCCATTGCTATTGGTAGCTCACCCTGTGGACAAAAATATAGGAGTTAGAAAACACAACAGGCCGCGTTTAGGAACAAAACCGAGCATGCTTCGTTGACCAAAGACTTAGTGTCCGTTCACACCAGACCGACTCGGCGAGGAGAGAACATTTTTATCGCGTTTAAAAAAGATTTTGGGTCATTGAAATAAGGTTGATTTTTTCATGTCTCTTCTTTCTTAAATGAGAATGATTAAGAGCCCACACAACGCACAGTATACAGGATGGCAGGGACATCGACTCGCAAACTGTAACCATGGATTCAGCACATGAGTCGAAATTTTTCGTCGGTTATTAAAAGAAAATATGAAAATATTGCTGTTCCATACATTTTGACCGCGTAGGTATTGCACTTTTCTTTGAAACAGAAGATTTTTTTTTGATAACCGACGAAAAATTTCGACCCTATGCGGTCTAAACTCATGTACTGGATCCATGGTTACAGTTTGCACGTCGATGTCCCTGCCACCCTGTATACGGCCGTCATGAAAATCACATTAAGAGCGTTAACGCCAAATCCGCGGCACCAAGTTTAGGTAATTGCAGTGCTCTTTGCACTCATACAGATGCGCGCGTGTCTGTGTGCGTACAGTTAGTGCGCTCTCTGTCCTAATAGTCAAACTAACCCATGTTGATCCGTTGAGTTATGTTTAATGATACTTATTTAAAATAAATAAATAAAATTTTTATTCAAGTATAAAGTAAAGTAAAAATATGATTTACTAATTTATTTAATCGTCAGTTGATTTTTATTTACTATTCTTATTTTTATTACAACCTAGTGAAACAAAGAGGCAATTTTGGATCCTTTATAAAGTATAGTAGGTACTAATCACGGGAGAAAATTTAGAAATGTAGTAGGTACAAATGTAAAATCCTACAACGATTAATATTATAAATACGAAAGTTTGAGAGTTTCTAAGGGTGGGTATTCGGATGGATATTTGTTACTCTTTCACAAAAATTACCTACTGAACGAATTTTGGCAAAAATTTGACCCTTTGATAAAAAAGTAAACAAAAAATCATAATGATATAAATAAAGGCTATAATTTTAAAAGACATTTTGAAGTTGTACGAAGTCGCGATCATACTCTAGTAAATTATAAAGTACCTACTAGCTTTTGCCCGCGGCTTCACCCGCGTGGAAGTTGGAATTTATCCCACGGGAACGTACTACACCGGGATGAAAAGTATCCTATGTCCTGATCCAGGTTATGTCAGGTCATATGTCATGGTATACCCATGTATCAAATTTCATCCAAAGCCGTTCAGCAGTTTTAACGTGAAAGCGTTAAAAACAAACAAACTGACTTTCGCATTTTTTCGCCCCGCGGTTTCACATGCATATGTGTCGATCCCGTGGGGATATCGAAATAAAAATTGTCCTACGTCCTTTCCCGGGACTCAAGCCATCTCTATACCAAATTTCATCTATATCGGTTCAGCGGTTTAAGCGTGAAGAGGTAACAGACAGACACACTTTTGCATTTATAATATTAGTATGGATTATTTACGATTCTAGTTTATTTAAAACTGTTTTGAAAAAAAAAAACAACTGACTTCCAAAAACGACACTACAAAGTGAAAAATAACTTTAATTTCGAAAGTCGGTGTCGTTGGGTTCGCATTTTCGTTGTTTGCCACCGACTTCCGAAATTAAAGTTATTTTTCACTTTGTAGTGTCGTTTTTGGAAGTCGGTTGTTTTTTTTTTCAAAAAAGTTTTTATTTTTCACTTTTAAGTTGTAATTTTTACCAGTAATTTTGGTTTAAAAACCAAACTACTGAACCGTTTTTGATGAAATTTCTATGGGACCATTTGGGAAGTATACCCTTTCCAACAAAAAAATCGGTTGGCAAGCGACGGAGATATGCGCGAACATACATAAAAAAAAATACAAACATCCGAATTGAGAACCTCCTTCTTTTTTAGAAGTCGGTTAAAAAATAAAACATTTCAATATCAAAGTATTAAATTTATTCAGTAAGTTAAGTATTACTCAGTAATTTAAGTTAAGTATTATTTATATACAATATGTATCGCCAAGATCGTTAGGTCGCACTATAAACTCACTCGACGCCAAGGGTCAGGAGAGGTCACGCGTGGAGAACCGAGCGATACGTCCACCCTCTGAAAGGCCTCGTGGCCGACTGATTCGTAACGATTTACGCCCACAGTTTTATAGTAGTTTTAAAAAACTTGTAATAAATTTAATTTAATTAAATAAGCTGAATACTGTTTCGTATTTTGTAAAGAAGATATTCTTCTATTATAATACACCTTTATTTTGTAAAATTAAGTAAGATTTATTGGAGTAAATATTGATTTTAGCAACCGCTTTTTCTTGTTATTTTCACTTTGTTTATTGTTTGATTTATCTATGTTAGGAGCTGAAAATCAAAAAAGTGTCTCATAGCTTTTTGCTCAAGGATATGAACAATTAAATAAATTTGTTTGTTTGTAAATTTTATGACTGGTTTCTGATATTTCAAGCTTCGAAATTACCACTGTAAAGGGAATTTAGAAAACACTGCTCGTTTATCTGGTTAGAATTCACGAATACTCTATTACTCTATCACAAGCATTAGGTTGCTTAGCTTGGGACTAGATGGCGCTGTGTGAAATGTCCAAGGATATTATTATTATTATTAATGTAAAAATGTTCTCACCTAACTTTTTAGAATGAAATATTTCCTACAATAATTAGTAATTCACATTTTCGTTACATACGTTTTATGAGGAGATAAAATGGTTTGAAAAGTACGCTTTTTTGGCCAAACAGCCAAAATCGGCGTTAACGCTCTTAACAGGGCTCGACTTTACGGTGCCAAAAAACGCTCTCTAGGGAAACCCACCAACTTACTGTCATAAATAATGTTCCAGTGACGTCATTCGACGGTAAATTTTATTAACTTTGCTTATGTAGTTTTAGAGTTCAAATTCAAATCATAATTTGTACAAGAATAGAGTAGACGGCGACCCCCAAACTAGGCATTTGCCTGTATCTAAAAAGTCAGAGTTGCGACATTTTCAAAGTGTCGTACATAGTGATTATTGCAAGACAGGAAAACAAAAACTAAAATATAACTAATACTAACTAAGGGCCGATTTTCCCAACGCCAGATAACTTTGTTGGGGGAATAATTTTGAATTTTTGACATTTTTCTATAATAAATCTGTCAGATTTTATTACACGAATAAAAATTAACAGTCGTTTGAGAAATCAGCCCATATTCAATTAAAATAAAATAAAAATAAACTTAGAATATACATTGCCATCAGCGTGAGAACAAACTAAACAAAATTAAATCAACAGTGTGAGATCAATAAAATAACAAAATAATAAGTAATAATATCGAAATTAACAAAACATAAATCAAAGAAAATCTAATCAATAGGGAAGATGCAAATATAATATTTATGAAAATTTTGCGATTAAAATGTTGAAAAAATATAAAAGAAGGGCCTACAGATGGTTTATAACCAGGATTAACATATAAGATAATTTTTGAGGGAAATTTGGCACACAGATGGTTTATAACCAGGATTAACATATAGGATAATTTTTAGCCCGATATTCCCACGGGATCGAAACTTACCGAATCGAAACCGCAGGGCGCAGCTGGTAAATAATATTTTCTGTTTCATCGTAGGAGAGTGTAAAAAGCAATTTCTTTATTACCTTTTTGCACAGGGATATCATGAGGTCTTTTATGTTTCAGCACCTTATGGCATTGTTGTAAATGTGTGAAAATTTGTGGAATGAGTTAGCTTCAATAATACGTATTTTTGCCACTTATACCCACCCTGTCCATTCGGTAAACCGTTTTTTGACAGATGGAACTAGTGATTGCAGCAACACACAATACATTGATTGATACACTTACGGTATTAGAATGTCTGTAAGAAGTCATAAATAAGATAATTCAATAAGATAAGGCAGTTTATATATTTATTTTATTACGCATTTTAAAGTTAACTTTTACGTAATCTGGAATATGTACGTTCTAAGACAGCTGTCAAAAAACGGTTAACCTAATGGACAGAATGTAATTTATATTGATGATGTTATAATAACTTTCTGTCACTGATATTTAAATAGCAAATAGTGTTATACGAATTTGTGTGGGGTAGCAAATAAAAGAGAAAAATATTTTTTTTACAAAAAAAAAACCGCCTTCCAAAAAAAAGTTTTTGTCATATTTTTTACGTACGTCCCTCTTAGTTAGCTCTTACATTATTTACCTTGTCAGAGATCATAGTGACGAGCTGCACGAGTTGTTCGAATCTATCAGCAAGCACGGTCTCCGCCAGTGTGTCGAACTCTGTGCCTTGTTGGAGTATCTTTGTGAGGACTTCCATGAAGGCAGCTCGGGTTTGAAGGTCACGATGGTAGCCTAGGTCTGTGGGAGAGAGAAAGGTAGATTAAGGAATGAGAATGATAAATCAAAACGAACAACTAATATATATTTTAACAGTCTAAATGTCACCTAAGTAAATATAACTTTACATAAATGTAATAATAGTATCTTAAGAAAATAGGTACCTAGTTACCAATAATAGAATTATTTTATTTTTATTAACTTTTTATGCAAATGTAATTATTTAATTTTCATGTTTAATTTTAGTTTCTACGATTTAGATTTTTATGTATCTAACAATAAATTTTGCTGTGCCCTGGCAGGCTCTTAGCTCTAAGCCTTTTGTTAACATCTTGTTTTACCTTGTGGAACGCAAACAAATTAATGATTATGAATATGAGTAATTTATTTATTATTATTATTATTATTTTTTATACACTGACATTAATGAATTTTACATATACTATGACATTTGCTTACTTTGTTAAGTATTCTATTATTTTAATTATTTTAATTATTGTGAATGTGAAGACTACGTGGGTCATTTTATTTATATTATTTTTTTCTTTGTTCTCTTAGTTGTTGTCATGGTCTGGCAGTTTGTGTAATTAATGTGGCCTACCCAAATGTCCTTTCTTTGGTATTGTTCGTCGAATCGTTGAGCTCTTTAAGTTTTGAGTTGAGCTGCACAATTTCTGACAAATGCGTGCACTGACTGGACAGGTCCTCTCAATCTGTGTGGTTCTTTCCTAAAAAGACCATCTCAGACATCGACCTACATGGTCTTCATATGATCTGACCAAGATTATGTCTGGACTTTAAAAGAGACTGTGACGTCTGAGTTTGTTTCGGCCTTTCTTCTCAGACTAGTCAGATAGGAAACGCCGACCTCATCTAGTTTTAAAATATGATTGACGTGTAAAAGTGTTTGTACAAACCTACTTACAAAATAAAATCATTTATCAATTATTCACAATAACAAAAATACGTTTGCGATATATTATGCCACCCAATTATAACTTAAGTTTTTCGGTCGTTTTTTCAGAAACAAAGTTACAGCAAAGAAATGATCTAATGACAGCGGTTTTCTTTTTCGTTTAATCCGAACTACTTGATTGGTGTTTTTTTTTTAATGCAAAATGTTTGTTGAATGATAATCGATGATTTTTTAAACGTGAGTGTGTTCATTTGTTTGTCTTTCTGCATATGTATCAACGAAGCTTCGGACGTTTTTTTTTTATATAGATTTAGATTGTGGGCGAGTGTCACATGTAACATGAACATCAATCACCAATGCTGTGCGTGAGGCCCGAGTCGATGTTGGCGCTATGTAGGTTAGACATGGCCTGTACAGTAGCGTTACTCAGGAGCTATATGCCAGTAACAGCTTTACCAGCATACATTAAGAGACGAGAGTCGCTTGCAACGATTAATATAAGACACTAATGCTAGGCCATGAGCCCCGAGTCGATGTTGGCACTAAGAGCCAACCGTCCCAACTGTGGTAGTCCTGTATAGTAGCGTTGCTCAGGAGTTATATGCGACTAGCAGCTTTACCAGCATATATTTAGAGACGAGTGTCGCTTGCAACATATTACCAGTGATAGGAATAAGTAGTGCCTATTTGCCTAAACTTCGAAGAACAGAGACAAGAAACGGAGACTTCCATAGGACTAAACGTTTCACTCACTCACACATTGTGTACGTCATATATATACTAACACAATTTTTTATTTTGATTTTACTGTAAATTATTTAATGTAATGTCAGTATTGTTTAAATTGATTTTAATTCTATTTAAGTGTCTGTGGTCTACGTACCAATTGATTTTAATATAATTAAATGTATTGTATGGATTATTATTATCTGAAATAAATGAATTATTTTTATTAAAAGTGTTGTCCGGAATTTCTGGACAGATGTCCCGGAAAAAAATTAGTCCTAAGGAAGTCTCCGTTTCTTGTCTCTGTTCTTCGAAGTTTAGGCAAATAGGCACTACCTATTCCTATCACTGCATATTACATGAACATACCAATGCTGTGCATCAGCCCCGAGTCGATGTTGGCGCTGAGTAGGTTCGACATGGCCTGTATCGTAGCGTTGCGGAGCGTCTCCAGCCGACCAGGACCTTCCGCCATTTCTACTTCGTTGCAATCGTTGAGGAGATTCATGAAGAGGGTGAAGTATCTGTTGAAGAGAGAAAGAAGAATTTCTTAGACATTATAAAAAATAAAAATAAAATTCGTTTAATTCAGACTATTTAAATGTCCATATTTTGCTAGAATTACATTATCTTAAAAGTATGTTAGTATTATTATATTCATATTTATTTTATTCATATGAAGTTGATAAATGTGCCTGTCCTTGTCATTGCATGTCGTTTCACGCAAATGAAGTGAGATGACAATAATAATAATAATAATAATAAGCTAGCAACACCAACGTCAACGTCAACGTCTTTTTTGTCATCTCCTCACAATTTTCATATATATAATTTTTAGAAACAGTTTTATAGTTATATATCACTTGAAACCATAATAGGCAAAATAAAAATTATCTGAAACATAATTTTCTATAAATATAAAATGAACCATAACAATTTTCATCAAAAACTGCCGAACCGGAGGTGACATCTGTCATGTCACCTCCGTTAGAAACATGAA
Source organism: Apamea anceps (assembly GCA_951799955.1). Classification (NCBI taxonomy): domain Eukaryota; kingdom Metazoa; phylum Arthropoda; class Insecta; order Lepidoptera; family Noctuidae; genus Apamea; species Apamea anceps. The sequence continues at coordinate 4,505,834 of OX637528.1, forward strand.
AACGATGAACGAAATTATACGATGAAGATGTTGACGAGATCAGCAGCTCGCCGCGCACAATTACCACCTCCGGATTCGTCGCTCAGCCCCGCCCCGCCGCCGCCGGAACCTAGCCCCATCGAGAGTGCTGTGACTCCGGCCGTAGCAGTTGCGTCGAGCTCGAGCGACGAATATTTTTCCCCGCCGACGTCGCCTACACCTGTACGTCGGCAGGGGAGAGGCCGGCCACCGAGGAGCTTGGGACTTAGGGGCCATCCGGCCCCGAGCCGGGTCCCCGCTGCCGGTGGTTGTGTGCAGCGCATGAGATGGACTCAGTCTATGAACGAGAACGTCATGCGCGCATACTACAGGGCTACAGAGGGGGGAACTAACCTCACTGCGTACCGTGATAGGATGCTGTCTCTGTTCCAGGTACTGGAACCAACCGTCAACGTCTCGGCCCAACGACTGTCGGATCAGGTGCGGGTCATCCAACGTAATCACAGGTTGGACGATATCGCACTTGATAGGCTGCGCTCAGAGGTACTGAGCAACCAAATCGTCTTGTCTCTGACACAAACCGCGGCACAAGCGTCAACTACTGATGCCATCCCGCCGCGGTCCAATCATGTTGAAGAAGAAGATGATAGGGTTGACACAGTAAGTAGCCAGTGCAACGTCCGACTGAGGAGCGCACTGGAGGACGCGTTTCGCGAATATAGATCCACTCCAACCGAATTTAGACCCCGATTACCACGGTTACCTATGCACAAAAAAAATAGGGCGCTGGTGTGTGCCTTGGACTCGCAGCTCAAGAATTTCTTCGAGAGCAGCGAGGATCTCGTTGATACACACTCGATCCTGTATTGCGCGGCTGTGGCGGCATGTCGTTTAGCGAACGTCAAATTTCCTAGTATTGACAGAGCTACTCGATCAAAACCAGCCGTACCAGCCTGGCAGCGCAGGATCGAGCGTCGTATCGATGGGGCCAGGGTACTCATCGGCAAACTATACTGCTTCAGGGAGGGCAATACACGACCACGAGTGATGCGCTTTGTAAGGCAGGCATTCTCCGGGACTGGAATCAATCCTCGAGAATACATGTCTCATGTCACAGAGCGCATCGACTTCCTGAAGCAGAAAGTTTGTGCATGGGCGAGCCGTATTCGGCGGTATAAGCGGCGGGTTGATCGATATTCGCAGAATCGCATGTTCCAGAGCGATGAAAGGTGGGTGTATAGAGCGTGGGAGCGACCTGAACAAAATGCGACAGATGTGTGCCGCCCGGATGATGCCGCCACCAGTGCATTCTGGCGCAGCATCTGGTCGGTGCCCGTCTGTCACACGGAGGCTGGCTGGATGCAGGATGTCGAGCGAGTGTGTGGGACTATACCAGAAATGGAAGCAGTCCTAATTACGCCATCAGACGTTGCTAGAGCGGCCCGTCCGTTACCGAATTGGAAATCACCGGGAACGGACGGACTGCACAATTTTTGGTTGAAATGGCTAACTAGTTCACACACTTGCCTGGCATCTCAGTTCCAGGCATCCTTAGAGTCTGGGTCGCTACCGCAGTTTCTAACAACAGGCGTTACCCACCTGCTCCATAAGTCAGGTAGTCCCGGGGAACCCAAGAATTATAGACCGATTACGTGTTTGTCGACGGTTTATAAACTTCTTACATCCATTTTGAGAGCGAAAATTAACACGCACATTGACAGTAACTCGATTATGTCTGCCTCTCAAAATGGATGTAGGAATGGGTCCCGCGGTACTAAGGAGCTACTCCTCATAGACATGGCCATTAGCCAACAGGTTCGCCGATCCCACAAGGATATGTCGACATGTTGGATAGATTATAAGAAGGCCTACGACTCGGTGCCACATACATGGCTCATGAGGGTGCTGGAGTTGTACAAGATAGATGCAACTCTACGCACCTTCCTTGAGTCGTGTATGGGGCAATGGAAGACGGTCCTTCGCTATCCAGGGTGTCGACAGATCCAGGGGAATGATGAGCCTGTATGGATTAAGCGGGGAATATTTCAGGGCGACAGTTTGAGTCCTCTTTGGTTCTGCTTAGCCCTGAATCCTCTAAGCACACTGCTGGAGAATTCAGGTCTAGGCTACCGGTTGAAGAGAGGTGGTCAGGTCATATCTCACCTCCTCTACATGGATGATTTGAAACTTTTTGCCCCCAACAAATTGCATCTGGTGGAGCTACTGAAGGTAACTGAAACTTTCAGTAGTGCCATCAGGATGGAATTTGGTGTGGACAAATGTGCAGTCATGCATGTAAAGGGGGGGAAGATTATGGAATCCGAGGGAATTCCACTTTCAGATTCCATACACCTTAGATCCCTCTCCTCATCCGAAAGCTATAAGTATTTGGGTATGTCGGAAGCGTTAGGCATCAACGATGCTGACATGAAGCAATCATTGAAGGAGCGCTTCTTTTGTCGCCTGAAGAGGGTATTAATTAGTCTTCTTTCGGGCGGAAATAAGGTGCGCGCCTTCAATGGTTGGGTCATGCCGGTTTTGATGTACTCTTTCGGCATACTCAAATGGACTCAGACTGAACTCGACGCCCTGGATAGAAGGGTCCGTACACTACTGACCGCAAACCGGATGCATCACCCACGATCATCGGTTATGAGACTGTATATCCCGCGGAAGTGTGGGGGTCGAGGTTTTTTAAATGCGAAGACCCTCCACAACCGCGAGGTGTGCAGTCTCAGGGAATATTTTTTAAAAGCCGAAGTGGGTATGCACCGTGATGTGGTCGCAGTGGACAAGGGGCTCACCCCGCTCTCCATGGCGAAAGAGAACTGGCGCAAACCTGTAGTACTGACTACCGATGACCGCAAGAAGGTATGGCAAAGCAAGGAGCTTCACGGGCGCTTCTATCGGGCTCTTCATGAGCCCGTTGTAGATTTCTTAGCGTCCGTTTCCTGGCTACGTTTTGGTGACCTCTTCGGAGAAACTGAAGGTTTCGTCTGTGCAATTATGGACGAAGTTATCTTGACGAATAACTACCGGAGACATATTATGAAGGATGGGACGGTTGACGTATGTCGGGCATGCCACCGTCCGGGTGAGTCCATCAGACATATTATCTCTGGTTGTTCTCGTTTGGCTAACAGCGAGTACTTGCACAGGCATAACCAAGTAGCCAGGATTATTCACCAGCAACTTGCTTTGAAATATAAACTTGTCAACTCTGAGGTACCATATTACAAGTATGTGCCCGACCCAGTTCTCGAAAATGACCATGTCACGTTGTACTGGGATCGGTCTATCATCACTGACAGGACTGTTGTCGCCAACAAACCTGATATAGTAGTGATAGATCGATTAGTGCGCCGCGCAATGATTGTCGATGTTACCATTCCACATGACGGGAACCTCGTGAAAGCTGAGAAAGATAAACAAATCAAATATCTTGACTTAGCACACGAGGTTGTTGACATGTGGAATGTGAGCTCGACTGTCATAGTGCCGATTGTCGTATCGGCCAATGGCCTGATGGCCGAAAGCCTCGATCAACATCTATCGAGGCTCTCGTTAGGCGGTTGGATCAAGGGCCTGATTCAGAAGGCAGTACTCCTCGATACGGCTCGCATTGTGAGGAGGTTTCTGTCTCTGGAGCCCTAACCACCGGTAGCTTGGACCCTGCTCCCGACACCGGTGGATTACTATTTTTTTATATTTTTAAATGTTTTTTTTTATAATAATATTTAAAAATGTAATCAAATAAGAAAATTAAATAAATAAATGACATAATAATAATAATATAATACATAATGATTTTTATTTCGGACCAAAAAATCCATAAAGTGTTAGTAACATAATATTAAAACAACGTATTGGCGCCGATTCCCTTGTTCACAAACTAAACTAAATTTAAGTTCGGTGCATCTTTTTCTTTCTATTTCATTAAGAAAAGGACAGAAGATAAAATATTAGTTTAGTCCTGTCAAATTAGTCAGCGACAGATGTAAATTGACGTATTTTTAGTAGCCATGTTTTTAATCACGTCTAAACTGTCTATGAAGCGTCTTAATTTGACAGGACTAAACTAAAATTTATCTTTTGTCCTTTTCTTAATGAAATAGAAAGAAAAAGATGCACTGAACTTAAATTTAGTTTAGTTTGTCTAGTGTTAGTACCAATCACCCTCTGCACAAACTGTTTTACAATTGGAGAGCCGAAACTCCCCGCTACGCTACAAAAAAAAAAACAAACAAACAAATAACCTAGGAGAACATTTTAGTTATTAGACGAATCCAGCGTCTAGAGGTACGTTTTCTGTTCCATTTGTTACCTTAGATCTCTGTTATATATAAGCAGATTTGCAAAATTCTTTTTTTATTTGAAAGGATATACTTTCAGATTGGTCTCATAGACATTTCATAAAAAACGGTTCAGTAGTTTGGTTTTTAAACCAAAATTACTGGTAAAAACTACAACTTAGTGAAAAATATAAACTTTTTCACAAAAAAAAAAAAAACAACCGACTTCCAAAATAGACGATTAATTTCGGAAGTCGGTGGTAAACAACGAGAATGAAAAGTTATTTTTCATTTTGTAGTGTCTTTTTTGGAAGTCGGTTTTTAATCTGGTACTTTAGGAGCAGACCATACAATGTTTCTGTTTATTGTTTGTTTTTAGTTTGACCTTAAGGAGTTGGCTGGGACAGACTGGATGCGGAAGGCGGAGAACAGGGTGTGTTGTGGTGCAGCCTGGGAGAGGCATATGTCCAGCAGTGGACTGCGATAGGCTGAGTTGATATAATGTTATCCAGTTACTTACTTGAGAAAAAGTTGACTCTTAGCTTCCATTAGATCTCCTCTGTCAGACTCTTCAGGTTGTAAAGGTAGACCCTTCAGCAATGATGCTACTGCTTCCATGCAGGCTTGGTCTAATTCTCGACAGCAGACCAGGTACCTAGGAGTAAAATGTTAGAGTTAATTAGAATCAAAGATGATGTAGTATTTTTTTTCGGCAAAGATTTTCTAATCTAAGAAAATCTAAAAAAAAACTTTCTAATTGACGGAAATAAAAAAGTTTTGACTTTTTATTATGAAAATATCAGATTTCTTTCTCGCTCGCACTTTACTAGGTGTGCTGGTCCCAATATTTTCATTATTTGGCCAATACAAAATATATCCTATCGCTATTTATATAAAGTTTATTTTCAGTTAGCGATATGTTATTCGTATAAATACGCCAAATAAAATACATTTAAGCAATTATCAAATAAAATAATTGGTTCTGTAAATACATTATTGCTGAATGGGCCGGAGAGACTCGCATACGCGCGTTTTTATCCAGGAAAAACACAAGGGGAGCGAAGCCGCAGAGAAAAGCTAGTGTATTAATGAACGGACCTGGTGATTGAAGATGCGTCAGCTCTCAGAGGCGGCGCTATCTGATGACTGGTACCCAAAACCCAGTCTGTTACGTATTCTACCATCTTGTTACGGAATTTCATTTCCTGTATCAGAAAAACAAAATATTTAATGAAATTATAGAGGTATGAGGAACAGGGTGTAAAGTTCACACATCCTCCATAGAAAGGGAGGATCCTTCGACCAGACGGGTGTCGTGTCTGGTGGGCAACTGCCCAACTGTCGGGACGTTGTATATATGCTAGTTGCGCGGTAAACTCTGCTTGTGAGATGCAGGATTTTGCGTGATGTCAGTATGACGCGTAGTTCGCAAGTGGCGTTTCTAGATACTGCTACAAAATGTTAAACACGAAGACGCGTGTTTATCGCGGTTAAAAACGTGCGAGCAGGACGTTCTTCTTTTTAGCGTGTTGATGGCAAAAATAGCACGAAAAAATACAAAGAAAGAAAAAGTATTTATTGTGACTCGTACAGGATCATAAACAAAACCATACATAGCAAAAAAAAAAATCAGCTGTTCCCTACATTTTGATGAGCTAGCCGAACATAAATGTAGGGAACAAACAGCTGATTTTTTGTTCGCGATTTCAGGTTTGGTCCCATAGTAAAAGTTGTTCATAATGACGAGTACAATGACCTCTTAAGAGGTTGTTGGTGTTTTTCCAATAACCCTGTATATATTTTTACTGCAAAGGCATATACCATTAAAGAAGTCGGCTCCGAAAGATGCTTAGCAAGAAACATGACAGGTTTCTACAAATAAAAGTGCTCAAACTGACCTGTCTAAAAGCGAGGTCATCTCTTCTCCTCATCATGGCTTCTACAACTTGGCAGAGCTTGGTCTTGATGTGAACTGACAACACTGTCATGTCCAAATGACGTACGTATCTGTAACAAAACATGCCATTCATAGCATCGTTTTTAATAGGCAAAGCTATAATAGGCTAGTTTCCTAAAAAAATCTAATTAGTCCGTCAGTTAGATTATCAAAAAATTTTGGACCCGTATTTTTTCTTTTGTCAATTATATAAAAAATGATGAAGATATCGCCCGTTAAAGTTCCGCGTGACGTCACGCCTTGCTACACTTTTTAGCATGGCGTGACGTCACGACCCCCCACTCCCAAATTTTGACGCACTTTATCTTTGTAATTTTTTGTTTGATTGACAAAAGAAAAAATACATGTCATTATTTTTCGATAATCTAACTGACGGACTAAATATAATAATAATTTTTTTACCCAGGCAACTACCCTATTATATTGTGCGATTATTCAATAAACAAAAGCTTTTTCCCCGAGCTGGTTTAAGACAGCTAAGTTCAGCTCTGAAAATGTACTGTCAGCGTCGAAAGTATAGGGAGAAACCCACTGTTATCTGAACTCAGTAAATTATAACCTGCACCTGACTGTAAAAATATTTCAAGAGTAAATGTAGCTGATGGTAGATAGTTTATTTTTATTTTTTATTGCTGATTCGGTCCGCTCTTGCCCTCGATCGCGCCTGATGGAAAGCGATGGATGGGGTCTACGATGTAACGAGCGTACCCAGAAGTTCACTCTGGCTTTGAAGGCAGATGGGTTAAAGGCGGAAGGGATGGATTGTGTAAAATCCTACTAATATTATAAACGCGAAAGTTTGTATGTATGGATGGATGTATGGATGAATGTTTGTTACTCTTTCACGCAAAAACTACAGAATGGATTTGAATAAAATTTGGCACACAGATGGTTTATAACCAGGATTAACACAGGATACTTTTTATACAGAAATTCCCACGGGATCAAAACTTATGCGGGTGAAACCGCGGGGCGCAGCTAGTACGATATAAAATCGTATCGTCTACCTGCGTCTGCATTCCCGAGTTCATACAACCCGAATCTCTTCAAGGCGAGAGTAAATAGGCTTCTTCTGGGCAAGCTCGTTCCACCGTAGATCTCATCCCTGCCTCTGGGCTGGATTGAGGACAAGAGTGAGCCCAAAGTCAATAAAAAAAAAAAAAAAAATTGCCTACTAAGAAAATGAACACAAGAGTGCCGGCTGGTAAAGCTCTCTGGAAGCCACTCAAAATAAATAGGAATAAAGAATGACATTTTCTTACCGGACAATAGACAGCATCAGGGTTTCAATAGAAGTGGTGCTAAGATGTTCATTGGGCTGACCACTCTTCTTGATATCCAGTATACTCTTCATTATAAAGATTGTGTGCTCCACAAATTGTGTGTTTATGTCCGTTAGCATTACCTGTGAAAGAAGACCATATTACAGATTTTGCATTACAGGCAGGTAACTAAATATTTAAGAAATATTTTTTCGTATAAAAGCTAAATTATCGCTCCGAACGCGTATCTGCGTGTGCTGCTGGGGAGTTCGTTGCGCCACTTCATCTTCCCAGCGATAGCACTAGGAAGTGGTGAAGGGCGGGCGTTTTTGGGGGACTGTCTTTTGTAATTTTGACGTTCGAAAAGTGCTGATTCTCAGCCTAATTTGAATAAATGACTTTTGATTTTTATCGAAACAAAATTTTGGGACTTTTGGTGCGCCTAGTTTCCTGCTTAGGGCTGATTTTTCAATCATCTGATAACTTTATTCGAAGAATAATTTTCAAATTTTGACAGTTGTTTCATACAAAAACTGACAAACGTCAATTTTATTCCTCAAATAGTTATCTGGCGATGGAAAAATCAGCCCTTAATTGTTATAATTAATACGAAAGTGTTTATCTTTCCCGCAGCAACGGTACGACAGATCAACGTGGAAGTTTATGGGCCGGAGAGTGGGCCGAAACTTCATAAAATGAGAAGTTTCGCTAACTATTTTATTATCGTTTTATTTACTTGTTGCTGTTGATCGAAGAACTTGTCAATGATGGCTTTGATCTGGTCGAACAGTATCGGGTAGAGCGCAGGAGACATCTCGTGTCCGACCAACTCCTTGACGTGAGTTTGTATTTGCTGGCCGAAGCGTTCGTTGCTGCACAGTAGGAGGCGCAGTAGTTGACCGATAAATCTGAGGGAGAGAATTCTTTTATAGAAAAGAGTTTTTGTTATTTCAAGTTACTGTTAGCCTGCATCATCCCACAGCTGGGCAAATACCTCTCCCCATTACTTCCAGCTCTTTCAATCCAGGTATAAAGTGGACCAGCTCTCAAAATGGTGAAGGAAAACATCGTGGGGAAACCGGCATGTCCTAGAACCAAAAATCCGAAGACATGTGACATCTACCAACCCGCACTGGGCCCGCGTGGTGGATTACGGTCCACTCCCTCTCACCGAGAGGAGGCCTGTGTCCCAGCAGTGGGAATATTATAGGCTGGTTATATTGGTCGTTTGTTTTCTCCAGCTCCCGTCATCTTCTACAGGGTCTGCCGTGATGCCTTCTAGCTGTGTCAGGGCTCCACGTTATTTCGGCCGACAGCTCATTGAGCATATTTTAAAATTAATGCTTTTATTATTGTTTGGTCTGTTTCGGTACCTCCAGATAAAAACGGTTAGCTTATCAAGTAAAAGTTTTTATTGAAATTATTTTCTTACTTTTTCATTTTGATGGATAGTACTGCTGATCCTGCTAATAAAAACCTTTGATCTTTGAACTTTACTATCATAAATTGTAAATTACAAGTTACAAGAACTTTAAAATTATCTTGTTTGTGGTATTGAGAACTGACAGAATTGCAATGTTTTGTCTGGGAGGTCAGGGGGCCTACTCCGAAGTGCAAAGTGAGAATGTTCGGATCGGACCGACACATGGCCGAACCGAATATTATTCAAAAATGCGAAAAAAGTTCGGATCGGCTCAGTTGGGTCGGGACCATAGTCAATATTCGAAAGAGTGTAGGAGTGTAGGATCGGAACCGACCGAACCAAATAGTAACTTCGTAGCAGGAAACAGCCGAACATTCGGCCGATACTACTTCGGAGTAGACCCCCAGGACAGAAAATGATTTTTGATATGTATCTACATATACTATAGTCCATTTACAATAGCATTAGAAAGAAGTTAAAAAAGGTTATTTTTATTGCACACTTTGTAACAAAAATACAATAAACATTGTTACATTATGATAGACGCCGAATTTATTATGATCTATTTTTACAGCAGCTGTCACACTTAATTGTACCCATTTTAACTATTTATCTTATGAAATTATGTGGCTTTCATTTATTTATATTATATAACTCCAATTTTAAATTACAGTGTCAATGCTAAAAACCTAAAAAAGCAGGGATGAACAATACTTGGAACGTTATTCGTTTCACTATAATTCTACCGAATTTTATTTTAATTAAGGTGGATGCGCTGCAGTAGCCCGCGGAATCAGACGAATTCGGAGCAATTCTAATTTAAAGGGATGTATTGATGATTTTTAAGGTTAAAATTGTATTATTGCCTACATATTTCTTATTGTTGCGCATCATATTATTTTTATTAAGATACAACCTTACACTGACCTGCAAATTGCAAAAAACGCAAGAAAATTAGAATTTAAGCATCTCCCTTAAAATTGTTTTATCATAACTTTGAAATAAAATGTTTTGCATTCCTGCTTCTACGAGCCTCTTTTTTCTAATGCTATTATAAATGGAGTATAGTAGTGATTTATAATAAGGTTCCAAATAGCATCAAGGAGCAACCCTCGCGATTTTTTAAAAAAACAGCTTTCGTCTTTTTTAATACAAAAATGTTATTATTCTGTGTCAGATTTCCTAATAGATCAAATATTAGAATTAGGCTATTGTTGTTACTTTATTTCATTCTGATATTGTTATTATTATTATTTTTGTTACCTATATATTATGATATTTTGTTGTGAATGTTTTTAAATGGAAGTTGTATAATCGTTTATAAGTATAAGTTTTTGCATGCCAAATGGTAGAATGTACCAGGAACAATGTTTATTTACTGTAACATCTCATATATGTACCTAAATTCAATGCAAATAAATGACTTCTATTCTATTCTATACCTTAGTGATGGAAGTGTCTACTATTTATTTTAATGAAGTTTAAATAAAATAAATAAATGAAGTCCTCCAGACCGTATTTGGCTCATGGCGGTCAATCTCAACGGAGACTAGCCTTCGGCGCGAGAGGTATTATACTGCACAAGTGTGCGCGCAGACACAGGTGCACTCCCTCTTCCCTCACTCTCCTAGTCCGATGGGACGGCAATGTAATGAAGTTTACTTACTGTGTCACAGGACAATACTGGACTTCTTGTGAGCTGTTCGCCAGAACGTTGTATTTTCTTGAATCTGCTACGAAAAATGTAAAAACAAAGATGTAAGCATGTAAATAAATTGACACACAACAATAATCATGAAAGTTTCTTCAGAATGTTTCAATATACATAAACTGCAAACTTGAGACAATATTTTTTTATAGATATTACAACCAGGGCTTGAAATACCGGTATTTTTGGGAACGGGTACCATTGGCTTTGAGGTAATACCGGTACCAGAAGTAGTACAATCAACAAAAGAGATAAGTATGCAGGGTTGTTGGATATAGTTGAAGTTTAGTAAGAAACCGATGGATGTTTTCGAATGAAATTTAGTTTGATAAATGAATTGTTTGTTTACTATTCATTACATAAAATTTTATCCGAAAACATCAATCCGTTTCTTACCAAACTTCAACTATATCCGACGACCTGCATACTTATCTCTTTTGTTAACTTTACTTGTACTATTACTACCGGCAGACATAGTATCTGTACTATTGTATCGGTTCTGTAGCGGTACCAAACAAATTCTTTAGTAAGTTAGAGTGAGAAAACAAATATAGTATGTAAACAGGATAGTTAACAGGCTTAAGAAAAATAACTTCAAGGCACATTTTTTTGTCTTGTATACAAAACAATCGTATAATACTTACCATGTCCATGAAGATGTGACCAAGTGGTGGACGGTCTTCGCTGGAGACATACTCCACCAAGCGCGCATAGGAACGATGTTATGTTCGCCCATTCCTGTATCTGCATCTAAAGAAGGAAGTGAAGATTTAGAAATTTAAGGGTCCCAAAGCACGCAACCCACACAAACTAAAAATTCATTGTGTTAGTATGTAGGTATTTCTTGGAACCTCTGTAACTTATTGCTTGTGTCATTTTATATTTCTGTTTATATAGTTTGTTACCTTAATTTTTATACATTTCGTTCTTACTTTAGGTTATCACTGTATTTGAGAATGTTATATTTTGTATACAGAAGCTGTTGGTGAATCTTCATAAAAAAATAATAATAAAAAAAATAAGATATTTTTATATGCTTATGCTTGACCATTATTAGGTAGGAAAACTTTTGGAAAATATCATCATGTAATTATTATTTCATAGCAGAACTAAGGCCCGCTTGCACCACAAATCACTACTATAAACTACTTTTCATGGAATACAGATTTTATATTGTGTACGAGTATGTATGTATAGCATAATCAACCCATAATGTTCCCACTGCTGGGACACAGGCCTCCTCTCTGTGAGAAGGAGTGGGCCGTAATCCACCACGCGGGCCCAGTGCGGGTTGGTAGATGTCACATGTCTTCGAATTTTTGGTTCTAGGACATGCCGGTTTCCTCACTTATGTGTGTATTTATACCTCAAAATCATGTTCACTGCTGGTATGATGTGACACCCTGCGCTTAGCAACGGCTCGATGTATTGCCTCCATCTGACATTCATCCATCTTGTCGCCTTGTCCCTTAGGGTATTTCTGGAGAAGCTTGCAGAGGGAATCCCTGTTGGTAGACGTATTGAAATTAGACGAAAATTTGTGACCGTTTTAACTAATACTGGTAACCTAAATGTATGCCTAAGCAAAAGCGCGCTGTTGAATTTTCTACGTTCGACACTAACCCGAGCGTTGAAAACCCAACAATTTGTTTTTAGCCGCAATGCAGGTTGAGTTGGGACTGTGATCAAATTACTTTTTGTTCTGGTATAGCAAATTAGGACCCAGTACCTGCAGTGACGCAAGATACATGGCTCCCCACTATGAGCATAAAAAATTGTTAAAACTTGACATTTTGTTGAGCCTCGTCTTAGTCACGTAAGCGAAATGCTGCTGGGAGTGAAATGCTCTTTCTAAATCTTCTATGATTATATTGTGGCGGTATCCACATCACTATATGCGAACTACGCATCATAGTGACGTCACGCAAAATCCTGCATCGCGCAAGCAAAGTTTACCGCGTAACTAGCATATATACAACGTCCCGAAATCAATCGTCGGGCAGTTGCCCACTAGATACTACACCCGTCTGGCCGAAGGATCCTCCCTTTTCTATAGAGAATGAATTAACTTTACACCCTGTTCCTCATACCTCTATAATATCTTTAAAGGGTCTCCTATTACATGTGACAAAAACATAACAGGCGGAATGCAGGTGTACTACAGGTACAGTCACGAGCACCAATATGTCAACACTTGGCAACTTTCAACTGAGATTTTTTCGTGAAATAACGAATGCAACGTTGAAATACGACACATTACATAAACCTATGGGTTTGAAAATGCTATGTACATAACAACATAAAATTTCATTAAAAAATAAAGGAGTAAATCGCTTTTCAATAAAGCCGAGTGTATACATACTTTTGTTCGTGACTGTACACCTCTGCCCAACCCTTCGGGGAAACAAAGCGTAACGTAATGTTATGTAAAGGGTCGTTATTATAGATATCAAAATATTTTTAGGTGAAAAGTTGTAATTAGATTACTCACCAACATCGAAAGGTCTCCTCCCACACCGGTTGAACACCATTCACACAGTGTTCAATCTTCCTTAGCAACGCCATTATCCGCTTCTGAAGAGCTGCAGAACCTGTTATATGGAATCGTGGTGTTGATTGCATTATATGTATAGTAACTGGTCGTTAATACAGGATTTTTTTTTAACCATTGCGCTAACTGTAACCCTGAATAAAGCATTTGTAAACTCCCTTAGCTTAGAAATTTTTCGACGATTACACAAAAAGATATGAGTTGTTCCATACATTTTGACAGCGTAGGTGTTGCACTTTTCTATGAAACAGTAGATTTCAGATTTCTACGCTAGGGGGTTTTTTTTTTCTTTCAGGATGGGAATCATCAAATGATCCCGCTCTGGGTGGAGCCGAAGGGAGTGTCAGACTCTTACTGACTTAAACCCACCCGTGTTCCTTACTTAGCCCTTTATGTTCCAGGGCAGCGGTAACGCTTTCGGAGGATTCCGCTACCCACGCTAGGGGGTCAAGAATCATGTGCTGAATTCATGGTTACAGTATGCGCACTGGTAATTTTTTCCTGTATATCGAGTTTTTGATCTTGTAACGCGTCAAGTCAGAGTCTCTGACACTTACACCTGTAACCTTCTGTTTTTAAAGCTCAATGGTCCTCAGAGTAGCGGTAGTTATGTTATGTTATCGAGATTAGTTTCCCCAATTACTCCTTCAAGTGAACCATTTTACGTGGGCCATGGCGGCTGTCGTTAGTAATTCCATCTAGAAGCAGACTAGGGCTCCTAGTCTGTTCAGAGTATCGTCAACAGATCTGTGTAACTTTGTTTAGCAAGCAGTGTAAGCACAGCTGCTGAGCGAGGGGACCAGAGTTATATCTTATAGGCAACAAGCAGGCTACCCATCTGATAGTAAGTGGTCACTGCCACCTATTAAAGGCATTGTAGTTGCGTTTCCAGAGATTAAGCTAAAATGTCTTGTGCCTGTACACACCGGCACACATACCTCGGACCAGCTCCGTCACAAAGAACTCTACTGTCACTTGTCTTTCTCGTTTGTCATTTGTCTTTTAAAAAACATACTTACTGTGAATATTTTTGTAATAACAGCCTCTCCCCATATCCTGGCTGGCTGCTTAGAAAGTTAAAGGGAAAAGATTTCAATACTGTTATGAACAAACTAAAACTGAACTGTTATGTATACCTCAAATGAAAATAGGGCCTTCTTTTCTCGATTCTGAGTTTTATCATATTTAATAATCTGCTTAAATACACAATCTTAGATCATAATCAGTCTATAATGTTCCCACTGCTGGGACACAGGCCTCCTCTCTGTGAGAGGGAGTGGGCTGTAATCCATTACGCGGGCCCAGTGCGGGTTGGTAGATCTCACATGTCTTCGAATTTTTGGTTCTATGATATGCCGGTTTCCTCACGATGTTTTCCTTCATCGTTTTGAGAGCAGTGGTAATGAAATAATTTACACAAAGCAAAGCGCCTGCTTGGGTACGAACCCACGACCTGCAACTCGGGGTCGTCGTAAGTCGGGGCCGTTGCCACTGGAGCCACCACTGCTCTCACAATCTTATAATTATAATTCACATATATTGCTACCAATCTACTTTAGCGGTATTTATTTATTTATTTACCATTTATGTACACACATATACAACGTGTTTTTTTTTATATCCCATAACTCTAGGGGGTCATTGTACTCATCATTATGAACAACTTTTATGTACTATATGATAAAACCTGAAAGCGCAATAAAAAAAATCAGCTGTTCCCTACATTTACGAGTATGTTCGTATAACTCGTCAAAATGTAGGGGGCACCAGATTTTTGTTTCGCGATTTCGGGTTTGGTCCCATAGTAAAACTTGTAAATAATGATGAGTACAATGACCCCTTAGAGTTATGGGATATAAAAAAAAAACACGTTGTATAAACAGACAATGAAAACCAGAACAGAAAAAGTAGTCCCAGTCGTAATAGTAGTCTTGGTTGGTTTAAGATAGGCAGCTCGTAATAAATTTCGGTCGCAATGGAATTCGAACTTCATAATCTTGATCCTAGTTTCTGAATTCAAATCTATCAAGATTACTTACCAGTAGTCAGCACAGTGGACGTATGCGCGATCTCCTGGAAGACCGCGTAGTTAGGCAGGAGACATTGTGTGGTGATTTCATCTGAGCCACACCGGATGTCCGCTTCTTGACACAGCAGCGCGAAGCACGACATCGCTACTAGTACCACGTCTGTGTCAATTGACCAGAGACACATGAAGAATACCACCTATGGAGAGGAAATTAAGAGTGGTGAATATTGAGGACAATAAAACTAGATTCGCATTTGCAGAGACTGTAAATGGCAGCCATGTAAGATTATTTTCATTTATTTTATTAAATACATATGAATTATATTTTATTAGAATATAAAAACATTAAAATTATAAAAAAAATAGTAGCCCACCGGTATCGGGAACCGGGTCTAAGCTACCGGCGCCTCAGGAGGTTGCTCTCTCTGGAGCCCTGAGCTCCAGAGAGATGAACCTCCTGACAATGCGACCCGTGTCTGGAAGTATCGCTTTCTGAATCAAGCCCTTGATCCAGCTGCCCAACGAGAGCCTCCTGAGGTGTTGGTCGGGGCTCTTGGCTATTAACCCATTGGCTGTTACGACTATCGCCACAATGATCGCCGAGTCCACATGCCACATGTCGACAACCTTGCGAGCCAAGTCGAGATACCTGATTTGTTTATCTTTCTCGGCTTTAACCACGTCAGATTATTATTACAGTATCCTTACGTAAATATGACACATCCAGCTAAGTAATATCGTGTTACCCAGTAACTGGGTTGTAAGGTCAGACCGGCAGTCGCTGCATGTAAAAAACTGGTATCCGGTTAGAGTGGATGTCGACTCTAACATAGTTAAACTTAACTAAACTTCGATTGTAGGGTCAGACTTACCTCCAGTTTGATATGCGCCTGTTTACAGATAGGTATCTGCGACCCCACGTTGGCATACTCCTTGTGTTTGGCAAGGAACTCGTTGCGGCATGTCAGGATATCACGGAGCCATCGTAGCACTTCACGGTAGTTGCAGATCTGACGCTGAATCAGCTTCTGACTTATGTTGTACAGGACTTGAGAGCTGTGAACAAAGAAAAATTAAAGGTTTAACAATTGTTCTGTGTTCGCGATTTAGTTGCCAAACTTGTAAACAAATATGAGTTTTTGGAAAAACAACTTTAATTCCCACACAATAAAGTTCAGTTTACATTACAAGTTCAAACATTTTTATAACTTTTTCAATAGCACTCTGAAATCAACTTAATTAACACTAGGATAAAGTTAATATTTGCCTAGCTTGATATAACATCTAATTGGAAACATAAATTTGAACAGACCTTACATAACATAACATCACACCTTGTTTCTCCGAAGGGTTACACAGAGGTGCACCTACAGTACAGTCACGAGCACCAATATGTCAACACTTGGCAACTTTCAATTGCGATTTTTTCGTGAAATAACGAATGCAACGTTGAAATACGACACATTACATAAACCTATGGGTTCGAAAATGCTATGTTCGTAACAACATAACATTTCATTCAAAAATAAAGGAGTAAATCGCTTTTGAATAAAGACAATTGTATACATACTTTTGCTCGTGACTCTACACCCACATTTCGCCAGATCTTAAAGGGCTTCGAGACAGTAAAGACCGGGGCATACTAAAGTATATGATAGAGAGTATACAGGTTGGCAGGAACAACGACGCGACAAAACGCGGCTTTTCCCAACTATGTTGAGGTCGGCTTCCAGTCTAACCGGATGCAGCGGAGCACCAGTATTTTACATAGAGCGACTGCCTACCTGACATCCACAACCCAGTTACTGGGTAATACAAAACCCTTTGGTAAGACTGGTTGTCCGACTATCGGGCTTCTGACGACCCGTAACGACTGCTAAAGATCCACGAATGACAACCGGGGCCAACGGGTTAACGTGCTTTCCGAGGCATGGAGGGTTCTTGGTTTGTGAAGATGGTCACCCATCCACGGACCAACCGCGGCAAGCGTAGCTTAACATGATCGATCGTACCGTGCGACTGTTATTACTTAGCCACGAGCACAAAAACACAAAACTGTAACCATGAATTCAGCACTTACTTCTAGACGTAGCGTAGACATTTTTAGTTATGCTTAAAGTAAAAAATCTGCTATTTCATAGAAAAGTGCAATATCTACACGGTCAAAATAGCTAATAGCTTATTAAAAAAAAAAAAAACAACGACAACGCAGTCAGAATCATCTGACCAAGATTATGTCTGGACTTTAAAAGAGACTGTGACCTCTGAGTTTGTTTCGGCCTTTCTTCTCAACTAGTCAGATAGGAAACGCCGACCTCATCTAGTTTTAAAATATGATTGACGTGTAAAAGTGTTTGTACGTACAAACCTACTTACAAAATAAAATCATTTATCATTTATCATGTGCTGAATCCATGGTAACATGTAGCGCGTCGATGTCCGTGCCACCCTGCAGAGACATATTTACGTAATAAAAATATTAAATTCATTCATTCACTGACAGACTATGCACAGCCTAAACCGCGTGGCCTATAGCATAAAATTTTGCACAAGAGTTCCTTTAATTGAATAGAATATTATGTACACCATATAAATGACAGACATCATCATCATCATCTGCCTAGCCTTTTCCCAACTATGTTGGGGTCGGCTTCCAGTCTAACCGGATGCAGCTGAATACCAGTATTTTACATGGAGCGACTGCCTATCTGACCTCCACAACCCGGTAACTGGGTAATACGATACCCCTTGGTAAGACTGGTTGTCAGACTTTCGGGCTTCTGACTACCCGTAACGACTGTCAAAGATCCACGAATGACAGCCGGGACCAACGGCTTAACGCGCTTTCCGAGGCACGGAGGGGTTTCGGTATATAAAGATGGTCACCCATCCACAGACTAACCGCGGCAAGCGTAGCTTAACCTGACCGATCGACCTGTGCGGCTGTTAGACAAATATAGAAATTTTACAAAGGGTGAACTAATGGGCGGTCTTATCGCTAAGAGCGATCTTTTAAAGACAACCTTTGGGGATTAAAAAGGGGAAGGGGAGACAAATACTGTAGGTAGTCTGTGGTGTACCATTTACATAATAAAATAAATACATACATAAAGTATATTATTCTAATCTAATTTATTTTTAATTTTATTGACAATGGGCTCTCTCTTGACCTCAATCCAGCCCAGAGGCAGGGAAAAAAAATAAAAAAATTAGATTATAATAATATACTTTAAATATATACATACAATAATAAACATGCAACAGGAGCAAAGAAATATAATGATAATGTTTAAGGAGAGAGGAAGTGCTTTTATTTATCGAAGATAAGTAGAAAGTAAGGATTTTTGAAAATACATCCCCAAAAGGGGTTTAATAGGGGGTAATTTTTTTAAGGAAGTTCGTCATTTTTACGGATGGGTAAGCCCATCGGGCACACGTCTTACCATAATAATAATTTCTCCATTCGGATTTCTCCATTTCATTTTACCATAATAATAATTTCTTCATTCTTTTGTATTGGTATAATTGCTTAAAAACTATATTTTTTTTATCTTATTTCTATCATCGGGTTTTTTTGCCTAATGCGATAATCATCATCATCGCTAACGATATACTCTGTCCAATAAGTTAACCATTTTTTGACAGCTGTCTTAGAACGTAACTATTGCAGATTACGTTTAAGTTAACTTTGACGTAATAAAATAAATGTATAAACTGCCTTTACTTATTGAATTATCTTATTAATAGCTTCTTACAGACATTATAATACCGTACGTGTATCAATCAATGTATTGTGTGTTGCTGCAATCACTAGTTCCATCTGTCAAAAAACGGTTTACCTAATGGACAGACTATAGTGTACTTATTTAACGGTTATCCTAACTCATAATTTCGACAGTAATTTTTTTTGTAACTTATTACATTTAGAGCTAATTTTTCCAACGTCAAATAACTTTATCGGAGGAATAATTTTGAATTTTTGACAGTTCGTCGATACAAAATCTGTCAGACGTCAATTTTGTACAGACGCCAGCAGGTCAAGCTACCCGAAACTGTCAAATTTTCCCAATCAATCTTGAACCTTAATGCTTTAACAATAAAGTTGAAAATCTATTAAAGAAATTTGACAGATTGTTGTAGCTTGATGTGCTGGCGTCTGTACCACGAATAATAAGTATCTGTCGATTGAAAAATCAGCCTTTAGAAACAACGCATTATTTGTAAATTCAATCGGAGAACAATACATTTGTTATATTACTAATACTAAACCTGAGAAACACAAAAACAAAACCTTAAAATTCCATATAGTCGAATGTCTTTCCGCAACAAAAACAAATACAGTATCCGGAAATAGTCGAACTTTGCCGAGCTCACCCGAAAAATTCCTTTGTAAAGATCCTATACTCGCCAAGCAATACACCAACTTGACATCTTCTCAGCCTGATGTATTTTCTACCCTTGCACATGTTCATAGCGTTTACATTATAATCGGTGTAAATGCTATGAACATTAGCAAAAGCGAAGTGTATGGGGCGACGATAGCAGGGTTGCTGGTAGCAGCTGGATAAGAGTAGCCGATGATCGAGTTGAATAGCGTGCGATTTAGTGTCGCCAACCCTAACAAACTAAAAAAAACAGCAAATCATAAACTTAACATTTGCATACCTTCAGAACAGAATTTTTAATTAAAAAAAAAATATATATATATACTCGTATATTATTCTGTCTACAGAATTTTTACACACAGACAGTTTTTTTTTTTTTTTGTTAAACACCATAATCAGTATACCTTGTTTGTACCCACACGAAAGGCAAGAAGCAAGCATTTTGAATATTTTTCTTCAGATGACTCCTAAAGTACAAAAATCAGTAGAAATATGCCCTAAAACAGAAAACATGGCACTGAAAAAACAGTAGATCTGTTATAATAATTATATCATATATTTGTTTTATTAGTATACATGACAAAAAACAAAACCAAAAAAATCCAAAGTACCAAATGTTTTTTCGCGGCAAAAAAATACAGCATCCGGAATTAGCCGAACTTTGTCGAGATCACCCGAGAAATTCCTTTATAAAGATACTATACTCACCAAAAAATACACCAATGTGATAGCAACTTGATATCTTCTCCGCCTGATGTATTTTCTACTCTTGCACATGTTCATAGCGTTTACATTAATTATAGGTGTAAATGCTATGAACATTAGCAAAAGTGAAGTGTATGGGGCGACGATCTTCGCAGGGTGCTAGCGCCTTTACCTTAATTTTTTACAGACATTCGAAGCAATTTGGTTATTTTCTAGGACATTATCTCACTGGCAACAAGTGATATTTCCGCGACAAAAAATACAGCATCCGGAAATAGCCGAACTTTGCCGAACTCAACCGAGACATTCCTTTGTTTCATATAAGTACAACTTACCAAGAAATACACCAACTTGATATCTTCTCCGCCTGATGTATTTTCTACTCTTGCATATGTTCATAGCGTTTACATTAATTAGCGGTGTAAATGCTATGAACATTAACAAAAGCGAAATGTATGGGGCGACGATCTTCGCAGGGTGGCTTGTAGCGGCTGGATGAGAGTAATCGAGGGTCAAATTAAATGGCTTCCGATTGGAGTAGACGATTTTTGCTTAAACATACATTTCCCCGGACATAAATCAATAAATGATATTTTCTAGCCAAAGAAAAATACAGCATCCGAAAATCGCAGAACTTTGCCGAACTCACCCGAGACATCCCTTTGTTTCATATAAGTACACAACTTACCAAGAAATACACCACCTTGATATCTTCTCCGCCTGATGTATTTTCTACCCTTGCACATGTTCATAGCGTTTACATTAATTATAGGTGTAAATGCTATGAACATTAACAAAAGTGAAGTGTATGGGGCGACGATCTTCGCAGGGTGGCTGGTGGGATGCGAATAGCCGAGGATCCAGTGTATGTATGTATTTATTGAGGACCTCCAACAAACGATGTAAAAATCTCAATTTAGGGACAAACCACACTTATTCAGCTCTGTTCAGCGTTTGTCCATAGAAAACAACGATTTTGTATGGAATGCGTACACATCCGTTCAGCTTTCACAAAACCTCATACGGATATCAAATTTTAGCCGAGTGAAATCCTTCAATTACAGGAGGCTATGGCATACTTTAAAATTATAGACTAAACTAGCTGCGCTCCGCGTTTCTACTCGCATAAGTTACGATCCCGTGGGAATATCGGAATAAAAAGTATCCTATGTGTTAATCCTATCTAAAACTATCTGTGTGCCAAATTTCATTCAAATCCATTCAGTAGTTTTGGCGTGAAAGGGTAACAAACATCCATCCATCCAACCATACAAACTTTCACGTTTATAATATTAGTAGGATTAACTTAAAACTAAAATGCAAACTCTACTGTACCAGTAAAATTAGTTCCGTATGCCGGGGTCAGGCAGTGCTATAGGGGTTTTTTCATTCGAACATGGTGATAGACTCGCCTGGGACTTAAACATGACTGGCTAAATGTGGGTGTACTACAAGGACACCTCTGCTTAACCCTTTCGGGATTACCGGCGCGATGTTATGTTATACATACATTTATTTAAAAAAAAAACTTTTTGGTTCGCAGTAGGTAAGGTTAGTAGTACTTAATACTCTGTTAGTCCTAAAAGAAATACATATAACACAAGCATTAGGTTGCTTAGCTTGGGACTAGATGGCGCTGTGTGAAATGTCCAGGGATATTATTATTATGTTTTTTAAAATTTATTTTCTCAGATTCCTAGAACCTGGTATTTATTAAAATCTCACGGGTGTAAACCAAGGTGAGATTTTAAGTTTCAGCAGATTAGTTGTTTGGTACTGCATTGAGATTATTGTCTAAATCTAATTATTATTATATATAAGAGGAAAAGAAAAGCTTGGAAGAGATCGCAGAAAGCGATAAGGCCGCCCATTGTGTATTTTGTAGTGTTTGATGTATTTTTATACAGGGTGGCAGGGACATCGACGCGCAAACTGTAACCATGGATTCAGCACATGAGTTTAGACCTCATAGCGTAGAATTCTTTCGTCGGTTATTAAAAAAAAAAATTGCTGTTCCATACATTTTGACCGCTTAGGTACTGCACTTTTCTATGAAACAGAAGATTTGTTTTTGATAACCGACGAAAAATTTAGACGCTATAGGGTCTAGTATCATGTGCTGAATCCATGGTTACAGTTTGCGCGTCATGTTCCTGCCACCCTGTATGTTATGCATTTTTGTGGTGTACAATAAAGTATATATAAAAAAATAAATATTTTAAATCTATTCTATTAAAGGCTGATTTTTCAATCGACAGAAATTTTTTATTCGTTGAATAAAATTGACGTCTGACAGATTTTGTATAAGAGAACTGTCAAAAATTCAAAATTATTCCTCGGATAAAATTATCTGGCGTTGCAAAAATCAGCCCTTTATAAAATGTATGGAGCAGAATTTTTTTTTTTTAAACCGTCGAAAGATGTCAACGGCTGGGTTCAGAATCATGTGCTGAATCCATGGTAACAGGTTGTGCGTCCATGTCCCTGCCATCCTGTCCTTATACACATTTAGACCCTCACCTTCTGGGTTCCAATGTCCGTTTCACCTCTTTTCTCCTGCTTCTAAGTTGCTAGATCTTGGGAGTGACACAATTATCGTATAATCAGCGAGGTCTTCTCACCTGATATCCCAGAAGGTGTTGAGCGGCGCTTCAGGATTCCACATGTGCACCCGGTCAGGTCTGTGCAGAGCTAGTAGGGCGTCCATGGCGGCTTGTGATATCTCTCCCATGCCGGTTTGGTGGACTAGGGAGACGAGGCCGTTCATCAGTTCTGTGGTGGAGGATTGGATCTCAATGCTGGATCGGCCTGGGTTCTGTAAGAATAGAAAGTGTTTAGAACTAGGCTTCTTCTTAGCGTGTCGATGGCAAAAATATAGTTTTTGTTTTTCTTAAATTTGTTTGGTCCAAAATTCAGCAACGCGGATAGCATTTCCCGACGCAGCCATTAGGTCCTAGAACTGGGCTAAAGAAGTCATAGTTGTGATAAAGAAAAGAAAAAATGAAGAATGTGTGTGTGATGTGTCGCATTATTTGCGCAGGTTTGAGGGCCTTCTATGGAAATATATGTTGGTATATAAGATCCCATTAAAATAGGTGGACAAACTTTTAGAAATCATTCAGACCACCAAAATAAGGACAATGGTAAAAAAATATATAAGAAAAACGCATTAGATACTTAGAATTAAAATAATCAGCTAACAAAAATACACTTATATGTTGGTTGTCCAATGCATTAACACATCCCTCCATTGTCTTTAAAATTGTGATGCGAGCATGCGCGCAGCGGGCCGCGAGTGCAAGTACCTACCCATAATGGATGGTTGTGTTTATTCTAGAGTGCCAGGTATTTATTATTTTAGGTCAAAATAAAATCATTTTAATCAGTGTTTTTTTTTGCTTGGATATCTTTGGTTAGACGTACTGAGCGCTGTGGTAAAATTTGTCCATCTATTTTAATTGGACCCTGTACAATAGACCAATATTAATAGGATGGGACTTCGTAGAGTAATGTCTATTCTCCGTTGAGATAAAAGTGGTTATGCCACGCGTGCTGGTTTCGATGCTAACTTCGGGCATAGCAGGCAGAGTTTTGAGAGCAGTGGTGGCCCAGTGGTAACAGCCGCGATCTACGAGTTGTAGGTCGTAGGTTCGAACCCAGACAGGCGCTTTACTTTGTGTAAATTATTTCATTACCACTGCTCTCTAAACGGTGAAGGAAAACATCGTGAGGAAACCGGCATGTCCTAGAACCAAAAAAATTCGAACACATGTGACATCTACCAGCCCGCACTGGGCCCGCGTGGTAGATTAAGGCCCACTCCCTCTCACAGAGTGGAGGCCTGTGTCCCAGCAGTGGGAACATTATAGGCTGATTATGTATTGAGTTTTTCCATATTGAAATTTCTCAGGTTCATCTCGGAGTTTGGATTCGTGCCTGATTGAGGATCATAAGCTCCCTCTATTACAAAAAACTCAAACGTAATAGCGCTATGTTACCCGTTTGTTACAAAATAATCTCACTAATATAATAAACGCGAAAGTTTGTATGGATGGATGGATGTTTGTTACTCTTTCGTGCAAAACTACTGAACGGATTTGGATGAAATTTGGCACACAGATGGTTTATAACCAGGATTAACATATAGGATACTTTTTATCCCGATATTCCCACGGGTTCGAAACGTGTGCGGGTGAAACCGCGGGGCGCAGCTAGTTAGCTATAAAAATAATACTTACACTCAACATCAACATCGGATCAGCGTGAATCAGCTTCACCATACAAAGCAATAGATTCCTGTAAGCTGGCATTTCTTCACTCTTGTTGAATTTAGACTGCACTTCCTTGGACTTGAGTGACAGGGAGATCATTCGTAGTGGGGTGTGGACTACGTAACCCTGTGGGAGAAATTGAGATGGGTAAATGGGGTGATGTTAGAAAGAGATGGCACTATCGATAAAATTAAATAAAATTAATTTCTGTAAGTAGACCTTCGACCAGTAAGTTTAGGTCCACGATAGTCTTATAATTTTTATTTTTCAACTATATCTGTTTTTTTTTTAAATATGATTTTAAAGAAATTCTGCCTCATTGGGCTAGTAGCCGCAAGCACTACTGCTGAACACGATGTCCTGGGTTCGATACCCGCGTCGGGCAGTGTTATTGGGTTTTTCCACGTTGCTTAAAGTTAATCATAAAATTATACACAAAAGCTTTCCATAAATGTTAAATTTCCTTTTTTAACTTACGGGGTGGACGGAAGGGACTGGACCCCACGACACAGGGAATCCTAGTGTGGGGGCCAGAGATAAATTGTAATTAAAAAAAAAAAAAAAAAAAAAAAAAAAAAAAAAAAAAAAAAAAAAAAAAAAAAAAAAGTAATGATTAACGTTTGTTTAACCATACATGTTTCACGTTCAAACATTTCTTAACTTTAAGCGACGTTATTAAATAACGTCTAGTCTAGATGTGAGGAGAAAAAGTTTATTACCTGCGTAGCCTTATTTGACGTATCCGTGAACATAGCTCTGAGTTCTGCTGCTCTCGGGTAAAGCAGCTCTATCTGAGGCCACCATGGTAGACGGGGCTGTTTTATTATCCTGTAACAAGGTATTAGTGGTTTATATTTTAATGCTTCTACTAGAAGGAATAATTCAAGTATGATTGCCAAAATCAAAAACCATGAATTGGTTTTATTTTTGGCGATTGTTTGCAACTGAAGTATGATTACCAAACTGGACCATTTCTTTTGAAACACTATTAATGCTAGATTCTAAAGCTATACGGCCAATGTAATAAACTTTTAGCGAGTTTAGCAACTGCGGTATGATTACCAAACTCACCAATTTAATTTCTAACATTCTTAAATATAGATGTGCAACCTCCAGAAGCGATAAATTGAACTTTTGACGATTTTGACAACTGTGGTAAGATTACCAAACTCGCCAATTTCTTTTGCGATACTCTTAATGATAAATTTTCATGCCATAGACCCAATAAAACCAAGTTTTGGCGATTTTGGCAACTGCCATATGATTACCAAACTTCACTTCTAACTTACCTGAGCAGCGAATTTACGATGACATAATGGTAAGAGATATGCGTGTTCAGATTGAGGCATACTTTGAGCGCGTCGTTATTGTGCGGCATAATACGGAATAGGGACACGAAGCAATCCGTCATCAGGTCCAGTTCTGAGTACCCGGAGATCAGGTTGCCACGGATGTAAGATTTTGAGGGGTTGAATAGTAGAGACTGTAACAAGAAAACAGTTATGAGATTTAGGGTCAACTTTCTTTTCTGATAGTTTTACGGCCGAACTCAATAACCTATTATTGCAACTGATGGTAGCCAGTATAATCAAGCTGCCAGTATAATACAGTTATACAGATCGCTACTGATATAGATTATTGGGACGTTAAAACCAGAGATAGATAGGTTTATCTACCTCCAGTATGCCAAAACTGGTGATAGATAGGTAATTGGGTTCGGCCGTTAGTCCTGGGGAATTTAAAGGGCGTTTTTGACATTTATGTAAAGAAACATCAACCATTATATTTTTAACCGACTTCTAAAAAAGGAGGAGGTTCTCAATTCGGATGTTTGTATTTTTTTTTTATGTTTGTTCGCGCATAACTCCGTCGCTTGCCAACCGATTTGAAAAATTCTTTTTTTGTTGGAAAGGGTATACTTCCCAAAACGGTTCAGTAGTTTGGTTTTTAAACCAAAATTACTGGTAAAAATTACAACTAAAAAGTGAAAAATAAATACTTTTTTTGCAAAAAAAAAACAACCGACTTCCAAAAACGACACTACAAAGTGAAAAATAACTTTAATTTCGGAAGTCGGTGGCAAACAACGAAAATGCGAACCCAACGACACCGACTTCTGAAATTAAAGTTATTTTTCACTTTGTAGTGTCGTTTTTGGAAGTCGGTTGTTTTTTTTTTTGCAAAAATGTTTTATTCATTACAAGTTATCACGACCGGCGAGTGTGGGGGGTTCGATTCAAGGGTCGAGCAAAGTGATATTAAATTTTTCAGATATGCGCCTTGTAATGCAATAGGCTCGCCTCCTTTTACATTTAACTTATAACTTAGGAAAGCAGGTTCAACGAATGGTGAAATACTAAGAAGTTAAATTCTCCTGATCTCTAGAAACACATCTTCCGAATTTCGTATTTTTATCACCGGTGGTTTAGGCTGTCTGTATTGTCAGTCAATCAGACACATATAACTGCGCCATTTAGTTTCCAAACATGTAAACATAAATATGGTTTTGGAAAAACCACTTTAATACCTGCACATAAAGTTCAGATTGCGTTACAATTTCATACATTTTTATAACTTTTTTAATAGTACTCGTCTTTCTGAAATAAATTTTGTTAACACTTTTATACAGTTGATATTCGTTTAAGTGCATATAATATCAACTGGAAACAAGGACTTGAATAGACATAGATATGTCGGAGTCATTCGTTTGACTATTCGGAACGTTAGCGCCATCTCGTGGCGCTAGACAGAGTCTAGCCTGAGTTCGTGGAGGTGGACGAGAGTGACAGCTACAAGAACGATGTGAGCAGAGCTCTCGGGATCATCGAAACATTGGACATCGTACGAACAACATGTGCTCAGAAACTGTCAGCGTTCCGTATCGTTGAATGTGTACCTATCACAGAAATCTTAATAACAAGGCAATAGAAATGCTATAGTACTAAATTTTATATCGGGACGAGTGTCGCCGGGTCACAGCTACTACTACATAAACAAAAAATAGATACACAATTACACCTACAAATGCACTTTGCATTGCTGCTACAAAATAAAACTTTATTCGATGACATTACGCAATATTTTTGATAAACGCATAATGTCAGGGGGCGCGACTCCTGCAGCCAATAAGAAACGTGTGCGAAAAGCATAAAATGATATTGCGTGCTCACTCTCACTTAAGAATAGTGCAGTGCAAACTATTACGAGCTGATATCGATAAATTATATTTTTCCGTTGAGTGTTAATAATCTCCAAGGAGTCCAGCAACAATACATAATTAATTTTATTGAAAGTATTTCTTTCGTCAACGCCCTTTTAGACGATTTATTTATGAGGAAATGGAATACAATAAAACAATAAGTGTTTGTATATAATAAACAATGAATTGCCATACGTCAACTGTTGGTACAGCTGATTTAACCAAAGTCCGTCTTTTTGTCGACGAGTTAAATTGTTCATTTATGAAATGAACAGAACAAATTCTGCTATTGTTTGTCGGGAACCAATTTCTTTTTCCAGTAG
The DNA here is from genome assembly GCA_951799955.1 of Apamea anceps. Classification (NCBI taxonomy): domain Eukaryota; kingdom Metazoa; phylum Arthropoda; class Insecta; order Lepidoptera; family Noctuidae; genus Apamea; species Apamea anceps. The sequence goes on from OX637528.1 coordinate 4,533,918, forward strand.
CAGATATCCATTTGTCTTTAATATCTGGATCTTTTGGGAACCTGTAATAAAAGCATTGGATAAAGTAAACAGATGCATACAAATTATGTAAATTCTGTAATGATTATCTTTACAATATAAAACTTTGTATACTTAATTATTTTGACATGAAAAAAGCATTTGATAAATCTTGAAAACGTCCTTGTATTATATAAAAGGATACTCAACGCAGACTGCTTTTTAACTTACCCACGTACATAACAATAATAAGCCTTCCTCCTATTAATTTTCTGAATGAGAAAGTAGTTTAAAAATACGAATTAATAGTTAATCGTTACAAAAATTGGTTTGTAAACTATTTATGGTGCGTTGGTTTAGGTGACTAAAAAAAGGTAAACAATCTTGGTATGTCTTTTTATATTAAAGTAGTCGTATAAAATACATACGAAGGATAATTAAATTTAGTTTATTACCTAACATTAATTTAGGTAAATACCTAATTGTAAACATTTTTAGATACAATTTTTAAACAACTTTTAGATAAAAAGACATACCAAGATTGTTTACCTTTTTTTAATCACCTAAACAAACGCACCATAGATAGAAAGAAAACAAACACAGTGAAAACTGAAAATGAAAAAGGTACATCTCATATTTAAATATTAAAAAAAAAAACATGATACATTCCAATTTGGTAAAACGAAGTATTAAGCTGAACGTAAATAATTATCGATACAGAATAGTAGTAGCACGTCACTAAATTGCGGCCAACTCATGCGGCTTGTACCTAGAATTTACGCAAACGGCGATTTTTGTTTATTGCGTATGACTATAATTTCATTGCTGCTTTTAGCAGTAGTAATAGTAGACATGAATAAGCTTAAGCGTTAATGGTTATTGATTTGACAAAAAAATCGTTTTTTGTGATAAATCGTAGTAGTGATAGTGAAAATATTTGATTTGTCTATATTTGCTAAAAAACGACAATATTTCAAAAATTAAGTGTTTACATATGAAATGTTATTCCTTTATTTGTTAAGTTACAGGTTTTGGACGAGTTTCCGCAGTTGGATATGCTGCAAAACACCATGTTTACCTCTCCGCGTCTCAAATAACACAAGAAACCGCAACAAACGCTCCGCGTGCACTTGTGTCCTCCAACACATAAGCGCGGCGACAAGGTCACGCGTCTATGCGACTTCTATTGCCTTATTATTAAGATTTCTGTGGTACCTATAGTGCGTGATTCGCTAGTGTGACTAACTGGTTCGTAAATTATAATCTGATTTGAACTGCAAACCGTTTCTCCATTGTGCTCTAACCAACACTACCCATAGTACGCCCACAGTAATTAAAATATGCCTGATGCTAACGAGACACAGACATACCATCTCCGATAGATATATCTAGGTGCGCTGACTACTGCTCACCTTGAGATCGTTAATGACAGACTTGACGAGTATGAAGGTGACGTTGCCCGAGTCAGCTATGTTGAGGTAGGTCGACGCCTTGCACAGCTTGACGCATGTCACTACAGCTGCTTCTGTCATCTGTTTTGAGTTGTTTTGAGGACCTAAAAAGAAAAAGAAAAATAAATATTTTCATAAACATTACGCCTAAGTATATTCCCCGAAGGGTTGGACAGAAGTCAGGGAGAAGGCAGGAGTCAGGCAGGGACACCGATGCGCAACCTGTAACCATGAATACAGGACATGACTTTAGACCCCCTAGTGTAGAAATTTACTGTCGGTTAACAAAAAAAAATCTGCTGTTGCATAGGAAAATGCAATACCTACGCGGTCAAAATGTATAGAACAGCTAACTTGTTTTTTAATAACCGATGAAATCTATCGACATGAGGGTGTTTATTTTATTTTTTATTTTAAAGTTCCTTTTCCCAAATCAGTACATAAGTTGATAAGCAAATCTGCCAGGGTAGCGGGATCGTCCGAAAGTGTTACCGCTGCCCTGAAACATAAAGGGCTAAGGAAGGAACACGGGTGGGTTTTAGTCAGTAAGAGTCTCAGAGTAAGAGTCTAAGAGTCTCAGAGTGTCAGAGTTAGTAGTAGTTTACCCACCCGTCATTTGAAAAAAAAAAGGTTGTTCAAAATCGTGTGCTGAATCCATGGTAACAGGTTGCGCATCGATGTCCCTACCACCCTGTATAGTACATGCACCGACATTTTTCATGTCATGGTTAAGCCTAAATTTTATGCGAGGTCAGATTAAAGTGACTAGCGAAACTTCACCGACGTTATGGGTAGAGACGTTCTTTATGACTGCATGGTTTTTTTTTACTTTGTTTTAGACTCAACATTAAAAAATCTGAATTCTCGTAATTTTAAGAATGTTCAGTCTGATCTCAGTCTCAATCTGTCAAAAATACCTCTCATTTTTCTATATTTTTGACATTGGTTGTCGCTGAGATGTGATTGCGAATAGATTTTGAACGTTTTGAATTACGGTAATTAGCCTTCAGAGAATTTAATAAGAAACCTGCTTCGAAGTGAATAAGTTTATTTGTCCCTATTTACATTTACCCGGTTACTGATGTTCATAAATATATTTTTACAAATTGTCTATAGTATTAAAAAAATACTTACTAAGTCCTCGTTTGACGGAGTCAATAAAATGTTTCTTCTTTGTGTGTCGCGGACTGCACGGCGCGCCGCTGTCCGCATTCACTATTTCTTCCAGAACTTTCTGTTAACAATTATAAAACCTTGTTGAATTTACTTGCAGCTGATAAGTGCACCGTTAAATTTTGATTGTTTTAATCCTTAAAAGGGGTCATTGTACTCATCATTATGAACAACTTTTACTACGGGACCAACCCTGAAATTGTGAAAAAAAAATCAGTTGATCCATACATTACGTCGAGTTATGTGAACATAAATCTATGGATCAACAAAATTTTTTTCACGTATTTTTAGTCGCCATGTTTTTAATCGCGTCTAATTTGTCTATGGAGTATCTAAATTTGACAGGACTAAACTAATATTTAACTTCTGTCCTTTTCTTAATGAAATAGAAAGAAAGAGATGCACTGAAATTGAATTTAGTTTAGTTTGTGAACAAAGGAATCGGCGCCATTATACTTTTATTTAAATAGCTTATTAATAGTAATAGAGCCTTTTGTGAAGTTACCTATCTGCGGATTACTAACACCACTCCTATATCTACCGCCAAGCAGCATTGCTTTGTTCCGGTTTGAAGGGTTAGGGTGCTTACATAATTGCTTAGAAGCGGGTTCCCAGTAGACTAGTGGGTACCGATCGGTGATATTGAATAGTCCCACATTAACTTAGCTCTAACACATAAAGAAACAGGTAAAACGTGTTACAGTTTCCTTCCGAAGGTCAAACTGGGCCCCAATTCTGTATTATTCCCCGCGAAATCTGACCACGTGCAAACCACGTCAATATCGTGTCTTGTTAACGGCAAGGAATCGAAATGTCAATCATACGGACAACATGTATTTTGACAGTTCAAACCACGCCATTGTGTCATAGAGAATACGTTAATAGCAGATGTCGTGATTAACTAAGGAACTGACGAGGTTTCGAAGTAAGGAATCGTTAAATGGTCATAGTGAATTAGGGCTCAGCAGAGATCTGTACAGTTACGAGCAAAAGTATGTATACACTCGGCTTTATTCAAAAGCGATTTACTCCTTTATTTTTGAATGAAATGTTATGTTGTTACGAACATAGCATTTTCGAACCCATAGGTTAATGTAATGTGCCATATTTCAACGATGCATTCGTTATTTCACGAAAAAATCGCAATTGAAAGTTACCAAGTGTTGACATATTGGTGCTCGCGACTGTACCGGGAGTCGGGACGAAGACCCGCTTCTTTATGCAAGCACCCTTAGGTCTATAGGCGGCAGTGTAATTACTGGCACATGAGACATTTAAACTTTGTGTATGGGATGGCAAAGCATATGTGGTGTCTCAGTTATTGCAAATGAAGAGCACGCAAAATTGGACTTTATTCCAATACTCACAGGGTTCAAAACTAGTAACATGATCTGTAGACCCCACACAGCCACTCTAGATTTCTTGTTATCGAAGAAACTGACTTGTAATATATCGAATAATGTATAACATGCAAAATTCAACCTTACATCAATACTTACGGGGTTTAAAACCAGCAACATGATTTGTAGTGGCCACATAGCCACTCTGGATTTCTTGTTGTCTGAGAAACTGTCTTGTAATATATCAAATAATGTGTCACAGCACTTGCTTAGTTCATCGTTAGGCCGACATTGGACTTCTGCAAATTCCTGAAAAAAAAAAAATCTTAAACTGAAACTCAAAGCATCTATTTAAAATAAACTAAATACACGCACTTTTGACTTGTCAAGGGGTCGGTCAGTCAGAAAAACGAAGCTAGTTGCCAATTCCAAAGCGTAGTAGGAACAGACGCCAGCACATCAAGCTACCCGAAACGAATTTTCCCAATCAACTTTGAACCTTATGCTTTAGCGATAAAGTTCAAAATCTACTAAAGAAATTTGACAGATTCTAGTAGCTTGATGTATGTTGTTGTTGAAGCAAGTTGGCAACGCGTTGAACTAGCTTTATTTACCTAATTTTGAACGTTCCTACTAACGCGACGATGTTGCCAAATCGCTCGCCTATGGGCACGTTGTGCATCCCTTTCCTTAATGACCATGCTCTAAATTTACCTTATAACACGTTGATTTCGATATTTTAATTTGTCGCATCTTTTTTATCATCCTGTGTATTTTTCTTTGTTTTCAACGAGCAATGGAGTGCAGTATACTAGGCGTCAAATTAACGGATCGTGTTCGAAACAATACTGCGCTCCAAAACAAAGATAGCTGACGTGGCTCAAAAGGCTGCCCAACTTAAATGGGACTGGGCAGGACATGTCTGCCACATGTTGGACAAACTGTGGGCCCAAATAGCACAGAATTGGTGCCCTGAGACAGCGAGGCGAGGTCGCGGCAGACCACGTAGGAGATGGCGGGACGAGCTAGATAGGTTCCGTCAAAACTGGAAGGAGGACGCGCGGACTCGCGAAATATGGAAGGAATGGAGGGCGGCCTTTGCCCAAGAGTGGGACAGCGTGGGCTAATAAAAAATAAAAATAAAATAGTTTTCTTTATAATAAAGAAAAGTGCTCAAATACCTGGGGGTAAGTATCCATCCAATTCCAAATAGCTTTCTCTAGTGACGAAACTAAAACTATGTGCGCAGACTTCCTTAGTAACTTAAACTTTTGTATTGATTCTGAAACAAACATGCTCTATTAGATTAACATACGCAAAATCATCTCATCATCTACCAAGCCTTTTCCCAACTATGTTGGGGGTCGGCTTCCAGTCTAACCGGATGCAGCTGAGTATCAGTTTGTACACGGAACGACTGCCTATCCGACTTCCACAACCCAGTTACTGGATAATACGAAACCCCTTGGTAAGACTGGTTTTCAAGCTTTCGGGCTTCTGACGATCCGTAACGGCTGTCAAAGATCCACGAATAACAGCCAGGACCAGCGGCTTAACGTGCTTTCCGAGGTACGGAGGGGTCTTGGTATGTGAAGATGGTCATCTATTCACGGACCAACCGCGGCAAGCGTAGCTTAACCTGATTGATCGATCCGTGCGGTTATACATTTCAACCCATTTTCCAAAGTTCCAATGATGTTCTCCTGCACTATCATTGTGTAACACTAGGAACACATTTTTTTTCTAGCCTTTTATTTCGTTATTATTATGTGTGATCCCTTATTACTGAGATTGCTGGTAAAGCTATAATTGGCGACCGAGTATAACCGATACTATTGTGATCTATAATACAGGTCGACCTAGATAAGAGAGTATGTATGCAATTTCGGTAGATTTATCCACAGTAAGGTACAAAAAAAATATATGGCCTGAGAAAGTTTGCTTTTTTATCCAGAAAAACGGTTAATCTAGAAAATTCATACTTTACATTTTTCAAAAAATATTATTATCATAACTACTACAAAAGCAAACTTTTTTTAAGAATTATGTTTTTTTTTTCCTTTATCTTAGATCATAATGAATAGAAAAATAATAAAATAAACTTTAGGACATTTTTTTTTTAATTTTGTTGAGATGTAAAATACTTAAGATATCTTATACATAGAAGCTGTTGGTGTACTTTAATAAATAAATACACTCGAGAGCAATGAATCCGGGTCACTTAAAGAATGTTAAAAATCTCGGAAACTAAAAATGATAGGTTAATGCAATAAATTGTATTTAATAGACAATGTTATACTCCTTAAATGAAAGTAAAAAAAATATGAGTCACCATACATTTTATTAACACAAAATTACATAAAGAAAAAAACTGCTGATCTCTCCTTAAAACAAAAATAGGAAACATGAAATTTTTGAACTTTATTACGATTTTCTTGAATTTTAATACTTCGTATTGCCTCCTCGTGCTTCCATTACTGCGTTTACGCGGTTTGGCATGCTGTACACCAAGTTCCTTATACGATTTTGGGGAATATTCTCCCATTCCTCTGTGAGAGCAATTTTGAGCTCACGAAGCGTGATTGGGGGAGGGTTTCGTTGTTTTACGCATCTGCCTAGCTCGTCCCAAGCATGCTCGATCGGGTTGATATCCGGGCTGCGCGCTGGCCACTCCATACGAGTAATGTTCATCTCTTGAAGGTAGTCATTCACAATCCTACCTGTATGAGGTCGGGCATTGTCATGCATAAATATAGCATCCTCACCTAAATTGACCATAAATGGACCAACGTGATCATTGAGGATTTCTTCCACATATCTTACGCTAGTTAAAGAGCCGTTTTCTATGATCAACAGCTCTGTGCGACTTTCAGAAGAAATTCTGGCCCACACAAGTACAGACCCACCACCGTATGCTACTTTTTCTTCGATGCATGCTTGCTTGAATCTTTCCCCTGGTCTTCGATACACTCTGTGTCTTCCATCGTGCTTGTAGAGCATAAATTTTGATTCGTCAGAGAACATAACTTTTGACCAATCTTCAATACTCCAATTTACGTGGCTCTGGGCATATCTTAGTCTTGAAATACGATGCCCACGCTCCAGTTTAGGGCCGTTTGCAGGTCTAAGGGGTTTTAAGTTAGATTCAGCAAGCCGTCGTCTTACTGTCCATGCACTTGGGTTACTTCCTCCGAGGCGTCGAAACTGATTTGTGAGTTCAGTTCCTGTGAGAAAGCGATTTCGAAGCATGGTGTTCACCAAGTATCGTTCTTCTCGTGCTGTGGTACACCTGGTTCTGCCCGTTCCTGGTCTGCGTAGGTTAGAACCAGTTTCTTCGTAACGTCGGAGAACTCTTTGTACTGTTGACAGCGACACACCGACAGTCCTGGCTGTATCGCGCTGACTCCAGCCGGTTTCCAGCATTGTAAGTATTCTGGTGCATTCTTCAGGCGTAAGCGACATAATTTCAGCTTGAATAATGAATATAGAGCACTATCAACATGGTTTATGTACCCACATAAATGACAGATTACAAACAAAAGCAAAACCAAATGCTGTAATTTCGTAGTTCCATCTTCGAATGTGGCCCTTTTTCAAATTTGATTTTTTTATGATATAACTTTACAATAACTAAGAAGTTTTAATACCTTCATTTAAGGAGTATTACATTGTCTATTAAATACAATTTATTGCATTAACCTAGCATTTTTAGTTTCCGAGATTTTTAGGATTCTTCAAGTGACCCGGATTCATTGCTCTCGAGTGTATATTTTTCTGTTGTTTGTTTTGTTGCAGACATGACGAATTTGAGGAATGATGTGACAAGGCCAATGGTGCTGTAGACGTATGAGGAACAGGGTGTAAGGTTCACTCATCCTCCATAGAAAAGGGAGGGTCCTCCGACCAGACGGGTGTTGTTGTGTCTGGCAGGCAACTGCCCGATGATTCATGACGGGCCGTTGTATAATATGCTAGTTGCGCGGTAAACTCTGTTTGCGAGATGCAGGATTTTGCGATACGTCAGTGTGACGCGTAGTTTGCATGTGGTGTTGTAGATACCGCTACAGTGCGATTTAAAGATTGAATAAAGTATACTTAGTCAGTTAGGTCATGTTGAGGGGACGAATAATAGGCAACTAACAAAAGCCATATACAAGGCAGATGCGAGTCAAAACGCTGAGAGGGGACGCCAAGGTCATAATTATAATAGGGACCCTATGTTCTTCAAAAAGATCAGTTGCGTAGTTTTCGCAACCGGCGTGCGTGTATGACCAGAGGGATAATTCTCGTAATTTTAAGAACGTTCACAGTCTGAGGGGCAATTCTCGTAATTTTAAGAACGTTCTCAGTCTCAATCTGTCAAAAATATCTCTAATTTCCCTACATTTTGACAAGTTTTTGACATTTGTTTGTCGCTGAGATGAGACTGCGACTAGATTTTGAACGTTTTAAATTACGAAAATTGGCCTTCAGATGTATGAACGTAACAGAGGCAAAAGGAGCATGTATGTATCGTAGCAGGTGTTCCGTAGTTTCTGCCCCATGGGAAGAAGACGTAAGTTTATGTATGAAGCGATAGATTTTGAAAAGGATTGTCATTCCAGTGTGTCACTGTATCAGGGTGCTGCAGAACCTTTCAAAATACATCAGAAAGAATTGTTTCACCAACTTCGAAGTCCCTAAACCATCTCCGGGCACAAGTGGGAAGATTTAAGTCCAACCTGGTGTGGAGCTATCTTAACGGAACGGCAGTAGGGTGTGATTGTGGAGCTATGTCGCAAACCATGCTCCACCACCTATGCTGCCCTCTGTGTCCCAAAACTGGCAGTCAAAGTGACTTCTGCGCTCCCACTAACGACGCCGTGGAAGTGGCAAAGCTTTGGGCTAATAAGATATAAAATTTAGTCTTGCCAACCACACGAAGAAGAAGAACAATAATTAGTTTCATTGTGGGTCCGTTTTTAAGAATAATATGACTGTCGCGGTCCATTTTCGAAGACAGGATGTTTCTAAAAGTATTCAAACTTTTAATAAGGTTACAAAACAGGTTTTTTTTTTAAATAAAAGAAACTAATACATACCTGTCAACAGCCGTATAAGCCTCAATATATCAACGTTGATGTGTTGTATTAACTCTATGTCTGTATAATCGGGGTTTTCTTCTGAGCTAGATGATAATTCCTGAAAACAAATAAAATGTTAGCCCCATTTGGTGAAAAATTGGCGAGTTTCGCAAAAAAACATTTTTTTTAAAATTAGAATTTCATTTTTTTTTTTGTTTAGCCCGTTCCACGCCACTGTTGAGCAAAGGCCTCCCCAGTCTTTCTAGGAATTCTTTACCCACGCCACCTCTAGCTCCAGCCTTCCAATTTCAATAGGTGGTTTTAGCCGGAATATTACCGGCTAAAACCACCACAGTGTTCCATCTCTACCTATGGCCGGGGGTGCGGGATTCGCATAAGCATTTACCGCTCCCCAGTCAGGCCTCGACCCGCTGTTCCTCAGCGGGTCCCACCTCCCCGTATGCCAAAACTCCTGACGTCTAGGAGGTCCTGAGCCGGAGTAGGGGGGGGGGGCACTTTTGGGTTCTTCGCTAATATCTCAAAAACGGTGCGTCACTTAGATCCCTGCTCACGCACTCTTCAACTCCTATATTGGACTATTATGTAAAACTACCAAGAAAATAGGTACGTATACTTTAAAAAAAAATTGCCATTTACATAAGATATTGTTAACTAACCCGCACTGGGCCCGCGTGGTGGATTACGGCCCACTCCCTCTCACAGAGAGTTGGCCTGTGTCCCATTACATTATTGGCTGATGATGGTGAACTAACCTGTAATCTCGCGCTGATCCTGTTGAATACTGCGTTGAAGAAGTTCAAGCTGAGCGCGAATAATACTTTGCTTGCCAACTGCCTCAGCAAAGTGTTGTTCAGCGTGCTCTCATTGCGCATGTCCGTGTAGTAGTAGATTGAAACTGTGGAAGAAATAGTTGATTATATTTTTGTAAACAAAACTGGCAAAATGAAAGAAAGACTCAGGTTAAGGCACACAGGCCCTCGGGCTTGGTGGAGCGACGATCTTCGTAGGATGGCCGGTAGCAGCTGGATGAGAGTCGCCGAAAATCGAGTTGAATGTCGTGTAATAGGAGAGGCCTATGTGCAGCAGTGGACTGCTGTAGGCTGATGATGGAAGGCACACAATATTCACACAAAAACAAAAAATCTTAAAATAGTATTGCATGTCTCACGGCTGCACCAAATAGGCCCAGTTCAGCATAAATGCCAGACAACTAGTGCCTGACACTGGTTTTCGGCGGATGTCACAGCTTACCCCTAACGGAAATACAGGTATGACATAATTTGCTTTCTTTGACTGTTTGTTTGAAAGGTGCGTCTTGCAACCTACACAGCTGCAACATTCTTTTGGCACTCGAATGACGTTTAAAGTGGGGCTGTCCGTAAGCATTTTTATTATTTGAATCCCATAAGAACATATTATGTTCTTTATAAGTGGATATTAAACGGCGACTTTGTGGATTATCCATATTGCCCGAGCGTCCGATCTATACACAACCGTCCACATCGAGCGCGCGAAACGACTGAGGCGTCTTTCAGCATTGTCGAAAAACCGACAGCGCTGCATCGACCCCTCCACGGAGCGAAACGGGGGTGGAACACTGGGGGTGGGCGTTACGACGACGAACCGTTTATAAAGACCGTTTTGTATTCTGCAACGATGCAACCGTTTTACGCCCTGGGGGCCTAGTCCGAATGTTCGGATCGGACCGACACATGGCCGAACCGAATATTATTGAAAAATGCGAAAATAGTTCGGATCGGCTCAGTTGGGTCAGGACCATAGTCAATATTCGAAAGAGTGTAGGAGTGTAGGATCGGAACCAACCGAACCAAATAGTAACTTCGTAGCAGTAAACGGCCGATACTACTTCGGAGTAGATCCCCTGGGTTCTTCATGCACAAACAGTCTTCGTTGCACAAACCAGTCTTCGAATTACTTGGTGCGATTTTTTATTTTACTCCTGTGAAAATACAGTCGAGAATGCAATGGTTCAACTCTATCACACTTGTCCGTCGCGTGGTCTCCCGTTCCGCGTTCGTTTTCGTTTAAAACGAAAACCTCGATAACGCAATTCTACTCCATGTTGGATAAGTTTCGTCCTATAAGCCGTCTTCGAACCAGTTGCACTGACGACCGTTTTCTGCAACCGTTTTCATCGTCGGGAGGACGGTTGCGTTTCGTCCGTCAAAAATTCAACCCACCACTACTCTCACGGCTACATTGCCGCGATAACGCGAACTATACTTCTCGCGCTGTTACAGCGGGACCTCGAGCGGTGTGTCAGAGAGAGAGCGCCAAGTGTACAGACGCCAGCAGGTCAAGCTTCCCGAAACTGTCAAATTTTCCCAATCAACCTGGAACCTTAATACTTTAGCTATAAAGTAGAAAATCTATTAAAGAAATTTGACAGATTTGTAGCTTGATGTGCTGGCGTCTGTATCTATATCATAGGAGAAGCACAAAATCCGCAGCTTCGACCTAAGTAACAGGCGTTTTCTACTCCGTATCACCTACGGACCTAAGATTAATTTGACGACACGGTCGGCGCAGTGGCTGAGCGATCGACTGCTGCGTTGCGTGTCGCGGGTTCAATTCATAGGTATGTTACTGGTTGGAACCGATATGTCAGTGACGCTCACGGGAGGGCACGATCTTGCTTTCAGACGTGGGTGTTGGCTGGGAGACCAAGGTCTGGGAATCTGTATGTTGAGATGTGTGAATCTAGAAAAATATTTAAATCGAAGTTGGCTTTTTGTCAGAAAAATGAATCACAGATAAAAATGGACATTATAGCAGAAAATCATATCAATAAAGACTTCAGTGGTTTTTGGAAAAACACTAAAAAGCTAAACACAGGGTCGGGCCTTCCTGCTAGCGTTGGTGGTAAACATGACCCCCATGATATAGCTTGTGCATTCCAGCGGCATTTCAGGGTCGAGTCCCCGCTTGGGCCTGCGTCTGGGGTGCCCGCTGCTGAGAACCACCTCACCGCACTTAATGTCAGATTTTCTGCGAAGACTGTTGCTACGGTTATTAAGAAAATGGTGAGGGGTAAGTCTCCCGGCCATGATGATCTCAGCATCGAGCACCTAAAGTATGCAGGAATACACCTGCCTAGAGTTCTATCGATGTTCTTTAACCTCTGTATAAGTCACAGTTACTTACCCGAGAGCCTTATGTACACTACAGTGGTACCGATCGTAAAGAATAAAACAGGTGACTCATCGGATCTGTCAAATTATAGACCCATCTCTCTGGCTACTGTTATAGCAAAGGTGCTGGACAGTTTGCTTGACAAGCAGTTGGAAAAGCATCTTCAACTGCATGATGCCCAGTTTGGGTTCAGACCGGAACTTTCGACTGAGACTGCTATCCTCTGCCTCAAGCAAACTGTTCAGTACTATACTGGTCGGGGCACACCTGTTTATGCATGTTACCTAGATTTATCAAAAGCCTTCGACTTGGTGTGCTATGACAAGCTGTGGCAGAAGCTGGAGGGTGATACGGAGGTGCCTCGGGAGGTGATTTCATTGCTTAGGTTCTGGTACGCCAACCAACGCAATAGAGTGCGGTGGGCGGGTGCATATTCAGATGTATACGGTTTGGAATGTGGGGTTAGGCAGGGCGGAATTAGCTCCCCCCACCTCTTTAATTTATACATGAACCGGCTCATCGGTGAGCTCAGTGACACTGGTATTGGTTGCTCTATAGACGGAGTAAGTGTTAACAACATAAGTTACGCGGACGATATGGTGTTACTGAGCCCATCGATAGCAGCGTTACGGAAATTGGTGTGCATCTGCCAATCGTACGCGGAAGCCCATGGGCTCAGATACAACGCGAATAAGAGTGAGTTCATGTTGTTCAAGTCAGGAAGCAAAGGCTACTCCCATGTTCCTCATGTAACTCTATGTGGCTTGCGTTTAAAAAAGGTAAGTGCCTTTAAGTATCTGGGTCACTGGGTGACCGAAGACCTGTGTGACAATGAGGACATCGAGAGGGAGCGCAGGGCGCTGTCCATCCGGTGTAATATGTTGGCTCGTAGGTTTGCACGTTGCACTACTCAAGTAAAGATAACATTATTCAAGGCATACTGTCAGACCTTCTACACGTGCAGCCTATGGACTAATTTTACATTGCGGGGGTACAGTGCTCTGCGTGTCCAGTATAACAATGCGTTCAGGATATTGTTGGGGCTGCCACGTTTTTGTAGTGCTTCCGCTATGTTTGCTGAGGCGCAAACTGATGATTTTTTCGCTATAATCAGAAAAAGGTGCGCCTCGCTGTTGAGGCGTGTGCGTGGCAGCCCGAATGGTATTCTTAACGCATTGTCCCAGAGGTGGGACTCACCAATGCTGATGAGGTGGATGCGACTGCACGCTAGCGGCCCCTCATACTTATAATAGGTACTATGAATATTTTATATGTGTTGACTATTTATCTTTTTTAAATTATATTTGATTATTATTATTATTATTTGGCTTGAATTATTCTTTTATACATGTTTAGACATTCATGATTAATTTTTATAATGTTTTGATTTTTGTATTTTTTTAATTTCTATTTTTCAATTTATATTCTTCTTAATGTTTTATATTGTTTTTATGTAATATTATGGATTTTTATCATCTGCAATAAATAAATTGAATTGAATTGAATTGAATTCTCGCACGGAACAAATATTTGTATTGCCTACAGGTAGTTGTTCCGGGTCTGGCTGTTTGTGTATGTGAGTTTAAATGTTTGTAAACGCACCCACGATACAGGAGTAACTCTCTAGTATGGGGCAACGTTTAAAAAAAAAAAAAAAATTGTGGCCCGAACTACGAATGAATTACAACTCAATTTGACAGTTGTCCTTACTCCCGATGTGTTTTTGCTCGTCCAAAAAAGTTAATTAATCGGGAGAAGTGTTTATTCCGAAGTACCGACCTATTTTAAGACGGGCCCATATCTTCGTTGACGGACTCCGAGAGTAGGCAGTCGTTATTGTTGTTGTTTTATTGTAGCTATTAATATTATTAGTTGTATAGTTACATTATATTCCTGGCCTGTCGTATATGCAGCGGAGATGAGTATGTTGAGATGGATTTGACTTCATTAGGTACCTATTTGTTTAATCTCCCAAACCCTAGTGGGTTTGGCAGTTTTCGTATATTTAGTTCTTTCGGGTCCCCGAGACTTTCGGGTCGAGACCCCAGACACTGGCCACCACAGCTTAAGAGTCCCAAACTTTTTGAAAAAATCCCTCGTGTCTATACGCCAGATTTGAAAATAATGGACGCCAAACTTAGTACCAGTAGCTCAACGAATCTGACGAGTCGTTTCAAAGTCAAATTGCCTGTTGCAATAAAAAAAAAAACAGAAAATGTACCCGAAAGTTTTTTTTTATCCCAATAATCTTGCTTATCTTTTTATGTACAGTCACCAAAGGAGATAAGTAACCAGGGTCGTCGGATATAGTTGAAGTTTAGTAAGAAACCGATGGCTGTTTTCGAATAAAAAATTTAGGGCTGATTTTTCAATCTACTGATAATTTTATTCGAAGAATAATTTTTAAATGTTGACAGTTATTTCATACAAAAACAATCAAACGTCAATTTTATTCCTCGAATAAAAGTAATCTGGCGATGGAACAATCAGCTCTTAATTAATAGAAAACAAACAGTTCATTTATCAAATTAAATTTCATTAGAAAACCTCCATCGGTTGCTTACTAAATTTCAACTATATCCGACGACCCTGGTTACTTATCTCCTTTGGTGACCGTACACGTGTTTCTGTGACGAATAAACCTATTTTTATTCATTTTCCTTCTATTTTCATAATGAAAAGGCCTGTTACTTCGAGCTTGTTGCGCAAAGAAGCCGTCCTGGTACACACAATTGAAAAAAATAGTTTCCCAGCGAGGGTTAAAACAATACCTAATTTAAAAGAAATTGCCACAGTACCCCTGTTGCGAAAATGTCAAAGAACAAATCACGTTGTCGAAGCTGTTGTTGCTTAACAGAAAGCCAACGTGACTCACTTTATGCCACCGTGTCAAGCAGTGGCGTGCATTGGTTTTCAGAATAGGTAGGCAGGAATTTAATTTCGTCGTATCATCTTGAACGAGTAAAGACCAATGACAATGTGTGAATAGTACGGGAGCCGAGTAGGAGGTCTGGCGACTGCCTACTGCCGCGCGTGTTTGTATGAAGATTTTGTTTTTTGTTAGGTATGATAATTCAGTGAGTTTCTTAAGTGTGGGGCACACACACTAAAATGTAGTTGACAGGCTTATGGTGATTTATCGAGGTAGGCACTGCTTATATGCCTTTATGCAATTCACGCCACTTGTCTCAAGCATAACTCATTCTCTTAAAACGGGTAGTATTTAAACGCAAATCAAAAAATATCCTTTTCTATGCAATAAGATTCCGAATTCCCATCAAAATTACTGATTGCACAGCAAAATATTCAACTCAAAATATAACTAATACAATTTATTTTCGCAGCGTACAGCGATTTTTCCTAAAGCAAAAGCTTTTTCATCAATGCACAGCTAATAATCTTAATGCACACTATACATGTTAACTCTTTTTCTTTTAAATATAGCTTCTATTTTTATATTATTTACAGCAGTTTTTCTAAATAAAACAGCATTTTATTAGTCACTGTCGTCTTATTATTTATTAATTACCACATAATGAGATCAGCAAAAAAAATATAAAATTTGATACAAAATTGTAATTTTTTGAATTATTAAAGCGGGTCTTGCTTTCGCGGGGCGTCCACGCTTCCTTTTTTGCCCAATAGGCACATTTTTAGCTTCTGCAGGTAGTTAAAACTAAGCAGTAAAGTAAACAAAAATGAGTAATAAAAAATAATTAAATGGATCAGTGAATATATAATTGAGCAGGAAAATAATTAAATGGGCCATAAAAAATATTGAACGAGCGGTTACGTGTGGGCCATATACATATTTAAAATGTTTGATTTTGTATTCAAAAATATGTTTCTGGCACTTGCCGGCCGCTACCACGGCACCGCTCGCTTCGCTCGCTCGGCTCGTGCGTTGTGTGGTCACAGTTCTAACCTAACCTAACCTAGCTGTTTCGATGTAAAAAACGTATCTGCGTGTTACTAACCGACTAACTGATTTTTATTACTGTCCATGTTTTGCTGTCGCAATAATCAGATGTATGTATCAGAAGGCCAATTCTCGTAATTTAAAACGTTCAAAATCTAGTCGCAGTCTCATCTTGGCAACACACAAATGTCAAAAACTTGTCAAAGTGTAGGGAAATTAGAACTATTTTTTGACAGATTGAGACTGAGATCAGACTGTGAACGTTCTTAAAATTACGAGAATTACCCCTCTGCTGTATGGTGTCTTTTAGTCTGTGCTAAATAATGGTATTTTCTTTCTTTCTACTTTTAATGCTATTAAATAGCTGGAAAATTGAAGCCATTATGACGTTGGCTTTAGACGTCATGAATGACTTCAATCCTATTATTTGGGGTATACTATAGCACACAATTTAAATAATTTGCGCACAGTTTCCCACAGTTCCGCTTCCTGTCAAGCATCACCATTACCAGTGTGCGATGGCAGGCCAGTCCTGTAAACATTCATTATCTCCCTAGCCTTTTCCCATCTATACTGGGGTCGGCTTCCAGTCTAACCGGATGCAGCTGAATACCAGTATTTTCCATGGAACGACAGCCTATCTGCCCTCCACAGCCCAATTACTGGGTAATACGATACCTCTTGGTAAATTTTGTTGTCCGACTTTCGGGCGTCTGACTACCTGTAACGACGGTCAAAGATCGACGATTGACAGCCGGGACCAACGGTTTAACGTGCTTTCAGAGACACGGAGGGGTCTTGGTATGTGAAAATGGTCATCCATCCACGGGACAACCGTGGCAAGCGTAGCTTAACCTGATCGATAGACCCGTGCGGCTGTTATTACTTAGCCACAAGCCCCTCCCGGTCTTTAAACATTGTGGTCTATTAAAATATAGGAGTAATAAATGCGCGATTTTAGTGACAAATGCAGCCATCGACGAGTGTCGAAGCCTCGGCGCGACGCGGCGACGGCTGGACTTGCCTCTGCCGTTGACGCGTGTCGCTCATGTGTATGAGCACTTACATGACTGAATAATTATATAAAATACAGACCATTGCGAAAATGATCAGCACAATACGATTTTGCTATCATATAAAGGCTTGGGGTAAAAAAAAGCAAGTGTTTGTAGTCCTGTAGCAAAAAAAATACAATTTCAGTAAGAAGGTTGGGCCTGTTTTTTTGAACAGTTTGTCAAAACGATTTTTGAGACGCTAATAACCAAATCATTTATTAATAATAATTATTTATTTATTTCAGACATAACTTAGTTTTAACTCATACATTTAAATAACATTTATTAACTATTTAAAATTCTAAACAGATAAAAACCCAAAATAAAATTGTGACTAATTGAAGCCTATTTCTCTTTTTAGTTTTGCTAGATCGGAGCGGCCGAGAGTCTACTTGATTTTTTATTCAATACATTATTATGTAGGACCCAAAACAGAAAATTATAAACGCAGTCTATCAAACCGCAAACATTTTGTTTGTTTATGGCCCGGGTCGCTAAAATTTTTCGACTTGTAAAGGGGTCGCGTATTCAACAAGGTTGAAAAACACTGCTGTAGATTAATCAGTCTGTACTGTTCCTACTCAGGCATCATTTTTTTTTTTTTTTACAAAAATACATAGCATAAAAAATACATAAAACACTAAAAAATATACAATGGGCGGCCTTATCGCATTACTGCGATCTCTTCCAGGCAACCTTAGAATGGCCCCTCTCATATCTATGAGAGGGGCCGTAAACTGTGTTACGCAAAGAAACCGTCCTGTTACACAAAACACAAAAACTTTCCCAGCGAGGGTTAAAACAATAAGTAAGTTAAAAGAAATTGCTACAGTTTCCCTGTTGCGAAAATGTCAAAAAACAAAGCACGTTGTCAACGCTGTCGTTGCGCAAAATCAAGACAACGTGAGTGACTTTAAATACCACCGACCCACGCATTCGTTCCATAATTTCACCCCTTTTCCCTAAAACTTGAATTGGCGACCTTTACTGTGGTTACAGACGCTTTAATTTTTATGGGTTCCGTACACAAAAGGGTGCCAACGGGACCCTAATACTAAGCCTCCGCTGTCCGTTCGTCCGTCCACCTGTCGTCAGCGGGCTGTATCTCATGAAACGTAATAGGTAGACAATTAAAATTTTTCACAGACTGTGTATTTCTAATGCCGCTATAACAGCAAATAGTAAACAAAATATAAAGTAAAAAATTAAAGGGGGTCTCGCAAGAAACGTGTTTCGTTCGGCGTCTTTTGCCTTTTTTTTTGTTTTTTTTTTCGGGATGGGAAATCATCAAATGACCCCTCCCGCTCTGGGTGGAGCAGAAGGGAGTGTCAGACTCTTACTGACTAAAACCCACCCGTGTTCCTTCCTTAGCCCTTTATGTTCCAGGGCAGCGGTAACCCTTTCGGACGATCCCGCTACCCTGGCAGGCTTCGGCCCTATCGGGCCCCATCAATCTTGCTGACATCTCTTTGAGGCGCGCGTGGAACACATACGCGCCGTCCGGCACGGGCCTGGTCCTGATCGGACGGTGAGTTACCCATTACTCTCCGCCCGCAGGCCCGCGCCTACGGTAGCCGGGAGTCGTCACGCGGCTCCCGACGCCCGGAGCGTCTCCCGCGGCGGCTGAGGCGTGAGGTCCTGTCCCTCGTCCACCCCGCCACCTCCTTCGCTAGCGTGACTGCTTCGCAGAAGGAGGTGACTGCCTCCCACTCCCTCTCACCCCGGACCATGGCTTGAACCAGGGCCGGACGCGAGAGGTCGCCGCCGCTGCCAATCGCCACTACGAGGACACGGCGGTGCTCTGCCCAAGCAGGGCAGACCTCCACCGTATGCTCCACCGTGTCCTCTGGGCGATCCTGGCAGCGTCTTTTGCCTTGTGGTACGGAACGCTTCGTGTCCCGACTCTCATTTGAGCGTTTTTTTATTTACTTCGCCGCTGCCGTATGTGTTGCCATGTCTGCCGTATGATGTATGTATGGTGTATTGTGTGTCTTTTGGTCTGTGCTAAATAAATGTTTTTTCTTACTTTCCTTTTTTTTTTAAACGTTGCCCCACACTAATCGTTGGTGCGTTTACAAACCTTTAAACTCAAACCCAGACCCGGAACAACTACTTGTAGGCCATACAAATATTTGTTCCGTGCGGGAATCGAACCCGCGACACGCAGCGCAGCAGTCAATCGCTTAACCACTGCGCCAACCGTGTCGTCAATGTGGCTGTCGCTGACCACTAGTGGCGATTACAAGTTGACCGTGTGCGAGTGCCCTTAGGCCTTTTGTACACACACGTTTTTCGTGCCGTGTATAACAATGGTTTATTCGCCGTGGGTAGCCACGCCAGCGCTGTATGGTAAGTAAGTAAGTAAGTAAGAATTTTATTTGCATAGATTGTAGGTACATAAAATAAGATCTATAACAATAATTGAGTGAGCCTTGTACAATCTACCTTATATTAGGCATGCAAACATCAGTGAGGTTGTTAAATTAAGAATATCGAATAGGTAATAGCTTAATATAGATGTATAAAAAAAATCAAAAAAATCAGACAAATTAAAATAAATCAAAATAGGTATGTCAAAGAAAAAAAAAATAAAATAAATCATTAGATATGTCAAAGTAAAATTAAATTATTATTCAATTAATTCATATGTCAGCGTCATTTAAAAAGTCAGTAACAGAATAATAACATTTTTCAATCAATAATGACGTCAGTCTCTTTTTAAAGTTTTGAGTTGTGTCATTTTTAATGATATTTGGTATTTTATTGTAGATTATTGGGCCCATATTAATAACACTTTTTTTGAGTAAAGCAGTATTATAACTCTCAACATGTAGCAAGTATCTATACTGACTTCTCATAGGTCTTTTCCTAGTTTCTGACACAGTACTGAAAAGGTTCATATTACTTTTAACAAAAATCGCGACTTCCAAAATATAAATGCATGGGAAAGTTAAAAGTTTGAGGGACTTAAACACGGGAACGCAACTATCTGTCACTTTCATATTAAGTATTGCCCTTATGCAACGCTTCTGGGCCTTGAACACCTGTTCACGTAAAGTACAATTTCCCCAAAAGATTATTCCATATCTTAAAATGGATGCGACTAGACCATGGTATGCAACTACTGTTGTGTTGATGTTGACCTTTTTCGATAGATTATAAAGGACATACGCGGATATACTTAGTTTTTTGCAGACTTCTTCTGCTTGAGCTTTCCAAGTCAACGGGCTATCTATTAGTATACCTAGAAATTTTGCAACTTTTACTTGGTCTATACTACAGTTATTATATTCTATCATTACATTCGGGATTGGAGTGCGTTGATAAAAGTGCATTACGTTGGTTTTTTGCAGGTTAATTACTAAATTATTTTCGTCAAGCCAATTCACGATGTCCTTAAGTGCAGTATTTATGTCTTGTTCGTATTTGTCTAAATCTGTGCCTTTTATTAGAGCAGTACTGTCATCAGCGAATAAGACCATGGGGTGATTAATGTTATGGGGTAGGTCATTTATATATAGTAAGAATAAGAGTGAGCTGAGAACTCCACCCTGAGGCACACCATATCTTATAACTCTTGCTTCGGATACATATGTTTTTTCGCGCCTCGTGTTAGTGCAAATTCTTGAAATTTCCGTGCATTGTTTACGGCCACTTAGATATGACTTAAGAAGATCAAGTACGTTTCCTCTTATTCCATACGTGTTCAGCTTATCGATAAGGGTTTCGTGATGAACACAGTCGAAAGCCTTTGTCATATCTGTAAGAATTGCGCAAATCGGTAGTCTTTTATCGACGTTCCCCATAATATTACTAAGCAAGTCGTAGATAGCAACATTTATACCTTTGTTTTTTCGAAATCCCTTTTGTTCATCACATAAAATATTATATCTACATAGAAACTTATTAATTGATTCATAAATTAACTTTTCGATAACTTTTGAAAATATAGGAATTAGGGCAATGGGTCTATAGTTGACTAAACTGTCTCTATCGTTTTTTTTGAAGAGTGGTTTTACAATTACTGTTTCACTATGGAATCTGGATCACTATGGAAGCTTGTTTACAGACACGTTTTTTCTACGGCGCGGTTTATACACAGTACCGTAAACAAAGGGCCTTATTGTTTCAATTGTGTAATTTACGAACTGGGGACCCCGTCAAATGCCTTATATTGTTATCAAGTAAAGAAAAACACACATTAAAACGTAATGAAAGATCTAAAAGTAATTTCCTTAAAAAAACTCAACAGTAAACTGGCAGACGGGAGGTCTGCCAGTTTACTGGTGAGTTTCAGCAGGATCTTTACATTCATAGGCTCGTCGTACTTCGTGGTATCTCTAGACTGGGAGCTGAGATATATCTCCAGCGTGTCCAGGACTATGACTTGCACCGTAATTATAATGTTATCTGTCAAAAAAGCCTTCAAAAACTCACATATAAATTGGCAGACCTACCTCAGCAGGATCTTCACATTCATAGCCTCATCGAACTTCGCCGTATCTCTAGACTGGGAGCTGAGACATATCTCCAGCGTGTCCAGGACTATGGCATGCATCCTAATTGTAAATTTATATGCCAAAACGCCATTAAAAACTCACCTATAAATTGGCAGTCCTCCCTCAGCAGGATCTTCACATTCATAGCCACATCATACTTCGCCGTATCTCTAGACTGGGAGCTGAGACATATCTCCAGCGTGCCCAGGACTATGACATGCATTATAATTGTAATTTAATATGTCAAAACGCCTTCAAAAACTCACCTATAAATTGGCAGACCTCCCTCAGCAGGATCTTCACATTCATAGCCTCGTCATACTTCGCTGTATCTTTAGGCTGCGAGCTAAGACATATCTCCAGGGTGTCCAGGACTATGACCAGGCTATCGTGGTAGCCTTTCTCTAGTTCTGTCTGTGGACGGTTTGCGCCTATTGGTATTGTGGGCTGGTACTGCGAAAAGTAATACTGGTTCAGCTATAAGGAGACTGCAGGCTCCTTGTTGAAATAAGTCAATTAAAAACTGCAATGGGTCTTCTAGTAAAAGGCCATGGCCAAGGCCAGGTGATGGGAATGGAGATTTGTTTAAAGTTTTATAATAGGCTCTTTCATTATTTCTAGGCTTGCCAGATGCCCCGTATTTCACGGGTTAGTCCATTTTTTCGGCATTACTAATTTAGTAACTGGTATATTTTTTAAATAATTTACGGGGTAAACAAAGCTCTAATAACTTTAAGTTAAAGATACATTTCTTTCACAAAATGAAGTGAATTTAAAAACAAAAAAGAAATCGTCATTAAACAATGCTGTTTCAATTGTCTCCCGTAAAAAAAGTAAAATGCGTATTTTTGATGCTAATAACTAATTTTTTTTTTTTTTTTTGGATTGGAAATAATCAAATAACTTCTCCCGCTCTGTGCGGAGCGAGAGATGTCAGACTTTTATTGACGTAACGTATTTGAGTACGGTGCTCAAATACAAGTAAAGTGCGGTAAGTTGTCGACGGCGGTAACTGCTTCTGCCGTTGATGCGTGTCGCTTGTGTCACACACATTCACACTCGCTCAACCATAAACAAATTATTAGTATTTAGGTCATATTTTTTTATTTTACAATAATTATGGTAACTTGTGCCTTCTCCCTACATTTTACAAAAAAAAACAATAAAAATTAACACTTACCAGTTCATTTACTCTCTGCAGTATCTTAGTGAGGCCGGCGATAACTAAGGAGAAACGGTGTCTGCTGATCTGAACGAGGCACGCTTTGCATTGCTCCTCGTTGATACGGGAATGCAGGTTCTGAGCACCTGTCTTGTAAGGTAGCTAGGGGTAAGAAAAATATTCTATTAGTTTATTTAAAAATAATATATTTTAAAGAAACAGTCTGTGTAATATCCTATAAAAACCACTGTGTATACTATCCCATAAAAAAACCAGCCTGTATAATACTCCCCATGAAAATCCAGCCCGTATAATAATACTCCCCAAGAAAAACCAGTCTGTATAATACTCCCCAGGAAAAACCAGCCTGTATAACTCCCCATGAAAAGCCAACCTATATAATACTCCCCATGAAAAACCAGCCTGTAAAATACTCCCCATGAAAAACCAGCCTGTATAATACTCCCCATGAAAAACCAGCCTGTATAATACTCTCCATGAAAAACCAGGCTGTATAATACTCCTCATGAACAACCAACCTATTTAATACTCCCCCCATGAAAAACCAGAGAGAAAAGAAAAAAGAGTATGGAATTTGTGTTACCTGTTTAATGACATAAGCCTCTTTTGACATGGGAATTATAACATAAATAGTGAAATGTAATCAGCAACCAGGATATATTCGTCAAAAATGTAAATAAAAAAATAAAAATGAAAAATAACTTTAATTCACAAAGCAAAACCACCACCAAATAAGCATCACCTCTGTACCTATTTTTTCTGTTCTGTCTTTCAATGTCTGTTTATATATGTGTGTACATAAATGGTTAAATAAATAAATAAATAAAATCTTAATATAGATACAGACGGGTGTGTAAGGGCTGATTTTTCAATAGGCAGATAATTTTTATTCATAGAATAAAATTGACGTCTGATAGATTTTGTATGGAATGACTGTCAAAAATTCAAAATTATTCCTCGAATATATAACATCTGTCTATAATCCCAATAGAAGCATAATATTTTTGTAAGTTTTTTTTTTTGTATTTATGTTACACCTTGTGCAACACTAAACGAGATAAAACTCATATTGTGACTCGTTCAGTGTCCTTCAACTAATAAAGATTATAAAACAAAGTCATTTATTGTGTCTGTATGTGTGGTCGCTCACTTCTAATAAACTGCACTAAGTGTTTTGGTTTGAGAATTAGTTCCAGAAGGTTTTATGTGTGTAATATTAAACTCGGACACATCAAATTTTTTTGAACACATCAGTCTTTTGCCCCTTGCCCATATCCAAAGCAGGGGCGGGTTGATTGTTTTTTTATAAGAAGAAAAGTATTATTTTTATTAAATCAGCTACAGGAATATTTTTCTCCCAAGTTAAACATGGTACTCAAACGAACGTGCCTACTTGACGATTCTGAAAGTTATCATTTCAGCCGAAAATCATCTATTACTGGACATAGGCCTCCCTCAAACGTCCACGCACCAACCAGTCATAGATAGATATAAGACTTTTTTTTAAATATCTATTTTAATTAAATCGGCTTTTGGACTTATTTCTCTCACGAATTATCTACATCATGGTCCTCAAGGGAATGTGCCTACTTAATGATTAAAAAAAAAAATTGAATCAATTTAGACGAAAGACAGACCGCTGGACAAAGGTCTCCTCCAAACGTAGCCGCATAGGTCGCGCCGCGGTCCTAACTACAATACCAGGTGTATTCTATTAATAGAGTAAATAATTGGCCCCACCTATCCAAATAATTAATCTAAGTCTTCCTAATACTGACTGTATGACTGTAATGGATGCCTATGATTGGCAGTAAACCATTAAATATTCAGTCGGATTATTCAATGTTTATACCTACGTCTTTGCAAGTACCGGATTCGCAATGCCGGGTCGGCGATCAATAATTTACGATAAATTCATATTTTCATATTAAATTTAGATACCTGAATGAAATGCTATAAAGTAAACATAGAAAAATTAGAAAACATATCAAAAGCCGCTTGTAGTTGTTCTTAAGATGATATACGTTGATTATGCCGCAGAAAAAATATATTTTGTTTACATACCCGAAAAGCTCCTAATAAGGGCGGGTCTTAGAAATTAAATTAAATACATATATTGAGACTTACCTGCTCTTCGAAGCGGGCAATTAACGAATTGGCCCATTCGCCAGGCTTCTGCGTCCCCATTTTGTAAATAAAAGATGTATAGTTTGTATAAATAAATTAAAAACAACAATTTATTTTTTGCCCATCCATTTCAGATCTTTGATTTCTAAAAACTACTAAAATGATACAAGCGTCCTTTACCTGAATACTGCTAAACTTTTATAGTAGTTTTCTTTCACAAGCTTATCGCAGTTTTGGAATTTGGAAGACATTGAGTGATGTCAAACTATGCTTGCTAAATCTTAATACGATCTATCTCTAATACGATCATACATAATCACGATCAATTTCCTTTCAATATGATGTTTCAACTTCCATAAAAACTGAATCTTAAAAATTTCTCCTAAAATGTTTTAATTTTTATTATAGGGAACACTAAATCCCGTCAAGTGAAAGTCGATAATCTGTGACATGCGTCCCGTTCATTTCTACGTACCTATTCTCCGCCGAAATATTATCGATTTTGAATACATAAAAATCTTTGTATAGCTGCCTCATTGCTATGTGCGCATGCGCGAGGTCTGGCTAGACCTGAATGTACCTCACCCTGTTAGCGTAATAATTCTAGCCCTGGCTAAAGCATTGATATCTATGTTTAACTCAATAGGGTGCTATCAGTGAATAAGTTGGACTGCATGAAATAAGAAAGCAATGATGAGCAATGATGAAATATTTGAACGTTGTTTAGGCTTTATTGAGCATAAGTAACTTAGTTTAGAATGGTCTAAAATAAGTAATGATGATACTCAAAATACTAAACCAACCGAAAAAAAATGAACTTACAATATCTATATCGACAGGGTCAAATTAAATTAGCTAGCGAAACTCCGTTGACGCGATGGGTATCGAATGTATCGATGTCTAAACTAGATAAAACAAAAAAAAATCGATCGTTTTTTTGTGGGGTCATCGACCGCAGTTGGTGTAGTGTGTTACTTAACCTGTAGTTAATTGAAATAGCAGTTTAATTTTTCTTTTTTTATGTGTAAACTTCACAGACGTGATTGGTTTCGTTATTTAAACACGATAAAACACAAGAAAACACATTTTCTCAACTCGAACTTCAAGTAACAAAACTCAGTGGTCGTTAACCCTCAAAAAACATCATTATCAGCTTATAGCAGTCCACTGCTGGACATAGGCCTCTCCTATTACACGCCAAAAAAACATCAAATCATTTTATTTTATCGTGTTTAGATATTGATACCCATCACGTCTGCAGAGTTTCGCTAGCTAATTTTATTTGACTCCGTATAATTGTCTTACTCCACCTGTCATCACTGCGCCTTGCCAGGTGTCCTGCCCAACTCCATTTGAGTTCCATAACTCGATCAAGCGCGGAGTGACTGAGTGAGACAGGGCGACAATATTTCACCGAAACTTTTAACAGCAGTCCTAGAAGAGATCGCGAAAAGTTTAGAAAGGGACTATTGCGGTGTCTTTAACAACTTTAGTAAATCATTAAAATCTTTTTTTCGGACCCATAAGTGTATGTATGTACAGACGCCAGCAGGTCAAGCTACCCGAAATTTCTTTAGTCGATTTTCAACTTTATCGCTAAACTAATGTTTAGCTTAACTAATGTGTAATCAACCTTGAACCTTAATAGGTTCAAGGTTGATTGGGAAAATTTGTTAAATTTTCCCAAGTTTCTGAGTTTCGGGTAGCTTGACCTGCTGGCGTCTGTTCCTAGTCCATTTGATTAGTATACACACGACTTACAAACTAGTGTTAGTACTTACATCTACCAGAAAAACAACACAAACTATTCAATAATACGCCACAGTGGCATGTAGGCGTATCCAATGCCCCAGTACGAGGCTGTCCCACCTATCAGCTATAGTTGATGATGCTGTTGGGACTGGCGCGTATCCTGCGCATAATGGAAGTGCAACGTTTGCGCATGATAGCGTGAAAGCCATCTATTCTCGCCTATGCGAACATGCCGGAAGCACTGCAGTGCAACCCCATCAACACCCTGAAAGCATTATTGTATTTACACGCAGAGCGCTGTATGCCCTCTGCGTGTAGTTGACCCACAGATTGCATGTATAGAATGACTTACAGTACGCTGTAAATAGATATGTATATATATGTAGCTTCTACTTCAGTTGACCATTACGCAAATCTGCGAGCCAACATATTGCAGCGGACAGCCAATGCCCTGCGCTCACGTTCAATATCCAGACTGTCTTTTAGGTTTTCGGAGACCCAGTGGCACAGATACTTGAAAGAAGTGACTTGGTTACTTTATGATGTTTCTTGGTAGGACTTAGGGTGATTATGGCCAAGACAGAATTTATGGCAAAAATCTTTAGCAATTAAAATCCTTTTGTTACAGTCGGAAATTAAATGTTGGACGTGGTTGACCAGTATGTCTTTCTGATGTCAATGGCTAAGAGATCTTAAACTTGAAGTTCCTCATTAGTTAGGTCTAAGGTGTTAATGGGATACCTATTTTTAAAAATCATGCTGCCACGATATAAATTAAAATATTTTTTGTAATACTCTGCAACACTAAGTTTGCTGTCAGGCTTTGTCTCGCTGTCAGTTTCGTTTTGACAGATGCGATTCTGACAATCATCTTCTTATTTTCCTGTGTCTCTCTGTTGTGTCAAATAAAAGTTTATCGTAGATTGTCGCTCAATTAAATTGTTGATTTAAACAAGGAAAGTAAAATATAGTTCAATTATTTATAATCAGCGGCAAGCTGCAAGTTTATTTTACAAAATGATGGTGAGTTTTCCGTATAAACGTTAGTAGTAAAGCGTAAACCGATTGTTTTTGCTACTTTGCCGGGGGGCGTCTCCGTCACTAACATTTCACTTATTATTCGTTAATTTCGCCGGATATCTAAAGATTATGACTCATTTTCGTAGAGATAATGAGCGTATGGTGTATTTCTTTGTAAGAATTCTTTATTTTTGCTTCGTTCTCCGATAATTAGTTTAATGACGTGGATCCATACTTTTTGTTATTTTTTTCGCGTGATAGCGCAAACGACCTTGTTTTTATTGATGTATTTTATGAGTGTGTTAATTTCATTTTTTACGTTCGTAAGTTTTCATAATTGTGTGAAGGATTCATGGTTTTTGGTGTGTTGTGATGGTATAAGGTACCTACATGTTTGTGTTGTATTCTTATTGGATAAGTTGGGATTAAGCACTGACTAGTCTATGGACGTTTAAAAATAACCTATTGCAGACCACTGTATAGGCTTACCCTAAGTCCCGGTATCCGAATATTCCCAGTCGCCCCCATATGGATTGCCACCAGGTGGCAATAACTTCCCTGTTGATGGGTCTCAACAGAGAAGTTATTGCCCCCACTTCAAATTGCTGTACACTGCAGCGTGGATAGCCAACCCCCTCATCGTTGTCTGTCTTATGTCAGTGATGAGGGGGTTGACATTCAGACTTTTCCAATGTGGTTTTATTAGTAAATAAGTGATATTATTAGGGACATAGAAACAAAAATTGATTCATTGTAGTTGCTTTTAATCCAATCCATGTGCGGGCAACTGGTAATATACCCCAGTATCCAGCAAAGTGAATAACAGGCAACAATACCACTAGGCTAATTATTTAATGTACAGACGCCAGCACATCAAGCTACTACAATCTGTCAAATTTCTTTAATAGATTTTCAACTTTATCGCTCAAGCATTAGGTTCAAGGTTGATTGGGGAAATTTGACAGTTTCGGGTAGCTTGACCTGCTGGCATCTGTACAAAGGTATTGAATATCCTCTCCTTGGCTTTGGTGGTAACTTGACCTTAGTTTTCAAATTCTTTATTTCAGAACTGAGTTCATAGCGTTAGTATTTATTTATCAGTATCACCAAAATAACTTAATAACTAGTGTTAGTAATATCAGACACACAAATACAAATATCAGCTGGTATAGATTCTTACCCAGTGACACAGCAAAGGGGAGTCCCACCGATGTGAGAACACGCTCCGGAGACCGTTGGTGGTGGCGTGTAGCCGGCCGACTATGGAGGAGGTCCTTTTTCTTATTAAAAAAAATCTTCTCTCGCGTAAAAATCGTCTGTGCGCGCCTCCGCAAACATTGTGGACGCACTACAACACCATAGTTTAGGCCAGACACCACTCTTCTGCATCCTGTATCCAAACTATGCAACGAAACATTCTAATTTTCTAGGACTGTGTTGAGGATACCAACCATGATCCCCTGTCAGCCCCAACAGCTCAAACTCCTGGCTCGGCCGACCCTAAGCTGGATAAAAAGAAGCCGAATGAGAATGTCTGTCTAGCTGATAACAGCTTGTTGGTAAGTGCTGAATGTTTTATGATTAATTATGTTTTATTTCTGTAAATTGTAAGAACATAATACAGTAGACTCTTAAAAACGAAGGGGTGCGGGATCATTGGATTGTTCGGCTTACTGGACTGTGTAGAAAAATTCATAATAAATAATAGAAAGCATTTCATAAACGGGATTTATGAAATGCTTTATATTAAATGTTGAGAATAGGGAATATATTCAAATCGCTACTACGCGTGTTTTGAATCTTAAAATTGTCCTTAATTGAGGTGTTTTTGTGCAACTATAGTCCTTGTTTAATTTTTTTCTTGCGGTGAGGGACACAGGGTTGGAGGGTTTCCGATTATTGAAAGTGCTGAACTATTAAAGTGCCGGATTAGTGAGACTACTCTATTTTAAAACTAGATGAGTTCGGTGTTTTCTAACCAACTACTCTGAGAAGAAACACCCAGTATAAAGTCACATGGCACACTAGTGTGTTTATTTGTGAAAGTTGAAAATTGAAAATCCAACAGCACGATTTTAGTTAGCCATTTATTTAGATGTCGACAACTGTTAGTGAAAACGGGTGACGAAGTACTTGTTGATTTAGTCTGAAGTGATCGAAAGGTGTTTTCTGTATATGTTCATATCAACCATAATAATATCAATGAGAAAATAACTAGTCATAACAAGGTTTTGATAGTAAACATTTCAACAATTTTCTGTTTTCAAGTGATAAGATATATTATCACTGGCATTTAGTATGTGTCATATAAAGTTAGCATTTGAGCTATTATTTGGAAACTATGGTAATAAAGCTGAATACGCGTGGCCGCTATATAAAAAAAAAACAAAATGGCGGAGAAAGGTATGCCACAGATCTTCCAAGCCCTTTGTAAATTGTAGTAGAGTTTTGTGGTATATGTCTCTGATCTAAAACTGCAATGAAGATTGTGGTCACAGGCAGATATTATTTCAAACTTCAGTATTTCGAGTTTCTGAGTTTAATATAACTTTATTCCAATCCTACAGGTCGATATATCAGACGCTCTGAGCGAGAAAGAAAAAGTAAAGTTCACCGTCCACACAAAAACGACACTGCCAGAGTTCCAAAAATCTGAGTTCATAGTGGTGCGGCAACATGAGGAGTTTGTGTGGCTGCACGACCGATATGAGGAGAATGAGGAGTATGCTGGATATATTGTGAGTATAAAAAGAGTTTCAGTTGCCTGTGTGAACTGTCTCGAAAAAGGTCTTTGAAGTTCGTGGCATACCTACCCGCCCGCCATTTTGATTTTTGTTCAAAATGGCGGCCACGCCCATACCAAACTCCGTAAAGTCACGTTTTTGAGATATTAACGTTTAAAGTTGATCACGTGACATCCATAATTTTTAAACTTGCGTACATCTTGTTGCTTAGATGTTTGAAATAATCACTGAAAGTTTAAAGTAATCAAACATTGATGTCAGGTATCAACTTCTATAGGTTACATATTGGCCGCCATTTTGAAAAAAAAAATGGCGCACAAGTAGGTATGCCCGGCTCCATATAAAAATCTTCAATCCCCACTATCACCAGCAACACGACTCAAGTTTTTTGAACTGTGATTAACACCCGCCGCACTTGGTCACACTCGTATTGGTTATAAACTTATAACGAGCTGTGTGCTAGTGAACTTATGATGTAGTACCGAACCTATACCATAGGTGTCCGTACCATAGGTGTACCGTGTCGTGCGAGTGACCCTAGGGCAGTTGAGACTGGTTTTTTGAGAGGCAGTAGTGGATTGGTTCGCATCGCCAATGCCACTGATGTACAGACGCCAGCTGCAGGTCAAGCTACCCGAAACTGTCAAATTTTCCCAATCAACCTTGAACCTTAACGCTTCAGCGATAAAGTTGAAAATCTATTAAAGAAATTTGACAGATTGTAGTAGCTTGATGTGCTGGCGTCTGTACAGTCACGAGCACCAATATGTCAACACTCGGCAACTTTCAATTGCAATTTTTTCGTGAAATAACGAATGCAACGTTGAAATACGACACATTACATAAACCTATGTGTTCGAAAATGCTATATTCGTAACAATATACAATTTCAATAAAAAATAAAGTAAATCGCTTTTGAATAAAGTCGAGTGTATACATACTTTTGCTCGTGACTGTACGACTCGTATCGGCAAATACGGATATACATGTGTCCACATCAGCGCAGTATCGTGAACGAGTGCCAGTGTGAATGCTCAAGCGGCGAACCTGGAATACTGGGGGTCTACTCCGAAGTAGTATCGGCCGAATGTTCGGTCGTTTCCTGCTACGAAGTTACTATTTGGTTCGGTCGGTTCCGATCCTACACTCCTACACTCTTTTGAATATTGACTAAGGCCCCGACCCAACTGAGCCGATTCGAACTTTTTTCGCATTTTTCAATAATATTAGGTTCGGCCATGTGTCGGTCCGATCCGAACATTCGCACTTTGCACTTCCGAGCAGCCCCCTGGCCCAATCATAGACTTAAACAATTTTTCTGTTATCCGAAATCTGAAAACAAGGAGAGGTGACAGAAACATATAATTATTTCATTGTGAATTTTTTTTCGGCCTCTCATACAAGCAGGAAGTTACTGTATGTTATCCTTTAGCGTATCCTTTATTTTTTCCTGTGGAAATCTAAATGAACGCTCCGTCTGGGAAGAACGTTAAAACAATAACGTAATTGCCCCATCACCAATGGGCTAGGTGCCTAAAAAAATCTAATTAGTCCGTCAGTTAGATTATCAAAAAATATTGGACCCGTATTTTTTCTTTTGTCAATTATATAAAAAAACGATGAAGATATCGCCCGTTAAAGTTTCGCGTGACGTCACGCCTTGCTACACTTTTTAGCAAGGCGTGACGTCACGACCCCCTACTCCTAAATTTGACGCGCTTTATTTTTGTCATTTTTTGTTTGATTGACAAAAGTAGAAATACGTGTCCATTATTTTTCGATAATCTAACTGACGGACTAAATATAATAATATTTTTTAACCGACTTCTAAAAAAGGAGGAGGTTCTCAATTCGGATGTTTGTATTTTTTTTTTTTTTTTTTTTTTTTTTATGTTTGTTCGCGCATAACTTCGTCGCTTGCGAACCGATTTGAAAAATTCTTTTTTTGTTGGAAAGGGCATACTTCCCAAATGGTCCCATAGAAATTTCATCAAAAACGGTTCAGTAGTTTGGTTTTTAGACCAAAATTACTGGTAAAAATTACAACTAAAAAGTGAAAAATAAAAACTTTTTTGCAAAAAAATACAACCGACTTCCAAAAACAACACTACAAAGTGAAAAATAACTTTAATTTCGGAAGTCGGTGGCAAACAACGAAAATGCGCACCCAACGCAACTGGCAACTACCCTATTGCCGCTGATCCCACGACCGCACGTCCTCTCGATATGGCACGCATATAATACTGCGTGCCACCTCTTTAGACCTGACTACTCTAGCGACGACACAGCCCCAATTTCGCAGCCGTGGGCACCTCGTTATGGCGGCCTGACATCGTTGATCGGCCTTCGAATCCTCTAGCTTATCCTACAAAATAATGGAGTCGATAATTTTCATAATCATCAGATCCCACCGGCGCCTCCCAGGCCAGATTTCGACGCGTCCCGCGAGAAATTGCAGCGTCTCGGCGAGGGCGAAGGCGCTCTAACAAGAGAAGAGTTCCTTAAGATGAAGGAGGAGCTTGAAGAGTGAGTATATTATAATACTAACTTCTGCCCGCGACTTTGTGCGCGTGAAATTTCGGCTCATCGCGTCGCATCCCATCGCTCGCCCGTGGTGCTACTTTGTTCTCGCTTAGTATTATTTCTGATGTTAGATAGACTATAACCTTCCTCAAGAATTGGACTAGGTTTCAAATGTAATATGATTATTTATTTTATTAAATTTTTATTATTTTTTAAAATCTGGCAGGTAGTTTAGAAAATTTGTTTTCGTAGTATGCATACAAACAAACAAACAAATTTTACCTCTTTATAATATTAGTAGGTATAGATTAGTATAAATGAATAAGTAGACATGACTCAGAAAGTTTATTACAGGTCTCTGAAAGTTTATTTAAACTTTGTTTGTGGATGACTCGAAACAAGCTTTATTGTTATTACGAGTTTAGGCGTTTAGTGTATGTTAAATTCGATGCTCGGGTCAGGACTTTGGATTCGTTATGTACTCAATGAATGGCTTTATTTTTCTAGTAGAAAGGCATTTATTGTGAAGAATATTCATTACAATTGTTTATTGGACGGATCAAGACATGCGCAAAAATCTATCCGTGTGAAGTTGGTGAGCGACACTCCGTGATGATTGGTCGACACGCTCGACATTGATTGGTCGATATTATTCGCTAACACCGTCGCCGTCAGAGACAACTTCAGGTCGTCTTCTCTTTCACTCTGCCTCTTTATGCCGATAGATGGCGCAGACGGTAACAGTGTCCCACTAACGTTTAAAGGATTCTGTTGCGAGACATTTAGTAAATTGATTTGATTGGTTTTTGTTAGTTTGGTAGAGCAATCACGACAGCTTTCATTATATTTATATTCTTAGTAAAAACTTTATTGAGCTTATTATTGAGAAACTGGGATTTAGCTAAAGTAAGTCGAAGGCAAGACGAAGTAGTCGAGTAGAAATTTGACATCAAACATAATTTTGGTAGTAGTAGTAGTAGTCTTCTGAATTTGATACTACAGGCGACAATTCTAGTGTTACGAGCTTCGGGTTCGTGACAATAAAAACTGCCGATAAAAATTACCAAAAGTTACCCTTTAATTAAACAATTACTGTAATTGGTTTTAAACCGTTTTAATTAAAGTAATAAATAAATAAACACTAATAACAACTCGAACACACTAATTATAAAACACAATCGCTCTTAAGTCGCACTTGAAGATCACTTTCGATGTATTCACTTCTATAGCAGAATCAAGTCTGATTGGTCGCGGCTAGTCCCGGCCTTATTATAGTGCCGCAGATAGTTCCAGAACCTTCTATTGGAGAAACGTCTAGAATGTTCGAGTACATACCGGCCCCGACTGAGCAGATGTCGATAGTTCTAGTAAGTTCTAGCATCGACATCTCTACTCGATAATAGATGGCGCCAGTGACTCTATTAGTTCTGCCATTCCACAATAGATGGCGCCAGCGACTCTATTAGTTCTGCCATTCCACAATAGATGGCGCCAGCGACTCTATCAGTTCCACCACTCGAAACCAGATGGCGCTAGTGGTAACTTAAGTCACCATGTATCAGGCATTAATTGTGGCGCGTAACACTAGTAACTAATAAAGATCAAACTCGCAAAACACGTATTCGTTTGTATGAAACTGACGCGTGTCAAGAACGTATTCTCTCGACGGCTGGACTGTTGTAAACATAAGCATAGCATTAAATATTGGTGTTAAAAACATTCTGCGAGGCCGCTAGCCTATGCTTGTCCTGCTAGGATACTTCTAACAGACTGGAATGTGTATAATGATTAAAATATATTTTTTGACATAATAGCATGTGTGGCTTCAGTTAAACACAGCAGTTATCCATTTTAAAAATAAACATTAAATGTACTTTTCTTTCTGCAGCGAATATCTAGCAACATTCAAGAAGACTGTGGCTATGCACGAGGTATTCCTACAGCGTTTGGCGGCGCACCCGGTGTTCAGGAACGACTCTCATCTGCGCGTGTTCTTGGAGTACGAACAGGATCTGTGCGCCAAGCCGAAAGGACGCATGGACCTTATTGGTGGACTGGTAAGTCATAAATACTACTTTAATTATAATCTATTCGCTACAGAACAATTTGCACGACACATTGCACGAGACGTGCAAAAGTAGGACGGTTTGCATGTGCACGAAGTGTACCAAAATTTGGACGGTTTGCATGACATATTGCACGAAGTGTACCAAAGTTAGGACGGTTTGCATGACACATTGCACGAAGTATACCAAAATTAGGACGGTTTGCATCGCGGTCTGTGGCCCGTTGTAGCTGTCATGTGCGCTTGGCTTCAACCTACATTCTATACAAATAACAATGTACTATTTTATTTATAATTTACCATTTACAGATGCGCTCAATGACAACAACAACAGACGAGATCTACCTCGGTGCCACAGTGCGAGATGTCAACGACTTCTTTGAGCAGGAGACCACATTCCTGCAGGAATACTACTCGCATCTGAAGGAGGCTGTCGCTAAGGTTGATCGGATGACTAGCAAACATAAAGGTGAGTAATAAACAACAAGAACAACACCCTTTAAACTACGAAAACCGCTCTTACTGCTTCGACATACAGGCGCTGTCAGTGTCAAAAAGGACGTGCAGTTAGCTGTACTATAAGACGCTGTATGCGGCCGAAGACGTATAAAAAGTAGGGATGGGCCGAAATTCGGTTCACATTCGGTTCAACCGAAATTCGGCAACTTGAACCGAACTTCGGCACTCGGCCGGTTTTTGGTTCAGATGCCGAACATTAGGCACAAGAAAAATAATACCTACTTGCACTATTTTGTCTGAAATTCAATAGAATTAGAATAGCATTACTGTAAAATAAATGTCTTTTACTCAGTCATTGGCGCCGATTCCCTTGTTCAAAAACTAAACTAAATTAAAGTAAAAAGGACAGAAGATAAATATTAGTTTAGTCCTGTCAAACTAGTCAGCGCCTGACGTAAATTGACGTATTTTTAGTAGCCATGTTGTTAATCACGTCTAATCTGTCTACGGAGTATCTTAATTTGACAGGACTAAACTAATATTTTAATTTAGTCCTGTATTTTCGTTCGAAAGTTCGGCCGAACTTTTCATTTTAACCGAATGTTCGACCGAAGTTCGGATTCGGTTCAAACCACATTCGGCCTATCTCTAATAAAAAGGCGTCTTTTTTAAATAGGGCTTAAAACATTTACTATATCTGTCAGTTTTGATGTGCTCTTTGGAAAGAACAACTTAATCCTCCTGATCTCTTTGTTAAACCATCAGAGAGTCTTTCGTCCGAGCATACATTATCGTGGCCTACTTGGTAAACCTTAAATAGACTTTGTACCCAGGTAGGTCGTAGCAAAGACAACCTCCACAAGTGGAGGTTCATGGAAGACTCAGACCTCCGGTGTGTATGCGGCGTTTCTTCACAGACAATGGCTCACCTCCCATCTTGCACCGCATGCCCTGTCACCTGCACACGTGAGGACGTAATGGCTGCGTCGCCGAATGCTACCCGCGTTGCTGAATTTTGGGCCAAACAAATTTAAGAAAGAAACTATTTTTGCCATCGACACGCTAAGAAGAAGAAGTCAATTTTAAACCTTATTGTCAAAGCTATAGCATCTATATTACATAACATCATTACATTATCTTTTACAGAGGTAGCCGATGCTCATATCAGACTATCATCGTGTGTCACGCAGTTGGCCACACGAGAACAGCCTCCCACCGAGAGATTCCTCACCAGAGCAGCTGAAACCTTCGACAAGTGCAGGGTAAGAGCATATTGCATGATCAGCCTATAATGTTCCCATTGCTGGGACACAGGCCCCCTCTATCTGAGGAAAATGAGCCGTAATCCACCACGCGGGCCCAGTGCGGGTAATCTGCGTTCGCGAGTTACGTGTCAAAGATGTAAACAAATATTATTTATTGGAAAAATAACTTTAATTCTTACACAATAAAGTTCAGTTTACGATACAACTTCAAAATTTTTAAATAATGCTAGTCACTCTGAAATCAACTTAATTTCCGCTGAAATAAAGTTGATATTTGTTTTACTTGAAATAACATCAATTGGAAAAGTAAATTTGAATTAACCTTAGGTGGATGTCGCATATCTTTTCAGGTATTTGATTGGTATTATAAAAATAATATTTTATTCACAGAAAATCGAGGGTCGCATGGCATCAGACCAGGACCTGAAGTTGGCAGATACTCTTCGCTACTACATGAGGGATGCACATGCTGCTAAAGCTGTCCTCGTAAGGAGACTCAGGTCAGTAAGACAATCAATATACTTACAGCTTTCCAAAGAAAAGTATGAGCTTCGGGAATCATCGTATATCTTTGGAAACACACTCGATGTTACGA
Organism: Apamea anceps; assembly: GCA_951799955.1. Taxonomy (NCBI): domain Eukaryota; kingdom Metazoa; phylum Arthropoda; class Insecta; order Lepidoptera; family Noctuidae; genus Apamea; species Apamea anceps. The sequence continues at coordinate 4,571,322 of OX637528.1, forward strand.
TCTAATAGAGAGCTGTTACAACCATGGAAGTACTTGCGAGTTTTGTATTACCATTGTTTACAAAATTATGGATTAACAACTCTATGTAATTCCAAAATACTTTCCAAAAGTTATTGGTGACAAATGGCAATCTGAGACCAACAAAGAGTAAACCCCCCACAGAGACAATGCTTTAAGTTTTGTATTGCCGCGCTTTGTTTTAGTCTACGTGCCGCGTTTTTTAAAATAGCATAGAGTTGACAAGATAACAACTCTGAATGTCTGCCCATAAGGTGTACCCTTGACGTGGTGAAGGTCGCGGGAATTAGCTGGATGCGAGAAGTACAGGACCGGTCGATGTGGCAACGCTTGGGAGAGGCCAAAGTCTTGGAGTGAACGTTTTTCGGCTGAATGACGATGATAAACAATAACAAAACGAAACATTGTATCGTCTCATCGTCGTCATCCATAACCCGACCATCTACTTCAGAGGGGCAATTCTCGTAATTTTAAGAACGTTCACAGTCAGAGGGGTAATTCTCGTAATTTTAAGAACGTTCACAGTCAGAGGGGGTAATTCTCGTAATTTTAAGAACGTTCACAGTCTGATCTCAGTCTCAATCTGTCGAAAAACCGTCTAATTTCCCTACATTTTGACAAGTTTTTGACATTTGTTTGTCGCCGAGATGAGACTGCGACTAGATTTTGAACGTTTTAAATTAGGAGAATTGACCTTCAGGACATAGGTCTCTCTTTTCTCGTGCCTATTCCCACGGTCCTGTGCCAGACTTGTCTACTATTACATGGGACTTTTAAGTTGCGAAACACTACTGCCTTCCCCTTAGGGGAAAACAGGTGTAATGTTACGCTGTTATGACATCGTTGTGTCCTTCATTATTGTCTGAGAAAAATATCAAAAATCAAAAGTCTTTATTCAAACTAGACTGAGAATCAGCACATTATAAACACGTCACTTCATCACGTCGGGGTCACCAATTTAGAGGTATGAGGAACAGAGTGTAAAGTTCACTCATCCTCTATAGAAAAGGGAGGATCCTCCGACCAGACGGGTGTTGTGTCTGGCGGGCAATTGCCCAACGACTGATGTCGGGACGTTTGTATGTATGCTAATTGTGCGGTAAACTCTACTTGCGAGATGCAGGATTTGCGTGACGTCAGTATGACGCGTTGTTCGCATGTGGCGTAGTAGATACCGCTACAGTCAAAATGACAAAACAGTCCCCCGCCTCGCCCGCCCTTCACCACTTCCTAGTGCTGTAGGTGGCAAGAAGTGGCGCAACAAACTCCCCAGCAGCACAGCTGTCTGTTCAGTTAGAAGAATATCTACCTATCTTGGGGTCGGCTTCCAGTCTAACCGGATGCAGCTGAATGCCAGTATTTTACATGGAGCGACTGCCTATCTGACCTCCACAACCCAGTTACTGGGTAATACGATACTCCTTGGTAAGATTGGTGGTCAGACCTTCGGTTTACTGACGACCCGTAACGACTGTCAAAGATCCACGAATGACCAACGGCTTAACGTGCTTTCCGAGGCACGGAGTGGTCTTGGTATGTGAAGATGGTCACCAATCCACGGACCAACCGCGGCAAGTATAGCTTAACCTGATCGATCGACCTGTGCGGCTGTTATTACTTAGCCACAAGCTCCAACTTGATTCTATACCATAATAATCATATCAAATGATCAATCTCAATTGTTTCAGATGCCTAGCCGCGTATGAAGCTGCTAACCGAAATCTCGAGAAAGCCAGAGCTAAGAACAAGGATGTCCATGCGGTAAGTAACCATATCTTAGTTAAAAGACACGAAATCATCGATAAAACCTGGAAATATTTATATAATACTTACAGACTATGAACCTATTTATAAACGCGAACCGTCTTATAACCGGCCTTATTACAAAACGAGTTCTAACTTTAGTCCTAGCATAAACCTTCGACCAAGTTACTGTATTTTGAACTTTATTCCGACAAACGTTAACCTCTTAATGCAAAATTGTCATCTTAGGGCGGGTTGTTTCACGTCCACTTGACGCGTAAAACCAAAAAAGCATTGTTTAAAATTACAATTACAAAGTTATGGCCTTGATGTAGGTACGTCAAATAATCAGTTTTTGTAATATGAACTTTAACTTTGTAGGATTGTAGTTTGAGATTTAAAAATGGCTCGATGATTTAATCCTGGGTCTAAAATAATTATATTTGGTTTTTCAAAAATCTAATGATGCAGTTTTATTTTCTTCAAAATTGGCCCCAAGAGAGACTCTTTTGAGCATTCTTTATAGCTTCGGATTTGACCATCCAAGCACATTCTGAAAATTCACCGACTCACCATATGACTCATTAGTCATTACCAACTCTACACTCAAAATGTTACTGTACAGTACACGATATAAAGCTCATATTACAATGTGCTACTTCGGTTTCCTAAGAAAGCGGTGAACGGTCACACAATAACTGCTGTTCAAATGCAGATCGTTTTTGACACCTTTCGTAGAAGTCTGGCATTTTCACCAGTATTTGAGATTAAGAGCGGTTTCGCACCACGTTCGATCCGAATCCGAATTCAAGATCCGAGTTCAATCCGAATTGAGAATGTTTTAAATTCGAACGGACTGAGTTCGGATGTAGTGCGCAATCCCTCATACAAATAGTACTATGGCTACTTCTCGGACCGTCATTTCTCGGATTCGGATCGGACGTAGTCCAAAACCGCTTTTAATGTCAAATACTGATGAAATTGACAGACTTTTATGACAGCCGTTATATGACGGAATCGCTTTCCTAGGAAACCAAAGCTTTAGTTTGTGCGACGGGAATTGGATAAGTTTCCTATGCCGCGTATTGGTCATAGTTGGCCCACTGTGTACCCATCTCACAAATTTTTGACATGTAATCTTTCTGTGCAATATGCAGCCCATGGAAGTACAAGAGGTAAACACTAACCATGCTTAATTTGTGTAGAACAGATGTTTTTGTACTGTTTGAGTATGTAGTTAGCCCACGTTCGCACATCGCACACTGGATTTTCAACCCTCGGTGTTGGGCTGAGCATTGAGAATCCAATAGAGCGCATCGCAGCGCGTCAAAAAAACACTGTTTGATTTTCAACTCTAGGCGCTAAGCAGTGAGTTGAAAATGTAGTGCGCGAAAAAATTTCCACGGAAAAACGCGCCCGTGCTATGTGGGCTTATTGTGGCGTATTTATGTATTTGAGTGTTTTTTTGTTATAACTAGAGAGTTTTAAGTGTCCGTTCACACAAACTGGCTCGGAGAGGAGAGTACATTTTTTATCGCGTTTAAAAAAGAGTTCTGGCTCATTGAAATAAGGTTGACTTTTTCATGTCACTTCTTTTTTAAATGAGAATTTTTAAGAGCCGACCTAATGCGCAGTGAAATGAAAAAATCAACCTTATTTCAATGTCCCAAAACTCTTTTTTAAAGGCGACAAAAATGAACTCTCCTCTCCGAGCCGCACCCTAATTGCGTAACACGGGATCAATCGGAATCTAAATCATTTTGAAGCAAATTGCTAATCCATTGCTTCATAAGTTCGAAAAATTTGTCTGTTCAACACGTAAATAACGCAATGCATGTTGTTGAACTGTCAAAATGAAACCGATTCCGATTGTTCGTGTGTTACGCAATCAGGGTGCCGGTCTGTGTGAACGGACACGAGTTTCTTTTTTAGAACAATCTGATCATCCTCGATTTTCGGAAGTTTATTCAATGTATTATGTTACCAAATGTCATGTTCATTCATTTTGTTGGCTGTTGGAATTTGGTGCCTGAGATCGACAGCAGGTGCAACCTGGACATGGAAAGTTCATGATCGAAAACTGTGGAAGGGTCTGAGGGAGGCCTACGTTCTATGTTATATTCAAACTAATGTTTCAAATTGATGTATTTCAAGTTAAACAAATATCAACTTTATTCTAATAGGAATTAAGTTGATTTCAGAGTGACTAGCACTATTGAAAAAGTTATAAAAATGTTTGAAGTGTAGCGTAAAATGAACTTTAATATGAAGGAATTAAAGTTATTTTTCCATAAACTCATATTTGTTTACATTTTTGGCACATAAATCGCAAATGCAGATTATGTTAGAAGGTTTGGTTTCCGAACTGGTCCTTCAAGTGGAGTAAGTCTGCTATCAAAAAACATAATTTACTATAACTTGACATGACGTTTGTCAACAGAATTTATCAATTCTGCTTCCCGAAACCAGGGATGAGTCAGTTTTAGAGAAATATAAATAAATAAAATGAGCAAAATTCGTGTTAGTATCGGAAATATTTAACAATATGTTAGTTTTTTTCCGAGATCCTGCCCCAGCAGTCTCGACATTCATAGCGATCGCTTTACAACCGAATTCGGTCGCAAAGTCCTGTCACTCCATGCATTTCACCTGTCAACTCGGGACTGCGACCGAATTCGGTCGTAAAGCGATCGCTATGAATGTCGAGAGTGCTGGGGCTGGGTTCGATTCCCGGGTCGGGCAAACACGGAATTTCTCAGTTGCAACCAGCAAGGATTTGTGCCAGGTTGATGGCAATAAGCTCGCTCCCTAATACATGGGACCTAAACATATTTGGCAAAATGTGGGTGTACTATTAGGTACCTCTGTCAAACCCTGTGGAGATTACACGCGTGATGTTATATTATATAGTTTTTTTATTGTATGTATATGGATATGTCTTTATTGTCTATGTAGTGATTAGTCGTTTGTGACTTTTGTGCATGTTTGTCTGTGTATATGTCCAGAGATCGGTTTTTGTAAAAGCACCCATGATACTTATAGTCCGGTCAATTTAGACATTCAAGGTTACAAAAATTCACACTCGGCTGAAAATTGGTAGGATTGTTCAAAACACTATTATAAATGAAATGTGAAAAGTCCTCATCGATCCGACATCGACACTGGAAAAAAATTTACTCGGGGTCAAAGGTCACAAAACGGGTTTTTCGCGATTTTCAGCAAACGGTAATTTTTATCATAAAATTAGCCCAGACAAAAATTGTAGATCAGATAATTATCTATAAAAAATGTCTAAATACTTTTTTTTCCTAAGAGCCACCGTTTTTTGAGATATAACCATTCAAAAAGTTGAAAGAGTTTGTAATCGTCATAATATGTATAAGTACACCACGTTTATACATCACTGAAGCTGTGATACAAGTAAAAACATCATCCTATCGGTCAGTGTAACTTACACATATAAAATATGTAACCCAGTCCCTTATTTTATACACCAGTGTAACCTTGAGCAACATCTGTCTCCCATTCAATTGTCTGCGTGGCTAAGGTCGTATACCTGCTTTATCTTTTTTTTTTCCAGGTGTCGGATCGGTGAGGACTTTTCACATTTCACTTACCTATAATAGTGTTTTGAACAATCCTACCAATTTTCAGTCGAGTGTGAATTTTTGTAACCTCACCCCTATTTTTTGGGCCAAATTGCCCGGACTAGTTAAGGAATAAATAGGGGGTTGAATCTATAATGCTGTTTGCTGGGCTCAAACAAAGTAATCTTGAAAACTTTTAGGGGCGCCCACGAGCAACTTAGTTGCCCAGCAACTTGTTTGTCTCTGTCGCTGTCCCCTCCCCGAGATATGGACGATGCGCACACGAGAGTGACAGCAACGCTACTTTTTTTGTTTAATTTTCGATTGAGCGGCAACTTTCTAGCCGGCAACTTTTTTGTCGCCGTGCGCGCACCTGCATTGCAACCAATAGACGGGCGACAGTTGCATCCAAACCCGCGGACAAAAATGTCTCCCAGCTGTCGTGTCGCTACATGCGCGCACTTCCATACAAACCCGTAGACTTGATATGAGAGACAAATTAGCTGCCGAGACAAAAGTTGCTCGTCCCTTGTGCCTCTAAAGCTAGTATCATTTAAATGCCACATAGTTTACTGTATATCATTTAACTGATAATATTTTTATTATAGGCGGAGCAAGCCCAAGCGGACGCATGCGCGAAGTTCGAACAGTTATCAGCGCGCGCGCGGGAAGAACTCATCGACTTCCGTACTCGAAGAGTAGCGGCTTTTAAGAAGAGGTAATTATACATCAGTACTATTATAAATGTAATAGTTTTGGTTTGGCCTTTCAAGCTGCACAGTATAGCCGCGCATCGGAGCGCTGGCCCAGTGGTGACGGCCGCGACTTACGACTTGAAGGTCGTAAGTTTCGAACCCAGACAGGCGCTTTACTTTGTGTAAATTATTTCATCACCACTGCTCTCAAAACGGTGAAGGAAAACATCGTGAGGAATCCGGCATGTTCCAGAAGCAAAATTTCGAAGACATGCGACTTCTACAACCCGCACTGGGCCCGCGTGGTAGATTACAGCTCACCACTCCCTCTCAAAGAGAGGAGGCCTGTGTCCCAGCAGTGGGAACATTATAGGCCAATGAATAGCGCGAGTCATGGTTTTAAGGATAATGGCGCCGATTTCCTTGTTCACAAACTAAACTAAATTTAAGTTCAGTGCATCTTATTCCTTCTATTTCATTAAGAAAAGGACAGAAGATAAATATTAGTTTAGTCCTGTCAAATTAAGATACTCCATAGACAGTTTAGACGTGATTAAAAACATAGCCACTAAAAATACGTCAATTTACGTCAGGCGCTGACTAATTTGACAGGACTAAACTAATATTTATCTTCTGTCCTTTTCTTAATGAAATAGAAAGAAAAAGATGCACTGAACTTAAATTTAGTTTAGTTTGTGAACAAGGGAATCGGCGCCAATGTCAACCCTATAATATGAATGAGTCTTCGCTCGACATAAATATTTTAAACTTGAATTTGAATAATTTCTTTCTTTTATTCTTCCAGTCTGTTGGACCTAGCTGAACTAGAGATCAAACACGCCCGCTCTCAGCAGGAGTTATTCAGGAAATCTCTACAAGTGCTCAAGGAATGCCAATAAATAATATATATATATATATATGTTATACTATACTCTGAATATTCCAAGAGATGTAACGAACTGAAGGGTTGGACGGATATTGTGGGATATTGACGGATATTCGGATGCGAGGTGCAAGATCGATTAAAACAATATCTATTTTATGTTTGATAGTCGTTGCTGGGATAGTCAGAAACCTGAAAGCCTGACAACCAGTCTTACCAAGGGGTATCGTGTTATCTAGTAACTGGGTTGTGGAGGTCAGATAGGCAGTCGCTCCATGTAAAATACTGGTTCAGCTGCATCCTGTTAGACTGAAAATCAAACGTAGTAAGGCATTGGCTAGGCAGAAGAGGATCCGACAAATCCAATCAGCATCCTACAAAATCGTCGATTCAATCCTACATTAATATTTTTTTATTTTTCTTTATAATTATTTTTATTCAAGTGTTTAGAATAACGAGATGAGTCATTAGTTCAAATTGTATTTGAACGGCGATGGATGAGCAGAGCTGTTTGCAAATCACGAGCTGATGTCATTGAAATAAGGTTTAAATTGCATTGGCACGGGCTCTTAAAATGCAACAAATATTGTCATATTTTACAATAATATGCAGAGAGTTGAAAATCCAACACTGTTTTATGACGCGCTGGGATGAGCTCTGTTGGATTCTCAATGCTCGGCTCCACCACCGAGGGTTGAAAATTCCTCTGCAATATTTCAAAATGTCACACTGCTTAGATGCTAAATTAAAGATGTTTGTGTATCAAACCCAGTCTGTGTCTTTATTAGAAAATGTATCATATTTGAACGGGTCAACAGAAAATGCTAAAGTATACGCTAACGTTCGAGGCATCCTGGTCATAAAACGCGGAAGCGAGATGACACGATTCACTCCTCTTCGCAAGTTTTGTGACCACGACTGTTATAAATCTTGCGTTTAGTATAGGTTTTTTTTTTACATTGCAAGTATTTGTGAAATAGAAATATGAATTATGTAATATTCTCAAATCTTATTAATTTAATCTGTTGTCAACTTGTATGATTGTTCGTCGTTCATAGCCAATAAAAACAGCTATCAAAAGATTTGACAGCAGATGTACTGATCGGAGGCTTGATCTGTCTTTTAAAAACAGTGAGTAAATCAAAGATTTAAATCGCTAGAATGGCCCTTACCCACTGACCCATAAAAAACAATGTGTCAATTTTAGTTCCTGAGACGCTCGAGCGGGGCTTTGAATCGGCATAAAAAACAACTTTCATTTCGTATAGTATATTTAGTCCAGCGTACTTTGTATAATACAGGTCAGTGCCCTCACCGTACATTGTTAAAAGCGTTTCCATGTCAATCAAGACACTGCTTCATTGTGTCAGATCTATCAAAACGAAAGAAAAACCCGATTATCTTTTGACGCGATAGGGCGAATCTATCGATTTAAATCTTTGGAGTAAGTCTGTCTAGAAATCTAGATAATTCGAATTACCTAAATACATTTAGTTGGTATACATGTCTCAGTAATTAATTTATAACATTTTATTGTTATCTATGCATTTTAGTTAGACTGTATTTTAAATGAATCAGTAAAAAAGTATGGCTGCAATTTACATGAGAGATTTTTATGAAGGTGTTAACATAGATTACGCGTGAGTTTGGATGTGCATCCAAACTCGCGCGTAATCATACATATATAGGTCTTGCGTCTGTTTTGCAAAATTCTCACCGCAAAAACTTGTTAAAGTGCACCAGTAGCACCACATGGAATGACAGCTCACTTCACCGAAGTTTTTACGGTGGAATTTTTGCATATAGACCGGCTGAACTGTGTAATGAACTTTTCTCGCGTCTTTGTTAACTAAAAGTACTAGTGGTTTTGCGTTTGCAAAAGAGAACCATGACACTGGTGGAAACTTAGAGAAAAAGAACATTTGATTTATTTAACTAAAATTCGAATTTTCGATTGAAAATACGATTTAAATAAATAATATTTCAAAACTCGCGCGTTAAAGGATGTGTCAGCACCTTAACATATTATAGACAGTTGCCAAGTATTTGACCTACTTTAAAAAAAGAAGATTATTTACTTTATCACTATAGCAACACATAATCGTTAGTTAATAATAAACCTGCAACACTGATCTTAGATTAGTGAAGTCAAAATATTACTCGTTATTTTTTATGTACGGTGCAAATATTTTTATGATTTTATTATTGTATCATTTAGGTTATGTTTTTCTGTTAAACGTAAAACGTGGACCAAATTCTTTTTGTTACTTTGTAATGCCTTTTATGCAGTCCCATTTGTATTATTCTTGCTCTTTTTTAGGGTTCAGTAGAAAATAACGGACCGTTTCAAGATAATTTCTGTCTCATTGATACGGAATCCTGATATTGTTAGTTCAGATCACACTTTACTGGTTTTTTCTGAGGTCTTATATGTGTTTTGATAACCTCAAAATCAGCATATAAAATAATTTAAAAATATCTTCAAAAACATTACTTATGATTAAGTATTAAAAAAAGAACATGAAATAGTACTGATTGTTTTCTTCAACAACTTTTTTCTTTTAATGATTAAATTTATATAAATCATCCTATTCGGTGTTAAGTTTACCTAAATCACTTGTTTTGGTTATGCAACTAAATAATTTAGAGCGATTTTTGTAAGCAAGACAAGATTATGCAAGATACCATTAATAAATCGCGGTCTTCCTCTTTATTCGAAGACATGTGACATCTACCAACCCGCACTGGGCCCTACTGGTAGATTACGGCCCAACCATCACTCCCTCTCACCGAAAGGAGGCCTGTGTCCCAGCTGTGGGAACATTATAGGCCGATGATGCTGGTTTTCCTCTTACAACTGGTAATAATAATACCAAGTTATTATTGTCCCACTGCAGAGGAAAAGCGTCTTCTTATACAGAGAAGGCACGAGCACTGATCACCACGCTTGCTCAAGACGGGTTGGCGATTTCAGACTTATATTAACTATAAGTCCAGGTTTCCTCACGATGTTTGTTCTTCACCGGTCAGTAATGTCCAGGATAAACTTAGAAAATACATATAAAATTGAAATAGTGACAGTGGTACTTGACCAGATATGAACCCAAAAACCCATGCGTGACTATGTCAATTGATTTTGTTCGTGGCATTCTCATCCCAGTGTCTGCCATTCTCGTCCCAGTTACTGGCATTCTCGTCCCATTTTCTGGCATTCTCGTCCCACTTTCTGGCATTTTCGCCCCAAGTTCTGGCATTCTCGTCGCACTTTTTGACATTAGTGTCTCAGTTTCTGGCGTGTTTTTTATCCTACAGTATCCTTGTCTCGATTTCTTGCATTCTTGTCTTACGTTATAAATATTAGTCGCTTACCAAAGTCTTCGTACAGCGTGTATGTATTGTGGTGTAAGAGAAATGTGTTATTTTTAAATGTTTATATTTTAAGAAAATATATGATTATCCATATTTATTTCGTGTTTCATTTATTTATCTTGACTAAAGGTGCATTTTATACCCTGTCCTTTAGGTAAACCGTTTTTTGACAGATGGAACTAGTGATTGCAGCAACACACAATAAGTACAGACGCCAGCAGGTCAAGCTACCCGAAACTGTCAAATTTTCCCAATCAAGTTTGAACCTTAACGCTTTAGCAATAAAGTTGAAAATCTATTAAAGAAATTTGACAGATTGTAGTAGCTTGATGTGCTGGCGTCTGTACGTTGATTTATACACGTACGGTATTAATGTCTGTAAGAAGCCATAAATAAGATAATTCAATAAGATAACACAGTTTATATATTTATTTTATTACGCATTTTCAAGTTAACTTTTATCGTAATCTGGAATATGTTCGTTCTAAGACAGCTGTCAAAAAACGGTTAACCTAATGAACAGGGTATAGAATGTGTTTGATGAAAAGGTAGTTGAAAATAAAACCACAAGGAATTATTAAAATTATCATTTCTTTTAAGTGTTCACTGTATTTAATAAAAATATTATATTCAACATTAAAGTCATTCTAATACAATAAATAAATCTTAAACCGTCGATTAACTTAAAAAAAAAAAAATAGAGATAGAAGGCAGAATCTTTATTTATTTATTTATCATTTTTATTTGTTTATCCTCACACTGGAACGCCATACGGCAATTACACCAACGGAGCAAAAATCACTCATGTGCTGCTTGCCATCCATCCTGTGCGCGTGGACATCGAACGAGTGGCGATGGATCACGGTACGCTCACGCAGCGTGCAAGTGCAGCAATTCCATAGCCCCATCACTCCTTCCATATTGCGCACATTCATTGCGAATTTTTGACACTCAATGATTTAAAAAAAAAGTACATTAAATTGAAAAATACGGAAAATTTTGATGTGTCATCCAGCCAGAAAAAAAAATCTTGGGCTTTGAAAAGTGTTTGAGTGCAGATGTATTTGCAATCCTCAATAAATTATGCCTCAACGCGTTGATCAGGCTCATATTATTATGTTAACAGGCCAACCATTTTGATGGTTCACAAAATCTACTTAACAGAAAAATAGACCAGAACCCTAATTGCATTACACACTATCAATCACAATCTGAATCATTTTGAAGGTTATTGCTAATCCATTGCTTCATATGTTCGAAAAATTTGTCCGCTCAACAACGTAAATAACGCAATGAATGTTGTTGAACTGTCAAAATAGAAGCCATTCCTACTGTTAGTGTGTTACGCAGTTACCCCTCTGCAAGTATATTTGCAATTATTACATTAAGCCTATATTTATACAAATTACCATAGTACAGACGCCAGCAGGTCAAATTTTCCCAATCAACCTTAAACCTTAATGCTTTAGCGATAAAGTTGAAAATCTATTAAAGAAATTTGACAGATTGTAGTAGCTTGATGTGCTGGCGTTTGTACCAACACATGCTATAAGTAGTTATCGTTTTAAAACATTTTCATTAGTTCCAAATTTAAGTTCAATGCATCTTATTCTTTCTATTTCATTTAGAAAAGGACAGAAGATAAATATTAGTTTAGTTCTGTCAAACTAGTCAGCGCCTGACGTAAATTGACGTATTTTTAGCAGCCATGTTTTTAACCACGTCTAATCTGTCTATAGAGTATCTTAATTTGACAGGAGTGAACTAATATTTTATCTTCTGTCCTTTTCCTAATGAAATAGAAAGAAAAAGATGCACAGAACTTAAATTTAGTTTAGTTTGTGAACAAGGGAATCAAGGCCATAGGCAGTTAAAATCTCAACATTTGCCATTCAATCTGTCAGCCTTTCACCGTCCACCGCTGGACATAGACCTTAAGCGCAGGCCACATATAAATGGCGTTGGGCTCGGACATGGCATGGCGGGCGCCGAAATGGCGCGTCATAACGACTAACCACGTCCGAGCAACGATATACCGCGTGTCCTAAATTGCGCTTTATTTCTATGCGTTTTGTATGTTTGAATGGAATAGGGAGCCACCCAGCGCCATTTATATGTAGCCTGCGCTTTACGCCTCTCCCAAATTACGCCAAAACTCCTAATCCTTCATCCTCATATCCTGTCCTACGCATAAATCTCTATGGCATAATCCAATCTGTAACTCCGTTGACTCTTCAACCGCAGCTCAACGTTCTTGTATCCGATACCGCCCGATGTGATGTTGACGGAAGCCTCGCTGTTCTGGAAGTCGTAGCAGCTGATTGCCTGGAAATTGAGAAGGAATGTGTTTGAATTAAAAACAAAAAACGTGTGCGATCAGGAGACCCCCGTCAGGAACGAAAGATGTTCTAAGTATTATAAGTTTTTACAAGCTCTCATAAAGTTGACGCTATCTTGGATTTTCATTTTGACCTCACTATTGGCTTCAGCACCCTCGAAAACTATGAAAATAACACCCATGATAAAAAAAATAACATTTTCGCAGCCGCCATCTTGGATTTTCATTTTGACCTCACTATTGGCTTCAGCACCCTCGAAAACCATGAAAACGACAACCAAGATAAGAAAAAAAAATTGCGGCCGCCATCTTGGATTTTCATTTTAACCTCGCTATTGGCTTTAGCACCCGCGAAAACCATGAATACTACCTCTCTTGTCAGGGTAAAAGTCGCATGGGGCAAAACGCTTTTTCGTTACGGGATAATTTCTACCAGTGTACTTCTACCGCAAGCCGCGTTAAGGGACTTAAATTGACTGATTGACAACGCTCGGTCTAAATGGCTGGATCTAGAAGCATAAAGTTTTACGCAAGAGTTCTTTATACATAATTTATCAGAAAGCTGTGTCTTTAATTTCGTAGCAGTAAAACATAACACAAACATAGTCAGCCTATAATGTTCCCACTGCTGGGACACATGTCTCCTCTCTTCGAGAGGGGGTGGGCTAATAATCTACCACGCGGGCCCAGTGCGTGTTGGTAGATGACATCAAGTCTCCGATTTTTTGGTTCTAGGACATGCTCGTTTCCTTCATCTTTTTGAGATCAGTGGAGATTAAATTATTTACACAAATTAAAGCGCCTGTCTGGGTTCGAACCCACGATCTACAACTCGTAAGGTAGGGTCAAAATCGATAGACATGCAGTTTTCGACATCTTGTGGACGCTATTTTATTACAACCCCAGGCGTACTTAAGTAGGGTACAGGTATAGATGGGCAATCCACCTGGGTGCTTTGGTAAACACCCAATTTTCTGGGTGTTTATGGGTGTTTACGGGTGTTTATCGGGTGTTTACCAAAGCACCGGGTTTAAACCCGGTGGATTGCCCATCTCTAGGTACAGGTAATACCTACAATTCACGAGCGCAATGGATTTAAACCCATTTACGCACGAGTGCTTTTTTTAACGTTGTTTATGACCGTGCTCTGGATTTTCAACAACGGCGTCGAACCGAGCGTTGAAAATCCAACAGAGTGCATTCGTAGTGCGTTGAAAAAGTGCAGTTGGATTTTCAACTCACATCGCTAAGCCGAGCGTGGAAAATCCAGTGCGTGGCAAGTAAAGCCTCGTTAAAAAGAACGCCCGTGCGTCGTAGACTAACTGTTATATCATAGTGATAATTATGATGATTACCTTAATTGGCACCGTCCCATTATAAGTATAAGTCTTGATCCGTTTCTTCAAAGGAATGGCTTCATATTTCAATTTATCACGAAACACTATCCTCGTGTCTTTGGTTTGCTCACCGAAGAAGTATGTGGAACTTAGCACAGTTGTTAATGTCATTACCAGAACACATAGCATTAATGATAACTTCATTTTGACAGTTTTTTTTAAAACACTGAACTTAATTGGCACTACACTGTATTTTTATGTGCATGTGATGATAGAATCTGCAAGAAAAAAATCAAGGTTTATATTTTTCATAGGGAACATAAATCAATAACTAAACCAGTAAGATCATTAATTACTTCCAGCCTTTTAATTATATATATTATATTAATTATATATTTAACACCAAAGACAATACACAAAATAATAGTATTCTCCATTAGAAGAGCTGGTGGTGATAATCAAAATTCATTTACCGACTACCTTCAATTTTCAAACTTTATTTTTTACTAAATTATGCGTCGTGTTTTTGTAATTAATGACATTTACAAACTTTTTTTAAACAAAATTGTGTTGTGTCTCTGTGAGTACGTAAAAGACTTTAGCTCTAATTGCCTATTCGTTTTTAACTGACAACATTATTACCAATTTACGTTAAAACAAACGTAAACGTAAACACACGATTAAGCACACAAGACTTACTCAATGACAAATAAAGATGTTTTCATTTACTTTTGAAGTTTAAGATAGCATTATCATTAAATGTTTCGTAAACTATAAACAATACCGAGAAAGATGGTGTAATTAACGCAATTAGGGGCGCGGTCACATTGTGAGCGGCAAGAGGTTATTAGGTACCAGCAAGTTTGTTATAGACGGAGGTATTTATAACAATTTTTTTTTTGCCTCTATTTATTAGGGACTTGCAACCATTAATAAGTCATGTCAGCCTCATCATTTCCTTACGCAAGTTGGTTACAAAATTCGTCTTAAGGCCGCTTTCACATTAGGACGATAGCAGCGCGACACGTCCTAATGTGATAGCGGCCTTAGACTATTAAATATAAATTTATAAATAAGCTTAGCTTTATTGCTTGCAGGGTAAGCCAGAATACATTGGAACTCACCTAAATGGAATGCATTTAATTTTTTACATAAATGTTGCCTTTCAAAATTATTGCGAATACAATTTATGAGAGGGTTGTTGGACATCTTCTGGTTTATCACAAACAATACAGTTAGGCGAAAGGGATTTCTTCATTAAAAAGGTAAATTGCAGGTACCTAATAACCTCACATTTTTCCAGTTATGTATAAGTCCCATTAACCGGGGACAAATCCAGACCAGCTACTACTGAAACATATAAATAAATAAATAAAATAAATTAATTTGTTTCAGGTACCACATAGCCCATATTAGAAAACGATTACAAAATCATAAATTCAAAACATCACACATCAATAAATACAAACAAATAAATACAACATCAACACATAAATTAGATAATACGAAAATAATAATAATTAGATTATTATTGTTATCGCTATTTGTTTTTAATTTAATATTTTGTCTTATTTTAATTTATTAATGAAAATGATGACCAATTTTATTGTTCTTGCCCTATCTTTTATTATATCAATGACAGTTACTTATTTAAATAAGAAATTACGATGGGCATCTGATAAACATGTTAAAATTAATATTTTTGTTTAAGCACAGTGGTTTTGTTTAATATTGTGACACTGTGGCACTTAAAACTATTTATATTGCTGTGCCCTAGCAGGGTTCATGTATGAAACCTATCTAATTATACTTGTAAACTATATGAATGCAATAAATGATGAATCTGAATCATTCCTGATGGAAAAACCTAATACCTAGAACTTTGCCTGACCAGGGAATCATCAATCGCAGCTAGTTTCTATTGAAATATTGCGCTATTAAATACAAAAATATACAGTTACAGAGCGGTGGTGGCCTAGTGGTAACGGCCGCGACTTACGAGTTATAGGTCGTAGGTTCGAACCCAGACAGGCGCTTCACTTTGTGTAAATTATTTCATCACCACTGCTCTCTAAACGGTAAAGGAAAACATCGTGAGGAAACCGGCATGGCCTAGAACCAAAAATTCGAAGACATGTTACATCTACCAACCCGTGCTGGGACCGCGTGGTGGATTATAGCCCGCTCCCTCTCGAAGAAAGAAGGCCTTTGTCCCAGCAGTGGGAACAAAATAGGCTGATTACTGTATTGAAATATTTCCAAAACTCACATAAAAAAAATAAATAATAATATGTATACCTACTAGATCTAGATGGCTCGGTTTCTATAATATCTAGTAATTTAGTCTAGTCCTGACCGACCGTGGCCTAGTTCTTATAACGTAGAATTTAATACATTCTAGAACCTATTATAATGCCTAGTCTAGTCGCTTCGTTATACGAGGGGCCCGTGGCAAAATAATAACAGCCGCACAGGTCGATCGATCAGGTTAAGCTACACTTGCCGCGGTTGGTCTGTGGATGGGTGGCCATCTTTACATACCGAGACCCCTCCGTGCATCTTTGTGAACCCTTCTGTGATAACGGTGTGAAGTTTGGTTATGTTGAATTGAAAAAAAAAAATGGATTGAATATTAACAAAAAAAATGTTCAATTAAGGGCTGATTTTTCAATCGACCGATAATTTTTATTCGTGGAATAAAATTGACGTCTGACTCTGGAAGAACTGTCAAAAATTCAAAATTATTCCTCCGTTAAAGTTATCTGGCGTTGGAAAAATCGGCTCTAAATGTATTTCTCCTTCAAATTATACACCTTGAAATATAGGTACAGACGCCAGCACATCAAGCTACTACAATCTGTCAAATTTCTTTAATAGACTTTCAACTTAATCGCTAAAGCATTAAGGTTCAAGGTTTATTGGGAAAATTTGACAGTTTCGGGTAGTTTGACCTGCTGGCGTCTGTACTGAAAGATACAGAAACTAAAAATCTTCAATCTGGCAGATAAAGATCTTTTTACAACTCTCAAATTTCAAGTAAAACCGACCTTGAACCTTAAAAGCGCTTTAAGTTTATATAAGCCTTGACCCATCAATAAAAAAAGAAGAACGAAGGTCAGTGCAGTGTATAAAATGACGCGACAATAATCTTATTAGCCTCCATTCCGTTCAACTGATAGCCAGTTAGCGTGGGAATGCAACAGCCGGTGGCGTAACAATAGGGTGGCAGGAGTGGTAAAATGCCACGGGCCCCTAGTCGGAGGGGGCCCCCGGCCCGAGGGCTATGAGCACAGGAGCATCTTAACATACCGACGACACGGTTGGCGCAGTGATTAAGCGATTGACTGCTGCGCTGCGTGTCGCGGGTTCGATTCCCGCACGGGACAAATATTTGTATGACCTACAAGTAGTTGTTCCGGGTCTGGCTGTTTGTGTATGTGAGTTTAAATGTCTGTAAACGCACCCACGATACAGGGGAAATTCCTAGTGTGGGTCTACGTTTAAAAAAAAAAAATTAAAAAATAAAATAAAAAAATGACCTAAGTACAGAAATGCAAACTTTTTTCGACCACTAGAACAAAGAAGCAGTCAGGTATTCCATTTTGTAGGGAAATTACGAAATCTACGCGGACAAACACGCGGTCGAAGTGCGAGTAAAAAAAAAAAATATAACGTTGGTTGACCTTCTTTACATTGAGGGAGGGCCCTACCAATCCCATGAATTTGCCACGGGCCCCAAAGGGCATAGTTACGCCACTGCCAACAGCTGACATTTGACATGTGTCAAGTTTCTTACACCTTCAACTTATCAATGAAAATAATTTGCTAGAAAACCAATAAGTTTATAATTATATCGATATTTTGATCAGATTATATTATTATTAAGTTGTTTGGAAATCGGTTGTCATGGTATTTGCATGTGTTACGGAGAAATGAGGAAAATGTCCCTAGCTTAGCATAGAAGAATTAATGATTCTAATGACGTAATGGTCACTAAGCGATTACACAACACAAGAACCAACAACAAAAACATTCGTTTCAGACTTTTTAAAGGACATGGCTGTTATTGGGCGTTAACAACTGCCAAATTCTGCGAAAGAAAGTGGAACTGGTAACTGAAAAGTTGTGAGGAAATCGGTTGTCATGGTATGGGCATGTGATATGGAGGAATGAGGAAAATGTCGTGAAGAAAGTTTTGAGTATGAATGTCGATGGCTATAAGGGTAGGGGAAGACCAAAGAAACGATGGATGGACTTTACCTTTTGTTGACCATGCAGGACTTTATGCCTTAAGAGGAAATGCGGGTAGTGTTTTTTCTATAGAGACGCTCTCGCCTGTTTTCTTTCTGGTTAATGACCATATGGCTATGATTTTTTACAGAATAATAAACGTTACTTACTTGTATGTCCCTATGTTTTCCTTTTTGATAATACATTATTTTTATAAGCACTAGAACCCTCAAAAAATGCTCAAAATTGCCTATTTAGACCGCTGTTAACAGCATAACTGTTAATGAAAAAAGGAAAACATGGCGACACAGTATATATCCTTCTTATCCAGTTTATGAAATATCTTTTAAATTGGTTCAATATTGGTGGAGAAAATAGGCGAGAGCCAAACATCGAAAATGTGACTTTTTACTTAGGCTATTCAGTCGGATCTGCAGTTGTCCTTATCGCACGAATAGACGAGAGATAGCGAGACAGAGCGACAGCGATAGTTTCTTCAAATACCTAATTTTCAAAATTCTTTCCGCCCGCATTTCCTCTTAATTAAGGAAATAGCACATCGATTGGCCTGTGTCCCGTTTAGACAGCAGCGCAGAGGCGGGCCGTCGACTTTGCACTTTGTGGTAGATCTACAGATGTTAGTAGCAATGCAATCCTACTTCCTATTAATCCTACTAATATTATAAACGAGAAAGTTTGTATGGATGGATGGCTGGATGTTTGCTACTCTTTCGCAAAAACTACTGAACGGATTCGGATGAAATTAGGCACACATACAGGGTGGCAGGGACATCGACGCGCAAACTATAACCATGGATTCAGCACATGAGTTTAGACCCCATAGCGTCGAAATTTTACGTCGCTTACTTATCAAAAAAAAATCGCTATGGGGTCTAAACTCATGTGCTCAATCCATGGTTAAAGTTTGCGCATCGATGTCCCTGTCACCCTGTATAGTTTATAACCAGAATTAACACATAGGATACTTTTTATCCCGATATTCTCACGGGTTCGTCAACTTATCCGGGAGAAACCGCGGGGCGCTGCTAGTCTAATATAATTTTCGTTTAAAAAAGTTGTTAAAATTTTAATAATTTCGGGACAGAAATGGGTTAGGAGAGAACGGAAGTAAGTTGGGGGAGGAATGTTACATTTGGAAATTTTTTGATAGAAGTCAAAGGATTTGATGTTCAAGGAGGAGGAAAAGATATATGGTCCTAAACGTCACTTTGAAACCCAAGCACTGTTACACAAGTCACAACTGTTGTACACTAGTCTTAGATCGACAAGTAACTAACTGAATAGTTCGGTAACCGGTCAGTAGGCGCGTCTTTAACGAATTGTTCGCGACTTCGTATGCAAAGCGTCTCCGAATCGATACTAACGACCTTTGGTATATGCACGTGTCTGATATACTATAGGTATCTATTTAAAATACATGTTATAACTAAACTTTTTGTTCTTGCTACCTTTATTTGTTTATCAATATTTACAACAAGCTTTTGTCCGCGACTTCGTTCGCTTGGAAGTCGTAAGACACACAATCTATACCTACTCAAAATAAAGCTGAAGAGTTTGTTTGTTTGAACGCGTTAATCTCTGGAACTACCAGTAGGATTTGAACATTTCTTTTTGTTATTAGTAGTCCAACTCTTAAGGGAGGTTATAGGCTACTTAACATTACGCTAGGACTCTAAGGAGCCGAAAAAAGTCATAAAGAATGCTGAGCGAAAACGAATTAATAGCGCGGGCATCCAATGCGACGGGATCAAAGACTACAATAGTATACACGGTGCTACAAGTTTCATGCGGACGAAGTCGCGGGCTGAAGCTAGTATAGCGTTGGAACTAAACGTTTTTAGATTTATTTGTTCATCAATATTTACAATACCCAAGGTCGATTTACTGTCTCGGTCGTTATGTGTTTCTTCACTAATATCGGACCTAGCTTAGCATAGAAGAATTAATGATTCTAATGACGTAATGGTCACTAAGCGATTACACAACACAAGAACCAACAACAAAAACATTCGTTTCAGACTTTTTAAAGGACATGGCTGTTATTGGGCGTTAACAACTGCCAAATTCTGCGAAAGAAAGTGGAACTGGTAACTGAAAAATTGTGTGGAAATCAGTTTTCATGGTATGGGCATGTGATACGAAGGAATGAGGAAGATTTTGAGTATGAATGTCGATGGCTATAAGAGTAGAGGAAGACTGAAGAAACGATGAACGGACCGTGTGATGGTTAGAAAGGGGGTGACTACCGACGTGACGACTCAACCAAATAAATTAGATAAGGGGCAGGAGAATAATGATGATGGTCATCCAAACCTTTCATTCATGGATAAAGAATCCAGGGGGTCTACTCCGAAGTGGTAAATGTATCGTATCGGCCGAATGTTCGGCCGTTTCCTGGGGGCCTACTCCGAAGTGCAAAGTGCGAATGTTCGGATCGGACCGACACAATATGGCCGAACCGAATATTATTGAAAAATGCGAAAAAAGTTCGAATCGGCTCAGTTGGGTCTGGACCTTAGTCAATATTCGAGAGTGTAAGAATGTAGGATCGGAACCGACCGAACCAAATAGTAAGTTCGTATGGAAACGGCCGAACATTCGGCCGATACTACTTCGGAGTAGACCCCCTGCTACGAAGTTACTATTTGGTTCCTGGTATCATTCAAAAAAAATATTGCTGTTCCATACATTTTGACCGCGTAGGTATTGCACTTTTCTATGATACAGTAGTTTTTTTTTTGATAACCGACTACAAATTTCGACTCTTTGGGGTCTAAACCCATGTGCTGGATCCATGGTTACAGTTTGCGCGTCGATATCCCTGCCACCCTGCTAACTCCTAAGTTCTGACCTATACGTATGTGTACGGTCACGAAGGAGATAAGTAACCAAGGTCTTCGGATATAGTTGAAGTTTATTAAGAAACCGATGGATGTTTTCGAATAAAATTCAATTTAATTAATACAAAACAAACGGTCCATGTATCAAATTAAATTTAATTCGAAAACATCCATCAATTTCTTACTAAACTTCAACTTTATCCGACGACCCTGGTTACTTATCTCTTTTGGTGACTGTACCTAATCCGTGTTTTATTTTTGGTAAAATAATAGAAATATAAAAAAAAATATTACAGTCGGACAACCAGTCTTACCAAGGGGTATCGTATTACCCGGTAACTGGGTTGTGAAGGTCAGATAGGCAGTCGTTTCATGTAAAATACTGGTATTCAGCTGCATCCGGTTAGACTGGAAACGGACCCCAACATGGTTGGGAAAAGGTGATGATGAGTAAAATATAAAGTATTACTCACCAAGTTTGACTCACAACACCAATGCAAGATTTTCTTTCCACTGAGATTTTTATCCTCTTCGGATTAGATTGAAAACTGATAACAACTGACAAACACTCGATAAATAGGTAAACAATATATAATTTCAGTATTGGGTTTCAATACCACACTGAACAAAAATATTTTTTAAGATGGCCGGTCGCAAATTTGAGGTTAAAAAATATTTTCAAAAACTCAAATTTTATATATGGCGACACAATGGGCGCTCGGCTAGAAGAGATCTTTTAAAGACAACCTTTAATTCAATAATAAACATGTCATGTAACAGCTGTTAGTAAAATCTTCACACAAACAAAGACCTCAACAAACTACAAAAGCTGACAGCATAATGACCATTGGTCCTTTGGTGCACAGATCTTAAGCGGTTTCGTCATTGTACGCGTCAGTGGTCATAATTTGAAGATATACGACCAACTTGCTCCAACACCGCAATTGCAATGACCCCTATCCTGTTGAGTGTTTGAGGAAAGTCTAATTCATTCTGAGAATCCCGTAGCCTGTTCTGGATAAGTATTAGTAATAGGACTTTTGGTACGCACGAGAGCTAATTTTTAATGTTCCTGAATATGTCATGACAGGTGATATGGTTAGACAAGGGGTATCGTGTTACCCAGTAACTGGGTTGTGGTGGACAGATAGGCAGTCGCTCCATGTAAAATACAGAGGAGCAATTTTCGTAATTTTAAGAACGTTCACAGTCTGATCTCAGTCTCAATCTGTCAAAAATACGTCTAATTTCCCTACATTTTGACAAGTTTTTGACATTTTTTTTTCGCCGAGATGAGACCGCGACTAGATTTTGAACGTTTTCAATTACGAGAATTGGCCTTCTGATATTCAGCTGCATCCGGTTAGACTGGAAGCCGACCCCAAAATAGTTGGGAAAAGGCTAGGCAGGTGATGATGAGGTGATATGATTAGAAAAAAAAAACAACCGACTTCCAAAAACGACACTACAATGTGAAAAATAACTTTAATTTCGGAAGTCGGTGTCGTCGGGTTCGCATTTTCGTTGTTTGCCACCGACTTCCGAAATTAAAGTTATTTTTCACTTTGTAGTGTCGTTTTTGGAAGTCGGTTGTTTTTTTTTGCAAAAAAGTTTTTATTTTTCACTTTTAAGTTGTAATTTTTACCAGTAATTTAGGTTTAAAAACCAAACTACTGAACCGTTTTTGATGAAATTTCTATGGGACCACTTCAGAAGTATCTCCTTTCGAACAAAAAAAGAATTTTGAAAATCGGTCCACAATTGGCGGAGAAATCGCGTAACAAACACAGAAAAAAAAAAACATACCGTCGAATTGAGAACCTCCTCCTTTTTTAGAAGTCGGTTAAAAAGGGGTGACTATCGAGATGGTGACTAATAACAAGTATGGAAGAAAAAGACATGTTGCGTCGACCACAAATAAATTGCGATAAGTACAGGAGAGTGATGATGATGATGTCATGATAGGTGACGATGATAATGATGATGACAGATCCGTGGTGGACCAGTGGTAAAGGCCGCGACTTACGAGACACTCAGAACTCTCTTCTTGTCGGTTCGAATCCAGACAGGCACTTTAATGCAGCCTATAATGTTCCTACTGCTAGTCACAGGCGTCCTCACTGTGAGAGGGAGTGGGCTGTAATCAGTGGATTTCTCCCTCTGTGAAGACATGTGACATCTACCACCGCGTCTCTACGCGGGCCCAGTGCGGGTTGGTAGATGTCACATGTCTCCGAATGTTTGTTTCTAGGACATGTCGGTTTCCTCACGATGTCGCCGGCACGTAACTTGGCAAGGTTTTGGCGCAGTGGAAGTAAGTTTACGAATATATACTTAGTGCAACAAAAGAATGGCCGCTTTTATTTATACCTAGTCATTATTCTATGGTTAATGCCATAATTTGTTTTTAAAACATGTTTAATTGTTTAAAAAGGAAGTTATAGACAGGAAAGAATGACTGACTCTTGCCAAAATATGTGCCGGTGACTTGTAAGAAGACTCATAAGAACTACATGATCAGCTTTTTTTTTATTTGCTACATGGACCTGCTCTTGACCTCAATCACGCCCGAGGGAAATAATGTTATATAATGTTCCCACTGCTGGGACACAGGCCTCTCTGTGAGAGGGAGCGGGCCGTAATCCACCACACGGGCCCAGTGCGGTTCGGTTTGGTGCATATAATAACTAGGTAAGTATAGGTAAATCACCATATAAAAGAAATGGAAACTTGAGAATGTTTTAAATAGGAGCAGAACTTTTCAAGAGGCCGTGAAACCAGCCATTGCTATTACGGTATCATCATACTAATTTTCACACTTAACGCGTTAATTTAATGCGTCGCATTATCCCATAATTTTATCGGTGCCGTCGTCGTTTAGATTCGACCAAACACGTAATTTGTCTAGAGGAACTGGGAAGAGGCGATTTAAGGATATCAGGATACGCCTCATAGCTTTGTTACCAAGCATGTCTTCTCAATGCTAAGCGTTGAGGTAATCTAGGTACGAAAGTCGAAGACTTTGCTTAACAACCCACGCGATCAATCTGCTGAACACCCTGCTTGGGACATATTGACATATTGGCGCCGATTCCTTTGTTCACATACTAAACTAAATTTAAGTTCAGTGCATCTTTTTCTTTCTATTTCATTAAGAAAAGGACAAAAGATACATTTTAGTTTAGTCCTGTCAAATTAAGACGCTCCATAGACAGTTTAGACGTGATTAAAAACATGGCTACTAAAAATACGTCAATTTACGTCTGTCGCTGACTAATTTGACAGGACTAAACTAATATTTTATCTTCTGTCCTTTTCCTAATGAAATAGAAAGAAAAAGATGCACTGAACTTAAATTTAGTTTAGTTTGTGAACAAGGGAATCGGCGCCATTATCTGTCCCCCTATAAAAAATTACTAATACCTAATAAGATTTTTTTTTATTGTTACTAAGTTGCTAATTGTTATCATGCTTGCAATACCTACCTACTCTGATTTATGGGACTGTGGCTGATTGATAGAAAAACAAAAAAATATATTTGTAATTTATATAAATACAGAAAGATTATAAACCCAAACCACTAGTCTTTTATTTAATGTAATGTTGCTTATAATGTGTGGCATTTCTTTTAAGAATTAGTATGTTAAATTCTATGGGGGAGAAACAGGAATAAAAAGTTTCATCGGTCCCCCAATCACTGATAGCCAGATAGGAGTGAATAAAGTTCGAACTGTCCCCTCGTTGCTAACAGAGGGACAGATCAAACTTGTTTTCTGATCTGTCCCCTTAAGGGGACAAAGCAGGGTGAGAGATCGAAATAATTCCAATAATCTATGATATTATAACATTTTACATTTAACTTTTACGGGATACCACCCCTATTTGGTTAATATACCTTATATACGCACTAAGCGCTTCTCGTCATCTTTTCTGATGCGCACAGCTAAGGAGTGGAATCGTCTGCCTGCGTCTGCATTCCCGAGTTCATACAACCCGAATCTCTTCAAGGCGAGAGTGAATAGGCTTCTTCTGGGCAAGCTCGTTCCACCGTAGATCTCATCTCTGCCTCTGGGCTGGATTGAGGTCAAGAGTGAGCCCATTGTCAATAAAAAAAAATAAAAAAACTTTTACATCTTCAGTTACGCTGCGCTCGCAGTGGGACCTCGCGCTTTACAAGAAAAACCGAAAGTCATATCGAATGATAGCTCTATCTTCTTCGTGATGTCATTCAGATGAAAGGTCGCTGAACTTTGCAATACTTATGTAGGTCCAGTTTTTTAGATTACCAATTGTTTATCAATACGGTTTTGATATTTATTTTTACTTAATTTCGTTAGGGAAAACAAACAGCGGTATTGACTACTACATTTTTCACAGATTACAAATTAAACAATTGCACACTGTTGGCACTATAGAACAGTGGTGGCCTAAGGCCTAAGGGTAACGCCCCGACTTACCAGTTGTAGGTTATGGGTTCGAACCCAAGCAGGCATTTTACTTTGTGTAAATTATTTCATCACCACTGCTCTCAAAACGGTGAAGGGAAACATCTTGAGGAAACCGGCACGTCCTAGAACTAAAAATTCGAAGACATGTGACATCTAGGTACCAACCCGCATTGCCGCGCCGTGTGGTGGATTACGGCCCACTCCCTCTCACCGAGAGGAGGGCAGTGTCCCAGCAGTGGGAACATTGTAGGCTGATTATGTAAATAAAACAAAGTCGGGTTAGTAACACCATTTCTAACTCAAAAGGCTGGACCGATGCTTATGATCTTTGATTTGTCTCCGCCCCGAATAGCAGAAAACTATTAAAACATGGAAAAAATTCATTAAAAAAAAATAACATAATTCATTTTCTCATTTATTTTATAACAATACAATATTTACATTATATAAGCTAACATTTAAAATAATAATACAAATGTACACAAAGCAAAGGAGATAAGTAACCAATCACGCACACTACAAAACTATATCGCTACTGTACGTACTGCTTACAATGTGAGCCACGCACACATCGCATTCGTTGAGTGAGTGAGCTAACGTCTTCTAAATGATAGTACAACATTATTTGGCAACGTAGGATAATTGCTCTCGTGGCGCAACAGGTAAGCATTCAACCTGCAGTGGTAAATGATTTGAGTTCGAGTCGCGAGTTTACTATAATATTATTTTTGAGATTTTGTAATTTAGAGTTAATATACTAACTGAATAAAGTGATATTCTGACCGGTTTGAGAAACTACCACAAGTTTCTCGATTACTTAAAATTATTTGCCGGTTTAGAAGCTAACTACCTGCTTTAAAACTATATTCCTGCCTTTAATTGTGAACTTGTGTATGAGTCAGTCTGCATTAGCAACTACACACCTCTAATACTCCATCTTTTGCACTTTTACGAAGTTTGTTATTGTGATAAATTGAATAACCATGCATCATTTGACAATATTCCAAAAAGCTCAGATTATTGTTTTGTCTGAGCAGAATATTTCTGTTAGTGAAATCGCAAGGCGCTGATACTACACTTTGATCTTAGCCAAAAGGCCGAGAAGCGATAAAAGGCGCTGATATCGGTGAGTAAAATTATTATTAATAATAATGTATTAATTTACTATGTCACCGTGACCCAGTAATTCCAATGAGATTTTCTGTGGATATGAATAGTTGAAAATAATATGAAATAACACCGGAGTATTTATTTATTAACTGCAAAGCCACTCACTATAGGTATCGATATTTAATAATTACCATTATCTTTTACACAGTATTATGATAATAGTTTTTTTATCTGTATTTTTAAATGAAATATTCAAAAATATAATGAATAATGTTTGTAAATGATTAGGAGATAATAATAAAATAACAACTCTAAATAATGTATACATATTGATTAATACTTATTAGAAAAAAGTAAAAAAAATTATATGTGCAAATAAAGTAAATAATAAGTGTTATAATAATCATATTATATAAATATTACATTTTTTTATATATGTATTACGTAATTTGTATAAACTATATATACCTATATGTTAAGTATATGAATTGTGTTTATATAAATAATATATAAAAAAAATATTCTCCGCATTGTATTTATATTGTGTCATTTTTATTTTTTAATTATTAATGCTAATATTTTCCCTTTTTTGTAGAGAAAAACCGTTCGACTGTGGGTGCATCGTCACGCTGACACAGGTGAAATAAACCGTCGCCAGTCTAGACCGAAACCATTAGCTTACACAAATGCTTCGCCTCGGCACCGTGAGATTGTTGCCACTCATACATCTGATCCATTTGCTAAGACCAGTATAACAGCAGCAGCATACAACATCACTAAGCAAACTGTACGGAACCACCTGCGAGCGGACGGTTTGGCATGTTGCAGACCGGCATTATTAAAATAACGACAAAAATGAATAATTATTGTAATAATAACAATAATTATTACTATATAAAATATCCACTAATATTATTAATTACGGATCATCTTGAGAAAGTGTAATATTGAAAATCATCGCCGACTTATCGTAACATTTATAACCTTAAAATTTCAGACATTTTAACATATTTAAATCTATAATTATCCTAGAAACTGTGTTGGTAATACTGTTCCCGATACCGGATGGTTGATAACTGAATAAACGAAATACTTAATACTATTACATCTTAAATACTTTCACAGCATATTTAGCCATAATAAAATAAGTCGGCGGTACTGGAGTGTGAGTGATGTTATTGTTACTGGATCAGGATTATATTTTTCATCTATGTGACATGTTTATTCACTCCGCCCATTGTTTATTATATAATTGTATAAACTTCCAAAGAATGCAAAAGAATTGACTTCACTCAACATATTTAAAAAGAAATATTTACTTTTATTTACAACGACGAAACACTATATTAATTGAGTTGTGTTTATTTTTGTCCAAAACAGCAACATCTTTTAACTTGCGCCACCGCCTTATCTTAGGAATGCGGTAAACTCGCTTCCAATTTTGTTGACAATGATCATACTTTTTCTTTATTTTTTGTTTTCTTCTACCCGCACTGATATAATATAATTAGCAATAAGATTTATTGTTCTGATGTAAGTGAGTCTTAATGAGAAATAAAGTTATGACCGAACTTGTGATGTTCTTTTATTTTTTAAATAAAGATTTTTATTGAAAATGGTTTTACTTATTTAAGCTATTTTAAATAAATAAAACCATTCCTTAACAAAAAAAATATTATTAGCTTAAAATTTTAAATCACAAAAGATTCACCATTTCCGAGATTCGAACTCACGCCGTTGGATTCACCGCCGCCGCCGCGTTTGATTCTTCGCCGTTGGTTGGATTATATAAGCTAACATTTAAAATAATAATACAAATGTACATATGATAAAATAAGCAAAAGAATCATTGGGCATAAAAAAATTCGTCCGCATCGCTGTCAACAGGAACAGTGCCCAAAAGGCTGGCAGCATTGCCACGTTGTATGGCGATGCTAATTCTTTGGCCAAGAAATAGGCCAGCTCTCTGGTCACGTGAAGAGACGACTAACCGCTTGGCGATATTTCGAAAAACCAAGTGGGCACTCGGACAGTTTTTCTCATACATTTTGTATTTACCTATTGATTCTGAGCCGGTAGGAAGTTCGCCGGGTGAGCTAGTTTTAAATAAATAAATAATAATTATGTTTCTAACATCAAACAAAATGAACGCGACCAATTGGAACATGAACCAATATGAAAGTAGGAATATATATGGACGCGTTGCCATGGTTACCGATTCCACAACAAATTAGTTGCTTCAAAACAAACTAGCAATTTAGATGGACATAGTTTCAAATAATTTAAAGAAATAAATGTATTATTATTACTAAATTAAATTACTAAGTAAACTAAGTTAATATTTTAGTGAAGTGCTTTGTAAGAAATTAAGAATTTTTAATACTTATGGTAAGTTTAATTTATGCATGGCCAACTAAATTATTCATTAAATACCTATGTGTTCTGAGAAAACGGGGGTAAACGATTGCCCTTGAGCCTTATAAGTGCTGGTTAAACAATTTATTGATGCGTGGTCTCTAAGTGTTAAGTGTAAAGGTATTTGCCCTTTTACCTTTCACCAAGAAATTGTAAAAAAGAAACAAATAGTATGTGACGTGATAGACTAGTTTATTTGTATCCTTTGTTAACAGTACATATCATCAAATAATTTAATTAATATAAATACTGGGGGGCAGGGACATCGGTGGATTTAGTACATGATTCAGAAAAAAATTTAACACAAGGAGCTCTCCGTGTTGAAATTTTTCGTCGGATATTAGAAATAAAATAAGCTGTAAGAAACAGCACTTTTTAATTACAATTATAATTACGACAAATTTCAACTACCCCTGCGTTGAAAATTTTCAGGGTCCAGCATCATGTACTAAATCCATGGTAACAGATTTTGCGTCGATGTCCCTGCCATCCTGTGTAACACAAATTTTCATTAGGTCGTCTACCTCGAAATACTCCCTTTTAAATTTTTTTACCAAGCTATATAGAAATACTCGATTTTACCCTCACACGGGTAGATTCAAACGAAAGAAGCACTCAATACTCGTGTAGATAAAATCTAACAATTAATATCGATTTCGTGCTTTAACTAATTAAAATACTAACGGTGTCCACTATCGAGCAATATAGAATTACATATTTATATTTCGATGGCAAAACTAATTACAGGGTGGCAGGGACATCGACGCGCAAACTGTAACCATGAATTCAGCACATGGTTTAGATCCCTGCGTAGCGTAGAAAACGACATCGCGGCAGGCTCAGACGGAGATGGCGGGATGAGCTGGACTCCTTTGATAAAGATTGGTCCTTGGCAGCTCTGGACAGAGAGAGGTGGAAAGAGGGTAGGGAGCCCTTTGCCCAACAGTGGGACATTAACGGCTAATAAAAAAAATAAAAAAAAAAAAACAAAATAAAAATTGCTGCTTCGTAGAAAAGTACTAAGAACACATAGATAATAATAATTATAGATAATAATTTATCTATAAAATATTAGTATTATTATTATCTATACATTTTCACTTACGCGGTGAAAATGTATAGATAATATTTTTTGTAATAATAACCGAGGAAAAAGTTTTTCGTACTGAATCCATGGTAACGTTGCGTGTCGATGTCCCTGCCACCCTGTATGTTGGGGTGCCTGTATGTTAGATATATCCGTAAAGCATGCCAGGTGAATGCAGGATTTTGAAATAATAAACTATCTGCACCCTGTGGTTTTACCCGCATAAGTCTCGATCCCCTGGAAATATCGACATAAAAGTCATCAGGTCATGGTATACCCATGCGCCAAATTTCATCCAAATCCATTCAGCCGTTTTACGGTGAAACCGTAATAAATAAACATACAAAAAAATATTTTTCCTGTATGTATATGTATAGTTCCCTGTGTGTACGAGTATGTAGTTTAGATTTAGACAGATAATCTAGATGATTCTTAAATATGTTTCAGATTCCAACTAAACTCTATAAAAATAAGAAAGTACAAAAGGACCAGAAAAATTACGCAATATGAATATAAAATCTTTGGAATATATTATAACGTCAAGGAGTTATTAAATCAATAATGAACCGGTTACCAGGAGCGTGCCTCGTTGTCTGTTTGCTGATGATGACGTCACGGGTTCACGCTAAATGGGTGGAAGGCAGGGTCGATACTAAAGACGTAAGTTTCATGATTTCGTCCTAAGGTCTGATTTTTCCATCGCCAATCACTTTTATTCGTAGAATTAAATTGACTTTTGACAGTTTTTGTATGAAATAACTGTCAAAATTTCAAAAATATTCCTTGAAAAAAGTTATCAGATGATTGTCCAAGTGATGAAATGTCCAAGGATATTATTATTATTATCAGATGATTGAAAAATCACCCCTAAGTAGATACGACGACCCTATTGGTTATTCGGGAGGTTAAAATGCTAAAATAAACTTTTTTTTACTACATATATTCAGCCTAATCAGCCTATAATTGTCCCACTGCTGGGACACAGGCCTCCTCTCTGTGAGAGCGGGCCATAATCCACCATGCGGGCCCAGTACGGGTTGTCGGATGGTTGGTTTTTACTAAGTAAATAGATCGATCTAAAATAATGACTACGGTTAAAAAAAATCTGTTGACCTAAGTGTCATGTATTATACAGCATTAAAAAACATTTCCTTGCATGGAGATTTTCTTGGCATCTCGCTGGAGATACTGATCACCCAGTCCATTTGACATAGGCTGGCATCGAATCTGCACCCCGTATACCCGTAATACAAAAAAGTAACCAATTAAAACTCTCAACCTAATATTTTTTTTAAATAGGTACATATTGTTTTACAGAACTGGGCATTTCTCTCTCGCTTCTGCTTCCTGTCCTTAGAAGGACAATTCGAGTACCTAATAGAATATGAGAAGGAGTCGGGGATACCCAACTTATTGCTGTACTATGATGATGACAGCCAGTGGCCTTCTGTCTACCATAGCAGTAAGGTTAGTAAGGAAAGACCCTTGGTATTTTGTATTCTTGTTTCTCGAAAATGCAGTAATAAAACTACCATCTCATTATGAGCGAATTTTGTCCCATTTGGGCGCCAGTATCAATTTTGGTGCCCAACTGGGATCGAAATTAAATTTTACAGAAACTGTGTTCTAAAACGACAAAAATACGTTTTTGTTAAGGTAACTTGGATATTTGTCTAGAACTCGATCCGCCACGATAGTATACTGCTGGTAAGAACCATTCCTCAGCATGGGAATAAGGGATAGTGGGGGTAATCCCTGGGTCGAGCAAAACATTATGAGGTTTTCCATTTGTATTCAGTTCCAGTTGATGTCAATGTGGGTGTTACTATACTCATGTCACCTTGTTCACCCCTGCGAGGAATACCGCTATGATGTTGTTATGTTATATTTCTCACCCTTTTCTTTGCAGACATGCAAGGAACGAGAGGAAGTACTAAACCGTGCAGGTCAGAACCAGATAATAAGGCTATCACACTGGTACCCAGACACAGAGTACTCTGGCTGCATCATCACCAAGCACAATAAGGAACAACCAGCAGCCAAGCAGAGGTATGGCTTTTTATTTCTATTCATTGTGAAGGAGGACTCATCATTCTCTTCCTAACCTTTTCCCCAACTATGTTGGGGTCAACTTCCAGCCTAACCAAATGCAGCTGAATACCAGTATTTTAAATGAAGCGACTGCCTATCACACTTCCACAACCCATTGACTGGGAAACACTACCCCTTGTTAGGACTTACGGTCCGTTAAAGGCACTACCTAATATTTAAGCAATTTTAGGAGTAGACTTGGGTGTGCATTTATTTCGAAACAAATGTGGTGAATATAATTATAGGACATTTTCTGCCATGGTATGGGCATGTGATGCGGAGGAAAGAGGAAAATGTCGTGAGGAAAGTTTTGAGTATGAATGTGGATGGCTATAAGAGTAGGGAAGACCAAAGAAACGATATATCCTTAAAGGCCCTCTTACATATTTTTGCCTAAAATGCCTTGACTCCGGACTTTCTATTATAATCTTAATTTCATCGCCTCAAATTGCGCATAATGTAATATAATGAAATGAAATTGTTTATTCTGTGTCGCAATCAATATCAAACTTAATATAAAAAAAAATATATATATTAACTGGAGTCGACATTTCCTTACCCATGAGAAGAAATGGCGAAAGAAACTCAGGGTTCAAAGTAAATTTTAAAGTCCAGACATAATCTTGGTTTGTGAGGTTCTTTTAAGTAAAGAACCTCACAGATTTGAGAAGACCTATCCAGTCAGTGCAATCAATTGTCAGTATACGTACATCTCAACTCAGAACTTAAAGAGCTCAACATCTCGACGACCAATACAAGAGAAAGAATATTTGCGTAAATTGCATTTGCAAGAAAAATATTCGTCAGCTTTAAATATTTAAGCCTAGAAAGTGGGTCCTTGAGCCCCGGTCTTTCTGTAATCTTAACTTTATCACTCCAAATTCTCCATAATGTGTTGCCCTACATATCAAAACTAAACGAAACAGTTACGTTAACAAACAAATATTGCCTTTAAACTAAATAAGTGTCTCCCAACAGTTATATCACTGCAATTTGTACTTCAGCCGACCCACGAATGAATGAGTTAACTGCACAGATATGTGGGTCAGTGACGTATTCATAGACGAGGCAGTAACCTAGACTTAGTTATAAATCGGTTCGTATTTATAGCCCTGTAATGGGTGTTAAGGGACGGTGGTGTTGCCCAGTAATTGGGTTGTTGAGGTCAGATGGTAATTTTTTCACGTAAATAAAATACTTATATCTGACAACAAATTAGGTCAAGGTCGATGGCTGTTGAAGATAGGTAAGCTTGGCTTGAATACAAAGCAACACCTCAATTGCGTGACACACTTTTGTCAGAATAATTGAGACCAGACTTGACATTGTTTAGCTTCAAGATCAGTATCCGGTATCCATTAGTGTCGTAATATCCTCATTTAGTCTTTGTTTATGTATACTAATGATAAAGCAAGTTCCAGAGATTAGCGCGTTCAAACAAACATACTCTATGTTTGGAACTATTTGAAATATTATTTTTGCATTTGATAGCCTAATTCTTGAGGAAGGTTGTAGGATATTTATTATCACGCTACGGCCCTAAAGAGCCGACAAAAACAAGAAAGAACGCTAATCAAATAGGAAGTAATAGCACGGCCGGCGAAGTGATGCGACGGCGTGAACA
Organism: Apamea anceps; assembly: GCA_951799955.1. Classification (NCBI taxonomy): domain Eukaryota; kingdom Metazoa; phylum Arthropoda; class Insecta; order Lepidoptera; family Noctuidae; genus Apamea; species Apamea anceps. The sequence continues at coordinate 4,605,158 of OX637528.1, forward strand.
AGAAACGAAGTCTCGTGCAGAAGCAGGTCCATTTATAAAGTTCTAGTTATTCTTTTACAGCACAACAACACCAAAACCAACAGATCCACCGAAAAAACCAAAAAACTCAACCAAACTACAACCTCCAGAACCTTCTTACTACGACCAGTTCCTAAAAACGACAACTCGTAACCCCAAACCCACATTGTCAGATAGCAGTACCAACACCACTTGGTTTGAACTACTACCGACTGATGACTTAAATTTCACCACTGTGGTCCCTGAAGAGGAGTTGTGGGAGAGTATTGGACCAGGGAACGGCAGCCATTTTGGAAATTTGAATGATGAGGTTGAGATTCTGTTTGATAATAGGAATAGGAGTGGGGTGAGTGATTTGACTACATCTATTCGAATCGGTAAACTAAGATCAGGAGCAAAGATCAGGAGGTCTCTAAATAGCGAGAAAAAGGCAAAAATTTCGAGGTGTTCTTGTAAAACTAATTTTAAAATTTGCCTTCTCTAAAGTGGGTTTTTTCTAGACTAACAAAAAAAAAACTGCAAGTATGCAACCTTTCTAACATTTAGATTAATTAGACTTTTTAATAGCATCCTAATTGCGTAACTCAGTTTCAATAACAATATTTCTAATCCATTCCTTCATAGGTTTAATAAATTTCTTTGCTCAACAACGTAAACAACGCAATGAATTGTCAAAATGAATGAAAATACGATCAACTGTCATTTTATATTTTATGTTTGTCACGTAATTACCCTACAGGTTTCTGATTCACACAAAAAGTTGCTATAGTATTGTCAACAACAAATAACAACAAAACAACAGCAAAACAACACAAAAACGAGCAAAACACAAACGAAACAACAGCAAATTAATTCACCTTCTTTGAGTTTGATAGTCAGTTTCAGAAATTGCCTGTAATTCCCTCAGGATTATCATAAAAAACATACCTAGTTAGAGAATTGTAGTTATATTATAGATCTACCTCTGCCTATGACGGCACGGTTGGCGCAGTGGTTAAGCGATTGACTGCTGCGCTGCGTGTCGCGGGTTCGATTCCCGCACGGAACAAATATTTGTATGACCTACATGTATTTGTTCCGAGTCTGGGTGTTTTTCTATCTATAATATGTATGTATTTACAAAAAAAAAAAAAAAATGTATATAAGTAGTTTATCAGCCATCTGGTTACCATAACACAAGCATTAGGTTGCTTAGCTTGGGACTAGATGGCGCTGTGTGAAATGTCCAGGGATATTATTATATTATTATTAACTCTAAGGCCGTTTGTCCACCGCCACGTCAACGGGACGTCAACGAAAACGAGATGACGACACCGAAGTAGTGTTACATACATTTTCTCTACCAGAAAAGAGAAAACCCGTACCTTCCCCCCCTTTCCCGACCCTTTTCTTCAGAGAGTGCACCTGTGTCTGCGCACACACTTGTGCACTACAATATCTCCTGCGCCGAAGGCTACTCTCCGTCGTATTCGTCGGTCTCGTTAACGTCTTGTTGACGGTGGCGGGTAGACAAGCGGCGTAAGGCTACGGTTTCTTTAAAACGTCACACGCCACTGACAGCGCGCAGTGACGTCACGATGGATGACCGACATGCCGTCGGTTGTTAAAACCTTTGTTGCCGCCGTCGCACCTGGCGATCGCGGGCGGCGTGGGAACGACACCGCGCTTGTATATTAGAGCACACAGCATTCGACTGTCGTCGGTGACGGACACGTCGTCTGTCGCGGTCGGCGTGTAGTCAGATAGACCCAAAGACTACAATAGTATACTGTCTAGATAGACCCCAGCCTTAGGGAAAAAGATGCGTGATGTTTTATTTTGTTATGTTTGTTATCCTTAGGACATTTTCATTGCCAATGAATTTTACACATTTTATTCATTTCAGCATAAAATAAAACGCTCTTTAGAACTGTACGAGCGTTTCCATCGCCGACGTCTGAAAACCGAAGCTCGCAGTTTAGCTAGTCAGAGCGAGAAAGAGAGACTGTTGGTCTCATGTCACAACTCTAGGAGGTTCCGGTCTGCGAGGGAACGATGGTGGTTTATTGCTATTAGCAACTGTGAGAGTACTAAGGTTAGTAACTCCACCATAGGCTATATACACGGTAGCAGCCGTAGCCGGTCATCGACAAGCGACCTGTTACCACGGATTCAGTACATGATTCTGAATGACGCCACAGGTGCTGAAATTTTTCCTCAGTTATTAAAAAAAATATTAGCTGTTCCATACATTTTGAACGCCTAGGTATTGCACTTTTCTATGAAGCAGCTGATTCTTTTCGGGGTAACCGACGAAAAAGGTCTACGCTAGGGGGTCCAAAATCATGTGCTGAATTCATGGTTTCAGTTTGTGCGTCGGTGTCCCTGCCACCCTGTACTTACATTTATTATATTAAGAAAGTATTTTAAAGTCAGATCTATAATTGTGACGTGCCTGTTTATTATTTTCCAGGGTTTGGACGTCAAATACAAGTTCCTGATGACAAATGGCCCAGATGGTGACTTCTGGCATGAACACTTTTCTGCTGACGAATTTTGTGAGTATCTTTTCAATTTTAAAATAGCATTATATTATTGTAAAATAACAAAATAATACCCTAAATTAAATAAAACTATTTACAAACTAAAATATAGCGTCGAAAAATTCATCGCCATCGCTGTCGACTGGTAAAGTACCCAAGACACTGGCGGCATTGCCACGTTGTATGGCAATGCTTAGCCTCTGGCCAAGGTAAAAGCCAGCCCTTGGGTCATGGCAAGTGTCAACCAGTCTTTTTGAAATTTCCTTAAAAAGACCATGCGCACTTGGACCCCACGGCCCGAGGGTTTCAACCCCAAACGGCTCGAAAATATAATTATTAATGAGGTTATTATATTTACGCCGCTTCAGGTTTTCTGCAGCCGCAGCAGCAGCACCAGCGCAACAAGCTGACCCTGGAAGATGGGATGGCGCAAGAGTATCGACACAAGTTGCATCCCACACTAAAGGCCTACCTACCTTCCATGGAAATAAAGACATGCCGTCCGGTCTCTTGCCATCGTCGCGTGCCAATCCATTGGGTTCTAATACAGCTGGAACGCCGACGGTGACAAGAGCTCGTCGAATGATGTCGTTAATGTTTGCGTGCCGCGCTAAGCGACCCGCACTTCGGCTGCAAGACAGGCCGTGGTGTCCGAGGCTGTTGACAACTACGCCACAGTGACAGCGATGGGGAGAACAACATGGTGCTCCTAGTCGTAAGGAAGCAGCGAGGCGGAAAGTATTGTCGTCGAGCAAAATGCCTATGTTCGACGACGGAAGTGCATGAAGCCATAGACCCGACTCCCATTTACCCACAGCCAGCAGGCGCGCACGCTCTGCAGTAGTAACAGACGTGTTAAGTAAATTATCCTGAACTACATTGCAGAGCGGCTCATCCCACCGTCTCTGGGAAAATGGATTATCGGGTAGATCTGAGTTCGGGCAAGCGAGTCTCCAGGCATCCATAGCCTCGGTGAAGCAGGGCACATCAAAATTAATCAGTGTGGAGGCTAGGATTTTCCTGATTAATTTCTCAGTACCGTGGACCGAGGATATGAAAGCCGGTAAACTAATACTAAAAATTTTGCGGACGCCGAGGCCTCCCAAACGAATGGGAAGAGTAGCTTGTGCCCAAGCTCGGTCGTCCAAGGCCACATTTAAAATCGAAGTTAATGTATGCCTGATAATTTGGTCCATTTTGTCTAAAAGGTGAGTATGATTCCATAAATGGGAAGCGCGAAGAAAATAAGTTAATTTAGGGCCGAAACAGCAGTAACGAATTAAGGTGATGGCCGAATGTATATTAATTTGGAACAATCTTTCCGAAACATCGTTGAAATTTTGTATTTTTTCCTCAATAAATTCGGAAAAGGAATTTTCAAAGATTGGAGCCCCTAGGAGACGAAGAGAGCTTTTTCCAACAATTTTAATATTTGGAGCTATTGCGTTAAATTTGGGAAGTGTCAGTTGTCTGTCAGTACTGTCCGCTAAATATAGTTCACATTTCGAAAGGTTGAGATCAAGGCCAATGGAATGTAGTTCATTTTTTAGGAAACTTAGGTCGTTTAAAACAGTTTCTACTTCGCTACCCAAGGTGCCATCGTCTAGATACCAAACATTAAATTTGGAATTTAGCTGTCGAATAATTGGGTGAATGGCTAAACTAAAAATCACTGGCCCGAGAGGGTCACCTTGTTGACAGCCAACAGCAGAATCCAGAAGGTTGTCCCGGTACAGTAATTTAGATGGATGTCTGTAACATTGCCAAAGGAAACTATAAATTTGGGGTATTTCTTTTTTAGTTTCTGCCAGCAAGGTGTCCCTATTAACAGAATTAAAGGCATTCTTTATGTCAACCTTCAGGATAACTTCTCCTTTTCCGGAATTTAGGTAGGTCGACAAGGCGTGTACGGCAGCCTCACAGCCCCCTTTGGAGCCGTAACCTAGCTGCAGGGGCTGAAATTTTTCCGAAACAACCTCACCATAAAATTTACAACAAATTTTGGCTGCCATACGACGGTAAGTAGTGCCCACGGCAATGGGACGAATACCGCCATCTTTCTTACGCAAGGCGCATAAATTGGCCCCGTACAGAACGTCGATGACGGCCTCGTTCACCTTGCCGGAGAGCATAAGGTTGATCAAAGCCGTAAGCTCCTTCAAGAGCAACTCGCCAGCTGCCCCGGCGCCTGAACAGATAAGGTCCTTAAGGTGCTGAGGACTCAGACCGTCGAGGCCACCGGCGGAGCCGCTCCGGAAGGAACAAATAGCTGTGACCAACTCTCGACCTGTAATAGTGAGGGAGTGGTTAACCGGATCAGGGGGGTCGGGAAAAGAAAGGTCATCCGCTGCGGCAGGGTGTTTGCTCTCCAGAGCTTCGAGCGTTTCTGGAGAACAAGGTGCCACCACATCACTACTAAAAAGAATCCTGGCTGCTCCGCTAATGTCACCTTCCCCTAACTTAGATTCTACCAGATGGGATATACCTCTTGAAGATGTATATCTCTGTGTCGGTAATTTTGAATCTAAATTATGAGCCGAAATATTACAGTTCTCTTTAATTTGTGCAGTTAATGTTTTTTTGGCAGCCAAATTCTTTTGTATATGTAGGATTCTATAAGGAAAGGTGAGCAGCTGTTCCCAAGCACTTTGTGAGTTCTCCCGGGCAGCAAGACGAATGCAACCTGCTAGGTGTTGTGCCACTAGAGGTCTAGCGCCGCGGGGAATTCGCTTCAAAACAGGAACAGAGTTTTTGAATTTTGAGAGGGTTTTCCAAAACGGGTCTAGAATGGATATAGCTGGTGTTGTAGGTATAGATGTTAAGACAGGGTCTGAGGTGAGTGCATTCTGTGGTCTGTGTACCTTACCAATATGCACATTCAGACCCCGCTTACCTTTAAAAAACCGTGCCTGGGTACACTGCGGACATCTCTCCAGGATGCTCAGCGATGTTGAAGGTTGACAAGCACTATTAACCACCACATCGCTGCTGCCACTAAGCATTTATATACATATAGGTACCTAAATTAAAAAATTTTAAAATAGACAATTATCTATTGTACCAAATAATAACTATATTCGATAGCTTCGGTTCGTGGAATTTCTTGGAATTTAAACTGTTGTCAAATGTCATGTCTAGTAATTTAATGGCTGTAATTATTTCGGTTGTGTGTATAACTCCAGCTTCCTCATATGTGACAGAACAATTCTAACTATGCCAATATTTAAGGCATAATAGCTGCAATCAAAGATCCCAGTCTTAATTTAGCTGCCACAAAAACTTCGTTTATATGAGTCGTGGCTAGTGTTACCTGGTTACTGGATTGTGGAAGTCAGATAGGCAGTCGCTCCCATGTAAAATACTGGTATTCAGCTGCATCCGGTTGGACTGGAAGCCGACCCCAACATAGTTGGGAAAAGGCTAGGCAGATGATGAATTTGTAAAATTAGTTGCTGGGGAGTTTGTTGCGCCACTTCTCCCCAGCTAAAGCACTAGGAAGTGGTAAAGGGCGGGCGTTTTGGGGGACTGTCTTATGTAGTTTTGACGTTCAAAAAGTGTTGTTTCTCAGCCTACTTTGAATAAATAACTTTTGATTTTTATTTTGAAAGCCGAAAGGTGTGCCCATGTACCCAGGATTTTGTAATAATATCTTGATTTAAAAGAGTGTCCAGATCTACGTTTTGGAATGGGCAACTAGCTTCAACTTTCTGACTAACTGACCGACAATTTAATTTTGACAATTCAAAAGTGCCTGAAATGGTTTAATTGAAATAAATTATTTGAGTTTGAGTTTTGTGTGATAATTTTTGTGTGGTTCAGCCTTCTGAAAGTCGAGTGTAAGACCAATGACTGACTCCTTTTAACATTCCACAGATGTCTTACCAATCCTCTTAGCCTACACTTTCGCCTACGTCATCGTAATGATAGCAGTAGTGATGTGCAGCGTCGAGCTAAAGTCTCGACATCTTTTACACTCGACATACAAACTGTTCCTAATGTCGATAGTGTCACAACACTCGGGCGTTATGCTACAAAGTTTGGCGTATATACGATATGCTGCTAACGGATTTGGAAGCGATAATGCTAGGATTGTTGGTGAGTTTAATTACACACTAAGAGTTATTTTTAAAATAATTAGGGAAATTTTAACTTCTAGCGTTTTTAGGAGTCTTTTCTACACCGTATATGGTCTCTCTCAAGAGGGAGGTACCAAATAATATTTTTTTTATGTATTTTATGAAAGTATTTAAAAATGTAATTAATAAAATAAATAATTACAAACAAACAAACAGCCTTACCACGACAAGAACACAATTTTAATAGGTATCGTAATACACAAATGCTTTCATTGACTATTGGTACTTGTAAGAATTAAAAAAAAAATGTTCTTAATAAAGGAATTTGAAAAGGGTTACACTTACATGGGATAGTTACTACTTAGGGGCAAGAATTCTATAAAAATGCTTAACAAAAGCAACAGAGTTAACACAGAGATCAAAGGACTAGTATTTCTTTATAACGTGGTCCTTTCATCTCTAATAATGGAACGACTATGAAGTGAATAATTATCACTCAAACCTTTTAATTGTTACAAAGTAATTTGATGTGATGTTTTCTGATTTCCAGGCCAATTCTTCTGCGGCCTCTCAGAGATGACGTTCCTGTTGCTCTTGGTACTAATGGCGAAAGGATACACCATCACCCGAGGCCGCCTCAAAGTGGGCTTCACGGTCAGACTGACTGTGTTCATGTGTTGTTATGTGGTCACTTATATCGTGCTGTTCGTTTATCAGGCGAAGGTAAATCCTTGCTATTTTATTTATTTACTAGCACCCCGCGGTTTCACCCGCATAAGTTTCGATCCCGTGAGAATATCGGGATGGAAAGCATCAGTCTTAATCCTGGTTATAAACTATCTGTGTACCAAATTTCATCCAAATCCGTTCAGTAGTTTTGGCGTGAAAGTGCAACCAACATCCATCCGTCCATACAAACTTTCGTATTAGTAGGATTTGTGAACAATTTATGTTTCTTTCTGGGGGAGGTGAGGGGGAATTTCTCAAGCCGTGACTGCCTTTAAAAAAAAAAACCAGTGGCACCTTTTTCCGTAAACTCAAGAATGTGGTCCCATTTTCGAGGATGACTGCTGCTTATAGTAGTAATACAGGATGAGCAAACTGTAACTGGTTATTAAAACAAACGCTGTCCCATACATTAAAAAAAAGTAGCTCTGTAGGTATTGAATTTTCTATGACTGCTGTTTTTTTTTTGATAACCAATGAAAAATTTCTGCGCTGGGTCTACGTAACAATTCATACTGTAATTCATACGTGCTGAATTCATTGTTACAGTTTGTGCGTCGATGTCCCTGTCATCCTGTATAATCACTGGCCGGTTTCTAAAACGCCCACCCTTTTTTTTTTTGTGGATGGGAAATCATCAAATGACCCCTCCCGCTCTGGGTGGAGCGGGAGCGAGTGTCAGACTTTTACTGAATAAAACCCACCCGCGTGTTCCTTCCTTAGCCCTTTATGTTCCAGGGCAGCGGTAACCCTTTCGGAAAAACGCCCACCCTTCACTAGTCTTCCATGTGTTTTTATATTTACTTCCTAGGAATTACCTTGATCATTGTTCCTTAATTTAAAAAAAATCTTTGAATGGTCCAAAACCCTCTAGGATGTTATTTATTATTTATTTATTTATTCTCACACTGGAACGCCATACGGCAATTACACCAATGGACTGGTTGTCAGACTTTCGGGCTTCTGACTTCCCGTAACGACTGTCAAAGATCCACGAATGACAGCCGGGACCAACGGCTTAACGTGCTTAATGATATCATCATAATGACGTAAATATATTTGCTTCCAGGCTTTCGATCCAGGTGAAGTGTTGTACCTGTACGAGAGTCCGGCCGGCTACGGTCTGATTGTGTTGAGGATCTTAGCGTGGTGCATGTTCGCTTACTCTACCTTCTTCACCGTCCGGAAGTACCCGGAAAAGGTATGGTCAAACTAAGGTTATTTAGAGGTATGAGGAACAGGGTGTAAAGTGCACTCATCCTCCATAGAAAAGGGAGGATCCTCTGACCAGACGGGTGATGTGTCTGGTGGGCAACTGCCCGGTGATTGATGTCGGGACGTTGTATACCGCCTGACTTTACAATGTCTTTTTTTTCACTAAAAATAAAATAATAATCTCTATTTTTTTTACATCCAATCCTGTGATTGAAGGCGGCCGATAGCTTCAATTAAAGGACTGAATGTCGCTACAAATTAATTTATAAATTATTTGTCGATTTACTAGTTTTTTTTTATGAATAAAAAAAGAGGCTTCTATGCCATAGGCTTCTACTCCGTTCACCTTTTATACCCTGTTTTTATCCAGACGGTAAAAAGTCATATGCTTGTCGCGCGGTAAACTCTGCTTGCGCGATTTAGGATTTTGCGTGACTTCAGTGTGATGCATAGTTCGCATGTGGCAATGTAGATGCCTCCACAGTTATATTGTAGGTAATGTAGAGTGATTTGAATGTAGCCACTTAAAGATAAAACTAAAAAAGGTTATTTTAAAAAAGTAAACGTGAAATGAAAGCTGCTACAATAGCTTTATTTCACGAAGTGACGCGCGCTTTACTTGTGGTAACCAAGTGTACAGACAGGCAAAAAAATACTATATAGTGGTGTGGCAAACAATAGAACATATACGTCATAAAAACATTATATTCTCTGTGCCCTGCAAGTTGGTGGAATTCATAGACACTATACTGATGATGCGAAATTGGAATGGTACCAAAATTACTACTAAAGTTGAAACGTTTCAGGTACAAAATCTATGAATAATTAATTTTGTTCTTTTTTCAGAATGTATTCTACTGTCCCTTCTTCATATGCGGTACGCTGTGGTTCTACGCAGGACCTCTGTTCATTCTGACGGCTAATACTTGTATTGGTAAGTACCGACATTATTATATGACGATAGTTTATAATCTTTCCGTGGCAGTCCGACAAATTGTGAACTGGTATCAAACTTGCAGGCGACGGATGGCACCTTGCACTAATAGTAAATAGCCAAGTAACTGCGATCAACTTGGAAACTTAGCGCTAGCCGGTCGCTGTCACGGCAGCGCTCGCTTCACTCGCTCGGCTCGCGCGTGGTTTGTCACAGTTCCAAACTAAACTAACCCATTTGGGTGGGGTGCCCTGGCTTTGTTACTGCGACCAATTTGGCTACAGCTAAGACCAGAATCAGGGAGAGTTCAAAATATTTATGGGACAGATTGTGAATCCTGTCGGTATAAACAGGTTTGTTCACAATTTGACAGTATAACATGGATAGATTATAAACTATCGAACATTAATAGGGGAAGGTGGGGTAAAATGGGATACTTAAGTAAAAAAAAATCATGTATACGAAATCAACAATATTTTTAATAAACTTTTCATTTAGAAACAATAGTTATATGCTTATTCATTATTTTAATTTGTACTTTTAGGCTTAATCAACTAATTTTCTTAACTATGAGGAACTAATCACCAAGTGTCAATTTTCCCATTTTGCCCCATGGTCGGGGCAAAACAGGACACGCTAAGGGGCAAAATGAAGATACAATTTAGTCAGGCAAACATTGTGCACAAATGTGTGCCTCGTCATCATCTTCGTCTACTCCGGCGCAGGAATTGTGTGCCCAACCCGCACAAGAGCTACACGCAACCCAACCCTCGTCTGACTGCGAATACAAGTAACCACAATATATGCAAGCACAGTCATCTTCGTCTTCTTCCGATGAACTAGTAAATGTGGCTTCGTTTTGCTTTTGTTTCTTAGCTTTTTTTTTATTATTTGGTTTGATTATTTTTCTTTGGTCGTTTTTCTTCTTTGGTGCAATCTTCTTCTTATTTTCCTTTGCATTCTTTTCCTTAGTCAGGTCATTTTTGTACGGGGAATCCGTAAGTATAGCCGTTTTCCCACGTTTTCTCTTTTGTCTTTCCTTAGTTCTTAATTCTTTGGGAATTGCCATAATATTTTCAGGTGTAACTGCAAATGAACTCTTTTCTTTTAAAATTTGCCTTTCAGGAGTTTTATCTTTAGCCCTTGAAGTGGATGCGAGAGGTTCAAATGGCTGTGTAGAAACTGAAACCATGGAGGTGGACATAGCTTGTTGATTTATGTTGTCTTGGACAGCGGGTATGATTGGTTCAGGAATGTTTTCATCGAGGTTTAATATAGACATATTTAATTGGACTGCTCGTGAAATTTGCCTTTCAGGACTTTTATGACTAGCCATTGAAGTCGACACAGAAGAGTTGGTAGGCATAGCGTGTTCATGTAAGTTATTGGGGTTTGATACGGGAGGATTCAATTGAGCTGCTTGTGAAATTCCTGAAGTTGAAGGTTCGCAGTATGGTGTTGGTACGTCTCCTGCATTTTGCGTATTTAGGCCTTCAATAACAAGGGTCTCAGTGTTGGTGGTTTCCGCAGCTATAAAATCTGCTTCTGTGAAAACATTCCTGTCAACAGGCCATATGCCACATTTTTTAAAACCATTTATAGCAGTGCTCATGGTTGATGCTTGTATAAAAGCTTTCCCAAAAAGGTTTGCAACTTGGTAGGAAGTTACTACGCGTCCAGGATGATCTCTTAACCACTTCTTTACTTCAGCACTGTAATATGTGCTTAGTGGTCGCATGAATGACACGTCCAAGGGTTGAATCCTATGAGTGCAATGTGGCGGTGTGCACAACAATATAACACTGTGTTCTCTGGCATAATCTATGAGATCCAGATTTTTGGTGTGGGATACGTGGCCGTCTAACATAAGCAAAACTGGTTTGTCTTTAGAAGGCTTTGTAAAATCCACGAAACGTTTGAACCAATCGAAAAAAATTGGGCAAGTTATCCAGCCATTGTCGCTGCAGGTTCCCCAAAAGCCTGCTGGTGCACCATCTAGAAGCTCGTTCTTCATGCGTTTCCTGGCATAAATTAGCATTGGTGGCAAATATACTCCCGTCGCGCTAAAACATATTTCAGCTGTCACTAGCTGGCCTCTTTCTCCTGATGTTAGACATCCAACTTGCTTCTGTCCTTTCAGTGATAGAATTTTGGACTGACTTTTTGGCACAGTGCTAATACCCGTTTCATCCACGTTATACATTCTATCTGCAGTCAGTGCATGTTTATCCACAACACTTTCTAATAGATCAAAAAAGCTATTTACAGCGACTCTATTAAATCCCATCGCCCTAGCCGCAGAAGTTGGTTCTGGTTGCCTGTATGATATATCTGGATGGCGTTTTAAAAACCCACTAAGCCAGTCCTTCCCTGCCATACCATCTTCTCGATTAAAGGGATTCTCGATATTATTTTTTATAGCTAGTTGGAAAGCTAGTATCCTTAGCTCTGTCCCAGTAATTCCGAATAATCGGGATTGCATCATTTTTACATAAGAGGCCAACTCTTCTTCTTGCTCTTTTGTAAACACTGGTTTGAAGTGCCCTAAACCTTTCTTCCCATAGTCATTATCTGAATCTGTATCTGCATTCTGAGACTGGCGAGCTTTTTTAACTCGTCGTTCTAAAGTTGATTTTGGCACAGTATAAGTAGCAGAAGCCCTGAGAAACCCCATTCTATTGAGAAGCACAGCTGACACTGCTCTTCTCATGTCTGCTTCGTCCCATTTTTGTCGATTAGTTTTTCTTTTGTAGGTACGAACCATAATGACTGTAAAAAAAGAAAAAGGACTTAATATAATAATTATAAATCCAGTAAACGAATTAATTACCGACGAGAAATAAAAATGTCCTCTACCGCTAGCATAAATATTAAAATATTAAATTAAATTGCCTCTGTGAGAGGGGGCATAATGGGATACCGTCCCATTATGCCCCGTTCATTTTGCCCCAAACATTACTTTTTTTAAATTGATCGGCCATTTCTAACCACAATAGAAATGATCAAAAACAAATTAGAATTTGAACAGGTTAATACCACTCCCACTGATTTAAGGTATAAAAGTTAATGCAGATCATGTACTTACCTCACTACACAAGAGATTATTATATGAAAACAAATAACAATACACTCAAAAACTGTTTTTGTTAGCCACGACACTAAAACACGCATCGACACGTTCCGCTTGCTCTGACTCACGTGCGGCGACTGAACAACGAACGAATGGCGCCGCTGTCGACTTGTATACGCGTGTGTGCCAGGCACACAAGCTAAATTCCCGTTGTGCCCCGAGCCTCATTTTGCCCCACCCTCCCCTACGTTATTTTGTAAGCGGTACCGTTCACAATTTATCGACACTCAACAGTTTACAATCTTGCGAGATAGATTCTAAACTGCGGTGTTCACAATAATACGGTGATCTATCCATTTTGGTCTTCATTCATCATTCTTAAAAATTTATGTTTTCTTTCAGATAAATGGGTACGAGAAAGCGTGGTTAGTGCCGTCTTACTATTTATAACATTTTGCGGACATATCATGTTTTTGGTAAGTTAGTCATTTAATTAGTATTTTTTTATATTTTCAAACAAGATAATAGGTACATACATAATATACCTATAAGCTCATAGTCTTAAAATAATAATATGTATATGTATATAAAAAAAAGGGTAAATCATAGGGCATCAAAAAATACGTTCGCATCGCTGTCAACTGAAGTGCCCAAAAGGCTCTGTCAGCATTTTGGGCACTTCTCCTGTTGACAGCAAAGAAAAACTATTTATTTTACTTTGAGTTAGGTATTTAAAAAGAATATGATTTTTAAATAAAATAATTAATTATTATTTATAGTTGCTGACATTACCTGTGTTCGCAAACAAGAATTTTCCCTACCACGTGAGGACAACTCAAATAGGTGTCATGGAGGTATGTTTTTTTTTCCTTAGTAAAACGTGTGTTAATTATCATTAGCATAAACGCCAGGTTATCCTAATGTTATTAACACACGTTAAACCGCATTTTTTTTTATTTCTAAGACTATCGTTATTGGATTACGTCTTAGCTAAGCCCATTTTAATATAGCATTTAACAGTTCCAATTGTGAGCTCCTGAAAATATTATTGAATACTCAAAAATATACTAATACACTTTAATATTTAGGGGGCTTGTAACTAAATAATAACACCTGCACGGGTCGATTGAAAGTTCAGCTTCGCTTGCCGAAGTCGGTCCATTACATATCGAGACCGTCCGCGCCTCGGAAAGCACGTTAAACCATTGGTATCGGCTGTCATTTGTAGATATTTGACAGTTGTTACGGTTAGTAAAATTCCCGAAAGTCTGACAACCAGTCTTACCAAGGGGTATTGTATTACCCAGTAACTGGGTTATGGAGGTCAGATAGGCAAGCCGCCCTCAACATAGTTGGCAAAAGGCTACGCAGATGATGATGAGTTCCTATTTATTTGCAGGTGACAGGGAACTCAGCTCTCGACGGTTTTGGTTCTAATGCCTACCATCCTACTAATGCGCCGCCACAGACCGTTATAATACCACTGACTAGGTAAGGTACCTCTTTTGCATATTTAATACAGGGTCAAATTAAATTAGCTAGCGAAACTCCACCGACGTGATTGGTGTTTTGATAGTTTTAAAATTTCTTTTGTTTACTGTTTGTATTTCCTGTGTATGTCTCAAAATAACATATTTTTCTTTCTTTATTGATATTTAAACATAATAAAACAATTTAAAAAATATGTGAAAAAAGTTGAAAACATCAGCTTTTTCATGTATCGATCCCATAACATATATTACCCAGAAAAAAAAACAGATTGTCACACTGATATTTCAAATTCACTCTACCATAAGGCCATAGACCCCCCAAAAAAAAAAATCATCACTATAATTTTGATTTTATTTTATTTATTTAAACTTTTTGCACAAAAAGGTACACAGGCGGACTTATGCCTTAGGCATTCTCTACCAGTCAACCAAGGGTGGTGAAGAGATTAGATGGCAGGTGCTGGTTTTATCATGTTTAGAAATCCATAGCGTCTGCTGAGTCTCGCTAGCTAATTAAATTTGACCTTGTATGTCGTCATCATATTTATCATTTATTCATTACTAAAAATATTTTTATTCAACTCAGTGTAAAAAATTGCACACGTTTACATTACAGGCGCACAGAAGAACTTATAGGCAATATGTACAGCCAATACATGGCTACGGCCCCACCCCTATCCTTAGAAGACCAGATACCAAAAATGAAAAATATACCAAAAAGAATAGACTCAATATCTCCGAAACACCGCCTCATATCTCAAGATAGCACAGACACAAACTCCTCAGCGGACATTAAACCAGTAATACCTAAAGAAGAAACGCCCAAAGAGATTTTCACCGTTGAAAATCAAATTTCGAAAATGGAACCCCCTGTGTTACCAGTTCAAAACACGATAGTGTTGCCAGGGGATAATTTGGAGGAGATTAATAGGGGTGATCTGCCTAATGTTATGAGGTCTAGGAGGAATATTTTGGAGCCTATAAAGAGGGAAGAGAACGTGCCAACCTGGTCGTTGGCGAAAGGACCTTGTATTGTCGGTATGCAGAGGAAAACGGTAGCTAAGAGTGTTGATGAAGGTATGTATGTGGATTTTGATGACTAATGAGAGAGCGCGAGCTGATGAGGTAATTTAATGAGAAGTAGTAAATAATTTCATAAAATTGTCACATTACCTCACTATCTCTCTCCTTAAACGTTATTTTATGTTCTTTGCTATTCACGAGAGCAGTGGTGGCCCAATGGTAACGGCTCCAACTTACGAGTTTACAGACACCAGCAGGTCAAGCTACCCGAAACTCAAATTTTCTCAATCAACCTTGAACCTTAATATACATATATCATACCATATTTACCATACCATATATATACCATATTTTTACTTTACTTTATACTTGAATAAAATTTTTTATTTATTTTATTTTTATTTTTAATGCTTTTAGCGATAAAGTTAAAAATCTACTAAAGAAATTTGACAGATTGTAGTAGCTTGATGTGCTGGCGTCTGTACGTCGTCGAACCTGAGCAGGCGCTTTACTTTGAGTAATTTATTTCGTCGGCACTTCTCTCAAAAACGGTGAAGGAAAAGATCGTGAGGAAACCGGCATGTCCGAGAGCCAAAAATTCGAAGACATGTGACATCTATCAATCCGCACTGGGCCCGCGCGGTAGTTTATGGCCCACGTCTTCTCACAGTGAGGAGGCCTGTGTCCCAGTGGGAACATTATAGGCTGATTGTGCTATTGACGTATTTTATATAAATATAGAATGTATAATTATAAGTGTATGTTTTATGTGCTGTATAATTATATAAACGGTACATCACTGCCTGCAGTATTGTCTACCCTTCTCTCTTAATACTTAAAAATATATTTTTTGTGCAATTAGACCGCTCTCTGTGTCATCCTACTACTAAGGCACATTACATAGGGACTTGTAGAGTGCATTTTTAGTCGAGAACTTGGCAAGTTTAGTCTAGATCGGTGTCTGAGTAGATAGCGTGTCTGAATATCTTCACGTTTTGAATAAAATTGTTGATGTTTCCGGACAAATTTCCATGTTTCTAAAATGTTTATACAGGGAAGGGTTAAAATAGTAGGTTATGTTTTTGAAAGAAAGGTTTGCAACTGTCTGTTTGCTCAATGTTTACCAGGATTCTAACCAATTTCTTTTGTTGGGTGAAAAGTGTTTGTTCATCTGTGCTGTTTCCCCAAAGGGTGACACCATAGCTAAGCCATAGGTATAGGCATAATAGGTGGTGAGACCTGTTTGTAAATTGAGTATTCTATTCTATCTATCTAGGGCGGAGCCCATAGGCTCAGGATTAAGAGACTTGGATTCGATTGCCAGGTCAATAAAGTAGCCAGGCTTTTGAGTAGTCAATGAGTCTATATTGTACTTGAATAGCCCACCCCTTCTTAAATTTCATTATCATTAAACTTATGAACATATAATAAAGAAATCCTGCTGTTTTGTCAAGTCGTAAAAACCGTGCGAAGCATGGGCATGGGAAGTTCATAATAAGTCATTATACACTTTTGATTACAGATACAACAGAGATCAACAACTTACTAGTTAATGGGAAGAAGGTCCCTCCAGTCAGAAACGGTCTTCAGTCCAGTTCAGGAGAAATATCCACGATAATGGAAGGTCGGGTACAAAGTTTTCCTAGCGGTGTCAGTAAGGCAACTATAGACCTGTTTACTGCTGGTAGTAATAAAGGCTGATTGAGGGTTGATATTAATAATACTCATTTTGTATTGTTAAAAATAATATAGAGCAAGGGTGAGGGAAATTGGCGCCCAAATGGGACTTAAAAACATTTATTAATTCCTGATATAAAAACGATCCTAGTCCTAGTCCCTTTTGTGTGCCATTATCTGTATTGGCACCCAAATGTCGATGTCAATAACACGCTGTCACTCTGTCAGTAAGACCAGTGCTGATAAGAGACAATTGGGAACTATGAATTCGTTTTATCGACATTAAAACACAATAGACATTAAAGTCAATAGAGAATAGTGAGGGAAAATGGCTCAAATGGGGCTAATAAAACGTATTATCATTATTCTTAACTAGCTTCTGCCCGCAGCTTCGCCCGCGTGGATGTCGGAAATTATCCCACGGGAACGTGATAACAGGATAAAATGTACCTATGTGCTTCCCCAGACTGCCATCTATCTCACGGGCCCTTTGTGGCTAATTACAATAGAAAACCAATTGTGTCTCATTAGTGGTGATTAAGAGGGTACCTATATGATATCTAAAAAAAAAAAACTCAATAACAGAAAATTAAATACCTACCTACCTAAATAAACCTATTTCTGATGACAACTAATCCAAACTCAATAAATAAACAAAATCCCTAAAAACTAATATCTATAAGAATGACTAATCCTACCTAACAGTATTATAAAATAACCTACGGTCACTACGTACACTATCAAATATACTACCTATACTTTAAAATTAAAATCTATACCTACGACTTATATAAAAATAAACCTAAATAACTCTAAAAACTAAAAGGAATAAAAATGAACTCCATTGCGGGTGACTTAACCTACGACAAACTTATTATTTGCGGTTGGTGCAGTAATCGGGTATAGGGATCGAACCGCAAAATTAAGTTTGTTTTTTATTGTATATACTTTTCCGGGATAAAAAGTACCCAGTGTGGTGCCCAGGATATTAAAGAATAATTATACCAAGTTTCAACGTAATCGAAACGGTAGTTTTTGCGTGATGCCTGAACAAACAGACAGACAGACAGACAGACAGACAGACAGACAGACCGACAGACAGACAGACAAAAATTTTTTTAATCACATTTTTGGGTTCGGTGTCGGTCTAGTAACACCCCCTGCCATTTATTTTTTTGATATTTTCAATGTACAGAATTTTCACTTCTACAGATTTATTATAAGTATAGATATAGATAAACCATCAGGTGTCTGATTCTGCAGAATTTGTGACAGATATCCATGTTCACAATAAAATTATGGGGAGCAGTGAACCCAACACTTAGAAAAATGATAAACTAAAACTAAACTTTGCTAGAGCCCATTTGGGCGCCAATTCTCAGCTAATGACACCCAAGTTGCTTTAATTCATCAAATAAAAAAATTACGAAACTACAACTTGACTGAGGAAGTATAAACTTATTATTTTTAATTATTTTATCTAGAGCTGATAATAATATCTAGTCTAGCAATGTAGTACTTTTAAGTAATTTTGTAAATAACTCTTAGCCATAAGATACAAATATTCATATTTTTAAGTAGGTAAGTAATAAAAATAAGTTTTTGAGTGTGTGTGATGTTTTCTAGTCGTAGTTTTAAAATAAAAATTAAGAAAATATTGGTTGTTTGATTTAATTTTAATGCTGTTTTATAACAATTAAATGAACACGAATGTTAAAATTTAGGCACCTGTCCAGCCACCGACGACGTAGCGACTAGCTATCAACGATTTTCTCGCTCAAGAAACATACAAAAGATTGTAGGTCCCGTGTAAGTAAAAGAGATACATATATTTATAATTGATCGCTGACGGTTCACACCACAAGCGATAAGTACTATCAAAGAGAGTATTCGCTCAGCGATGCTCACTTGTCGGGCAGTACGCTCGCTGAAAGACTAATGCTAGGCATACCAGCGAGTACTCGCTCGTCACCATCGCGCGCTATCTGGTTGTTGACCGCAAACTCAACTTTAGCTCTGCTAGCTCTATTCGCTTCTCGTTATTTAAATCGCCGGTGGTAGGACAGGTTCCAACAACAACTTCGTTATTTTGCTGAAACGTTAAACACAACTGATACAATTCTGCAGTGAGTTCGAATCTCACCCTCGGTTTTACTTTTTGTATCATTTGTTTAATTTTTTTGTTTGTTTTTGTGCTTTTTTAACCATTTTTTAAAATATCTTTTTAGGGGATTGTACCTATGCATTTTTTGCGATAGTTTAAACATTTTTTTAAATCACGTATCAGTTTTAATTACCAAAATAGGAGAGCAAAGACCACTAGACAGGTCACTACCAAGACGTATCGTGTTACCTATTTACTGGGTTAAGTAAAATACTGGCATTCAGCTGTATCAGGCTAGACTGGAAGCTGACTCCAACATAGTTGGAAAAAGGCTAGGAAAAGAGGTATGTATAAATACCCAAGCCTTTCTAACTCTATATTAATGAAGCTAGTTTCTGCCTGCGACTTCACCCGCGTGAAATTCCTTCACATCGCTCGCCCACAATGTTGCTTCATTTTAGCTTAGCGTTCGTTCTGCCTTTACTCGGCTCCTACGTGTTGTAGCGTTATGTTAAACAGCGTATAACCTTCCCCAAGAATTGGGCTAACAAATGCAAAAAGAATTGTTAAAATCCAAGTAGTAGTGCTAGAGATTAATGCGTTCAAACAAACAAACAAACACAGCTTTATTATTAGTACCTATAGAAGAAAATTTTTACTTAGATGTCTTCATTTTATTAACGATCTCATATCGTTTAAAATATACAGAAATAAACTTTTATCTTGAGACACTATTTTATTTGATTTCTATTAATTTATGTTTGGAAATGGTGTAAATTACCTGAAAATAAATGAATTTATTATTTATTTTATTAAAACAGCAAAAGGAGGTCAAATTAGCTACTGCCGTGGGGGTGAGACCGAAATCTCTTTATCAGTTTCTTCACATCATTTTGACATTGTATTATTACTACTGCTTCAGCTTCATCATATTTGGTGGCTAGGACTTAGACCGGCTCCTAGCCAAACCGGTTTCCGGAGTAGCTACGGACCTCCCGAGAGATGCACGTGAAATTCGGTTCTACACGAAACTGACGTGAAAACTTCGCTTGCGCGATGCAGGATTCCGACTTTGAGAATTCATTACGCGAATCTCGCTATAGCTACCCCAAATGTGACGATTTGAATGGGAATAGAACGGAATGAAGTTTCTTGTGGTATATTTTATTTTCGTGTGGTCTTTTCGTTTAATATTTTATCCAAGGTTGTAATTTTCAAAATGCTTTTATGGTTTTTCCTATGGGAGCAAAAAAGAGGCTTGATTTCTGTCCGTGATGGTTTCGCTTGTCCTCATTGGGTTTCAGCTTTATTTTACACAAACTTTAGTCTCTTGTGTGACGCCTTGTTATTGATTTTGGACAGAGATATCAATAGGCTTTTCAGGAACGTAGAAAAGAGACCACCTATATGTTTCAGTACCGTTTCAGTCATTTCAGTGCACTCGTAGCCAGTCAGACAGCGAACAGGAAAATGAAGTTTGGAAATAATATCTATGATCACAATAAAATTATGGGGAGTAGTGAACCCAACAAAAAATAATAAACTAAAATAATATGAATCACTGGAATCCCTTTTGGGCGCCACTTTTATGCTAATGGCACCCAAATGGGACTAAATTGTTTTCATTTCAAATAACAAATTATGAAACTTACTCTTAGAGCTAATAATAATGACTAGTCTTAGTTCTTATAGCAATATAATCATTTTAAGTAATTTTCTAAATATCACTAGGAGGTAAGATACAGATTTAAGTAAAAAATAAGGTTCTTAGTATGTGTTACGTTTTCTAATCGCAGATTTAAAATAAAAATTGAGGAAATATTGGTTTTTTGATCGAATTTCAATGTTTATGCTACGGATATGACTGAATGAAAAGCAACGAATGTTGAAATATAACAACTCCATTGTTTCGCTGAAAACTTAGACACAGCGAATACAATGTTCTGCAGTGAGTTCAAATCTCAGCCTCGGTTTTACTTTTATTATCATTCATTTAATTATCTTTAATTAAAAAAAAAAAATTAAGTGTCTTTTAAGGGGATTTTACCAACCCAATAGAAAATTGGGTTGGTAAAATCCTTCATTTATTAAAATGACTTCTATATATTTTAAATACCCAAATAGCAGTGTTACCTAGTTACAGGGTGGTGAAGGTCAGATAGGCACTCGCTCCATATAAAATACTGCTATTCAGCTTTATCCGGTTAGACTGGAAGTCAACCCTAACATAGTTGGAAAAAAGCTAGGCAGAGAATGATGTAGTAATACCCAACTAGTTATTTTTCTTCCTAACTTCGTGTTACTAAGGGCTGATTTTTCAATCGACAGATACTTTTTATTCGTGGAATAAAAAGTCTACATCTCTGTATTTATTGTCCTATCTCAGGTATGCTGGAAGAGATTTCTTATGAAATAAGCATCACCTCTGTACCTATTTTTTCTGTTCTGTCTTTCAATGTCTGTTTATATATGTGTGTACATAAATGGTTAAATAAATAAATAAATAAATAAATAAAATTGACGTCTGGCAGTTTTTGTATAGAATAACTGTCAAAAATTCAAAATTATGCCTCCGATAATATTATCTGGCGTTGGAAAAATCAGCCTCTAATAAACTTCTACCTTAACTTTTTCTTTTTTTTATTAAAAGAACTCATCCCATTTAGAAATATTATTATTTCTTTTTGACGTGTAAAACGACGGCCGCACTCCTGAGAAGAATAAGACGCAGTCACATATCATCCTGAAGGCGACGGATACTTCGTTCGCTAAATTAATTAAGGCAAATTGTGTAGACTGACACCCTAGAATCCTTTCTGTGTCTAGTTGTTTGGTGGTCTTCCCATGTCTTTAGTTTAAGTTAATAACAATAGTATTTATTTTAAACCTGTT
This sequence comes from Apamea anceps, assembly GCA_951799955.1. Classification (NCBI taxonomy): domain Eukaryota; kingdom Metazoa; phylum Arthropoda; class Insecta; order Lepidoptera; family Noctuidae; genus Apamea; species Apamea anceps. The sequence goes on from OX637528.1 coordinate 4,626,905, forward strand.
TACTAACAATTTATGGATCTTTTAGGTACTTGTACGAAATAAAATTATTTTATTTTATTCTATGTAATTTCTTTTATTTCATTATTTACTTATAAATTATATTTTTAAATATTAGAATATAAAAAACAGTAACCCACCGGCATCGGGAACGGGGTCCTATTATTTATTTATTAAAACAGTTTTTTAAAGTTAATTTACAGATATAAAATATCATTAGATAGCCAAAACAGCAAAAGGAGGTCAAATTAGCTACTGCCGTGGGGGTGAGACCGAAATCTCTCTTTATCAGTTTCTTCTTATCATTTTGACATTGTATTATTACCTCATGATTGCTTACTGCTTAGCTTCATCATTTTTGGTGGCTAGGACTTAGACCGGCTCCTAGCCAAACCGGTTTACGGAGTAGCTACGGACCCCCCGAGAGCTGAACGTGAAATTCAGTCCTATACAAAATTGATGTGAAAACTTCGCTTGCGAGATGCAGGATTTCAACTTTGTGAATTAATTACGCGAAACTCGATATACCTAACCCAAATGTGAAGATTTCGATAGGAATAAAATGAAATGAAGATTCAAGTGTTATTTTTTAATTTCGTGTGGAGTTTTCGTTTCATATTTTATTCAAGGTTTTAATTTAGAAAATGCATTTATGGTTTTTCCTATGAGAGCGAAAAAGAGGTTTGATTTCTGTCCGAAATGGTTTCGCGTGTCCCCATTGGGTTTCAGCTTTATTTTACACACACTTTCGTCTTTGTGTGACGCCTTATTATTGATTTTAAGACAGAGATATCAATAGGCTTTTCGGGAACGAAGAAAAGAGAGTACCGATATGTTACAGTCATTTCAGTGCACACGTAGCGACACCTTTATTACTTCACAAAAACTAGCTAGTCAGACAGTTAACAGCGAATTTGAAGACAATCAGCATTGGGTAGGGGACGCCACACAATTCTGAATCATGCTTGGTCTTAAAACGCGAAATGTAATGGCCATCGTAAACTAAAACAATTGAAAAAACTGTCGAGAGATGTCGTGGGACAGTTTCATTCGCCTTGTACGCCACCGAAAAAACTGTAACTGTAGTTGGCGATAAGGAACTTGGTTCCAATTACATACAACTCGAATTAATTAAGCAAAGCGTTGAAATGTAAGCTTTGTGTTGATATCATAATAGTTTTACCCACCCTTCTACGCTTGACATTTTGTGCATCAGCCTACAGCAGTCCATAGGCCTCTCCTATTGCACGTCTTTCAACTCACAATTTTCAGCCACTCTCATCCAGCTGCGCGCCACCCTTCGTAGATCGTCGCTCTACCTAGCCTGAGCATCCGACTTTACGTTTGCCAATTCGCAATCTCCACTCAAGAAATTCCCCAACCGTCATCAGTTCTTCAGCTAATATGGCCGGCTCATTGCCACTTCAGCTTGCTTAAACCTTGCGTAGGAGTCATTTGTCCCACCAAAACGATGAATGGGACATAGTTGAACCTCAAAATTTTAAACATTCCACAGCTGTTTCTCACCACGTGCGGCCCGAAACACCCCATCGTCACACTGCATCGGGATAGTAAAAAAATTCGTTCGTTCAGTGTGGACAAACGGGACTACGACCGAAACCCGTCTTTTTGATTATTCCCGATCTTACCCGTCGTTAAACACTGTTTAGTGTTGACAATCGGGAAAAAAAGCTTATGTTAAGCTTATTATTACGAGGATTATGCTTAGTTCAAAAAGCAGCAAGCTCAAGTGCTCTTTGTGAAAGAGCTCGAAAGTACTACCACCAAGCAGCGTTGCTGTGTTCCGGTATGAAGGGCACATGAATTTCAACAGTTTCTGGTATGGCAGATGTCCCGTAGGCGGAATTGATCATGGATTAAAAATTTTTTATCTCATTATCGCCATTGAACAGAATGAAAATGATACCAATGACAAATAAGTAGGTACTGTCATTTATTTGTAGCTGCCATCTTCAATTTTCTCTCTCCTTTTTGAACGAAATGTGGCTCAGTCAGTTCAATTGAGTATCAATTTGTATTTTTAGCCTACATAAGAATTTTTAGCATGGTCACAATAAAAAGCAGGTTCTTGTAAAAAAAAAAACAACGTATTTGTATTTAATGTTACATTATAATATTATTATGTAGTCAGTTTGGTCTCTCTACACAATATTCTAAGCTCTTCCTTAGTTTTGAGAGGTACGCAGAAGTGTAACCTTACATTATGGTCAAACTAAAATATATCCGTCTTCCGCTTCCGTGCCGAATCTATCAATGGTATCATAGGAGTCCTCTAAACACTGTTCACAAATCGAGAATCCGATGTTTTGTCAGTTTTAGGGCAGATTTTTCAATCGACAGATAATTTTTATTCGTGGAATAAAACTGACGTCTGACAGTTTTTGTATGGTAGAACCATAGTAAAAGCAAACAAGTAGGACATCTTCATACATTCGCACCGCGCACGGTTTGTATGTGAGCGCGCTCGTACGTATGCGTCGTCGCACGCACACACTAACAAAATTTATCGCTGCTAAAGGTGCGCCAGTCGTAGCTGTGACGCCGGTAATATCGCCCGCGCCCGCGCATGCTTCGCCGCTGCCTTGCTGCTCGTAATAAATTTAGTACGTGTACCTACCTACCTCCTTTAACTACAAAGACTTCATAATCATTTCATTTTATTTGAATAAATACATGATTCAGTAAAACCACGTTTTTATTAGTCATATTTCGATCGTAATTTTTCAAATAACTAAACAGACAACATGACGTGGGCAATGAAAAAAATGTAGTCGGCTTCTGGTCTATGTACTTACACACGGCTACACGTCAAGCTATACAAAACCATTTTGTCTTGGCCTCAGTTTGTATGATATTTTCTCACAATGAACGGTCAGCTAATACTGGTTTTGCATAGCTTGATGTGTATAGCCGTGTGTAGAAAAAATAATTTAAAAAAACTTTGTATTAAAGGTCCCTGATGCTTACCCTACATGGGAACATTGTTTTGTATAGAGATTGATTATGCATTTTTGACGATTGAATAAAGTATAAGTGACAGCCCTACGAGTTTAGGCTATTATCGCTCGCTCGGGGCTTGAGTTGGCCTACTTGTTTGCTTTTATTATGGTAGAACTGTCAAAAATTAAAATTTATTCCTCGGATAAAATTATCTGCCGTTGGAAAAATCACCCTAAATCGAACAGACGACCGCTATCCTTCCGACAGCTGTTTGCTGTCGGGGTCGAGGCAAATCAGGTAATCGAAATGTCTAATTTTCAACACGATAATTAATCATTTCGATTGGTTACGCTATGTTGGTGGATCCGATCGATTTCATTTTGACAATTCGACGACACACTGCATCGATATAGTTAACGAAAAGAGCATTAAAAAAAAATTTCGCTGTGTTATCAAAATGAAAGCGATTGTCATTGAGAGTGCCTTTCGAAGGACTAACAGCCACTCAATACGATTCAAGTACCTACTGTTTCTAATTCTGCTTACCTCTTAAAACGAAGCCTCAAGACACATAGTATTAAATCTACCTTCATAATATACCACAGTCTATTTTTATTTCCATACAGTTGATCAACGCAATCTTCAAGTCCCCGAGTTGTAATACTGTTACTCAGGACGATACTGTGGCATTTCATCTGCTGTCAGAGAGAGATGGAGATATACACGACGTGGAGTGCTATACTCGCACAGAAGGAATGATGACTGACACTATACGCGCGAGTTCATTTTGGCATAAGAATGTACAATTTTTATAGCGTAAGTTTTTTTAATACTATTAAAAATGAACTTCTGTATGAAATAAGTACAGTACGACGAATTTAATAGTCATTGTAAATATTCGTAAACGAAAGATATATCTCTAGTGGAGCTAATGGCTAAGTAAAAACAGCCCACGAGTCCAACGACCCCGATCCGTGACCATCTATTTCATATCGAGACCTCTTCGTGCCTCTAACAGCCGTTGGTCCCGGCTGTCATTCGTAGACCTTTGACAGTCATTACGACTAGTTAGAAGCTCAGTCTGATAACCAGACTTACGAAGAGGTATCGTGCTACCCATTAACTGGGTTGTGGGGGTCAGGTAGGCAGTCAGTCCATGTAAAATACTGGTCAACCCCAACAGACGCTGACTGTACAGTCACGAGCACCAATATGTTAACACTTGGCAACTTTCAATTGCGATTTTTTCGTGAAATAACGAATGCAACGTTGAAATACGACATATTACATAAACCCATGGGTTCGAAAATGCTATGTTCGTAACACAACATAAAATTTCACTAAAAAATAAAGGAGTAAATCACTTTTGAATAAAGCCGAGTGTATACATATTTTTGTTAGTGACTGTACATTCATACATATAACATTTCGACATCGTTAGTTTTGCGAATATTCCCAATGACACTTAGCCCGTACACACGCACGATTTTTAACGCGGTAATTTTTTATAGCGCACTTGATTTTCAACTTACAGACTTAGTGCCGAAAGTTGAAAATTCAACAGTGTGTTTTTTTGACGCGCTGTTTTTATGCACTCTATTGAATTGTCAATGATCTTAACACAGACAGTTGAAAATCCAGTGCGACATAAAAAATCGTCGCGTTAGTCTCCGTTCACACAGACCGGCTCGGAGAGGAGGGTACATTTTTATCGCATTTAAAAAAGATTTTTTGGTCATTGAAATAAGGTTGACTTTTTCATGTCACTGCGCGTTAGGTCGGCTCTTCAGCATTCACATTTAAAAAAGAAGTGACATGAAAAATTCAACCTTGTTTCAATGACCCAAAACTCTTTTTTAAACGCGATAAAAACGTACTCTCCTCTCCGAGCCGGTCTGTGTGAGCGGACACTTAGGGCCGGCGCCCACTGGCGGCACGGCAAGGCAAGAGATTTTTAAGCGACTACTAGAAAATATTACTTAAAAGTATGACAATAAAATTTAATTCATTATCGATCATTATCATTCTTGAAATTTCAATTTTATTGTCATACATTTAAGTCATATTTTCTAGTAGTGGCATAAAAATCCCTTGCCGTGCCGTGCCGCCAGTGGGCGCCGGTCCTTAAATACCGCCCATGCGTACCTGGGCTTACAATATTCGTTTTATAGACAGTGATACGTTCCTTCATTCTCAAAGTTAGAAATATTTGTGCTTTATTTTTATTATTTAGTTTACTCCCATTTCTTGAATTCAACGCCATCTGGTGGTTTCATTGCAACTTTATCTTGACCTACTTGATTCCAGTTTGTGCTTAGGACCGTACCTCCGGATTCAACCTGAAATTAAAAAAATAGCATAAACAATCAGTCTATAATGTTCCCACTGCTGGGACACAGGCCTACTCTCTGTGAGAGGGAGTGGGCTGTGATCGACCACGCGTACGCGGGCCCAGTGCGGGTTGGTAGATATCACATGTCTTCGAATTTTTTGTTCTAGGACATGCCGGTTTCCTCACGATGTTTTCCTTCACCGTTTTGAGAGCAGTGGTGATGAAATAATTTACGCTAAGTAAGGTGCCTGGGAATTGGCTCATGAAAAGGGAGGCCAGCAGCAGAGGGGGGCCGTAGTAGGTGATGTCAGGCTGTGGCTGATGATGATGACGAAGGCGCCTGTCAGGATTCGAACCTGCGACCTACAAATCGTAAGTCGCGGCCGTCACTGGGCCACAACTGCTCTCATTTGAAAAATAAGATTTTTTTTACAGCACCAAGATCTCAATGTTTTGAGATGTCGTCACATCAGAGGGGCAATTCTGGTAATTTTAAGAACGTTCACAGTCTGATCTCAGTCTCAATCTGTCAAAATTACCTCAAATTTCCCTACATTTTGACAAGTTTTTGACATTTGTTTGTCGCCGAGATGAGACTGCGACTAGATTTTGATCGTTTTAAAATACGAGAATTGGCCTGCTGTTGATTGTACCCGTGCAAAGCAAGGGCGGGTAACTAGTGAACTATTTACGAATTATTAAATATTTCTATCCTGACTGGCTCGTAGGTCTAGTATTCGCAAGCGCTACTGCTAAACATGAGGTCCTGGGTTCGATTCCCAGGTCGGCCAAAGTGTTATTGGGGTTCTCCGTCTGGAACTTGTCAGTAGCAGCCAGGTATGCCCGCTTAATGGCAATATACTCGCTCCCTATTACATGGAACTTAAACATAACTGACGAAATGTGGGTGTTGTACAATAGGTCTGCCCATCCCTTCGCTGAGTACAAGCGTGATGTTATGTAAATACTTACAAAACTCTTGTTCATAGCTCGCCTCACTTCATCGGAGCCTTCTCCATATATCTTCTGGAAGAGAGCATTCAATGCCGCATCACCTTCAGGCTTCTCTTCCTCTTCCTGTAATGAGAAGAGAATTTCACAGGGTCACATTCAATTAGCTAGGAAAACTCTGTAGACATAATAGGTATCGACGTCTGATCATGATAAACCCAAAAGATATAATTTTTGTCGGGTCAACGATCGTTGGTATTTTCAATCAATCAATCAGTTCCATCCAATCAATCATCAAATCATCATTAATCATCCACTGCTCCACATAGGTCTTTCCCAGGCTGCGCCACTTCACCCTGTCCGCCGCCTTCCGCATCCAGTCTGCCCCAGCCATCTTTTTAAGGTCGTCGGTCCATCTAGCTGGGGGGCATCCCACACTACGCTTGTAGATACGCGGTCTCTAGTACAGGACTCGTCTCCTCCACCGGCCATAGGTCCTTCGACAAATATGGCCAGCCCACTGCCAACTCAGCTTGCTTACTCTACATTCTACAAGCTATGTTGGTAACTCCGGTTCATTTCTGATTTAATGCTTCAAAGAAATTCCGAGCATAGCCCGCTCCATAGGGCGCTGAACGACCTTGAATTTGTGGACCAGCCCGAAAGTTTCGACACCGTAAGTATGTCATAAGGGGCAGGACGCCCTGGTTGAGGACCTAAGGCCTCATTTACGGAGACGCGGGGCGTCGCGCGGCGCGACGTACGATTTTCTGTTTACGGAGCGGCGGCGCGTCAAGCCGCACTTATCATCGCACGCGTAAACACAAACGTATGGCAATATAAGACGTTGTTCATAGAGACGCGGGGCGGGAAGCGTGGCGGTGCCCGCCGCTGCGCCCGCGGCGAATCCTCAAGCGTGTAGCAAAGCCCGCGGCGGGCAACGCTGCGGCGCACGCGGGATACTCAATCAAATCGACCAGTTTTAGGTTAGCGGAAGATGGGAGCGCAAATTAAATTAATTAGTAATTACTAATAATTAATTATTAATTAATTGCGTTCTGTAATTTCCAAATATGACTGGCAGAAGATTCCGCCGCGGGCATCGCTTCATCGAGAATTGCCGCTGCGTGCGCCGCCGCGATAAACGTCGCGTGAGACGCGGCGGTGGCTGCCGCGGGCTCGGCCGCATAAAACGCTCCATTTCAAACAAACGCGTCTAAAATCGCTTCTCCGTAAACGCACTCGTACAACGCCATATTATGTTTGAATTCAGTGTGGGCCGCGCCGCACAACGCGACGCGCGACGCCCCGCGTCTCCGTAAATGAGCACTTAGTCTTCAAACGTTGCCGGATAATAGCGCGGCTGATAGTTTCGTTACTTAAAGTATCAGTTAATAAATAGCAAAGAATTCTCACCATTTTCTTCATTTCCTTCTCAATTTTATCCCAGTCCTTTTTGAACAGTTTAGGCGGTTGCTGTGGGCCAGAAGCGTCTATTACAGCTGTAACATAATGCAAGTAAGGTTAATAACCTCGGAGTTTGATGCGGTGTTTCTTTTTACAGTAATAATAATAGCCTCCCGACCAATAACGCTTTGTCCGACCCGGGAACCGCACCTAGGACCCCACGTTCAGCAGTCGCAACCATGAGACCAACGGAGCAGTCAGTTTTAATAGTAGTCAGCAAGGAAGCACCGACTACACGTATGTTTTAAAATATGATATATTTTTGATTTGTAAAAGTGTTTTAAACCAATTTACATATATGTGTTTTGAGATTACTCTATTTTCCCCCATCATACTGACGGGGGAAAATCCTGAACATTCTAACATCGAACATTCTCCTGAACATTCTCATGGATGGATGTTTGTTACTCTTTCACGCAAAAAATACTGAACGGATTTGGATGAAATATGGCACACAGTTAGTTTATAACCAGGATTAACAAATAGAATACTTTTTATCCCGATCTTCCCACGGAATCGAAACCTATGCGGGTGAAACCGCGGGGCGCAGCTAGTAACCCAACCTAATATTATAAATGCGAAAGTAAATTTGTTTGTTACGCTTTCACGCAAAAACGACTGAACAGATTTGGATGAAATTTGGCACATGAGTAGACCATGATCTGGAAAAGGACATAGGGTACTTTTGATCCTGGATCGCATACAAAGTCGCGGGCAACAGCTAGTATTTAATAAGTAAAAAAAAAAAACAGATCATTAATAAAGCCAACACTGAGATTACGAAGTCTCACTCACCCTGCGGTATAGCCTTAATATTATCCTCCTCTTTCCTATCCCCTTCCAGCTGCGTCCACCTAAATCCCTCCTTCTTCCGTAGCTTAACCTCTATTTTGGATGGGGTAACGACATGCGTACACATGTTAGGTACTACTTCATGGGCTAAATCTAGTTCTAGACTGTATTCCGAGTCAGATTCGGGTAGTGCACTTGACAGGGATAGCTGGAATGATAAAACATTTTGATAAGTATACTATTTTCGTAATAGCCGCATGGGTCGATCTTCAAGGTTAAGCAACGCATGCCGAGGTCAGTCCCTGGATGGGTCACTATCCATTACATATCGAGACCCATCCGTGCCTCGAAAAGCACGTTACAGCGTTGGTCTTGGCTGTCATTTGTAGGTCTGACAGTCGTTACGGGTAGTCAGAAGCCCAGTAACTGGTTTGTGGAGGTAAGATAATAATAATAATATCCCTGGACATTTTCACACAGCGCCATCTAGTCCCAAGCTAAGCAACCTAATGCTTGTGTTATGGTAACAAGATGGCTGATAAACTACTTATACCTTTTTTTTTTTTGTGTAAATACATACATATTATAGATAGAAAAACACCCAGACTCGGAACAAATACATGTAGGTCATACAAATATTTGTTCCGTGCGGGAATCGAACCCGCGACACGCAGCGCAGCAGTCAATCGCTTAACCACTGTGCCAACCGTGCCGTCAACTTAGGCAGATAGGCAGTCACTTCATTTAAAAATACTGGTATTCAGCTGCATCCGGTTAGACTAGAAGCCGACCCCAACATATTTGGGAAAAGGCGAGGCAGATGAGGTCATCACGGTTGTTGGTATGTTTCTAATAATTAAATAAGACACTTACACTTCTTTCTCCATAATGGACTTTAACTTTATCCTTAGGTGCATTCTTGACGAGGATTGTGATGACCACTTGAGCCTCCGTTTGGTACCAGTCATGTTTTATTTTAAGCCGCGGTGGCTGTGAACAAAGGTAAAACCAAATTAAAAGATAATTGACTGTCAAAGGTGGTGGTGACCATACTATGGAAGAATAAAAAGACATCAGAAGGCCAATTCTCGTAATTTAAAACGTTCAAAATCTAGTCGCAGTCTCATCTCGGCGACAAACAAATGTCAAAAACTTGTCAAAATGTAGGGAAATTAGAAGTATTTTTTGACAAATTGAGACTGAGATCAGACTGTGAATGTTCTTAAAATTACGAGAACTGCCTCGGTGGTGACCACTAACCATCAGGTTACCTGCCTGAGTTTTTTGTAAATAGCTAAACAGTAGACAAAAAACTCCCGAACGGTTTTAATGAGCAACCATTTCCACAAAAGACTAATGTCAGTAAGAATAATGTTTATTTGGACACTTAAAACGAGTTTTTCAAAACTTTGTTTTTAGTAAAAGTGTGATTAAAATGAAGTCTTGTTTTTTTATATAAAATTTTTTATTTATAACATTTTTATTTATTTCTGATTATCCCAATTCCCCAGGGAACTTTTCTTCTCCTCAAAACTTAATTCGGACTTCTACAAACTTTTTAAAACAAAATATAGTCAAATCCGGCTTTTCTCAGGCGATGCACTTACCAATAAACAGCATTTCATTTATTTATGCAGTAATTGTAAAATTAATTCCAAATTAGATTCATATAATTTAAGATTTGCATTAAAAACTTTCTACTGCATACTGAAGTTTCACAAGTAATACCAAGAGAGCCAGTCATATTTCCTTCACCGATGCTCGGAAAAAGTTAATCTCACAGAAATCTTCAAAAATATTTATTTTTACACCCGACATAAAAATCAGCAGATTTTTCTAGACTGATGGTGCGTTCAGAACTTCAGAAATTGTGTTCGAATTCGAACTTAGCAACCGGATTGTTCAGTCGAATTCTTGCGAAAGACTTGAAATATTAATCAAAAATCTTTTATGTTATTTATAATGTCTACTTAAGACTTTTAATGTGTAAATTAGGTATCTGTGACTTTGACATTTTTTTAATAAAGAATTTGGTAAATATCAACGCTTCAATAAATATTGGTTTTGGTTTTTGAACAACATGGAGATGAAGCTTTATTACATGTCTTGAGAAAGACCGGTTTGTGCCACATTTTATATTGCCCTCTTTGCCCCAAAAAAATGCAGTCATAGTGACCTCTGCGCTGCCACCAATGATGGTGTGGGAGTGGCGAAGTTTTGGGCCATCATTTGATACACTGTTGTGCCATCAACATAACGATGAAGAAGATAAAAGCGTTCTATTGTTATTTCAAGATGACCATGTTTCACTGGCTCTTTGCCAGTTCCTTGTTTACAGTTCAAGAAACATCCATGATAAAGCAATTATCCTAAGACATTCCTTTTTTTTCTCTGAAATGTTATTTAAAACAACATAGCCAGTCATCATAGGGGACTGCTGACAGAAGTGAAAACTTAAAACAATATAATTATTCAGTACTGAAAGGACTGGCCTTTGATAACTGACAAAAAATTTCTACGCTATGGGGTCTAAACTCATGTGCTAAATTCATGGTTACAGTGTGCGCGTCGATGTCCCTGCCACCCTGTATATTGTTAACATTAGCATGTTGGTGATCAAAAAAAATTGCTCAATAAAGAAGTTTTCTCTTCAAAAATGCACAATCTACCAAAATGCCAGTTATGAAAATAACAGTTATCAAAAACACAAGGGTGGAACTTTAAGTTCATTACTGCCAAGATCATATATTCCAAGTATGGATTTTGTGGTATGTTCCGACCAACCAAGGATTAGGGTCCTTTTTTTTAATAAGTAATGGTATCACATTAATATATTCATATTTGATTGTGAACCTAGTCGACAGCAAAATCAACATTATCAATAGATAATTGGCTTGCTTTAAACAGCTCAAACCTAAAGGAACTTTGCTTTTTACAAACTTGGTTAATCCATACATTTGGCGAGATCATAAACATAAAACTTACCATGGTAACACATTTTAAAATGGTTTCTTGTACAGGTTTATTATAAAAGCATGTAATTCTTGTATTCAGGTGATAATGCCATTGAATTTGTATGTTTTTTTGTTATGTAGTTTTTATTTTTAACCCATATGCTAGCCAGTTATTTTTAAATATGCATGATGCTACATTTAAATTCCAAATTGGGTGTTTCTACATGTAGACTATATTTTAAATATTTAAACTAGGTTGGGAAAATGGCATTATGTCGATTTAGGGCACACAAAAGCAAGAAAACCAAAAAAGGTCTTCTTTGAATAGAAACTGCCTCGGATTCTATTAAGAAAACTTTATGCAAGTAAAAGATAAAACCATACCTCGATAATCGTATTATCTTTAGTTTCAGTCATATTTCCTTCACCGATGCTCGGAAAAAGTTAATCTCACAGAAATCTTCAAAAATATTTATTTTTACACCAACATACAAATCAGCAGATTTTTCTAGACTGACTGATGGTGCGTTCAGAACTTGTGTTCGAATTCGAACTTAGCAAGCAACCGGATTGTTTAGTCGAATTCTTGCGAAACACTTGAAAATACTAATCAAAAATCTTTTATGTTATTTATAACGTCTACTTTTAATGCGTAAATTAGGTGTCTGTGACTTAGACATTTTTTCATAAAGAATTTGTTAGATATCAACGCTTCAATAAATTTTGGTTTAGGTTTTTGAACATCACGGAGATGAGGCTTCATTACAAGTAATTTCTATTCCAAAAATAACTGTTTCCTCAAGGTCGTATAGTGCTTCTATAGTGCTTGTCTTAGCTATTTTAGTAGCGTATATTTGTTTATAACTTTTGTTATAGATTTGAGCTTTGTGCTGAAATTAAAAGACAAAATTCATTATTAATTTATGTTACAAAACATTCTCTGAAACAGAACGTAGGTGTCAAGGTCAAAAATTGACAATCAAAACGAAAAGTCGAAAACAGCGAATATTGTCAATGTCATTTTGTGATTTGAAGTGGGTATTGCAGAAATTATTTTATGGCTAATTCTTTCTGAGAGTATTTTTATTTATCCATAAAACTCTTTAGGAAACCTTTCTTTTAGGTCGTATGATGCGGGTAAGCTGTACTTAAAGTGTTTTCTGTAAACTTTCTTGTGAGGTTAAGTATGTAAATTCATTAAATCCTTATTTATATAATAATTGCATTGTTAGTGGATGTCTTATCTATAAGTGAATGAACCAATAAACTTTGGAAGGTCAAGCAACATTTTAAAGACTTTTATTAGTGGACAGAAAATATTTCTGTAACTTTCATTCCCAATAACAAAATTGAAATGCAAAACATTTTTATTTATTTTGAATCATTGATCTTAAATATGAATACAATGGGTACATTCAAAATATACAGCTGTAGAAGAACCTTTATTACATGCATTTTGTATATCGAACTAAGTAAGTAAACATATTAAACACTGCGCAAAAACAATTGCTGGGAAACAACTTTTTGTTCTGAAAACCACTGTTTATGGTAGAAATCCGTGTAGCATATGCGATGGATTGTGGTTAAGGGGGTTATAGAACTAATATTTTATGTTTAGCTTGACTTGTACTGCAAAGTTTTCCTTTTCTTTTTCCATTCATCTCTGTTTTGGGCAAACATGACCAGCCCTTGTCAGACAGACAGATAAAACTAATCTAATGTAAATAGCCTGTATTGTCTCACTACAGGGCAAAGGCCTCCCTCTCCCTTTTCAACATAATTCGGTCTTTTCCTAGCCAGTTTTTTCGGTAGGAGTCAGGCTCGTCCCGCCATCTTTGTCTCAGCCTGCTGCGATGGCATTGTGCTTAGTGGGACCCAATCGGTAGTTCCCTTAGCTCTTGTCATCTGACATGTGGAAGACGTGTCTGGCCCAGTCCCACTTAAGCTTAGTGGCTGTCTGAGTAACGTCCATGATCGTGGTTCTGACACGATGATCATAGTACCTATATTTAATATTTTTTCTTCACAGAATTGGCACCTGAACCTACTAAAAACAGTGACACGATTAGATTTCATAAGACAAGCAAGTAACCATAGCATGGCTAGTATCAAGAAGATAGCGGTATGTCAGATGACATCCGTTGCAGACAAGGCAGCAAATATGGAGGTTGTTAGCAGTTTAATCAGCAATGCCGTCAAAGAGGATGTACAGGTATGTTAACTAATAGGAAAAGTTAAATTATGGAAGTTATTGGTCTGAAAAAAGTGTTACAGATTCCTGTCAGAAAAATGAATGTTACTGATATTTGTCAGAAAAAAGCATGTTACTGGTATTGTCAGAAAAAATTATTTTACTGGTATTTGTCAAGAATAAGAATGTTACTGGTATTTATCAGAAAAAAAATCATGTTATTGGTATTTGTCAGACAGAAAAAGTTAGTCTGTTGATATTTTTGTCAGAAGAATTCAGTCCAGTGATATAAAATTTGTCAGGCTAAATAAGCAGTAGGCTTATTTGGCCTGACAAATTTTATATCAAACAAACTTTTAAATACACATGAATTTGTTACTAACTTCCTTTAATGAGTGGTTGTGTCTGAATTTAGCCTAAACAGGGTTTGTTTACACTTTCATCAGATACCTACTTTTGGACGAGACTGTACTGTCTGGTATGTCTGATTTGACACAGCCCGGGTATTCTGCTCCTGGTAAATGGCAACTGTCTCACTCATTATTACATAGAACTTGAACTTATCTGGCGAAATGTTAGGTGTACTGTTCCTTACCCTATCCCTTTGGATAATACTGACATGAAATTATTACTATGATATTATTTTATTTTTTCAGATGTTATTCTTCCCAGAAGCCTGCGACTATCTTTGTGATAATAAAAATGATACGATAAGCTTCGCTGAGCCGCTCATAGGTGGCGCCACAGTCGGTGGTTACAGAAAACTGGCAGCTAAACATAATGTTTGGTTGTCTATGGGTGGGGTTCATGAAAAGGTTTGTATCTTCATCTACTGTAACTGTTTGTATGGGCCTGCGCCCGGCCCTGCATGGCAAGGGATTTTTATGCGACGAATAAAAATATAACTTAATAGTATGACAATAAAATTGAAATTTCAGTGATGATGCATAAGGATGTAGCGGAACGCCTACGATTATCGCGGCATCTTTGCCCACAGACGCTTGCATTTGGTTTCCTAGGAAAACGGTTCCATCATATTATAACGGCCGTCATGAAAATCGGTCATTTTTACCACCTTTCATTTTGTCCATCACAGCACACCATCTGTCAAACCCATTTCCCAAAGATTTAAATCGCTTGATTTGCCCTCATCGTACTTTACACGCGAAAATATGTCTATAGTACTGAGAAGAATGAGCTCACACATACATGACAATCAAATCAGTCGAGGCGTCAACACGAAACAGAAACGCGACTATCTTTTGACGCGGTAGGGTTTATCTAAGCGGATCTTTTGACGCGGTAGGGCGTGTCTAAGCGGCAAAGAAGATTTAAGACTGTTTAAATCTTTGCCGCTGTCATCCTTTTCATGACTGACAGCCGTCGCCGTTCCGTTATGTACGGTCACTGCTTTTCTAGATCACCGTTGCCTAAGGGTCATTGTATATCGACGCGACGTGACGGTACGCATATCTTAAGATGTCGATACAATGTAGGACTTACTAACTAGGTGTATATTTATGGTATTCAAAAATACTAAAGTATTTATTGTCCCTGGATTAAAATGAAATACTATGTTATCACTGGTAGAGTTGATAACCCAATCTTGTGTTCTTTAACAATATTGCTAAAGGCTTTGAATAGTGTAGTCAACCGCACGTTCGCCTTTAAGCATAAAAAGCAGAATCAACCTGTAATGTTCCCACTGCTGGGACACAGGTCACACAGGCCTCCTCTTTTCGAGTGGGAGTGGGCTTTAATTTACCACGCGGGCCCAGTGCGGGTTGGTAGATGTCACATGTCTTCGAATTTTTAGTTCTAGGATATGGTGGTTTGCTCACGATGATTTCCTTCACCGGTTTGAGAACAGTGGTGGTGTTTAGTTAACACAAATTAAATCGCCTGACTGGGTTCGAACCCACGACTTACAAGCCGAGCCAACGGGACCCGATTACTAAATCTCCGCTGTCCGTCCATCCGTCTGTCACAGGGCTGTATCTTTTGAACCGTAATAGGTAGACAATTGAAATTTTCAGACTGTAATATTATGGCCGCCATAAGAAAAAATAATGAAAATAAATTAAAGCCAAAAATTAAAGGGAACTTTATTTAATTAATATATTTCTCAGGACGAAGAATACCCTTCAAAAGTTTGCAACACTCACATAATCATAGACAATAAAGGGAACATAGTGCAGACTTACCGGAAGTTGCATTTGTTTGACGTTGAGATACCGGAACGTAACGTCCGGTTGAAAGAGAGCGACTTTTGTATGCCGGGGAACCATATTGTTGCACCGGTTGATACTCCTATTGGGAAAGTTGGTGAGTTCTATTTTATCAGACAAAACATTTTTAGCCATTAAATATTTTGACCTAGTTACTATTCGAAAAAGTATCGAAACTTGAGTAGTATCGATACTAATGTCGATTCACGAAGCAAAAAATAATATATTTGGGACTTATTAGTTACTAAAAAGAGAAAGAACAAAAAAAGTGGAGTGGAGTTAGATAAGTGTGTCAACCAAATAAACATTAAACCACAATTTATAAACATTAAATACTTTCGTAAATACCTACTCTAAACCGATACTTTTGTTACGATACTACTTTCATTTGTTACAAAATCCTGGGTGAATTGTTTTATCCAACTAGGATTTTATATATTTTGATTTTAAAGTGGGTTGGAGTTTCTGAGATCTACGTTTTGGAATGACAACTAGCTTGTGACTAACTGGTCGACTTCTCGACAGTTCAAAAGTGCATTTGAATAGTCTTTTTGAAATAAATGCTTTCAGTTTGAAGATCCTTAACTTCCTGGTAAAGCTATCATTGAAACATTAGAGAGGCTTTTATTGTAAAAAAAGAAAAACAATTTCTCAAACTTAAATAATAACAAAACTCTTTTGGCAGTTAAGTTAAAATATATTTAAAATTTCTTCTTGCAGGTCTCGCCATTTGCTACGACATGCGTTTTCCAGAACTGAGTACATCACTAAGTATAACGAAGGCAGAGGTACTGACGTATCCTTCAGCGTTTACACCACACACGGGGGCAGCACATTGGCATGTTTTACTAAGGTAAATAGGGTATTTGAGTATTTTTTTTAATGTAATAATAACGTTTTTTCTACAGAATTAAATATAGCCTAATACTGTTATATTCATCGTCACCTGCCTAGCCTTTTCCCAACTATGTAGGGGTCGGCTTCCAGTCTAACCGGATGCAGCTAAATACCAGTATTTTACATGGAGTGACTGCCTATCTGACCTCTACAACCCAGTTACTGGGTAATACGATCCCCTTGGTAAGACTAGTTGTCACACTTTCGGGCTTCTGACGACCCGTAACGACTGTCAAAGATCCTCGAATGACAGCCGGACCAACGGGTGGGGTCTTGGTATGTGAAGACGGTCACCCATCCATGAACCAACCGCGGCAAGCGTAGCTTAATCTGAACGATCGCCCGTGGGGTTTGTGGTTAAGTAATAATAGCCGCAACTGTGAGGACAGTTATATTAATGTATTAAATAAATAAATATTATAAAAAACAACACAAATAGCTTTTTAAAATGGCAAAGTTCTAAGCGTTTTAAAGATACTTGCTAGATTGTAGCAGCGCTATCGTACTAAATTAATCTGACGTCATAGCACATAAATCCCATAGTAACTTAATGCCAGGGGCGCCGACTCCGTGGGTGCTCGGGGGTACCGAGAGTACCGGGAGTACCCATGAGAATTAACATCAAGACTGATCAGTCAATCTCTTTAACATCACCCGCCGCGCGGCAAGTGATCTAGGTTACTTACATTA
Organism: Apamea anceps; assembly: GCA_951799955.1. Taxonomy (NCBI): domain Eukaryota; kingdom Metazoa; phylum Arthropoda; class Insecta; order Lepidoptera; family Noctuidae; genus Apamea; species Apamea anceps. The sequence goes on from OX637528.1 coordinate 4,644,365, forward strand.
TTACTTTAGTTGCATTATGGTTTCGTTCATTTAAAGCGGAGTGTTAAAGTTTTCGAGCAATATATGATATATTAATAAAAAATAACTCAATGCAAAAAACAGCAGAATTATGGCAACCTCTAGGAAACCCTGAATTTTGTAGCATTCTTTTCACCACTAATTCCTTTAACATCCTTCCTTCCTAAAAATTCTGTTCCATGCCAATAAAATACCTTTTTCTTGTCCCCAGGGCCCGAGCAATAGAAAACCAATGCTACGTAGTAGCAGCTGCTCAATCAGGCACCCACAACGCCAAACGCAAGTCCTACGGGCACGCCGTCTGTATAGACCCGTGGGGCGAAGTCCTGGCTGACTGTGAGGAAACCTCGCCCTGTTATAAGGTGGTGGAGATCAGCGAGCAAAAATTGAAAGATGTGAGACGGAATATGCCTGTTTTTCAGCATAGGAGGTATGCGGATTTAATATTTGGTTTTTATATTGAAGAACTAGGAACTATTGTTTTAATCAATCAATAATTTGAAATATCGAAAAGGAAAAAAAAATGTGAAAGCAGATATTTGTTTTGTCGCTATTTTGGAGTTAGACTCATAATACAAGATTAGAAAGAAAGAAAAAAACGTTTATTTGCGGTAAACATGACACACACACTAGAAGGATGATGAGTTATAGTCAGAACTGCAATAAAGTCCATCCAGTAGTTTCAAAGCTTTTAGCTTTATTGTGTATTATTCATCGTATCATATTTCCTACTAATATTATAAATGTGACAGTTTCTATGGATGGATGGACGAATGTTTGTTACTCTTTCACGCAAAAACTACTGAACGGATTTGGATGAAATTTGGCACACAGATGGTTTATAACCAGTATTAACATATGGGATACTTTTTATCCCGGTTTTCCCACGGGATCGAAACTTATGCGGGTGAATCCGCGGGGCGCCGCTAGTATACCTATATTTTATGATAAGAAATTATAAAGTTTGATGTAAGGTCTGGACCTGCTTAATAAGATCCAGGTTACAGGTTCAAAACCAATGATACCTGTTACAAACCGTTACGGTACTGTTGAAAACCTGGACCTGTAATTGTTCTAATATGGTGCAAATGCCTAAAATATATTTTCCTTCACCATAAGTCATGTTTAAGAATAACACAAATTACATTTTTATTCGTTCAAAAAAGTCACATTGGTACTTGACAAGCTTGCACCCGCAATCTCATACTTGAAATAGCTGGCCTCTTTACCTCCGAACCACCAAGAATTTTTTGTTTCTTTCCGTTGTCAAATACTTACTATTTTTTGTCACTTTTATTTGAGACAAAATAATAAGTTACAGTTAAATTGCTTATTAGGCTAGATTGTAATCCTAACTAATAACCAAAAATATTAGTTCTTATTAATACAGAAAAAAAACATACTTACTATTTTTCGTCACTCTTTTTTCAGAGGAAACGTATACTCCTTGTACTGTTTAAGTCTTCGCAAGGATCTTCTGCCTCCCCACATAGAGGCGTCCGCTGCCACCCCGGACGCTCTGCCCACTCCGGACACAGTGTCGGACGGAGTTAGTCCGGATGAACCGTACTACGCTTTCGGACACGTGAAAGTTCCTGAAGCTTGTGTGTTCTTTAAATCGAACCTGTCTTTTGCTTTTGTTAATTTGAGGTGAGTAAAGGAATATGAGTTTTATTGTGGGAAGCGAAAAGGTCTATATTTCCGTGAAATTGTTGAGTAATAATTTCAACGTTTTTCTAAGGAAATATGTGTCTTATTTCTTGAGCAATGATTTTTAATTTGCGTGTCGTCCCGTCGTATCTTGTTTTCAATGTTTTTTTAAAGATATTCTGAGTCACTGATCTAAGAGATTACAAAACGAATCGAATCTCCGCGCGGTTTTTGCTTAATAAAAATCAACCTCAAGTAAGTTGAAATAAGGTCGAAAATTAGATTTTAATAATTTCTGCACGATTGAGTTTATTGTCAACTTAATTCAACGTACTCAAGGATGACATTTCTTTGACAGATAAAACTACTAATATTATCCTCTATTTGAATCTATTAAAGTACAGACGCCAGCACATCAAGCTTCTACAATCTGTCAAATTTCTTTAATAGATTTTCAACTTTATCTCTAAAGCTAAAGGTTCAAGGTGGATTGGGAAAATTTGACAGTTTCGGGTAGCATGACCTGCTGGCCGAATAACGTTTTAATTTATTTTGAACTTTATTACAACGTTCTTAATATTTGTTTGTCAACTCCATAATAACGCAATTCTTTAATATTAGGAGTTAAAGTATGAAATTGCCGATTTGTACTGAAACATTGAAAGTTGTTTTTTTTTAATTCAACATATTTATTTAATCAAAATAGTTATCATTAAATGATAAATGATTTTATTTTGTAAGTAGGTTTGTACAAACACTTTTACACGTCAATCATATTTTAAAACTAGATGAAGTCGGCGTTTCCTATCTGACTAGTCTGAGAAGAAAGGCCGAAACAAACTCAGACGTCACAGTCTCTTTTAAAGTCCAGACATAATCTTGGTCAGATCATATGAAGACCATGTAGGTCGATGTCTGAGATGGTCTTTTGAGGAAAGAACCACACAGATTGAGAGGACCTGTCCAGTCAGTGCACGCATATGTCAGAAATCGTGCAGCTCAACTCAAAACTTAAGGAGCTCAACGGTTCGACGAACAATACCAAAGAAAGGACATTTGGGTAGGCCACATTAATTACTCAAACTGCCAGACCATGACAAAACTAACAGAACAGAGCGAAAAATAAAAAATAAAATGACCCACATAGTCTTCACATTCACAATATTTAAAATAATAGAATACTTTACAAAGTAAGCAAATGTCATAGCATATATCAAATTCATTAATGTCAAAATGTATATAAAAAAAAACAACAACAAAACAAAACAAAAACATTCAATATATTGTAAAGATTGGAAGCAGCTTAATCCCAAGCCTTTTTGTCCTCGATATAAGCCTTAACGGTATAAAAGGCTTTCTGGCACAACTTACGTTTAATGAATGATTTGAATTTATTAAGGCTTAGATCTTGAACGGGGCTTGGAACTTTGTTGTAGAAGCGTATACATTGGCATCTGAACGAGCCACCTATTTTCTTGAGCCTTGTTGTAGGTACAACAAATTTGTGTTTGTTTCTAGTATTTATATCATGTATATCACTGTACTTTTTAAACAATTTTATATTTTTATGGGCATATAAAAGATTTTCATAAATATACTGAGAAGGCACAGTCATAACATTAATTTCTTTAAATTTGTCTCTGAGCGAGTGTCTCGGACTCAATTTATAAATTGATCGAACAGCTCGCTTCTGTAAAACAAAGATAGTCTGAATATCAGCGGCATTTCCCCACAATAGAATACCGTTTGTTTTTTATACATTGTTACCTATACATTGCTGCCATCTAATAGGAAGGTCATTTATGTCTTTGCGATAGAACTCTCGTGATCTAGATTCGACAAACTGTGTGAAAGCATTTTGTACTGCCTCCTGAGAAGAAAACTTTTTATAACGTAGAAAATTGTCCAAATCACGAAAAAAATGGTAGTCCGTTGGAGCAAGGTCTGGCGAATACGGTGGGTGACGAATGGTTTCTAATTGCAGTTCCTGTAGAGTTAAAACGGTTTCTCGTGCTGTATGAGGTCTCGCGTTATCATGGAGCAATAATGGTGAAGATCGATTCATGAGTCGGGGCTTTTTCACTGCTAGTTTTGCTATCATTGTTCGGAGTTCGGCACAGTAGACATCTGCCGTTATTGCTTGACCAGATCGGAGAAAGCTATAGTGAATAACACCATGCTGAGACCACCCAACAGTTACCATCACCTTTTTATTGGTAAGCTTTGCTTTAGGACACTGTTGCGGCATTTGACCTGGGGTCAGCCATTGCGTTTTTCGCTTACGGTTATCGTAAAGAATCTACTTTTCATCACATGTCACAATTCGATCCAATATTCCTTCATTTCTGTGTCGATTCAACAAGGCAACACAAGTTTTAAAACGTATTTCTTTCTGCAGATCAGTCAAATCATGAGGCACTCATTTCTCATACTTTTAATTTTATTGATTTGACGCAAATGAGTCAATATTGTTGGTAAGGTAACGTTAAACCATGCCGCTAATTCCTGGGTAGTTTGGCTCGGATCGGCTTCCACCATCTCTTTCAATTCATTGTTATTCACCTGTGTGGGCAGTCTTCCACGTGGTTCGTTCTTCAAATCAAAGTTTCCATCACGAAAGCGTTTAAACCAACATCGCACGGTGCGTTCATTCGCTGTCCTCTCTTCAAACGCAACATTGATATTGCGAGCCGTTTCTGCCGCGTTAGTTCCGCGTCGGAACTCGTATTCAAAAATAACTCGAATTTTCGAAGTATCACACACATTTTTCAAAAGAAGAACTTCATAGGTACCATGTGAAAAAAGTTTCACTCAAAAATCTCAAACCATGAAGGTTCTATGTCAATTTGAAGTACCTATTACAATAAAACGGCAATTTCATACTTTAACCCCTATTACTTGTTTTCAGGTGTGTAATTCCTGGTCACGTCTTAGTAGCTCCAATCAGAAAGGCGGAAAGGAACAGAGACTTGTCAGAAGAAGAGGCACAAGACTTTTACAAAACTATACGAATTGTACAAAAGGTTAGTATTTCTTATCTCTTTTGAGATGAAAAGACGTCCATTGCTGGACATAGGTTTCCCCCATGTTTCATTATAACGACCGGACTTAGGCTGTCCGCATCCAGTGAATTCCCGGACTAGATGTTTGTAGTAAGGGTCGCTGGTGGCGTTCTGTCGATTCCGTCTACCCCCATGGGAAGCAAGTGTGAGTTTATGTATGTATGTGTAAATCCATTTCTGCCGCGTTGCTGTGTTCCGATTTGAAGGGCATACTCTAAAGCCCGAAATACACATGCCTGTAACTTAAAAAAACTAGCTTGCAAAGAAACATGCAAGTAGCTTGCATCTCGCGTGCCATAACAACTTCTGATTGGTGAATACTATACTGGCATGCAAGCTACAAGCATACTTTTGTGCAAGTTACTGGCATGTGTATTCCGGGCTTTAGGCACCTATAGGTGTCATTAGATGCTTATGAGACTTTTCAACTTGTCTCAAAATTAATTAACGCATGGGCAAACCCATGAATTCGATTACAAATAATTTTATCAGATGCTAACTTCATATTTAAAAAGCTCTTGGATATAAACAGTAACGCTAATCATCATCACTTATAGCCTATAGAGGCATGAGGAACAGGGAACCGAACAGATGGGTGTCGTGTCTGGTGGGCAACTGCTCGATGATACATGTCGGACCGTTGAAACTCTGCTTGCGCGATGCAGGATTTTGCGTAGTTCTCATGTGGCGATGTAGATGCCGCTACAAGCCTTCGATCAACAATAGTACTAGATATGAGCGCAACAAAAACGGCTGGAAATATAAGACAAAAGTGTTATAGTCTTATTTTGCAACATTGTTTTTTCAACCATATTGCTTAGGAATTATGTTTTATTTTTCCATAAATATTTTTATTCATAATTAAAAATCCAATCAAAGTAGTAAATATATCGCGAACGATAATAAACTTTATGTTTGAATGTTAAAGTTTATAATCAAGTTATATGCAATCGCGGTCACTTGACCAATGTGTTTTTGTTCCTAATTCTTCAACTAGTGCTATTGTTGTTCGAAGGTTATACCATATACGTAATTTACTGATATTCCAACATAACATGACGCCTGTTTTCCCTAAAGGGTTAAGCAGAGGTGTGCCTACAGTACAGTCACGAGCATAAGTATGTATACACTTGGCTTTATTAAATCAAATTAGGCTGAGAATCAGCACTTTTCGAACGTCAAAATTACAAAAGACAGTCCCCCACAAACGCCCGCCCTTCACCACTTCCTAGTGCTATCGCTGGGAAGAAGAAGTGGCGCAACAAACTCCCCAGCAGCACAGCTGTTTGTTCAGTTAGAAAATACTTGATTGTATACAATACTAGGTGTTAAGTAATTAACATTACAAGACACAGAACATAAAATTAAATTATTTGCCCTATGTCAGCTAGCCACGCCAATATACCAACAAATATAATAAAAACTATACGTACTCAAGCTAAAAAATAATTAATTAAAATTAAAATGTAAATAAAAACTTACTACCTAAATAAAAGTCTCCAGGCATATATTCAAAAGCGATTTACTCGTTTATTTTTGAATGAAATTTGATGTTGCTAGGAACATATTGTTTCGAACCCATAGGTTTTTGCAATGTGTCACGCAAAAATCGCTATTGAAAGTTTCCAAGTGTTGACATATTAGTGCTCGTGACTGTACACTGACATTTCGCCAGTACCGATATTTTCTATGTTATTTCACAGTTAATGGAAAAAGTGCACAACGCGGATTCATGTACAGTGACGATACAAGATGGTAGGGAGGCGGGACAAACTGTCCAGGTAATGTAATCTACTAGCTGTTGCCCGCGACTTCGTCTGCGATCCAGGATGAAAAGTAGCCTATGTCCTTCTCCAGATCATGGTCTACCCATGTGTCAAATTTCATCTAAATCCGTTCAGCAGTTTTAGCGTAAAAGCGTAATTTTTAAATTTTCTGCGCAACTTTCTTATTTTTTTTCCGTAAGAACCTTCTACATAGTATTAGAACTTTCACGCAGACCAAGTCGCGGGCTGAAGCTATAATAAACGTGAAAGTTTGTATGGATGGATGGATGTTTGTTACTTTTCACGCACAAACTACTAAACGGATTTGAATGAAATTTGGCACACTAATGTACTATCTACAGTAACGTAATATCATATAGCTAGCGACTCGCTTCTCATAAACAAACAACCAAACAATTGTACCTCTTTATAAAACTAGTTAAGATTCAGGGCGAATTTCTCTAACGAAACTGAACGCGATCGGCACATCTAAACCGCGTTCAAGAGCTGTCAGTGTCAATATCCCACAACAATGGGTTAGTACTACCCAATTACTATATTTATTATCTGTATCCTGTCCGGGACATCTCTTGTAGTTTCCGGTCACTGACTACTTGTCATCACTATGCACTTTCCATATTATGTCACGCTCTGAAGTAAAGATGTTCTGTATGGCTCATGTCGTATATTTAAATACTAGCTTTGCTCCGCGGTTTCACCCGCATAGTTTCGATCCCATGGGAATATCGGGATAAAAAGTATCCTATATGTTAATGCCGGTTATAAACTATCAGTGTGCCAAATTTCATCCAAATCCGTTCTGTAGCTTTTGCGTGAAAGAGTAACAAACATCCATCCATTCACACAAACTTTGGCGTTTATAATATTAGTATGAAATATAAATCGCCAACAAGTCTAAATGTCTATAATTCAATACCCTACATCGCAACACAATGTTGACACTGACAGCTCTTGAACGCGGTTTAGATGCGCCGAACACGTTGAGTTTCGTTAGAGAAATTCACCCTAAGACTAATAAGACTTCTTTCTTTTATCATTACAGCATCTACACTGCCATATAATGCCGAGGAAAAAAGGCGACTTCATTGATAACGATCTCATATATTTGGAACTAGCTAAACATGACCAGTAAGTACAAAAGTTGTTAAAATAATGGTAAAAATATTAAACGTAAAGTCAGAGAAATTAGTTGGTAAGCAAATTGCCTAATCTGCATTCGCGATTTATTTGTCAAAAATGTGAACAAATACGAGTTTATGGAAAATTAACTTTAATTCCTACACAATAAAGTTCAGTTTACGCTACAACTTCAAACATTTTTATAACTTTTTCAATAGTGCTAGTCACTCTGAAATCGACTTAATTACTATTAAAATAAAGTTGATATTTGTTTAACTTTAAATAACATCAATCTGAAACATTAGTTTGAATAGACTTTACCATCTTTCGTATATTTACATTAAAACTGTCATTGAAATGCCTATAACATGGTACATTGACGTAGATTGTTAATTTGGTAAACAATTAATGTCATTGACTGTACTTTTCTGAAGATAATTTCATAGAATTCTTTTATATTTTATAAACCGTCTAAAAGATTGAACGATTGAGTCGAAACGTTTCGTTACAAAACGAGTTTTAAACTTTAGCCCCAGCCCAAAGTTTCGCGCCAGTTATTCTATTTTGAACTTTATCCGATATTTAGAACAGAGTCCGCTGGCACCACAAACGAACGAACGAATTTAAAAAATCGTTCTGTTTCTGTCAATCGTTCGAAGATTACATAGAATGATGTTTTAAATATTTAAAGGTATAATGTATACTATATCTTTTATAAAAAAAACCATCCATTCCATGATAACTAGGAATTTGTAATAAATTGGGCAAATTTAAACTTTACTTCCATATCTTTTAGGTTCAAATCCGGTCACCCAGCGAAGCCACCTAGAACGCGTGAAGAAATGATAGCAGAGGCAACAATTTTAAAATCAGAACTCCAAAAAATGATTTCTGTCGAGGGGGGTAGTTGATAAGTGTATAATCCAGAAAAAATATGCGCTTCGGTAATCTGTCGGTAATCTTCGTGTTTCCGAATTACGCTCGGTGCCTATAAACAAAAACGAATCGTTCTGCTTACCGATGGGAACATGTTTTATTGCCAAACTGTTCAGCACAACCATCCGACAGGCAGGCAATAAATATCGTATTGAAAATGACACATTTCGATAACCTGATTTGCCTTGCCCCCGATTGCAAACAGCTGTCGGGAGAATAGCGATCGTCTATTCGATTTAGGGCTGATTTTTCCAACGCCAGATAATTTAAGGACGCGTTTACAAATCTGACCAAAATAAGCAGTTTTTCGGTACATTTTGCAGCAGAACTAAACTAAACTAAATGTAAATAATAATTACCACAGATAGATTACTCCTTCATCTTCAAATTTACGCAATTTTTTATTAGAAAATTTTGATTTATAATATTGTAAAAAATCATTTCCGGTACCTCTTCACACAAAATTGAAGATATCGTATTGAGTTTAGGAACATTTTTCTTCTATTTAATAACAGAAATGTATTTATTTAAAAATATTTTGTGTAAGCAGACATGATCAACTCAAAAACGTCGCAGAAAGAACTACCAAAATGTTCCAAATAGTCTCAGAAAAAAAATCAAATCGATTTTAGTTTTTTAACAAAATTTGCTTTATCGCGTGCATCTTAACAGCTTGAATCTAAGGGTTATTTTACTGGGTCACTGTCGTGATTTTTTGCCAAAGATTTGTAATGAAATATTAGTCTGCGCTTGGCCGCCGTCGTGAGTGGTCACTGTGTCACTTGTAAGCAGCAGCTTGTGTTGAAAAAGATCGCTGTACGAATACAAAATATTTGACATACCAAACTTGATACTTTACGTGTTTTGTGCGGACTACGGACAAACAAGGTAAGATTTTACGTTTCTTATATTTATTCTTGAACTACCTACGGATTATAAATTTACATTTCGTTTCAAACTTGATGGAGTGACCTGAAGGTATATTTCGAAGACTGGAACTGGAATCAATAAACGAGTGGAGCTAGGTGTGCCGAGTTTGGGCTCGTTGTGTTAGTTATGATGAGACCTTACTTCAGGACTTGATGGAATGACCTGAAGCTGAACTTCGAAGACTGCTACTGGAACCAATAAACTAGTGGAGCTAGGTGTGCCGAGTTTGGGCTCGTTGTGTTAGTTATGATGAGACCTTACCTCAGGACTTGATGGAAAGACCTGAAGGTGTACTTCGAAGACTGCTACTGGAACCAATAAACGAGTGGAGCTAGGTGTGCCGAGCTTGGGCTCGTTGTGTTAGTTATGATGAGACCTTACCTTAGAACTTGATGGAGTGACCTGAAGCTGAACTTCGAAGACTGCTACTGGAACCAATAAACGAGTGGAGCTAGGGGTGCCGAGTTTGGGCTCGTTGTGTTAGTTATGATGAAACTTTACCTCAGGTCTTGATGGAATGACCTGAAGGTGTACTTCGAAGACTGCTACTGGAACCGATAAACGAGTGGAGCTAGG